>CM077310.1:64772627-66022627 GCA_039655065.1 Glossophaga mutica | reverse complement strand
TCATTCTCTGTACCTTCCCGCCCCCCTCCTCCTCCCATGCCCCTGTTGCTAACCCTCCATATGATCTCCATTTCTGTGGTTCTGTTCCTGTTCTAGCTGTTTCCTTAGACTGCTTTTGTTTTAGGTGTGGTTCTTAATAGCTGTGAGTTTGCTGTCTTTTCACTGTCATATTTTTGATCTTCTTTTTCTTAGATAAATCCCTTTAACATTTCATATAATAAGAGCTTGGTGATGATGAACTCCTTGAACTTGACCTTATCTGAGAAGCGCTTCATCTGTCCTTCCATTCTAAATGACAGCTTTGCTGGAAAGAGCAATTTTGGATGTAGGTCCTTGCTTTTCAAGATTTCAAATATTTCTTTCCAGTCCCTTCTTGCCTGGAAGGTCTCTTTTGAGAAATCAGCTGACAGTCTGATGGGAACTCCTTTGTAGGTGACTGTCCCCTTATCCCTTGCTGCTTCTAGAATTCTCTGCTTCATTTGAATCTTGGCTAATGTAATTACGATGTGCCTTGGTGTGTTCCTCCTTGGGTCCAACTTCTTTGGGACTCTCTGAGCTTCCTGGACGTCCTGGTAGTCTATTTCCTTTGCCAGTTTGGGGAAGTTCTCCTTTATTATTTGTTCAAATAAGTTTTCTACTTGTTGCTGTTCTTCTTCCCCTTCTGGGACCCCTATAATTCGGATGTTGGGATGTTTAACGATGTCCTGGAGGTTCCTAAGCCTCTCCTCATTTTTTTGAATTCTTGTTTCTTCCTCGTTTTCTGTTTGGTTGTTAATTTCTTCCTTCTGGTCCACTCCATTGATTTGAGTCCCAGTTTTCCTTCCATCTCTATCGGTTCCCCATGCATCTTCCTTCATTTCACGTATTGTAGCCTGCATTTTCTCATCTAATTTGTGAGCAAAATCAACCAATTCTGTGAGCATTTTGATGACCAGTGCTTTGAACTGTGCATCTGATAGGTTGGCTATCTCTTCACTACTTAGAGGAATTGACTCCGGCGTTTTCATTTTTTCTCCGGTTTGAGCCATTTTTGGTGGGGTTTTTTGTTTTGTTTTGTTTTGGTTTTAGTCTGGTCGCAGCTATTACATATGAGGGGTGGAGCCTTAGCAGCCCAGTCGCTGGGTTGTGACGCTATAGGTGGGGGCGGGGTCCGAGAGGGAAGAATGGCGCCTGTTCCGCTCTCTTCTGGACTCCGGTCACTTCCGCTGCTTCCCCTTCACCTGGATTATCTGCGCACGCGTGCGTGCTGTTACGTAGTGAGGGGTGGAGCCTCAGGCGCTCCCCAGTGTGGGGCAGCCCAGTCGCTGGGTTGTGACGCTGTATGTGGGGGTGGGGTCTGAGAGGGAACAATGGCGCCTGCTCCACTCTCTCCTGGATTCAATCCCTTCCGCCACTTCCCCTCTGCCTGGACCGTCTGCGTGCGAGAATGTGGGACCCCCTGGTCAGCCAGCCGCCTTGTGCGTCCTCACTGGATCTGTACAGTTGCCCGCCTGTGCCCGGGGTCCGCCAGCTGCCGCCTGTGTGCCCCAGGACCGCCAGCCACCGCCCGTGCACCTGGGAACTGCGAGCCGCTGCTACTTGCGTTCCTGGGTCCGCACCTCCACTTTTTCCTACTGCGACTCCGCCCCTCTTACCGGTCTGGATGAATGGTTGTTGGACTTCCGTACAGTTCAATTTTCTATAAGTTCTGGTTGTTTTCCTGTTTCTAAATATTTGTTGTCCTTAATTTTGGTTGTGAGAGGAGGCACAGTGTGTCCGCCTACGCCTCCATCTTGGCCGGAAGTCTCCATTTATGCTTCTTATTCCTGTACCTTCTCCTCCATTCTCCCTCCTCTCCCTCCCCACTGAAAACCCTCCACGTGATCTCCATTTCTGTGATTCTGTTCCTGTTCTAGCTGTTTGCTTAGTTTGATTTTGTTTTTGTTTTAGGTTCAGTTGTTGATAGTCCTAAGTTTGTTGTCATTTTATTGTTCATATTTTTTATCTTCTTCTTTTTCTTAGGTAAGTCCCTTTAACATTTCATATAATAAGGGCTTGGTGTTGATGAGCTCCTTTAACTTGACCTTATCTGGAAAGCACTTGATCTGCCCTTCCATTCTAAATGAAAGCTTTGCTGGATAGAGCAATCTTGGGCGTAGGTCCTTACCTTTCATGACTTTGAAGAGTTCTTTCCAGCTCCTTCTTACCTGTAAGTTCTCTTTTGAGAAATCAGCTGACAGTCTTATGGGAACTTCTTTGTAGGTAACTGTCTCCTTATCTCTTGCTGCTTCTAGGATTCTCTCCTTCATTTTAATCTTGAGTAATGAAATTATGATGTGCCTTGATGTGTTCCTCCTTGGGTCCACCTTCTTTGGGACTCTCTGAGCATCCTGGACTTCCTGGAAGTCTATTTCCTTTGCCAGATTGGGGAAGTTCTCCTTTATTATTTGTTCAAATATCTTTTCCACTTGTTGCTCTTCCTCTTCCCCTTCTGGTACCCCTGTAATTCAGATGTTGGAACATTTAAAGTTGTCCCAGAATTTCCTAAGCCTCTCCTCATTTTTTTTGAGTTCTTGTTTCTTCATTCTGTTCTGGTCGAATGTTTATTTCTTCCTTCTGGTCCAAATCTTTTATTTGAGTCCCAGTTTCCTTTTCATCACTGTTGGTTCCCTATAGATTTTCCTTTATTTCACTTTGCATAGCCTTCACTTCTTCCTCTGTTTTGCAACCACAGTCAGCCATTTCTGTGGGCATCCTGATTACCAGTGTTTTGAACATCTGATAGATTGGCTAGCTCTTCATCACTTAAGGAGCTTCCATCTGTTCTTTCATTTTGGTTATATTTTTTTGTCTCAGCAAGCCTGTTACATAGTAAGTGCCAGAGCCTTATGTATTCACCAGGGTGGGGCAACCCACTTTACTGTGTTGTGGCGCTGTATGTGGGGCAGGGGTCAGAGGGGGAACAATGCTGCTTGCTCATCTCAGCCAGCTTTCAGTGACTTTCCCCACTGCTCACAGCAAATTGGGCCCTTCTGGTACTAACTCCCAGATGGGTGGGTTTGGGTATGTTCTAGGACCCTATGGGTCTCTCCAATGAACTCTCCTGTGAGGCTGGGAGTTTCTCCTGCCACCTCAACCCCCACAGGTTTTTTCAGTCAGAGGTTTTGAGGCTTTATTTCCCTGCACTGGAACCCTGGTTTGTGTGGTCTATCTCACTCCCCAGGTGTTCCTCCTGGTTTATCCGCATGCAAATGTGGGACCGCCCAGTCCGCCAGCTGCCACCTTGCCAACCCTGGTCCTCCAGCTGGCGCCTTGCCACTAGTTCTCTCTGACCTGGCTGCCCATCTCCGCCCCTCCTACTGGTCTGGATGAATGTTTCTTCTTTAATTGCTTGGTTGTCAGACTTCCATATAGTTCAATTTTCTGTCAATTCTGATTATTTTTTATTTTTAAATTTGTTGTTGCCCTTGTTTTGGTTGTGCGAGGAGGCCAAGTGTATCTATCTATGCCTCCATCTTGATTGGAAGTCCTGAACTTCTATCACTATAGATTAGTACTGCATTTTCCAAAATTTTATATATATAGAATAATACGTTTCTGTCTGGCTTCTTTGTCTGGGTAAATACCTAGAAATTGAATGGCTGGATCATATGGTAGGAATATGTTTAACTTTTTAAGAAACTGTCAAAAAACAAACAAACAAAAAGAAACTGTCAAGTTGCCTTTCCAAAGTGCGTGTTTCTTGTCTAACCACTATGCTGTATACCTGAAGCCAATACAAAACAGTAGTGAGAGTAAAAGAATCTAGAGCTGTAAAGAACCTTAGAAAGATCCCTCAGTGGGATTTCCTTCTTAATAAAGTAGTAATAAAACTAAAAACAAACAAACAAACAAAAAAACGAAGTGCATGTTCCATTTTATGTTCCCACCAGCTGTGTGTAAGAGTTGCTTTTTGCACATCCTTGCTAACATTTGGTATGTCAGTCTTTTTAATATTAGTCATTCCAGTAGGTGTACAGTGGTATCTCACTCTGGTTTTTATTTTCATTTTGTTAAAGACTTCATGATGCTGAACATTTTTTCACGTGCTCATTTGCTATCTGTAGATCTTTTTTGAAGAAATGACTTCATATCTTTGCACAGGTATGTAGTATTTTTAAGAAGCCCTCCCCGCTCCTCTACCCTCATCATTTCTAATAAGCAGACATAGGTAGTTGGGAGCCATAGGACTAGCCAAAACTCCAGGAAAGCTGTGCCTTTCATGTCAGCTTCTTGGGCCCCCTGCTGGTAGGAGGTAGTACTCCCTCCATCCAGATTTATGGAAAGGGTGAATTAAAACTTCATTCCAGAGTCCTGAGGGCCCTTCAGGGGCTAACCTCAGCACCAGTCCTTTGAGGGATTTAAATGAAGAGAAGAAATGACCATCTCTTCTCCTTCACTCAAGCCCTCCTATAACAATGATGAACTCCTTCATCTTTTAGCTATTCCCTGGAAGTCAGTAGAGATTCTGAAGTTCACTGAGGTGATTTCACCAAATTTCTTTTAGGTAACTGTGGGGTGAGGATCCCAACTCTACAACTCCTTTCCCCAGATGGGCGTTTGAAGGGTGTTTACCCGGGGTCACCTCTGGACTTGAATTCCTTATAGCCACAGCTTGCTGGCATAGAGTTGACACAGTAATAGACACTGATATTTGGAGCACATTGAGAAAGAGACTGTCCGCTCCTCATCTCTGTCTTCCTGGAAACAAGGAACTGGACATGCACTTAGGCTGCTTGTTGTGGGGGGAGGGCTGTCCTGGGCACCAGATGTGGGGGGGCTCTGCCCACAGAGCCCCATCCCTTTGTCACGGATGAAAATAAAACTATCAAGACATGATCTGCTTGGGGAGGAGAGGTGGCCAAACTCTCAAAAGAGAATGGCCCAGAGCCCCTTCCTCACTAGGCTTTTATTGGGTTCAAATACACAGGAATACAGGTTTAATATTTCAAAAGAAATCTGAGGGCTTAATCTGAGTCAGTGTCTGTCAGGAAAGGGGGTTGCAAAACTATGGGAGACATACTCATTTCCTCCTCAGACCCTTATCATTTAAATGAGTGCACTCTTAGCAAAGCAGGTTTCACAGGACTTTATGAATTCTTTCTTATGCCCGATCACCCAGGGAATTGTTCTGGCCGGCATAGGGCTGCACTGCTCACCATCATAGTTTCAAGCTTTAAGCCGATTAGGCTCAGGAAGCAGAAGACATCTCCCAGATGGCAATGGGGACTCGGGCTATGTCAGAATAGCCGGGGGCCGAGGGTCCATCACCCCCTCTTTGCTGCAGCCCCCGAGTCCTTCCATGAGGGCCTCCCAAGTGGTCATGTCTGGCTTAGGTTGCCCCTCCCATGAGGAGTTTTACCCATCATTGACTAACCAACTAAGCGTTGGGGCCAGAGATGGATGAGGCAGAAGCAGTGCTCCTGCCAGGGAGATAAGCTTTGTCTCCTTAGTAGCTCATGTCCTCTTAGCAGAACAGACCCAGATGAAGTGGGTCCCTTGGCTCTTACTCAGCCCACCATAGGGTGAGGGTTACAACTCCTGAAACCAGGTTGATCGGTCCACAACAGCTTGTTATGCGTTGAACTATTCCCCCAAAAGATATATCGAAGTCCTAACCCAAATGTGATCTTAGTTGGAAATAAGATCTTTGCAGATGTAATTATTTAAGATGAGGCCTTCCTGGAGTAGGGTGGGCCCCTGATCCAACATGACTGGTGTCCTTACAAAAGGGGGAAATTTAGATATCAAGAGAAAAAATTGAAAGGAGAAGGTCATGTGATCACAGAGGCAGAGGTTGGAGTGACACAATCACAAACCAAAGAATGCCAAGGAGTGCTGTCAACACCAGAATCCGGAAGAGGCAAAGAGTGAGTCTGCCTCACAGGTTTTGTGGGAGCAGAGCCTTGTCGACACCTTGATTTCGGGCTCCCAGACTCCCAGACTCTAGAACTGTGAGAGAATAAATTTCTGCTGTTTCAAGTCACTAGTTTAGGGCACTTTGGTACAGCAGCCTGAGGAAACCAGCTCGCTGCCTGAGGACACGTGGCTGTCATCCCTGATGACTCACCCCAAGGACTGGTCTCCTCCACTCTTGGGTGCAGGTTTCTGGTTACTTAGACTCCTAAGTTCATAAAGATGAGGCTTAGGCCCAAGAGAGTTTGGAGCAAAGTGATTCCTTTCAGGCACCATCTCCTTCATATCTTTTTTCTTTATAATAGCCTCATTGTTCTGTTTTGTCTTTTTTTTTTAAATATATTTTATTGATTATGCTATTATAGTTGTCCCACTTCTCCCCCATCATTCCCCCCACCCTGCACACCCTCTTCCACCCACATTCCCCCCTTTAGTTCATGTCCATGTATCATAAGTTCTTTAGCTTCTACATTTCCCATACTATTCTTGCCCTCCCCCTGTCTATTTTCTACCCACTATCTATGCTACTCATTCTCTGTACCTTTTTCGCCTCTCTCCTCCTCCCACGCCCCTGTTACTAACCCTCCATATGATCTCCATTTCTGTGGTTCTGTTCCTGTTCTAGCTGTTTCCTTAGACTGCTTTTGTTTTAGGTGTGGTTCTTAATAGCTGTGAGTTTGCTGTCTTTTCACTGTCCTATTTTTTATCTTCTTTTTCTTAGATAAGTCCCTTTAACATTTCATATAATAAGAGCTTGGTGATGATGAACTCCTTGAACTTGACCTTATCTGAGAAGCGCTTTATGTGCCCTTCCATTCTAAATGACAGCTTTGCTGGATAGAGCAATTTTGGATGTAGGTCCCTGCTTTTCAAGATTTCAAATATTTCTTTCCAGTCCCTTCTTGCCTGGAAGGTCTCTTTTGAGAAATCAGCTGACAGTCTGATGGGAACTCCTTTCTAGGTGACTGTCCCCTTATTTCTTGCTGCTTCTAGAATTCTCTGCTTCATTTGAATCTTGGCTAATGTAATTACAATGTGCCTTGGTGTGTTCCTCCTTGGGTCCAACTTTTTTGGGACTCTCTGGGGTTCCTGGACGTCCTGGTAGTCTATTTCCTTTGCCAGATTGGGGAAGTTCTCCTTTATTATTTGTTCACATAAGTTTTCTACTTGTTGCTCTTTTTCTTCCCCTTCTGGGACCCCTATAATTTGGATGTTGGGACGCTTAACGATGTCCCGGAGGTTCCTAAGCCTCTCCTCATTTTTTTGAATTGTTTCTTCCTCATTTTCTGTTTGGTTGTTAGTTTCTTCCTTCTGGTCCACTCCATTGATTTGAGTCCCAGTTTTCCTTCCATCTCTATCAGTTCCCCATGCATCTTCCTTCATTTCATGTATTGTAGCCTACATTTTTTCATCTAATTTCTGAGCAAAATCAACCAATTCTGTGAGCATTTTGATAACCAGTGCTTTGAACTGTGCATCTGATAGGTTGGCTATCTCTTCATGGCTTAGAGGAATTGACTCTGGGGTTTTCATTTTTTCTCGGTTTGAGCCATTTTTGGTGGGGTTTTTTTTGTTTGTTTGTTTGTTTGGTTTGGTTTTAGTCTGGTCACGGCTATTACGTATGAGGGGTGGAGCCTCAGGCGCTCCCCAGTGTGGGGCAGCCCAGTCCCTGGGTTGTGACGCTGTATGTGGGGGCGGGGTCTGAGAGGGAACAATGGCCCTTGCTCCACTCTTTCCTGGATTCAGTCCCTTCCGCCACTTCTCCTCTGCCTAGACCGTATGCGCACGCGAATGTGGGACCACCTGGTCAGCCAGCCGCCTTGTGCGGCCTCACTGGGTCTGAGCAGTTGCCCCCCTGTGCCCGGGGTCCGCCAGCTGCTGCCTGTGCACCTGGGAACTGCCAGCCACCACTGCTTGCGTTCCCGGGTCCGCACCTCCACTTTTTCCTGCCACGACCCCACCCCTCTTACCGGTCTGGATGAATGGTTGTTGGACTTCCGTACAGTTCAATTTTCTATAAGTGTTGGTTGTTTTCTTGTTTTTAAATATTTGTTGTCCTTAATTTTGGTTGTGAGAGGAGGCACAGTGTGTCCGCCTATGCCTCCATCTTGGCCAGAAGTCCTGTTTTGTCTTTTAAATCTCTCATTGAGGGTTTTTAAAAATCCTTATCCGAGGACATTTTTTCATTGTTTTTAGAGAGAGAGGAAGGGGGAGAAAGGGAGAGAGAGAGAGATGTGAGAAATATCAATTAGTTGCCTTTTCATAGACTCTCTGACAGAGGATTGAAATTGCAGCCTAGGCATGTGCCCTGACTGGGAATCAAACTTCCAGGCTTTTGGTCCACAGGAAGATGCTCCAACCAACCTGAGCATCCAACCTGAAGATGCTCCAACCTGAGCCACACTGGCCAGGTCACCTCTTTGTTTTTAAAACTGGTTTGAATACAGGGTTATGGTCACTTTGGACAGCTAATTTTGAATAAAACCTGATTGAAGAGGCAAAAATACATACATACATCCAGGCATACATATATGGTTATAGTTTGAAACATCAACTATTTTTAAAACACTACAAAGCAAAACACCAATGGGCGTGGTTCTACATTTGGTTAAATGACAAGTGCCACCTTCTTACTAAAAAATAGATTGTTGCTTCTAAATATTATTAAAAGTAAGATTTAAAGAAAGGAAAGTTCAGAAAAATAACATTTTTCCAAAGAGTTCCAAGTGAGCCCATGGTTAATAGAGCTCTTAACTGCAGGTAGATGCATCACAGACTGCAGAAAACAAAGTTTTGTGGAAAGTCCAGAGAGAAGTAGGCTGGGACAGGAAAAACAGCTCAGACCACAGCAATAAGACAAGAAGCCAACAACACATTTCTGGGCCTGAAAGGAGGCTTCTCAGAGATTTAGGCAATAATGGAAAGACCGGCAAAAGAAAACTCCAGTATGTACTCAATTGCATTTTGGAAGCCTACAGATGAACACTCAGCCAAAACTAGAGGAGTGTGTGCTGACCCAGGAGCCTGATGTCTCGGAGGGAAGTATCAGATCAAAGTTGTCTTTTTATGGACATAGCAGAGCTGTTCCTCCCTTCACTACATAGGAACAGAAGCCTCTATTTGCAAGTATCTGAGTCGCAGGTATGTTTTTTCACTTACAGGAGTGTTAGTAATAGGGCAGTATTTGCCACACTTTGAGACCAGCCACCCTTGTGATTGCATGCAGCACTCTACGCCACATTCCGTCTGACTAACTGATTTCCAGGCCTATTCTCAGAATCCCTCAAACACTGTAGAAGGCAGATGCTTAGAGAGTAAATGGAATACTTCCCCTAGTGAATTCCACATACTAACTCTTTGAAAGCAGCCACAGGGCAAGTTTGGACACTGTACAAAAGTGAAGTCAAAGTCAGGTTATCGGAGGGAAAGGGGGTGAGGAGGAGGTAAAAGAGGGTAAAGGAGGTCAAATATATGGACAGAAGGAGATTTGACTTGGGGTGGTGAATACACAATGCAACATACAGATGATGTGTTATTGAATTGTGCATTCAAAATATCGTATTAACTGTCACCCCAATAAATTCAATAATTTTTTTTATTTTAAAAAATAATGTAAATGTCACTTACTAGATTTCCCCTCTCTTTCTCTTTCTCTGGATCACTGGTAGAATGGTGTTAGGGAATGAGCTATTTTCTCACAACACATATATGTGGATGTCTTAACCCCAGAATTTCAGAATGCGGCCTTCCTTGGAAATAGGGTGGTTGTAGACATAATTAGTTAAGATAAGGTCACAGCAGAGTAGGGTGGGCCCCTACCTGAATATGACTAGTATTCTCACAAGAAGGGGAAATCTGGACATACGTGTACACATGGGCAATACCATATAAAGATGAGGACAGAGATTGGGGTGACCCTATAAGCTAAGAAATGCCGGAGATTGCGAATGACCACCAGAAACTAGGGGAGAGGTTGGAGCAGACCCCCCGCCCCACAAGCTGTGGAAGGAACCAGCCCTGCTGACACCCCTGTCTCAGACTTCTGGTCTTCAGACTATGAGACAGCACATTTCTGTTATTTAAACAAACAAACCAACAAAAAAAAGGTGAAGTCAACCAAAGACAAATCAACCCATAATACTGATGCATTGGCATAGCTTTTAAGACCTCCTTTTCTTTATGGATTAATATATTACTTATCGTTTTTCTGTGGAGGTAAGCCCCAGGGAGGTTAGGGGTTATGAATTAACCAGAGTGAAATAAGGTAAATCCCACTCAGATCCTAGCTGTCTCTATTGTCTGGGTCTGGTTTCCTTCATCAGTAACATGGTGTTAAGTTCACCTCTGATCTCCTCTCCCTCTCAAAAACAGGTATGTTAAAAACCTAACCTTTAGTACCTCAGATGTGAGCTCATTTGGAAACAGGGTCACTGTGATGTAATTAGTGAAGTTAAGATGAGACCATACTGGAGTAGGATGGGCTCCTAACCCAATATGACTGTTGTCCTTATGAGAACAGGCCATCTGAAGGCACAGACACACAGGGAGAATGCCATGTGATAATGAAGGCAGAAATTAGTGATGCAACTGCAAGGTGAGGAATGGCAAGGATTGCCAACAACCATGAGAAGCTAGGGAGATGCAAGGAAGGATATTTCTACAGGTTCCAGAGAGTAGAGACCTGCCAACACTGTGATTTCAGACTTCCAGCCCCCAGATGTAAGAGCTGTGAAACAATAATTTCTGTTGTTTTCAGCCACTGAGTTTGTGGTAACTAGTTACAGCAGCCCTGGGAAACTAACATACATGGCAATACTATCTATTTCAGAAAGTAACTGTAGCAGAAGATGGAGAGGTAGGTACCATTAAGGACAACTAAAACCCTTAGGTATTATATATAAAACAACATAAGACTCTGACAGGTAAGAGAAGGCAGACTGGCCAGTACAGCTGCTTTGGAAAACAGTTTGACAGTCTGATGAAAACTAACAAACAAGAAACCCACCTAAATATGCAACTATCATATAACCCAGCAACTGCACTCTTGGTCATCTATCCCAGAGGAGTGAAAACTAATGTTCATGTGATAAAGTGCACATGAATGTTCATATCAGCTTTAATTCTAATAGCCAAAAAACTAGAAATTGCCCAGATGTCCTTCAGTAAGTAAATAGTTAGACAAATTCTGGTACATCCATACCACAGAATCTACTCAACAACAAAAAGAAGCAACTTGGACTTATCTCCAGAGATTTATACAGAGTGAAAAAAAGTCAATCCCAAAAGTTACATACAGTAGATTCTATTCATTCTTGAAATGACAAAATCAAAGCCAGAGAGAACGAATAGGAGGTTGCCAAGGGTTAAGAAGGAGGTGTGGGTAAGAGGGAAGTGGGTGTGTTGATAAAAGGGCAACACAGGGATCCTTTCAGTGAAGGAATGTTCTACATTTGACTGTACTGATGTCAGTATAGAGGGTGTGATATTGTACTAGAGTCTTGCAAGATGTTACCGTTGGGAAAAACTGCATAAAGTATATATGGAATCTCTCTGTATTATTTTTTACAATTACATGTGAATCTACAATTATTTCAAAATAAAAAGTTTAAGAAGAAAATCATTGCGAGGAAAAAAGAAAATAATATATATAAAGTCTTCAGCACAATGTCTCATGTATAGGAGGGAATTTTAGTGCTATAACCGGAAAAATCCTGGGCAAACCAGACAGCTGGTCACCTCACAAGGCAGTCCAGCATTGGCTAACTCAGTATCACTGAAGACTCAGATGCCTTCAGTTTCCCAGGATGGTTTCCCCCAGCCTAGGTATCATATACAGACTGGACTGTGTCCACTTATGTCTCTCTCAGAGCTGAGAACCCACTCCTAAAATCCTCCCTCACAGTTTAGTGACCAGAATTGCATTAGTCATGCATAAAAATCATCAAGAGAAATGGGACCACAGTGCTTAGGGTAGATCAGTTTGGATAAACCTCCAGACCTGAGGAGAGAGCCAACCTTCTTGAGTCCAGTGCATAATCATGTATATGTCACCCAGAAAGGGGGAAGAGCTTGTTCTTGGGCAGTTTGCCAACACTGTGTGTTCCCCCTCCTTTCCCAGCACTCCCACAGCTTATTACGCACAGCACCAGGCACCCTGCAGTGTTTCATGGGCCCACAAGATCTACCATAGTCAAGGCCAAGAAGCTTGCTGGTACCTCATGCATATAAATAATTAATACATATTCATTTAAATGAATTAAGTATCCTCCGACATATTTGTTCTGCCAACAAAACATCTAATTAATTCTACACCCATAACCATATCATAATGGTCCATGTTAGAAATTTAATTAGGCACCAAGTCTATGACCTAGGCTGTCTCAATTTCCAGAGAAGCGGAGAATTCTACAAAACATTTAAGGAAGAGCTAACCCCTATTCTCCACAGACTATTCCAAAAAATCCAAAAAGATGGAAGACTCCCAAACTCTTTTTATGAAGCCAGCATCATCCTAATCCCAAAACCAGATAAAGACACAACAAAGAAGGAGAACTTCAGGCCAATATCGCTGATGAACATAGATGCTAAAATCCTCAACAAAATATTGGCAAACCGCATCCAACAACACATTAAAAAGATCATACACCACGACCAAGTGGGATTCATCCCAGGGATGCAAGGATGGTTCAACATTCACAAATCAGTAAATGTAATTCATCACATAAACAAAAGCAAAGACAAAAATCACATGATCATATCAATAGATGCGGAAAAAGCATTTCATAAGGTACAGCACCCATTTATGATTAAAACACTCAGCAAAGTGGGAATAGAGGGAGCATTCCTCAACATAATAAAGGCTATATATGAGAAACCTACAGCCAGCATCATACTCAACGGGCAAAGACTAAATTCTTTTCCACTAAAATCAGGAACAAGACAAGGCTGTCCACTCTCTCCACTTCTATTCAACATAGTATTGGAAGTATTAGCCACAGCGATTAGACAAGAAAAGGAAATAAAAGGCATCCAACTTGGAAAGGAGGAAACAAAACTATCATTGTTTGCAGATGACATGTTAGTATACATAGAAAATCCTATAGTCTCGGCCAAAAAACTGCTCGACCTAATAAATGAATTTAGCCAAACAGCCGGATACAAAGTCAATATCCAGAAATCAAAGGCATTTTTGTATACCAACAATGAAACAACACAAGCAGAAATCAAGAAAAAAATCCCATTCGATATAGCAAAAAGAAAAATAAAGTACCTAGGAATAAACCTAACCAAGGAGGTCAAAGACCTATATGCAGAAAACTACACAACACTGAAGAAAGAAATCAAGGAAGACACAAATAAATGGAAACACATACCGTGTTCATGGATCGGAAGAATTAACATCATCAAAATGTCCATACTTCCCAAAGCAATCTACAGATTCAATGCAATACCTATTAAAGTACCAATGGCATATTTCACAGATATAGAACAAACTCTTCAAAAATTTATATGGAACCATAAATGACCCAGAATAGCGGCAGCAATCTTGAGAAAGAAGAGCAAAACAGGAGGGATCACAATACCTGATACCAAAATGTATTACAAGGCCACTGTAATCAAAACAGCCTGGTACTGGCATAAAAACAGGCACGTGGACCAGTGGAATAGACTAGAGAGCCCAGAAATAAACCCTAGTCTCTATAGTCAATTAATATTCGACAAAGGGGGCAGCAACATAAAATGGAGTAAAAATAGCCTCTTCAACAAGTGGTGTTGGGAGAACTGGACAGCTTCGTGCAAGAAAATGAAACTCGAGCACCAACTTACACCATACACAAAAATAAATTCAAGGTGGATAAAAGACTTAAACGTAAGCCGTAACACCATTAAAGTCCTAGAAGAGAACATAGGCAGGAAAATCTCAGATATTACACGCAGCAACATTTTTACTGATATGTCCCCTAAAGCAAGGGACATAAAGGAAAGAATAAACAAATGGGATCTCATCAAAATAAAAAGCTTCTGCATGGCCAAGGAAAACAGTATTAAAATAAAAAGAGAACCGACTGTGTGGGAAAACATATTTGCCAATGATATCTCAGATAAGGGTTTAATCTCCAAAATATACAAAGAACTTACACGACTCCACTCTAAGAAGACAAGCAACCCAATTAAAAAATGGGCAAAGGACTTGGGCAGACACCTCTCCAAGGAGGACATACAGAGGATCCAGAGACACATGAAAAGATGCTCGATATCCCTAGCTATCAGAGAGATGCCAATTAAAACCACAATGAGATACCACTTGACACCAGTCAGAATGGCCCTCATAAACAAAGCAACAAACAGCAAGTGTTGGAGAGGTTGTGGAGAAAAGGGGACACTAGTGCACTGCTGGTGGGAGTGCAGACTGGTACAACCACTATGGAAAACAGTATGGAATTTTCTAAAAAAACTAAAAATGGATATACCTTTTGACCCAACAATTCCATTGCTAGGACTATATCCTAAGAACCCTGAAACACCAATCCAAAAGAAACGATGCATCCCTATGTTTATAGCAGCACAATTTACAATAGCCAAGTGTTGGAAGCAACCTAGATGGCCATCAGTAAATGAATGGATCAAAAAACTGTGGTACATTTATACAATGGAATTCTATGCAGCAGAAAGAAAGAAGGAGCTCATACCCTATGCAACAGCATGGATGGAACTTGAGAGCATCATGCTAAGTGAAGTAAGCCAGGCAGTGAAAGATAAATACCATATGATCTCACCTTTAACAAGAACCTAATCAACAAAACAAACAAACAAGCATAATATAACCAAAGACATGGAAATTGGGAACACGCTGAAAGTCACCAGAGGGGAGAGGGGAGGGAATTTCAGGGGAAAAGGGGAAGGATTTACAGGAACAAGTATAAAGGACACATGGACAAAAACTATGGGGCGGGGTGGAAATGGGAGGGAGGTGGGGAGGGCTGGGGTGGCGGGTTCGGGTGAGAATAAAAGACAGAAAACTGTACAAGATCAACAATTAAAATAAAAATTAAAAAAAAAAAAATTCCAGAGAAGCGAAGCTGCAAATGCGTCTTGCTCTACTGAACACTCCTACATTCCTTTGGCCTTTTGAGCTGAAGGCAAACTGTGTTTCTGAAGCATTCACTCATGATCTAAGCCCACAAGCTGCATCCTTACTATTCATGTTTTCTAAGAGTTCTTCTCCGTGTCTCCTTGAGGGAGGGTAACAAACCTGTGATGCTCCAATTTTTCATTAGTGATTCATGTTGCCTACCCCGTAAGCAAATGATTTTCCTCCACAAATTTTGACTGCATCATTTTTTCTCTGCAAGTTTTTTTTTTAATTTATTTATCTTTAGAGGGGAAGGGTAGGAGAGAGGGAGAGGGAGAGAAATATCAATGTATGGTTGCCTCTTGTGTGTCCCATACTGGGAACTGGCCTGCAACCCAGGCATGTGCCCTAACTGGGAATCGAACCTCGATCCTTTGGTTCACAGGCTCCCGCTCAATCCACTGAGCTACACCAGCCAGGGCGCTCTGCAAGTTTTTAAACTATTCCTGTTTTGAGTTTAATAGTATCATATCCTTTAAACAAAATCCAGCCTGGTTTCATTCTCTCTCTCTCTTTAAAGATTTTATTTATTTATTTTTAGAGAGGGGAAGGGAGGGAGAAAGAGAGGGAAACATCAATGTGTGGTTGCCTCTCAAGTACCCCCTACTAGGAACCTGGCCTGCAACCCAGACATGTACCCTGACTGGGCATTGAACTGGCAACCTCACAGGTTGGCACTCATTCCACTGAGCCTCACTGACAGGGCTCGCTCTCTCTCTCTCTCTCTCTCTCTCTCTCTTCCTTACCCCTTAGTTAATGATGAGAAATAACTCAGACCCATAAAACTGTTATGTTCACAAACCAAACACAGGTTCTAATCCTCTCCTTAAGATTCTTTGTTAGGTTTCTACACTTCCTGGGTTGGACTTAAATTCTTTATTCTCATGTCCAAAGCTACCTGATATTTTGGCCACATCTGCTACAGACCTGTACAAATCTAGTCCTGCTTTTCCTGGCTGTTTTCACTGTAATACAGAATGTAAATATGAATGTTAGACACCAGCTCTTAGCAATGCCTGAAGATATCATTATCTCTGTGAGGAAGAAAAGATTTAGCCAAAACCACGGTGAATCAATAATCCAGAAAGGTTTCTGTTCTTCTCGTTACCAAGATACAATTCTATAATTGTCTTCTAGGTTAATTTCTAATTTACTTGCAGTAGAAGTTCTGCTTAAATAAAATTGTAAGATCAGACCTAACTACAGAACCATCTGATAATGATGGATTCTGGGATAAGAAGCAGGGTTTATACAACTGATTATCCTCCAAAGTTGCTGATAATGAGTATGTTTCAAAACACAGTCTTCCTAGAGACAGTAGAGGGCACCCCAGGGAAATATTAAACTGAAAAGCAATGTCCCAGAATGAAAGATGGACTGGAGTACTGGGTACAGTGCATGATACAGCCCACTGTGAAATTTCTCTTGCTCAAAGCTAACCTAATATTTTCTGTTTGGTTAGGTTCCTAATAGTCTGGAGCACTACTGTCTAGTGTGACAGACACTAGCCACATGTGCTATTTAAATTTAAGTTAAATTTATTTATCTATTTATTTTTAATAAAATTATTTAAACAAAGTTACTTATTTATATTTTATTGATTATGCTATTACAGTTCTCCCAATTTTCCCTCTTTGCCCCCCTCCACCCAGCACTCCCCAATCTCTCAGGCAACCCCCCCACTGTTGTTCATGTCCATGGGTCCTGTGCATAAGTTCTTTGGCTACTCCATTTCCTACGCTGTACCTTACATCCCCATGGCTATTCTGTAACCACCTATTTGTACTTCTCAATCCCCTTACCTCTTCACCTCTTCTCCCACACCTGCCTCTCATCTGGCAACCATCAGAATATTCTCCGTATCCATGATTCTTCCTCTGTTCTTCCTGTTTGCTTAGTTTGTTTTTAGAATCGATTCTTGGTAGATACGTATTTATTGCCATTTTATTGTTCATAGTTTTCATCTTCTTCTTTTTCTTAAATAAGTCCCTTTAACATTTCGTAGAATAATGGTTTGGTGATGATGAACTCCTTTAGTTTCTCTTGTGTGGGAAGCTCTTTATCTGACCTCTGATTCTAAATGATAGCTTTGTTGGGTAGAGCAATCTTGGATGTAGTTCCCTGCTTTTCATGACTTTGAATATTTCTTGCCAATCCCTCCAAGCCTGCAAAGTTTCTTTTGAGAAGTTAGCTGACAGTCTTATAAGAGTTCCCCTGTAAGTAACTAACTGTTTGTCTCTTGTTGCTTTAAAGATTCTTTATCTTCTTTAAAATATTTTATTTATTTATTTATTTATTTTTAGAGAGAGAGGAAGGGAGGGAGAAAGAGAGAGGGAAAAACATCAGTGTACAAGATTTACATGGATTGGTTGCCTCTCACATGCCCCCTACTGGGGACCTGGCCCACAACCCAGGCATATGCCCTGAGTAGGAATCAAACCTTCGACCTTTTGGTTTGTAGGCCACGGCTCAATCCACTGAACCACCCTAGCCAGGGCCCTTTATCTTTAAGCTTTTGTATTTTAATTATGATGTGTCTGAGAGTGGGCCTTTTTGCATCCATCTTGTTTGGGACCCTCTGCACTTCCTGGACTTACATATCTCTTTTCTTCACCAAATTAGGGAATTTTTCTTTCATTATTTTTCAGATAGATTTCCAATTTTGCTCTTTCTAAACTCCTTCTGGCACCCCTATGATGGCAATGTTGGAGCTCTTGAAGTTGTCCCAGAGGCTGCTTACACTATCCTCACTCTTTTGGGTTCTTTTTTCTTCTTGTTCTGTGTGGTTGTTTTTGCTTCCTTATGTTCCAAATCACTGATTTGATTCTTGGCTTCATCCACTCTACTATTGTTTTTGTATAAATTGTTCTTTATTTCAAATAGTGTATCCTTAATTTCTGACTGGATCTTTTTTTTTTTTTTTTTTTGCTGTTGAGGTTCTCACTAAGTTCCTTGAGCATCCTTATAACCGGTGTTTTGAACACTGCATGTAATAGATTGCTTATCTCCATTTTGTTTAGCTCTGTTTCTGGAGTTTTGATCTGTTCTTTCATTTGAGCCATGCTTCTTTGTCTCCTCATTTTAGCAGCCTCCCTGTGTTTGTTTCTATGTATTAGGAAAAGCTGCTATGACTTCCTGTCTTAGTAGTGTGGCCTAGTGTAGTAGGTATCCTGTAAGGTCCAGTGGCACAGCCTCTGCTATCAGCCAAGCTGGGTACTTGAGGTACACCCTTCATACGGGCTGAGTACACCCTCCTCTTATAGTTGAGCCTTGGTTGCTATTGGTAGATCAATGGGAGGGATTTACCCAGGCCAGTCAGGTGCAAGGACTGGCTGTGACCACTGACCACTAACCTTTGCCCTCCATGGGGGATCAGCTGTGCAGGGGCAGGGTAGTGGTACTCTGACATTGTCTGTAGCTATCCACTGGATGTGCTGGCCCTGGAGTTTCCCAGGTGGTATAGGCCAATGTCAGCCCCTACTTGTATTATAGATCAGCCAGGCCATCCTGCTTGATCTATATAAAGCAATCTGAGATGGCTGCTACTTGTGCTGGGCTTGGAGATTTCTAGGCGAAGTCAATCTGTGAATCTAAGCTGGCTGCTGCTAGTGCTGGGCCTGGCATTCACTGAAGCCAGCTGTGGCACGTTTGAGAGGATTTAGAAAGTTGTGCAGCATGAGCCAAGACCAGCCATTCATATGGAAAAGCAGCTTGGGTGAGCCTGTAAGTTGGGTGGGAGAGTCTTTGGGGATCTCCAAGGTGGGTTAAACAGTATTAGCCAGGTTGATGGAGTCTGAGATATGGCACTGGCTTGCTGGCTCTGTGGGTGAGGATTTAGAAAAGGGACAATGGTCTCTGCTCGCCTTGATGCCAGACATTTCTGTTTCTTCTTGTATACCACTGGTGCCTTTCAAGCTACTGCCCTGGTGCTAGAGTTCAGAGGGAATGAGTCTGAGTAGGTGAGTCCATGTGTGGGTTCTTTGGGGTTCTACCAGTTTCTTCCACCAACTCAATCCCCACTGGTCTTTGCAGCCAGAAGTTGTGGGGACTTATCTTCCTGGCACTGGAACCCTGGGCTAGGGAGCCTGGTGTGGGGCTGACAGTCCTCACTCCCAAGATATCCCTCCCAAATTTTTATCCACCTCTCGAGGGTATGGAGCCAACCCATTCCATGTCCATGCCCCTCCTACCAGTCTGGATAGATGTCATTTCTTTAATTCTGTAGTTGTTAGACCTCCATTCAACTCAATTTCTAATGGTTCTGCGTGATGGTTGTTCTTTATTTTATTTTAAAAATATTTTATTTATTTTTAGAGAGAAGAGAAGGAAGGGAGAAACAGAGGGTGAGAAACATCTATGTGCGAGAGACACATCGATTGGTTGCCTTTTGCATGCCCCCAACTGGGGACCTGGCCTGCAATCCAGGCATGTGCCCCAACTGGGGATCGAACTGGCAACTTTTGGGTTCACAGACCAGCACTCAGTCCACTGAGCCACACTAGCTAGGGCAGTCGTTCTATATTTTAGGTAATTTTGATATGGTTGTGTGAGGAGATGAGCCATGTATGCCTATGCCATCATCTTGACCAAAAGTCTATTTATTTCTTTTTAGAGAGAGGGGAAGGAAGGCAGAAAGAGCGGGAAATAAACATGAATGTGTGAGAGAAATATCAATTGGTTGCCTCTCACATGCCCCCACCTGGGAAACTGGCCCACAACTCAGGCATTTGCCCTGACTGGGAATCAAACCAGCAACATTTTGGTCCACAGGTTGGTGCTCAATCCACTGAGCCACACCAGCCAGGGCTAAGTTAAATTTCATCCCCTCAGTTGCACTAGCCACATTTCATGTATTCAATAGACACATGTGGCTAGGGGCTACCATATTAGGCAGCACAGAGGGAGAAAATTTCCATCATCTCAGAAGTACTAACAGCAATGCTGAAGTCTCAGTTTTCATATATGTTACATAATTGAAGGGGATCAGAATATGTCATCCCCAAAATATGTGACTTTGGCATAAAGATGATTTTGTGCTGAAGGCAATTAAGAAACAGTAGGCACAGGAATAGCTCTCTGCCCTTCCTTCTAAAAGGAGGAAATAAGTTTTCTTTATGAAGGTGCCCCCGCTCCCCGCCACTCATAACAGGAAGGGAAGTCTTTATCACCAGAGACGGAGACGGTGTCAAAACACATCTGCATAAATTAAACCTTACCGAATAACCCTTAACCTCCATTAGTTTCCCCATACACTTACCCACAATTTACCATCCCTAGAATCCAAAACCTCATTACCTTTGTCTTCTCACTTATCCACAATTTATTGTCTTTTGTTAAAAGGGTATGTGAGCCCCCAACACCTCAACTGGACTGTTTCTTTGGGTCTTCATTAATTTTCTATGAAGTCCTCCATTTACAGGGAAAAAATGAACATATTAACAAATGCAATTTGTATACCTTTTCTCCAGTTAACCTGTCTTTTGTGAGTCTAAGTCCCAGGCCCCTACTCTAAGAGTGCAGAGGGAAGATTTCTTTCCTCTCTTACACAATCCGCAAGAATGGCTGAGAAGTACAGACTAATCTAGCCAAGATGCTGAGCTCCTGAGGTTGATGCAGCCAGTGTGCTGTAGACAGAGGATATTCATGGAATGAAGTAACCAAGGCTTCCAGTCAGGTAACATCATGTGGCCACTTGCCATGCAGGTTCTTTAATTTTATTTTGGAGAAAAACTTTCTTTTCTGAACATTTTAATTAAAAAAAAGATTGTATTTATTTATTTGTAGAGAGAGGGGAAGGGAGGGAGAATGAAAGGGAGAGAAACATCAGTATGTGGTTGCCTCTCACATGCCCCCAACTGGGGAACCTGGCCTGCAACCCAGGTGTGTGCCCTAACTGGGAATTAAACCCACAACCCTTTGGTTTGCAGGCCAGCACTCAATCCACTGAGCCACACCAGTCAAGGCTGTATTACATTGATCTATTTGGAAATATTGTACCATCCTTGCATCCCTGCAATAAATCCTACTTGATCATGGTGTATGATAAAATATATAGGAGAGATGTTTGTCGAACCTGCTCTACATAAATTCTAGATTTTTGACAACCCTGAGCACAATATTGGTCCTTTTAGAGAACTTAAAATAAGATATGAATCGCAAACTAAGTAAAAGTTAAAATACAAGCAAATGTATCCTCTAGATTCTAATTCATGTTTCTAGAGCTGACAGAACCATGAAATTTTATCTAATTCAAATATTTCAATTTTTGGTGATGAAAAGTCTACAACTAAAACTATTTAGGTGCCTCTTCCAAATTCTCAAAGCTATTGCTGGGGAATTTGAATTCTCATATCTAGAGTCATATAAGAGATTTTATTCCTTCTAAGAGATGTTTATTGATCCCTGGCTGGTGTAGCTCAGTGGCTTGAGTGCCGACCTGTGAACCAAAGGGCCCTGGGTTCAATTCCTAGTCAGGGCCCATGCCTGGGTTATGGGCTAGGTTCCAGGTGTGGGGTGAGTGAGAGGCAACCACACATTGCTGTTTCTCTCCCTCTCTTTCTTTCTGCCTTCCCCTCTCTTTGAAAATAAATAAAATCTTTAAAAAAAAGAGATTTTTATTGAAAATGTGGGCCTTCTACAGTCTTTTGAGATCACAGATATAAAGAAGAGCCTATTGTTTCATTTTTTGGTTGATACATAATATAGAAGTGCATGCAAATACACATGCAGTCACACACACACTCAGCTAGATCTTTTATTTCCTCTCAGACCAACTTCCTAAACAGAGATCAATAGGTGAATTCCATGATGTTACATTCAGTTCTGTGTGACTTCTTTTGGCAAATTCAGGGAGAAAGGATGGAGAAATATGTTGCTGAGTTTTATGTCGGAGAAAGTGAGTAGGAATACTCAACATAGCACCATCTGCAAATGTGACAAATATGAGAAGTGCTTTAATCATTTGAGATCTTGATAAAGATTTTGTTCCCTGGCCCCATGAAACCAACATATGAAAAAAGATGGTGGTGAAATTGTAGGGTGAAGGCTAACTTCCATCAGTGGCCAACCCCAGAGCCAGCACTGCAAGCCTCCAGCTGATGCTGCAACTGCTGGCAAACAGACAGGTGTTCTACGCATAGCCAAGCAGATCACTAGCAGTGTCAACATTTTAACTGATTATTTTATCTGTGTTTTTAAGAAACATGCTGAGTCATAGTGATCACTTAGAAAATAAATGAATTTTATACATAACGATAGGTACCTTTGTGTTTCTGAATTTCAAATAAGCTCCCTGAGAAACTAAATCAACCAGAGCCTACCTGATTTTCCTGAAGGCTGAAAATAACAAATTTGCTGATCCTGGAAATAAATTTTATTTTTTCTATGGATATATCCTTTAATCATATTCCTCTTCAATGCAAAGCTAAAAATAATAGGTAAGATGTCACAAGGAACAGCTCTTACAATGAAGAAGCCAGTTACCAATGGGAGTGATAAGCAACTTCTCCCACTAAGGTAATTAAATTAGCAGGAGTGCAGATTAGTTGCCAGTGTTATGTTACTTCTAGTCTCTTCAAGCTTAATTGAAAAAACTAGAGATTATTCCAGCTTCAGCTATTTTTCCAGATTTTGTGGGTAAAAGCTAATAAATATATTTATAGGTCTTCTGCAATATTATCCAATGTGCTATTTCACCTTCTGAACAATAAAAGATCTGCATACCAATTGATCTTTCTTGGATCTGTTCCTTAGCCTGGTTAGATGAGGACAGTGTGGGAAGGTGGTGAAGGTCATATTGACATAAGAAATGTCCAAAGCAGTAGAGAACTTCTATGAATTTTTGAGCCACAGTGACAATTGCCAGAAAACAAACTCTCAATGGATTGAGAAAATGTTTTGGAGAATGGCAGTTTTGTAACTTACTTTATATATTACAATCAAAGAAGGAGACATAAGGGGGTTATAGGGAGATGGGAGTAAGCAAAGCAGGGAAATCTCTGAAAATTGATCAAGAGAAATGGAGATACATACTTCTTTTACACTGGTTGGTATAGGATAGTTAGCAATGAACACTTACAGTACACAGAGATGGTATTTGGGCAAGAAGATAAAATTGAGGAGTTCCATGATCTTGGGTTCTGAGGAGAGATTGTTCCCTGACAGGTCTGGAAGAAAATGAATTACACTGACAGTCTAAAAGTTTATTAACTTAGATGCTAAAAGATAACAGGCTCATTGAAGGTAAAGACTGACCTTTGTCAAGGAAGATGCCAGCCAAAGACATGACTATCCTTCATTACTCCCTTTTATTTAGGAAGTTTTCAATTTAATTTTTTTTTTTTACTTTTTATAAGTGTATTTTATTGATTATGCTATTACAGTTGTCCCATTTTTTTTCTCCTCTTTCTCCCCCTCCTCCATGCACCTACCCACCCTCCGGCATTACCCTTCCACTAGTTCATATCCATTGGCTGTACATAAAGTTCTTTGGCTTCTCCATTTCCTATACTAGTCTTGACCTCCCCCTGCTTATTTTGTGCCTACCATTTATGCTTCTTATTCCCTATACCTTTCCCCCTCACTCTCCCCTTCCCCTTCCCAACTGATAACCCTCCATATGATCTCCATTTCTGTGATTGTGTTCCTGTTCTAGATGTTTGCTTAGTTTTTGTTTTTTAGATTCAGTTATTGATAGCTATGAGTTTGTTGTAATTTTACTGTTCATAACTTTTGATCTTCTTTTTCTTAAATAAGATCCCTTAACATTTCATACAATAAGGGCTTGGTGATGATGAACTCCTTGAATCTGACCTAATCTGGGAAGCACTTTATCTGCCTTTCCATTCTAAATGATATCTTTGCTGGATAGAGTAATTTTGGATGTAGGTCCTTGCCTTTCGTGACTTTGAATACTTCTTTCCAGCCCCTTCTTGTCTGCAAGGTTTCCTTTGAGAAATCAGCTGATAGTCTTATGGGAACTCCTTTGTAGGTAACTGTCTCCTTTTCTCTGGCTGCTTTTAAGATTCTCTCCTTATCTTTAATTTTGGATAACTTAATTATGATGTGTCTTGGTGTATTTCTTCTTTAGGATCCAACTTCTTTAGGACTCTCTGAGCATCCTGGACTTGCATGTCTAGTGCCTTCACCAAATGGGGAAGTTTTCCTTTATTATTTTTTCAAATACGTTTTCAATTTCTTGCTCTTCCTCCTCTCCTTCTGGCACCCCTATGATTTGGATATTGGAATGTTTAAAGTTGACCCAGAGGTTCCTCAACTTCTCCTCACTTTTTTGAGTTCTTGTCTCTTCATCTGTTCCAGTTGTTTATTTCTTTCTTTTGTTCCAAATTGTTGGTTTGAGTCCCACTTTCCTTCCCTTTACTGTTGGTTCCCTGTATGTTTTCCTTTATTTCCCTTTGTATAAACTTCATTTCTTTCTTCATTTTGCAACCAAACTCAATCAGTTCTGTGAGCATCCTGTTTACCAGTGTTTTGAACTCTACATCCGATAGGTTGGCTATCTCCTCATCTCTTAGTTCTTTTTCTGGAGTTTTGATCTGTTCTTTCATTTAGGCCTTATTTCTTTTTCTCGGAGCACCAGTCTGGATGAATGTTTCTTCTTTAACTCCTTGGTTGTTGGACTTTCACGCAGTTTGATTTGCTGGAAGTTCTGGGTATTTTTTGTTTTTAAATCGTTATCCTTCTTTTGGTTGTGCAAGGAAGCGAAGCGTTTCTACCTATGCCTCCATCTTGGCAGAAACCCTATTTAGGAAGTTTTAATTTTAGACTACCCTAAAGTAAACTAAAATGGTCACCTCAGGTCTTTGTTTTTGTAAGGCCCACCATATAGGCCTCCCCTGAGCTTGTCAGATTTAGCATGTGGCCCATTTTTCATCCACAGTCACCTTCCAACCTGGCCAGAAGAATAGGCTAATGTGTCTTATTTCAGAGGTGATTTAAAAGAAACAGAAGAATGAGCATATGCATTTCAAACTGGTAATCTTTCCCTCCATCATTTCAACTTTGGAAAACAAATCATACTAACACACTGAAGCAGGTCAGTGTCCCATGAGCTGCATATTCCCTCTCTTAACTTCTTTCTACCACAGTGCTACAAGGTGGGCAGTGCCAACTCTCTTGCTTCAAAACTTCATAGTTGAATACGACTCAGTGTTTAATTAATTTGTACATTTTTAAGTCTGTATAACTTTTATTTCTTCAATATATTTTATTGATTATGTTATTACAGTTGTCCCATATTTCCCCTATCATTCCCCTCCACCCTGCACACCCCCTCCCACCCACATTCCCCCGCTTTAGTTCATGTCCATGTGTCACAAGTTCTTTAGCTTCTACATTTCCCATACTATTCTTACCCTCCCCCTATTTTCTACCTACCATCTATGCTGCTTATTCTCTGTACCTTTTCCCCCTCTCTCCTCCTCCCACTCCCCTATTGCTAACCCTCCATGGGATCTCCATTTCTGTGTTTCTGCTCCTGTTCTAGTTGTTTGCTTAGATTGTTTTTCTTTTTGTTTTAGGTGTGGTTGTTAATAATTGTGAGTTTGCTGTCATTTTGCTGTACATGTTTTTTATCTTCTTTTTCTTAGATACGTTCCTTTAACGTTTCATATAATAAGGGCTTGGTGGTGATGAACTCCTTTAACTTGACCTTATCTGAGAAGCACTTTATCTTCCCTTCCACTCTAAATGACAGCTTTGCTGGATAGAGCAATCTTGGATGTAGGTCCTTGCCTTTCAAGACTTCAAATACTTCTTTCCAGCCCCTTCTTGCCTGGAAGGTCTCTTTTGAGAAATCAGCTGACGGTCTGATGGGAACTCCTTTGTAGGTAACTCTCCTTTTGTCTTGCTGCTTTTAAGATTCTCTCCTTATCTTTAATCTTGGCTAAGTTAATTATGGTGTGCCTTGGTGTGCTCCTCTTTGGGTCCAACTTCTTTGGGACTCTCTGAGCTTCCTGGACTTCCTAGAAGTCTATTTCTTTGCCAGATTGGGGAAGTTCTCCTTTATTATTTGTTCAAATATCTTTTCCATTTGTTGCTCTTCCTCTTCTCCTTCTGGTACCCCTGTAATTCGGATGTTGGAATGTTTAGAGCTGTCCTGGAGGTTCCTAAGCCTCTCCTCATTTTTTTGAATCCTCGTTTCTTCATTCTTTTCTGTTTGGTTATTTCTTTCTTCCTTCTGGTCCACTCCATTAATTTGAGTCCCAGTTTCCTTCCCATCACTATTGGTTTCCTGTACGTTTTCCTTCATTTCACTTAGTGTAGCCTTCATTTGTTCATCTAATTTGCGACCAAACTCAACCGATTCTGTGAGCATCCTGATCACCAGTGCTTTAAACTGTGCATCTGATAGGTTGGCTATCTCTTCGTCCCTTAGTTGTATTATATCTAGGGCTTTGATTTGTTCTTTCATTTGGTCCTTTTTTTTTTTTTTTTTTTTTTTGGTCTCAACGCACCTATTACGTAGTGAGGAGTGGAGCCTTAGGTGCTCACCTGGGTGGGACAACCCAGTAGCTGGGTTGTGATGCAGTATGTGGGGGAGGGTCCGAGAGGGAACAATGGTGCTTGCTCCGCTCTCTGCTGGATTTCAGTCACTTCCACCGCTTCCCTCAAGCAAACTGGGCCCTTCTGGTGCTGATTACCAGGTGGGTGGGTTTGTGCATGTTCTAGGACCCTGCGGATCTCTCCAACGAACTCTCCTGTGAGGCTGGGAGTCTCTCCCGCTGCTACCTCAGCCCCCACAGGTGTTTTCAATTGATGTTCTGAGGCTTTATTTCTCTGCGCTGGAACCCTGGGTTGTGTGGGTTGTGCAGTCCATCCTGCTCCCCAGTTTTGCCTGGTTTATCTGCGCATGAATGTGGGATCACCCGGTCCACCAGCAGCCTTGTACAACAAGCCCCTCCACAATCTGCTGCCTCACTGGGTTCGCCCGCTGCCACCTTGCCACAAGTACTTTCCACCTGGCCGCCTGACTCTGCCCCTCCTACCGGTCTGGATGAATGTTTCTTCTTTAACTCCTTGGTTGTCAGACTTCCATACAGTTCAATTTTCTGTCAGTATTGGTTGTTTTTTGTTTCTAAATTTTTTAAAAAGATTTTATCTATTCATTTAGAGAGAGTGGAAGGGAGAAAGAGGGCGAGAAACATCAATGTGTAGTTGTCTCTCACATGGCCCCCCACTGGGGACCTGGCCTGCAACCCAGGCATGTGCCCTGACTGGGAATCGAACTGGCGACCCTTTGGTTCGCAGCCCAAGCTCAATCCACTGAGCTACACCAGCCAGAGTTGTTTCTAAATTGTTGTTGTCCTTATTTTCGTTGTGCGAGGAAGCACAGTGTGTCTACCTACACCTCCATCTTGGCTGGAAGTCCTAATTTGTACAACTTTTTTAGTTTATACATATCTTCCCTCCTCCCCAAAATCTGAGGGGAAGTACACACAAGAAGGAAACATGGTCTGCATTCTGTAGGAAGGTAGACTCACAATATCACAAGGATCAGAGGAGGCTCTAAAGCTGGGGTCCCCAGATGACCCACTGACACGTATTTTGAAGTTTCACTTAAAATATAAAAAGGGGTCCAGTCAAGGTGGAGGCATAGATAGACATACGTAGCCTTCTTGCACAACCATAAGAAGGATCACAACTAATTTCAAAATGAAAAAGACCCAGAACTGCCAGAGAACTGAACTGTATGGAAGTCCAACAACCAAGGATTTAAAGAAGCTATATTCATACAGACAGGTAGGAGGGGTGGATCCAGGGAGCCCTGGGGGAGAGGACATAGTATGGCAGCAGCGAGCCAGTGATGGTGAGCCAGCAGCAGCAGTTGGTGGAACAGGAGGTCCCCCATTCAAGTGTGGTAGATTAAGGGGAACCCTGTCCCATGGCGTCCTCCTAGTTGCTGATAAATAAGCTGGCCCAGACACAATCTGTCTTGGGGAAAAGGGACTGGCTATCCTCTCTAGTGAAGAATGCGCCAAACCCTTCCTTGAAATGGCTTTTATTGAGATCGGTATGTGTAGGGGTATACAGCATACATGCATAGCTCATCAATCAATGTCAAAGGCTACAGCTATAGAAAACAGGTATTCTTTACAGACAACAATTGAAGGAACATAGGTATCTGCCTCACTTCAGGGTCTGTTAGATAGGCTGACTCCAGAGGGGTTGGTAAGCCATGGTTCATGAGATTAGGAGTTCACTCCCTTATGCTTTGAATTTAACCATCTGGTTTATATCAACAGGGATATACAAAGCAAAGCCAGCTTCAAAGGATACAATGTATTCTTCAAGCCTGATTTCCCACGGGAACTCTCAGTATGGGATCATGCCTGCCTCCTGCATTCCTGGCTTTCTGGTCAAGTCTTACAGGCCTCTTTCAAGGCTTTGCTTGTGTGGGGCTACAGTCTCTGATATAAGACAAAGTGGTCCCCAACAGTGGATAAAAATCAGGGGGACATCTTGTGAGCGACAGAGCCCAGCCCCTGGCCAGTTTGTGCAGCCCAGGGTTCTAGCACCAGGAAAAATAAAGCCTCATAACCTCTAGCTGTTAAAACCAGTGGTGGTTTAGGCAGTGGAAGAAACTGCCAGTTTCTCAAAGAGAGCCTGGAAGTATGCAAACTCACCCACCTGGGAACCACAACCAGGGCAGCCACTGGAGGGATGCCAGTCACATATGGAAAGTGGGTTAAATGGCTGGAAACAGGGCTAGTACCAGGAAAGCCCCCAAAAGTCAACCAGCAGCAGCACTGTCCCCTCTTCAACCCCTCCCCCACATATGGAGCCACAAAGTGGTGAAGCAGGCTGCCCACCCTGGCGAATACCCAAGGCTCCACCCAATACAACTTGACAGGTGTGCTAAGACAGGGAGTTGAAGCAGCTCTACCTAGTATACAGACACAGGGAAGCTGTCAAATTGAGGAGACAAAGAAATATGGCCCAAATGAAGGAACAGAACTCCAGAAAAAGAACTAAGGGATGCACAGATAGCCAAACTATCAGATGCAGAGTTCAAAACATTAGTGATCAGAATGCTCAGAGAGCTCACTGAATACAGCAAAAACATAAGGGAAGATATAAAGGTTGCACTAAGTGAAATAAAGAAAAATCCACAGAAACCAACAGTGAAGGGAAGGAAGCCAGGATTCAAATCAATAATGTGGAACATAAGGAAGAAATAAATATTCAACCAGAACAAAATGAATAAACAAGAATTGAAAGAAACAAGAAGAGTTTAAGAAGACCATGGGACATCTCCAAAAGGGCCAACATTCAAATCATAGGGACACCAGAAGGAGAAGAGGAAGAACAAGAAATTGAAAACTTATTTAAAAAAGTAATGAACGGAAACTTCCCTAATTTGGCAAAGGAAATAGACATATAAGTCCAGGAAACACAGAGAGTCCAAACATGTTGGACCCAAAAAGGAACACACCAAGACATATCATAATCTAAATGCCAAAGGTTAAAGATAAAGAGAGACTCTTAAAAGCAGCAAAAGAAAAGCAGAGAGTTACCTACAAAGGAGTTTCCATATCAGCTGATTGCTCAAAAGAAAATTTACAGGGAAGAAGGGACTGGTAAGCGGTATTCAAAGTCATTAAAAGGAAAGGACCTACATCCAAGATTACTCTATCCAGAAAAGTTATCATTTAGAATGGAAGGACAGATCAAATGCTTCCCAGATAAGGTCAAGTTAAAGGAGTTCATCATCACCAAACCCTTATATGAAATGTTAAAGGGACTTCTCTAAGAAAAAGAAGATCAAAGATTATGAACAGTAAAATTATAAAACTCATAACTATCAATAACCGAACCTAAAAAACAAAAATAAAAATTAAGCAAACAACTAGAACAAGAACACAATCACAGAAATGGAGATCATGGAAGGTTATCGTTGGGGAAGGGGAAGGGGAGATTGGGGGGAAACGATTTAGGGAATAAGAAGCATAATAGGTAGGTACATAATAGAGAGGGGGAGGTTAGGAACAGTATAGGAAACGGAGAAGCCAAAGAACTTATATGCATGACCCATGGACATGAACTAAGGGTGGGGATTGTTGGAGGGAAGCGGGGTGTGGGGGCCCCTGTCCTGGGCACCAGATGTGGGGGGGCTCCGCCCACAGAGCCCCATCCCTCCATCACGGATGAAAATAAAAATTACCAAGACAGGATCTGCTTGGGGAGGAAAGGTGGTCAAACTCTCAGAGGAGAATGACCCAGAGCCCCTTCCTCACTAGGCTTTTATTGGGTTCTAATACACCGGAATACAGGTTTAATATGTCAAAGAAATCTGAGGGCTTAATCTATGTCAGTGTCTGTCAGGAAAGGGGGTTGCAAAACTTTGGGAGACATACCCATTTCCTCGTGGGACCCTTATCATTTAAATGAGAGCGCTCTTAGCAAACAAAGCAGGTTTCACAGGACTTTATGAATTCTTTCTTATGCCTGATCGCCTGGGGGAACCGTTCTGGCTGGCACAGGACTGCACCGTTCACGGTCATAGTTTCAAGCTTTAAGCCGATTAGGCTCAGGAAGCAGAAGACATCTCCCAGATGGCAATGGGGACTCAGGCTATGTCAGAATAGCCATAGGGTGAGGGTCCATCACCCCCTCTTTGCTGCAGCCCCCCGAGTCCTTCCACGAGGGCCTCCCAAGTGGTCGTGTCTGGCTTAGGTTGCCCCTCCTATGAGGAGTCTTACCATCATTGACTAACCAACCAAGCATTGGGGCCAGAGATGGATGAGGCAGAAGCAGTGCTCCTGCCAGGGAGATAAGCTTTGTCTCCTTAGTAGCTCACATCCTCTTGACAGAACAGACCCAGATGAAGTGGGTCCCTTGGCTCTTACACAGCCCACCATGGGGTGAGGGTTACAACTCCTGAAACCAGGCTGAACAGTCTGCAACAGTGGGGTACTGGGTGGAGGGAGGCAAAGGGGGGAAATTGAGACAATTGTAATAGTATAATCAATAAAATATACTTGAAAATACAAAAAAAACATAAAATGTATAAAAAGGGCTATATAATATAAAAATTAATTAAAAATGAATAAAACAAAATTAAAATTAATCTACTTATATTAATAATAAGTAAATAACCTAGTGGCTAATAAATAACTAAATAAAAATTCATGAATTTTTACTGAATAAAATAAAAATTCAGGAGTACATACAAGTGATAAATTAACAACCTGGTTGATACCACTTTACCAACTGACTGAAGTTAAAAGTTATAGTCACCAAAAAAATGGTGCAAGCTGACATTGCTTATATAGAAGATCCCAAGTATTTTTAAAACTTCACTAATAAGTGAATTTGGCATGGTCAAAATACAATGCCAATGTATAAAAATCAACTGTATTGGGTTGGACAAAAAATCTGTATTTTTTTTCATAAAATAAAAGACACATTTTTCATTTTCCCAATAACTTTATTGATTTGGGTATTTTGAGTATGTTAGCCATCTCCCACATGGTATAACATTGATTATTCTCAATTAATGTCTCGATTTGATTGTCATTAACTTCAACTGGTTTACCCAACCCTGGAGCATCGTCCAGCAAGAAATCTCCAGCACCAAAGTTCGGAAACCACTTTTGACACCTTTTGACATAGTCAATCAGTCATAGCACCTTCTCCATATACTGCACAAATCTTTTTTTTGCATTTCAGTTGCATTTTTATCTTTCTTGAAATAATAAAGCATAATATGCTGAAAATGTTGCGAATTTTCTTCCCTCTTCAATATTAAAATGGCTACACAAATATTCACCTGTTTTGAGATGTTTTTAAATACACACTGATATGACAGCTGTCATAATACAATCTAATAAAATTGTTTTGAATGAAGTTAAAGACAACTAAGTGCTACTAGAGCCATCTTTTAGAAAAAAAACTTTTCAGCAACCCAGTATTTTCATATATGAGCAGTAAAAAATTAAATTTAAAATAACAATAACATTGAAAACATAATTTGGGGGTGTTGCTAGCAATGTTCTAAATTCAGATTATGGTGGTGGTTACATGATTATACATATTTGTTAAAACTCATAGCACTGTGCACTTAAAATTAGTGAATTTTATTGTTGTGAAAATTATACCTCAATAAAGACAGAGTGAGCACCTACCATGTGTCATGTTCTGGATGCTGAACATACAATACGGAAAAAGATAAGGCTTTTCCATTGGCGCTTTCTAGATACCATTTGAGTATGTTGCTGAAATGGTAAAATGCACGCCTTGTCATTTGGGCAGCTGTCTGCCTAAATTAGTTTTTATTATGCCCCTTGCCCAAAAAAGGAACAATAAAAACAACTCAGGTCCTAGACCATTAAGACGCATCATGATTCCGTAATCTAGTCTGCAGCAAAACTCCGGTGGACCTAACGGGATAAACGAGAGGATCCCAAACAACTAAGCTGGAAGCCAGCTTCCGGCGGCGGCACGGAGACAGCCCGGATCCCGGAACTTCGTGCGGAACGTCTTTGGCTCCCGCGGCCGCGCGGGGGCGGGCGGAAGCCGGGAAGTTCGCCAATGGCTGTGCTTCGCGGGTGGGTAGGCTTCTGGGCCTGCCAGCGAGGTAAGGTCTGTTCGGGCGTTCCTGGGTATGGCCAGTCCGGCGGGGGTCGGGGCTGTGGTCGCGGGCGCGGCCGTTGTCACGCTTCTCTCCGTCGCGCTGACGCTCTACGGGCCGCCGCTGGACGCAGGTACCCGGCTGCAGGCTACTTGTCCGCACGGGAAGCGTGGCGCTAGGTCTGCGGGTCCGCGAGCTGCTGTGAGCTGCGCCGGGGAGCCCGGGGTGGGGGTGGCCGGGGGTCGCCGAGGGTGGCCGAGGCGAGCGGCGGCGGGCAGGCAGGGCCAGAACCAGACGACCCCGGGGGTGGCCGGACCTTTCAGGACAGCGGAGCTTTCAGGCCCAGCTTGGCAACAGTAATTGCTAAAGAGTTTTTGGCTTCTTGCTTTTAAGCATGGTAGCTCCAAATGCTTTGAGGATTATTGAGGGGTTTTTCAGCAAATGCACCTCACTTAATCACACCAGTTTCCGAGGGGCTTCTGGAGACCAATTTATTGAGACTTTTCATTGGTAGCTGTTTGTATTAAATTCATACAGTGTGATTAGTTAGCAAGATTCTCTGAGTTTGTTTGAGTTCTCATTTTAGGTGTTGTAGATCCCTGATTTCTGTCCTAGCTTTAAGGCATATCTCTGTTGACTTAAGCATTGCTGTCTTTGCTCCAAATTAGTTATGGTTCATATTAATTTAAAGCATGTTTGGCACAAAGAAACATTGGTATCAGAGAAAGTTGTAAGTGGCAAGTAATTCTGGAAAACAGCCTAGGTTTAAGAAATCTATGTGATTCTCCAGACTTCCTCAGCCACATTTCTTTAAAACAAGCAAACAAAAACCAGACCGGTTTTACCAGTTCTTCCAAAATCAGAATTGTTATGAAAACAAAGTTACTTAATAGGATAAGTTTTAAGTCACCTCTTGTCAAGGCCTTTTCATCCTTCAGAACTTTGATGTTTATATTTAAGTATTTCTGTGGATAAGTCCACATGGTATATGTCAGTAAGCTAGATGAAACTGAGATTCACCATGAAGCTTATGGAAATTTAATTGACCTTTTCTTTGGCCTTTTCTGCAACAGGTGCTCATCTTAGGTGAGTGGGACAGAATTCTGGTGAGCAGTGTGGATTTATTTTGCGTGCATACCGTTCCAGTTAAAAAGTAAAATGCTGTACTTCTCAACAGTGATTTTTTCCCCCTCCTAAATGGTTTCAGAAGGCATTTGAGAAGGATTTGACTTGTGTTTTGGTTAATGGGGTGAATATTTGGTTAAAGAAAAATGATTTCTTTTGCCTTAAAATGGCAGCATTTTGGTAAAATGATGTCTTTTGCCCTAGCTTATTCTTTACTAATGGGCATCTTCACAGGTCTGACTCTAGGCCTTATTTTCCTTATTTGTAAAAAAAGAAAAAGGGGGTAAACTAGCTACAAATGAAGAGAGTGAATCAAATGCCTTTGATTCACCAAACATTTATTCATTGTCTTATTCTGTGCCAGACTCTGTTTGAGGCAATTGAGGATAGGGGTACAACATAGAAACACATAGCCCCTCCCTTGAAGCTCCTGATGGGAGCTATACCACATTTTGTGCAGGCAGAAGGTGGTGGGGTGGTCTTACGGGTATTTTGTGTGGGGCTAAGTGCCTAGTAATAAAGTGATGTTATGTAATAAACCCAAGACATAGGGAACCTAGAATAACTGAAGAACCCTTTAGTGACTGGTAAGTTTGAATTCTACCAATCTTTATAATTTCTAGCCTTTTTAAAAAAGCAGCTGTATTGTTCTGGGGAATTGGAAGGAGCGACCATTCTCTGGCATTCTTGTATATGTTCAAGTTTGAGACAAATGCATGGCAAGCATTTTCATGAGTGTGTAGCCCACAGGTGGCAAACAAGGCCTGAGGGCCGAATCTGGCCCTCCACATTGTGTTACCCGGGCAGGCACCTTGTTTCTACCCCGCAGCAGTGCTGAGCTCCTTGCCCCTAGTTAAGGAATAGTTACATTTATACAGTCCTAAAATTACATTCAGCCCTTTGAAGGAAACCGTGAGGCTGATGTGGCCCCGAGTGAAAATGAGTTTGACACCCCTGGCATAGACTGTGCATCAGCAGTCAGTGATGCCATCATTAAATCTGCTAATAACAGCTCTGGTTCCTTTCAAGCAGCTTGTGAGGGAGCACCAGGAAAGAGCATTTCATTGTAACTGTGCATGCCAAAGAGTGCAGTCTGGGATTTGGGGTGCAACTTGGTATTTGGGAAGTTGAAAATTTCAGCGCGAGGGGGGCCGGGAGTTAGAGTGAGGGTGCTCTGTTTAGCTCAAGGCCTCTGCCAACTGGCTCTGAGTCCGGGTGGGAAGCCATACTGCGGACATGCCACTGGAGCAGAATGTGGCTGATGAGGCAAGACAGTGGGAGCAGAGGATCAGCCAATTGTACTGATCCTTGCCTGGCCTAGTTGTGCCTTTTCTTGGCCAAAGGTTTACACCGATTCTGTTTTGAGTTTTAATCCTGTGTTGGTTTGTAAGGTGAAAAGTTTTGGGGTTGGCAGTAATTAATATTCTCTTTACATCTTGGTGTCTGAACACTAAAAGTGTTATTAAAGGTAAAGCTGTTTGACCATGTGGAGCTGAGCCCATTTCTGAACTTCACTTGAACTTGTGACCCATGTCTAGGTTTTTTCAGCTGCTGAGATAATTGGAAGGACAAAAATATTGAGGGAATATTTGTTTTCAGGGAAGGCCAATTAAAATTAGCTATTTAGAGACAATTCAGAATGCCTTTGAACCCAATGTAAGATATATGTTCTACATTTATAATGCCATTTCTAGGTTATTTAATTTGTATTTAATTGAGTGTTGGAAATGTGACTGGAAAACTAAATGGGGAATAATGTGAATCTGTCAGACATGAATATGACAGTGGAATGTAACAAATGAGAGATTGCTTTTCCAATTAAGAGAAGAGACATAATAAATTTAGAGGAAGGTTGAAATGAAATGTGTGTAGTTTATTAATTAATAACATGTTACAAAAAACTTCCTGAGGTTAAGTAGACTTCCAAAATGTCTGACACATTTAAAAAATAAACTTGATATCTACAACGTGTTCATATTGTAAATTTTGAGTATCATTTTGCTTACAGAAATAAAATAGTGAAACCATTGGACAAAAATCTGTAGCATTCGCATTGATTCCACTTGGGGAAGTATTTTGGTTAATGGGCTATTTTGTCTCTCTGTTCTTTATATATACCAATAGGTATTTACCATTTTGAGGAATTTAATTTTCCTGTTTTTCAGTTTTAAAAAGAGCATTTTCTCTGCATAAAGCACATTCGATAAAGGATATGGAAAATACTTTTCAGTTGGTGAGAAATATTATACCTCCTCTAGCTACAAAGAAGCACAAAGGACAAGATGGAAGAATAGGCATAGTTGGAGGCTGCCAAGAGTAAGTGACTTGGAAAATGTTAGTATTTTCTATGTTCTGGCTGTCTACCTACGTATCAGGCATCCATTCAACTGTCCATCTGTCTAGTTGTACCCCAGTAATCATTTCCAAATGTAGTGTGATATTATGACACTTGGTATTTTTCAGTGATGAACTTTAAGATGGAATAGGACAAAATTCTAAGGGACTGTGATTGAGCTGTTCACTAGTGTGTTATTACAAAGGTTTGCCTATAGTTGGAGGATGGGACTATTTTTTCTTATCTTGTACTTTTTCGTACTGACCAGACTCATACCATAAGCACGTATTACTTTTGCAGTCAGAGTAAAAGCACTCAGCATCTGCTTCATTTACTTTGTTAATTTAAAGATATTCTTGGAAGTCATTTATGAAATTTCACAGATCCTAGCTTTTTTTAAGGACTGTTCTCTCATCTGGTTTTATATATTTTGCTGCTGTGCTGTTTAACACATAAAGATTCATAATTTGTCCACACTTATAAATACCTATTGCTTTTGACTTGAATTTGACCTTGGTTAGTATTTCTGTTTCTGCTTATATTCTTTGTGCTCTTTGCTTAGCCCTGCATTTTTAACAGTTTATTATGTAGTTAGGTATACTTATTATAAATAATATGTAACTAGATTTTATTTCTTTACCCAATATGATGGCAACTACTCTCTTTAATAAGGGAAATAAACCTGTTAACATTTAGAGTTTACTTGATGTGCCTCTGAGTAAAAGGCACTAAAGAGTAAAACAATATTTACTCTTTATTTTGTGTTTCCATGTGGATTCATATAGTCTGATTCTTTTTTAAATATATTTTATTGATTATGCTATTACACTTGTCCCATGTTTTTCTCCCCTTTATTCCCTTCCATCCTGCATGCCCCCACCCTCCAACATTCCCTCACCTTAGTTCCTGTCCATCGGTCGTACATGTAAGTTCTTTGGCTTCTCCGTTTCCCATACTATTCTTAACCTCCCCCTGTCTATTTTGTACCTACCATTTATGCTTCTTATTCCCTGTACCATTTCCCCTATTGCCCCCCTCCCCAATGATAACCCTCCATGTGATCTCCATTTCTGCAATTCTGTTCCTGTTTTGGTTGTTTGCTTAGTTTGTTTTTGTTTTTAGGTTCAGTTGTTGATAGTTGTGAATTGTTGTCATTTTACTGTTCATAGTTTTTGATCATCTTCAATTTCTTAGATAAGTCCCTTTAACATTTCATATAATAAGGGCTTGGTGATGAGCTTCTTTAACTTGACCTTATCTGGGAAGCACTTTATCTGCCCTTCCATTCTAAATGATAGCTTTGCTGTATAGAGTAATTTTGGATGTAGGTCCTTGCCTTTCATGACTTCAAATACTTCTTTTCAGCCCCTTCTTGCCTGTAAGCTCTCTTTTAAGAAATCAGCTGATAGTCTTATGGAAACTCATTTGTAGGTAACTGTCTCCTTTTCTCTTGCCACTTTTAAGATTCCTTATCTTTAATCTTGGGTAGTGAAATGATGATGTGCCTTGGTGTGTGCTTCCTTGGGTCCAACTTCTTTGGGACTGTGAGCTTCCTGGACTTCCTGGAAGTCTATTTCCTTTGCCAGATTGGGGAAGTTCTTCATTACTTGTTCAAGTAAGTTTTCAATTTCTTGCTCTTCCTCTTCTCCTTCTGGCACTCCTGTGATTCAGATGTTGGAACATTTAAAGTTGTCTTGGAGGTTCCTAAGCCTGTCCTCATTTTTTTTAAATTCTTGTTTCTTCATCTGTTCCAGTTAGATGTTTATTTCTTCCTTTTGTTCCAAATTGTTGATTTGAGTGCCAGTTTCCTTCCCTTCACTGTTGGTTCCCTGTATATTTTTCTTTATTTCACTTTGCATAGCCTTCATTTTTTCCTCTATTTTGCGACCAAACTCAACCAATTCTGTGAGCATCCTGATTACCAGTGTTTTGAACTCTGCATCTGATAGGTTGGCTATCTCTTTATCACTTAGTTCTATTTTTGGAGCTTTGATCTGTTCTTTCAGTTGTGCTGTAGGTTTCGGTCTCCGCACACCTGTTACATAATAAGGGGCAGAGCCTTAGGTATTCCCTAGGGTGCGGCAACCCACATTGCTGTCTTGTGGTGCTATATGCAGGGGAGGGGTTGGAGGGGGAACAGTGCTGCTTGCTTGACTCTCAGCCAGCTTTCAGTCACTTCCCCCACTACCCACAGGCAAATTGGGCCCTTCTGATGCTGATTCCTGGGTGGGTGGGTTTGTGTATGTTCTAGGACCCTGTGGGTCTCTCCAGCGAATTCTCCTGTGGGGCTGGGAGTTTGTCCCGCTGCTGCAACTCCCACGGGTGTTTTCAGTCAGAGGTTTGGAGGCTTTATTTCCCCATGCTGGAACCCTGGGTTGTGCACTCTGTCTTGCTCCGTAGTTGTTCCTCCCAGTTTATCCATATGCAAATATGGGGCCACCTGGTTTGCCAGCCACTGCCTTGCTGCAAGTCCTCTCTGCCCCAGCTGTCTGTCTCTGCCCCTCCTACCAGTCGAATGTTTCTTCTTTAATTGCTTGGTTGTCAGACTTCCATCAAGTTCAATTTTCTGTTAGATCTGGTTATTTTTTGTTTTTAAATTTGTTGTTGTCCTTTTTTTAGGTTGTGCGAGTAGGCAAAGTGTATCTACCTATGCCTCCATCTTATCCAGAAGTCCTATAGTCTGATTCTTTATAAGTGTGTAAGTGGATATATGGAATTCATTGTACAGATGGGCAATAATTTATTTAACCAAGTCCCTATTGATAGGCAATTGGTTAACTCTATTCTTTTTTTCAATTGACAATATATCTGTAGACATCCCTTTACATATATTTCCATGTGTACCCATCTGGTTATAATTGAGGGATCAATTCCTGGCAGATTTTTTTTTTAAATTTTTAAATTTACTTTTAGAGAGGGGGGCAGAGAGGGAGAAAGAAAAGAGAGGGAGAGGAAACATCAGTGTGTGGTTGCCTCTCACATGTCCCCCACTGGGGAGCTGTCCCGCAGCCCAGGCATATGCCCTGACTGGAAATCGAACCAGGAACTCTTTAGTTTGCAGGCTGGCACTCAATTCACTGAGCCACAGCAGCCAGGGCAAACTCCTGGAAGAGTGTTTACTGGAGCAGAATATGTAGACATTTTTAATGTTGATAAACATTGCAAATTGTTCTTCCTCCAAAATTGCACTATTGTGAGCTGCCTTCAACAAGCACCTGTTCCCCTCACACCCTGTGGTTATTGGCAGCCTTTGCTCTCGAGTAGGCAAGCTGATTTTTGTTATTTTAGTGTATTTCTTTTGGTACTGAAGCTTGTGTTCATGCTGTGGGGTGAGTGTGTGTGTGTATGTGGCATGCCCTGTTGTGTGTGTGTGGGGGGAGGGGAATGCCCTGTCCTTTGGCATTGCTGGCATGTTGACCCTGCTTGCAGGACAGTGTTGTGTGTGCAGGTGCACTCTGCATTTTCCCCAGTTTGTTTTTCCTGGGATAGAAAAACTTTTCACTGGTTGGAATTGACATAAAAGTTGCGGTCACCATCTGATGCTTAATTTCAAGGGTTTTCCTTTCTGTGCTTAAAAGTAGAGTTACAAGCATTCTGGACCAATAGGATAGAAGCAGAGGGAGGAGTGAGAGTCTCTTCTTGTTTGGCCTGCAAGCCTCTGTGGCCCTGCATCAAGGTGACCATTGCCTGTGCTTACTGTTGCTCTAGGAGAGCTGACCCTACTCCTCGGGTACTGCCCAGTGCCAGGTGCTCCGGCTTCTGATTGATCCCTTAGTCAAGTACCCACTCTCCTGGCAGACGCCTTCATTAAATTTGCACTGTCTTCTTAAACTGTCAGCTTTTGGTTTTTTCCCCCTAACGTAACATTCCCACCCACCTTCCTTGCTAACAAAGCTTTAAATTTGTTGAGCTGCTTTTGCATTTTCTTTTACTTGCAGCTTTGTGCATTTCTGATACTTTTTATATGTGTATTAATCTAGAGAAGTATCATCATGATATTGTTATCTCATCCAGTGTACATCTAATATATTCTTTAATAGGTTTAAAAAGTTTCCCCACAGAGTTACTGTTTTATAAAATTAATCCCTAGCTGCTTTATGGTTTTTGCAAATGTTGTAGAAGCTATCGTATTTTCTAATCTATTATTCTTATATAGAAAAATGCTATTTTTATCTTTTTTTGTTGTTGCTTTTGGTTGATAGGAATCTGGCAACCTTGCCAAACTATTTCATACTAGGAGATTATTCTTTAACCACCTTATTGTGGTCTAGTTGATAAAAAATTTGATAAGTTTGACATTTATATGAATCCCTAAAACTATCACCTCAAACCTTCAGTTTGAATATACCTATTACCAGGAGATCACAGTCACAGAAAGCCAGAATTTGCCTCCCTTGACATAGTACAAAGGTCTTAGGTGAAAGGCTGACTTTTCTGGTTCTGATCCATGTTTATTGAACGTTTACTGAGCACTTACTAAGGGCTTGGTCCTGAGCTGGGTACTTGATGTCTGCATAGTTTGTTGATAAACCTGATGTGCTTGTCTCATTCTGAGAAGTTTTTGACTGTAAATATCTTCTTTTTAGGTACACTGGAGCCCCTTATTTTGCAGCAATTTCAGCTCTCAAAGTGGTATGTTTACTTACTCTTGTTTATTAGGGAGAGTTGGATTATTTAAATACGATTAAAGCATATGTTTTCCAATAGAAATCTACATAACATCTTCAGGTAATTGTGGGAAAGAGAAACATCTTCAAATGTACCCTGACCTCTTTTGGAGTAATACAATAACTTGAAACTTACTTCTTTTAAAAATAAAGTTTTATTAGGATTATACTTTACCAAAATGATCCCAGGATACCTTTTCAGTCCTAGCTTAAGCAGTTGACATCTTTTGACTTTGGCAGTTGCTCATGCTTTTTGATCAAGTCCTGACCACCACCCATTTAGCACAGTTAATGTGACATGTGCTCAGCTCCACTCCCACACTGCTTCCCATGAGCCTCATGGGTGAGGCGGCCTGAGCTTGTCTGGGTTGACCTGCCTCTTGAGTAGCAGCAAAAGTCTGCCTTTATTTCCGGCCTTTTCTTAGGTTACATCTTCTCTTAAGTCTCCTAGCTATAGTTCACCTGCTGCAGTTGGATATTTTTCTTTTACGGTTAGTGCTGTGTGATTTGAACGGTTGAACACCATGTGTCCTGTGGTGAACGAGTGACTCTTGCCGAAACCACTTTGGGTGTCCTTTGAGCATGTCCCACGTTAAGACAGCCTCTTGTACTTGTTTCTCAGGGTGCAGATTTATCCCATGTGTTCTGTACCCGGGAGGCCGCACCTGTGATCAAGTCCTACAGCCCGGAGCTGATTGTTCACCCGGTTCTGTGAGTTGGGCTGCACATGGGGTGCTTCACTTGCAACCATTCTCCTTGGTCTTGTGGTGTCTTTACATTGACCCTCTAAGAGCCTTTAAGTTGCTGCTGTGCTGAGAGTTGGCGGGTAGATTGTTTCAGAGGAAAGAAGAAAACTGTAAAACGCACCCATTGTGGTCAGGAGAAGACAGACAGTTGTGTGTGACAGTGTGGGATAAGATCTGAATGCCAGGGTGACATGCCCAGGGCTAGCACCTGTGGGCTGTCAAAAATGCCTAGAGGTTTCTAGGCCCAGGAGAGATCTGTGGGCCTGCCTGTGGACAGTGTGCATATGGACGGAACGAGGGGGTCTATGGACAGTAACAAAACTGTTCATCGTTTAGCAGACCTTCTGTGCAGGCCCTGTCCTGGATTCCACAGGAAGAACATTGAACAGAGCAGACAGAAATGCCTACCTCTGTGCCCCAGAACTTCTGCGATGATGAAAATGCTCTCCCTTGGTGCTGTCCAGCACTGTGGCTGCTGAGTACTTAAAATGTGACCAGTAGGACTCAGGAACTGAGTTTTTACTTGAATTTTAATTAAATTTAAAAGCCACATGTGGCTAGTATCTACTCTGTTGGGCAACACAACTCTAGAGATGGACAAACAGCTAAGCTGATAGTGTGTCAGGGGATGATAAGCACCGTGGGTAGATGGGAGCAGGGAAGGGATGGAATGCTGGATGGAGTGCGTGTGGTGTGTGTGCCGTGAATGTGTAGTCTTAATAGGGTGTCTTGGGCAGTGATACAGCAAGGGCCATTCAAGTAAAGGCTTGAAGATGGTGAGGGAGTGAGTTCTGTAGACAGGAAGAGCTGGCCCAAGAGCTCAAGCTGCAGGTATATTGGGGAGCACTTGGGTGACCAGAGGTTCTGAGCCAGGCTTTGCAGGTTATGGGGTCATTGTAAGGCTTTTGTCTTTCACATAAATGAGAAAGAGGCTGCTGGAGCATTTGAGCAGGGGAGGGATAGGACCGTTTTTATTTCAAAAGGCTCATCTGGCTACTGTGTTGAGAATAAGCTTTTGGAGCCCAGGGCAGAAGCAGGGGTCCCACTAGGAAGCTCATTGTAAGGATCCTGGTGATGACATGAAGGGATAGAAATGGGAAAGTGGGTCAGGTCCTGGGTACCTTTGAAAAGTACAGACCCAAAGCTACTGACCAGTGGTATATGGAAAAGAAGAGACTCAGGAATGCCACCCAGGGTTTGGGCTGAGCGAGTTGTCATTTAATGATGTGGGGAACCTGGGGACAGAGGTGATGGTCAGGATTTGGGTTTTGGACATGTTTTTAGTTGTCTGTTGGATGTCCAAGCAGACATGGCTGGTCTGCTAGGTGTCGGATAGGAGTGGGGCAGTCAGGGAATGCGTAATTCTGGGAGTTGTTAATGTGTAGACAGCGTTTCAAGCCAAGAGACAAAGCTGAGGTCACACGGGAGTACGTGCAGGCGGGGAGTACCCCTTTGGAAGCAGATGGGTGAGGTGGTGGAAGAGGAGGGGTGTCATGGAGTCGAGTGAAAAACTTTTGTAGACTGTTTTGGAAGGGCCTGTGTCCCTGTAGTCAGAGATGAGGACTGAGATGGGTGGTTGGATTTCATGGTGTAGGGTCATTGGTGCCTTTGACAAGGGCAGCTTGTGGGGGACAAAGCCCTATGGAGTGGGTTCTAGGAGTCTAAGAAATGAGATGACGAACAGGAAAGTTGTGAAAAACAGCAAAATTCTGTGCAGTTGTCAGGTCTTGTTCTAAAGGAGGGCACTGTTAATGCTTTAAAGGGGCCAGTCTCATGAATCTCGTACATGACCCCCCAGTGTCTGATGTGCGGGACCGTCTGTAAGTGCGTAAAGCCTGCACTGTTACTTCCAATCCTGTGTGATGGAAACAGTGGGCCAAGATAATTTTGAGATTAGCTATACTGTTTTACTCTAACGTGTTTAAATTTTTTTCATGAGCCTGTGGTTTTTTTTTTTTTTTTAAGGAGGAAAAAGTATTGTACATTTATAGCTATATACTCTGCGTTATTGACTCTATTTCTGATGGGAAGAAAGTTCTATGATGCCTTAGCTTTCATGAGACCCAAGTCCTCTGTTGACCTTTGCAGCCTGTACAGACCCATGTGGACCACATGAGTAAATTGCTAAGGCCCCTCCCAGGGTCTTGGAAGGGGCATAGCAAGTAGAGGTTCTGATGCTTGAGTTTTATCACAATGAATATGCCTCTGCTTCTCTCATATCATTCCCTTACTGGTACTCTCTTCAGCCAGACTGGTCTTTTGCCATTTCCCATAAGTGAGCACTTTTTCACCTTATTACCTGACCATGCCACTTGTCCTTTACCTTGTTTGCTTACTCCTAGAAGGTATGGCTTCCCTTTCAAGCCTTTCCAGTAGAGGCGGCTTTTCCTTTGTGTACCCTTCACGTACTACTGGGACTAGAGGTGGGATGTGCATCCTCCTTGTTCCCCATCACTCCTCTCAGACCATTGCCTCTCTCTCATTGCTAAAACCCCCAGCTCCTTTGAGCTGACACTGTCAGACTATGGTACCCACTCCTTCTCATGGCAGCTATGTCAGATCCCTGGATCATTCCTTGTATATTTGATGTCTGGCTCAGTGTCTCTCCACTATTGCTCTCATTAATTAACTATTTGTATTGTGTGTAACTGCTTTATTGAGATACAACTTACTATAAAATTCACTCATTTTAATTGTATAATGATTTTTGGTGCATGTACCAAAGTGTTGCTATAACCACAATCTAATTTTAGAAGACTTCCATCACTCCAAAAAGAAATCCCCTATCCATTACCACCCCTAGCCTGAGGCAACCTAATCTTCCTGTCTATATAGATTTGCCTTTTCTGAGCATTTCATATGAATGAAATCATATGTGGGCTTTTGTGTCTGCCTTCTTTCACTCAGCATATTTTTGAGCTTCATTCTCATTGTAGCATGTATCCATAATCCATTTAAAAATAACTAACTAAATAAATAAATTTATGCCCCTTTTACCCATTGCTGCCATCCTCACTCCTCATTCCCCTTTTTCTCTTCTGGTAACCACCAATCTGTTCTCTGTATTTATGAGCTTTTTTTTTTTTTTTTTTAATATTTTATGTATAACAAAGATCATACGATATTTGACTTATTTCACTTGACTTAGTATAATGCCCTGGAAGGCAGTTCAATGTTGAAAGCTAAACATCTATGTCAGGGTGCTAAAAGATGAACCATTCTATAGGGAAGTCCCAAGGAGAGGTGCTGTCCAAGTGCAGGGTGAGGTTCTGGCTTGGATCCTGGAACAGGAAAAGGACACTGCAGCAGGGCGGGGGTGGGAAACTGGGAAAATCTGTAGTTTCATTAATAAACAAATAAGTGAAATTTTAAGTAACTGATCTGCCCTTCTTTTCCTTATTTAGCGATAGCCCTGATGCCGTTCAGGAAGTGGAAAAGTGGTTGCCCCGACTGCATGCCCTGGTGGTAGGCCCTGGCTTAGGCAGAGATGATGCTGTTCTCGAAAATGTCAAGGTAATGTGTGGGCTTATTAAACAAACCCATCCTGATAGACTGGATGCTTAGACCTTGGGAAGTCAGAACAGAACAGAAACATTTTTCTTAAATTTCTGTTTTTTAGTGTTTTGCATACCTTGTCATGGAATAATTAAGATGCATAACATTTGGTTTGGGGGATAGAGGAGGAACTAGGCATAAAGGTGGTGATGAACTTAACACAAAACCGGACTGAAGGAATCTCTTCCTTACTCTCGGGGTACCGACCTTTTCATACTGTAGCAGGAGGAAGTCACTGTGGAATCAGATGTCTCATGGGTGTCACCCTGATGTTTCTGTGTTTTACACATGAGGTGTTGGGATGTCCTAATATCCAGACTGAGCAGTGTTAGCATTGGGCAGGGCTTGAGGTCAGGTTTGAGTTCACCTTCCAGCACTATTCCTTTCCTGCTGGGGACTCTGGCAGCTTGCTCAGCCTTGCAGGCCTTGTGCCTTCCCTCTAAAGTGGTGATTGGAACTCCAGGAGTTACCGAGAGCCACATTTTATAAAGTGCATTTCACAGTGGCAGGTTAGGCACAGTACATGATACAGCGGGGACAGTTGAAGTCACTGTCACAGATAACCAGAGTAGGAGAGGATATTTCTGAGAGTTAATCTACCAGATACTTTTGTTGTAAGTTGTAAATTTAGATAAAAACACAAAAGGTATCTGTTGGTTCTAGCCTTGTGTTTTTAGCTGGGTCCTCTTGAAAGCTCTGTTAGTCTCATTTTTTAAGCTGGTGATTTTCCAATGTTCTTGATGTTTTTTTTGGGTCTAGATAACCCTGGACCTCAGGCCCCATTGACCAGTTAATTTGCAGCTTTGACCTCTGTTCTATTCCCTGCTGTCCTTCTCAGATAAAATCTGTGTACATGGACAGCCTAGCCAGGTGCCTGGTGTCCCAGAGTGGACACGAGACCCTGGTTACACACACACACGGACACGCATATATACACATCTATACATGTATATATGGTCTTTCCAGAAGGTATCGAGCCACGTAATATGAAAAATAGAGGCATTTATTGAAGATACAAGAAACATTGTACACAGGACAATGACTCCTCAGTTTCCTTCAAAACAGGCACCTTGGGACCTCACATAGTTCTCCCAGTCACCATCCATTGTTCATTGTATTTTCCTGAATCTCATCAAGGATCTGAAATCTCTTCCTTTTCAAAGGTGATTTTAGTTTTGGGAAAAGCCAGAAGTCAGGGCACCAAATGCCAAATCTGGGCTGTAGGGGGGCTGAGTCACCTGGGTGATTTGATGTTTTGCCAAAAAATTGCATGAGACATGATGTGTGAGAGGGCGCATTGTCTTGGTGAAGCTGCCCATCACCAGTTGCCCATAGCTGTGGCTTCCTAAATCATCTGAATAGTTTCTGCAGAGGAATGTTCAAGCTTAATGCAAAATTTGTTGCAAACTCATTGCTCTACTCAGTGATTTGAATGTGATGGCCACACAATACATGTTCTCACTCAATAGTGTCTATCAGCAAAGTTGTTATTGTTCATGCATACACATTCCAGTCCACTGTCCTTGGCTGCCAGATTACATCGATGTCACTCAAACCGTCACATTACAGTAACAATGGCTGGACTTTTTCTGGGCAGACCTTATGTGTGAGATGGTGCTGTAACCTCAGGATGTTGGGAATGACTCCAAATCAAGGCATATGCCTGATGCCCTCAGATGGTGCCTGGCCATGGGCCCACTACAGGATTCAAGGTCATACTAAACATGATTTCGCATTCTCATCATTAACCAAGAGGGACTGTTTTTGGTTTAGTTTTTACGTTTTGGGCTAAATTCAACAGACTGAAAGGAAGGTGCAGATAGCTGTGTGTTGTACTTTCTTGGCAATCTGATTGGCAAAGAACATTTTTGAAAGGTAGAAAGTGTGTTTGCTTTACCAGAATTTCGTGAGAACATGGATTTTAAGTATACCTCCCATGACAAATCTTCCAGTTCCAGCTTTTGAGGTGGAAGTTGGGGTTTGAAATTTCACTTTCTGTGAATAATCACTGAGGAGAAACAACCACGACAAATGACAGATGACTGGGGTGAATGGAATTGAGCAATAAATTTGTTTTTTACTTTAAAATTAATAGGAGATACGTTTTGTTGCCTCTTTCAAAAGGATCGATTAAAATGCATCTATCCTCTGGAGTATGTTTTGCTAAGTGAAATAAGCCAGACACAGACATACTGCATGATCTCACTTCTATGTGCAGTCAAAATAGTCCAACTCACAGGAGCAGAGGGTGAAGAGATGGCTGCCAGGGCTGAGGTTCAAGGGACAGGGAGGTGTTGGTCAAGGCGTCCACACTATCAGGGTGAATAAGTTCAGATGTAGAGCCTGGTGACTAGAGACAATATTGTATTGTATATTGAAATTTGCTAAGAGGCAGGTAGATCTTAAGTGTTCTCACTTATCGAGGGGATAGGTATAATAGCTTGATTGTGGTGATTATTTCACCATACGTATATCAAAACATCAGTTTGTACACCTTGAATTTATACAATGATTTGTCAACTGTACTTCAGTAAAGCTGGAAAAAAACAAACATATCTTGAGTTATGCCTGGGAAGGGGACAGGGGATGGGTTTCTGCTCCTACTTCTCTCCAATGTCTCTCAGGCTTCTCCAAACAGCCCTGGCTGGTGTGGCTCAGTGGATTGAGCACTGGCCTGCAAGCCAAAGGGTTGCCAGTTCAATTCCCAGTCAGGGCACATGCCTGGGCTGTGGGCCAGTTTCCTAGTAGAGGGTGCTTGAGAGGCAACCATACATTGATGTTTTTCTCCCTCTCTTTCTCCTTCCCTTCCCCTCTCTCTAAAAATAAGTAAATAAAATCTTAACAAAAAAGAAAAGAAAATTCTCCAAACAAAGAAAAGGAGCCCACTGCCTAGAACTGGAAGCCATCCCAAAGTCTGTGGGGTGCTGGGCTATTGAGTGGCTCTGAACAGAATGCCTTGTGCTTCACTGGGCTCTGGAATGAGGAGCTGTGATAATAGACTCCTGGCGTGGGAGGGGCAGCTGTTCACTCCTATGACAAAGAGTTTGCCAAGAGATCAGCAGAGATTAATGAGCCAGCAGTTATGCTTTCAGGATAAATAATCTGAGAGGCTGTCAAATGTAATTTAAAAGTAGCTGTAGATGACATGTTGTGCAAAGTAGAGGATTTAATTTAGGATTCTCCTGGTTCTAAGCCACCTGGTATTAGCATGGGTTGTGCAAGTTTGTGGGACAGTGCCATTCAGATCTTTGAAAGTCTTAACCTCTTTCTGAAAACTAGGAGTTAATCATGGTTGAGAAGTGCTAGACCCTTTGGTTTTTCCGAGTAGGAGACCTCTCCTGGGGAATTTCCACATGTTAACAACAAATCAGCACTTTGTGCACTTTGTGCACTTTGTGTTCTGAGTTAGTGGTGCTCGGCACACGAGGGGCTCAGCACAGGTCGAGGGGGTCTGGCAGTGCCTCTTTGCTGGATGGTGTGTCTTTGCAGGGAGAAGCAAAGTGAGGGTTCCTGCCAGAATGGAGCCAGAGTGTTTGTTCCCCCAGTGAGCTTTGTGATGTCGAGATTCTTGACCTTTAGTTGACCTGCCAATAAACCCTTGGCCCCATTGGTCATGACAGAATGGAGCTCATGACACACTCTCTGGTCTCCTCTTTTAACCTCATCCTTAAATGCCTTATTGTTGTTGATTCTGTAATTGCGGTATTTCTTAGGTAGTGTGGAGACTTACACTAGTTGCTGGTGTTTAGGTTTGACTTGTGGTGCTTCCTCAGTACAGCCTGTTAGGCTGTAGGCTGACCGCCATCTGCTGGTATAATCACACAATGAAGACATCTGTGACCAGGAAGAGACCCACACCTGGCTCCATGATCTCAGACTTCAGCCTCCAGAACTATGAGCAATACATTTCTGTTGTTTAGAAGCCACATGTCTGTGGTATTTTGCTGTAGCAGCCTGCATAGCCGAAGACAGCATAGTTTGTCCACGATTTGCTTCAGGCCATTTGTTAGGGTGTTTTCTGAACACAACATGGACTCTGTACTCCCTGTCGACAGCTGTGATCTGCAGGCCACATGCTTGGGGCTTGCCAGCCTGTTCCTCCTCGTGTGAGATTCCTGCCAGGCCCTGGCCACCATCCTGACTGTCCTGCCCGCCTGAGCCATGTCCAGATGTGTTCAACCCTAAGGAGTTCCCATGCAGGGCATTTGTCCCTTTATCCTGAACCAGGGACTCCGCTGTATTTCTGAGCACTTGCCACACAGGTGATTCATTCCTCAGTGAAGGATTTAATACATGGAAAATTTAAGATCAGTAATTAGAAATGAGCTTATTTTTAAACAGCTGCTTAAGTGAATGAGAAATATGCATGAATTTTACCAGAATTCCACATAAGCATTTTTTCTTCCTTAGGACAAATGTGTGTGCTAGGGCTACATAGAACACTGGCCTGGGGGCAGGGGCAATTATTAGCTGGGGGACCTGAGACAGGCTGTGCAGCTTTATTGACCTTAGGTTTCTGTTTTCATTATCATGTTCTACTTATTGAATTATTGAGCTTAGTAGAATCTGTGAATCGTGTACTAATATTATATATGTTTTGTGTGCCAGGTACTTTTCTGAGTACTTTATATTACTAAGCCCATTTAGTTCTCACAACAACCCTCTAGGTAGATATTAGCATTATTTCCACTTTACAAATGTGGAAACTGATACGGAGAGATGATGTCTGGTGCAGGTATCATATGCCCAGTCATCCAGGTAGGACTAGTGAGTGGTATTTATGTCCAGAATGTTCGGTGCCAGAATTGATACTCTTGATACTTAAGCTCTGAGGAGTAAATGAGATTGTGTGTGTAAAAGCATCTTCAGGGGGCTGTGAAAGTAAACAGAAGTATTTATTTTAATTCTGCTGCTGTATCCTCTGTGCTGTGTGTGCCCCTGAGGAACCAGAACCCCAGCACTGGCAGGGGTATAATAAAGAATTGACTGGTCTTCGTCCCTTTTCCTAGGAGGGAGCCTCTAAACATTTGGAATTTTTTGAGTGATAGAAATGGCTCTTATTTAAGATGGGCCTGTTGGACCACACCTGAGTTTATGCTGAAGGGTTGATTCAGGGTAGGGGCCTTTACACCAGGAATTTGAGATTAGAATGTTGCCACCTCCAGGGCAGGGCGGAAAGGGGGCAGCAGATTGAGTTCAGTCACGTGGACAGTGATTCCTTCCTTTACGCAACATAATATGAAAGACCCCCATAAACTCAGGCGAGCTTCATGGTTGGAACACACACAGATGTGCCTGGTGGTGGGGGGTGGGGGTGTGTGTGTCCTGACTGATCAGGAAAGGGCCTGCAGCTCCTGGGACCTTCCTAGACCTCACCACATGTGTTTCTCCATTTATTTCACTGGTCCTGATTTGTATCTTTTATAATAAACTAATTGAAGGTATAGTGCTTTCCTAAGTCCTGTGTCATCCAAGAAAATGATCAGACCTGAGGGGTTGGTGGGAACCCCCAAATTTGTAACCAGTTGGTCAGAAGTGCCAGTGGCCTGGGAGCCCATGAGCCTCAAGCTGGTGTCTGAAGGGAGGGCAGTCTTGTGGGGGTGTCTTGCCCTTTACCTGTGAAAGTTGCCCGTCTCCAAGTGGTCAGAATTGTACTGCAGCTAGTATTCAGGAAAATCGCAAAGGGGTGTGGTATCAGTGTCACCCTCTTTGGACGTATGCATTCTCCTACCATACCTGTCCAGACCCTCTGTGAATCCCACTTCAGGGACCATATTTCAAAGGGAAATATCCTAGTTCAGGGAGTGGGATCCTAATTTGTAAACGATTATGTGTGTGTGTGTGGGGGGGGGGGCTCCACCCACAGGGGCCCCCCCACCAGCTGCCACAGATAAGAATAAGTTTACCAAGACATGATCTGCTTGGGGAGGAAAAGTGGCCAATCTCTCAAAGGAGAAGGGCCAAGAACCTTTTCCTCAATGGGCTTTTATTGGGTTCATTTTACACAGGAATACCGGTAAAGCTCATTAATCATTATCAGGCAGTAAGGGTCGAACAATAGATAACATACAAAGAACTCTGAGGGCGTATTTTGAGTCAGGGTCAGATAGCTAAAGAGCCATAAAACTTTAAGGAACAAACTCACTTCTTGCTTGGACCCTTTTCATTTAATTGAGAGCATTCTAAACAAAGCAGGTTTCACAGGATTTTATGCATTCTTTCTTAGACCTGATCGCCCTAGGGAACCCGCCCTTTCCAGCACGGGGCGGTACCCACCACCAGCATTGTTTCAGGCTTAAGTCAGGCAGGGAAGCCAAGAGATTAGGAGACAGAATGAGGACTCAGGCTGTGTCCTAGCTGAGGGTCCATCACCCCCTTTTGCTATAGCCCCCCAAGTCCTTCCTTGAGGCCTCCATGTGATCGCGTCTGTCTTAGGTAGTTCCCCGCTTGGGGAATCTTACCTGTCATTGGCTAACCGATCAAGCACTGGGGGCCAGTTATGGATGAAGTAAAAGGAGCAAAAGCAGTGCTCCTGCCAGGGAGATAAGCTTTGTCTCCTTAGTGGCTTATGGTCCGAAGGTCACTCACTCAGCCTTAGTCATGGGGGGGTTACAGCTTCTGAAACCAGGCAGGGCAATTCTCAACACAGTTAACCTGTGCAGCATCTTTCTACGACCAGACAGGGCATAATAAAGCGAACTTTGATATATTATTTGACTGCAATGCTATAACCATTTAGTTTTTTTCTACAATCATATTACAGACAAGCCGACTATGTTGAAACAAGGAAAACTGCCTGATATACTAAAGTAAAAAATAACAATAGATTACAGCAACATAAAAACATACTAAAGAGGGATCAGGTGCAAATTTAAGGTGAATAAAGCTGTAGAGTTCTCTGTACTTTAAGGTTTTTTCCTCTGTGAATTTAAGTTAATAATAAACATTTTAGTGTGTTTATTAAACAGACAAACCCCTTTGCAGGTTACAAGTTAGGAGGTGGGAAGTGAGCGTGTGCCTCACTGTATTTCCCAGCCCAGTCTCCAGAGTTCATACTTCCTTTCATTCTTTTGGACTTTTCTCCTTCTGTATGTAAAATAGCAGTTGTGGAAATGAGAATTGCTAACATTTCTTGTATTCTAGCGAATACAAAGCAGTGTATTATGCTTTTCTCCTGATCAGCTTCCTCCTCAGTGCCTGCTGCATAGCAGGCATTTACTAGATTTTCTTCTGAATGAATTCATTATCTGCTGTAATCTTGAACCAACCCCATTAGATAGATTTTTATTCTTTTTTCTTTTCTTTCTTTCTTTTCCCTTCCTTCCTTCCCTCCTTCCTTCCTTCCCTCCTTCCTTCCTTCCTGCCTTCCTTCCTTCCTTCCCTCCTTCCTTCCTTCCTTTCTTTCTCTTACATAACAGAAATTTATTTCTTAAAGTTCTGGAGGTTGGAAATCCAAGGTCAGTGTGCCAGCAGATTCAGTGTCCGGTGAGAGCCCACTTCCTGGTTGGCAGATGGACACCTTGCTGTGTCCTCCTCACATGGATTAGAGAGAGATCGTTTCTCTCATTGCTCTTTCTTTTTAATTGAATTTATTGGGGTGACATTGGTTAATAAAATTAAACAGGTTTCAGGTGTACAAGTCTACAATACATCATCTGTATATTGAATTGTGTGTTTATCACCCTAAGTCATATCTTCTACATCTCCATTTATCCCCCCTTCACCCTCTTATACCTCCCCTCACCCTGCTTTTCCCTCTTGTAATCACCATACGGTTGTCTGTGTCTATGAGTTTTTTTGTTGTTTTTGCTTAATCTCTTCACCTTTCTCACCCAGCCCCCCAAAACCCCGCTCCTGTCTGACAGCTGTCGGTCTGTTCTCTGTGTCTGTGGATTTCTGTTCTTTTTTTGAAAGTGATAATTATTAAATATTGTATTCATTTTAAAGACTTTAACCATTTATAATCACCATGATACAATATGTTTGTGTATATGTATATGCTTGAAGAGGTTTAATTGTGCTTTGAAATATGCAACATGAAATATGACTCGATATAAGAAATGAAGTAATCACACACACAAAAAACTCAGTTTGTTTTAATAAGAACCCATTGCAGATTCTGGAATGATTGTTGCAGGCATGTCCCTAGTCATGTTGGACTTCTCCTTCAGCTTTGACTGGAGTGATGTGGGTTCCACAACACCAATTCTCATGTCTTTCTGAATAGTTTCTTGCTTCACCTTTGTTACACTCTATTTAACCTTCACCAAAGGAGCACCATCCGTCACACTGCTACCCGTTTCTTCCATTTCTTGCTTCAGTAACCTCAGACAGCAGTCTGGTCCTTTCAGTCACTCCATTTCCTTGCTGGTATTGTTCCCTTGCCTTACACAGCTGAGCTTGACCTGCATGGTATTCTTGAACCAAGTGCTCAAGCTGATTGTTGATGTACTTTTCTAAGCTGCCTGTCTTTGCCAGAGTCCTGCTATTTCATTAAGGTGTTTATCCAAAAATCCCTTGGTCTCCTTTAGAAGAGATTCAGTTCCACTTTTGTTGCTGGTGCATTAGGTCAACATGGAATCTCCAATCCTTATTGTCAGTCCTAATCGTGACTTTCAGTTGTGGTAGTACACATTCCACTTCTAGACTCCATCCTCCAGCATCTGTTGTGGAACTTAAAACACTGAGATCAATAAAGTTTTCTTCACTGTCCCTTCCTCAAATTCTTTATCCACTTTTTTTAATGTTAATATTGTGTCATCTTCTGGAACAATTTCTTATTATTCTTCCCCTGTACATGTGGGTCTTTTCCAGGTGAAACCAGTATGTTTTAACACTTCTTCAGCTAAACAGTTAAGAACACAGCATTACTGCCCTCCACAACCTGACTTTAGTTTTGAAGGAGGATAATCTGCAGTTCTCTCAAGTGATTGAAGCTCAGATAATGTGTTAGAGATTGCTGAGTAGGGTCATCATATTCCTGAGGCTGCTCAAAGGGGTGTCCTGTATTGTTAATTAACCAGGCAGCAAGAATGCAAACCATGTAGAACTGTTCACCAAGGTTGATAGGCAGTGCAAAATAGCGTCTGGATGGGGGCTTCAGGTGGTTCTTTCCCAGGAGTTCCTTCTTATGGAGGAGCAGCTTCAGCTTCTTAACCAGGTCCTTCATCACTACAAAAAGGTGATAGGCCACACCAGGGTCCCGCTCCACAACCACCTCTCCAGCCCCTTGCCACAGGACCAAGACACTCCATTCTCCACCTGACGGCATGACCACTGCTGCGGTGGCCACCATTACAGAACAGACAGAAAGAGCCCAGTGCAGGCCCCAGCTCACAGATTTCAGCAGCCTGTGCAGCTGCAGCCAAGACTGCTGGATTTCCATTCTTACCCTTTTTTTTCTGCTGAAGAAATTGAATCCTACAGAAATTAAATTACATTCTTGAAGTGGTCATATAGCAAGTAAATTGTTGAGGTTTTTTTAAACAACTTTATTGAAATGAGATTTTTACATACCATACAGTTCACCTGTTTAAAGTGTACAATTCATTGGTTTCTAATATTGTTAATATAACGAGAATGGTTTGCACGACAGTGACGTAACCTGGCAGCCAAGGAGAGTGGACTGGAATGTGTATGTGTGAACAATGATGACTTCACTGTAGGAGTGGTAGATGCTGTTGAGTGAGCATGTATACTGTGCAGCCATTGCATTAAAAGTGACTGAGCAAGTAGAGCAACAAGTCTGCATCAAATTTCACATGAAGCTTGAACATTCCTCCGTGAAAACTATTTGCATGATTCAGAAGGCCACAGCTATGGGCAATGGGTGATTGGCAGCTTCATCAAGACATGTGCCCTGTCACGCATCACCTCTCATACAGAGTTTTTTGGCAAAACATCAAATCACCCAGGTGACTCAGCCCCTTACAGCTTAGATTTGGCATTTGGTGCCCTGTGACTTCTGGCTTTTCCCAAAACTAAAATCACCTTTGAAAGGGAAGAGATTTCAGACCAGCAATGAGATTCAGGAAAATACGACAGGGCAGCTGATGGTGATGACTGGGAGAACTGTGTGAGGTCTCAAGGTGCCAACTTTGAAGGGACTGAGGCATCATTGTCCTATGTACAATGTTTCTTGTGTCTTGTATCTTTATTAAATGTCTTTATTTTTCATAGTACATGGCTGCATACCTTCTGGACAGACCTTGTATTCATGAAATTGTGTAGCCATCACCATGATCAATTTTAGGACATTTTCATCACCTAAAAAAGAAACCTTATACTCATTAACTATTACTCCCTGTTTCTCTCAACCTCCTCAACCCCTGGCAACCACTAATCAACTTGCTCTCTCTGTGGATTTGCCTGTGTTAGACCTTTCATGAAAATGGAGTCATATAATATGTGGCATTTTGTGGCTAGTTTTGTTCACTCAGCATAATTTCAAGGTTCATCCCTGTTGTATAGTGCCATAACTTCACTATCTTTTGCTGCTGTTTAGTATTCCATTACATGGGTAGACCATAGTTTGTTTGTCCATTCATCAGTTGATGGACATTTGGGTTTCCACTTTTTGGCTATTATGGATAATGCTGCTGTGGACATTTGTGTACAGGTTTTGTAGTAACTCACTCGCATTTTTGAGGAGCCGCCAGTGTTTTCCTCAGCAGCAGCACCACCTATATTTCCATCAGCAATGTGTGAGGGTTCTGATTTCTCCGTGTCCTCTCCAACATCGTTATTGTCCATCTTTTTCATTATAGCTGTCCCAGTAGGTGTGAAGTGGTATCTCGTTGTGGGTGTGTGTGTTTTCTCATTGTGGTTTTGGTTTACATTTCCTGGATGGCTAATGCTGAGTATTTTTTTAAGCACTATTGGTCATTTGTCGATCTTTAAAGTATCTATTCATATCCTTTCTCTACTTAAAAAATTACTTGTCTTTTTATAATTTTTAAAAATCTTTATACTTTCCAGATACAAATCCTTTACCAGAGATAGAATTTAGAAATATTTTCTTGTTCTGTGGGTTGTCTTCTCATTTCCTTGATGGTATTGTTTATAGCACAAATTTTTAATTTTGACCATCCATTTTATCTATTTTTCTCTTGTCACTTATGCCTTTGCTGACTCATCTAAGATGTAGTTTTGCCTGACCCGAGATTTATATTTTCTTATGAGAGTTTATTGTTTTAGTTCTTATATTTAGGTCTGTGGTCAGTTTTGAGTTAATTTTAGTTTATGGTATAAGGAAGGGGACAAATTCCATTCTTTTGCAAGTGAATATCCAATTGTGTAAGTACCACTTATTGAAAAGTCTTCTTTCCTCCAATGGATTGTCTAGGCATCCTTGTTGAAAATCAGTTGACATAAATGTCAGGGTTTACTTCTGGGCTTTTGTTTCTGTTTCATCAGCCTATACAGCCGTCCTTGTGCCAGCACCACACACTTCATTCATATAGCTCTGTGGTAAGTTTTGAAATGGGAAAGTGTGGAGCTCTTGAACTTTTTCTTTTCAAGGTTGTTCAGCCTAATTCTGAGTTCTGTGGATTTCCATGTCAGTTATTTAATTTTTTTATATTTATATATTTTATATTTGTTACATTTATATCGTATTTTATTTTACATTAATTATAATACTCAATATTTTTGTTTTTTTATTGTTATTCTGTTATAGTTGTCCCAGTTTCTCCCCCTTTGTCCTCCTCTGCCCAGCCTACCTCCTGCTCCCACAGTCAATCCCCACACTGTTGTCCATGTCCCCGGGTCTTTCATACATGTTCTTTGACTAGTCCCTTCCCCTTCCTTCCATTATTTTCCCCTCCCCTGTCCTCTCTGGCCACTGTCAGTCTGCTCCATGTTTTTATGTCTCAGATTCTATTTTGTTCTTTAGTTTATTTTGTGCATTAGATTCCTCTTATAAGAGAGATCATATGGTATTTGTCCTTCACCTCCTGGCTTATCTCACTTAGCATAATATTCTCCACTTCCATCCATACTATTGCAAAAGGTAGGAGCTCCTTCCTTTTTTTCTGCTGCATAGTATTCCATTGTGTAAAAGTACCCCAGTTTTTTAATCCACTCATCTACTAATGGGCACTTAGGCTGTTTCTAGCACTTGGCTATTATAAATAGTGCTACATAAGTTCTTTTGAATTGGTGTTTTGGGATTCTTAGGGCATATTCTCAGTAGTGGAATCGCTAGGTCAAAAGGCAGTTCTATTTTTAATTTTTTGAGGAAGTTCCATACTGTTTTCCACAATGGCTGTACCAGTCTGCATTCCATCAACAGTGCACTAGGGTTCCCTTTTCTCTACCTCCTCGCCAGGACTTGTTGTTTGTTGGTTTATTAATGATGGCCATTCTGATGGGTATGAGGTGATATCTCATTGTGGTTTTAATTTGCAACTCTCTGATGGCTAGTGATGTCAAGCATCTTTTCACATATTTGTGGGCCCTCTGTATGCCCTCCTTGGAGAAGTTTCTATTCATGACCTTTGCTCATTTTTCAGTTGGATTGTTTGTCTTCCTGTTGTTGAGTTCTTTATATATTTTGGAGCTTAAACCCTTACTCATTGTCTCGTTGGCAAATATGTTTTCCCAAGTAGTTGATTCCCTTCATTTTGGTGATGGTTTCTTTAGCCAAGCAGAACCTTTTTAATTGGATGTAGTACCATTTGTTTATTTTTTTCCTTTATTTCCCTTGCCCTAGGAGATATATTGGCAAAAATATTGCTATATAGGGTATCTGCAATTTTACTGCTTATGTTTTCCGCTAGGACTTTTATGGTATCACAACTTACATTTAAGTCTTTTATCCATTTTGAGTTTATTTTGTTGTGTGGTGTAAGTTGGTGGTCCAGTTTCATTTTTTTGCATGTACTAGTCCATTTCTCCTAACACCATTTATTAGGGAGACTATTTTTACTCCATTGAATGCTCATGCGCCCCAATATTAATTGATCACAGAGACATGGGTTTATTTCTGAGCTCTCTATTCTGTTCCATTGGTCTATGTGTCTGTTCTCATGCCAGTACCAGACTGTTTTGATTACAGTGACCTCGTAGTATAGTTTTATATCCGGGATAGTGATCCCTCCAACTTTATTCTACTCAAGATTACTGAGGCTATTTGGGGTCTTTTTTGCTTCCATATAAATTTTTGAAGTGTTTGCTCTAGATCAATGAAATATGTATTGGTATTTCGATGCATAGGGATTACATTGAATTTATAGATTGCTTTGGGTAGTGTGGATATTTTAATGATGTTAATTCTTCTAGTCCATGTACAGGATATATGCTTCCATTTATTTGTATCTTCCTCAGTTTCTTTCTTCAGCATTCTATAGTTTTCTGAGTACAGGTGTTTTACTTCTTTGGTTAAATTTATTCTAGGTACTTAATTTTTCTTGTTGCTGTGGTATTTTTAGCTATGAGATTTAACAATCCCATTGTTAAATGGGATTTTTTTCCCTTAGTTTCTATCTCTAATAATTCATTGTTGGCATACAAAAATACTGTCAATTTCTGGATATTGACTTTATATCCCTCTACTTTGCCAAATTCACTTATTATGTGGAATAGTTTTTTGGTGGAGTCTATAGGGTTTTCTATGTACACTATCATGTCATCTGCAAACAATGACAGTTTTACTTCCTTCTTTCCAATTTGGATGCCTTTTTTTCTTTCTCCTTTCTGATCACTGTAGCTAGAACTTCTAGTACTGTGTTGAATAAGAGTGGTGAAAACAGACACCCTTGTCTTGTTCCTGATCTGAAAGGGAAAAGCTTTTAGTTTTTGCCCATTGAGTATGATGCCTTTATTATGTTGAGGTATGCTCCCTCTATTCCCATTTTGCTGAGTGTTTTTATCATAAATAGGTGCTGGATTTTATCAGATGCTTTTTCAGTATCTATTGATATGATCATGTGGTTTTTGTCCTTCATTTTGTTTATGTGGTGTATTACGGGTTTTTTTTTTTTAAGATTTCATTTATTTATTTTTAGAGAAGGAAAGGGAGAGAGAGAGAGAGGGAGAGAAACAGCAACATGTGCTTGCCTCTTGAGCAACTCCCCCACTAGAGATCCAGCCCGAAACCCAGGCATGTGCCTTGATTGGGAATCGAACCAGTGACCCTTTTGTACGCAGGCCAGTAGTCAATCCACTGAGCTACACCAGTCAGGGCTCTATTATGTTTATTGGTTTGCAAATATTGTACTATCCTTGCACTCCTGTGATAAATCCTACTTGATTATAGTGTAGGATTTTTTTAATGTATTGCTTGATACAGATTGCCAATATTTTGTGGAGGAAAATAAGTATTTTTTTGTGGAGGCCAATAAATATTGGCCTGTAATTTTCATTCTTTGTTGTGTCTTTACCTGGTTTTGGAATTAGGATAATACTGGCCTCATAAAAAGAGTTTGGGAGTCTTTCCTCTTCTTGAATCTTTTGGAATAGTTTGAGGAGAATAGGAGTTAGTTCTTCAAACATTTTTGAATGTTTGGTAAAATTCACCTGTGAAGCCACCTGGCCCAGGGCTTTTGTGTGCCAGGAGTTTTTTGATTACTCTTTCAATTTCACAAGCTGTTGCTGGTCTATTCATAAGAATAAGGCTTTCTTATTCTTCTTAATTCACTTTTGGAAGATTGTATGTTTCTAGAAATTTATCCATTTCTCCCAGGTTGTCCAATTTCTTGGCATATAGTTGTTCATAGTAATTTCTTACAATCCTTAGTATTTCTGTGGTGTCAGTTGTTACTTTTCCTTTTTGGTTTCTGATTTTATCTATTTGAGTCATCTCTTTTTATTGCTGATTCTTGTTCAAGGTTTGTCAATTTTGTTTATCTTTTCAAAAAACCAGCTCCTGGATTCATTGATTCTTTGAATTTTTTTTTTTTATTCTATGTTATTTAATCCTGCTCTGATCTTGATTATTTCCTTCCTTCTACTCACTGCGGGCTTTGTTGTTGTTCCTCTAGTTCTTTTAGATGTAATGTTTGTTTATTTGAGATTTTTTAGGTTGGCCTGTATTAATATAAATTTCCCTCTCAGGACTGCCTTTGCTGTGTTCCATAGGTTTTGGGTTGTTGTGTGTTCATTTTCATTTGCTTCCAGGTACTTTTCAATTTCTTCCTCAATCTCATTGTTAACCCATTCATTATTTAATAATATGTTCTTCAGTTTCCATTTATTTGAATGTTTTTGAGTTTTTTCCTTGAGGTTGTTTTTTAGTTTCAAGCCATTGTGATCTGGGAAGATGCTTGATAATGATTTCAATTTTCTTGAATTTCTTGAGGCTTGTTTTGTGTCCTACCTTGTGGTCTACCTTTGAAAATGATCCATGTGCATTTGAAAGGGATGTATATTTTGCTTCTTTGGGATGAAATGCTGCATCATAATATAATATATTTATAATGCTACATCATAATATACTATATATAGCATCATACATAATATATTTTAGGCTGTTTACAGCTTTTCCTATTATATTCATGATGTCTTGAACATTTCTATGTATATATTTGTCCATTTCTTTTAGGTATTTTCTGTAGGATAATTGTCTACAAGTTGTGTTGCTGAATCAGAGAGCTATTAGCAATCCGCCGTTCCACCAACAGGCTGTCCTCGCCAGGACTCTGCTCTGGGGCGCTGCCATTCCTCCTCACTTCCACCTGGTCTCCTACATGGAAGTGCTTTTCATTTTATTTTAGCTGTGTCTTAGTAGAGATGTTGCACTGCTACTCAACTGTCCTCTAGCCTTTTGTGACCTGGGTGTGGCTTGTTCATTCCTGTGCCATTCTTTTTTATGTTAGATTATTAATTAGATGGCTGAAGTTTTGGAGAGTGGTGGTGATGTCATCCACCAGGCTTACCTGGAATTGTTGCCTTGTTCAAGGTGTGTACTCGTGGCTCTGACTGCTGCTAATGTCAGCCATCCTCGCAAATGCAGGAAACGTTGACAGGTTTAAATGCACAGTGCATTTCATACAAATCCTCTGAGTGATGGAAGCAAGTCAGTCATTAAATGGGTGACTTTGATGCATAACTCTGTTTGGTGCTCTTAACTGTGCCAGGAGACGTGAGTGTTTTATATGTTATATATTCAAATACATTTCCCAGTGTTTGAGTATTCACTTTAGGCTACTGGTTTTTGTAAGAACTTTAATAGGAAAAATACAAAGAGGTGAAGATGTCAGTGTTGTGGCCAAACACTGCAACATGAAATCAGAGATCAAAAAATCTGAATTAGCAAAAGCCATATCAGTTTTAATAGTCAAGCCAAACTATAGGCAAGCAGAGTATTTTCATTGTTAAAGTCAGAACTAGGCTTCCATGAAGTTCCTATACCCTGAAACCCCTTTGAAGGGGCTTTTGAAAATGATCCCGATGCTCTGACCAGTGTCAGCTGAATATGGCTGAGACTGTTGGACATGGCATCTCATGCTTTGTGGGGTTTCATGTTTCATTTTCAGGATTATAACTTAATTAAATATGTGTGGATTTATCTTTCAATGTTTTAAGTTATTTCCGCTTACCATACATTTTCTTTTATTCTCTTCTTTTAATGTTTTCTATCAAGTGTATTAGCTAGAGATCATTTTTATATGCTGTGGCAGTATATATAATCTTATACTGGTTCATCATAAGCAACCATGTGCTGATTGTACATACAGGGTGGGGCAAAAATAGGTGTACAGTTGTTTGTATGGAAATAATACAATTAATAAATAATGATACAAGATGAACTCTGTTTCTCATATTCACAACTGTAAACCTGTTTTTTGCCCCAACCTGTATATAATTTTTTTTTAGCATAAAACCTCCGAAACTTTTAGTATAACCTTTTCAGAGACTAGTGCCTTTCTGTGTGTTATGGTGATTCATTATTGTAAAATACAGGAAGTATTATGAAAAATACATAAAAGCTAATGATTTGGGGAATTCCCAAGACTTCAGATTTCTCATTTTTGAATCCTGATGGTTAGTATCCATTGGAAATTGGGAGATGCCGGCTTGAGGTCGTCCTTCATGGGCTAGCCTGGGACCCAGTGCTGTGTCTAATGTTGCCCATGGGCTTATGTTTTCAGAGTTACCTGGGCCCTGCCTTACAAAGGGACTGCTATCAGTCCATTTTGGGTCTTTTCTGTTTATTTTAGACAGTTATTTTATTATTTTCTATCTATTTGTTGATAAGCTGATGTTGAAATTGATCAAGGAACTGCTTGGTTTTCTTTTAACTCTGAGAGGTGATGGCCTTGTTGCTGAACATAGCTTTCTTTTCTCGCAGGGCATTTTAGAAGCATCAAAGGCCAGAGCCATTCCAGTCATCATTGATGCAGTGAGTGTGGCCTCTTCTCTCCTGTCCCTTCCACCCAGCCAGGTGCCCAAGGCCATGTAGTAAACAGATGTCCTTGTTTTGTGCAGGATGGGCTGTGGCTGATTGCTCAGCAGCCGGCCCTCATCCAAGGCTACCAGAAGGCCGTTCTCACACCCAACCACATGGAGTTCATCAGACTCTGTGAAGCTGTGGTGAGTTTGTTAATCACCTGAAAGACAGGGCACAAGCTCTCTGTATCCTGAGGAGGGGCAGGGGACATGCTCTGAGGTTATGCACCCACTGGTCCCTGCAGGTGCATCTGCAAGCCTTCGAGATGTTGAGTGGATACATGCATGTTCTATGATGCATTTTCACATGCTAACAGTGTTTCCCCCCCTTGGTGGCACATGTAATGATGGGGCATCTTCTAATCAGTGCATCTTTGATTGGATGAAAGGCAGGGTGGTAGGCTTGGGTCAGTCTGACCTCCATGCTGTGTACTCTGTGCAGATGACTCCATTTTTATCTTTTGCATTACGTCATCTGAAATGTGGATAATGATAACATCTGCCTCATAGGGCATGTGAGGATGAAATGAAATAATATGTGAGGTCTGTCCAGAAGGTATCCAGACATGTAATATGAGAAAAAAACATTTATTGAAGATAATACAAGATATAAGGACAATGTACGTAGAACAATGATGCCTTAGTCCCTTCAAAGTAGGCACCTTGGGACCTCACACATCAGCTGCCCCATCATATTTTCTTGAATCTCATTGATGGTCTGAAATCCTTTTCAAAGGTGATTTTAATTTTTGGAAAAGCCAAAAGTCACAGGGCGCCAAGTGCCAAACCTGGGCTGGAGAGGGGTTGAGTCACCTGGGTGATTTGATGTTTTGCCAAAAAACTGCACGAGATGTGATGCATGAACGGGCATGTTGTCTTGATGAAGCTGGCAATCACCCATTGCCCATAGCTGCAGCCTTCTTTTTTTTTTTTAGTATATTTTATTGATTATGTTATTACAGTTGTCCCATTTCCCCCTCTTTATTCCTCTCCACCATGCACACCCCTTCCCACCCACATCTCCCACCTTTAGTTCATGTCCATGTGTCATAAGTTCTTTAGCTTCTACATTTCCCACACTATTCTTGCCCTCCCCCTATTTTCTACCCACCGTCTATGCTGCTTATTCTCTGTACCTTTTTCCCCTCTCTCCTCCTCCCACTCCCCTGTTGCTAACCCTCCCTGTGATCTCCATTTCTGTGGCTCTGTTCCTGTTCTAGTTGTTTGCTTAGTTTGCTATTGTTTTTGTTTTAGGCATGGTTGTTAATAACTGTGAATTTGCTGTCTTTTTACTGTTCATATTTTTTATCTTCTTTTTCTTAGATAAGTCCCTTTAACCTTTCACATAATAAGGGCTTGGTGATGATGAACCCCTTTAACTTGACCTGATCTGAGAAGCACTTGATCTGCCCTTCCATTCTAAATGAAAGCTTTGCTGGATAGAGCAATCTTGGATGTAGGTCCTTGCCTTTCATGACTTGGAATACTTCTTTCTAGCCCCTTCTTGTCTGTAAGGTCACTTTTGAGAAATCAGCTGACAGTCTTATGGGATCTCCTTTGTAAGTGACTGTCCCCTTATCTCTAGCTGCTTCTAGAATTCTCTCCTTCATTTTAATCTTGGCTAATGTAATTATGATGTTCCTTGGTGTGTTCTTCCTTGGGTCCATCTTCTTTGGGACTCTCAGCTTCCTGGACTTCCTGGAAGTCTGTTTCCTTTTCCAGATTGGGGAAGTTCTCCTTCATTATTTGCTCAAATAACTTTTCCACTTGTTGCTCTTCCTCTTCCCCTTCTGGTACCCCTATAATTCCGATATTGGGACGTTTAAAGATGTCCTGGAGGTTCCTAAGCCTCTCCTCCTTTTTTTGAATTCTTGTTTCTTTGTTCTTTTCTATTTGGTTTATTTCTTCCTCTGGTCCACACTGTTGATTTGAGTTCCAGTTTTCTTCCCATCACTATTGGTTCCCTGTGCATTTTCCTTCATTTCACTTAGTGTAGACTTTATTTGTTCATCTAATTTGCTACCAAAATCAACTAATTCTGTGAGCATCCTGCTCACTAGTGCTTTGAACTGTGCATCTGATAGGTTGGCTATCTCTTGGTCGCTTAAAAGTATTGTCTCTGGTGGTTTCATTTGTTCTTTTGTTTGAGCCATTTTGTTTTCTTTTTTTTTTGGTCTGGTTGTGGCTGTTATGTAGTGAGGGGCAGAGCCTTAGGTGTTCACCAGGGCAGGGCAACCCAGTCACAGAGCTGTGATGCTATATGTGGGGGTGGGGTCAGAGAGGGAACAATGGCGCTTGCTCTGCTCTCTCTCTCTTGAATTTCGGTCCCCTCTGTGAAGCTAGGATTCTCTCCTGGCACTTCAACCCCCACAAGTGTTTTTCATTGGTGCTTTTACGCTTTATTTTCTGACGCTGGGGCCCTGGGTTGCGCAGTCTGTCTTGCTGCCCGTTTTCGCCTGGTTTATCTGCCCATGAATGTGTGACCGTGGTCAGCTGCCTTGTGCACCTCGCTGGGTCTGCTCGTTGCCTCCCCGCACCCAGGGTCTGCTAACCACCGCCTGCGCATCTGGAACTACTAGCTACTGATTTTTCCTGCCTCTGTTCCTCTCCTCCGGTCACCAATTCTGCCCTTCTTACCGGTCTGGGTGAATCGTTGTCGGACTTCCATAAAATTCAGTTTTCTATCTGTTCCGGTAGTTTTTTTTTTTTTGTTTGTTTGTTTTTTTTTTTTTTGGTTCTAAATTTTTGTTGTCCTTAATTTTGGTTGTGAGAGGAGGCACAGTGTGTCCACCTACGCCTCCATCTTGACTGGAAGTCGGCTGCAGCCTTCTGAATCATGCAAATAGTTTTCGCGGAGGAATGTTCAGGCTTCATGCAAAATTTGATGCAGATTCATTGCTCTACTCAGTCATTTTTGAATAGGACAGCCACACAGTGCACATGTTCACTCAACAGCGTCTACTGCCCCCCACTGACTAGTGCAGTGAAGTTGTCATTGTTCACACATGCACATTCCAGTCCACTCTCCTTGGCTGCCAGGTTACATCAATGTCATGCAAATTGTTCTTGTTATATTAGCAGTGGCTGGAGTTTTTCCAGACAGACCTCATACGTAAATTAATGAGTTTTTACATATCAGGTGCCCCAGAAAATGTTAGTGTATTATCATTCAAAGTTGAATCCCTTCTGCAAACCTTTAAAATCCCAGCCATGAGCAGTGTTCTTTACCATTGGCCTGACAAGGTAGGGGATGGGCACCAGAGCATTTCTGCCTCCAGTCCCTGTGTTGGCAACCACCTGGAGGACTTTCTGCCTGTGATATCATGGGCCTCTTTTCAGCTGGTGAATAGAATACGTGTTTTTGTGTGTGGGGCCATCTTGTACCTGGGGGAGTCCTTTAGATATGAGAGTCTGAGGTTCAGGATGGATGGGGCAGGATGTTCATTGTTATCCACATTTGTGGGCTCTTTTTAAGTATCTTTGACAGCTTTGTTTGTGGTCCTACATTGTAGCTGAGAGACCCTGTGGATGGCAGTGATTGCCGTGGAGCTGTGCTGAGACTCAGCCAGGCCCTAGGGAACGTGACCGTGGTCCAGAAAGGGGAGCAGGACGTGATCTCCGATGGCAAACAGGGTGAGTGGCTTCCGGCTTCACACAGTGTGGCCATGCTGGGTACAAGTCTTAGGAAAACCTCATTCACACAGTACAGGTGCACAGTGTGTCACACATTTGCACATCACACGTGGTCCCTCGTGTCTTACCCACTCACACATCATACGCATCATGTGTTCCACAAACAGGGACTTCCTGATGCACTTGTTGATCACAACTTCTTCAAAGTCCATTTTTATTTCTCACTGTTTTGCGAAGGGAAGTGACAGTCATCAGTGCTGATCTTAGTTGATACCAGGTGCAATGGCTAAAGTTCTGTTAATGGTATAAGAAGCACCTCCAGGGCAGGTGGCTGGAACAGCAGCTGTTGCTCCAGAGTCCTCGACCTGCCACCTCTGTCTTTCCTGCAGCATAAATGAACTTACTTGAATATTTTACTGTGTTTCGTCCTAGTTTATGAAAATGACCTGACAGTGAAGAAACCCTCAGAGCTGGCGCTAGTGGGAATTACTGGGTGCTGAATGTGGCAGATCTTTCAGTCACATTCTTTCCACGGAAGCCTGTGGACTGTTGAGTGAGAGCAGGATGGCTGTCAGCATTTACTCGTATCTACACAGTGCATAATCATAATCAGAGGAGTATAACCTCTGTAGCTCCCTGAAAACAGAAAAATCTGATCTGGAGGCAAAGTATACACTGGTTCTTTTAACAGAGAATTTAATACAAAGAACTGTCACCTAGGTATAGAGTCGCTGTCAAGGTCACAGAAGTCAGGACCAACAGAGAACAGAAGGCACCCTTAGTCATGTCTGTCTGACTTTGTGTCTTTCTTGTGCCGGGCAGGAAATGGAGTGAGTGTCTCTGAGGGTCCTGAAACCTTTGGGCTCTTTCATTGCTAGAAGGTGTTCTAGACTCTAACATATGTGGACCATGTAACAACCTCTTTCTAAGATAGAAATTCCTCATTACACAGCAGACATGAAGTCATGAGGGTTACCAGCTGTGTGCGGACAGGCACGCGAGTGCTGTGCATGTCTCCTTGAAGGTGGACTCTCTGGAGTGGGAGGTCAGGAGCCTGCAGGACGGAGAGCCCGTGTGTGCTGTGTGTGTTTTTCTGACCTCTCCCAGCACATCCCGCCATGGTCTGAGTCGTAGGTCTGCTGACCACCATACTAAACAGGTTCTTCTGGGGCAGCCTGACTTCTTCCTGCCTTGGTTTCCTGTCCTTGTAAAAGACAGGCTTTGTTGTTAGGAACAATTGAGGCAGACCTGTGGATGACCTGGAACAGCCCTCGCTCTAACATCCATCTCACTTCTGCTCTGCAGTACTCGAATGCAGCCTACAGGGCAGTAACCGCAGGTGTGGTGGGCAAGGAGACCTCCTGTCTGGCTCCCTGGGCGTTCTGGTGCACTGGGCACTCCACGCCGGACCTGAGAAAACAAACGGGTATGGCCACATCTTCATCTCTCCTGCTTTGAAATTTTTGGACTGTGTAAGCTATCTTAGTGGCCCACACTTTTCATCAGTGGTTGCTTGGAACATTCCAAATGAAATATTGGTGTTACTGTTCAGTGGAGGAGATTCCAGGGCAGGGGCTGACCCCAGGACGTTCACCTGGGGAGCTTTTACTCCGTACGTCTGGGCCCTGTCCCATCACTGGATGCCGATGGGCTTTGGGGCATCCCTAGGCTTGAAAGCTCTCCCGTTAACTCTGATGTGCAGCCAAGTTTGAGAACACTGTTTTAGGAGGTCTGATGCATACCTGCTGTAAAACAGAAAATTAAAATAAAAGATATGCAGGCAGAGGTAGAGCTTACCTGAGGTAGATGCTGTCCTGAAAGGTGAGTTTCCTTTAAGAGGCAGCAGAATTCTGAGATCTGGGCTTTGACCCATTTCTGCTGTCACATGATGGCTTTATGAGTGAATTCCAGCAGTTCCCACCCCTCTGTGAAGCCCCGTTTCTCTTCTCTGCACCCTTAATGGGCACACTGATGGCTGCACATGCCAGGGTGGGACGTGCTGGGCCAGGAGGGCCCTGCCTGACACCTGGTAAAGCAGTGTTAGGCCCAAGGGGTTGCAGCTTATTTGGCAGGCAGGGAGTACCCACCCACATGGGTCTAAGAGGTGTGTGCATGTGGGAAGGAGCGCTGTAGCAGGAGTCTGGTAGTGACAGGGAGAGTCAGCATTCTCAGATCGTGGTCAGTCCCTCACATCTAAATTGTAACCACTAAATACAGCTCCAGTTTTCACCAGGGGAAAACTACTGTGTTCTACCCTTTCTCCAGATGGTAGGTATTTCTGATATGCCTTTTGTCAGGGAATATGAATATCAGGGGGGCTAATGGTTATTTTAATTGTAGTAAAGCCACCTTCTACCTGCCTCAGTGGTGTATCAGATTAGAAATGGCCAATTTGGGGTCCCAGGGTGGAATCAGGAAGGAAATCAGGGCCTTTGTCATCTTCTGGCCCCTGATGTCTGACAAAGCCATGGAGGGAGAGCTTCCCACCTCCCACAGTGCCTTGCTAACACCTCTGTCCTCCAGTTTCAGCCCTCTCCTCGTGGCTGCCTTTGGTGCGTGCTCCCTCACAAGGCAGTGCAACCACCAAGCCTTCCAGAAGCACGGCCGCTCCACCACCACCACCACCATGATTGCAGAAATTGGACCTGCATTCAGCAAACTCTTTGAAACTTGAGCTGGTGTAAATGGGAAGAAAGTGGGCACCGCGATGGAAGAAAATGTATTCTTAATGGGAAGACCCACGTCCGATGTGTCTGAACCCCCCGGGTACTGGAGCAGCATGGCTGTTTGGGAGTCTAGGGTACATGGTTGATGTAGAGAATTTAAAAAATGGGAATGCAGCACTTTTTGGCTAAATATGCATTTTTGAAATGTTATAATGACACTAAACAAAGTACTCCTGAACTGTTCTTAACTTCCTAGCAATAACAAAAAAATGGAGAATTGTCTGAGAATGAGAAAACCTTTAACCAGCTCTATTGAATTTGTGGGGTTATTCCAAGATTGCAGAATTCTGTTTTAGTTTCTCTGAGCTTATTTCTTATGCTCTCTACCAAGGCACTTCATGTTTCTTTTATTTACGCAATAAGTTCCTCTTATTGGATAGTTCTCTCAAAGGGATCCAGTTGGTTGTTTGCGAACATCTTCGAGAATAACAAGTTTTGCTTCTTTTAAAAAATTGAGATCCACCAAAAACTTGGCATTTGTTCTTTAGCTCACTTTTCTTTTTTAATCAGTGATTATGTTGGAAAGGTCTGGGCAGAAATACTAAGCACTGGTTGTTTTGGTTATTTGGTTGTACAGTATTTAGAATAATCGATGACCAGTTTGACCTTGGAAATCTTTTCAGAAGCCCCATGGGACGATCTGAGAAGGAAATGTAATGGGACACTGACACCTGAGTGCACACAGCTGGGGTCTCTGAAGTACTTCCTGTCTTCCACTTTCACGTGTCTGTGCCTGTGCACGCAAGTGCGTGAGGTGGCTGACGAGGCCCAGCAGAGGGGGCCTGAGCGGGAGGGATGCCCACTGGTGTGCTCTGTTGGAAGGAAGCCTTCAGGATGCTGGCTCTGGTGGTGGACGGTGCCAGGAGGGCCCTGGGGAAACTGAACAGAGCAGAACAGCAATCCTACTTTGAAAATAGGTGAGTGTGTACTCAGGAAGACTTAGATTCCATTAAAGAAGTTGATATATCTGAAATCATTGTAAATGAGGTGTTTTATTGCCTTATTAGCCTCTGGTTCACCTTTGTTTGGTTGTATGGGTGGTTTTTTTTTCCAGTCGCATGAGAGTGACTTGTTTTCTGTCGTCTTTTCTCCATGGGGTTTGATTGCTAATACATGCATTCGAGTGTAGTTCCTTCAGAAGTCTGTCTGCCCTTGATGCTTGTGCTTGGATGGAGCTCTGTGGCTCAGACACATTACCCCAAATGGGTCTCGCTTTCTTTAAACCAGTCATGAACTTTTAAGATTTCTTAAAAGATACATGCCACTATTATTTCATATCTAACTCTAGCAGTTTTGCTGTCTACATGTGAACTTCTCCAGAAAAACTCATGGACATTTTCCTTTGGGGAATTATGTCTAAATCCTGGTGACGTAAAAGGCAGACCTGGTTTATTTCAATGTAGAGCTTTACATTTTTTCTTAACAGCCAAAACCCATCTTTCCAATTTCCTAAGTTGAGGACATTGTCAGGTACTAGGGAGATAAAAATGTATAAGCTTATGTAATGTGAGTTTTGTTTTTTTTTTTTACCAATGTTTACCAATATTATGAAAATGAAGTAATTTGAAGAATAAGCCTGAAATGTTGCCATTTCTTTACATAGAAAATTCAACAGCAACGGAAACTATTCCTGTGCATTCGTTACTTAAGCTTTTACATTGAATAAGTACAAAATCCCTTCACTTGAAAAGGAAATAGGAAGTATACCCAAGTAGCCAGGGACCAATACTTTTTTAAATGAAGTTTTGTAATTGTTTCTTTGTAGTTTTTAGTAAACCCAAGAGTACCCACTAGTTTAGCTAAGCACACTGTCGTACGGAGACCAGGAGAGCTGGGTCCCTGAGACCAGGATGGCAGCAGGAAGTAATGGGTGGGCCAGTTAGGCGTCCGGGGACAGGCTGCTTCCGCAGTCCTGAATGGACCCTATGTGGATATCGCCTTGTAAAGGTCCTGCCTGCCATATGGGGTCTTCACTCCACTGTGTGCTAATTGGGTCACTTTTAACAAGTCAGCTTCCAAACGAGTGTCCTTATCAGTAGACTAGGAACACCAATGCTTTTGAGGGTTATGAAGGTCAATGACAGAGTGAACACAACTGCCAAGCCACACCAAGCTATCTACAACTGTGCCCAGAATGAGCTTACCTGCTGCCTGAGGCTGCACCTGGCCAGGACTTGAAAGCTGAAGGAATCTGCAAGAGGGTCACCCTCTATCCTAGTTCACTAAACAGCTACAGCTCCCCACTTGTGGCAGAAAGGTGAGGGGACCAAGACCAAGGCCAGGCGGCTCAGTCCCAGGTTGTCTGCCACGCACCCTCCTGTGCACTTGGCCTCCAGTCATACCCCTGTGTCTTGCTTGTGCCCCTGCCATTCTGACTCCTCCAGAATGACCATTCCTTAGTTCATTGATGCCTGGCACTAGAGGTCCAGGCAGCACAGCCAGATACCCCCAAGGTCCCCATGGAATAATGGTGCACCCTGCTGTCCCCATTCACAGGTCCTATCTGCCTTCGGATGTCTTCTGAGACTCCCATAAGACTTACATCCTGGGAGCTGGGCTCATGGACACAGGCTAGCTGGGTTATATCATAGATGATGTTGGCTGATTAAACAGCACTTGAGTCTGTAGCTGTTGGTACTATAAAGAAATCTGTTTTTTAGCCCTGGCTGGTGTGGGTCAGTGGATTGAGTGCTGGGTTGCGGGCCAGGTCCCCAGCAGGTGTGTGCTCGAGGCAACTGATTGATGTGTATCTTGCACATTGATGTTTCTCTCCCTTTTTCTCCCTCCCTTCCCTCCTCTCTCAAAATAAATACAATTTTTTAAAAATCCATTTTTTAGCCATAGTTAGTAACACACCATAGGGATGGTATCAGTTTGATTATTTTAATGTTGACTAAACAGCCACAATGGAAAACTTTAATGTAAAGCTTCTATAGTGACAAGCAAGCACAGACCGCATGTGAGCCTGTGGTTCCTGCTTCACGCATCTCAGCTCCCAGGTTTGTGGTCTTCTGACCTCTGACCCAGCAGTTCCCAGGTGGATATGCTGCTCCTGTCCTGGAGGGGAGAAAGAAGGTCGTGGCTGAGCAGGGTCACTCTGCTCAAGGAGTAAATGGGGGAGATGGTCAGGGCTCAAAGAGACGGAGTACTGCCTGTGCCCTGATGCTTCTGCTGGTCTGGGCTGCACTAAAGGCAGCAGCTAGATGCTTAGAAACAGTCACACTACTGCCTTCTGTTGGCAGGCTGTGGAAGGGCCACTTGGGGCAGGAAAGGGGACTGAGCAGGAATGCAGGTCTGCTCCTGTGTCCACCCGACTCCTCAAGTACACACGTCCCTGAGCCTCAGTGTTCCCCCAGGTCCCCCCACGTGCAGTGTCCCTCCTGGCTCTGACTTCACCCCCTCATATTTGCCACAGGGTAGGTTTCTGTGCTCACAGGGGCTGAGCTTTGACCTTCCCGTCTTTGTGTGATGCCAGCTGGTTGACACAGCATCTCAGGTCCGTTGTCCCTGGGCCTCTGTGGCAGTGGCTCACCTTAATACTGATGCCATGGGCAGCAAGGTCCTGGCGCAGGGTGTCGCATGCCTCCAGCAGGGGCTGCCTCTCTAGGAGCAGCTGCTGCCGGGCCTCCCTGGTAGCCTCTCCTGTGGCTAGGGCGAACTGTCGGACCTTGAGCCGGAATCGGACCAGCTCCTCCACCACGCTGTGCAGAGTGGCTGAGCTGCTGTCCCCTGTAACAAACTACACCCAGGAGGAACAGTGTAACCAGCAAGATCCCGGCAGCAGCCAGGATGGCCATACCTGACTGGCCGGTGAATTCTGGGTTAAGCCCAACCAGCATGTGCCCTCCAGGGTGCCGTGGAGAGCTCTCAGCCCAGCTGTTCTCACAGGCCTTGGAAGAGAGGCTGTGAGGTTCCAGGCCATCGGCAAATCTCCACTTTCCTCCCCTAATGTCTGTCGCCCAGGCAGAGCTCAGGGCTCCCACTGCAGGCCTCAGAGGAATCCAGGGGCGAGGCCTAGAGCTGGCTTTCCTCCCTCCAATCCCAGACTCTAACTTAAAGCTGGGAGCAGCTGTTCCACAGATGCGCTAACATCTGAAGATGTTCCATTATCATTCTAGTTCAATAGGCAGAGCCTAGAACTCTAAGCCTTAAGGACCAATGAAACCAAATCCATTCACTCTAACCAAATATTTAAAACAATGTGGATATACCACACAACACACGCACAGTGTTTTCGCTGGATGGTTGGAGACCAGCAGTCTCAGCACACCTCTGGAGAAACGGGGTCTCCGCTGCTCCAGGTTGCTGGAGGGCCTCTCCCTTCTACACAACTTCTTCCTCCATAGCAGGGAGGGAGCCAGGTGGCTATTCGTGTTCGTGTGCGTGAAAGAAGAAACAACCCCAACATTGTGCTGTTGGGTCAAACTTCTTAAACCTCATATGGCCCTCAGTTACTGCTCTGTACCACGCCAGGAATAGGCCGTTTCTCTGAGAAGCCTGATAAAGATAATTTGTGTTGTAAACACGTGAGTCCACAGTGGGCTCCAGTGTCATCCCTTGGGTGGGGGAGGCAAATGAGCTATTTCTGACAAGGGCCAGGCACAACTTGGGCAGGTATGCCTTTTCTTACTCAAAACAGGTTCCGGAGAGTCTCATGTGAAAATTAATACAGACTTTGCAAAAACTTGGGTCACCTCAGACTAGTCACTTTGTACGAACTGGCTGGCAGTCCCTGGATGGCCTAGGAAAGGAAATTAAGCCTACTAAATAATGGATGTCTAGCAATAAAACAAACTTAGAAATTGCCACAAAGACACTGCAATTTGTGTTAAGGTCAGAGAAATTCACTGTACTTAAGGTCGTAAGAGATGTGCCCCAGCTTACAGGGGACACTCCCTATCATGGCACAGGGGCAGCCAGGAGGCCTCCATGACTCCCACCTCCAGCCAAGCCCTGCAAGTGGCAGGATCCCCCAGGTGCCAGGCAGCTGAGCTGACATGGCAGCCTGCCCCCAGAAGCAGCGAGCAGCTGTTCCATGCCAGTGCCTGATGGCAGCGGCAGAACCTGGCAGTACTGTGAAGGAATCTGGGAGGAGTGGCTGATTGCAGCGCCCCTGTGATGGTCACTCCTATCTGCAGCCGAGACCTTTCCATGTTAACAACCTGTTCACATGCTGTGTTTTCTCAAACAGCTACTTTAGCCTGTTCCCTTCCCCATCCTCCACACTCCTAAAGCTGTTAGGTGTGGTGGAGCAACGTGGGCCCTGTGGAGAAGGGGAGGGCACAGAGCTCCATGGGGTGCCCATGCTGAGCGGGCACAGCCTGAGGGGTGACAAGGTTGTCCAGGCAGGGAGGGATGGGAGAGTTGGAGCTCCAGCGAGTGAGGAGGGCGTCCCCACAGTGGGAGACTGACTATTGGGAGAGGAGCATCTAAGGAAATACGTTCAGGATACTGGAAAGCAGGTTTCTCACTATCAGAGAGGGAGTTATGTATGAAAAGGGAGGAAGGCAGAATGAACCCTTTGTTGGGGGACTGGAATTGTCGGTGGTCAGCCCTGGTGTCAGTCAGTGTAGAGTGACTCGGGAATGAACCTGGGCACCATGTGTGCACTATGGACACTCGTCTCAGCTCTGCTCACCAAGGGCTCCGAGCAGCTGCGGCCCAAGCACAGCGGGCACACACAGCGCTCAGATCCTACCTCCTAAGAGCAGCCAGGCCCCTCACAGAAATGGCCGAGTCCTGGCTTGCTGCAGAGGAAGCACCACGAGTTCAGAAGTGGGCCCTTCTGCCACAAAGGGCTCTTGAGGAGAATGGGGGAGCCCAAGGGTGGGGACTGGACTGATCTCTGTCGGTAGGAGACACACCAAGGGGCTTGGCTGGCAGCTTACTCTCAGGAAAAATGTTCTCTTATTATAGTCTGTACATTTTGAGATTCTTTGTAAATAAAAGACATACCAACAAAACCCCAAAACGAGTGCATACAGAACTGAGGACACACCACTCTGTGTAGCTAAGATGTGCTACTGCTTCTGCTCAGCACTGTTACAATTTCACTTAATAAGATACTGCTCTGGGCATTAACTTTTTAAGGAACATAATATATTTTAAGCACATAAGTAAATTTGCCATTATAATTATCCACTAAAAAGGGGGAAAATGGTTCTGATTGTACTAGCTTGTGAATGTCCCACAGCTGAGGACTGGAAAGAGAAGGGTGTACCTGTCGTTCTGCCAGAGAAATTCCAACCGTCTCAAAAAACTGCTCAACGTAGGAGATGATGGCGCCGAACACGGCAGGATTCCTAGGACCCCAGGGTTCCTGTGACAGATTACCACAGAAGGCTCTGTAACAGCAAGGGACACTCCGTGGAACGGAACAGAGACCTCACAGGTCCCTTCCGCCTGCCGTGCCCCTGTGCGGCCCGTGTCCCAGCAGGAGGCACTGGACTGAATCCTGGAGCTACCACTCCCTGGCAAGCCGAACCACCACAGGGCAGGGGCTTAATCCTGCCCCTGAGTTCACTGACCTGAAATCTAGGGGTGGGTTATGGTCTGAACACTGTGTCCCCCCAAACTCATACATTGAAACTTAACCCCTAGCATGATGGTATTAGGAGATGGGGCCCTTGGGAGGTCACTGGGTCATAAGGGCCGAGCCTCATCAATAGGACTGACACCAAGGCCCAGAGAAGGGCCAGGCTGGGTGGGCACAGAGTCAGGCTCCCAACACAGGGCTTCCTCTGCTACTTCACGTTTTAGCAACAAACTCAGATTCCTCCGAGCAAACAGGAGGGTTACAAGTTCCTGTACTGGCAAATGGGTAATGCCGACTCAGTGTGCTGGGCCCTCCCTGCACCCCACTCACACCCGTGTCTCTTTCTCAGGCTCAGGGAAGTGGCTGTCTCTTTTGCAGGGCCAACGGGGCAGGGTAAAGCAGCTTCAGGTACTTAAGGGAAGGTTAGGAGAGGCCTGGAAGCCACCCGCTGTGGGAGATGGTTACCCGAGGGAGTTTGGAAGGGGGCATCCATTCCTTACGAGGAAAAACCAACCAAACAAAAACCTTACTTTGGGGCCAGATCCTTGGAGTTACCTTAGCGACCACCTTCAGCTGTTTGTTCCCCTGGTGAATGAGATCCATGATGGCATCCACCGCCCTAGGTGTGTCAAAGTCATCTGCCAAGGCAGCCTTCACAGCAGCCTTGGTGTGGCTGAGCCTTGGACAGATGAGGAGAAAAAAGCATGTCCCTCACTCAGGCACAGCACGCTTGTGTCCCACCCCCACGGCCTCACTGCAGCCCCCCTCTCCTTTCCTCCACCCTCAGCCCTCTCAAGAGCTGTCTCCAGGGAGATCGTCCCCTTCCCCTCTCCTTCCCAGCCCACAGGGACACTCAGGGGCCCTTGGCCTTCCTCCTCTTGCACTTCAGGCCCCGTGTCCTGCGGCGCTGTTACGTCCTTCAGCCCTCCTCTCTCACTCTGCACGTTCGCACCTGCACACCCACCACCTGTCACTGACCTCTCCCAGGCTTTGTCTCCACATCTAACTCCCTGATGCCCATCTTTGCTGGACCTGGTCCCACTTCCTTTGGATTCCCCGCTTTCTGGGCACGGGGATCGACTGGGGTCTGGGCCACCTTGCAGCTGGGTGGCTCTGGGAAGAGTTCTGGCTATTGTGAGAAGAGGTGTCCATATCTGGGCCAGAGCATTGAACGGTGGAGGTGAGGCCCCTGCTTCCCTCCACTCTGGCAAGCTTGTGGTGACAAGGGCTGCTGTCTATTCATTACACATTAACAAACACCAGTGGGAAGACTCATCCAGGCACACGTTATTTACGACCTTCACAGCCCCCACAAGGCAGGGCCTCCTCGTTCCTCACCGGTGAGACTCAGAGGGAGTTTCCGCACCCGCACTCCCGAGTAAGTGTCCTTAGCCTCACTTCCCTCTAGGGAGCCCCATGTCTGGCACCCAGGGCTCTCTGGGCAAATCTTAGGATGGCACCTACCTCTCCCACAGCACGTCTTCCCTGATGGGGCCGCACACCAGCTGCCCCTTCATGTAGGCCCGAGCATCCTGGACAAATGCAGCTATAGCCAGGAGGAGGTGCTTTGCTTCCAGCATGGTGCTGTCGCTGTAGTCGATGGCTGAGGAAGGGCAGAAGTGGTTACCTGGGGTGCCTGCCAAGCGTGCCCACACCCAGCAAACCCAGGCTTTCTTTTCCAGGCCATCCTCACGTTACTCCAGAAACCCAATAGTGGAGAAAGGACACAGCCACTTCCGAATTGTGCCTCCTCGAGGCCCATCCCACACTGACCATCCGAGGGTCCTGACAGGTGACCTCACCACCTCAGAAGAAACATGGGAAATCTCTCCCAATCCCTTTTGGCTGAGGCAGCTCATTCCCGCTGACAGATGGACACCCAGACAGCTAGCTGACTCTGCCAGCTGGCAGAGATCCACTTGGGTGCGTGAAGCAGCTCAAAGACCAGCTGGTGCCATGAGGGCTTTGGGCCCAATATTTCAGGAGTGGGGGAAGGAGTTGCCTCAAACTCAGCGTGGTAGAGTAGGTGATGACAGACTTAAGAACACTCGCTCCACCTGGGCCAGCCCAGAGCCTAGGCCCCCCAAAAAGGGCACAGCCAGAGTGGTGGAGGTGTGTTAGCTACTCCCCAAGTGGCGGGGGTTGCTTCGTGTCCTGAAGCTATCGTACTTCAGTACCAGAAGTCTGGGGGCTCACAACAGCAGTTCATCCTCTTGCAGGTCTGGAGGTAAAAAAGGCTGAAGTCAAAGGGAGGGTCCTTCCTTGTCCCTTGCAGCTTCTGGTGGCCCTAATGTTCTTGCCTTGTGGCTGCACCACCCCATTCTCTGTGTCCCTGGTCATATGGTCATGCCCAGTGCCCAAGCTGAGGAGCCTACCTGTCCCCAAAGGGCACCTGCTCCTCCTCCAGTGCCAGACATAAAAACCAGAGGCCACATTGCTGTGATACTGGTAAAGTCAGACAGGGCAGTGCAACAGTTCCCAGACCTCAGTTTCCAAGGTGAAGAAGAGACCTCTGGCCCTGGGCACATGGTGCTACAACCCTCCCAGAGCATCACACAGTATCACGGCACAGCAGGGACTGCTCACTCTGGGCAGGACCCCGTTTTGAGGGCTCCTGGTTCAGTCCCCGAGCGAGGACGGCCAGTCCAACTGTCCATGAATCAGGAAGTGGAGGGCACTGTGGGATTCAGACTTGTCCAGACTCCACAGTAAGGGAGAGGTGGGGGAGTAGATAGAGGGGACTGACTGAAAGACCCACAGCCTCCATAAGCTTCTGGAATCTTCTGGCCAAGCACTGGTATTATGTTTAATAGTGCATCCTCAGGCTTACTTTCAGAACCAAACCTTAAGGGATGAAAGCAACCACGCTAACAAGACCGTGCTTAATAGCCAGTATTTTGGAATTCCCCACATACTGTCAGAATAGCCTCTCCTGAGCTGTATACAAATAGAGGCTGTGGCCATCACCTCAGAAGGCCTCACTGTTCAGCTCACCTGACCTGTAGCTGCTCCGCATGCAGAAAAACCGGAAGACGTCAGGGGAAAACATCTTCAGAAAGTCCTGAGAGAGAGATACAGGAGATGGATAATGCGTTACTTTCACGTTTGTATCACTTGGAGATTATATTATTTACTACAATTATGTGAGCTATCTCACATATCAAGAAACCAGCATGTTTATGAAAAGTTTTGGTTTGTTTCCACATTCACTCTTAGCACTTTTTCCTGTGACTTCCCTGCTGGGTTGTCACATTCAGTCCAGTGTCTGTGGGAAAGGCGGGGCAGAGAGGCCCGTTTGCCTGCTGTCCATGCTCTGCACGGGTGCAACGGGGATCAGCTGTTGTTGGCCTCGGGAGCTCTTGACCACGACGTGGTTTTCTCACCCAAGTCATGAGAGAACAGGGAGACAACCAAGTTGCCTGGGAACCACAGAGGGACTGCGCACAGGAAAGGATGCGGAGAGGAGGGACGCACAGGTCCTGGCTGTGCGAGAGGGACAGGGTTCTAAGAGCAGGAGGCTGTCCAGAAAGCTTGGCCATGGTAACATCAGAACAAGCAACTTCCATGCTCAGGGTTGGACTGAGGGGCAGGGGGCCCAGTTCTCTGCTCCCAGTTATTCGTAAGATTTACATGGCGAGGGAGGGACGGCTGTTATAAGTGAAATGCTCCCTGAAGAGCCTTCACACTCAGACATCCTATAGGCTGAGGCCAGTCGGCACCCTCCAGGCACAGAAAGGCCATCTCTCTGGTCGGGTCCTTCTGAGCTCACCAGACCCTCGCAGGGCTCCTCTCCTGCCTACACCTCAGAAGACAGAACCGGCAGCTTATCCCAGATGCTTCTCCACTGCCCTTCTGGCCTTGCCGCTCCTCTTTGGAAGCCACCGTGGTCTGCAGGCATGAAAGCCATGAGTGGGGATGAGGGCTGGCCACATCCAGCCCCCACTCTGGGCCCAACCCCTCAGATCACAGGTCTCATGTGGCAGTAACATGACACATGGAGGCTGATAGAACCCACATCAGAGACACAGTGTGCAGGTCCCCACCTGAGAGGGTGGCAGCCTCACTCAGTCCTCCCTGGAAAGTACTCGGACTCCCATGGCTGATCCTTCCAGAGGGTGGAGGGGGGTTTTTGTCTGGCTTTCACTGGGCAGGGGACTCCCACCACCACCACAGGTGCTGAAATGGCATCGACCCCCCTGTTTGGCTGCACCTGAGATGGTGGTGGGGGTGGTCATTCTCATTCAGGGGTGGCATTATTTAGGAAGCTGCTCAGCTAATACGCTCAGCTAATACTCTCATTTATGGGCTCTCGACCAGGTGTCCTCAGACTCCTAGGGCCCATGGACAGAATTCAGGAGGACAGAGAGGTGTATAAATTTAGATGAGAAAATGGCCCCACGTTTACTTCCAACTATGATATTTCCTCCCACGATCAGTGTAAGCAATGAGCCACAGGAAGTCCGGTTACCCCAAGCAGCCAGGGTCTTCATCTCACACTCCTGCTGCTGCACTACCTCCCGGCGTGCCACGCCCACTGCTTATTTGAGATGATCGGACCTGCCGCTAGATTTTGTTAAATAATTCACCAAAGTGAAGAAGTCCATATAGTCCCTGTAATATCATCACACCTTCTATAACCCTGTATATTTCATTTTACGTATTTAAACACATTAAATTCTAAGAAAGAGTCCACATACTTCAATGGGCCATCAAAAGGATCTTTAGGGGAAAAAAGTGAAGCAGCTCCATCAATCTGACCTTTATCAGTAATGAGGCTGGTTTTTCAATTTCCATCTGTCTGTCTGCCATGTGCTCCTTCCCAAAATAGTAAAAAAAAAAAAAAAAAAAAAGTATTACCGTATTTTGCCATGCGTAATGCGCACCTGTATTTTATGCCCAAACTTTCAGGAAAAAAACTTTTAATTTTTTAAATTCAATTTATTTATTTAAATTTAGATACTTGTTTTTTGTATTATAAAAGAATTTTAGAATTTTTAAACATATTATGGTACAAGATATTTTCTGTAACAAATAATTATAAAACATAAGAACAGATACAAGATATTTCAGGTACTACCCATGAATAATGCATACCCTTATCTTTCCCTCAAAAATTTAGGCAAAAATGCACATATTATACATGACAAAATATACGTACTTCTTTTTAAGAAAATTTTTAAAAGATTTTATTTATTTATTTTTAGAGATAGGGGAATGGAGGGAGGAAAACATCAATGTGTGGTTGCCTCTCATGTGCCCCCTACTAGGGACTTGGCCCACAACCAGGCATGTGCCCTGACTGGGAATTGAACCAGTGACTCTTTGGTTGGCAGGCCAGCACTCAATCCACTGAGCCATACCAGCCAGGGCAGAATACAGGTACTTCTTATTCTCCTTAGTTTCCTAAAACTAGCCAACTGATAAAAGCACAGCATATACTCAATGCATGCCATGTTTCTACTGTGTTAATTTAATGCATCCATGCAGTCACGTATCTATTTCTTTCATTTCACTTCATGTTTGAATCTTCGAGGATCTGTGTGAAAACACGCCACTTTAAATGCAATGTAGGGGGGTTTCCAGTCAAGGTGGCAACATAGGCAAACGTGGCTCACCTCTTCGCACAAACAGATCAAATTTACAACTAAAATGTAGAACAACCATCACTCAGGAATGTCAGAAATTGAGTTGAATGGACGTTTGACAACTATGAAACCAAGTTGAATGGAAGTCTGACTACTACAGAATTGAATAAACCACATCCATCCTGACTGGAAGGAGGGGTGCAGATGCAGAATGGGCTGGCCCCACACCCACCTGGATAAAAATTCAGGAGGGATACCTTGGGAACCAGGAGAACCAGATCTACACCAGGCCCCTAGCCCAGGATTCCAGTGTCAGGAAGAAAAGTCCCCATAACTTCTGGCTGCAAAAATCTGCGGGAATTGAGTTGATCAGAAAAATCTACTGGAGCCCTAAGCAGTTCCTCTTGGGGAACCCACACATGGACTCACCTACTCACACTCACTCCCTCTGAGCTCCAGTACTGGGGTGGCAGCTGGAAGAGCACCAGTGGTATCCAGGGACAGACTAAATTGTCTGGCATCTGGGCGAGCAGAGGCCATTGTTCCTTGGCTGGGCTCTGCCCACAACAGAGACAGTGGGCTTGTGCCATATCTCAAATATCTGAGACCCCATCAACCTGGCTAACACTAGGTGACCCACCTTGGAGATCCACACAGGCTCTACCCTAGCTGCTTTTCCATAGGAATGGCTGATCTTAGCTCCTAAATCCTATCAAACAAGCAATAGCTGGCTTCAGTGAGCCCTAGCAGCAGCCAGATTAGAATCACGGCTTGGCTTCACCTGAGAATCTCCAAGCCCAAAACAAGTAGCAGTCATCTCAGATTACTTTACAGCTCAGGCACAGTGCCCTGGGCAAAATACAGGTAGGGGCTGACCTTAGCCTGAACTACCCAGAAACCCCAGGGCCAATGCACCCATTGGACAACTGTAGACCATGCTGAAGCACCACCACCCTGACTCTACCCCACTGATCCTCCGATCTTCCATGGAGGGTGGAGGGTGGTGGTCAGTGGATACAACCAGGACTTGTAGCTGACTGGCCTGGGTAAATCCCTCCCATTGTTCTGCCAACAGCAACCATGGCTCAACCACAAGAGGAGCGTGTACTCAGTCCACACAGAAAGCACACCTCGGGTGATAGTGGAGGCTGTGCTAGTGGACCCTACAGGACACCTACTACATTAGGCCATGCTCCCAAGGCAGGAAGTCATAGAAGCTCTACCTAATACATAGAAACAAACACAGGGAGGCTGACAAAATGGAGAGTCAAAGAAACATGGCCCAAATGAAAGAACAAATCAAAACCCCAGAAAAAAAACTAAACAAAATGGAAATTTAAAAAAATCTATCAGATGCAGAGTTCAAAACACTGTTTATAAGGATATTGAAAGAACTTAGTGAGGACCTCAGCAGCATAAGAAAGATCCAGTCAGAAACAAAGGATACACTAATTGAAATAAAGAACAACTTACAAGGAAACAACAGTAGAGTAGATGAAGCCGAGAATCAAATCAATGATTTGAAAAATAAGGAAGCAAAAAACAACCACACAGAGCAACAAGAAGAAAAAAGAATCCAAAAAATGAGGACAGACTTCCAGCCAAGATGGAGGCATAGGAGGACCCACTGTGCCTCCTCTCACAACCAAAATTAAGGACAATAAATATTTAGAAACAAGCAAACAACCAGAACTGATAGAAAATTGAACTGTACGGAAGTCCAACAACCATTCATCCAGACCGGTAAGAGGGGTGGAGTCGCAGCAGGAAAAAGTGGATGTGCGGGCCCGGGAACGCAAGCAGTAGCGGCTGGCAGTTCCCAGGTGCGCAGGTGGTGGCTGGCAGTCCCCAGGCCCACAGGTGGCAGCTGGCGGGCCCTGGGCACAGAGGGCAGCAACTGTGCAGACCCAGTGAGGCTGCACAAGGCGGCTGGCTGACCAGGTGGTCCCACATTCAGATGGTCCAGGCAAAGGAGAAGTGGCGGAAGGGACCAGAGTCCAGGAGAGAGCGGAGCAGGCACCATTCTTCCCTCTTGGACCCCGCCCCCACATACAGCATCACAACCCAGCAACTGAGCTGCCCCGCCCTGAGGAACACCTAAGGCTCCACCCCTCACTACATAACAACTGAGACCAGACTAAAACCAAAACAAAACAAAAAAACCCCACCCAAAATGGCTCAAAGTGGAGAACAAATGAAAACCCCTAGAGTCAATTCCTCTAAGCCGTGAAGAGATAGCCAACCTATCAGATGCATAGTTCAAAGCCCTGGTGATCAGGATGCTCACTGAATTGGTTGATTTTGCTCACAAAGTAGATGAACAAATGAAGGCTACAATACGTGAAATGAAGGAAGATGCATGAGGAACCAATAGAGATGGGAGGAAAACTGGGACTCAAATCAATGGAGTGGACCGGAAGGAAGAAACAAACAACCAAACAGAAAACAAGGAAGAAACAAGCATTCAAAAAAATGAGGAGAGGCTTAGGAACCTCCGGGACATCGTTAAACATCCCAACATCCGAATTATAGGGGTCCCAGAAGGGAAGAGGAAGAGCAACAAGTGGAAAACTTATTTGAACAAATAATAAAGGAGAACTTCCCCAATCTGGCAAAGGAAATAGACTACCAGGAAGTTCAGGAAGCTCAGAGAGTCCCAAAGAAGTTGGACCCAAGGAGGAACACACCAAGGCACATCATAATGATATTACCCAAGGTTAAAATGAAGGAGAGAATTCTAGAAGCAGCAAGGGAGAAGGGGACAGTCACCTACAAAGGAGTTCCCATCAGACTGTCAGCTGATTTCTCAAAAGAGACCTTCCAGGCAAGAAGGAGCTGGAAAGAAGTATTCCAAGTCATGAAAGACAAGGACCTACATCCAAGACTGCTCTATCCAGCAAAGCTTTCATTTAGAATGGAAGGGCAGATCAAGTGCTTCTCAGATAAGGTCAAGCTCAAGGAGTTCATCATCACCAATCTCTTATTATATGAAATGTTAAAGGGACTTATCTAAGAAAAAGAAGATGAAAAATATGACAGTGAAAAGACAGCAAACTCACAGCTATTAAGAACCACACCTAAAACAAAAGAAAACTAAGCAAACAATAGAACAGGAACAGAACCACAGAAATGGAGATCACATGAGGGTTATCAACAGGGGAGTGGGAGGAGGAGAGAGGGGGAAAAGGTACAGAGAATAAGTAGCATAGACAGTGGGTAGAAAATAGACAGGGGGAGGGCAAGAATAGTGTGGGAAATGTAGAAGCTAAAGAACTTATGACACATGGATATGAACTAAAGGGGGGGAATGTGGGTGGGAGGGGGTGTGCAGGGTGGAGGGGAATGATGGTGGAGAAATGAGACAACTGTAATAGCATAATCAATAAAATATATTAAAAAACACACACACACACAAAAAAAAAAAAACCCAAAAAATGAGGACAGTATAACTAGCCTATAGGACAACTTTAAGAGGTCCAACATAGGGATGCCAGAAGGAGAAGAGAAAGAGCAAGAAACTGGAAATATATTTGAAAAAACAGTGAAAGAAAACTTCCCTAATTTGGTGAAGGAAATAGACATGCAAGCTCAAGGAACAGAGTCCCAATTATGATGGATGCAAAGAGGCCCACTTCAAGACATATCATAATTAAAAGGCCAAAGGCTAAAGATAAACAGGGTCTTAAAAGCAAGAGCAAAGAAGTTAGTTACCAGAAGGTTGCCAGAGGGGAAGAGTGTGTGGGGAAATGAGTGAAGAGATGAAGGGATTACAGAAGGATTACAATAGGTAGTTACAAAATAGCCATGGGGATGTAAAGTACAGTATAGGAAATGGAGTAGTCAAAGAATTTATACACATGACTCATGGACATGAAGAATGGTGGGGGGATGGCCTGAGGGAGTAAAGGGTGCTGGGTAGAGGGGAGCTAAGGGGGGACAATGATAATAGCATAATCAATAAAATTGATAAAATCAGGACAATGATAATAGCATAATCAATAAAATAGAATTTAAAAACAAACAAACAAACAAACAAACAAACAAATGCAATGTAGGTAATACACAACAAACAGACCAGATAAATAACACTGCTATTCAATATATCACTTTATCACTTACAAAATGCTAAGTTGTAATATAATAATTAGCTATCCTATCATTGTAACAAAAAGAGGCTTTGAGAACTGAAAACCACACCACTAAATGTCAGAGGCCACAATCCAGCTCCAGATCCTATGCTTTTTTCTGTTATAAATCTTATGTCTTATTTGCTGGGCTATTTCCCCACTGTGGTACTTCTGAGGACTTTTCGGTTCCAGCTCATTTGAATAGTGCTTCTCTGAAGAGTTACTTGCACAGGGCTGTCTCTTGCAGCAGTAACTGACTTCTCTCAGTTTTGGGTACGGATCTGCTCTGAAGGACCCCAGCCAACATGCAGCCTATGAGTGCTGATCTGGTCGCTGCTAGAGAGCAGAGGGGAGCACATGGATGACCACTCACTGGCATGCCAAGGGCCTTTCTGGCCACCCTTTTTGACTTTTTCCTCTTGTTTCTGAATTATAGTAGCCCCCCCTCATCTGCAGGGAACACAGTTCAAGACCCCCAGTGGATTCCTAAAACCACGAATAGTATCAAACCCTATATATACTATTTTTTCCTATACCTACATGTATACATAACTGTAATAAAGTGTAATTTACAAATTAGGCACAGTAAGAGATTAAAAACTATAACTAATAAAGTACAATTATAACAATATGCTGGAGTAAAAGTTATGTGAATGTGGCGTTATTTAGTAAACTAAGGGTTACCTGAACACAAGCACTGTGGTGCTCAGAGACAGCTGCTGAGTGACTAATGGCTGGAGAGCACTTTAGGTGTGGAGATGAGGACAAAGGGGGATGGAGCAGGACAGAGCAAGATTTCATCCCGTTACTCAAAACAACGCACAATTTAAAGCTCATGAATTATTTCTAGAACTTCCCACTTAATATTTTCGGACTGCAGTTGACTACAAACTCCAAAAAGCAAAATGGCAGTTAAGGGAGGCCTACTGCATTTCTTTAGATTTCTTCCACCAAAGCACAGACCACAGCTTTACAGCTTGTTATGAGCCACTTTCCTGTTTCTGGCGATGTATTAGGAGAGCTATTCTTCCATTGCCATGCCTACTTCAGGTGAGGATTTGTTGTTGCTTTTTTCTTAAACTTTTGTTGCTGTTTGTTTTGCATTTTGTAACTTGTCAGATGTTTGGTATGTATGGGTATGGAGGTGTTTTCAACCAAAGCAGAAGCGTGCATCTCCCCTCCTGTGACTGCTGTCCGAATGCCTCGGCAGCAGCCCCATGCATTTGCCACAGAGAAGCAAACACCCTGCATCGGTTCTCCACGTTTGAGCTTTCTTTGAATCTGACCCCTTTTCCTCCCATGTTAATGTTCTACTCATATTTGTGCGTTTAGTTAAAAAATTTAAAAACTCTATGATAAGTACTTTATGTCTGATGAAGTTCTTTGGTTTTTATAAAAGAAATCTCTTTTATTTTGGTATTTTATATTTTCTGAATAGCTATAGTTTCTACTTCACTCCAAAAAGGATTTCAGATGGCTTTATTTTTATTTTTTGAGGTGGCTTTAAAGGGTTTTTCCTCCCATCTAGAATGTGGACTCATTCAGATTAATCTTAATGTGTATTCACAAATCTAAGTTAATAGTTCTCCAGACCCAGCAACCTTACAGCACTCTGGGGTGCTCTCATGGAGTTAAAGTAGTTTAAAAGGAAATGTGGGGAGGGGGGAGTGAGTGGGGGAAGGGTTTTGAGGAACTACTATAAAGGACACATGGGCAAAACCAAGGGGGAGGGTGGAAGCAAGGGAGGGAGGTGGGTTTGGTGGAGGTGGAGGGGAGTGGTGTGGGGGAAATGCAGACAACTGTAATTGAACAATAAAATAATTTTAAAAAAGAAATGTGGAATCTAATCTCTTTTATAGCATTCAGTTTCTATGGACCATTTGCTAATAATAGTAATATAATGTAGAAAGAAAGTGTGACTACATTAAACTAATAACCTCCTGCAGAGCAAAGGTAATAATCAACAAAAGGCAACCTACAGAATCGTAAAAAATATCTGCAAATCATATATCTGATAAGCAGTTAATACCTAAACTATATGAAGAATTTGAATAAATTGATAGCAAAACAAACAAATACTCCAATTAAAAATACGGGCAAAGGACCTGAACAGACGTTTTCCCAAAGACATACAAATGGCCAGCAGGTACATGAAAAGGTGTTCAACATCATTAATCATCAGGGAAACGCAAGTCAAAACCACAGTGAGATTCTACCTCACACCCATTAGAACGGCTGTCATCAAAGAGACAAGAAATAACAAGTGTTGAGGAGGACGTGGAGAAGAGGGAACCCTTGTGCGCTGTTGAGAGGAATGTAAATTTGTGCAGCTACTATAGAAGACAGTATGAAGGTTCCTCAAAAAATTAAAACTTTATCTACCATGTAATCCAGCAATTCCACTTCTGGGTATACATCTGAAGGAAACAAAATCAGTACCTCAAAGAGCCATGTGCACCCCATCCTCACTGCAGCATCAGTCATGGCAGTCAAGACACGGAAACAACCTACATGTCCACCGATGGATGAACGGATAAAGAAAACGTGGTGTTTATGTGCAATGGAGTATAATTCCGCCATAGAAAAGAAGGAAATCCTGCCATTGCAACAACATGGACAAAAACAAATACTGTATATCCACTTATATGTAGAATCTAAAGAAACAGAACTCATAGAAACAGAAAGTGGAATGATGGTTAAAAGGGGTGGGGGGCAGGGGCAGATGGGGAACGCTGGCCGAAGGGTGCAAAGTTCCAGTTACGAGAGGTTCTGGGGATCTGATGTATAGCACGGTAACTACAGCTAATAATACTGTGCTGCACACTCATCACTGGCTGAAAGAGCAGGTCTTAAGCATTGCCACCGCACACACAAGGTAACTAACTATGTGAGGTGATGGATGTGCTAAATATTTCACTATGTGTATATTTAAAAAGTCACCAAATTGTACACTATTAATATATATAATTTTATTTGTTAATTATACCTCAAAAAAGTTGGGAGAAAAATAACACAGGAAGAGGGGAAAGCAATTTAACTTCTTCCTTATTGCTATGAATACCTGAAGGACATAATGTGACAAGGCCTCCACATGGTTGGTCTTCACGGGCATGAATGTTTTAACGTGCTCCTGCCCTGTGTTCTGATATCACTGTTTCTGCACTACTCTGGTTCCACCATACAACCTGACCACGGCGTCCTGAGCTGAAATGTGATGATGCCTGTGTAAATTTGTGCTAGAAGTATCTCAGAGGGAGGTAAGTGAGCTCCTGAGAGCTCAGCCACAAGGCCGTAACAGTAAAAAGCTCTCAGAGATTCTATGAGCTCGCCAGGTAAGAGGCGCATGCCATCAGGAAGCAGGAATTCGCTACTTACAGTGCAGGTTAGATCTACCCCAGCACCACTGGGGAAGGGCTGGACTGGGGGAAGGAGCGGCTGCCATCCTGGCCCAGGGCCATACGAACTGGGCACTTTACATAATTTTACCTGCCCAGGAGCCCCAGGAAATAGGGGCTGTCACATCATTTTCAACAAACAACTAAGGCTTTGGGAGGTTAAGTAACTGGTCCCAAATGATAACCAACTATTTTTAAAAAGCTGGCTTTGAGCCCTGATCTAAACTCTAAAGGTTAAGCTCTTCCCACACTAACCGCAGCCTCTATTAACTAAAGCATTAAGAGTTTTTGTGCAGATTACAGGCATACCTCTGAGATACTATGGGTTCAGATCCAGACCACCACAATAAAGTGAGTACTAAAATAAAGTGAGTAATAAGCTTTTGGCTGGTGGACGATCTTGCCTTTAATTTGTTAAAAAACAACAACATCTGTGAAGCCAATGAAGTGAAGTGCAATAAAATGAGGTGTGCCTACGCTATAAAGACCTATCAGTAGCCTCCAAAATCATGAGGACTGGCAGGAAAGCTTTCTTGTACTAGAAACCAGGTAATGGGTAATTTTTAATATGTAGGCAATGGCTTAACACCCCCTAGGAACTAAAGGCAAGGGGAAGTTGCAAGCTGCCCAAAAACACAACATAAAAACAGCCAATAAACATGCACAGCAAATATACTGTAATAAACAAAGAAATGGAAATTTAAAATCTAGTTGTCATTTTTTACCAAATTGACAAGGAAAATGTTAACATGATTAGGATTCCTCGAAGTTTGAAGTGGATGAGGGGCAGGGACACTTTCATACACCACTGTTGGGAACTGCCCTGCCTGGTTTCAGGAGCTGTAACTCTCCATGGCTAAGGCTGAGTGAATGACCTTTGGACCATAAACCACTAAGGACACAAAGCTTATCTTCCTGGCAGGAGCACTGCTTCTGCTCCTTTTACTTCATCCATAACTGGCCCCCAATGCTTGATCAGTTAGCCAACGACGGGTAAGATTCCCCAAGGGGGGAACGACCTAAGACAGGCACGATCATGGGGAAACCCCAAGGAAGGACTTGGGGGGCTACAGCAAAAGGGGGTGATGGACCTTCGCCTCTTGGCTATGACATAGCCTGAGTCCTCATTCTGTCTTTGAGAAGTCTCCTAATCTCTCGGTTGTCTTACTTCCCCTGCCTGACTTAAGCCTGAAACAATGACAGAGGGTGGTGCAACCCTGTGCTGGATAGGGCGGGTTCCCCAGGTGGTCAGGACTAAGAAAGAACGCATAAAATCCTGTGAAACTTTCTTTCCTAAGAATGCTCTCAATTAAATGATAAGGGTCTGAGCAGGAAATGAGTTTGTTTCCCAAAGTTTTGTAGCCCTTCAGTTAACAGACCCTGACTCAGAATAAGCCTTCAGAGTTCTTTGTGTACTATCTATTGTTTGATCCTTACTGCCTGACAATGATTAATGAGCTTTACCTGTATTCCTATGTAGAATGAACCTAATAAAAGCCCATTGAGGAAAAGGCTTTTGGCCCTTCTCCTTTGAGAGACTGGCCACCTTTCCTCTCCAAACAGATCATGCCTTGGTAGACTTATTCTCATCTGTGGTGGCCAGGGGCAGGGGGGCCCTGAAGGCGGACCCCCCCCACACACACACACCACTAATGGCAATGCAGGTGACAGTTACCAGAGGTTATATCCAGAACATGCTGTAGGTGCGTACATCCTGTGATGCGCAGTTGTCCTGTGTCACTAATCACCAGGTGTGTGACTGAGTGCTCACCCCCGTATGGCAGACCAGAGGATGCAGGTCTCCTGCAAAGTGTAAACTCAGGGAAATAACTGAGCCCCAAGATAGCACCACCATGGACCACTATGTGGTCATGAAAAGCAATGTAGACTCTGTAATATCCATGAAAATTTTAAATGCACATACCCTTGTAGAAAATTTGATATGATTTAAGTGACCATCAATAGGGTATTGTTTAAATTAAGGAGTACCCATACAATGGACAATTTAGCCATTCAAAAGAATTAACTCCATATGGAAGAAAATTGACTAATCCAAAAGACTCACTAGGTGAATAAAGCAAGTGCAAATACGGCTACCACTTGTGTGGAAATAAAAAAATGAGAAATGTGTTTCTAGAGACACACTGTGACTGCTAAGAATCTGGTAACAGCTGCTGTAGGAGAAAAACACTGGGCAGCAGGGAACACGGCTGGAAAGGAAACATGCTTCCCACATTTGTACCTCTGAATTTCCTACTGCATGCTTCTTTGTCTTGTCTGTACTTTTCTACCTTTCTGCAATGAAACACGTTACTTCTACAATCAAATCAAAGCATTACTTACATCGTTGCATGGGGGAGGGGTCAGGTGCTTTCATTACAGGATATATCATATACTGCATCAGTGTAAGAGGAGAAAATTCCAGTACAGATGGTGTAATTTTCTTAAGGACTTTTTTTATTTTTAGAGAGGAGAAGGGAGGGAGGAAGAGAGGAGAGAAACATCAATGTGTGATTGCCTCTCGTGTGCCCCCGACCGGGGCACCTGGCCCAGAATCCAGGCATGTGCCCTGATTGGGATTCGAACTGGCAACCCTTTGGTTCGCAGGCTGGCACTCAATCTACTGAGCCACACCAGCCAGGGCCAGATGGCGTATTTTTGTAAAAGGAAACACTGAAATGATAACCCAGGAACTAACCTAATAGTTACTAAGAGGTGGATATAATGAGTGCAAGGAAAGATCAATGTCTAAGCTTCTCTTCATGGTGTTGACTACCGAACACTGACCTGACATACCTGAAAAATAAGGTAAGTCAAAAAAGAGGAAGATGTCATCCAACTGGAAACAAACAAACTGAAAAAATGAGCCTGCTGGGTAGCAAGGGGACGCCACTCAGAGGAAATCACCAGACTCTGACTGCACGTGTGTATTCTGACCCTATAACATGAGGGACATAGTCTAGGAGTAGAAGGAAATGCAAGCCCAGAACAGGCAGATCTGAGGAAACTGAAAGCAGACTGGTTGCCAGCGGCTTGCGGGGAGATAGGGCATGAGAACTGATTGTTAGGATGTGGAGTTTCTTTTTGGTGTAACGAAAATGTTCTTTAATTAGATAGGTGTAATGGTTGTACAACTCAGGGAATATCCTAAGAACCCCTGTACCACGCCATTTAAAAAGGTGAATTCTCTGGAATGTGAATTTTATCACAATAAAACTGAGTGCCAGCCTGCAGTCCAAAGGGTCACTGGTTTGATTCTCCATCAGGGCACATGCCTGAGTTTTGGGCCAGGTCCCCAGTGGGGGGTGCTCGAGAGGCAACCACACATTGATATTTCTCTCCCTCTCTTTCTCCCTCCTTTCCTCTATCTCTAAAAATAAATAAATATTTAAAAAAATGAATTACAAAGCAATCTTTATTTAAAGCTTTATGCTAACAGGAATACTGATATTATATTTTTTAAACTTATTTTCTGTCCATTTTAAGATAAAGCATAAATTTGATGTTATTATATGGAAGCAAGACTTTTTAATAAAAGAGGGGAAAAGAGCTAAAACAAAAAGCCCCTGTAATATTAAATTTCATCTGGATATTTCAAAATGAACTCAAGCTATCTATTTCATGGATATAGATGTGTTTACTCCCTTGGCTCTGTCCCCTGAAGAGACCTAGAAACAGTGTCACTAAGCAGCAATAAACATACTGAGTGCCCAGACCTTGGTTCAAAATTCCATCTCCCCACAAAGGCAGCAAGGCCCCCAGGAGAAATGGCAGGTCTGGGCACGATGCAAAGGTGAACAGCGCCAAAACCAAGAATGTAGGCAAGACATGTCCCTGGGATGCAGGAGTCCTCCCTAGCCAAATCTGGGATAATTTCAGCACAACAAGAATAAAAACTGAGTTGATAATACACAAAGTAAATAGAAACCCTTAACTTGGTAGTGATACTAAAAAGAAACAGAGACAGACAAAAAATTCCTTCTTCAAAGAAGAAGAGTAGAATACTAGTAAATGTAAAAGAAGTAAAAAAATGAGGCAAGTACAACTTTGCAAGGATCAATGAAATGTGTGCAAAGGTGAGGCCCACCAAAGGGTGCTAACAATGCATGGCAGAAGGTTGTCAGGAACCAGATACAGACATGACACATTACCTGGCAGGTTCTTAATATTCATGAAAAGGAAAGAAACATCTCTACAGCAAAGAGACTTTGTGGCCATCCCCTAGCCAAGCAGTCAAACTTAACATCACAAAATCTGACAGCCTGACAGTGTGGTACCAGAGGAACTCAGCGTGAAGCCCACAGCACCACCCAGGAAGTGTTTTGGCCAAGCAGGCTTAACCTGAATTGAACAGCCTTGAGCCCTTACTTCCAGTTAAAGGAAATACCAGAGATAGAAGAACAAGTTAAACAACACCACAAAGAAAGAGACAAATCCAAAATGCAGGGTGTTCAACAAAAACGGCCTGGTTTCTTCAAAAAGTCAATGCTATAGGGAAAATAAAAGTGGAGAGACAGTTGTAATGTAGAAGCCTAAACAGAACAGTGGAATATAATTCAGCTTTAAAAAAATAAGGAATTCCTACCCTGGCTGGTATGGCTCAGTGGACTGAGTGCTGGCCTGTGAACCAAAGGGTCACCAGTTTGATTCCCAGTCAGGGCACATGCCTCGGTTGCAGGACAGGTCCCCAGTTGGGGGCATGTGAGAAGCAACCACACATGGATGTTTCTCTTCTCCCCCTCTCTTTCTCCCTCCCTTCCCCTCTGTCTAAAAATAAATAAATAAAATCTTTAAAAAAAGGAATTCCTGTTACACTCCACAAGACAGATGAACCTTGAAGACATTATGCTAAGTGAAACAGGCCAGTCACAAAATGGCAAATGATCCCACTGATATGAGGTACCTAGAGTAGTCAAATTCATGGAAACAAAGCAGGGTGGTAGTTGCAGGGGCTGGGGAGGGAGAACTGGGGACACGTTCAATGGGTGGAGATTTCAGTTCTGGAAGATGAAAAAGTTATGGAGCTCTGTTACATAACGATGTGGACATAATTACCACCACTGAACTGCACACACAAAAATGGTTAGCAAAGTAAATTTTGTTATGTGTTTTTTTATCACTGTTACATGGTTTGTTACGTGTTTTTCACCACTGTTTAAACTATTTAGAAAAAATTTTTTTAAAACCTGAGAAGACACACATTCAAATGCAACAAGTAAACCTTCTTTGGATCCTGGTCAAAAAATAAAGCTGGAGAAATGGACACATGGGTTAGATAACTGATGACATTAAGAAATTATTTTTGACTTTTTTGGTGTTTGGGCTACATAGGAAAGCATCCTTATTTTTAGGAGTTTCACGCAGAAGAGAGTTCATGATGACTAAAAGTATTTTCTAATTGTTCAACAACAGTAACAAAATGTATGTGTATGTGCAATCTGACACAGAAAAAGCAGCAAGTATGGAAAGATCCTAACAACTCTTGAATCTACATGGTGAGTATTAGAAGTATTTGTTTGAACTTTTCTGTATTTTTGAAAGTTTGTATAAGATTATAAGATTCTGTATGTTTGAAAGTTTGTATTAGACCTGAAAAGTACATAAAGATTATTTGTGAGGAGCATTCCCCTTTTTGTTTACTCTAAATCTGGTAGAAATAGCTTTAGTTGTTGGGTATTTAGGTGATGAAGTTCTGATTATTATCCTTGTCAATTAAATCTGGCCTTATAGACCCAAAGACAAAGGAAGATCAAACTGTTTTTAAATGTTCTATTATTCAGTTTGTTTTCCATCCATACGGAAATTCACATTTCAGTATGCATTTCCACAGCACAAAAACATTTTTCAGGTAGGTTAAGAAGCCAGCCAGCAGCAAAACTTAAACAAACCAACCCAAAGCTACATTAGATAGGAGGAAGCTGATGTTGGGAGTGGGTAATAAAAAGCAGGTGGGGTGCGTGGAGGAATCCAGCAAATATAATTCAAAAGATAAAATTGTTATAAACGGAAAAGGGAGAAAGAAGGTGTGAATTTTGGAATGCCAAAAGAGAAAGGCAGAAGAAGTCCACCAAAAATGCTGACAGAAAACGGTGGAGGGACATATAAGAAGAGAGAACAGGAAATGGAGAAATACCCCTGTGTGCTTTTAAGACCCCCCCCCAAAAAAGTAATTTAAACCCAGCAGTAGGCAAAGCCCAGTAGAGCCTTCCTTGGGGAAGGGGAGCCAGGGAAACGGAATTGAAGACATCTCAAACTGGGGTCTCACACCGCGTGCGTAGCAGCCTTTAACACAGGCTCACCAAGCAGCAGCAGCAACAAAGGCACTACGGAAAGTACATTACCTTAATAGTGATGTAGTTCTTCAGTGATTTGGACATTTTTTCTTCTTTGCCTTTCACATGCAAATGTCCTGAAACAAAAACAAAGTAATTCATTCTGATTTGGGTGAGAAGAAAGGGACCCCTCCGTCCTAGCTGTAGAGGGGAAGACGGTGAAGTGGGCACTTCTCCAACAGATGCTGGAGCCACAGGACGCAGACTGCAGCTGCCTCAGGAACATGAAGGAAATGAGAAAGGCTGCATTCTCGGATAGGCAAATACCCCTGTACCTGTGGATATAGGATTTCTCCCGAACCTTCCCTCACAGTGGAGCCTCCAGGAAGGTGAGACCCACAGCTGTGCCTGTTCGGGGTGTTAGGGGCGCCCTGTGGTGGGTGATGAACAGGTACCACTGCTAACTCTGAACTCAGGCAGGAACAGGAGAACCTGGACACTCACAGAAACAGTTCACACTTTCCCCTTTCCTGTGACTTAGAAACAACGATTTAGCTGACTCAACACCTGAAGAAATGACAAATCTCCACTTTTACAAACCAGACACCAGGCTTCAAAAGCCTGTTTACAGATGTTCAGAACTGTAGAGAAGGGCTTGCATGATGAATTCGATTTTCTGTTGCTAGTGGATTTCACAGATTTATCACTACCTTGGTATATTTCACATCCATGTATGTGAAAGGCCAGAGGAAAACCAAACCCCTGTTAGGAACTTCTCATCACAAGCCTGGAATTCATCCTGGGCTGTACTTCTGCAAGGTTCACCGCAAAGGGAGGGCCTGTCCTTTCCTAAAAAGATTCTCCCACTTTTTCTGACACGACTTTAAACACAACAATTGGTCCCAAGATCAATTTTCTGAGAACTGGTTAAAATGCGTCTTCCAAAAAGAAATGTAATACTATACAACATGTCATACACAACAAGCACAATTACAATTTTTTAAGTTGACAATATCTAGAAAATGGCACGTCTAACTAACTAACTCTATCTTCCGTCCATTACGTCACAAAAACAGCATTGCTGTAGAGACCTGTGCACCTCTGTGTTCACTGCAGCGCTGCTCGTGGTGGCCAGCACGGGAACACAGAGACCTAAGTGTCCTCTGATGGGTGATTGGATGGAGATGTGGTACGTACACACAATGAAACACTACTCAGCCACACGAAGGGTAAAATGGATGGGTCCTGAGAGCACTGTGCTAAGTGAACTAAGTGATGGAAAAGGACAAGAACCATGTGCTTTCACTCCGATGTGGATATAAAACAGAAAATAAACAACAATCTCATAGACACAGACAACAGTATGGTGTTTACCATGGGGAAAGGGGGAAGGAGGAGAATGAAGAGGGTAAAGAGGGTCAAATATACGGTGACAGAGACTAGACCTTGGGTGATGAGAACATGATGCAATATATAAATGATCTATTATAGAATTAGTACACTTGAAACTTAGAGTTGAGTGCCTTATCAGATGATAAAAGTCATAACAAAACACAGCAACAAAACCCTTCCCCATTCCCACATTTAAAGGTAAACAAGAGCTGCTGTTTTGTGACCGAACACCTCATTATTAAGAGTGAGTATTAGTTCTGCTGAGTCACCTTTTCAGTCCCTAGATCCACAGTTCACTGGAGTGCACCCTGCATTTCACGGTGTTCACAGCAAACCACAATTCATCAGGAGCGTGAACTGATGAAGTGTCTGCAGAGGGGTCACGCTCTCACTTCCCAGGCAGTAAATATGGTGAGAGTAAAAAAAACTGAACCAGAATCATCAGGCTTTTGTCCTTCTGTTTAGGGAATCTGCCCAGCAGGGCACATTGTTGGCAGAAATAAAGTGGATTTTGGCTACTGCTGAGTTCTATCCGGAGAAATGGAATACTTGGTAACAAACAGCTCATAGGCCAGACAGAGCGTTTCAGCCAGCTCTGCTTCTTTTCAGACGACTTTAAGGCAGTACAGAAAGGAACTGGTCATTGCAGAGAACAGAGATGCTTGTTCCTGGGCACCCCGAGGGCACACGGTGAGGGTGGGAACAAGTCCCACGAGACTCAAGAGTAAAGGAGACACTGCGGTAAGTGCACTTCGGTGCAGGCAGCGGCATCAACTCACTGCCATGAAGAACACCCAAGTGAGCCCTTACTCCAGACTGTAAGCAGCCGACTGCATATTAAAACTAGAGCATCTCTGCATTTAACATTACTTCACTGGAAAAACCTAAATTCCTCAACTCAAGGACTTAAAGAAATAGTATTTGTTAATGCACTGTGTTTTAGATGTTCATTATCTGCACTTCCCAATCCTATAGCTACAAAACACTCTTCATCTTTCTTCACTCCAAATACCTTAGCTGTCCATTCTAAAAAGGTCATAACACCAGTTTGTCATTGCCCCATGACCTCTGTCAAAATTTGGACATATGAATCTCCCCATGCATCAAAGGAAATCCTGGCACTGCTGTGCTCAAGGATGCTGCTTGTTTCACAACCTACTTCTGAGAACAGAAGTCCAGCGCTAACCAACTTATTTTTAAACATAAAATAAGAGGCAGTGGTATTAGAGGATGATAGATACATATGGTGATAATACTATAGCTCAAAAATTGGCATATTCCTAATAATGATTACATCATACTATTTGAAATTCCTTAATAGTTTTATTAGAAAGAAACTTACGTATAACAGCACTGTAAAACATTTTCCATATTTCAGTTCCAAAAAGGCAGACTCATTCCCATCCAAGGAAGTTCATGTCCAACTGACTGAAATTCGAAAGCAATTTAGGGGAAAACTCCATTTCTTGGCCTACTTTAGCAGATCTATGTATTTCCAAATGTAGCTGTTTCACCAATAAAAGATGAAATTGACAGAACTGAAACAGAACAAATTCATTTGAAGTCATTACTTACCAGAATGTAGAAAGTAATTTCCCCATTGGGGGCACTGATGAAAGACCTCACACTGTGCAATTTCATTTTCGTGATGTGGAAAAGCTAGGTCTACCCCACCTGAGTGGATATCCAGTTGACTTCCAAACACCAAACTGCAAGACACAGCACAGAGCCATGAATTAATTCCATCAAACAACATGTTTCTCCAAACCACATCTTATATTTAACACTTCTGGCCTTTGTGCAATCAGTAAATTAAATGAATCCCAATTTTAAATCAATATATGTGAAAATTTAACTGATGCAAACAAAAACTAAAATTCTGTTTTTACTTCTTAAATCCCTCATCCAAAGATTTTCCTCCTATTAAAGACACTTAATTCATAAAATTCCTAATTCACAGCTTTCCCTCCTAGCAAACAAAATGAATTCTCTTTGCTCCAAATATACAGTTTTTAAAAACTTACAAAAATTACCTTTCCTTATTTTCAATAGGTAAAGTTTAGTGGTTTTCCAATTTCAACAAGAGACAAGAACTATAAAATCAAGAGAATTTTTAATTTGACTTTTGAAAATTTAACTATTTAGTGGTCATATTTGCAAAACATGTTAACAGAATTCAAATCAATGCACTTCAGCTGTCAACATTTCTGCTCAAACATTATGCCACACAGCCTGGAAAACCTCATGTCCCACACAGCTGCACACTCGAACCAAGTGGGCTGATGGGGACATTGGAGCTGGCCAGACCACTCAAAGCCTGTGCAGCTCTCACCAAAGCACCTGTGAAAACTACCCACAGCAGTAGGAACAACACAGGTTCACTAGTGCCTGCTTCGGGAGATATTAAAAATGCAAAAATCTGCCCTGGCTGGGGTGGCTCAGTGGATTGAACACCAGCCTCTGAACCAAAAGGTCACCTGTTTGATTCCCAGTCAGGGCATATGCCTGGGTTGTGGGCCAGGTCCCCAGCTGGGGGTGTGCAAGAGGCAACTGATCAATGTCACACATAGATGTTTCTCTCACTCTCTTTCTCCCCTTCTTCCCCTCTCTTTAAAAATAAATAAATAAAAATTTAAAAAATATGAAAATCTATTAAAAACATGACAATCAGCACAGTGGACATCCTGGTTTGCAGGGGTTCGGGAGTTGAGGACACCTCCCCCGGCAGACAGTGAGGCTGCCGAGCAGACCATCATGAATTTTCTAAAGATGGTTTAAGATAGACATTTTCAGAGGTGCCACAGCCTCACTGAGGTCCCTTCCTGCTGAAGGCTGACTCTTCTCACTCTCGCTCCTGGCTCCTGGAAAACCTGCACAGGCACCAGTCACGTTTTGGCTAAGTACCAGACCCAGTCACGTTTTGGTAGAGAATCGCTCTGTGGCTGAGTGGGTTGTCTGTCATCGTGCATCCTTAGCTATGGGTTTTAAAGAATCTCTTATGGTCCTTGAAATTCAAATGCTATGAAGGAGAGTGTGAGGTGGGAGGGCCTAGGATTGGGTAGGAGAGCATGAGGGGCCTCATTTGGAATGCGTGATTCATTTTTACAAAGATCTGAAGCAAATATGATGATGTTAAGGTTTAATAAAGCTAAACTGAGGGTCTACAGTTTAGCTTTATTCTTGTCTGTACATTAGACCTTTTTTAAAATAAGAGAAAGCTGAGAAGGAATAAAAGTCTATTTTCATTATTTAGATTTCAACAAAATAAAATATTTAATAGTAACATTAGATTTCAAATTAAATGTTTTCTATCTGCTTCAAAGTAACTAATTGAATCTAAAATTAAACATTTTTTACAATTCAATGTACACCCCACATTGCTGTTAAACCAACAATTTATAAATACACATTAAGTGGTTATACATTTACGTATGACTGAGAGTTGGACATAGCTGCTTGCTTGTTTTTAATGAAAAGTTGGACCCATGCTCCATAGTAACATGTGGGCTTGATGTCTCAGGAATTTGGAGCTGTTTCTAGATGGGCCATGTAGAAATCATCAAAGGTGAGGGCAAACGGAGGGAGATGTGGTGGAGGGGGAGAACACCTTCTGGGTCTTAACCAGAATGAATGAAATTTGGATGGACAGGTCATGGAGAATGAGGCTTTCTATTTGGTAGAATGGCGTAAACCTACATGGGGCTGAACATGCAACCAGTGTGGGGTCAGTGCATGGGACAGAGTGCTCTTGTAGGAGATATTTACCCCTGCTAATACATGCATTTGTACCCAGCCAGAAAACAGCACTGCATACAACTAATTTGAGAGTGATTAGATTGGTTGATCTGAAAATTTGTGGTGTAGCTAGAAGTTTGAAATGTTCATCGTAGGCATACTTTCTTTATGTTTCTAATTTTAAAAACTTATAGCTCCATTGTAAAAATATTACAATAAATATCTGCAATGAACTGAAACATACAAAATATATCAAAATCTATGAGTTAATGCTTGGCTGGTGTGGCTCAGTGGACTGAGTGTCAGCCTGCAAATGAAAAGATTGCTGGTTCAATTCCCAGTGACAGCACATGCCTGAGTTGCTGGCCAGGTCCCCAGTAGGGGACATGCAAGATGCAACCAATTGATGTGTCTCTTGCACATTGATGCTTCTCTCCCTTTCTCCCTCCCTTCTCCTCTCTCTAAAAATAAATAAATAAATAAAATCTAAAAAATAACCCCCAAATCTATGAGTCAATCCGATACTTAAAAACCCCTTACCTTCCCTGACTGGTGTGGTTCAGTGGGTTGGGCACTGTCCTACCAAACAAAAGATTGCTAATTCGATACCCCAGGGCACATCAGTGCTTCTCTCCCTCTCTTTCTCGCTCCCTTTCCCTCTCTCTAAAAATAAATAAATAAATAAAATCTTTTACCCCCCCCCCCAAAAAAACCCTTACCCTCACAAACAGGAAATACATACATAAAGTATTTGTAAGAGCAAAACATTGGGAACACCTAAATGTTCCTCCTTAGGGTACTAGCTAAGTGAGCAATGGTTAAGCCACACAATGCAGCACCATGGAGCCGGGAGACAAGTGATGAAGAGCTCGGTGAACTAACACAGGGGAATTCCAGGAGAGGTTGCTAAGTAAAGAGAGACAGAACAGGACAGCACATGCAGTGTGCTGCCTTGTCTCTCTCTCTCTCTCTCTCTCTCTCTCTCTCTCTCTCTCACACACACACACACACACACACGCATGCACACACACGGGCATCTGACTACGGGCGGACCCATGAAGAGTGCCAAAGGGCTGTCTGCAGAGGAGATCAAGCAGAAAGTGGACAAGGCCCCAACACAGATGCCACAACCACAAGATAGTTGTTTCAGAGACCAAGGAGAAAGCAGGGGCATCAGGCTGCCTGTCATTGACCTGGTCACTGGTGACTTCAGGAGATCAGGGTCAGTGGGGACACCTGAGTTGACAGCTAGGCAGTAGCAGGTCACATGTAGATGGTAACAAGAAGCAAACAAAAAAGAGAGTTGCTGGAGGGGGTCAAGGTCAGAGGAGGACCTGTGTTTATGGACATTCCTGAGATGCAAGCATCCTGAGCATGGTGCTGCTGGGGCGAAGAGCTGGTGGAAGGCGCAGATCGAAGGCTGAGGAGTCAGACTGTGGACACTGGGGTTGATGCTCAGTGGAATGTGATCAGGCTATGGGGGTAAGGTTCTGTGGGCTGAGAGAGCAAGTAAAAGGAAGGTGGTTCAGTCCCCTGTCCCCAAGGGGCTCTGCCCTTGCCCTGGCCCTCAGCCGTGGGGCTGGTGTTCCCTAAACCCACCTCGGCAGAGACGAAGGCAACCTGGAATTGGCCTGTAGGTGATGGGAAGTCAAAAACTGATCCATAAAGTAGGATTTCTTACTAAAAAGCACAAGTGTTGATGGAAAGATAAAGATGTCCTGTTTTGTTCCCCCACCCCTTTTAAATGTTTATTGATTTTACAGAGAGAGGAAAGTAGAGAGGGAGAGAGAAACATTGAATAGCCAACCCCATTCATGTCCTGACCAGGGATTGAACCTGCTACCCAGGCTAATGCCCTTATTGGGAGTCAAAACCTCAGGGGTACAGATGACACTCCCACTAACCAGAGCCACTGGCCAGGGCTTACTTCCTTTCTTATAGCCAGTCCCAAATGAGCACTAATCTTTCTTCCCAAACTACCTGTGCTTAGTCTGCATTGGTGCAGACTAAACTTGCCCCATCTGCGCCCTCTGCTGACCAAGTCAGGCATTGCTGGAGCTTTCACACCACAAACACAGGAAGAATCCCAGAAAATCTTACCTTGAGATGGTAGAACATTCAATATGCCAGCCAGGCCTTCCGTTTCCCCAAGGAGAGGCCCAAAACAGCTCCTGGGGTTTAGCTGCCTTCCAAAGGGCAAAGTCGCTGGCATGCCGCTTGTCAGAATCACCTGCCAATAACAAATGGTTGATCAAAGGGGGAGAACCTAGAATGGACAAATCAAACCAAAATCCCACAAAACTGAAGCACTGCCCAAAGATTCTGTTTTTTCTTATGAGTAACCTCGCATTTCTCACTCATATGTTTTTTCTTTCCCCACATGATGTCTAGAAGGACTACCAAATACTTGTATCTAAAATAGGCCAATAGTATGAGGTCTACCAGCAGTGAGGCCAGTTTCAGTAAGTTGAATAATGACTAAGTTGAGATTTCAAATATACACACAGGGATGCTTCTTTCTGAGCACTACACTGAACTGAGCACTCTCATTCTTCCTTAGTCTGTCTTGTGAGAAAGCTGCATTTATCAGTAACTGAGTTTGAGTAACTTTTTGAAAGAAAAAATTGAGACAAAAGGAAAATGATCAGAATATCAATCACTTTCAAAGAGTAAAGAGACAAACGAGAAAGGTTAGGTTATTGTTGAAGGCTGTACAATGAGCCAGTATTGGGATCTCTTTAAATTCCAAAACTTGGAAGCAACCAAGATCTCCTTCGGTCAGTGAAGGGATAAAGTGTGATATATCAGATAATGCAATAGTATTCTGTGCCCAAAGGGAATGAACTATCAAGCCTTGAAAAGACATGAAGAAACCTTAAATGCATGTTTCACGTCTCCAAAAGGAGCCACGAGGCTGGGCGACTAGGCTGTCTGCAGGGAGAAGGGCTGGAGGGCCGGGCGCAAGTGGGGAGGCAAAGTGCCGCACGCCGTGCGACCTTCCACTCTGCAAGTTTTCTCCACTTGAAAAAGCGCGATTAAAGTTAAAACACAGCTGTGATTGACTGTCTGGCACCATCACCGCCCCTGAGACAGTGGGGGTCTCAACTGAGCACTGGGAAAGCAGAAGCTGAGCCAGTGCTTCAGCCTTGCAGAACGCAAGACGGGAGGCCAAAGGTGGACCCACCTGGCTCTGCAACAGGACCAGGAACCACGCCGACAAGCTTGCCGTACTTGTCTCCCTGTGACTGCAGATCAAAGTAGACATTGCCTGTTTTACAAAGATAATTATGAGCTTATCATGTCTCAGTCTTAAATATCAGCATATAGTAAGCTTATGTATAAGCTGAATAGCTAAAAATAATTAGAATTTAAACATCAAATATGACACCTGGCCTTCATTTGTCACCCTTTACTCTATTTTAAAATCAAAAGTAACACCAGCAGCACTCTGTTTTAAAAGCATGCAACTGGACACAACATGAATGTCCGGATGTAAAAGTGACAACACAAGGGTAAGTTCTGTGTCAAATGTTCAGGCAATTCTTTTTAACAAGAAAAAGGAAAAGTGGGTGTTACCATTGGCCTGAATTCAGCTCCAGGCTTCACGTTACACACCAATCAACAAAGAAACCCTTGCCTAACTGGATACCTTCCAAGACTCCTTTTTACTTAGGTTACAAACATCTCCACACTTAAGCATTCCTGTGGCTGTTCTTTCACTGAAATGCATATGGTCCACGTTTTTAGACCAAGGGTGCAAGATGACCTTCACCATGAGGTCACCACAGAGCCAGCAGCAGCCAGCCCTTGCCACTTTGAACTATAAAGTATAAAGAGGTGGCACAGGGGAGGTGGTGTCATAGCTGGAGCTCTGGCAGGAAGACAGTCCGGCCCCGAGCTGCAGCGGCTGCTTGGACACGGAGACCCCAGGTGACCCAGTTTTGCCTCATCCCCTCAGAGTCCTTCCTCTGCACTCAGGGCTTATTATAAGCTGAAACAAACTGGTGAAAATGGGAGAAGGACTCTGGGATAAGTTAGAATGTAAACAAGACTTGAAAATGCTTTAAAAGAGAAAGAAACTACTGCCTTTAATGGAAGAAAGAGTTTCCCCATACCTTTGTTTATGGGAAAACATATCACTTTGGTGTCAATTTACTGAATGAATTGTTTCTCCACAAATAGTTCCAAGATCAAATTATGACCAAACTTTGTGAAACTGTCACAAAGTCCAAATTAATAGTTTCAGTAAATTAAATTTACTTTAATTATATTTATCATTATTAAAAATTTCCACTAAAGCACAGTCATAAACAGCATTTATTCCTAAAGCATGTTTGGATGAGAATCTCTAAGCTCCTCATGAACATGAATCAGTTTACCTGGGTTCTGTGTCTTATTTCAAGTTACATGACAGCAGGAAAACAATTCCTGTATTTCTGGAGCCAATTCCAGTTCAGTCACCTAAGCCCTTTAAAATAAGTTTTTCTTGGAAACAAAATCTAAATATAGCAAATATGAGAAAGTAACAGATTGCAAGTCCTTCCATAAGCATGGACTACTGAGAAAGGCAACATATGTGTCCAGGGACCAGGGGGCCCCTCACATGTATCCTATGCTCTCAGGTAGGACCGTGAAAGACAGATGCTTACACTCCAACAATCCCCACACATTGTCTCCATTTTCATGCTTGGTACTTCATTACTACCTTGCAACAAGCCTTGAAGTACCTGAACACTCCCAACCCTGGGCTATGTACTCTAACGGGCTATTCACTAAGAGGGAAAGGTTTTTCTGGTCCAGGAACTGAGAAAATATGAATTTATTAACAGCAAGCTGAGGCTGTTATCCATCATATGCTGTTCTGATCTCAAACCCGAGAGGGTGAAGTTCACTTTCAGCTATGCGCAGTAAAGAAAACTTCCTGGGAGAGAGAAAGCTTTGGTCAGGGTTTATGGGACAGCCAGGATTTAGATTTAGGAAGAACGACTGGAAAGCAGGAGGTTCGGCTGAAAACCATGCCTCATTGTTGAGGCAGCAAAATGCCAGAATGCCAGTCTTTCCCTGAGGCCACCAAATAAAAGGCAGCAGCTCCTAAACCAGCCAAGCTCTACCAGAAGGAAGTGATCACGCCAATCCAGAAGACAACTGGCCTGGTCAGCCTCTTCAGCCAGTCCATAATGAAGGGAACAAAGTGGGGACTGTCTTAGGGAGCTGAAAGGGACACAGCCATGTGCAGTGGGTGACCTGAATTAAATCAAGATGTGGGAAGGCGGGAAACGACAGGGTAAGTGTGAGTATGCGGAGGACAAGGGAGGCTGCTGGGGCACTGTCCTCTGTCTCGGGTCTGATAATGGTGATGTCTGTTATTCAGGGATCCCTGGGGAAGTGTCAAGTGCCTCAGGTGTCAGCATGCCCACAGATTTCTTTCACTGGTCCATGGAAAACAGCAGGCCCACCCAAGGAGATGACCAACTGGGGGCCAGCCTTGGACAAGAGTGGGCCTTTAGAGGCACTGCCATTGTTCTCAGCTTTGGTTATGAAAAACTGTGAACAGAGTTGAAAGAAAACCCAAAGAATACCCACATGCCTACCATCTAGAGCCAGCAACTGTTAGGGTTATGCCACATTTGCCTTATCTGGACGAGCTCTCCTGATGGTCATCGCTTTCCGTAACTGTGTTGAATAATTTTTAAACGAATTGATGCAGCTGTTTTTTGCAAAGAGAATAACTGCAGGAAAACCTCGTAACATTTTCACTCCCCAATGTAGGAGTTACATTGAGAGAGACAGTAAAACATTTGGCATATTCCGACAACTCATAAATGCATGTCCAGTTTTTCAAAGTATTATCGAACAACCAGCATTTATAACATAACCCGCACCTTTTCCTGTTGAATAGGCATGCCCATTAGCAATTATTCCTTCAATGAAAGAAATGATATGAGGAATATTTTCAGTTACCCTCAAGTACACTGTGGGTGGAAGAACCTGAAAGAAAGAACAAGAGAGATGACTGTTTCCAAAGTTCAAAAGGGTAACTCAGCCACAACTGACTTCCACTGTTCAAGCTTCTTTTCTTCATGGTAAGAAGAATCCACAACACTCTACTTTACCTTCAAGGCTGCCATATCTTGTTTAAAATCTTCTTCATAAAGATTGGCCAGAGAAGCAGGTGATATCTTCATCTGCAAAAAGATTATGTGAGCGTATGAGGAAATCTGGAGTATTCACAGCAGAAACACACAGAGGCACCACTGGCTCCCACTTGGGAGAGCTGGTTCACATGGCCTTGTCGTGGCTTGGCCTCAGTTTGGTGTGACTGCTCACCAAAAAGGGCATTTAGTGGAATCTAATGAACAAACTGAACTAACAAGGAAAATGGGGACATCCTCATAGATGGAGAGCAGGATGACAGCTGGAGGGTAGGTGGGGGGAGCTCAGGGGATGGAGGGACTGAGCAAAAAGGAAAAAAGACTCATGAACATGGTCAACAGTGTGGTGATTGCTGGGGGGAAGAAGGTACAAGGGGACTAAATGGTAATGGAAAAAAAAACACAATAAAGATTAAATTTTTAAAACAAGATGCCTGGAACCCACCCCCCACCCACCGACACACACACACAAAGGGCATTTAATTTCAGGCAGCCAACTTATTCTAGGAGCTTAGCTACTTAGTAGACTAGCTACTAGTCAAAAAGTTTTGTTGACCCTGTTTTCTGGTTAGAGAGAAAAAAGAAATAAACAATGCCATGATTTCCATTATATAACTAAAAAAAAAAAAAAAAAACCCAAAACTAAAACATATAAAAATCCTCTGTTTTAACCCTCGCCGGGTAGCTTGGTTGGTTAGAGCGTCATCCCAATACGTCAAGTTGCAGGTTTGATCCCTGGTCAGGGCACATACAAGAATCAAACAATGAATGCATAAATAAGTAGAACAACAAATCGATGTTTCTCTCCCTCACTTCCTCTCTCTATATAAAATCAATAAATTTTAAAAAATGGTTTTCAAAAAAACCCCTGTTTTTCTAGAATTAGGGCACCCTTCTAGATCAATCTATTATACATAATAACCAGAAACTTGAGTTCCTATTCTATAACTTACTCTTCAGGAGACAAAAGTAAACAAGTCAAAAAAACACAAGAGAGGAAATCTTTAAGAAATATTGAAAAGCCATACAGCACATGAATATAGCGATTATGATGGGTGTTCAATCCCACAGGGCTATGGCTGGGCTCTGGGGACGAGCAATACCCTGACACGAATGGATTTTGAATTCTGAACACAGTATATATGGGGGCATGTACCTGCTGCCCCAGATCTAGAGGGGCTGGCACCGAAACTAGGCTTACAAAAGTATTCTTTACTTTCCAGTGGAAAAAACGCTCCCAGGACAGAAGCACGCCACACTGTGAAGTTATGAGACTAAGCCCAACTTCCTAACTGTTGAGCCTGGGAAGTGACCTGTGAGCCACTGGAACTCAACCGGCATCTGCAGCATCTGCTTTGTGCTGGGTCCTCCTCTTCCCTGCTCCTCCCCAACCTTGAGAAATACAGCTCCCACATTATGACAAAGAAATTTCTGCTCCAGAACATTAGAAACTTTCTCAAGTGAAACAACACCTTGAAACCACCACCTTCCTAGCTTAGGGCCCTGAAGTAGCAATCATCCTAGAAACTGTGGTCAATGAACATTTACTGAAGAAAGAAATCTGTTGAACAAAGTGCTGCTGCCGCAGTGTCTTTCTGGATGCGTGGTCTTGGGCAACACTAAACCTCTGTGCCTTAAGCTTTCTTGGCAACATGAACATAATCCCAGCTAATGATCCTTAGATTGCTATGAGGATTCAGTGTGCAAAGAGAAAGTCAACACTGTGAATAGGTAAAAAACAAAAACAAAAACACATTAATACTGCTGTTGAAGAGATAAAACACCTAGCACCCAGACATAGCTGGTGATCAGCACATACTAGTCCTTTTCCTATGGTGCAGCTTTGTAGCATTCAGTGTTATTTTTCACTTTAGAAGCTTCGAATACTGTGCAGTTTCGGACCTCATGGTCAGCTTGTGTTTAATTATCTGTAGTTTTGTTTTCTGCCTAGGAAACTTATTTCCAGAGAATGTGAATGATGTAAGGGTGCCCAGGACTGGCCTCCCTCCCAGAAGGCAAACACTGCCACCAGTTGTCTTGGGAGCAAGACCATGGTCATACTCATATTTGCATCTTCTTCTTGAAATGCACCTTCCACACTTGGCCTACACCTGGCTTCCCTCTCTAGCAACAATGTTCCAGCCCTGTCCACACAGAGCACAAGGAGCCGCCACCTTCCTTTCAAATGCTCCATCCCAGACATTTCATGAACTATTTACTCACCGGTCCTCTTCAATCACTCTCCCGTCTCTTACTGAGACACACACGACCCCACACACATCACTTCCCACAGGAGCAAATCCATGAGCGATAGACCTATATATAAACCCACAGAAGGTGTTTGCTAACTACTGCCAACTGCCTTCTGCGCAAGGTACGCCAACCTGAATCTGGCCTGCAATGTACGCAGGTGTCCATTTCCCACGCTCTAACCTGCATGGTGACAGAAAACCTCCAGATTTTATCAACACGAGGGCTAAAAAAATGCTTTCTCATTGTAATTTTATTGTAATTTATACTTCCCTTATTTTGAGTGAGCTTGAACATCTCACGTTTACAAACTATTTGTATTAAACGATTTGTAATTACCCATACCCACCCATGTTTCTACTGCATTGTAGGTCTTTTCTTACTGATTTGTGGAAAGTTTTGTATGAAAGAAAGTAACCTTTTATCGCTGATGTGAATTTCAATTTTGTTTTCAGTCTTTAAACTTTGTGGTTATTTTATGGCATGTAGAAAATTTTATTTTAATAGTTGGCAATCTTTTATATTTCTCAACCTTTTCCCACAAATGGCTTCTGGGTTTAAAAACAAACTTAGGAAAGCTTTCTCCAACATGAGGCTATAAAAATGCCCCCAGGTTCTTTTAGTAATTTGTGGTTTCATTTCTTCTACATTAAATCTCTGATCTGCCTTGAATTTGGTTGTGAGGCATATGTCCAACTTCAGTTTATTTTTTTTCCCCAGATGGTTACCCAACTGTCTGTCAATACTTTTTACTGAATAATTCATTCGTTCCCTACTGATCTGAAATATCATCTTTATTATAAAACAAATTTCCATTATTTATCTATTTCTGGACTTTCTAGTGTGTTCCATTATCTGTCTATTCATGTATCTATCTGTACAAGAACATTTAATTTCACAATCTTTGCAGAGACAGAAAGCAGACCAGAGAATGCTCAGGGACAGGGTGGCAGGGAGGGCAGGAGTGGGGGATGGCAAGGGACAGTGGAAACTGTCGGGGGCGACGGATAGAGATGTTCACCATCTCAACATTGAGATGTGCTCACAGGTGTGTAAGTGTTAGCATGCTGCACACCTCGTGTGCACTGTATGCAACTGATTGTGGGTCCATTCTACCTCAGAAAAGCTGTCCCCCGAAAAAGGAAAGAATATGTAAAAACAAAAAATTATCTATAGCTTTTAAAATATGTTTTAATATTTGGTAGGACTACCCCCTTTTCAATACTCTTCTTTTACAGGCTTTTCCTGGCTATTCTTATATTTTGCTATCCCATCTGAACTTTAGAATCAATTTGTCTAGTTCTAAAACGGGGGGATAATACAGACACACACACACACACACACACACACACACACTGTTAAGTGACTTATCAAGTACAACATCACCTGAATAAGTAACAAATGTGGCTTCTCTAGCTCACGTGGCACAACCCTGGAGGACAGGGTTCAGAAATGTTCATGGGTGACAATGAGCTGGAGGAGGGATACCACCTATTGCTGGCCGTCGGGGAGAGAGAGAGAACCATATTCTAAAAGTAAAACTTTTAAACTTTATTTTTAAGCAGCTGGTCACAGCTGTTCTCTTTCACTTTCCAGGAAAACTACAGGAGGACATAGGTGCTGCAACGGAGTCCTCGTTCTTGTTCATCCGGATCATTGTCCAGTGCTCCTTTTCATCAGACATCATTCCAGGTCAGCTCTCTCCCTGGCTAGACCCTTAGCTCTCAGACGGAGTGTCCAGCCCACCTCCGGGAAAGAAGGGCACTGTAGGCCAGTGTTTTGAAGCACAAAAAGAATAACTTTGGCTCAAATCAGTTTGACATGTTTATTAAGATTTTTCTTAATACAAAATGTGGCTGTGCAAATACACCGTGCCTCTTAATTCTTATCCCCAAAATCCTCTAGCAGTTTTTATTCCTGGCAAACTATAAAACTGTGCCCAAAATTAAAGTCAAGGGAATGATTAGGAAGAGTGTAGTATCATAATTTAAAATATTTAAAAGCAAGTATTGGAGCAGATGGCACGAAGGATATTGCCATCATTAAAACAGCTTGCATTAAGAATGACCTGTTTGCTAGATACTAAAAATCAAACAGGTGTTTTCATAGCTACGTGATTTCAGATACATGGTTTACCATCTTAAAGATACTATTTTGAGAACAAAAAAACTATGCAATGCCATATTAGCATCTTGCCATGTAATAAATATGAAAATTTTCAGGTGTCAAAAATTAAGCACTCTTTATATTTAGGATCTTAAAACAATTTTACCAAATTGTCAATTCTGAGTATTATAAAAACTTTTCAAAAAGATTTTATTTACTTATTATTTTTTTGAGAGGGGAAGGGAGAAAGCGAAATATCAATGTGTGGTTGCCTCTCGTGCACCCCCTACTGGGGACCTGGCCCTCAACACAGGCATGTGCCCTGACTAGGAATTGAACCTGTGACCCTTTGGTTGACAGGCCAGTGCTCAATACACTGAGCCACACCAGACAGGGATATCTCTACAAGATTTCCTCTCAGAGATTTTTTCTTAGCCAGGGCTATAGAAAAAAATTTAAAATGACAATCAATGCCTCCTGTTGGTATCTGTGAAATCTTCTGAATAGCTCATCATTCTTGCTGCATTTATTGCTCCCTGCTGTCCCCTCTTTCCTGAAACCTGCCCCTTCCTGGACTCCTGGCTCTTTACCACTCTGGGGACCAGCCACAGTCCTGCCTGTGCCCTCCCAGCAAATCCCCCCAGTTCCTGTCCCTGTCTCCCACCACCCACGTTCTTTCCCACGGGGCCCCTCCCAGAGCCTGACCAGTCTCCAGCTTCCCACCAGCCACGCTCCCACAACTTTCAGGTCGACATCTGCACCTCTGATCTCGAAGATTCTCAGCAGACCCCAATGCGACAAAGGCAAGGACACATCTGCGCTATCTCAGGTTCTAGCTGAGTGCGATGACAGGTGAAACACTGACCTGCTCACCTTCCTTCTTAACAGACCAGCATTTCCAAATGCCACCTCTGCTGTGGTGCTACTTCAAACTGCTCATTCCCTCACTCTACCAGAGATCACTAATTTCTTTCTGTCGTTTCCATCCCAAATCCAGCCAGGGAGGTCAACTTCAAGCACAGACCGTTGTCTCTTCCTGTGTCAGGGTGATAATGCAACGCCACTGGCAGGGTGCAGTGAGGTCAGCTATCACATACACAGAACAGGCTCTCTTGCTTCCCACCACCAGCTTCCCTTCCATATCGGCCCTTCATTCACCCCTGTGCCATGTTAATATGTCACAACCTCACCTCCAGGGCCTTAAGTGGCTGGACCAAGGTAGACACATGTCCCCAAGGACACGAAACATAGGTGTGGGATTTGGACATGGGGCCAAGCCAGAAATGAATGTTGACGAAGGCTTAAACCAAACTGTTATAGAGAACCAGGGATGGAGTGACAAACCCAAAATGCTAGCACTGCCCAGTGTTCACTTCTAGCCCTGCAATGCCTTCTTTCTGACACCAAATGTTTCGTGTCTTTTCCAACGGCACCACTTCTCTAGTTCTCCAAGTCTAGCAGGGTGTTGTACAACTTAATGCTCCAACTTCTGGAGTTAGCACAGGCCCCACAAATTAAAGGATCAGTCCCCAAAGACTGCCCCTGCTTCAGATACCAGCTGCGAATGGTGGTCCCCAGGCCACTTCTTTTCTACCCAATGACTAAAAATTGAGGGGGTTGATAGAATGAGTCACACAACTCAGGAAAGCACTCACTACCACCAGTTTATTATAAAGGACACAGCTCAGGATAACCGGATGGACAAGATGCATAGGGCGAGGTATGGGTAGGGGCGAGGCTCCCATACCCTCTTACCACATGCCGTCCCCCACCCCCAACCCAGCACCTCCCTGTGTTCACCAGCCCTGAAGCTCCTACAGCCCTATCCTCTGGGGTTTTATGGAGACTTCATTATTTAGGAGGGTTGATTAAATCATTGGCCCTTGAAGATCAACTCCATCCCAGGCCACTCACTCTCCCCTCCTAGGAGGTGGGGGTAGAGGAACGGGGGTGGGAGTGAAAGTTTCCAGCTCTACTCATGGCTTGGACTTTCTGGCACCAGCCCCCACCCTGAAACCATCCAGGGGCCCCAGACACCAGTCATCTCATTAACCTACAGAAGACTTCCATTACTCCAGAAATTCCATAGTATTAGAAACTCTGTGCCAGGAACCACAGACAAAGACCAAACATATTTTTATTATACCATAGCCCTGAGCTCATTGAGCTTCTGATTTTTACATCCAGGTTGGTTTGAATTTCTTTAGGTACCTCAAACTCACGCTTGTTGCTCTCTTTTCAAAGTCTGCTCTCTGAGACATGACCTCTCTCTGTGCATGGCTCCAACTGACCCCTCCCAGTGGCCCCATCTCCAGTCCTGTCCTCCCCACCCCTTTTCCAGTGGACCAAACAAATCCTGTGCTAGAATATCCTGAGAGCCTCCAGAAGGACATCCAAGTCCTCAACACACCATCTAAGCCCAGGATGTGCCACTAGCTCTCCAGCATCACCTGCAGGCCCTCCAAGTGTCCCCAAAACAATGGCTTGATTGGTTCCCATACAGAACACACTCCTTCACGCCCCTGTCCTGCCTTTCTTCACGCTCTTCCCTCTACCTAGAATGTCCTTACCATTCTTGCTCTTCATGTGTCAATCCCTTCCTAATGCTTAAGATCCTGTGTGGGCTACCCTCCTCAAGGAAGTCATTTCTGAATTTATTTCTGGAAGTCATTTCACCCAGGATAGCTGGGTTATCTTCTTTGCATCCTTATATCAGGACTTATAAAATAAACTATGTCACACTCATAGCATCTGTCTGTAGGTCCTTCTGCCTCACCAGACACAAGCTCCAAAAGAACAGAAATTGCCTTCCTTACTTCTTTTTGCCAAAGCCAGGCACAAGTCTGACCCCAGATGTCCAACGTATGCTCAGGGTCAGTTCTGGAAATGGAAATTGAGTGTACTGCAAGGAACACAGTACAATGAGTAAACTGCCCACACAAAATAGAAATGGGAAACTCCACCTCTCTAAAATGATCCAGTCTTAGGGAGAGTGACAAAACTTATCAAACAAACTGCTCATCCTTGAACCTAGTGGTTCCATTTGGAAAGTGTATTTACAGAAACAAAAAAAGACATTCATTGTAGCACCATTTTTAACAGCTAGGAACAACACAAATAGCTGACAATGGGAGATGTAGGGAAATTGCTACATAGCCACCCATGGTGGAATGCTATCTAGTTATTGAAAAGGCAAGTCAGTAGAAAATAGGAAAATGTGTTTTCTACAAAATAAATTTGAGAGAAAACAGCAGAATATGAAAGTAAGCTAGGAGTCTAAAAAACAAAGCTGGTAAATTATGGTATGTCCACATGATAGAATGCTATAAGGCTATTTTAAAATGTTCAAGAATATTTAAAGACATGAACAAACTCTCAAATACCATAAGTATAAAAAACAAACTGTAAAACAATCCAAAGCATAAACTGGTTTTCTAAAAAAAAAAAAAAAAAAGAAAACCATTATATATGTACATATATTTTGTAAAATTATAGTAATGTGAAGAACTCAATGTAGTTTCTTCCAGTAAATTGATAATTTAACAATTATTTATAGCTCTTTAGAGATAATTGTTAAAGTTGCCAATTATAAAAAGCAGAAGAGGGGAAACTTTGAGAGTAGACTTTTAAAAGTATAACTATCCATATAACTGTTAATTTAATCCCTCATTAGAATTCCCCACCCAAAACTTACCTTAAATATCACATGAGATACAAGAGAAGTGCACTGTTCACTTAACAAATGAGGACATTAAATCTCATGTGAGGGAAATTTCCCTAGCCCAAAAGTGGCCTTTTGACTTCCCTCTGTACCTGGGGAGCTGACAAGTCAGAATTGCCCCCACAGAATGAGGCAATTCATTACAGGCTTCAGGGACCAAAATCAAATAGACCTGAACTTCCTTTACCAGGACAAAAAGATCCCTCTGATTGCCTATCAGAGTATACTCATTGGGACACGTGTGGACAGTAAGATGAGAAAAGTACTTGTGAAATACAAATAAGAAAAACTGTCACTCAGAGGTCAGAACACTCATCAATCAAGCTATCAATTGGTACAATCTTCAATACTTACTTCATTAGCCCTTTTAATGATCTTATCATCCACATCTGTAATTCCCATCACCATAATGATATTGCATCCAAAAACCCTGGTTAGGATCCTTCGAATTATATCAAATCTAACGTATGAACTGAAAGGAAAAAAAATGTTAGGATGCTTTTAATACACTGAGTCATCATGGTTATACTTAAAAATGAGTGCATTACATTTCCACATGCTGCTGCCTAACTTCACATACGGGATATAATTGATAGTTCAAGTGCAGCTGGAAAAAAGAAAAGACTTTACTGACTGGTCCCCACTGGTTCTCACAAGAAATTGACACAGGTACTGCCTCAATTTCAGGATACATGTTAGCATTTTTAACTTAAGAGTTGTTGTTCAAGTGACTTTACAGCTATTTAATTGTATAAAACTTTATTCATAATACAGTCTCACCAGGTAGTTAAAATATTGAGAGCATTTACCATTCTTCATGCTCTCCAATAAGTATAATGTTTTACTATGACAAAAGAGAAGTAAATAACAAATACTTACAAATCAAAACAAACATAATCCTATTAAACCTGTATAAGATTACCAAGAAATGTGCATACTATTATAGAATATTAAAGCACCAGCTTATTGGTAGACTGTACTGGGGAAACTCAAACCTGTAAAACTGAACTTTCAAAACCCATTAATATCCATTCAAAATCTCTAGAAGCTGGCTTCCCATAAAAGCAAAGTTAAAATTTAATCTAATGCTCAACTCTGTGCCACGTGGCCCCTCTAAATTTGAGTTCAAAAAATCATTTTCCCTTGAAAATAAGCCCTGTAATTGTATCTCCCTTAAACCTCCCACACTCACCCCAAACATAGCGGAGTCCAAAGCCCTCCACTATAGTGCCAAAACTATCTCCAAAACTCTTGCTAAGATATTCAACCTTTTGAAGCCTTGGGCTGCTTATTATATTGTAAATTGGGCAAAATTCAACTACCCATAGGGCTGTTATGCGTAGTCTTAATGTAGCACAAATTCCAACAAGCATGAGCTATTATTACCTTCATTCATTTTGAGAAAGAAAAGACTCTACAAGACATAAGATTTAAGAGAAAAAGTTAACAAGTACCTAAAACAGCGATTTTCAATCAGTGTGCTATAAGAATGTTTAAAACAGGGGCACTGACCGCTTTTCCCTTAGATTGTCAATTTCAGGGGAAAAGTTTACAGGAACAAGTATAAAGGACACATGGACAAAAACTATGGGGGGTGGAAATGGGAGGGAGGTGGGGAGGGCTAGGGTGGTAGGCTGGGGTGGGAGTAAAAGACAGAAAACTGTACAAGATCAACAATTAAAATAAAAACTAAAAAAAAAAAAAAGTGACAACAGCCAAGTCAGCAATAGCTATTTGGTGTGAATGAATCAAAATTACACCTATTTTTTTGTCAGATTGGCAAAAAAATTTTTTTTGGGTGTGCTGCAGAATTTTAGTAACTAGCTTATGTGTGGCATGAGATGAAAAAGATTAAAAATAGCTGACATAAAATAGTGAAAACAAAAGTGCAGTCACATGCTTGGCCCAGACGAGCTCAAGGCCTGTGAGGCCCTGAGACACTGCAGAGGGGCTGCTCCTCCAAGGGCCACTCCATGGGAACCACACGAGGCTGCACAGTAGAGGGGGCAGAGAATGCGAACTCAGCCCATCTGCCTGGTTCATTAAGTCCCCTCATGGGACCTCAGGCTGGTTCTGTTAGCCCTCTGCACTGCAGTATCCCCATTTACACTTTGGAGATAGTAATAGCACTGCTACGAAGAACAGACACAAAGACAAATGGAACAGAATTGAGAGCCCAGAAATAAACCTACATGTATGTGAACAAATAATTTTTGATGAAGAAGCCAAAAACATACAATGGAAAAAGAAAGACTTCACACAAAAATTAACTCAATGATACAAAGAGCTAAATGTAAGACCTGAAATAATAAACTACATAGAAGAAAACATTGATACCAAACTTATGGTCCTTGAACTTAGAGGGAATTTTATGAGTTTAACCCCAAAGGCCAGGGAAGTAAAAGCAAAAATAATCAAATGGAACTATGTCAAACTAAAAACTTCTGGACAGCAAATGAAACCATTATCTACAAAAGGGCAACCAACCAAATGGGAGATGACATTTGCAAACAACACCTCTGATAAGGGGTTAATATCCAAAATATATGAAGAACTCATACAACTCAACAACAAAAAAGCAACCAGTCCAATTAAAAAATGGGCAGAGGACCTGAACAGACCCTTCTTCCTAAAAGACCTGTAAATGGCCAACAAGTATATGAAAAGATGCTCAACTTCACTAGCTATTAAGGAAGTACAAATCAAAACCACAATGAGATACCACAACACATCTGTTAGAATAGCTATTATCAACAAGTAACAATAAGTGTTGGAGAAGTTGTGGAGAAAAAGGAACCCTCATACACATCACTAGCAAGAATGTAAATTGGTACAGCCACTTTGGAAAACAGTATAGAAGTTCTTCAAAAATTATAGAGCCCTGGTTGGTGTGGCTCAGTGGACTGAATGTCAGCCTGCAAACCGAAGGGTTGCTGGTTCTATTCCCAGTCAGAGCACATGCCTGGGTTGCAGTCAGGTCCCCAGTAGGGAGTGTGCGAGAGGTAACCACACATTGATGTTTCTCTCCCTCTCCTTCTCCCTCCCTTCCCCTCTCTCTAAAAATAAGTAAAATATTTTTTAAAAAATCGTTTTCTTTCTCTTCTGGTATTAAGGAGAGATTTTTTCCAGTTGGGAGATTATTATTTTTAATATTTCCCCAACATATTTTATATTTAAATAAAGAGGTAAAAGTATGCTTTTTTATAATTAATAGTAAATTAGCCCAAAGTGAAGAAAAAAGTGATTCTTAGACCATTTATTTTGTTATAACAAAACACAGAAAAGTTCAGATTTGCTGGGTGATGTACTATTTTTTTAAAAATGTGTACTAAATAGGACTTCCGGCCAAGATGGAGGCAGAGGTGGACACACTGTGCCTCCTCTCACAACCAAAATTAAGGACAACAAATATTTACAAACAAGAAAACAACCAGAACTGGTAGGAAACTGAACTGTACGGAAGTCCAACAACCATTCATCCAGACCGGTAAGAGGGGCGGAGTCGAGGCAGCAAAAAGTGGAGGTTGGTGGACCTGGGCACACAGGCAGCAGCAGCTGGCAGCCCCCAGGTGAACAGGTGGCGGTTAGCGGACCCCAGGCATGGGGTGGCAACTGTGCAGACCCAGTGAGGCCACGCAGGGCGGCTGGCTGACCAGGTGGTCCCGCATTCGTGCACAGATAATCCAGGTGAAGGGGAAGTGGCAGAAGGGACTGGAATCCAAGAGAGAGCAGAGCAAGCGCCATTGTTCCCTCTTGGACCCCGCCCCCACATACAGCGTCACAACTCAGCAACTGGGCTGCCTTGCCCTGGGGAACACCTAAGGCTCCACTCCTCACTACGTAACAGCTGCGACCATACCAAAACAAAAAGAAACAAACAAACAAAAACAAATAAACACAAAAAACCCTCACCAAAAATGGCTCAAACTGGAGAACAAATGAAAACCCCAGAGTCGATTCCTCTAAGCAATGAAGAGATAGCCAACCTATCAGATGCACAGTTCAAAGCCCTGGTGATCAGGATGCTCACAGAATTGGTTGATTTTGCTCACAAATTAGATGAACAAATGAAGGCTACAATACGTGAAATGAAGGAGAATGCATGGGGAACCAATAGAAATGGGGGGAAAACTGGTACTCAAATCAATGGAGTGGACTAGAAGGAAGAAAGAAACAACCAAACAGAAAACAAGGAAGAAACAAGAATTCAAAAAAATGAGGAGAGGCTTAGGAAACTCCAGGACATCTTTAAACATCCCAACATCCAAATTATAGGGGTCCCAGAAGGGGAAGAGGAAGAGCAACAAGTGGAAAACTTATTTGAACAAATAATAAAGGAGAACTTCCCCAATCTGGCAAAGGAAATAGACTTCCAAGAAGTCCAGGAAGCTCACAGAGTCCCAAAGAAGTTGGACCCAAGGAGGAACATGCCAAGGCACATCATAATTACATTAGCCAAGGTGACAATGAAGGAAAGAATTCTAGAAGCAGCAAGGGATAAGGGGAGAGTCACCTACAAAGGAGTTCCCATCAGACTGTCAGCTGATTTCTCAAAAGAGACCTTACAGGTAAGAAGGGGCTGGAAAGAAGTATTTGAAGTCTTGAAAGGAAAGGACCTACATCCAAAATTGCTCTATCCAGCAAAGCTTTCATTTAGAATGGAAGGGCAGATCAAGTGCTTCTCAGATAAGGTCAAGTTCAAGGAGTTCATCATCACCAAGCCCTTATTATATGAAATGTTAAAAGGACTTATCTAAGAAAAAGAAGATAAAAAATATGACAGTGAAAAGACAGCAAACTCACAGCTATTAACAACCACACCCAAAACAAAAGCAAACTAAGCAAACAGCTAGAACGGGAACAGAACCACAGAAATGGAGATCACATGGAGGGTTAGCAACAGGGGAGTGGGAGGAGAAGAGAGGGGGAAAAGGTACAGAGAATAAGTAGCATAGATGGTGGGTAGAAAATAGACAGGGGGAGGGCAAGAATAGTGTGGGCAATGTAGAAGCTAAAGAACTTATGACACATGGACATGAACTAAAGGGGGGGAACGTGGGTGGGAGAGGGTGTGCAGGGTGGAGGGGAATGATGGGGGAGAAATGGGACAACTGTAATAGCATAATCAATAAAATATATTTTAAAAAATGTACTAAATAAATGTAATTTTTACTTTTAGTCTTGATCTGAACAAGTTAAATGATGTACAAGAGAATATACAATATATTAGGGGAAGTAGCAATTTTGAGAAATGAGAGAGCAAACACAGAGGTCCTATATATACCTGGTCCAACACAGCTCCAATACTTCCTACATGTGTGACCCCTGGAAGGTTACTTGTTCTTCATAATTGTTGATCCCTCACCACATATCACACTTCAGTCACTGTGTTAAGCAGCAATCTCATAAAACTGTGAAGATTCAAATTGATGGAAATTGCTGGAGGACTTTAAGATGGCAGCATAGGTAAACCCAGCTCACCTCCTCACACTACCAAATAAAAATTACAACTAAACTATAGAACAACTATCATTCAGAACTATCAGAAACCAAGTTGAATGGAAATCTGACAACTACAGAATTAAGGAAACCACATCCATCCAGGCAAGTGAGGAGGCAGAGATGCAGAACGGGCTAGTGCCACATCCACCTGCGGTGGATAAAAATTTGGGAGGGATATCTCAGGGGTAAGGAGTCCCAGCCCAACACCAGGCCCCCCAGCCCAGAGTTGTACTGCCAGGAAGATAAGTCCCCACAACTTCTGGCTACAAAAACGAATGGGGATTGAGTCGGTGGAAGAAAGTTCTGGAGTCCCAAGAAGTTCCTTTTGAAGAACACAGGCACAGACTTAGACCTAATCACTCTGAGCTCCAGCACTAGGGTAGCAGTTTGAAAGGCCCAGGGGCATACAGGGAGGAACTGAGGTGTCTGGCATCAAGGTGAGAGCTTTCTTCCAGACAGAAAGTTGGACACAGGTCATTGTCCCTCTTCTGAACCCTCCCGCCACAGAGCCACAGAGCCACAGAGCCACAGAGCAGGCAGGTGGGTCCCACATCTGAGACTCCATCAACCTAGCTAACACTGTTTGTCCTGCCCTGAAGATCCCCTGAGTCTCCGTCCCACCCAACTTATGAGCCTACTCAAGCTGTTAACAGTGGCTTTTCCATATGAATGTTAGGTTTTGGCTCATGCTTCACAATTTCTCAAATCCTCTCTAACAGCAACAGCCAGCCTCAATGAGGCCCCAACTCTTGCACCTTTTGCTAAGTGGCCCCAGGCCCAACATTAGAAGTATCCAGCCTAGATTCACAGCTTGGCTTTGCCTGGGAACCTCCAAGTCCAGCACAGTAGCAGCTATCTCATATTGCTTTATAGCTCATGCAGCGTGGCCCTGGGCAGAACACAGGTAGGGGCTGACCTTGGTCTGCACCACCCAGGAAACCTCAGGGCCAACACATCCACTGGACAGCTATAGAACATGGAGTACCACCACCTTGCCACTGCACAGCTGATCCTTCATGGAGGGTGGAGGTTGGTGGTCAGTGGTCACAGCCAGTCCTTGTAGCTGACTGGTATGAGTACATCCTTCCCATTGACCTGCCAAGAGCAATCAAGGCTCAACTACAAGAGGAGGGTGTGCTTAATCCATGAAGAGGATGCACCTCGTGTATCCAGCTTGGGTGATAGGAGAGGCTGTACCCCTGGACCCTACAGGACACCTACTACAATAGGCCACACTACCAAGACAGGGAGTCATAGCAGCTCTACCTAATACACAGAAACAAACACAGGGAGGCTGCTAAAATGAGGAGACAAAGAAACATGGCCCAAATGAAAGAACAGATCAAAACTCCAGAAAAAGAATTAAACAAAATGAAGATAAGCAATCTATCAGATGTAGTGTTCGAAACACTGGTTATAAGAATGCTCAAGGAACTTAGTGAGGATCTCAGCAGCACAAAAAAGATCCAGTTAGAATGAAGGGTGTACTAATTGAAGCAAAGAACAATTTACAGAGAAACAACAGTAGAGTGGATGAAGCTGAGAATCAAATCAATGATTTGGAAGATAAGGAAGAAAAAAAACAACTAATCAGAACTTCAAGAAAAAAGAACAAAAAAAAACCCCCAAAAAACCAGGGATAGTGTAAGCAACCTCTGGGACAAGAGTTCCAACATTCACATCATAGGGATACCAGAAGGAGAGGAGAAACAGCAAGAAATTGGAAATCTATTTAAAAAAATAATCAAAGAAAACTCCCCCAATTTGGTGAAGAAAATAGACATGTAAGTCCAGGAGGCATAGAGAGTACCAATTATGATGGATGCCAAGAGGCCCATTCCAAGACACATCATACCTAAAATGCCATAGGTTAAAGATAGAGAATCTGAAAAGCACTTAGTTTCCTACAGGTGAGTTCCCATAAGAATGTCAGCTAATTTCTAAAAGAAACTTTGCAGACTTGGAGGGACTGGCAAGAGATATTCAAAGTCATGAAAAGAAGGGGCTTCCAACCAAGATTGCTCTACCCAGCAAAGCTATCATTTAGAACTGAATGGGCAGATGAAGAGCTTCCCAGACAAGAAAAAAAACTAACCATTACTATATGAAAGGTTAAAGGAACTTATTTAAGAAAAAGAAAGTCAAAACTATGAACAATAAAATGGCAATAAATACATCTTTATCATAACTGAATCTGAAAAACAAACTAATCAAACAAGCAGAACAGAGACAGAATCATAGATATGGAGAGTGTTTTGATGGTTGCCAGATGAAAGTGGGTTTGGGGGAATGGGTAAAGAGGTGAGGGGATTAAGAAGTACAAATATGTGATTACAGAATAGCCATGGGGATGTAAAGTATAGTGTAGAAAATGGAGTAGCCAAAGAACTTAAATGCATGATCTGTGGACATGAACAAAGATGTGGGGATTGCCTGAGAGAGTGGGGTGTTGCTGGATGGAGGGGGGCAAAGGGGGAAAAATCGGGACAACTGACCAGCTGATTCCAGGGCCCCTGGGAAAGCCTCCTCTCAATGAATATATCAAGAAACATCTAACATAATTTCAGAATGGGTCATTTTTACTGCTCCTCATTGCCTCCTGAGTTGCCTAACCTGTGAAATTGGTATGAGTGTTCAGAACTGTTACAAGAACCAAATGAGACTGTAACATGTATGCTTGCCACAATACTTGGAACATAGTAATTATTCAGTATATTTAAGTAGCCACTTGAGAGGAAAAAATTCTAATTCAGGACACTCACCAAGCATGGCCAAGGTGTGCTTGATCATAGACAGTTGGGCCACAGCTATACCTAGGAACAAAGTTAAAATCCATCATGTGAAACGTATTTGCAAGAAAGACACCATTTTTTCGGATAGGATTATCATATAAGCATGTCTTCCTTCTTTTTTTTTTTTTTCTCTTTTTTTAAGTAACCACTTCTGGGGAATGTACAGCCAGGAATTTATTACTTGACTCGCTAAATTCATATTAAAACCCTGTCAGTTCACTGGGACTATACCAGTGTCTTCAGTGGTCCTTCCCATGTATTTTATTACTTACTAAGTGATTTCCACCCGAGAACCCACACCCCACTTTGCACACAAAACGCTCAGTCCACAATCATTCCCGCCCTACCTCCCCCAGCACAATCCCCGGGAGCTACCAGGAGGCGGCGTCCGCGCTGCCCACGATTAAGGAGTCCTTCCTCCGCGTGAGGCTGTTGTACACCTTGACGCCCGTATCGTGGCCTGCAGGCTGCAGCCACTCCTGCCCGCGTGCCCCCGACACCGCCCGTCCTGGCCACAGCCCCAGGCCCAGCGAGGCCCGCAGAAGCGGAGTGGCCAGTCGAGCTCGGAATACCCGCAACATGACAGGCCCGCGAGCCTGGCGAAACTAGGAAACTCAGGCAGGTTGGGAAGTTCGCCACGCCCACTTTTAATAGGCCCGGCCCCGCGCCTCCGACCCAGGGATCTCTCAGCATAGGCCCCGCCCACCCCGGAAGATGATCAGCACAGCCCCCGCCCAACCCGAAAGCTACCCGGCCAGGCCCCGCCCACCCTGAAAGACAACAGTTAGGGCCACCGCCGCCCCGGAATTAGGACTTGTCCCACTTCCGCCCAGAACAAGGACCCAGGGACAGCCGCGCCCGTCCTGGAACAGGACTTGGCCCGGCCACGCCCACCCCGAAACAGCATTAGGGAAGCGGCGGCTCCGCCTCCGTCAGGCCTGTGGGTGTCCTTCGGAAAGGAGGAGGTGCCCTTCAGCGGGAGGGGAAGGGTCCCAGTCCGAGTCGGGCAGGGGTGCCGGCAGGGGACGGAATCGGACCCCCAGGCGGCAGGAAGAGGTACTCCCTCCCGCTTGAAGGAGGGCCACCTCACATCAGCTCAGGTAGGCCGGGTGCTTTCGTAGGAATCCCCGCCGGGACTGGGGAGGTCTCTGCGAGCCAGAGTTCACCGTGCGGGGACCTGCCGACGACTCCTGCGCGCTCCCGAAGCATGTTTGCACCTCTGTAAAGGCACACACCCAAAGTATGTTTGCATCCCAACACACACTCTGCGGAGGAAAGACCAAAGCTAGGAAAGCACCCATTCATTAAGTACACGTGGTAGGAAATGTCTGTCTGCTTGGGATTCATTTTAAAGTTAAAAACATTCTGAATTGCGGTTTCAGTGGGAACCGCAATTATTTTTTTTATTTTTAGAGAGAGGGGAAGGAGGAAGATAGGAAGCGAAGTATCTATCGTTTGCCTCTCGCACACCCCCAGCCGGAGACCTGGCCCGCAACCTAGACATGGGCCCTGACCGGAGTCAAACCGAATTCACCTTTCGGTTTGCAGGCCGTCGCTCAATCCGCTGAGCCATACCAGTCAGGGTTCAGTGAGATTTTCTAAAAGCGGAATTACGTGAAGTTAGTTTCAAGATATCTCGACAAATGTGTCCCTAATATCTTGCAAAACAATGTTTCAAAACAAACAAATCTTTGCTTTTGCCATCCTCAAAAGAACACAGATTCCTCTGTTCTTTTTTCGGTTTGTTTTTTTAGTTTTTTGAAAGGCAAATGATTAAGTAGAAACAAACTAGTTAGTATGTTCCTAGAACACTTAAATTTTTTTGAGATCCGTGGAGTACAACTCCACAATTCTGTTTCAAGCCTAACTAGTCTAATATAAACTATGTAATATGCATGAACTAAAATGTTAGACCCTGTTGTTGAGAATTATGAGAAGTCAACACCAATGCTTAGCAGTGCTCCCCGACTACTCAAAAGTTCTTCACTGTCTTTATATTTATCTTGATGTTATTTTGTATTTGTCTCTTGTTTCTATGTGCATATTTTGCTCCCTGAGTACTTTAGATTGTAAATTCTTTTGTATCTCACACTGTACTCAGCACTAAATTCAGAAGAGTTGCTGAATTAATATCTGATGAAATCCACCTGTTGTGCAAGTGGGAGGAAATCTGGGTGGAAAAATATCTGATAGAGGAGGCTCTAATCTAAATATTAGGTGTGCCAATGAAATAAGAAAATGGACAAAAGGCCTGATTGCAATCTGAGAACTTACAGAATTCAAGGAAAAAGCTAGAAATTTTGAAGACATTTAATAACATTAAAGACCAAATCCTGCACATGAATCTGGATAGGAGCAGTGTTTGAAATGTCCAAAGAAATCATGATGTTTAAATTAACAATGTTATCTTCTGTCTTCAGAAAACTGGTCATGTAATGTGTTCATCCCTTGCCTTGCAGCAGTTCTACCTTTTCTTAAGTCTTTTGGGAATCATCAAAGCAATGATAAACATAACTCATTATTTAATGATAATTAAAAATACAATTTCTTTTGCAGGTTGAATATTAAGGTAAAGTAAAAGTGACCAAGAAGGTTATATACCCAAAAAAGAGAATCTTATTAATTTGAAGGTACCCCTCCCTAACCTAGGTCAGAACACACAGCATATTAAAATGAATGATTCCAAAATATTATGAATGCCATTTCTTAGTCCTTAATGACAACAACAACAACAAAAATGTGATTCTCAGTATTGTTTTCTTTCAAGGCAAAATCTTGTAAATCCAGACTAAAAGAGATAAGGGCATTGTTTAGGGCATTTCAAGTTTGAAATAAAAGTGTTGGTTTATTTAAGCACCTCAAAACATAAATAATTTTATATTCATCTCTTATCTTCTAATCCCTTAGGTCTGAGTGTCTTCAGTGAAACTAGAAATACAACTTTAGGAAAAAAGATTTAATATCTATTTTTGCAACACACTCCAAAGAGCAAAACTGAAACAAACAAGATTCTTCAATATATCTTCAAAATTAAACATTTTCCCTTAGTGGTATATTACAAATGCATAATCGCAGTTCATTGTTTTAGCTATTGGTCTTCTAACCTTGTTCAGAAAACTGTGAAGTCATTGGTATATTTTAGTAGCTTTGTAAAGCTAATAATAAAATATTTTCTACTTACCCAAGGGTTAAAATAAATGTCTCGTAGAATGTAAGCTCCTATTCTCTATTCTCTACTGTGTCCCCAGGGCACAGAACAGTAGCTCGAACTTGGTAAGCACTCATTAAATGAATACTTGTTGAATAAATAAGATGTCTTTGTATTTTAAGTGTCTGTAAAGTCCATGAAACATGACAGGAATCATTATTCAGATAGCATGGTGATTTTTAGAAAAGATAACCTCATCCAAACTCCAGCTTATCATTGGATGGGGTACATGATTTCTAACCTTTAAATTCAGACAAACACTACTCATTCGAGAGCCAACAAATCAAGCATTGAAAATAGAACCTACCTTTTTCTTGCTTACATGCAAGGAACTTTAAAACTGCTTACATGCTCTTATGTATAGTTCTTCTTACTCAACTTTGTACTCTTTATACCATGTAACATCTCCATTTCCACATAATGTCATAGTATTAATCCTTTGTGCTGACCAGTGGCCAATAAATTTTGTTGTATGAAATGAAACTTCCATGATGTGCTTTTTAACTGGGCCAAGTCTGGAAGACGTGAATCTATAAGTAAAATAACAGCCATTTTCCCAAATATCAAAGTGAACGTCCTCCTGATGTGGGGGTTGGATGAGGGAGTGTAAGTAAGAGTGAAGAACAAACCCATTTACATCAAAGAGTAAATATTATTCGTCGTTCATCTCCGTTGTAATGTTCCAATGTGAACAATCCATTTCGAATGACAAAATAGCTCAATTTAATCTCATTTGCTGTAGTGATATCCATATCACAAGATGCCCTGCGGATTGCTGAGAAGAGCACCACTGCGGATAATAATCTGCTTTTATAAAAATTGGATTGGCCCGAAATATTACTGGGTTACATACAGCAATTTAAAAGATTCCCAAAAGGTGTTGTTTGTCACATTGGTTGCGAACACCCCGAATCTCAATACCAGAACTGTGCCCGTTAGAACTGCAATGTAATCATTTTGACTACATGGTGTACGCTATATGGCAATAAAGCAGACCCGGAGTTAAGAGTGAAACACTCTCAATAAAAGGGGAAGGAAACGGAGCACTACCCTGCTACGGAGTTAAGAGAGACATTCCAAGGTTGGGGGTGGAGGAGGGTGGTCAAGCTAATTTACAGGACGACAGACAACGAAAACACAACCCGCCCACCTCGGGGAAGACAACGCGCAGACTGCAGAGGAAAGCGGGACGGAAGCAGAGGCAGCAGCGCAGAGCTAGCTCGGTCAGGAAGGACACCCCGCAGCACAAACCAGAGCCCCGCGGACAAAGGTGGAGTGGCCACGCCCACAGGCGGGCTGTCTGATGGAGAAGGCGGGCCTTTGCGCTGACCGGTCGTCCAGGCAACGGGATCCTCAGTGCGGGTACTTTTAAGAAAGCTCCAAATCTGGGAGTTTGTAGTGGGAAGAAGAGTCACTGGGGAGGGAAAGGACCGAGACAACACAGAGAGAGACCCCAGCGTCCCAGCGACCGGACACCTGGTCTGTCCAGGTTTAGGTAGTCTTCCAAGTGAGGGAGCAGAGTTTGAGAGCAGATTACAGAGCACAGGAGCACAGAGATCGGGGCTGCCCGCCCTCTGCGGGGGCCTGGCCCGGAAGTAGCTCCCCTAGCCGGCCCCTTTGTCTCCTAGCCGCCCGGCGCTGGGCTCTGGCCCGGTACACAAAGGGAGGGTGGTGAAAACCGCGCAAGCGCGCGAGGCGCCGAGATTGCTGGGAGTGGTGGTCCCGCTGCCGACTGGTAGGTGTCCCGCGCTGGCCAGCGGCCGCCCAGGCCATACAAATGCGCATGAGCCATCACTTCCGCCCTGCTCGGCCGGCCTCTGTCCCCACCCCTCCGCAGGACGCGGGTTTCTAGTACTGTATAGTAGTTAAGAGCCCTAGAGGAGTTATTCCACCTGGTCCCTCCTTCCCTTCATGTTGATTGGGCCAATGAGGTAATGACTGCAGTGGACTGGCTCCTGGGGTTGCCAGTCTGTTCCGAGATGTACTTATATCCCCGCTGCGCTGTAGGCACTGGAGATTTGAGGGGCTGAATGGGAAGAGGGGTTAGGTTTTCTGTGCGTGCGACGATCTTGTGGCAGCGGACGGCAGCAGGGTCGGCTCTGTCTCGGTCTTGGGCGGGTCTGGTTGTCACCCCGCGTCCCCGGCGGCCATGCAGCGGCGCCGGACATGTTCTGCCTCCAAGTACGAAACTCACAGTAAAGTTTGTGCCTCGCCTGTCGCTCTCTGTCCCCGCGACCCCCACCCCCGCAAAAGTGACAGACAAAGCCACACCCCCGCGCGGCCAGGCCGGTGAGGGGCGTGAATGCGGCGGGGGCGGGGCCCGCGGGGAGGGGGTAGTGGGGGGTGGCGGGGCGCATGCGCTGTACGGGGGGCCGAATGTTTCCCAAGTGTTTGAAACTGGTATTTGGGTTTTCCACGTTGGACAAGTGCGGCGCGGCGGGCAGCGCGCGCCCCTTCCCGCGCTCGCTCGGCCCAGCCCCGGCCCCTCCGCCGGGGTGCGCGCCCGCACGCCCGCCTGCGCCCGCCCCGCGCCCGAGGCCGCCGAGCGCTGGCCCGGCACGCCCGCGCCGGGTCCCCGGGCCCAGGCGGCGCGGCTCGCAGATGTAGCGGCGCGGGGCCGGCAGGAGGGGGGGGCGCCGGCGGGCGGGAGGTTTGCATTTTGCAGGGCTGGGCTCCGAGGGGGCGGGGGCTGGAGGAAGCGGAAAGCCGCGCCGAGTCGCCGGGGACCTCGGTGAACCATGTTGAGCCCTGCCAACGGGGAGCAGATCCACCTGGTGAACTATGTGGAAGACTACCTGGACTCCATCGAGTCTCTGCCTTTCGACCTGCAGAGAAACGTCTCGCTGATGCGGGAGATCGACGCGAAATACCAAGGTACGGCGGGATGCATGGGCGGGGGCGGCCGCTCCATCCCCGCGGGTCGCGGCTCGCCGAGGGGCCGCGGGCCGTCCTGGTCCCTTCCAGGGGAGCCGTGGGCCCGCGGCGGTGTCCCTGGTCCGGCAGAAACAAAAGGTCTGGAGCGTCTTTGATTCGTCAAGGTCCTTGTGTGCGAAGCCGGGACACGGAGGAGGAAGGAGAAAAGAGAGGTCTCAATGCCAGGCTGCGCGAGCAAAGCGCTCTTTGTAGTGAAGTGACGAGGCGGGGTGTTGCGGGGGAGGGGGCTCAGGGGCGCAGGCTACAGCGCGGAAGGAGGAATATGCCGCTTTCGCTAGGGCTGAGGGGCGCAGGGACGGGGCTACGCGCAGGTCTGCTGGGAGGGAGCTGCAGGCGAGGGGTCCCCTGGCCCTGCTAGCCATCCCCAGAGCCACATACACCCAGTCCCGAATCTGAGTGTTATATAAAGTCCAGGGTCCGTACTATGCGCGGTGTAGCCCCGGTCGCCCCCGCCCAGCCCCCCAGCTCTCCCGCGGTGCTGGACACCGAATCGGGGGTTACATGGCTTGGTGTAGTTTGCGGAGGGCCTGGGCTTTATTCCGTGCGTACGGTGGGGAGGGGAAAAGAGGGGAGGATGTGGCGATGAAGTCGCCCATCTGTGCTGCGCTCGGGGGGCGCGTGCAAAGACCGGGGTTGGAGAAGAACATGGCAGGGAGAAGACCTGTGGGTCGCTGTCTGCAGCCCCGGCTGCCCAGGGTCCGGGAGAGAAGCGAGGGTTCATGTCCGCTGGGAATTGTTGGCTGTTGGGGAAACTTTCCTGCCAGGTCAGGCACGGCTTTGGGGGCTCTGTTTGGAACGTAGGTCGTCACTCCGAGTTTACTAATGTTTACAGGGCTGCGCAGCAGGGAAACAAGATAGTGGGGGGAGGTGGAAAACCATAGCTTTCAGTGAAACACACAGAAACCCCTATTCCGCGAGGCGCCCCTGCGCGCTCTATAAAACACTCGCTTTCGCAGCGTTATTTATAAGAGGCTTATTAGCATATTGCGAACCTCCCGCTTTAGCTTTCTCATGATTGGCTGTGGCGTCCCCATGGAATGTCCTTATCAGTTCGCTGCTGAGCTATTGGTTGCTGGGCCGGATGAGGGCGGGCCTTGCACTGTGACTGCCATGGGTCTCTGTTTCCGCGGCCTTCTTTTTTTCTCTTTCGTAGAGGGGCGGGGAGGAGGGAGGAGGTCGAGTTGATTTGAATGTCTTCGGGTCGCCCGGCTTCTGGCCTTGGATTGGCTATTGACGCTGCGGGGTGGGCCGTGTTCCCCTGCCCTACTCTGAGATTGGCTCCCCTTCTGGCCTCCGCCCTCCGGCCTGGCGACCCTCATAGGCTGCAGTTGCCTGGGCGGGGCGTGTCCCCCACTGGCCTCCTCCCCATTGGCCGGGTTCCTGGCCCCGCCCCCTATCCTCAGGGACCCCAGCCTGGCCACTTCCGGCCGTGGAGCTATGGCGGCGCCCGGGACGCGAAGGAGAGGTTTCTTGGTCCTTCGGTTGGCTGTACCGAGGACTTGCCTCAGGCTTCCTGCCGTGGCCCCGGGGAACCGTGGGACAGGCCAGCGGCTGCGAGGATCGAGGGAAGCGTGAGTGACCCGTGTTTGGGGGCTCTTCTGGTCGTCCGTGCCCGTGGTGGTTCGAGTAGTGTAATCATTGAAGATCAGAGGTATTTAAAGGATTCACAGTCTTTGTAGAATCCGTAGTACTGTTAATTAGCATTTTCCTAGATGACAAAAAAAGGAGTACCTTTAAAATTTTCTAACATTCACGCCTGTATACCCCTTAAAGTTACTTCCTCCTTTTATGGCTCTTTCGCTGTTCAGTTAAATACACAGTGCGGTGCTTGACTCCTGTGGAGCACGTACTGAAGCCGGTCTGTTGAGTGAGCAGTAAAGTCTAATCATTTGTCATGAGAACAGTCGCCATTTACTCGGTTGAGATTTGCTATAAATGTTAAGATATGCAGCATGGCTTTTAAAAATTTTTACTTTATGTTGCAAGTCAAACGGTTAACAATTTTTACTGCGTAGTATGCATCAGTTGGAGGTTAATTCATAGTGATGGATTATAATTAATTCAACCAACTTTAAATGGTATTTGAGCTTATTTTAAAATTACTTTACTTGTGTTAACCCACCATGGAAGTCGCCTTCATAAAGAACTTAAGTGCAAACCTATGTAAAATTAAAGTACATTATGGATCATTGGAAAGATCAAATTTGCTGCGATCTCTTTTAATCCTTAAATTTCCCCCCCCCCCCCCCCGGTACCATTGTTTTCCTACAGTAATGTTATTACTGTGGAGCATTTCTAGAGGAAATGGTCTGCAGCAGTTTGAGCTGATGGGGCTGAAGAAGTGAGTATCCTGGCAAGATGCCTTCCTAGCTAGTGCTGGTGTTCCTTCCTTTTTAACAGACATTTGTACTTAGAGTGGCTTTGTTTAAATAAAGTGCTTTGCTCCTGGCATCCAAGAAATATATGCCATTATGAAGGTAACAGAATTACTTCTCCCTAGTGTCGCGGGTTCGATTCCCAGTCAGGGCACATGCCTGGGTTGTGGGCCAGGTCTCCAGTGGGGGGCCATGCAAGAGGCAACCACACATTGACGTTTCTCTCTCTTTCTCCCTCCCTTCCCCTCTCTAAAAATAAATAAATAAAATCTTTAAAAAAAAAAAAAAAAGAATTACTTCTCCCTAATTTTGTGATGTTTATTTCTTTCCCACAAGTGAGATGCTACGTGAGTGTAAGCTTGCTTGTGATATAAAAGAAGCCATACTTATTAAAATTTAAATTAGCCATATGGTAGAATTGTTCTCTTTTCTCTGAAATGCTAAAACTGTTGCTACAAATTTGGTTAGTTATTAAACCAAATGATAGTTTTGTAACGTGCAATTCATTTAAACATAAATGTCAGAGCCGTGACTGGGTAGTTCATTTCATTAGTATCATCCCAATATGCCAAGGTTGTGGGTTCCATCTCCGATCAGGGCACATAAAAGAAGCAACTAATGAATGGATAAATAGGTGGAACAACAAATTGATGTTTCTGCTTGTCTGTCTGTCTTTCTCTCAAATAAGTTTTTAAAATAAACATTATTAAGTATTTCTAAACAACATCATTTGGGTTTAAAAAATGGCAGAAACTTACTTTAACATCTATTAAAGAGAACTTGGGTTGAGCACAGCTATTTATTTTCAGGATTAATTAAGATGCTGTAGGACTGTGGCACTCCTTTCTGGTGGGAAATTCCACATTGTTCTAGGAATTATCTTCAGAGTTATCTTTAGTTTAAGAATGTAGCCTGGAAAATAATACTTACCATTTAGCTAAGCTCCAGAGTTGGCCTAAGTTTGTATGTTTACTTTAGTTTTAGATTTATGCCTTTTAACTATTTGGAGATAAGATCTGGGTGATAGCCACATTTTATATGTTTTCTCCCCACATCCCCACACTTTAATTTCCTAGTTCAAGAGTAGAATTGCCTTATTTCGAGAAACTGCAAAAGGTTAACAAGAGAAAAGTCTGCTACTATTTCATGGTACTATTTGGGGGGAATAACTCTGGAAATTTGTACCTGTGTATTTAAGCTTTTGGCAAGAATGTTTACCTTCCTTATCTCAATCAGATTTTTTAACAGCTTTATTTTTTGAGAAATTGCCTAATTACATTTGCAAAATTTCATTTAATATTCACACACTTTGCCTTCCTACCTATCTAAGAAGATTTCAATTTAATGTTGAGGGTTTTTAATTTATTTTTGATGTTTTACAGTCTGTAGATATGTTACTGTTTTAAGCAGTAAATGCAAAAGCAAAATCTGCCACCTTTGCTTTAAAGCAAGGCTGGATTGTGTGGCTTATTGTGATAAACCTTTATTATTTTCAGTAATACAGAAGAATAAAATTCTAGGATGAAAATGATGTGACTGATAAATTGAGTCTCTGGGTAATAAGTAATATTTATATACAGTCTATAATAGAGTATTGTAGACATCAGTACATTAGAATAAAATGAATAAGGGCCTTTAAATTATTAGAAAAATATTTGAAAAAACAATGGAAATAGAGGACATGATTAATTTTATTGAAAAATTTGGGACCCAGTGCTTCATCTGAATTTGATCTTTTCTCCTAATTGTCCATCGTAAGAGTATTACACTTCTGAATGTGCACATTCCCTTGGGGAGCTTTTGGTAGCACTTTGCTAAATGAGAACTGTGTTGGCATTTGTATTTAGTTCCAGGGATTTTTTTCTACAGGGAAAAAAAAAAAGTCTGCTAAGACGACATACAAGGTATAAGCTTTTTCATACTAGGAAACTTTGCATTGATCATTTCTCTCCTTTGTAATTACTTTTTCATAGACCAGAGAATTAAATAAAAGGCTTGGTAGTATTTATAGTGTGAGTGTAATGCTCATTTTTCCCTTTGCAGAAATCCTGAAGGAACTGGATGAGTATTATGAGAAGTTTAAACGGGAGACGGACGGCGCCCAAAAGAGGAGAATGTTGCACTGCATTCAGAGAGCCCTGATTCGGAGCCAGGAGCTGGGTGACGAGAAGATTCAGATTGTGAGTCAGATGGTAGAGCTGGTGGAGAACCGGACCAGGCAGGTAGACAGTCACGTGGAACTCTTTGAGGCACACCAAGAAGTCAACGACACCACTGGCCATAGTGGCAAAGCCGGCCAAGATAAGTCCAAGAATGAGACAATCACACAGGCAGAAAAGCCCAATAACAAGAGGTCTCGGCGACAGCGCAACAACGAGAATCGGGAGAATGCAGCTAATAATCATGACCATGATGACATCACCTCAGGAACGCCTAAGGAGAAGAAAGCAAAGGCCTCCAAGAAGAAGAAACGCTCCAAGGCCAAAGCAGAGAGGGAAGCATCCCCTGCAGACCTTCCCATCGACCCAAATGAGCCCACGTACTGTCTTTGCAATCAGGTCTCCTATGGAGAAATGATCGGCTGTGACAACGACGAGTGCCCCATTGAGTGGTTCCACTTCTCCTGTGTAGGACTGAATCATAAACCAAAGGGCAAGTGGTACTGTCCCAAATGTCGAGGGGAGAATGAGAAAACCATGGACAAAGCCCTGGAGAAATCCAAAAAGGAGAGGGCTTATAACAGGTAGTTGGTGGACCTTGCTGAGCAGTGAGGAGGACTAAGCCAGTGTATTTATTACATTGCCACCTTTGGTGAGGTGCAAGGACTGTACAATGTATATTTTTAAAGAATGTTAGAAAAGGAACCATTCCTTTTGTAGGGATGGCAGTGATTCTCTTTGCCTTTTGTTTTCATTGGTACACTTGTGTAACAAGAAAGTGGTCTGTGGATCAGCATTTTAGAAACTACAAATATAGGTTTGAATTAAACACTCAAGTGAGTCTCTGACTGATTTTTGGGGTGGGGGGGGAGGGAATCGGGAGAGTTGACCTGGAAGCATCGTAACATGTTAAATGTGGAAAGAAAAGATTCATTTAGCAACTGTTTTATTTTAATAAAAATAATGTTATTATTTCATGAACAATTTTTTAAAAAGTTATCCAACCAAGTTGCTAAATCTTCTTGCTATAATAATGTATAGCCATATAACAATTCAATAACAATTTAAAGTTTGAAAATTATTTTTGAAAAAGGTAAATGGTTAAATTTTACATGACATTTTACATAGTGTCCTATTCCCCAAATGGCCATTTTTAAATGATTGTGTACATTTTTTAATAGCCAAACAGAAGTGGTCTTGTTATAGAATCAAATTCATGCTTTTGCTATCACCCATCCTAGTATAATGTAGTTCATTTATGTAAAGTGTATAAATGTACATTTCCAAGTGAACTTGCACTTGCTGTATTATAATCAGAAGTGTAGCCAGATGCCATTGTGAAACCAAGGTGTTTCCTGCTTTGCAGATGTGACATCAAGAAATAAATGAAACTTAACCAGTTCTAGTAGTATATTTAATTTCAACATAAGTGATTTTTAAATTTTTATCTTCAAAGTATGTACACCAGCAGTTTAGACAAAGCCTTAAGCAAAATTTGGTATTATTGTTCTCAGTAATAAAACAGAAGTTACCTAGTTGTCAGCAAGTAAATATCAAAACAGAATATATATTTAGACCAAGGGTTAGAAAATTATTGCCCATAGGCCAGATCCAGCCTTCCATCTGTTTTTGTATGGCCTGTGAACCAAGAATGATCTTTACATTGTTTAAATCAAAAGAAGAATCCTATTTTGTAACATACAAAAATTATATGGATTCAAATTTTAGTGTCCATAAATAAAGTTTTATTGTCACACAGTTATGCTCATTCACTATTTTTGTACAGTGACAGAGTTGAGTGGTTGTGACTGAGAGACTAGTAGCCACAAAGCTGAAATTACTTATTTTTTGATCTTAAGTTTGCTGACCTGATTTAGACTAATTTCTTGCATGATAAATTGTCCTTAATTGCCCACATATTAAAAGGGTCAACAGAATTTCCATTTCTAAGAGATATATGATTCACTTTAACCATATATTGCAGTTTGTTTTACATCCTCTGTGAAGCTGCTGCAAGGAAGAACTATAGCATCTAAGGATCTGTGTGGCATTTATTGTAAGTAAAACAATAAGTTGTTCTTTGATTGTTTACTTCATTTGATAAAAATTATTGAGAACTTATTTGTGCCAGAGTTAATTAAGTCTCTGTTTTACAGTGAATTTCCATTGTAGGAGGCTATTTGGTAGAGAAATGTAAATTACACTTGATCACATAAATTAAAATGTGAACTTTTTGCATATTAGTACCTACAAATAGGCATTTACTTTCCAGCAAAACTCCAAAACATTTGAGAATCTTGTGTTGAAATTTGGTAAGATATACCTAGACAAACAATAAACAAAAAGTTTACTATATGAAATAAGTTTAACTAAAACACTTGATATTGACAAAAGTAGTTTATTTATTTTTTAATTATTTTATTGTTCAATTATAGTTGTCTGCATTTTCCCTCCATCATTCCCCACCAAAAGTAGTTTAAAAGAATCTTTGCTTATATAAAATTCTATTTAGTTTTTTACTTCTATTTTAATTAGTGCTAATAATGAAAATTAAGTTATGAGAGTAAAGATTAAATAGAACACAGTTGCTGATCCCAGGTTTCTTTATATTCAGTGTTGCTATAGATGGCTGTAGTCGAGACAGAAACTATTTGTATGCATCTTTGTGCCTTTGGGGTTTGATCTTCCATAAATTTGCTTAATTCCTTTTTTTAAATATATTTTATTGATTATGTTATTACACTTGTCCCATTTTCCCCCTTCATTCCCCTCTACCCCCCTTCCACCCACATTCCCCCCTTTAGTTCATGTCCAATGTGTCATAATTATGAGTTCTTTAGCTTCTACATTTCCCACACTATTCTTACCCTCCCCCTGTCTGTTTTCTACCTACCATCTATGCTACTTATTCTCTGTACCTTTTCCCCCTCTCTCCTCCTCCCACTCCCCTGTTGCTAACCCTCCATGTGATCTCCATTTCTGTGGTTCTGTTCCTGTTCTAGTTGTTTGCTTTGTTTTTATTTTTGTTTTTGGTGTGGTTGTTAATTGTGAGTTTGCTGTCATATTACTGTACATGTTTTTTATCTTTTTCTTAGATAAGTCCCTTTAACATTTCATATAATAAGGGCTTGGTGATGATGAACTCCTTTAACTTGACCTTATCTGGGAAGCACTTGATCTGCCCTTCCATTCTAAATGAAAGCTTTGCTGGATAGAACAGTCTTGGATGTAGGTCCTTGCCTTTCATGACTTGGAATACTTCTTTCAGCCCCCTCTTGCCTGTAAGGTCACTTTTGAGAAATCAGCTGACAGTTTGATGAGAACTCCTTTGTAGGTAGCTGTCTCCTTTTGTCTTGCTGCTTCTAAGATTATCTCCTTATTTTTAATCTTGGCTAATGTCATTATGATGTGCCTTGGTGTGTTCCTCCTTGGGTCCAACTTCTTTGAGACTCTCTGAGCTTCCTGGACTTCCTGGTAGTCTATTTCCTTTGCCAGATTGGGGAAGTTCTCCTTTATTATTTGTTCAAATAAGTTTTCTACTTGTTGCTCTTCCTCTTCCCCTTCTGGTACCCCTATAGTTCGGATGTTGGGATGTTTAAAGATGTCCTGGAGGTTCCTAAGCCTCTCCTCATTTTTTTTTGAATTCTTCATTCTTCATTCTTTTCTGATTGGATGTTTCTTCCTTCTGGTCCACTCCATTGATTTGAGTCCCAGTTTCCTTCCCATCACTGTTGGTTCCCTGTACATCTTTCTTTATTTCACTTAGTGTAGCCTTCATTTTTTTCATCTAATTTGCAACCAAATTCAATCAATTCTGTGAGCATCCTGATTACCAGTGTTTTGAACTCTGCATCTGATAGGTTGGCTATCTGTTTGTTGCTTAGTTGTATTTGTTCTGGAGCTTTGATCTGTTCTTTTCATTTGGGCCTTTTTTTGTTGTTGTTGTTGTCTTGTCTCAATGTGCTTGTTATGTAGAAAGGGATGGAGCCTTAGGTGTTCACCAGAATGGGGCAACCCAGTCACTGAGTTGCAATGCTGTATGTGGGGGAGGGGTCCGAGAGGGAACAATGGTGCTTACTCCACTCTCTGCTGGACTTCAGTCACTTCCCCGACTTCCCACAAGCAAATTGGGCCCTTCTGGTGCTGATTTTTGTGTGGGTGCGCTTGTGTACATTCTAGGACCCTGTGGGTCTCTCCAATGAACTCTCCTGTGAGGCTGGGATTCTCTCCCAGCACCTCAACCCCCATGGGTGTTTTCAGTCAGTGTTTTGGGGCTTTATTTCCCCACACTGGAGCCCTGGGTTGTGTGGTCTGTCTCTCTCCCCAGTTTCTCCTGGTTTATCTGTGCGCGAATGTTGGACCACCTGGTTTGCCAACCGTCTTGCGCACGGTGCCCCTCCACAATCTGCCGCCTCACTGGGTCTGCCCACTGCAGTCTTGCACGCTTGCCAGCCACCACTTTTTTGGGCTGCTGCCCAACTCCACCCCTCCTACTGGTCTGGATAAATGTGTCTACTTTAACTCCGTGGTTGTTGGACTTCCATACAGTTCAATTTTCTGTCGGTACTGGTTGTTTTTTGTTTCTAAATCGTCCTTTTTTAGTTGTGCGAGGAGGCACAGTGTGTCTACCTACGCCTCCATCTTGGCTGGAAGTTGTAATTTGCTTAATTCTTGATCCATAGATTTTCACTTTTAGGACACGTTTCATGTAGGGTGATTCTGAGAAATAAATGAGGTTAATTAAATGAGTGACATTGGGATTATGTTAAGCAAATGCTGAATGTTTTTCCCCTACCTTTAGTGAAGTTTCCACTAAAGACAAATAGTGAGGCATTTTTTTTCTGTGAAAAATGTGGAACATTATAGAAGATTTTTTTTGGATTTGGTAGTATTTTAAGTCACTTTTAATTCCTTTGGACATTGAAAATACAATCACAGATAAGTACTCGGTAAATCAAGATTAGGCTTTAAATCATGATTAAATACTATAGGAAGATCCAGGTAGCCCTGGGGGTTGCTGAAAACAGGATTGAATTACTTTTGAAAATAGATTAATTAGAAGCTATCTAATGTAGAATAGTTGCTTATTTTTTTGTTGAAGTATAACAGGCATATAACATTTTATTTCAGGTGTACAACATAATTGTATACATTTTGAAATGATCACAAGCCTAGTTAACATTAGTCATATTAAGTTACAGAAATTTTTTTAAATTTTGTGATGAAGACTTTAAAGATTTACTCTTTTAGCACCTATAAAGTATGCAATGCATTAATGCTAACTATAGTCATTATGCTATACATTATATCCCTGTGAGTTATAACTGGAAGTTTGTACCTACCTTACGGCCTTTGCCCTTTAGCCCACCTGCATCACTGCTTTTGACAACCACCACTTCCAGTTCCTTATATTTAATAACCAAGTTATTTTAGTTCAGATAGGGTCTAAAATGTTTCCGTTAGAATGGAATACTTTATTTTAAACTAGGCTAAGGAAATTTGGTTCATTCAATTAATTAGCATGTATCGAGTAGCCATGGCTGGCGTTCCTGGCGCAGCAGGTGGAGAGGAGTGTGTACTCTGGGTACTGAGAAGGAATACTGACTGTAGTAGCAGGACCCATGGGCCACGCAGAGACACATCTTCCAGTGACTTGGACATTGCGGTATAGTCGTCTCAGTAACCAAGACTATCAGTGGTTACAAGTTATGAAGTAATAAAGTATTTATCAAGGTAAAAGCCATTTTATTAGTAGTAGTATACTTATTTTAGAAAGACTAGGTACTTAAAATAACCTTTTGTATCATACAGTGTTTCAGGTGAAATATATTAAGATATTAAACCTTTTCATTAGGCAAAATTATTAATTTTTTGCCTGCGCACTTTTAAAGACAGAATGTGCTTTTGCAGGAGATCTAGCTTTCCTCTGTTGTTCCAGCTGAAGTAATTGATGAATCTTTGTAATCACTGGCATGTGTAGAACAAGATTTTAGGATATTGTCTTTCTCCCTCTAGGCTTTAGCTTGTAATCCATTCCTATTTAATCTTGGGGTCCAGGTGGTGGTAGATGGTTTGGGAGGTAAACTTTTGGGTCTGTTTAATCTGGAGAAATTGCTGGTTAATTACTGCTTGCACTCACACTTCATCACCCTCATGCTATGTGTATAGAGGGCTTAGGAAGGCAGAAAGGTGTGTTGTGTATAAAGATAGCCTCTGAGATTTTTATGAGGGGCTTTGTTTTAGAATGCTTATTTTAACTGTTCAGTTTTCCTCACAAACTTCTTGTGCTATGTCCTCTACCCCCCAAAAAAAATAACAACAGATACATAGTTTTCAGTGGAATTTAAAAAAAAAAAAAAAAAAAAAAACACCTTAGGTCACTTCTCTTGCCTCAAAAACTTTGTATTACCTGATTTTGTTCATAAAGGTAGTATTGATAACTTCTCATTTAAAATCCTTACTTTAACAAGAAGTCACTGCAAACAATAACAGGTTAAGATTTTTTTTAATACTTGCCTGAGAATATGCTTATTGATTTTAGAGAGAGGGGAAGGAAAGGAGAGAGAGGGAGAGACATCAATCAGTAGCCCCACTTATGGGCCCCAGCCAGTCGAACCAAACCAGCAACCTAGGCACGTGACCTGCTCGGAATCAAGCCCATAACCTTTTCATGTATGGGGAGGATGCTCTAACCAACTGAGCCATACCAGCCAGGGCAACAGGTTAAATCTTGATTTGTACCATTCAATGCTTTGTTAAACCAGAGTTTTTCTATTTAAAGAAAATGCATTTAGTTCTGGCTGTTGTGACACTTGGAGCGTCATCCAGTAACCAAAAGGTTGCAGGTTTGATAAGCGGTCAGGGCACATACCTAGGTGCAGGTTGATACCCCAGCCCCAGTCCGGGTCTGGGCATGTGATCCTGGGCCTGTAAGAGCCAATCAGTGCTTCTGTCTCATATTGATGTTTCTCTCCCTCTCTCCCTTCTCTCTCTAAAAGCAATAAAAAAAATGTCCTGATGTGAAGATTAAAAGTTTTTTTTAAAGCAAAGGAAATGCTTCAGTTTAAGCAAGTCAACTCAGAAGTTTCTCAGCATCTCTGACATAGAGAAATAACAGCCACCATTGTCTGCCATTTGCTAGTACCATAGTGTACATAGTATCCTTAGTATATGTTATGTTAATTCTTTAAAACAACCCTGTCATGAAGGTGGTAGTGTTTCTGGTGAGGATGCTAAAACGCAGGCAAGGAGACCTGATTCGCACGAGGCCACCCGTCCCGTACTTGGCTGCAAACCCTGTATCCTCTTACCACCATGGTACACCAGGAATCCTGCCCAGTGCTCAGGACCTGGCGCTGTCGACCCATAGTAACTGATGCCGGGAGCAGAGCTAAGTGTTTACAGTGATCTTGTCTGGCTTCACTGCTCTGTGTGGTAGGGAATTACCCTTGGTTAATGACAAAAACTAAAAAAAAGTAAAAGAAACTTGTAGAGCAGAATAGGGGGAAGTCTGCTTGAAATCATCTTCATTGCTGGACTTTCTACCTGAATGAAAGACCTGTGCTGCCAAGTATAGCATGTGCATCTGCTTTTCCTCGGGTGAACCAGTAAGTACACTGTCATAGCATGCTTTTGCCCTGTAGTAAGTTCCAGGATTGTATTTATACCCAAAGGTTTTAAGCAATTTACCAGAACCAGAATGTTGTCCTAGAATTGGCATGAGATGTGAAGTCAGAAAGTTTGAATCAGGACTAGGTTATCACCCACAGTCTAACCTCAGGAAGTCACTCTTCAGCCCCGTGTCCTCATAGGCAAAATAAGGCCAGTGTTACTGTGTCTCTCATAGGAGTACCAATGTAGTTACTGTGTGACAGTACTACATTAAAGCCAGACACCACACAAATAATGATGTGAGTGATATTTTTGGTCAGTTGTTGATTGTTAACAGTTTTACAATTTTAGGTAACAGGTTTATTCTTTTCTGTTTTGTTTTTTTAAAACCTCTCGACATTTTTCCATTGCTTCGGGAGAGAGAGAGACAGACAGACAGACAGACAGACAGACAGACAGACAGACATTGGTTGCCTCCCATACACTCCCAGACTGGGAATAAAACCTGCAACCTAGGTACGTGCCCTGACCTGGAATCGAACCCACAACCTTTCAGTCTACGAGGTGATGCTCCACCCCACTGAGTCATACTGGCCAGGGCAGTGAGTATATTCTGAAAGATGAAATTGAGGTTCCCGTACAGCTGGAGTCAAGTCTGGCCTTAGAATAAAGTTACTTCCTCTTTGATCCTGAGTGAGGAGTAAGTCTGCAGCTGCTTTTCTATAAATGATTCTGTTTCTCTTGGAGAACACAGAAGTAAGTAAATAAAGAGTTTTCATTTGCAGCAGCAAGCAGTCTATTAAAATCTTGTTGACTTGGCTCAGAAATTATGGTACTTCAGTCCCTGATGTGTGTAGGTGAGGAAACAGGCCGAGAATGATGAAGTTACTAAGCAGTTGGTGGTGGGGCTCCTGGGCCAGATTCCAGTGCTGTTGTTCCAGGCAGCACCCGTCTCCCCGCTGCTTCACATGTGGGTCTGGTCTCACTTGTGCAGGCTTTAGAGTTGCTCCTCCTGGAAAGCCATAGGCCTTTTTTAAATGTGTTGAGTAAATAATCTAAGAATTGGCCTAGAAAAGCAAGACTTTTTTTCTAACTTCTAAACATTCTATAATTACACCTAAAATGAAATTTCAAATTGCTTAGTGAGAAGAAAATATTTTTATGATAAATGTATAGGTCTTTAAAATATAGTATTTTAAAATGATTAATAATTGAGAATTTGATTAGATTTTGATCATCCAATACATTAAATATGTTCTATTATAAAATTTTATAAAAACAAATAATTGTTCATTGGGTATATTAACAATTTATCCATTTACAAAGATGTTTAGGAATGGTTTTCTCTCTCCCCAGTTTATTTTACATGAGAAGTTGCTTGATAAATACTTATTTTTCCTCTATTATCATACTCGGAGCATTAATTTTGGTTGCAAATAACAGTAATTAACTGGTGATGCCTTAAGCACAGGTGGAAAAAATAAGAGAAAGGCCAGCACCAGAGCAGCAATGGGGACAGGCAGCATGGCTTTCTCTCTGCAGCACAGATGTGACTTGAGAAACAGTTTGGCCCAGGGAGAAACAGACCCACTTGGCATCAACTATGGCCAAGGGGGCAGATGGCATGCTAGACGCTGAGTTACTAGAAGTTTGGTTCAGACAGTCAGGTACTATGTTTAGAGGAAATCTTTCCGTTTTTAAAATCCTTGCCCTGATAGATGCCATGTTTAAAGTGGAGAGTTCTACTGCCACCATGGCAACCAGATTAGATCTGGCCTCATTCTTTCACCATCAGCTGGGATGTACTCTGGGGATGGAAATGAACTTTTGTATTTTAAGTTAAGTAAAAAGGTGGTGGTGGAGATTTTAATTATTCCATGGTCAGTATGCATGATTTTCAAAATATTTTTGATATTTTGAGTCATTGATCTGCTCTGTAAACGTGAAAAATTAAAAGTTGACTTACAGTTAAATACATTCCAGGTACAAAGATCTGCCATAAAATACCAGTTAATTGAAGGTACTAATACATGAAGATGAACTTTCACAGCATACCATTTGATGTGAATGGATAATAAGGGGATTTCACTTGCAAATTTTGTAGTCTTATTTCTAGACAGAAGAATGTTAACAAAAGTGAAAACTGGATTGAGCTGCTGAAGGGAAAGAGGAGAATAGGATGGACAAGGACAGTCATGAAACAGTTTGTGGGGTTTATTCCTATTACTCTGTATTTCAAAAATGATCTGAAATGTTAGTGTTAAGCATAGTATTATTATTTATTAAGTTCTAACAGGACTTAACTAAGGTAGTGCAAATCTTAGATGAAGTTATAATCCTATCACTAAGTTTGCAGAACAAATTAGTTTTTGAAAAATACATGACAACTAATTATACTGTAAGAAGAGCAAACTTGATCATATCAGCAAAACTCAAAGTAGCAGGTTCACTGTAATTACTGAGGCTAATGTCTTGAGGAAGCAAAGTACATGGATGAATTTACTAATTTTACTTTTTTTCTTCATATAAGGTTACTTTGTAGTATGATTCTTATGACAATTTTACTTAAATATTTTTAATATCTTTCCCATATTTTTAATTTGAGAAAGAAACTAACGAATGCCATTTCTGGCCTCCTAGTAAGATCATAACACTGGAGTGTACATGGGGTAAAAGAGTGTTCCATAACCAAGAACATTATATTCCCTTCATCTGTAATGGTGCAACTTGGACTCTTGACAGTTGACGGTGCCAAGTCAACATTCCTTGAGTGCAGGAAAAGCAGGTGGTCAATCCTAGAAATATGTGGACAATAAAATAAAAAAGGTATCATTGAAAGAACATACCTGCGGAAGCCATGAAGAACTTCTGATCAATATGGTGGACTGAGATAGCTCCCACACACTAAAAATGCTAGATGAAATATGTAGGAGGGAAAAAGTTTTAACTATATAAGAGCAAAGAAATGAAAGGAAATTCCTCATGTGCTCAAGCAAAGGAAATCAGAGTAAGAATAAACAGCTGCTGACCAGGTACACAGGTGACTGAGGTGGCCCAATCAAAACGTGCCCTCTGCTGGCCACAGTGATGAGTATAAGAATGGGCAGGTACCCCAAGTCCATTACTGTATCTTCCCTGGAACTTTTTTTCTGGAGCTACCAGCACAATTACTTTCCCTCTTTCCATTGGAGCTGCCAACCAGTTAGGATTTTGAGCTGGGGTTTATGGGGGTTGCCTTACCAACAGTGTGGAGAAAGTCCTCCCTGGAAAATGAGGGAAATAGAGTACCCGATGACATCGTTTGAATTCCTGAAGCAAAATGAATCCCTGGGACCAGCCAATTTCATGAGTCAATAAATCCTTTTGTTCTTAAGCTAGTTCAATGTGGGTTTGTGTACTGATCAAATCAACCACCACCTCCACTTCCCAGTCCTGCTAACTTTCTCAAGATAACAGCTATCAAGAGTTGGTATCTGTTATCTACAAATCTTTTTGAAAAAAAGTTATATGCACCCCTCTATGGTGCTCTTAAGACAAGTTTCACACTCTTCCTATCACAAGCAGGGCTTGATTTCTCCTCCACTGGCCTCTGGTTGAACCTTCCCACCTGCCCTCGTGAGGAGTGTGCAACAGACATGACACCATGAAACTTCTAAGGAAAGAATGGAGAAGGCAACCCAACTGACGGACTATCCCTCCTCTCCACAGATGCTCACGCTTAGGACACAGCTACCCTTAGGACTTCACCCTTAGGAAGGCCAGTCAGTTGTTCCTGCTGTCTTCAGCTGAGTTGCAATGGTGGCCAGTGCCAACCACCAGACATATGAGTGATCGAGCTTGCAGATGATGCCAGCCCCAGGTGACTGCCAAGTGAATGGAGAGGAACTGTCCGCACCCACCCTACTCAGATCACAGATTCCTAGCAAATTAATTATGGGATGGTTTGTTACACAGCAGTAGATAACCAGAATAATACCTATGCAGACAGTTTTACTTTGCTTTCCATGTAAATGTTAGCATACCCTATGTGTTGATCTTCAACTAGCTAAGTGTTTTCCTCTGTAACACTTTGCCCTGGAGATCTTTCCGTGTCAATAAAGATTAGTTAACATATAATTAACTACTGCAAATAATTTTGTCCTATATCAAAATTAGTTTAAACACTATTTGAAGAATACCTATATACTTGTTACTTGAATCTTATAGGCATATGGTTTATGTGTTTTCATTTACTCATGGTATCTATGACATCTTTCAGTGATGTTTTATAGGTTTCTTCATATTTCTTAATTGCTATCCTTTATTTTAATTGCCACCATACAGGGAGCAATTTTTTCATGATTTTACTTTCTTGGGTATAATTTGCATGTGAAAAAGCAGTTAATTGTTGTTTGTCAATTTTTGATCTGGCCACTTTGCTTGCAGAAACTTCTCATTTGTTCTGGAAGTTTGTCAGGTGACTTTGAGATTTACTAGGTAGAGGACCTTTGCTACAGAGTTACTAGAGCCTCGAGCATTTCCATGGCTGACAGTAGGCGTTCCCTACTGTCAGCCATGGAAATGCCCTTAGAACCTGTCTCTGCCCTTCTTCTGCAGAGCCCTGTTTTGGTTCTAATGGGAATGCTTTCCCACGTTGTTCTAATAGTGATAGGGGTTTCCAGTAAATCCTGTTTGTCAGGTTCAGGAAAGTTCCTCCTGTGATTTCTGGTATTTCCAGAAATTATTGTTGAATTTTGTCAGATACTTTTTTTTTAAATGGGGGGTAGGGATGGGAGCAGCTACACATAGATCTTCTCCTTTTTAAAAACAATAAATTTATTTATTTATAATCAGTATTTTTTTAAATTGTTGATCTTGTACAGTTTTCTGTCTTTTACTCCCCCCACAGCCCACCGCCCCAGCCCTCCCCACCTCCCTCCCATTTCCACCCCCCATAGTTTTTGTCCACGTGTCCTTTATACTTGTTGCTCTAAACCCTTCCCCTTTTCCCCTGAAATTCCCTCCCCTCTCCCCTCTGGTGACTGTCAGCCTGTTCTCAATTTCAGTGTCTTTGTTTATATTATGCTTGTTTGTTTTGTTGATTAGGTTCCTGTTAAAGGTGAGATTATATGGTATTTGTCTTTCAGAGCCTGGCTTATTTTGCTTAGCATGATGCTCTCCAGTTCCTCCTTCTTAAACATTGAGGAAATTTTCTAATTTTGAAAAATCTTAACATTGTTGGCATAAACTCTTTGTAGACATAATTTTCTTTTAATGCACTTCTGTATTTGATTTGATAATATTTTAGTATTTTTATGTCTCTGAGATAAAGCTTTTTATTTAAGCACAGTTATTCTATAATCTTTGTGTGATAGCTTTAATATCTGATGTCTTTGAGGATTTTATTTTGCTGTCATTCTCAGTTGTAATGCCTTGTTTTGTCTGGTCAATTGGTTGTTTACTTCTTCTTGCTGTGAAACAGCTAATCTCTTTGGAATTTTACCTGGAGGAATTCTTATGACTTTAGTAGAAGGTGTGTTCCTCCATTGGGGGTCTTTTTTCTTCTGCCAACTTACAAACAACCTGGAAACGAAGTTAAAATCCCAGCTTATTTTTCAAACCATAGAACAACTAATATAAATTCACACCACAAAGATACATGAAAGCTGGCTGTGTTTTCAAATTTCCTCCCTTCATATAGGACCAAGAGTGAGAATCTTTGCTGTCCTGTTCTGCATGGCAAATTTAATTTTCATTCTAGCTTTATGAGAGTGGACTATGCTGGACTTTCCAACTGGGGCAGCACTGGGCTAGAACCTCCAAGCAATGTTCCTCAGTCTGTGTGGCCTGAGAAAGATCAGGAAGCTTTGGCCAAGCTGCTGTGTCTCCTCCCCACCCACTCTACTCCTTGGACCCCACCCAGCCCTCCAGGAAGTCCAGGGCTCCAGGGTTTGACCTAAAGGGAAGAAAGACATTGTTGTCACTAACAAGGATTTCTGCTTTCACTAAGGTTTTGGGCTTCTGTGGATTATTTTTAAACCTCATGCCATCTCAGCAATGCATCTAAAAAATACTTTTTAACATATTAATCATCTTAATTTGAGGATAGTTCAGGATATCTAGCCTGCCATATTGCTGGAAATAGAAGTCTTTTATCAACTCCCTTTTGCCCGTTAAACATTAAATTCTTGGACACCAGGAACCACAATGGATTTATTTTTACATCCTGGGGCCTGGCACACATTAGTGTCTGCACAGGAAATATTATTTGAATGAATGCCAAAAGCAATCATTTCAATTTCAAGTAATTGGTATGAAATTCTAAGTACAGTCAAGGTAATTTCCTTTCTTAAAACTGAAGGGTATATTATCTAAACGTCACAATATGGATTAGAGAGTTTCTTGGGAAGCTCGTTATCCATGTGAACTTTGTTTCAGTCAAATTAATTGGGAAGTTGGTTGATTGTACTTTAGCTTGATCACATGGATTCCATCCATTAGGACAGCTGTATATGTTGTCAAATTACACAATTACAGAAATCAGATTGCAAAGATGTAGGAAAAATATTCTCAACGTAAAAATTTTGCAACTTCTACTTTTCAATGATATTTTACATTGGAAAGTAAAATATTTGTACTGACATTCACCATGATTATTAGATTATCTCATTGATCCACTTCTTCTTAATTCAGCATTTATCTCTTCAATCAGCTTTTAGGAAGTGTGTATTATATGCACCTTGGTAAATACAGGTTACAAAGAAAGCACATTCCTGCTTCAGTGTTCTCCCAGTTAGAGACCAGCATTAATAATCATAATACACCAAGCCCTTATTCTATGAAAGGTTAAAGGGACTTATCTAAGAAAAAGAAGATAAAAATATGACAGTGAAAAGACAGCAAACTCACAGCTATTAAGAACCACATCTAAAACAAAAGCAAACTAAGCAAACAGCTAGAACAGGAACAGAACCACAGAAATGGAGATCACATGGAGGGTTAGCAACAGGGGAGTGGGAGGAGGAGAGGGGGAAAAGGTACAGAGAGTAAGTAGCATAGACGGTGGGTAGAAAATAGGGAGAGGGCAAGAATAGTGTGGAAAATGTAGAAGCTAAAGAACTATGACACATGGATATGAACTAAAGGGGGGAATTTGGGTGGGAGAGGGTGTGCATGGTGGAGGGGAATGATGGGGGAGACATGAGACAACTGTAATAGCATGGTCAATAAAATATATTAAAAAATCATAATACAGTAAAAAAATAAACAATAGAAGTACATATTGGGCACAGCAGTAGCACAGAAGAGTGAAGCACTGTGTTTCACAGCAACCAGGAAGGTTTTGCTGAAGAGGCTGCTGTGTTGAGACTGGAATGGTGTAGTTTGGAGTAGCTTTTACCAGATAAAGGGTGTCAGGCCATGGAGTCTGGGTGTGGGTCCAGGGGATAGGAAGCAACATTTGGCCCAGTCTCCCATTCTGTGTCCCAGGTGGCCTCCTGTCATGGTCAGGGTTTCCTATTGCTACTGGGTGCTCAGATTTTAATGCCTCCCACCAAGGACTCTAAAGTGTCCCTGCTCATTCTCCAGAACTATGTTCACTGACCCAAGGTGACACTGAGCCAGATGACCATGCCTCCTCTCCTTACTCTTCCTTGATAATTTAAACATGTTTAAGTGCTACTCTCTTCTTTTTCTTTTTGAATATTCTATAGGATTTTGATTTGTTCTTGCTCTCGTTCTCTTCTTATGAGAACTAACTTGAAATTTAACATTTGAAATAAATGCAGGCTCAAAGTGCCATGGTCTCTATTTAGAAATGTGAGTGACAAAATTTAATACAAAATAAGAGAAGACACAACCAAAATATCCAGAACATACTCTTTCTCTTACGAGTGTACATCTTCTATTTTTATGTATCCATCCTCTTTATTCTGAATTCAAATCCTGGCTGTGTATATTTTTCATGAACTCCTTTAGTATTTCAGTAGACTCCAAAGTGCAGTGTGACCCCAGGAGCTGCCCCAAATTATGCTTTGGTGTGTAGAAAGAAAATACTAAACTACTTATAATTTGTTTGCATGTTCTTTTAAGTTTACTATTTCTTAATTTTTATACTATATATTAGTCCATTTCATGTACGTAATTTATAAACATGCACACACTGGGGGTGCATGCTCAAATATCATTTGCTGATGGGGTGAACAATGAAAATAGTTCGGAGAACACTGGTTTATTTAATTCTTTTCTCAAGCAAAAATGCTTCTGGTTTTAAAGTGTATTCTATGAGGCAGCTGCCCCTGTTTCCTAATCCACTGTTAGTTCAGCTAATTTAAGATTTAAAGCATAGAAAATCTGAATCATAAACACAGTCTTATCTTGCTAATGTTTTGTTCAGTGATAAGAGTCTTGCTGTCTTTTTGAATTTGTTTTCCAATGCCAGGAATTTCTGAGCTGCTTTGTAAAGATGCAGGTTCCTGGCATGTGGTGAGGGAGATATTTTGAGAAAAAGGATGAATTGGCAGCTCCTCCCTCAAATATATTATAAAAGCACAGACTAAGGTGGACTCCAGTTGGCCACAGAACCCGAGGGTCTTTCCTGACTACCAGGCTTCAGGGGAGAGGCCTTTCTCTACTTTGCCTAACAATGTGCTCATTTAAAAACCTCAAAAATGTCTACACTATTGTTTCTTAGACCCAGAAGGTGTTTTTTAAAAAAATATTTATTTTTAGAGAGAGGGGAAAGGAGGGAGAAAGAGGAGAGAAACATCAATGTGTGGTTGCCTCTGTGCGCTCACCTACTGGGGACTTGGCCTGGCCTGCAACCGAGGCATGTGCCTTGACTGGGAATCAAATCAGCAACCCTTTGGTTCACAGGCTGACAGTCCACTGAGCCACATCAGGGCAGACCCAGAAGTTTTAAAATACCATTTCTACTTAAAAAAAAAAAAAAAACCCAATATTTAAATCATTTTAAGGCCCAGTTCTGTTCTTTGCCAATTCAGTGAGAACTATGCTACAGTATTTTATAAATAGTTTAAGTTCGATTTCTTTATTATGCATACTTCATAAATCAAAATTAATTTCATGGCCTTTTTTAGTATTCTAGCATTGCTAATCTAAGTTTCTCACTTTATTTGAAGAGTAGTGTGATTGTGGATATGATAAAGTATCTTCTGAAGTTCTGAAAAGGGTTAATAGAACTCCATTATTTTTTAAATATTCTTAAAACTAAGACATCTGCTTAAGGTCCTCACCTTGCTGTTTCACAAAAAAAGACATCGTGGAATCTTGGCCCTTTGATAATTTATGGTTTGAAATTTGTGTCAAATTAAGCAGATTTAGCTCCTTAGTCCAGGTACCTTTCTAACACAAGTCATTCCTAAATAAGTTTTCTGGTCTTTCCAACATAGTTTCAATGCTGCCAATTTTTATTTGAGAAGAAAGTGTGGCCTCCCAAGGCACTACACATGGACTTGGCAAACTCTAAGGCATATGTGACCCTTAGGATACCCTGCTCCCTTGCCCCTTTCTCTCATATCTCCACCCCTACCCCTTGGAGACATCTACAGGGGGACCAGCATGTCTCTGGGAATCTCTCTACTCTCCTCTTACCATTTTGCTAGGTCCTTCTTCAGTGAAGTTGGTCACCAGTAGATGTTTTTAGTCACCAGTAGATGTTTATCATGGCCCAACCATAGGGGCTCAGCCCTTGGGTAGGAGTGAGGTATTCTGACAGTGGGGCTCCAGTACCAGGAAAAGTTGGCTCAGCAGACACTGTAATAGTCAGGCTGAGAGTCCTCCATCAGATCCATTTAGGTGGTGGTTTTCCCACAGTCACCTTTCTTGCAAAGAATAGCAGTGTGGTGTCTGAAATCACCTACCAGGCTGGATCTCCCCTGCTTCTCAGATGGTTTCCTTACCAAAGACTTGGTGTTTTAATCTGAAAATGGAGAGAATGACTAATAACTCCTGCCACGCTTAATCTAATGGGGTTATTGTCAAAACCAAATAAAAATATGTGAACAAAGACACTTTGTAAGTTATAAAGCCTTATCTCAAGTTATACGTCAAAGTAGACTTCTTTCCCCAGCCACTTTGTCAAATTCTAATGCTTGGTTGGCCCCTGGTCCTGGGCAATTTTATGAAGGGCTCCCACTCTTACTCTCTCCTAGATCTTCGAGGCTTCCAGAATAGGGAATTACATGTTCGTGGTCACCATAGTAGCATCCCCTCAAATCTGCCCTCCCTCGAGTGGCACCAAAACATTCCACCACCCCTCCTTTTCCTCCCAACAGTTCCCTCCTTCAGAAAAACATTCTCAGTATCTTTTCCTTATGGTCTTACTTACAGACTTTTTTCCCCAAAGAGCTTATTTAAATGCAATGGATTTCTAGATCAGAGAAGAGGCATTCTTGATTATGGAGAGGATATGACCTTTCATTGGCTTTCAAATGTCACTGCATCAGCTTCCTCAGCCCTTGGGTTTTAAGCAGCTTGGGGTCTGCTAGATTCGTAGTTAGCTAAACCCTAGTTAGGTAAATCCTTTGCTAGAATTCTATTTTAATAAGCTCAGGGAAACTTCTATTACTTCCTCAAAGGCACCCTCCTCTGCTGGGAGAGGTAAGTGAATATAATCAGTAGAGTACAATTCGCTATTGTCTTTTTCTTTTTTAAATATATTTTATTGATTATGCTATTACAGTTGTCCCATTTCTCCCCCATCATTCCCCTCCACCCTGCACACCCCCTCCCACCCACATCCCTCCACCTTTACTTCATGTCCATGTGTCATGAGTTCTTCAGCTTCTACATTTCCCATACTGTTCTTGCCCTCCCCCTATTTTCTACCCACCATCTATGCTACTTATTCTCTGTACCTTTTTCCCCTCTCTTCTCCTCCCACGCCCCTGTTGCTAACCCTCCATATGATCTCCATTTCTGTGGTTCTGTTCCTGTTCTAGCTGTTTGCTTAGTTTGCTTTTGTTTTGGGTGTGGTTCTTAATAGCTGTGAGTTTGCTGTCTTTTCACTGTCATATTTTTTATCTTCTCTTTCTTAGGTAAGTCCCTTTAACATTTCATATAATAAGGGCTTGGTGATGATGAACTCCTTGAACTTGACCTTATCTGAGAAGCGCTTTATCTGTCCTTCCATTCTAAATGACAGCTTTGCTGGATAGAGCAATTTTGGATGTAGGTCCCTTCCTTTCAAGACTTCAAATACTTCTTTCCAGCCCCTTCTTGCCTGTAAGGTCTCTTTTGAGAAATCAGCTGACAGTGTGATGCGAACTCCTTTGTAGGTGACTGTCCCCTTATCCCTTGCTGCTTCTAGAATTCTCTGCTTCATTTTCATCTTGGCTAATGTAATTATGATGTGCCTTGGTGTGTTCCTCCTTGGGTCCAACTTCTTTGGGACTCTCTGAGCTTCCTGGACATCCTGGTAGTCTATTTCCTTTGCCAGATTGGGGAAGTTCTTTATTATTTGCTCAAATAACTTTTCCACTTGTTGCTCTTCTTCTTCTCCTTCTGGTACCCCTATAATTCGGATGTTGGGACATTTAACGATGTCCCAGAAGTTCCTAAGCCTCTCCTCATTTTTTTGAATTCTTGTTTCTTCCTCGTTTTCTGTTTGGTTGTTAGTTTCTTCCTTCTGGTCCACTCCATTGATTTGAGTCCCAGTTTTCTTCCCATCTCTATTGGTTCCCCATGCATCTTCCTTCATTTCACGTATTGTAGCCTTCATTTGTTCATCTAATTTGTGAGCAAAATCAACCAATTCAGTGAGCATCCTGATGACCAGTGCTTTGAACTGTGTGTCTGATAGGTTGGCTATCTCTTCACGGCTTAGAGGAATTGGCTGTGGAGCTTTCATTTGTTCCCCGGTCTGAGCCATTTTTGGTGTTTTTGTTTTGTTTTGTTTTGTTTTGCTTTTGGTCTGGTCAAGGCTATTACGTAGTGAGGGGGTGGAGCCTTAGGTGTTCCTCAGGGCGGGGCAGCCCAGTCGCTGGGTTGTGACGCTGTTTGTGGGGGCGGGGTCCGAGAGGGAAGAATGGTGCCCATTCCACTCTCTCCTGGACTCCGTCCCTTCCGCCACTTCCCCTTCACCTGGATTATCTGCGCACGCGTGCGTGCTATTACGTAGTGAGGAGTGGAGCCTCAGGCGCTCCCCAGTGTGGGGCAGCCCAGTTGCTGGGTTGTGATGCTGTATGTGGGGGCGGGGTCTGAGAGGGAACAATGGTGCCTGCTCCGCTCTCTCCTGGATTTAGTCCCTTCCGCCACTTCCCCTCTGCCTGGACCGTCCGCGCATGCGAATGTGGAACCACCTGGTCAGCCAGCCACCTTGTGCATCCTCACTGGGTCTGCACAGTTGCCCCCGGTGCCCGGGGTCCGCCAGCTGCTGCCTGTGGGCCCGGGGTCCGCCAGCCGCCGCCTGTGCACCTGGGAACTGCCAGCCACTGCTGCTTGCATTCCTGGGCCCGCACCTCCACTTTGTCCTGCCGCAACTCCGCCCCCTTACCGGTCTGGATGAATGGTTGTTGGACTTCCGTACAGTTCAGTTTTCTATAAGTTCTGTTGTTTTCTTGTTTCTAAATATTTGTTGTCCTTAATTTTGGTTGTGAGAGGAAGCACCATGTGTCCGCCTACGCCTCCATCTTCCAACATGTAAATAGTTTTATTTCAAGATGGAATTTTCAGTTTGTGTGTCCATTTTTTCTCCTCACCACCAATTTAAGTGACCAAATAAACATGAAGTAAAATTTTAACTTTCATATGTGAAAGTCAGCCTGCAGGGGAAAACGACTAGATGTGTGAGATGACTCGGAGTTCATGGCCCCTATGAAAGGAATGAATATGGCAGAGGACCTGTACAGGCTGTAATTAGTATTTTCAGGGCAATTTGAGAGGATATTTTTCATGCTAAAATAGGAACAAGTAGCTATAAAAAATAGCCACCACAAATCTTCAAATGAAATATGACCCAGTAATTCTACCTCCAGGAATTTATCTTATGGATATACACATTGCAATAGCTGTGCGATGGCTATTTGAATTTGAATTGCATTTTGAATGGCAAATTGAATGGCATTTAGAGTGGCAATGCCAATGGCATATTTGCAATAGCAAAAGAGTTAATGCAATATGAGTATCCATATGCTGAAATAATACACAGTCACAATAACAAAACCAAATGTGGGAGATATTTGTTTATAGACAAAGATCTCTAAGATATATTGCTAAATGGGAAAAAAAAGCACATGTAGAACACTGTATTGTTCAAGATGTACTAAAATGAATCCGTGGTGTTTGTGTGTGCACAATGGTAATGTATATGTGCAGAGAAAAGACTGTCAACATATAATTATTTGTTTTATATTTTGGGTTGTAATGTAATCCTGAGTTATTTTCTATCATTTGTTTATTTTTAATTTTAATTTTTGGATTTAGCTTTCTATATTATTATCTAGAAAGTGGAAAGGTACCAAACAGAATTTTCCCTCTTTGTCCCCCTCCACCTAGCACCCCTCATTCCCTTAGGCAATCCCCACACCATTGTTCATGTCTGTGGGTCATGCATAGAAGTTCTTTGGCTACTCCATTGCCTACACTGTACTTCACATCTCTGTGGCTATTCTGTAACTACCTGTTTCTACTTCTTAGTCCCCTCACCTCTTCACCCATTCCCCCAAGACCCCTCCCACCTGGCAACCATCAAAACACTCTCCATATCCATGTTTCTGTCTCTGCCCATCTCGTTTGCTTAGTTTGTTTTCTAGATTCAATTGTTGATAGATATGTATTTATTGACATTTTATTGTTCATAGTTTTGATCTTCTTTTTCTAAATAAGTCCCCTTAACATTTCATATAATATTGGTTTGGTGATAAATACTTTAGTTTTTTCTTGTCTGGGAAGCTCTTTATCTGCCTTTTGATTCTAAATGATAGCTTTATTGGGTAGCGCAGTCTTGGCTGTGCATCCCTATTTTTCATGACTTTGAATATTTCTTGCTAATTCTTTGTAGCCTACAAAGTTTCTTTTGAGAAACCAGCTGACAGTCTTATGGGACCTCCCCCATAGGTAACTAACTGCTTTTTTCTTGCTACTTTTAAGATTCTTTCTTTATCTTTAACCTTTGACATACTAATTCTGATGTGTCTTGGAGTGGGCCTCTTTGCATCCATCTTGCTTAGGACTCTGTTTCCTGGACTTGCATGTCTATTCCCTTCACAAATTAGGGAAGTTTTCTTTCATTATTTTTTAAAGTAGATTCCCAATTTCTTGCTCATTCTCTTCTCCTTCTGGCATCCCTATGATGTGAATGTTGGACCTCTTGAATTTGTTCCAGAGGCTGCTAACACTATCCTCATATCACTGGATTATTTTTTCTTCTTGTTCCGATTGGTTTTCTTTAGCTTTCTTATTGTTCCTAATCATTGATTTGATCCTCGGCTTCATCCACTCTACGGTTGTTGTCTTGTAAATTGTTCTTTATTTCAATTAGTGTATTCTTCATTTCTGACTGGACCTTTTTTATGCTGCTGAGGTCCTTACTAAGTTCCTTGAGCATCCTTATAAACAGTGTTTTGAACTCTGCTTCTGATAGATTGCTTATCTCCATTTCCTTTAGCTCTTTTTTTGGAGTTTTGATCTGTTCTTATTTGGGCCATATTTCTTTGTCTCCTCAATTTGACAGCCTCCCTGTGTTTGTTTGTATTGGGTAGAGCTGCTTTGACTTCCTGCCTTGGTAGCATGACCTAATGTAGTAGGTGTCCTGTAGGGTCCAGTAGCACAGCCTCCCCTATCACCCACGCTGGGTACTGAGGTGTGCCTTCTGTGTGGGCTGAGTACACCCTCTTCTTGTAGTTGAAACTTGGTTGCTGTTGGCAGATCAATGAGAAGGATTTACCCAGGCCAGTCAGCTGCAAGGACTGACTGTGACTGCTGACCACCACCCTCCACCCTCTGTGAGGATCAGCTGTGCAGGGGCAGGGTGGTGGTACTCCAACATGGTCTGTAGCTGTCACTGGGTGTGCTGGCCCTGGGGTTTCCTGGGTAGTTCAAGCCAAGGTCCGTTCTCACCTGTGTTTTTGCCCAGGGCCACCCTGCCTGAGCTATAAAGCAATCTGAGATGGCTGCTTCTTGTGCTGGGCTTGAAGATTTCCAGGAAAAGCCAATCTGTGAATCTAGGATGGCTGCTGCTAGAGTTGGGCTTGGGGCTCACTGAAGCCAGCTGTGGCTTGTTTGAGAGGATTTAGGAAGTTATAAAGCATGAACCGAGACCAGCCAGTCATCTGGAAAAACAGCTTGGTTGGGCTTGTAAGTTGGGTGGGGTGGATTCTCTGGGGATGTCCAGTGTGGGTCAAAATAGTGTTGGCCACATTGATGGAATCTCAGATATGGTACCAGCTTGTCAGCTCTATGGCTCAGACTGGATGGATGTGCTTTCTTTAATTCTGTTGTTGCCACACTTTCATTCAGCTCAGTTTCTGACTATTCTGAGTGTTGGTTCTATATTTTAGTTGTAATTTTGATGTGGTTGTGCAAAGAGATGAGCCATGGCTGCCTATGCCACCATCTTGACCAGAAGTCCTCTGAAGTTATTTTCTGAAACCCTTTGTAAATCCATCAGTACAAGGTGAGTCTGTAGGAACCTTAAGGGATAGAGATGTGAGATGATTCAAACAAGTTTTTTCACTAAGTCTTGTAAGTAAGAAGAGTTTTCCGGTAAGTGGCAGACTTCAAATCTTTTGACTCTCAGCAGCCAGAACACTTGCCACTCCCTCCACAGTGGCCGTCTTCACTGTTTCTGAAGGATGTGCTTGCTTATACTCTCCAGTGAGGGGGGCATCTAACACATGCAAGTCCTTGGTTGAAATGTTGATTGTCTCAACCTTTCGAGATAGGTTAAGGATCAATTTAAAGTTACTCTTATGGGAAGAGGTTTTTAGAAATTTTAATGAAACATTTGACTTTGACAGGATTGGAGCTCAATGTCTTTGAATTTTGAAACAAAACCTTTTGCAGCTATCCATACTTACAGATGGAAGAGCAGTCACAGGAGGCGCTCTGCCTTGTCCCCTAGTGCCAGCGAATACAGTGAGCACGATGAAGGAAAAGTGAATGGTCACATACCCCTGGAAACCAGAGGCACACATCACACAGTTATATCTTGAGACTTTCCAAAGGTCAGCTCCACAGGAAAATTTCATGAATACTGGACATAGTTAGCATAATGGCCCAGTCATGCTTGATGCTCATGTATTAATAACCTTCGCTTCAGGAAATGTGGAGTCACCCAGTTGGCCTCTTTGCTGCTCACATATCCCTGCATGTGAGCCGAGACAGCAAGGAGAAAGACCTGGGTTGAAACAGCACAGGTTATTCCAGCTATGGCCACTGAGGCCTTGTCAGCACCCACGTAACACCCACAACACCGCAGGTATGCCCATGAGTGGCAGGGAACTAGACTCACTACCAGCTAGTTGTACTCCAATTGCTGGAGGAAAAAGATACTAAAAATCCCCCTTTTTTTGTGCATAATCCCAATATCAGCCTTTCCCTGCCACCCTGAAATTGCCTTCTCTGGGACATCCTGGGAGAAAGGAGGGCTCTCTCAGCCACATTGAGTCAGCTCCCTTGTCCACTATAAGGTGGGATCCCATACAAACCTGAGTCAGCTCTCTTACCCACACCTGAGTTGGCTCTTATCCACACCTCTATCATCCACACTGACTCGGCTCTATCATCCACACTGACGACTCTCAGCTCTATGCCCACTCTTTTATCCACAGCCTAATCATTCACACCTAGGTTGGCTCTCTCACCCTTACCTGACTCATCTCGTCGTCTCCACACCTGAGTAAAGATGATTCTCTCATACACATCGAAGTCAGCTCTCTTCTGCACACCTTAGCTGGCTCTCTCACCCTCACCTGAGTTAGCTTACTCTCCCCTACCTGAGTGTACTCTGTCACCCACACCTTGTTGAGGAGCCCTTGGATTATAGATTTTAGACTCAGGGAGTCTCTAGTTTTAGAGAATATTGCAGAAATCTTGGCAATAGCATGAAAGGGTCTATTTCTCCTTTGAGAGTTGGCCTAGATCGGGGAAACAAGGAAACCAAAAGGAGTCAGGAATCACAGTTAACATAAAATAAACTTGAGGGTTTAAAGAGGTTCGGGGGCTTTGAATAGCAGCAAGAAAAAGTGGATGGTTAATGACAGCCAGTAAAGAACTAAGTTGCAAAGAGTAGAGTTAGGGACTTCAGTGGCGGGGCCCTTAGGAGAACATACTGATATTTAGGTTGGAAGGTAACTCCTCCCGAGTATTGCCAGTTGTGGAGCGAAGCAGAAAGCTGTGCGGGGCAGTGAGAAGTTCTTGTGACAGAGGTTTAGATAAAGGCAATGTGATGGGAGTTTCCCAAGCATGGTTTGCCTACTCCACAGTGGTAGGAAAATAAGAGATGTTCGTGGTGGATACCTTGCCCCTGAGTCCACCAGGAAGGTGGTGGGTGGTGGGTGATGGGGATGATTATTTCCCCTAGGCTCTGAGTTAGTTGTGGACACTCAGGGGAGGATTCATGGAGGAAATTCATGCGGAGATGAACTTGTAGAAGAACGCTTGTGCCCTTTTGCAATTTAAGGCTAGGCAATCCTTAGTCCAGTGTACCCTTTCTTTGTAATATCTGCAAACATCCCTGCCTATGGTGGGTTTGGATTGCCTGGCTTGTTTCCTTCAAATTGTTAGGTTGTCGGACTATGAGTTGCACTGTTTACTTGGTCTTCATGCAGTGGTCATCATGGTGTTGACCTAGTCATGTGTATTTTAGAGAGAGGAAACTTTGCAGTGTGTTTTTGAATAACATCTAATATCTGGTGTGACCAGGGCAGAAGCTATTCAGGTATCCAGAGTGAGACTGAAGTAGTCCTTCCAAATGCTCTAATCTATGTCCACAGAGCCCTGCAATCGTGTATCTTTGACTCATTGATTTTTGAGAAGAGACTGTGGGAATGTATTCCAAATCTTTCTTCTATGGGTTTAGCCCATAAACCTTGGGGATATTCTGATTCCTTGAAGGTCCTCCTGAAGAGTGGCCCATTTGGCATTTTCAAACCATTAAATTAGGTGGCATCTCCACTGTCCTCTAGAGGATAAACAAGTTAATATAAGTCACAGAGCCCAGGTGAATATGCCCCAAGGACTAGTCTGAATTGATTACCAAATTCTTTCCTATTCTTATGGGAGTTCAGAAACAACAGCATGAAAATAGGAGTGAGAACAAGGCAGAAAGAGTGGGCACAAAGGTTACTGTTCTTCTCCCACAGGTGAAGAAAGGCTAATAATAAATATTAGGATGCAGAGCAGGATGTGGTGGGACAAAGAAGGAAGGGGGGATAAAGAGGAAGGGTATAAGGTTGGTAGGAGATTAACAGAAGAGGCTGAATTAGTAATAGAAAAGTACCAAAAAAGAAAACCCCAGGTTGCTTTGCCCCTGAATTCTACCAAACATTTAAAGAAGAGTTTATACCAATACTTCAAAAACTTCCAAAAAATAGAAGGGAAACATTTCACCACTCATTTAATGAGGCCAATTAAAGTACCCTAATACCAAAATCAGACAAACACATCACAAGAAAATTCTAGATCATATCTCATGAATATGGACACAAAATTCTTGACAAAATACTAGATGTTGAACTTCCGTTACATGTACCTCTGAGATACCCATCCTTGTGTGTTTGGTTCTGTGCTTTAGGTTAAATCTGCTATTTATTCAATGCTACTTGAATTGAAACACTAAAGTATGGGGTTGGACAAAAAGTTCATTTGGTTTTCTCCATATGATGGCTCTATAGGGGTGTCAAACTCATTTTCACCAGGGGCCACATCAGCCTCACAGTTGCCTTCAAAGGGCCAAATGTAATTTCAGGACTGTATAAATGTAAGTACTCCTTAACAGTTAAGTGAGCGCTTGGCACTGCCTCCCGGTAGAACAAGGTGCCGGGCCGAATTAAAGAAGGTGGAGGGCTGGATTCAGCCTGTGGCCTTGTGTTTGCCACCTGTGCTTTATTGGCACTAGTTGTCTTTAACTTCCTTTGAAACAATTTTGTTAGATTGTATCGTGACAGCTGTCATATCAGCATGCATTAAAAAAAAAAAACCTTATCAAAATTGGTGAATTTTTGTGTAGCCATTTAATATTGAAGATGGAAGAAAATATGTAATGTTTGCAGCATATCATGCTTTATTATTTCAAGAAAGGTAAAAGCACAACTGAAATGTAAAAGATTTGTACATTTTATAGAGAAAATGTGCTGTGACTGATTGAATGTGTCAAGAGCGGTTCACGAGGTTTCGTGCCGAAAATGTGTCACTGGACGATGCTCCATGGTCAGGCAGAGCATTTGAAGTTGATAGTGATCAAATCAGGACATTAACTGAGAACAATCAACATTATACCATGCGGGAGATAGCCGACTTACTCAAAGTATCCAAATCAATGAAGTTATTGGTAAAAACACTTACTCAAAGTATCCAAATCAATGAAGTTACTGTCTTTTTAGAAAAAGATTTATTTATTTTAGAGAGAAGGGAAGGGAGGGAGTAAAAGAGGGGGGAAACAAATGGTTGCCTCTCACATGCCCCCAACTGGGGACCTGGCCCGAAACTCAGGCATGTGCCCTGACCGGAAGTTGAACCAGGGACCTTTCAACTGGCAAGCTGATGCTCAATCCGCTGGGCCACACCAGCCAGGGCAACAATGTGCCTTATGTTACAGAAAAAAACAGCCCTGGCTGAGGCAACTCAGAGGATTGAGCGCCAGCTTCCAAACCAAAAGGTCACCAGTTTGATTCCAGGTCAGGGCACATGCCTGGGTTGCTGTTTGGGTCCCCGGTTGTGGGCTTATGAGAAGCAACAATGTCTCTCTTTCTTTCTCCCTCCTTTCTCATCTCTCTAAAAATATAAAAATAAAATCTTTTTAAAAAAAATCCAACAAGCTAAACAGATTTTTTTGCCAATCCAATATTTTATAGGCAATTCTATTCCTTTTCACTTTATGCCCCAACAGTTCTTCACTTACTACATAAAATTTTTAATTTTTAACTCTTTACTTAAAAAGTGACCATTTTCTATGTTGTCATAATGTACTTTTCCCTTCCTTTTACCTGGGCTTGTTTTCTCTGTTTAATTTAACTAAATTTCTTATCTTTCTCTACTCTAACAAGACACATTTTGCTTAGTTTAAAATTCAATTTTTTCCTGATAAATGTTTCTTTAACATCTCCCTCTGTAGTTAATTTTTATCTTTTACACATGTCTTCTTAAGATTCTATCTCTTTAAAGAAAAAAACCCTTTTCAGGGTGCTTGTTGCTGTTCTTCCTGTCACAGTGGTTAAACACCTGGATAAAGGGGTTCTGCTCTGCTCCAAAGCACGTGAGCCACGTGGGGAGGGCATGAGGGTAAGAGGGCAATGTGGTGGACATGGTGAAATGCAGGCATCTGAGTGGAGACTGGGGTTATGCCTGGGGAAAAAGAGGAAGGCTGTCCATGATGACCCCCAGATCCACCACACCAAGATGGCCCTGCAGCCACAAAGAATAGGCGCTCCAAGAACAGACTAGAGCTGTCAGTTCAAAAATGGAGTTTGCTGTCACGGTAGAAGATGCTTCAGGATACTACTTAAATAGCACCACAATATGATAGAAAACTAAATTACACCTGGGGGTGGCCAGGGTACAGTTGAATATGGTGGTCTAAAAATCAAATTGGCACTCAGAAACAAGCTCTTTCAAAAAAATAAACCTTTTAAAAATTTTCTTTAGGAAAATTTGGATATACATTTCAAAAGCCAAAAAATACCATGATTTGATTCAGCAATTTCATAATGGATATTTATCCTAATAATAGCCAATATTTATTGAGGGCCATTAGCACTATTTTGAATGTTTTACGTGTATTTGTGAATTTAATTTTACAGCAACACTGTGAGATAGAAATTATGGTTCCTATTTTCAGTGGAGAAATGGAAGCACAGAGCAGCCAGAGAATCAAAGACGCAATCAGTCAATGTGCCTAGATGCTTGAGCCCCTCAGATTCTAATAGAAGTTGGAAAATTCGGAGGCTTGAACATTGAGTTCCCCACAGGCTGGGGCAGGGGGATGTGTGAAGGGAGGCTGGGATGGATATCACTGTCCTGCACTTACCCTGGCTGTGCACGAACACTTTGAGAATAGGTGAGAGGCAGCTTGGTTGATTCAATCGCCAGGTGTCCTTGAACTGTACTGAAATACATAACACCACTGTCAGGCATGATTCATGAAGTGTTTTCTGGCCCCTGTAGTTTAATCAGAGAGAACGTTTAGTAGAAGATTTTACCCAGTGGATTCATTAATTGAGTTGTCATTAATTGTTATTTTGTTTTTAATTTTTGTTTGCTTTTTATTTATAATGTTGCTTATAAGTGTTAATTTTCTGCTGCCTTGGACTTCTCAAAGAGCTCTAATTTTTTAAATGTACTCAGTCTGCAACAAAAGGATTTTCAGTTAAGTAACTGCTTACAGCTGCCAGTTATTTAATAGATGACTGGGGAATGGAAATCTTAAATCTGATTCTAAGTATTATGCTTTATTCACTGGAGGAAATGATCTCTGTTTTAAAAAGATTTTTTTTTGTAAAATAACATTTTAAAGTGTATATTTGGGTTTGGGTTAATAAAGAGCTAAACCTTAATGAACCACTCAACTTGGGTAAAATAATAGGGAGAATTAAAAAATATATAAACAAGTCATTTTCCTCTCTTTGGGTTTGTCTTTACCTACTTTATTAATTTGAGAACAATATTAGTCTGTTCCAGAGCTTCCCAAACCATTAGTGTTCAGGATCCCTTTTAGAGTTATAACTTTTCATGGAGCCCCTTGGTCAAAAGAAATACCTAACAGCCCCGGCCGGGTAGCCAAGGTAGCAGGTTCAACTCCTGGTCAGGGCACATACACAAATCAACCAATGAATGCATAAATAAGTAGAACAACAAATCAGTGTTTTTCTATCTCTCCTTTTCTCTCTCTCTAAAATCAATAAATAAAAAATTTAAGAATACCTTACAGTTCTGTTTATTTAATAGTAGCATCTAAACAATAAGTATTCACATCATTACAACTAAGTAGCCATTTGTAAAAATAATACACAAATCAAAATAAATAATATTTCATATCATCCTGAAATAACCGTTATTTCTTGCTAAAGGGCCAGCACATCTAGTGGTCACTGAATGATTCCTCAGTCCTCAGAATCATTGCACACAGCGCCCTCATTTCCTGTTCCACGTTGACTTTTGCCTGGTTCTTTTTATTTTTAATTTTAATTTTATCTTAATGCAATATTATATATTATTCCAGGTGCACAACATCATGACTAGGCATTTATATAATTTACAAAGTGATCAGACTGATAAGTCTAGTACATGTCTGATTGGTTCTTGCTTTTTATCACAGGAGCTGAAGAAAATCCACCTTCACAACGTTAATATGTCATCTAAAGGCACGTATCTGAACTCTAATGCTGAAATTGTAAACTCTTATTTTTTTTCTTTTACCCCTTTTTCCATTTAAATTGTAAACTCTTTCAAACTGCTAGTTCCTGGGGACATTGCTCTGTATTGTAGAAAACACAAGTATTCAGCAGCATACTGGGGGTTTGTGGTTCCCCCAGCGTTCCTCAGGGCACAGTTTGGGAGCCACCAGAACAAGCTCAGTTTCAAATTTGCAGCCACCACCTTAGGAAATGTATAGGCATGAAATTAGCCCAAGAAAGGCTCCTCATTGGTTGTTCTGTGATTATAAAGGATTTGTACATTCGTAAGACACTTCAATGGCAATAAAGGTCGATCAAAATTCTTTGCTGTTTCATTCTTCTGAAAGCACATAGTACGAATTAATTAAGGTTTCCCTTCTTGGGTGAAGAATACCAAGTAACAATGAAAAGGATATTCTGACCTGAGCTACTTGTTCCTGTGTTCAGCCCATGTTGAAAATCATAATGAAGTTTTCTCATTCTGAAGGCAACTGGGAAAGGCACTCTTTCTCAAAGCCTGCTCAGGTTCAATGACCAGCTTTAACAATTAAGACCTGACAGTGAGCACAGTCCAAGTCTTTCTTAGACCAAAGGCAGGTCACTCCTCACCATGATCCCTACTGGGCCATGACCAAGTTCCTATGCCTGATCAATACCATTGGGAAATTATTATGCCATAAGGGTGATTAGACAATATATAAAACTTTATTTATATTTTTCCTGACTGAAGACCCAAATGGGCCTCTGGGGGATGAAAATATTGGAAGCAACAATGGTTTGAACATGTGAAAAAGATGGTGTACATGGAAAAAATATACCTGAATTCCTAGCCTGGGTTTTATAAAAGGAGATTCAGGCAGATGAAGCTCGCTCTGTCATATACACACTTGGGGACAAAATTAATATTATTTAAATGGTGTGAGCCTGCAGTTAGCTATAAGTAGTTGATTATGCCATTACAGTTGTCCCATTTCCTCCCCTTTATTCCCCTCTGCAATCCACCACCCTCCAACCTGCCTTCCCCCCTCCACCCCGCTTAGTTCATGTCCATGGGTCATACATATAAGTTCTTTGGTTTCTCCATTTCCTATATTATTCTTAACCTCCCCCATCTATTTTGTACCTACCATTTATGCTTATTTTTAAATATATTTTATTGATTATGCTATTACAGTTGTCCCATTTCTCCCCCATCATTCCCCTCCACCCTGCACACCCCCTCCCACCCACATTCCCCCCTTTAGTTCATGTCCATGTGTCATAAGTTCTTTAGCTTCTACATTTCCCACACTATTCTTGCCCTCCCCCTGTCTATTTTCTACCCACTATCTATGCTACTTGTTCTCTGTACCTTTTCCCCTTCTCTCCTCCTCCCACTCCCCTGTTGCTAACCCTCCATATGATCTCCATTTTTGTGTTTCTGATCCTGTTCTAGTTGTTTGCTTAAGTTTTTGTTTTAGGTGTAGTTGTTAATAATTGTGAGTTTGCTATCATTTTACTATACATGTTTTTTACCTTTTTTTTCTTAGATAAGTCCCTTTAACATTTCATATAACAAGGGCTTGGTGACGATGAACTCCTTTAACTTAACCTTATCTGAGAAGCACTTTATCTTCCCTTCCATTCTAAATGAAAGCTTTGCTGGATAGAGCAATCTTGAATGTAGGTCCTTGACTTTCTTGACTTGGAATACTTCTTTCCAGCTCCTTCTTGCCTGTGAGGTCTCTTTCGAGAAATCAGCTGACAGTCTGATGGGAACTCCTTTGTAAGTAACTGTCCCCTTATCCCTTGCTGCTTCTAGAATTCTCTGCTTCATTTTAACCTTGGGTAATGTCATTATGATGTGCCTTGGTGTGTTCCTCCTTGGGTCCAACTTCTTTGGGACTCTCTAAACTTCCTGGACTTCCTAGAAGTCTATTTCCTTTGCCAGATTGGAGAAGTTCTCCTTTATTATTGGTTCAAATAAGTTTTCCACTTGTTGCTCTTCCTCTTCCCCTTCTGGGACCCCTATAATTCGGATGTTGGGATGTTTAAAGATGTCCCGGAGGTTCCTAAGCCTCTCCTCATTTTTTTGAATTCTTGTTTCTTCCTTGTTTTCTGTTTGGTTGTTAGTTTCTTCCTTCTGGTCCACTCCATTGATTTGAGTCCCAGTTTTTCTCCCATCTCTGTTGGTTCCCTGTGTGTTTTCTTCATTTCACTTACTGTAACCTTCATTTCTTCATCTAATTTGTGAGCAAAATCAACCAATTCTGTGAGCATCCTGATCACCAGGGCTTGGAACTGTGCATCTGATAGGTTGGCTATCTCTTGGCCACTTAGAGGAATTGGCTCTGGGGCTTTGATTTGTTCTCCGGTTTGAGCCATTTTTTTTTTTTTTGGTCTAGTTGCAGGTGTTATGTAGTGAGGGGTGGAGCCTTAGGTTTTCCCCAGGCCGGGGCAGCTGGTCACTGGGCAGTGACACTGTGTGTGGGGGTGGGGTCCGAGAGGGAACAATGGTGCTTGCTCTTCTCTCTCTCTCGGACTCCAGTCCCTTCTGCCGCTTCCCCTTTGCCTGGGTTATCTGCGTGGGAATGTGGGACCACCTGGCCAGCCAGCCACCTTGTGTTACCTCACTGGGTCTGAACAGTTGCCACCCCATGCCTGGGGTCTGCTAGCTGCCACCTGTACACCTGGGAACTGCCAGCCACTGCTGCCTGTGTGCCTGGTCCGCGCCTCCACTTTTTCCTGCCACGACTCCGCCCCTCTTAATGGTCTGGATGAATGGTTGTTGGACTTCCGTACAATTCAATTTTCTATCAGTTGTGGTTGTTTTCTTGTTTGTAAATATTTGTTGTCCTTAATTTTGGTTGTGAGAGGAGGCACAGTGTGTCCACTTATGCCTCCATCTTGGCCGGAAGTGCCCATTTATGCTTCTTATTCCCTGTACCTTTTCCCCCATTCTCTCCCCTCACCCTCTCCACTGATAACCCTCCATGTGACCTGCATTTCTGTGATTCTGTTCCTATTCTGTTGTTTGCTTAGTTTAGTTTTTGTTTTTGTTTTAGGTTCAGTTGTTGATAGTTGTGAGTTTGTTGTCATTTTATTGTTCATAGTTTTAATCATCTCTTTTTACTTAGTAAGTCCCTTTAACATTTCATATAGTAAGGGCTTGGTGATGATGAACTCCTTTGACTTGACCTTATCTGGGAAGCACTTTGTCTGCCCTTCCGTTATAAATGAAAGCTTTGCTGGATAGAGTAATATCTTGGATGGAGGTCCTTGCCTTTCATGACTTGGAATACTTCTTTCCAGCCCCTTCTTCCCTGGAAGGTTTCTTTTGCAAAATTAGCTGATAGTCTTATGGGAACTCCTTTGTAGGCAACCGTCTCCCTTTGCTGCTTTTAATATTCTCTTCTTATCTTTAACCTTGGGTAATATAATTATGATGTGCCTTGGTGTGTTTTTCCTTGGGTCCAGCTTCTTGGAGACTCTGAGCTTCCTGGAAGTCTATTTCCTTTGCCAGATTGGGGAAGTTCTCCTTCATTATTTGTTCGAATAGGTGTTCAATTTCTTGTTCTTCCTCTTCTTCTGGCATCCCTATGATTCAGATTTTGGAATGTTTAAAGTTGTCCCAGAGGTTCCTAAGCCTCTCCTCATTTTTTTGAATTCTTATTTCTTCTTTCAGTTATGGTTAAATTTTTTTTTTTATTCTTTCTGGCCCAAATCATTGATTTGAGTCCCTTTTCCCTTACCATCACTGTTGGTTCCCTGTACATTTCTCTTCAGTTCACTTTTTATAGCCTTCACTTTTTTCTCCATTTTGCAACCATACTCAATCATTTCTGTGAGCATCCTGATTGCCAGTGTTTTGAATTCTGTGTCTGATACACTGGCTATCTCTTCATCGCTTAGATCTATTTTTGGAGCTTTGATCTCTTCTTTAATTAGAGCCATATTTTTTTGTCTCAGGTGGGCCTGCTACTTAGTAATGGATGGAATCTTAGGTATTTGGCAGGGTGGGGCAACCTGCATCGCTGCTTGGTGACACTGTATGTGGGAGAGGAATCCAAGAAGGAGCAATGCTGCTGGTTTTCAGTCACTCGCCCTGCTACCCACAAACATTGGGCCCTTCTGGTGCTGATTCCTGGGTCGGTGGGTTTGTGTACATTCTTTCCAACAAACTTTCCTGTGATGCTGGGAGTTTCTTGTCCCACCACAGCCCCCACAGGTTTTTACTGTCAGAGGTTTTAAGGCTTTCTTTCCCCACACTGGAACTCTGGGTTGTGTGGTCTGTTTCACTCCCCAGTTGTTCTTCCTGGGTTATCTGCACACAAATGTGGGACTGTCTGGTCACCAGCCACCACCTTGCTGTGAGTCCTCTCCACCCCAGCTGCCAGTCTCTATCCCTACTACCAGTCTGGATGAATGTTTCTTCTTTAACTCCTTGGTTGTTGAACTCCCATACAGTTTGATTTTTTGGAAGTTCTGGTTATGTTTTGTTTTAAAATTTGTTGTTGTCCTTCTTTTGGTTGTGTTAGGAGGCAAAGTGTATCTACCTAAACATCTATCTTGGCTGAGAGTCTACTATACATCTCTTAATCTGTGCTTTTAATTTGAATTTTTTCTTATTGACCAGGATTTTTAGTCCTTTCCAATTTTGGAAATCCTTCTTCTAATATCAAATGTCCCATTATCTCAGTGTAAATGTGTCTGCTCCCTTTCCTTCAAGTTATAAAGAGTTCACTGATGTGAATGAAAAAGAGATGGTATCTTCACATAAATATGTGGAAATTCCTTTCCCCAAATTCCTACCTTTATGATGATTCTTAAATGTTAGATTATGACTATAGTTCTATTTAGTATTTCTATTAAACTCCATTTAATACATGATCCACAACATTGGGGAAGATGGAGAGAGAAAAGAAAGTAACTCCTCAATTTAAACCCAAAGAGAACAGCCAATTATATACATGTGGGTTCTTACTGATCTTTTTTTTTAAGTATGCATTTTTAAAAATATTTTATTATTTATTTTTAGAGAGGGGAAGGGAGGGAGAAAGAGAGGGAGAGAAACATCAATGTGTGGTTGCCGCTCATGTGTCCTCTACAGGGGACCTGGACAGTAAACCCAGCATGTGCCCTGACTGGAAATCAAACCAGCGACCCCTTCGTTCACAGTCCGGTGCTCAATCCACTGAGTCACACCAGCCAGGGCTCACTAACCTGTTTTTAAAAATAAAATTTTTATTTTTCAATAGCTTTTGATTTACCATAGTTCCACCTTATCCATAAAGGATATGTTCCTAGACCTTCCATACCCTACATATACTATGTTTTTTCCTGTACATACATACCTATAATAAAGTTTAATTTATGAATTAGGCACGGTTAGTGATGAACAAAAATAACTAAAATAAAACAGAACTATAACAAAAACTGTACTTAAAGTTATGTGAATGTGGTCTTGCTCTCAAAATATGTTATTGTACTGGACTCACCTTTCTTGTTATGATGTGAGATGAGGCAATGCCGGTGTGCTGAGATGAAGTGAAGAGAATGAAGAAAGCATTGTGATGTGGCATTAGGCTACTATTGATCCTCTGACAATATGTGAGGAGGAGGGTGGATCGTGGAACCACAACAATGTCCACGGCTGGATGCCAGGAACAGACAGTGTCGATGGTTGGGGAAATTTAATATTTTTGCATTGGGGTTGACTGTGGGTAACTGAAACCATTGCAGATGGTTGGGGAGGGGTGGGAACTACTGTATGTAAAAGTTGCAAAGGAAGGTATTCAGAAAATTCCCACATAGCTCATAGCTATCTCTCCTATTGTTAACATGCTATCATACATTTGTCACAACTAGGAAAACAACACTGATACTATTACTATCCATGGGGGTCCTTCCTATCATTGAAATTCAATCTCTTTGTCAGTTAAATATCCTCTGCCATCCTAAGGCTTGGCTTTTAGCTCTCCTAGGTTTTTTATAATAGAAATTTTAATTAAAATGTAGTGTAAAAGATGCACTTTTTCTTCATGATCATGTTTTTGTGTCCTGCCTACAGTAGCTGTCTGTGGTCTCTGGTCACAAAGACATTTTGCTATATTTCTTTTTCTAATAGTTTTTTTTATTGTGGTGAAATACACACACTGTTTACCATATTAACCATGTTAAGTGTGCGGTTCAGTGGCATTAAATACCTTCACAATGTGGAGCAACCATCCCCATTGGTCTCCATCACTTTTCACCTTGCAAAACTAAAACTCTGTCCTCATTAAGCGACTTCTAGTTTTCCCTCCCCCAGCTCCCAGCAAGCACCATTCTATTCATACTTTCTATTTCTACGAATTTGACTACTATAAATACCTCATCTGAGAGGAATCACACAGTATTTGTCTTTTTGTGACCAGCTCATTTCACTTAGCCTAATGTCCTCAAGGCCCATTCATGTTGTAGCATGTGTCAGAATCTCTTTCCCTTTCTAAATTTAATTTAATTTTAAATTTCTTTAGATTTTATTTATTCAGAGAGAGGAAGGGAGAGAGGAAAGGAGGGAGAGAAAATACTGATGTGTGAGAGGTAACAGCAATCTGTTGCCTCTGAAACCCAGGCATGTGCCCTGTCGGGGAATCGAACTGGTGACCCTTTGGTTTTCAGGTTGTCCTCAATCCACTGAGCCACACCAGCCAGGGCTCTCTTTCATTTTTATGGCTGGATAATATTCCATCGTATGTATCTAACTTATGTTGTTTGTCCATTCATTCAAAGATGGACACTTAGGCTGCTTCCGCATTTTAGCTATTGTGAATAATGCTGCTACAGACATAGGTGTACAAATACCTCTTCAAGATCCTGCTTTTGATTCTTTTGGGTATGTACTCATAAGTGAAATTGCTAGATCATATAATAATTCTGTCTTTATTTTTTCAGGAACCACCATACTGTTTTCTACAGTGCACTAACAGTGCACAAGTAGTTTAATTTCTCACCAATGTTTGTTCTTTTCTGTTTTTTTAAAAATAATAGTCATCTTAATGACTGTGAGGTGGTATATCATTACAGTTTTTTTAAGATTTTATTTATTTAGTTTTAGACAAAGGGAAACGATAGGATAGGAGAGAAACATCAATGTGTGGTTGCCTCTCATGTGCCCCCTACTGGGGACCTGGCCTGCAACCCAGGTGTGTGCCCTGACTTAGAATTGGACCAGCGACACTTAGGTTCACAGGCTGGCACTCAATCCACTGAGCCACATCAGCTAGGGCTCATTATAGTTTTAATTTGCATTTCCATAATGATTAGTGATATTGAGAATCTTTTCATTTGCTTATCAGCCATTCACATATTTTCTTTTTTCATGTTTTTGAGTAGATCATACAGATTGAACATGAGATCTAGTCATATTCTGAATAGCTACATAAAGATAAAGGGTTTTTTGTCTTAATGGCTGTAACAGCATTCCATCTAATGAATATGTGACAGTTTATTTATCCTCTTTTCTATTACAGCCATGCTTGCACACATTTCTTTGTGTCGACTGTCAGTGTTGTTAGAGTATATCTTAATGGACTAATTGTTAGATTTTATGACAAATGCATTTACATTTTATTACAAGCTGCTAACTCACTTCCCAAAATGCTCTTCAAATTTATACTCCTGCCAGCAATATATGAAAGTACTGTGACTATTACATTGTATTGAGAGGCAGGAGAATCCAGGTTTTTAAAAAAATATATTTTATTGATTATGCTGTTACAGTTGTCCCATTTTCCCCCATTCACTCTTCTCCACCTTGTACACCCCCTCCCACTCACATTTCCCCCCTTTAGTTCATGCCCATGCGTCATACATATAAGTTCTTTGGCTTCTACATTTCCCATACCATTCTTACCCCCCACCCCATCTATTTTCTACCTGCCATCTATGCTACTTACTCTCTGCACCTTTTCCCCTCTCTCCCCTTCCCACTCCCCTGTTGCTAACCCTCCATGTGATGTCCATTTCTGTGGTTCTATTCCTGTTCTAGTTGTTTGCTTTTGTTTTTGTTTTAGGTGTGATTGTTAATAATTGTGAGTTTGCTGTCATATTACTGTACATGTTTTGTATCTTCTTTTTCTTAGGTAAATCCCTCTAACATTTTGTATATTAAGGGCTTGGTGATGATGAACTCCTTGAACTTGACCTTATCTGAGAAGCACTTGATCTTCCCTTCCATTCTAAATGAAAGCTTTGCTGGATAGAGTAATCCTGGGTGTAGGTCCTTACCTTTCATGACTTGGAATACTTCTTTCCAGCCCCTCTTGCCTGTAAGGTCTCTTTCGAGAAATCAGCTGACGGTCTGATGGGATCTCCTTTGTAGGTGACTGTCCCCTTATCTCTAGCTGCTTCTAGAATTCTCTCCATCATTTTCACCTTGGGTACTGTAATTATGATGTGCCTTGGTGGGTTCCTCCTTGGGTCCAACTTCTTTGGGACTCTCTGAGCTTCCTGGACTTCCTGGAAGTCTACTTCCTTTGCCAGATTGGGAAGTTGTCCTTCATTATTTGTTCAAATAACTTTTCTACTTGTTGCTCTTCCTCTTCTCCTTCTGGTACCCCTATAATTTGGATGTTGGGACGTTTAAAGATGTCCTGAAGGTTCCTAAGCCTCTCCTCATTTTTTTGAATTCTTGTTTCTTCATTCTCTTCTGGTTGGATGTTTCATTCTTCCTTCTGGTCCACTCCATTGATTTGAGTCCCAGTTTCCTTTGCATCACTATATATATTTATATATATATATTTTTGATTATGCTATTACAGTTGTCCCATTTCTCCCCCATCATCCCCCTCCACCTTGCACACCCTCTCCCACCCACATTCCCCCCTTTAGTTCATGTCCATGTGTCATAAGTTCTTTAGCTTCTACATTTCCCATACTATTCTTGCCCTCCCCCTATTTTCTACCCACCATCTATGCTACTTACTCTCTGTACCTTTTCCCCCTCTCTTCTCCTCCCACACCCCTGTTGCTAACCCTCCATATGATCTCCATTTCTGTGGTTCTGTTCCTGTTCTAGCTGTTTGCTTAGTTTGCTTTTGTTTTGGGTGTGGTTCTTAATAGCTGTGAGTTTGCTGTCTTTTCACTGTCATATTTTTTATCTTCTTTTTCTTAGATAAGTCCCTTTAACATTTCATATAATAAGGGCTTGGTGATGATGAACTCCTTGAACTTGACCTTATCTGGGAAGCACTTGATCTGCCCTTCCATTCTAAATGACAGCTTTGCTGGATAGAGCAATTTTGGATGTAGGTCCCTTCCTTTCAAGACTTCAAATACTTCTTTCCAGCCCCTTCTTGCCTGGAAGGTCTCTTTTGAGAAATCAGCTGACAGTCTGATGGGAACTCCTTTGTAGGTGACTCTCCCCTTATCCCTTGCTACTTCTAGAATTCTCTGCTTCATTTTAATCTCGGCTAATGTAATTACGATGTGCCTTGGTGTGTTCCTCCTTGGATCCAACTTCTTTGGAACTCTCTGAGCTTCCTGGACTTCCTGGAAGTCTATTTCCTTTGCCAGATTGGGAAGTTCTCCTTTATTATTTGTTCAAATAACTTTTCCACTTGTTGCTCTTTTTCTTCTCCTTCTGGGACCCCTATAATTCAGATGTTGGGTCACTTAACAATGTCCCGGAGGTTCCTAAGCCTCTCCTCATTTGTTTGAATTCTTGTTTCTTCCTTGTTTTCTGTTTGGTTGTTAGTTTCTTCCTTCTGATCCACTCCATTGACTTGAGTCCCAGTTTTCCTTCCATCTCTATCAGTTCCCCATGCATCTTCCTTCATTTCACATATTGTTGCCTGCATTTTTTCATCTAATTTGTGAGCAAAATCCACCAATTCTGTGAGCATTTTGATGACCAGTGCTTTGAACTGTGCATCTGATAGGTTGGCTATCTCTTCAGGGCTTAGAGGAATTGGCTCTGGAGCTTTCATTTGTTCTCTGGTTTGAGACATTTTTGGTGGTTTTTTGTTTTGTCTTGGTTTGGTTTTAGTCTGGTCGCGTCTCTTACGTAGTGAGGAGTGGAGCCTCAGGCGCTCCCCAGTGTGGGGCAGCCCAGTCGCTGGGTTGTGACGCTGTATGTGGGGGCAGGGTCTGAGAGGGAACAATGGCGCCTGCTCCGCTCTCTCCTGGATTCAGTCCCTTCCGCCACTTCCCCTCTGCCCAGACCGTCTGTGCACGGGAATGTGGGACCACCTGGTCAGCCAGCTGCCTTGTGCGTCCTCACTGGGTCTGCACAGTTGCCCCCCTATGCCCGAGGTCTGCCAGCTGCTGCCTGTGGGCCCGGGGTCTGCCAGCCGCCGCCTGTGCACCTGGGAACTGCCAGCCGCTGCTGCTTGCATTCCTGAGCCCACACCTCCACTTTTTCCTGCTGCAACTCCGCCCCTCTTACCAGTCTGGATGAATGGTTGTTGGACTTCCGTACAGTTCAGTTTTCTATAAGTTCTGTTGTTTTCTTGTTTCTAAATATTTGTTGTCCTTAATTTTGGTTGCGAGAGGAGGCACAGTGTGTCTGGCTACGCCTCCATCTTGGCCGGAAGAGCCTTCGCATCACTATTGGTTCCCTGTATATTTTCCTTTATTTCACTTAGTGTAGCCTTCATTTTTTCATGTAATTTGCAACCAAATTCAACCAATTCTGTAAGCATCCTGATTACCAGTGTTTTGAACTGTGCATCTGATAGGTTGGCTACCTCTTTGTCGCTGAGTTTTATTTTTTCTGGTGCTTTGATCTGTTCTTCTGTTTGGGCCATTTTTTTTTTTTTTTTTTTTTTTTTTTTTTTTTTTGGTTCTCGAGATGCCTGTTACATAGTAAGGGGCAGAGCCTTAGGTGTTCACCCAGGCGGGGTAACCCATGTTGCTTCATTGTGATGCTGTATGTGGGGAAGGGGTCCGAGAGGGAACATGGCACTTGCTCTGCTCTCTGCCAGATTTCAGTCACTTCCCCCACTTCCCCCAAGCAAACTGGGCCTTTCTGGTGCTGATTCCCATGTGGGTGGGTTTGTGTACATTCTAGGACCCTGTGGGTCTCTCCAACGCACTCTCCTGTGAGGCTGGGAGTCTCTCCTGCTGGCACCTCAACCCACACAGGTGTTTTCAATCAGTGGTTTGAGGCTTTATTTCCCCGCACTAGAACCCTGGGTTGTGCAGTCTGTCCCATTCCCCAGTTTCACCTGGTTTATTTGCAAGTGAATGTGGGACCACCCAGTCGGTCAGCTACCACCTTGCCGGCCAGCAGCAGCCTTGCGCACTGCACCCTGATCCACAATCCGCCACCTCGCTGGGTCCACCAGCTACCACCTTGCCGTGAGTCCTCTCCGCCCGGCTGCCCCTCCTACCAGTTTGGATGAATGTTTCTTCTTTAACTCCTTGGTTGTCGGACTTCCACACAATTCAATTTTCTGTGAGTTCTGGTTATTTTTTGTGTCTAAATTGTTGTCCTTCTTTTGGTTGTGCGAGGAGGCACAGTGTCTACCTATGCATCCACCTTGGCTGGAAGTCTTAATTTTTTTTTATTAATCCTCATCTGAGGATATGTTTATTGATTTTTTTTAGAAAGAGAGGAGGGAAGAGAGAGAGAGAAGGGGGGGAGAGAGAGACATCAATGTGAAAGAGAAACACCAATTGGTTGCCTCCCATATGTGCCTGACTGGGGATTGAAACTGCAACCTAGCTATGTGTCCTGACTGGGAATTGAACCCATCACTTTTGGTGTATGGGACAGCACTCTAACCAACTGAGCTACCAGCCAGGGCAGGAGAGTCTAATGTCTAAGGGTAAGGTTCTGGCACCATCATGCCCAAGTTCAAGTCTTGGCTCTGCCACATACTAGATGTGTCACTATTATCTTTCTGATTCATTGATGAATGATATTTCATTATATATATCCATTCTCCATAGAGGGGCCTTTGGGTAACTTCTAATTTTGGGGCATTACAAATAAAGCTATTGTGAAAAGTCTGGCACATGTTCTGGTGAACACATGTATGCCTATCTGTTCAGTATAACCCTAGAAACAGGTTTGTTTTGTCGGAGGGTTAGCATTTGTTCAGTTCTGTAGATATTGAAATGCACTTTCTCAAAGATGTTTTACCAACTTACATTCCAGTAGCTCCACATCCTTGCCAACAATTGGTATTGTTAGTCTTTTTCATGTTAGTGTTGGGTTTATTGTATTTTTAAAAAATTGTTGGTATGGAAGCATACGACGAGAAGAATCATTACAACAAATGTTTGCAATGCTTACTAGCCCTCACCCAGGGGAATGAGAGTCTTAGGAAGTTGACTTTGAGCATGTCCCATCCTGCTGGCAAGGGAGAGACTTTGCTGGCTGGGAATGAGTGCCCAGGGAAATTGCATTTTTAACCGCAAATTAATAAATTGGCATCACTACTCTATACATCTGACTTTTGAATGGGGTTAACATGGGCTCCTCCTGAGAGATTAGTTGTCCCATAGTGAGTAGCTAAGTCATGGGAAGAATCAATATTTATGGAAATCAGAGTAGTGATTACAGTGAAGCAGGGTGGGTAATGGACTAGGAGGGTGTGTGAGAGAAAATTCCTAGGGCTGAAAATGTTCTAGATCTTGACCTGATGTTTAAACATGGGAAAATCACCAAGTTGAACAGTTAAGATTAGTGCACTTTTTATAGTGTGCTGTGTGCACGTAAACCTCCTTTTTAAAAAAGTAACTTGGTTTTCTTCCCTGTTGGACAGAGACCGCTTTCAGCCTGGGCATCAGGACAGAGAGGAGATGGCATTGGCAGCTCTGTGTGAGGGAGGGGAAGGGTCTGGGGGGAGGTCTGAGGGGACCTGGGGCAGGCTGCAGGTTGTATGGGCTCCCGTCCCCTGAGCTGGTAGAGGTTCCATCCAGTGCTAAGGGAAGTTAGAGGACCAGGCATGGATGGAAGAATGTAAGCCTTTCTGTTTTCCGATGTGTCAGCAGAAGGAACAAGTTAAGAAAAAGGTGTTAGCTTCAGATTTATAGGCACCGTGCTGGCTTTGCCAGTAAAAGAAAACCCAATTGCTCAGCCAGACTTTGAGAAATATTATTTGGTCCCTGAGTAAAAACAGATGTTATTTCCTGTCACAGAAATCAGCTATACATCTCCCGGCCTCCACCAGCAGCAAGGCACTCCAACCTCCCATATTTCTTTCTCCAGAATCAGATCCACAAGGCAAAGTCAACTGAAAAGAATCCCAGCTTCATTGCCTTTTCTGTCACTGCCTTGTGAAAAGTGGGCAGGAAAGATTTTTTCCTACTGAACTATATTTCATTAATATTTCCCTTCTCTGCACCATTACCGATGGACACCTAACAACTGTGCCACCTAAGACTCTCCAGAGGGGGACTCCAGAGAGACCTTTCTTCAGAGAACTCTTATTTTTTGTTAAGTTTAGGGTTGGGCTGCTGGGCAATTGTTTGGTTGCTCCCTCAGCTCCCACTGTCTAATTTTTCCATCTTTGGAAAGTGGTGGTCGCCTCCTTCCTGAGGCAAACAATAATTTATGCCGGAAACATAGGTCAGCATATGCCAATTTAATACTTTCAGTCACTGGAAGAACCTTCTAGGGGGCCAGCTCTTGGCTGAATTGCAAAGCAGACAACCTCTATGGCTGTGCTTCACCTTGTCTGTCTCCTCTTGGTTCTCAGTCCTTGCAGCCCTCCTTCCTTTCCCCCAGATGCCCCCTTGTTCCACCTCCACACCCCACCTTCAACCTGTGCTGGCCTCACATGGCCTTCCTTCCATTCTGTGGACCCAGTGACACCTTCTAAATGGTTCCCATCCAGAATTGGATTTCTTTGACATCTTTTTTTAAAAAATATATTTTATTCATTATGCTATTACAGTTGTCCCATTTCTCCCCCTTCATTCCCCTCCACCCTGCACACCCCCTCCCACCCACATTTCCCCCTTTTAGTTCATGTCCATGTGTCCATGTGTTCTTTAGCTTCTACATTTCCCACACTATTCTTGCCCTCCCCATACCTATTTTCTACCCACTGTCTATGCTACTTATTCTCGGTACCTTTTCCCCCTCTCCCCTCCTCCCACTCCCCTGTTGCTAACCCTCCATGTGATCTCAATTTCTGTGTTTCTGCTCCTGTTCTAGTTGTTTGCAAGTTTGTTTTTGTTTTAGGTGTGGTTGCTGTGAGTTTGCTGTCTTTTTACTGTCATATTTTTATCTTTTTCTTAGATGAGTCCCTTTAACATTTCATATGATAAGGGCTTGGTGATGATGAACTCCTTTAACTTAACCTTATCTGAGAAGCACTTTATTTTCCCTTCCATTCTAAATGACAGCTTTGCTGGATAGAGCAATCTTAGATGTAGGTCCTTGACTTTCTTGACTTGGAATACTTCTTTCCAGCCCTTTCTTGCCTGGAAGGGTTCTTTTGAGAAATCAACTGACAGTCTAATAGGAACTCCTTTGTAGGTGACTATCCTCTTATCCCTTGCTGCTTCTAGAATTCTCTCCTTCATTTTAATCTTGGCTAATGAAATTACGATGTTCCTTTGGTGTTTCTCCTTGGGTCCAACTTCTTTGGGACTCTCTGAGCTTCCTGGACTTCCTGGTAGTCTATTTCCTTTGCCAGATTGGGGAAGTTCTCCTTGATTATTTGTTCAAATAAGTTTTCCACTTGTTGCTCTTCTTCTTCCCCTTCTGGTACCCCTATAATTGGGATGTTGGGATGTTTAAAGATGTCCCGAAGGTTCCTAAGCCTCTCCTCATTTTTTTGAATCCTTGTTTTCTGTTTGGTTGTTAGTTTCTTCCTTCTGGTCCACTCCATTGATTTGAGTCCCAGTTTTTCTCCCATATCTATTGGTTCCTCATGCGTCTTTCTTCATTTCACGTATTGTAGCCTGAATTTTTTCATCTAATTTGTGAGCAAAATCAACCAATTCTGTGAGCATCCTGATCACCAGTGCTTTGAACTGTGCATCTGATAGGTTGGCTATCTCTTGGTCACTTAGATGAATTGGCTCTGGGGATTTGATCTGTTCTCCGGTTTGAGCTATTTTTGTTTTTGTTTTGTTTTGTTTTTTGTCTGGATGTGGCTGTTACATAGTGAGGGGCGGAGGTTTAGGTGTTCCCCAGGGCGGGGCAGCCCAGTCACTGGGTTGTGACTCTGTATGTGGAGGCAGGGTGCATTGTTCAAGAGGGAACAATGGCGCTTGCTCCGCACTCTCAGATTCCAGTCCCTTCTGCAGCTTTCCCCAAGCAGATTGGGCTCTTTTGGTGCTGATTTCCATGTAGGTGGGCTTGTGTACATTCTAGGACCCTGTGGGTCTCTCCAACAAACTCTCCTGTGAGGCTGGAATTCTCTCCCAGCACTTCAACTCCCACAAGTATTTTCAATCGGTGCTTTTAGGTTTTATTTCCCAGCGCTGGGGCCCTGGGTTGCACAGTCTGTCTCACTGCCCATTTTTACCTGGTTTATCTGTGCACAAATGTGTGACCATGATCAGCCATCTTGTGCGCTTTGCTTGGTCTGCTCCATTGCCTTCCTGCACCCGGTAACTGCTGCCTGTGTGCCTGGGCTGTGCCAACCTCTGCCTGCACATCAGGGACCGCTAGCCACTGCTTTTTCCTGCCACAATCCCTCTCTGCTGGCCGCCGACTCCGCCCCTCTTACCGTCTGTGTGAATCATTGTTGGACTTCCGTACAATTCAGTTTTCTATTTTTTCTGTTGTTTTTTTTTTTTGCTTCTAAATTTTTTGTTGTCCTTAATTTTGGTTGTGAGAGGAGGCACAGTGTGTCCACCTACGCCTCCGTCTTGGCTGGAAGTCTAGGATTTCTTTGACATCTTAATAAGCTTATCCCATAATAAACCACAGGGCAAGTAATAATACTTGGTCTGTTTAGGTAGCTTGAGCTATTATATTGCCTTTGATTTATGAGGAGTCAGACCCAAGGTAGATTCATCTTTTCAGATGTTGCTAAGGGCATGCTGATCCCCAGCAGCCATCATGAGAAAGCTCAGGCCCTTGAGCTTGGCTCTCACACACCCAGCAGAGAGTGCACAAGGACCTCACAGGGTCTTCCTACTTCTCAAGCTGCTGGGAGAGGGAAAGTAATGAAGAGAACACTCCCAGTGAGGGGGTGGTAGAGAGAGAGTGCCTTTGGCACAGAAGACTTCCCAACCGTGGACTATAGGCACAGTCTGTGCACTGATAGCTTGAGGCTTTTGCCAGAAGAGCTTTAGTTCAGGCCAATGCTCATGCCCAATAGACCTTTGGCGCTACTCTAATGCAGTGAGCTACAAAGAGCAGACCACGGGACAATCCACTGTCCAGTAGAGTTTGCCGGTATGTGAAGGAAGTTTGCCAGTAGATGAAGGAAATGTTCTATATCTGCTCTGCGCAATATGATAACCTTTGCCTATGGAGTGCTTGACATGTGGCCAGTGAAATACATGATGAAATTTTCATTTTATTTACTTTTAATTAATTTTCTTTCAATTACATTAATTGAAAGTCTTTCTTTGTCTCTTATGACCTTGATTTATAGTTTTATTTAAAGAGCCATGTGTGACTAAGGCTACTTTATTAGACAATGAGTGCAGCTGTGGAGTGTGAAGAGAAATTAATCTCGGCTTCTATTGATATTTATTTTTATCTAAAAAATAAAGAAACTAACTTTGACCAGCATTTGATATTCAGAGTGTCACTGTGCCCCTCGCTGAGTTAGTCTTCGGGTGGCCACGGTCACATGAATGTGAGGGTGTCCTGGTTGGAAGTTTCCAGTTAGAGGGTGACACCTTAGTGGCTTCTGTTCAGAATCTTATAAATGGCAAAGGTCCCTTCTACTCATAACACAAGCTTCTGTGGGCCAGTCTGCAGGAAAACACAGTGACAACTGACTCAAGTCGAACAAGACCATAAGATTCAAAATGCTCAAGATATTTGAACTATGGATTTACATTCACAATCATTAAGGAAAATGCCCTTCTAAGTGTATGTTGTGCTTTGAAATATTAGCTCATAATACTGTGAAATCAACAAAAAGAGCAGGACACTTAAAAATTAAACACTTGAAAAGGAAGAAAAATTTTCCACCTTTAAGATCCTAAATACACTACATTATGGAAGTTCACTAAATGTTTGATACACTTCTGGAAACCTCTTTTGAGGTCTTGAACTTAGCAACAATTTTAGTCAAATACTATTGAGGAAGCCCTTCCAACTGTGGTTCAAATAGCTGAAATACAAAAAAAAAATAATAATAATAACAGGGTGGCAAAATATGCATTCCTTTGTCATAAAATACTGTTGGAATGCATGTCGAAAACATTGCTGAAGATCAAAAGAAATCGCTTGGAACACATTACACAGTGTGGGAAATTTGCTACACAGTTGGATAAAAGTATAGATGTTCCTTTATTAACTTTTCTGTTTTAACAGGATTTCAGGCCCTGGCTGGTGTGGCTCAGTGGATTGAGCCGTGGCCTGCAAACCAAAAGGTCGCTGGTTCGATTCCCAGTCAGGGCACATGCCTGGGTTGCGGGCCAAGTTCCCCAGTTGGGGGCATGTGAGAGGCAAGCAATCGATATATCTCTCGCACATTGATGTTTCTCTCCCTCTCTTTCTCCCTCACTTCCCCTCTCTTTCAAAAGTAAATAAATAAAATTTTTTAAAAAATAATTTCAGATTTATAGAAAAATGGCAACACTAGTTGAGTTTTCCCATCTAGTTCCTCATCTAGTTCCCCCTGATGGTAACACTCACACAACCCCTGTACAATGATTGAATCCAGGAAACTAACACTGACACATACTATTAACTGAACTGCAGACCTTACCCATATTTCTCTGGTTTTCCCACTGATGGCCTTTTCCTAACAGATCTCGTCAGCACGCACACTGCATTTAGTTGTGGTGTCTCCTTAGACTTCTTCAATTTAGGACTGTTCCTCCATCTTTCTTTGTCTTTCATGACCTTGGCCCTTCTGAATACTAGTGGCCGATTTTATTTAGGCCATCTCCCCATTTCGATTTTTCCAATGTTTTCTCAGGAATAGTTTGAGGTGATACATCTTTGGCAGGAATGCCACAGAGGTGATGTTGAGTCCTTCTCAGCCTCTCACCTCAGGGACCCATGAGATCGTTATGCCTCCCTGCTGGTGATGTTAACCTAGACCTCCTGGCGAAGGTCCTGGCTGCTGGGTTTCTCCTGTAAAGTTCCTTCTGTCATTAATGAAGTATCTCGTGGGGGACGCTTTGAGACTGAAAATGTCTCATTTCTAATCAGGGTGTCTATGTATACAGTGCTTCACTCATGCCACTTGCTGTATTCTGTTTCAAAAATTAAATGTAAAAAAGACGTACTTCCCCCTGTGTATCTAAAAAAAAATGTGCCACAGAACATATACTCTTAACAATAAATGACTTATTTCTGAAAATAAAAATTTTAATGGAAAAAAACTGTAACCAATCTCACTGCATGCAAAAGAAAAGGCAAATGGTCTGGGCTGAGGGTGCAGTTCAGACAATACCTGTGAAGCCCACCCACTGCGTCTGTGCCAGCGGGTCACACAGTCATGCTCTGGGGACCCAGAGTCCCCCAGGTAGCACAGGTGCCACCAGTGCAGTCACATTGATTTAGAAATTAAAATATAGAATAATATTTATAGTGCTTTTTCATGAGGTGAGGAATGACCACAAATATATTTTGTACTTCATGAAATTATTCTGATTAAATTGTAGCAAGGTAATGAAAAGAGTATTGAACTTAAAGATAAATTATACATTTTTCTTTTAAAAAAACAAACAAAAACTGTAGCTGCTCAGAATTTGTGACCTATCATTGGGAAAACAAATGGCTGCCAGAAAGATGCTCCTTGGCAGATATTTTAAAAATAATAATAAACACTGTTGACTTCCGGCCAAGATGGAGGCATAGGTAGACACACTGTGCCTCCTTGCACAACCAAAATAAGGACAACAACAATTTAGAAACAAAATAACAACTGGAACTGACAGAAAAATTGAATTGTACGGAAGTCCAACAACCAAGGAGTTAAAATAGACACATTCATCCAGACCGGTAGGAGGGGCGGAGTCAGGCAGTGTCAGGCAGCTGGGCAGAGAAGGGTCGCAGAAGCGGTAATACCAGGCACGCAAGGCAGCAGCTGACAAACCCTGTGCATGCACGTCAGCAGTGGGCAGACCCTGGGCTCAGGGTGGCAACGGGCAGACCCAGTGAGGAGGCAATCGTGAAGCAGGGCACAGCGTGAAAGGCGGCTGGCTGACCTGGCCGTCCCACATTCACACACACATAAACCAGGTGAAACTGGGGAGTGAGACATACCGCACAACCCAAGGCCCCAGCACAGGGAAATAAAGCCTCAAAACACTGACCGAAAACACCTGTCGGGGTTGAGATGCTGGGAGAGACTCCAAGCCTCACAGGAGACTTTGTTGGAGAGATCCACAGGGTCCTAGAATGTACACAAACCCGCCCACACAGGAATCACCATCAGAAAGGCCCAGTTTGCTTGGGGGAAGCATGGAAGGGACTGAAATCTGGCAGAGAGCGGAGCAAGTGCCATTGTTCCCTCTTGGACCCTGCCCCCACATACAGTGTCACAACCCAGCAACTGGGTTGCCCCACCCTGGTGAAGACCCGAGGCTCCGCCCCTCATACGTAACAGGTGTGACGAGAGAAAAAAATGGCCCAAATGGCAGAACAGATCAAAGCTCCACAGCAAATACAACTAAGCGACAAAGAGATAGCCAACCTATCAGATGCACAGTTCAAAGCACTGGTGATCAGGATGCTCACAGAATTGGTTGAATTTGGTTGCAAATTAGATGAAAAAATGAATACTACAGTAAGTGAAATGAAGGAAAATGCACAGGGAACCAGTAGTGATGGGAGGAAAACTGGAACTCAAGTCAATGAAGTGGACCAGAAGGAAGAAACTAACAACCAAACAGAAAAGAATGAAGAAATGAGAATTCAGAAAAATGAGGAGAGGCTTAGGAACCTTCAGGACATCTTTAAACGTTCCAACATCCCAATTATAGGGGTACCAGAAGGGAAGAGGAAGAGCAACAAGTGAAAAAGTTATTTGAACAAATAATGAAGGAGAACTTCCCAATCTAGCAAAGGAAATAGACTTCCAGGAAGTCCAGGAAGCTCAGAGAGTCCCAAAGAAGTTGGACCCAAGGTGGAACACACCAAGGCACACCATAATTAACTTAGCCAGGATTAAAGATAAGGAGAGAATCTTAAAAGCAGCAAGACAAAAGGAGAGTTACCTACAAAGGAGTTCCCATCAGACTGTCAGCTGATTTCTCAAAAGAGACCTCACAGGCAAGAAGGGGCTGGAAAGAAGTATTCCAAGTCAAGAAAGTCAAGGACCTACATCTAAGATTGCTCTATCCAGCAAAGCTGTCATTTAGAATGGAAGGGCAGATAAAGTGCTTCTCAGATAAGGTCAAGTTCAAGGAGTTCATGATCACCAAGCCCTTATTCTATGAAATGTTAAAGGAACTTATCTAAGAAAAAGAAGATAAAAAATATGAACAGTAAAAAGAGCAAACTCACAGATATTAACAACCACACCTAAAACAAAAACTAAAGCAAACTAAGCAAACAGCTAGAACAGTAACAGAACCACAGAAATGGAGATCATATGGAGGGTTAGCAACAGAGGAGTAAGGAGGAGGAGAGAAGGGGAAAAGGTACAGAGAATAAATAGCATAGATGGTGGGTAGAAAATAGACAGGGGGAGGGAAAGAATAGTGTGGGAAAAGTAGAAGCTAAAGAACTTATGACACATGGACATGAACTAAAGGGAATGTGGGTGGGAGGGGGTGTGCAGGGTGGAGGGGAATGATGGGGGAGAAATGGGACAACTGTAATAGCATAATCAATAAAATATATTTGAAAAAATAATAATAAACACTGTTAATTTGTGCCTTCAAAATAAAGGTGATTTTTTAAAAATAATATGTAAGAAAGTGACAGCTTTTTAAAAGAAACGAGAGAAACTTTTGAAAACTGATGGGCTATAATTATTGTTGTTGCCCAAAATAATGTGTGCCATCTATAAAAGTGTTCCTGTCTTCATACTTTAAAAAATAGGCATCATTGTCTGTCTTATTTAACAATCTTCCCAATAATGGCAGCTTATAATTCTTTTTGCTAAATATGTTAATATGTAATCCTTTTTGACTAATTTGTAAGAACAACTAATTGACATCAAGGAAGATGAAATTTTCTAGCTGAGTTTCAACAAAAAATGTTTGTGAATTTGGTGGATAAAATTGAGTCGCATGATTTAGTAAGTCAATTACTCATTACTATTTGATTTGTGCTTCTCAAGGAGTACTTTTTACAAGTTGGACAGCCATTAAAATCAAAATCAGCAACTAAGAATCAGACCTTCAAATGCTGTCTCAGAAAATGTTAAACTAACAGAATCAAAAACAATGAAGTAAAAAAAACCCAATGAAGTGTGTTCAGTCATATCACTCTCCACAAAAACACATTTATAGATAGTAGTACTATTTTAGTGAGCTCCTAAAAGTTTCTGTACCATAAATAAATAAAATAATGCAAAATTACTTTACAGCATTATTTGCTTAATCTGCAACTCATTCTTTAAGCATTTTTATTGTTGTGCATGTTTTATAACATAAGTAATGTGTTAGTCTGGTAGTACTTATATATAGTTTTTAAATATATATTTATGCATTAGGAAATTTTGCTCTAATGTTTCACTTATGGAGATGTGAAATTGAAAATGTAGACCACTGCTGTGAATTCAAAATCTCATTGTACTTCAGAGTGAATTTTTTACATGCATTACTTCACTTAATTCCCACAATCTCTAATAAGATGCAAGTCTTATTAGAGAAGTAATAGTTATCTGTTTTTAGTTCAGGATACCTGCAACTGAGAGAAGCTGCTTTAAAAGCAGTGAGAGATTTGCCAGAACTGAATGCCTCTTCCACTCCATCAGTGAAATTAATAAGGGAAGCTGCCCTCAGGGCATTTTCATGAGTTCTGAAACCAGCTTTCCCCCCTAGAGTGGATGCTGAAATAGTAAAATCATCATAGTCCTTGAAGGAATATTAGTTAATGCCTTCACATGCTGAAGGCATTAGATAGAAGTGGAGCTTGGGATTTATGTAAGCAGAACTTGTAAATATATACCCACAAATATTAAGCATGCAAAAATTGTACTGTCTGCTTTTCCCTAGAGAAGCAAAATTATTCTAACTGGTATGTGCAGTGTTCATTAAGTCCCCACGTAGGACAACATTAGTATTCTTAATTATTGCGTGTGTGTGTATTGCCATATATTGGTTCATCCCATTAGTGTAAGAGCCCCTTAGACTGGGTGTTACTTACCCACTTTAAAGAGGAAGAAATCAGGCCTGGAGAGCCTATTTCACTGAGAATGGCAGGAGTGGAAGCCACTGAGTCAGAGCTCTGGCCACCTGAGCCTGTGCATCTCCTAATCCTGGTGTAGCAGAAGCTCAGCAGCTTCCCCTACCAGTCTGCAGGGCCACCTTAGAAAGTCTTCTTCTGGGTGCCATGAAGTATTTTTCTGGGCATTATACTTCATGAAGTATATTTCTCCTAAAGGCAAGTATCATTTGGGAGAAGGGATGGAGGAGGGTCTATTATCGCCCATTTATGCCTAAGTATCATTTAACCTATTAAGTTGCTTCCCACATAGTCAAATGAAGGAAATTTTGTGCCCGACAGAAGGGGTCACGAGCCTAGCATGTTCAGAAGGGCAGGGCGGGGGAGTGGGCGGAGGCACTGAGCTGTGGGCTGGAGCGTTCGTTGGCTCAGTGGGGTTTAAGGCTCCAAAGTCGTCTCATGAGCATGATCACAGTTGGTATTTACCCAAGTGAGGGAGCAGAAGAGGTGATTCTGACCCCCAAGCTGCAGGTAAACTGAGGCTCAGAGGGGGAAATTATATGACTTTCTCAACATCATACAACTTGTAAGTGGCCCCTCCAAAACTCATTCTGAGTCTACTTTCTTTTTATCTGTTACTAATACTTCATTTCAGTGGTTCTCACTTGGGTGATGGGTCTGCCCTCTAGGGGCAGTTTGAGTTTCTGTGGTGTCATTTTCAGTTGTCTCATCGAAGGCTGGCTCTACTACTAGTATTCAGTGGGCAAGGGCCAGAGATGGTAAAGGTTCCATAAAGTGCAGGGTGTCCCACACAGGAAGAACTGTCTTATAGCTGCCCAACTTCATAGGGCTGGATGTTTGTGAAGACTGGTTTTACTATGTGTGCTTGTTATGGCCTGAACCTGGAGCGCAGCGCTGCATGAAGGTGCTGATGACCACAGAGGGGTGCCAGTCGGGAACCAGACCTCACTGGGAAACGAAGCCAGGGCCCAGACTGCTGGGGATGTGGGTGGCGAGTTCTGTGTACGTTTCCCTTTTCACATTCTCAGTGGCTCCTTTGGACTGCCTTTTCTGTGGAAGTTTTTGCTCTTTACCTCCCTGCCTACATGCAAAAGCACTTTTTAAAAAAGCTGTGATGCCGTCTTGGGAAGTTTTATAATTGGATGTCCCTGGGCTCTAATTGTGGTTTTCCCACTTTCTTGGGCAAATTTTGAAACCTCCCTGGGCCTCAGTTTCTTTATCTGTAGCTGGAGTAGAATCCCTGCTTCATTGGCTCATCCAGAAAGTCAGATGTACGTGTATAAAGCACATGGACCCCTCTGTGCCTTTCCTCCTTCCCAGCTCCCTTCTTGCAGCTGAATGAGGATTCCAGTTTGCTTCCTGTAATTTCACCCTCATTCAAACAGGAGCAGTGTGTTTAGCATTGAGAATACCTTTTCCCCCCTGTACCTATCCTTGTTTAAAACAAGCAAAACTAATCATAATAAACACAAACCTACCTTTTTGAACATATTGGGTGTGTGAACCGCTTTGAGATTCTAATGCAATTGTCCACTGAGGTGCACAGACAAACCTGCCTATGCGCTTTTACACACCAGCCTCACTCCATCTAGGAAGGCAGTGGCTGTGGCTCCAGAAGACACATTCAGCCCTGGGAAGGCTGCCCCATGTGGTACACAAACCTGGCATGGAACATGGGACCTAGGGCACACAGGCAGGATGAGGACTGGGCTGCCTGGCTGTGAGCAGGTGGTACAGAGAGGTGGCTGCTCACACACCGACAACCAAATGCATTCAACCCCACTCACAGCACACACACGGCTAGGGCTGATACCCGACATCCTCTCCTCCTCTGTCACTGATGCCTCTTCTGAGGCTTCTGCAGAGCACAGAGGACCCTATGGTGGTCAGAGTGTGCAAATAGATGTCACTTCCGTTGGCAGTTTTACTACTGAAGGGCCCCATCAAGTCAGGCATTTGAGGGTGGCCAAGTAGAGTTATTAATGTGGGGGATTTCCAGTTTGGTCTGCATTAGACTGTGACCAAAGACATTCATGCCAACAACAAGCTACAGGCCACTTACAAAGTTACCTTTAGGCAGAATTCACAATACTTTTTCCAAGGAACGGTTATGTTATTGTCTAAACTGCAGGTATTTTCCAAATGTACATTGGATGCAGTGATGCCCGGTGGGTTGGGATTGGCTCAGACAGAGAAACAAAAGAAAATGTGCCATAAAAATAAAGCATTAGCACAGCCCAGTAAAAGTACCCGATTTTTCCAACGGGAAGTAATCCAAAAGCATGATTTGGAATCTATATTGATTTTTTTAAGGTCTTTCCAGGAAAAAAAATTGAAGATCCAGGTAAACTTTTTTCAAAATGAGTCCTGTTTCTCTTTCATCTTAAGCCTTGTTATGATTGCCGTAGGTCTTTACTGGTAGTTTGCAACACAGACTGCTCAGCACCTCGGTGGGATGCTGAGCTGATGGAATCAGCGGGCAGGACCCAAACGCAGACTGCTGTTATCACCCTCTGATCACACTCAAGTGCAGTGAGTCCAAGAAAACTGCCGGGAAAAAAGGGAGGGGTGTGCTCTGGTCAATTGCATCTAGCTCCCTCAAATGGTATGGGCCTGGAGAGGATGGAGAGGTCCTCTGGTGAGCAGATGTCTACCTGCAAGGCCAGGATGAAACTTCCTGATTTTAGTCATGGGGGTTGCATTGTTGGTAAAAGCAAAACATTGGAAATAGTTTAATGCCTGTCAGTGGGCTGGTTAAATAAAAGTTGGTACAGCCATACAATAAAATATATAAAATCATTCCAAAGGATGAGGATGCTCTATATATGCTCTATTTATACTGAAATTAATTTCCAATATATTTTCCATCATGAGGAAATAGGTATAGTGTGCTCTCATTTGTATAAAATATATTGTGGCCCTGACCAGTGTGGCTCAGTCAGTTGGGTGTTATCCTGCAAAGAGAAAGGTTGCTGGTTCGATTCCCCATCAGGGCACCTGTCTGGGTTGCAAGTTTGGTTCCCAGACAAGAGGCAACCGACTGATATTTCTCACGTCGATGTTTCTCTCCCTCTTTTTCTCCCTCCCTTCTCCTCTCTCTAAAGATTAGTAAATAAAATCTTTAAAAATATATATTGTATATGTGTATACATATTGGATCTATATATAAATACATTTTTACACAGATAATACATTACATAAATGTGACTATAAAACAGTCAGAGAGCTGGGGGGTCTCCCCCATTGGCCAAAATGGTGGCGGTTGTGGGGAGTGGTTCTTAGACCAAGCGCATGAAAAGCTAGCAAGATAATTGGATAGAAAAAAGAGCCCTTCCCCCCTTCAGTACCAGACTGGGGGTGGAACAGAGGAAGGCAGGCACATGTGCCATAGGAGTCAAAGTGGCACAGAGGGAGGTTCTGGACCAAACAGGCCTGTCAGTCTAGCCTGGGAAAAGAAGGCATTGATTAGGAGGTGAACCCACCAAAGTGCATGCAAGTTGGGGAAGCTGATTGGTCATTTTGAGCAAGTACCTGGTCCATCACACACCCAAGTTAATATAATCCCAAGGAAACAAAGAAGGTCTCTCTTGCTCATAACCTGAACTTGCATGGTGCATTCACCTGTTCTCTCCATGCATGGGCCATGGCCGTGCACGCTCCACATGCAGGCTGCAGGAGGGAATCTGAAATGGACAGCAGCCTGGAACAAGCTATGCTCCCTGGATGGGGCCTAAGACCACTTAGAGGCTGCCTGTGGCTCCAAAGGATTGTACTTTAAAACGGAGCAGGAACTCTGGACACTGGCTTTTGTCCTGGCCTTGCTGAGGATGGTGGGGCTTTTCCATGGCAGAAAGAGGGGACGGTTTTTGTGACAGGAGTCCACCATTCTCCCAGGTCGGGGCACCTGAATAAAACCGTCTTCCTTTTACACCAACAACTACCTCATGAGTTTAACTTTTGTGGCAACAGGCAGCTGAACCTCTGTTTTTGTTTGGTTACATAAATACTTGTATTGCTAAAAAACTTCCAACTGTGTTTATCTCCAGAAAGAAAAAAATAAGAGCCTGGGAACAGAGGTGGTGCTGGTGCATATATTAAATATTGGAAGAATGGCAACATCAACAGAGAGTAAAATAAAATAATTTAAATTTTTCATTTATTCTTTCAACAACGTTTACTAAGCACCCCTGTTGCTTACCCTGTATAAAGTGATAGGCTAGACAGAGAGCAAATCACAGTAGGTTTAAAGCAAAAATACAACCAGAAGACTAAACCCTGAGTCCTGGGTGGAAAAGTTTTACTGTGTGTGAATCCCTCGGAGCCCAACCCAGCGCAGCTTTGTAGATCTGGGATGCAGGGAAGACCACTTGGGGCCTCGGCTCCACGTTGGGAAAGCGGTCTGAACGCGTGGCAGACTGACAATTGCATCTGTGCCGCCTGACTGGAAGCGTTGGGCTGGTGGGGGGTCTGTGCATCCATGGGATTCTCACTTTGGGAACCTGGCCACCATCATGTCCACACTGCTGTCACAGACCGGGCACCCAGGGACACCTTGTCACCACATCGCTGCCTGCAGGGAGCTTAAATTCTGGCATCCAGTTAAAGAGAAGCCGCTTTTTCACAGCCTGGGAAGGACAAAAGGCAGCTCTTCCTGAATGTGTCAGTGGTTGGCTGGTCTCGTGTTTGATACACTGCAGGATGGCTGGGGGAGTGTGTCATGCTGACAATAGAATATTCTAGTTAAGAGAAAGGCTTTCATTGCACGCATTGATTGTCAATTTGCAAAGATGGTAACAAAGCACCTTAGCTACATAAAATCTCATTTTGCTTTGATGATTCAGAAGATACCTCAGTGCCTCGGGGTTATTGTTAAAAAGCAATTATGGTTTTACAGGTAACCAGAAGCTTGCATAATTAAACATTTGCCTGGAAATGGGTGTCCTGCCTCAGCATCCCTGATTACACACCTCAGGGAGTGGCCCTGTGCCAGTGGCCTCTCTTGGCTAACCATGACATAGGCAGATTTCCTCATCTCAAAGTCTGAACACTGCCAAAGTGATAATCATCCCCCAGGGCAAGCCAGCAGCAGTTCATTAATTTTAAAAGCCCTGAATCTTGGATCCCAGAACTGGACTTGTGTGGGTGGGTTGTGGTTTCCAAGCCGTGCTCTGAAACGAAAGGACCCAGGGCTCCGTCGTGGCCCTGAGCTGCCGGGTGCTCGGCGACTCATCCGTGTAACTAGAGAGCAACCGCCTGAGTGCGCCCTGGTGATATTGCGTGACTAACAGTCTGCTCCCCAAGAAACTCGTAATTCCTTTGACTGGTTGTCTTTCAACCTGCAGTATGGAATATAATTCAGCATATTTGCCTTACAGTTATTAGTTAATTAAAACCCTTAATTACAAAGTGCTTTGAGCTCCGAGAGTAACATAAGTGCTGTTACTCACATCAGGTGTGCCTTACTCTCTGCTTAGCTGAGTAGTGACTCACTTCAGGAATGCTAAGTACATTTACCTAGTGTTTCACAAAAACTTTTAATCCCCGCCACAAACCTTAGAAATGGGTGTTATAATTTCCTTCACGTTGCAGGTGAAAGAAATAGCTCAGAAAGGGTGAGCCTCTGCCCACTGCCACATGGTTGGAAAGCGCAGAGCGCACATCTGATCCCAGTTTTCGGAGGCCAGAGCCTGCGTGCTCCGCTCCATGCCTTGCTGTTCACAGAGGGCGGGGCGCCCGCACACTGCGGGTGTTGAGGAAACACACATTCTCCCTTCTCATGAGATGGACCGCCACAGCCTTCCCCTCTGTGGCCCTCGACATTTGTGTAAGTGCTGGGGCCTCCAGCAAAACACAGCAAAGTCCAGCTCGATAGTTCTGGTTCCGGCATAAATGCAAGGCTCTCCACCGAGCAGAGACCCTGCAACCTGGGCCTCCTGCCCGGCAGGGGCTGCATAGGTCTTTGCTGCCCCAGCTAAGGGTCAGCTCAGAGTCACCCATGCCCCACATGGGGGCTAAGGACAGCAGGCCACCAGCATCTTCCTTCACAGAAGAGCCTGAGCCTGTGGGTTTGAACCTTGCTGGCTTGTTGAGATCTTCACCCTTATTTAGCCGAAGTTCCCCTCCATACTTGTATCTGTGCATTTCTCCCTATTCCATCCCCATCTGCTCCGTCCCATGTTGTTCCACGCTATTGCTGTGCTGTTCTCATTTCTGTCTGGGTGAAGACAGTTGGACAACCAGTCACTGTGATTCCTTCCTTTGTCTGGTAGGGAGCTCTCAGCTCTCACATCTGTGTTCTGTTCTCTCACCTTGCCTCCTGGAGTTTGTCTGGTTTTTAGGGGAGGCGACTGGCTTCCCCCAGACTGTTCCTCTCAGCAGCACACGTTTGCTGTCTGTCCATCCTGCAGAAGTGAAGCAGTTTGAGGGCAGATACAAAGGGAGCAGAGCAAGGGGATTCTCCGGAATCAGAGGCAAAATGGAACTGGGCAGAGGGGAGGTGCAGTCACAGGTGGTGATTTAGAAGGATGGATGGGTCAACCTGGGGGAGGACACGCAGGCTGTGTGGGGAGCTGGAGGGGTGGTGAGGCACCATCCCGAAACCAGAGAGTAAAAGAGGGGCTGAGACACAGGGAGCCCAGAGGGAAGGAGGTGCTAACGTTACAAAGTGCCCCTCAGGCGCAGGCTGACCCTGCAACTCTCCAGTGTTTCTTCTTGACTGTTGATTTCCTTTTTTTTTAAATATATTTTATTGATTATGCTATTACAGTTGTCCCATTTCTCCCCCATCATTCCCCTCCACCCTACACACCCTCTCCCACCCACATTCCCCCCTTTAGTTCATGTCCATGTGTCATAAGTTCTTTAGCTTCTACATTTCCCACACTATTCTTGCCCTCCCCGTCTATTTTCTACCCACTATCTATGCTACTCATTCTCTGTACCTTTTCCCCCTCTCTCCTCCTCCCACACCCCCGTTGTTAACCCTCCATATGATCTCCATTTCTGTGGTTCTGTTCCTGTTCTAGCTGTTTGCTTAGTTTGCTTTTGTTTTGGGTGCGGTTCTTAATAGCTGTGAGTTTGCTGTCTTTTCACTGCTATATTTTTATCTTCTTTTTCTTAGATAAGTCCCTTTAACATTTCATATAATAAGGGCTTGGTGATGATGAACTCCTTGAACTTGACCTTATCTGAGAAGCGCTTTATCTGTCCATCCATTCTAAATGACAGCTTTGCTGGATAGAGCAATTTTGGATGTAGGTCCCTGCTTTTCAAGATTTCAAATATTTCTTTCCAGCCCCTTCTTGCCTATAAGGTCTCTTTTGAGAAATCGGCTGACAGTCTGATGGGAACTCCCTTGTAGGTGACTGTCCCCTTATCCCTTGCTGCTTCTAGAATTCTCTGCTTCATTTTAACCTTGGTTAATGTAATTATGATGTGCCTTGGTGTGTTCCTCCTTGGGTCCAACTTCTTTGGGAGTCTCTGAGCTTCCTGGACATCCTGGTAGTCTATTTCCTTTGCCAGATTGGGGAAGTTCTCCTTTATTATTTGTTCCAATAAGTTTTCCACTTGTTGCTCTTCTTCTTCCCCTTCTGGGACCCCTATAATTCGGATGTTGGGACGTTTAACGATGTCCCGGAGGTTCCTAAGCCTCTCCTCATTTGTTTGAATTCTTGTTTCTTCCTCGTTTTCTGTTTGGTTGTTAGTTTCTTCCTTCTGGTCCACTCCATTGATTTGAGTCCCAGTTTTCCTTCCTTCTCTATCAGTTCCCCATGCATCTTCCTTCATTTCACAGTATTGTAGCCTGCATTTTTTCATCTAGTTTGTGAGTAAAATCAACCAATTCTGTGAGCATCTTGATGACCAGTGCTTTGAACTGTGCATCTGATAGGTTGGCTATCTCTTCACTGCTTAGAGGAATTGGCTCTGGGGCTTTTATTTGTTTTCCAGTTTGAGCCATTTTTGCTGGGGTTTTTTTGTTTTGTCTTAGTTTGGTTTTAGTCTGGTCGCGGCTATTACATAGTGAGGGGTGGAGCCTTAGGTGTTCCTCAGGGCGGGGCAGCCCAGTTGCAGGGTTGTGGCGCTATATGTGGGGGCGGGGTCTGAGAAGGAACAATGGCGCCTGCTCCGCTCTCTCCTGGACTCCGGCCCTTTTCACCGCTTCCCCTTCACCTGGATTATCTGCGCACGCGCGCGTGCTGTTACATAGTGAGGAGTGGAGCCTCAGGCGCTCCCCAGTGTGGGGCAGCCCAGTCGCTGGGTTGTGACGCTGTATGTGGGGGCGGGGTCTGAGAGGGAACAATGGTGCCTGCTTCGCTCTCTCCTGGATTCAGTCCCTTCCGCCACTTCCCCTCTGCCCAGACCGTCTGTGCACGGGAATGTGGGACCACCTGGTCAGCCAGCCGCCTTGCGCGGCCTCACTGGGTCTGCACAGTTGCCCCCCTGTGCCCGGGGTCCACCAGCTGCTGCCTGTACACCTGGGAACTGCAAGCTGCTACTGCTTGTGTTCCAGGTCCACACCTCCACTTTCTCCTGCCGCGACTCCGCCCCCTTACCAGTCTGGATGAATGGTTGTTGGACTTCCGTACAGTTCAATTTTCTACAGGTTCTGGTTGTTTTCTTGTTTCTAAATATTTGTTGTCCTTAATTTTGGTTGTGAGAGGAGGCACCATGTGTCCGCCTACGCCTCCATCTTGGCCAGAAGTCTTTAGGACCTGTTGATTTCCTTTAATTCCAAATGTTCTTATCTCTGGAATAAGATTCACAGAATATAAAAGGACCTTGTCTTACAGGTGAAGAAACTGAGGCTGAGAGACATCAAGTGATTTACCCAAGGTCACACAGCTTGGAAAATCAGAGACCTGGAAGTGGGTCTCCCAGCTCCTGAGAGCTTATTCTTGATGCCCTGCAGTCCCGACACAGATAGGATCAACTGTGACGGGGGTGGTGTTCATTTTCTGTTGCTGCATACAAAGGACCACAGCTCAGCAGTTTGAAACAATTCATTTCTCATGATATGTGTGGACCGGGAGATTGGCAACTGCTTTGCGGGGTCCTGACCATTCTGGCCTCTATATTTTCTTAGTTTCTCTCTCCTTTCTTCCAGACTCAAACCTCTTAGCTTCACATACGTTTTCTCCTTAAATCCTTGTAGTGCTGCTGGGTCCTTGGCACATTGGCTTCTCCTGCTCCAGGCTAGGGGAGCCTTGAGGGAACTCGGAAGGGAGAGCTTCAGTGGCAATTCTCTCACAAGTAGACGTATTTTTGCAACATGACTCAATATCCCACTTGCTGCATGGAACTTTCAATGGACTCTTATCAGGAAGAGTCCCAATAAGACATAATATACCATTTATGGTATATTATAACTAAGTGGCCTTTTCAAAAAAAATCATAAAGGATATACTAGTAAATGTATTGCTTGGTGGCCCTTTTGCACCCTTGTTAGTAAAAAAAAAAAAAAAAGAGAGAGAGAGAGAGGAATGAGTTTTATTTTTGAGTATCATGTGTCCTTTCCCTGTGGCCATAAGAGTGTAAATATATCTGTTTTAATTTGCTTAAGGAACAGTTTTGTTCTGGGAAATGACAAAATAGCATTCTGGAAACCACTGTCATGGATCCTTTGGGTAAGTGACATCTTTGAATCCATTTAACTTAGCACTTGAAGGGACAGTCCCATGCAGGAGAGGGAATGACATGAAAATAAGAAGATCAATCTACACTGAGTGTTTCCATGACCAGCTTACACCAAAAATGTGTGGCAGGCTCACTCCGCAGGTGACCGACAGTCAAGACATGAAAAGGTCAGGATCCACCCCTCTTTTGTTTGCTCCAAAATAGTCTTTAAACCAGTCTGGCTTTCTGCTTACAGCCCTGTGACCTTGACCAACTTACCTAGGCCCTCTGCCACTTCAGTCATCAGGTTGGCACATTGGGAACCACTATCCATTGGAAAGGTGGAGAGCAAGCCAGTGTCATCTGGGACAGACCTGTGTTACCTATGACATTGTTTCGATGGGGCTGCCACATTTCAGGTTCTGCCCCAGTCTTCCAGGCTCATAACTTCAGTAGTTGGTACAAAATAGTCTTATCAGTTTCCAAGAACTGATATTAAATAAAGTCACAAAAATCCAAGGTGAATGTACGACTACAGCAAAAAACTGTAACCGAGTAGACAAAATACAAGTGTTTGGGGACCTTATCCCTCCTGTCTTAATCCCCCCAGCAGCTATAACAAAACTCTAGAGACTGAGTGGCTTTTGACAACAGAAATTTATTTCTCATGGTTCTGGATGCTGGAAGTCCAAGATCAAGGTGCTGACAGATTCCATGTCTGGTGAGAGCCCAGGTCCTAGTTGATAGAGGACATCTCCTCGTTGTGTCCTCACATGGTAGAAGGGGGTGGGAGGGAGCTCACTGGGGTCTTTCATCAGGGCACTAATCCCATCACGGGCTCCACCTCCTGACCTATTCGCCTCCCAAGGATACCCACCTCCTAATTCTGTCACCTCGGGGGTTAGGTTTCAACATATCACTTTTGGGGATTACAGACATCCAGTCTATAGCATCTCCTTAAAGGCAAATTTACATGTGGAGATGAAAGACAATCAGAGGTTTGCTTGGAGCATGTATTTTGAGCTGAGTGGTCCAGCTGTAAGAATGGACGCCTCCGCTGGCCACATAAGGAGGCAGCACTGCACACTTCTTGTGCCCCATGTGAGACCCTGCCTGGTGGCCTGCCACTGTCCCATGGGATGTATCCAGTTGATTACTGTCAGCTTCCATGCATTTGTGCATTTCTCCTACCACATGATAACCTTCCATTACCTCTCCTTAGAGTTTTACTACCTACATATGTGTCATTGTATAAAGATATCCCGTGCTTTTGTTGTTTGGAAACTTATACAAATAGAGTTGAACTTCATGACTCTTTTCTTTTGTTCAAGATATGTCAAGTTAGAGTACATAGTTTCATTCGCTCCCTGTAACTACTGCGTAGTATTCTATTATGTACTACACCACAGCTTACTTACCCGTGCCACTACTAATGGATCTGTTAGACAATACCTGATAGCGGTGGTGCCGATTTCCACTCTTGCCAGAACTGATCGAGTCTCTTTTTGTTGTATCCACCTCCCTCCCAGCATTTGGTATTGCCTGACTTCTACGTAGAACATGGTAGTTTATTTGGTTTTAAATTTCCTTGATTGCTAGTGAAGTTGAGACACATATATTTACGGGCCTTTTGTGTTTCCTTTTCTGTGAATTGCCTGATAGTGTTTTGTGAATATTTTTTCTGCTGGCGTATCTGTGTTTTCATTGTTGATTTATATAAATACTCTACATATTCTAGACATTAATCTTTGTCAGTTATATGTGTTGTTAGCATCTTTTCCTACTACCTGGCTTGTCTTTTCAATGTTTTGTTTGTTTGTTTCTTTTTTTTTTTTTTTTTTTTTACTGTGCTAAGAACAGTTGCCATGAGATGTACCCTCTGGCATTTTTAAGTGTGAAGTGCAGTATTGTTAACTATAGGCACAATGTTGTACAACAGATCTCAAGAATTTAATCATCTTGCTTTTTGATTTCTTGATGGTATCTTTCGATGAATAGAAGTTCTTAATGTGTGGTGACTGCAGGGGGTTGGGGGAGGTGAGAGAAGATATGGGGGATAAAAGGTAATGGAAAAATACAATAAAAAAGAAAAGAAAAAAGTTCTTAATTTTAACATAATTCAAACAATCAGTTTTTCTATGTTTGTGTGCGGGTGTGTTAAGATCCTTCCCTACCCTAAGAGTCTTTATATTATCTTATGAGTTTCACAGATTTTTCACATTTAAGTCTTTAATCCATGTGGAACTGATATTTTAAATGTGGTGGGAAAAAAGGATTTAATATTATTTTCCTTCATGTTTAGTGTGTTGCCTCAGACTTATTAAATAGTACTTATTTATTATTTATTAAACAGGGCACATGTGCTTTAATGTAAGTGTGTTTCCACATATGAGTGGGCTTGGTTCGGAGCTCCTTTTTCTGTTCCCCTGTTTCTGTGTGCGTCTGCATGCCCAGACCATGCTGTTCTCACTGCTTAGCTTCATGAGCTGTCTTCATCTTTGGGAGGACATGTCCCCCAGGCTTGTTCTTCTGTCAGAGGGTCTCAGTTACACTTAGTTCTTCCTCTTCTCCACATAAATGAGAATCAGCTTTTCAATCACCAAAGATAAGCACCGCTAAAATTTTAATGTCATTTTGATCATTTTTTATATACATTCTATTATATATAAAATACCAATTGAATAAATAGATATATATGTAGAGTGTGTGTATATATACATAATATTTATTTATACGTGCTACAAATCACATGGTATGATTTTAAGATGCTCATTGTCTCACATCATACCATCTCTGGATTCAGGACGCTTTGTCTGGTCACCCTCAGCCAGGCAGAAGCCTCAATCCCCGCACTGTCCCCTCATCTCCACAGAACCTTCAGAGCCTCCATGGAGCCGGCGGTGGGACAGCCTTCATTTCATAGATGCTCGGCAATGCTCCTGCTGGTGTAGATGTGGTGTGAGGACCCTCATCCCTGGGAGGGGCGTGATTTAGAAGACAAGCTCTGACCTTGGAAGAGCAAAGGAATTTTAAACAATTTTTTCCTTGTTTCCCACCTAAGTATCCAAAGAACTGATATTTGATTTTTAAAAAACCTATTTCTAAATAAGTAAAAAAAAAAAATAGCTCTTTTGAGAAGTATGAAATAGAAATTCTTAATGTTGAGAAAATAATGTTTTTAAAAAATTTTAATTTTGATTATTTTTCCCCACTTAACTAGATATAGAACAATGATTTTCTCTGATTTTCAGACGTTCCATACAAATTGTCTGTGAGTGGTTTGGTATAATCCATTAACACAGGTTAGCACTGATTAACATCGGTGCCAGCTCTTCCTGGAAGTTGGGCTTGGATGGGAGGCGGAGATGATCCATTCTGCTGAATTACCAGTTCACAGTGGATAGAGGGCCTGAAAACCCCTTACCCTCCCCAAGTGATTGGGTGCGGGGGGCCCCTGTCCTGGGCACCAGATGTGGGGGGGCTCTGCCCGCAGGGCCCCATCCCTCCATCATGGATGAGAATAAAAACTACCAAGACATCTTGTGCTTGGGGAGGAGAGGTGGTCAAACTCTCAGAGGAGAATGACCCCGAGCCCCTTCCTCACTGGGCTTTTATTGGGTTCCAATACACCAGAATACAGGTACGCCAGGCGGCAAGGATCAAACAATGGGTAACATTTCAAAGAGATCTGAGGGCTTAATTTGAGTCAGTGTCTGTCAGGAAAGGGGGTTGCAAAACTTTGGGAGACATACTCATTTCCTCCCAGACCCTTATCATTTAAATGAGAGCACTCTTAGCAAAGCAGGTTTCACAGGACTTTACGAATTCTTTCTTATGCCCAATCACCTGGGGAACCGTTCTGGCCGGCACAAGGCTGCACCATTCGCCGTCATAGTTTCAGGCTTTAAGCCAATTAGGCTCAGGAAGCAGAAGACATCTCCCAGGTGGAAATGAGGACTCGGACTATGTCAGAATAGCTGGGGGTGGGGGTGGGGGGGTGAGGGTCCATCACGTCCTCTTTGCTGCAGCCCCCCAAGTCCTTCCATGAGGGCCTCCCAAGTGGTGGTGTCTGGCTTAGGTTGCCCCTCCCATGAGAAGTCTTACCTGTCATTGACTACCAACCAAGCGTTGGGGCCAGAGATGGATGAGGCAGAAGTAGCACTCCTGCCAGGGAGATAAGCTTTGTCTCCTTAGTAGGTCACGTCCTCATGACAGAACAGACCCAGATGAAGTGGGTCCCTAGGCTCTTACACAGCCCACCATGAGGTCAGGGTTACAACTGCTGAAACCAGGCTGAACAGTCTGCAACACCTCCCCCTTTTTTACCTGTTAGATCAATTGTAGCTGTCAGACCTTGAAACTTACTATCTGCTATTTATGAATGCTATCATGAGAAAACAATTTCCACATACACCGTAAAGCACAAATAAGGGTTAAAACAAGGAGGCACCCAAGGGCTGCCATAACCCAAACTTGTCAATTCAGTCCAATGAAAAATGTTGCAAATGCAAGGGAACAATAAGAGTAACTGGTCTGGTTACACTTCAGTTCTTGGGAGAATTAGCATAGACTTCAGGAAGTTACTTTAAAGATATGCAGCAAGAGCAAGTCAGAAAGCATTATTAGAATAAGTAAACAACCAGTGGTCTTCAAAGTCCCACAGCTGTTGATGTAATTCTAGCTGCAATTTATCAATTTGTCCCTTTAAGAAAAAGTCCCTCTTAGGCGATGTTGAATATCGCTCCAGGAATGCTGGCTGGAATTCCACTGGAGTGTGATAACTCATAGCTTGGAGAAGTCTGGATCAGGAGGGTCCAATGGGTGGAGGTGGGTCGAGGCCAGGGAAGCCTTTTTTGTAATAAGGCTTCACCCTCTTCACCTGTAGTTCCAGAGATCTTTCTGCAGAGTAAATATAGACATACCCTCTCCTCTTCCCCAAATTAATAGTAGTTCAACTTGGCCTTTCCATTTTTCTTCCCCTAACGGGTCTTTATATAAGACCCAAAGGGTGTGGGAAGGCAGGCCTGTATTGCACAAGGTGCTTTCTATGGGTGACTTCAGATTATCATTAAAAGTCAAATAATTTTCACGCTGTGAGGCTAACTGCAGCTGTAGCGAACCATGAGAAAAGGGCCAAGCTAGTGTGCATCATTCCCTTCCCTTCCATACCTCCAAAATGTAAAGATCCCTTATATAGGAGACAGCAGCCCTGTAACTGCTGAACCTAAAACATTGCTCTAGTTCTAAAAAGAGCTCGTTCCTTAATGAACGAAAGAATTTTTTCTAAAATTCCTCCGGCGGCAATGCAGTGCTTACAAAACCAGTTTTAGTGCCCCTCCCTCAGCCCGCCACTGGGGCTCTCTCAGCCTGCTGGCGCCGGGGAGGGGGATGGAGCAATGAGTGTGGCAGGGCCCTGCTTCTCTTATCTGTAACACATCTAGGAGCCTTACCGAAAGGTGCTCTTGGTCCCTATGGGGATGAAGCGCTGATTTCCATTCTACTTAGATGTGCTGTCCGGTGAGGATGGCTCGTAGCCTCTGGTCAAGCAGGTTTCAGGTCTCTGTCCCCGGGGCGAGATAATGGGGGTGGGGCCCTGTCCTGGGTGCCAGATGTCAGGGGGCTCTGCCTGCAGGGCCCCATCCCTCCATCATGGATGAAAATAAAACTATGAAAACATGATCTGCTTGGGGAGGAGAGGTGGTCAAACTCTCAGAGGAGAATGACCCCGAGCCACTTCCTCACTGGGCTTTTATTGGGTTCCAATGCACAGGAATACAGGTACGTCAGGCGGCAAGGATCAAACAATGGTTAACATTTCAAAGAAATCTGAGGGCTTAATCTGAGTCAGTGTCTATCAGGAAAGGGGGTTGCAAAACTTTGGGAGACATACTCATTTCCTCCCAGACCCTTATCATTTAAATGAGAGCACTCTTAGCAAAGCAGGTTTCACAGGACTTTACGAATTCTTTCTTATGCCCGATCACCTGGGGAACCGTTCTGGCCGGCACAAGGCTGCACCATTCGCCGTCATAGTTTCAGGCTTTAAGCCAATTAGGCTCAGGAAGCAGAAGACATCTCCCAGGTGGAAATGAGGACTCGGACTATGTCAGAATAGCTGGGGGTGGGGGTGGGGTGGTGAGGGTCCATCACATCCTCTTTGCTGCAGCCCCCCGAGTCCTTCCATGAAGGCCTCCCAAGTGGTGGTGTCTGGCTTAGGTTGCCCCTCCCATGAGGAGTCTTACCTGTCATTGACTACCAACCAAGCGTTGGGGCCAGAGATGGATGAGGCAGAAGTAGCGCTCCTGCCAGGGAGATAAGCTTTGTCTCCTTAGTAGGTCACGTCCTCTTGGCAAAACAGACCCAGATGAAACGGGTCCCTTGGCTCTTACTCAGCCCACTATGGGGTGAGGGTTACAACTCCTGAAACCAGGCTGAACGGTCCACAACAATTGGGAACTGGCTGTGATTTTGATTTATGGGAATATTAGTGAACCCCCCTAGTTATCATGCCCAGATTGAGATTTGATAATATGGTACTTAAGTACCATATATATTATTTTCTCAACAATATACCCTAAACTCACTTTGCCTCCAATTCCCTTCTTTTGGTGTGTGAATTCAGTGGGGGTTAAAAGATGTCCAGGAAGGTGCTATGGATAGTACTGCTGCCCCCTACTGGTGGAGGTGGACATTATAAAACATCAGAGCAAAGACAATCTATGGGTACCTTTCTCTCACAGGCCACACAGCTAATCAGATGCAGAATCTGGGATTTTCCTACATCTAAGATTTGAAGTGAATATCACCTGGATGTGACTCTAAAGCAATTGTGGCATTGCTGTTAGATTCAGGCTAGTTTTGAGCAGAATTCTTTTTTCCCTACTGTTCACCAGGTTTAAGTGTTTAGTGAAATTTTTGCTTTTCCTGGACTCCTGACAGTGTAATTATTCAAATGCAATATTTTGTTCTATAGTGTGTATTCACTTTTATTAGAGTACGTTCTCATTTATATGTACTGTGGATACCTTTTCTTTCTTTTTTTAAAGTATACTTTATTGAGGACTTCTGGCCAAGATGGAGGTGTAGGTGGACACACTGTGCCTCCTCTCACAACCAAAATTAAGGACAACAAATATTTAGAAACAAGAAAACAACCAGAGCTAATAGAAAAATGAACTGTACGAAAGTCCAACAACCATTCATCCAGACCCTAAGAAGGGCAGAGTCGCAGCAGGAAAGAGTGGAGGTGCGGATCCAGGAACACAGGCGGCAGTGGCTGGTGGTTCTCAAGGGCACAGGCGGCTGGTAGGCCCACAGGCGGCGACTGGCGGACCCCGGGCATGGGGTGGCAACTGTGTAGACCCAGTGAGACCGCACAAGGCGGCTGACTGACCAGGTGGTCCCACATTCCCGTGCACAGATAATTCAGGAGAAGGGGAAGTGGCGGAAGGAACTGGAATCCAGGAGAGCGCAGAGCAGGCGCCATTGTTCCCTCTCAGACCCCACCCCCACATACAGCGTCACAACCCAGCGACTGGGCTGCCCCGCACTGGGGAACACCTAAGGCTCCACCCATCACTACGTAACAGGCTCGACCAGACCAAAAACAGCAGCAATAACAACAACAACAACAACAACAACAACAACAAAAACACAAAAAATGGCTCAAACCAGAGAACAAATGAAATCTCCAGAGCCAATTCCTCTGAGCGACCAAGAGATAGCCGACCTATCAGATGCACAGTTCAAAGCCCTGGTGATCAGGATGCTCACAGAATTGGTTGATTTTGCTCACAAATTAGATGAACAAATGAAGGCTACAATACGTGAAATGAAGGAAGACGCATGGGGAACCAATAGTGATGGGAGGAAAACTGGGACTCAAATCAATGGAGTGGACCAGAAGGAAGAAACTAACAACCAAACAGAAAACGAGGAAGAAACAAGAATTCAGAAAAATGAGGAGAGGCTTAGGAAACTCTGGGACATCTTTAAACGTCCCAACATCCGAACTATCGGGGTACCAGAAGGGGAAGAAGCAGAGCAACAAGTGGAAAACTTATTTGAACAAATAATAAAGGAGAACTTCCCCAATCTGGCAAAGGAAATAGACTACCAGGAAGTCCAGGAAGCTCAGAGAGTCCCAAAGAAGTTGGACCCAAGGAGGAACACACCAAGGCACATCATAATTACATTAGCCAAGATTAAGATGAAGGAGAGAATTCTAGAAGCAGCAAGGGAGAAGGGGACAGTCACCTACAAAGGAGTTCCCATCAGACTGTCAGCTGATTTCTCAAAAGAGACCTTCCAGGCAAGAAGGGGCTGGAAAGAAGTATTTGAAGTCTTGAAAGGCAAGGACCTACATCCAAGATTGCTCTATCCAGCAAAGCTGTCATTTAGAGTGGAAAGGCAGATAAAGAGCTTCTCAGATAAGGTCAAGTTCAAGGAGTTCATCAACGCCAAGCCTTTATTATATGAAATGTTAAAGGGACTTATCTAAGAAGAAGAAGATAAAAATATGACAGTGAAAAGACAGCAAACTCACAGCTATTAAGAACCATGCCTGCCCTGGCTGGTGTAGCTCAGTGGATTGAGCACGGGCCTGCGAACCAGAGGATCGAGGTTCGATTCCCAGTCAGGGCACATGCCTGGGTTGCAGGCCAGTTCCCAGCATGGGACAAACGAGAGGCAACCGTACATTGATATTTCTCTCCCTCTCCCTCTCCCGTACCCCTCTAAAGACAAAAAATAAAATAAAATAAAACAAACAAACAAACAAAAGAACCATGCCTAAAACAAAAGGAAATTAAGGAAACAACTAGAACAGGAACAGAATCACAAAAATGGAGATCATATGGAGGGTTAGCAACAGGGGAGTGGGAGGAGGGGGGAGTGGAAAAAGGTACAGAGAATAAGTGTTATAGCCGTTGGTTAGAAAATAAACAGGGGGAGGGGAAGAATAGTATGAAAAATGTAGAAGCTAAAGAACTTATGACACATGGACATGAACTAAAGGGGGGAATATGGGTAGGAGAGGGTGTGCATGGTGGAGGGGAATGATGGGTGAGAAATGGGACAACTGTAATAGCATAATCAATATAATATATTAAAAAAAAGAAGGAGAGAATTCTAGAAGCAGCAAGGGATAAGGGGACAGTCACCTACAAAGGAGATCCCATCAGACTGTCAGCTGATTTCTCAAAAGAGACCTTACAGGCAAGAAGGGGCTGTCTTGAAAGGCAGGAACCAACTTCCAGCCAAGATGGAGGTGTAGGCGGACACGCTGTGCCTCCTCTCACAACCAAAATTAAGGACAACAAATATTTAGAAACAAGAAAACAACCAAACTAATAGAAAATTGAACTGTACGGAAGTCCAACAACCATTCATCCAGTCCAGTAAGAGGGGCGAAGTCAAGGCAGGAAAAAGTGGAGGTGCGGAACCGGGAACGCAGGCAGCAGCGGCTGGCAGTTCCCAGGTGCACAGGTGGTGGCTGGCGGTCCCCGAGCCCACAGGCAGCAGCTAGCGACCCCGGGCACAGGGGGGCAACTGTGCAGACCCAGTGAGGCTGCACAACGTGGCTGGCTGACCAGGTGGTCCTACATTCCCGTGCGCAGATGGTCCAGGCAGAGGGGAAGTGGCGGAAGGGACTGAATCCAGGAGAGAGCGGAGCAGGCGCCATTGTTCCCTCTCAGACCCCGCCCCCACATACAGCGTCACAAGCCATCGACTGGACTGCCTCACACTGGAGAGCGCCTGAGGCTCCACTCCTCACTACGTAACAGCACGCGCGTGCGCAGATAATTCAGGCGAAGAGGAAGCAGCGGAAGGGACCAGAGTCCAGAAGAGAGCAGAACAGGCGCCATTCTTCCCTCTCGGACCCCGCCCCCACCTATAGCGTCACAACCCAGTGACTGGGCTGCCCCGCCCTGAGGAACACCTAAGGCTCCACCCCTCCCTACGTAATAGCCTCGACCAGACTAAAACCAAAACAAAACAAAACAAAAAACCCCCACCAAAAGTGGCTCAAACCAGAGAAAAAATGAAAACCCCAGAGCCAATTCCTCTAAGCAGTGAAGAGATAGCCAACCTATCAGATGCACAGTTCAAAGCACTGGTCATCAGGATGCTCACAGAATTGGTTGATTTTGCTCATAAATTAGATGAAAAAATGCAGGCTACAATACGTGAAATGAAGGAAGACGCATGGGGAACCGATAGAGATGGAAGGAAAACTGGGACTCAAATCAATGGAGTGGACCAGAAGGAAGAAATTAACAACCAAACAGAAAACAAGAAAGAAACAAGAACTCAAAAAAGTGAGGAGAGGCTTAGGAACCTCCGGGACATCGTTAAACATCCCAACATCCGAATTATAGGGGTCCCAGAAGGGGAAGAAGAAGAGCAACAAGTGGAAAACTTATTGGAACAAATAATAAAGGAGAACTTCCCCAATCTGGCAAAGGAAATAGACTACCAGGACGTCCAGGAAGCTCAGAGAGTCCCAAAGAAGTTGGGCCCAAGGAGGAACACATCAAGGCACATTGTAATTACATTAGCCAAGATTAAGATGAAGGAGAGAATTCTAGAAGCAGCAAGGGAGAAGGGGACAGTCACCTACAAAGGAGTTCCCATCAGACTGTCAGCTGATTTCTCAAAAGAGACCTTCCAGGCAAGAAGGGGCTGGAAAGAAATATTTGAAGTCTTGAAAAGCAGGGACCTATATCCAAAATTGCTCTTTCCAGCAAAGCTGTCATTTAGAATGGAAGGACAGATAAAGCGCTTCTCAGATAAGGTCAAGTTCAAGGAGTTCATCATCACCAAGTTCTTATTATATGAAATGTTAAAAGGACTTACCTAAGAAAGAGAAGATAAAAAATATGACAGTGAAAAGACAGCAAACTCACAGCTATTAAGAACCACACCTAAAACAAAAGCAAACTAAGCAAACAACTAGAACAGGAACAGAACCACAGAAATGGAGATCATATGGAGGGTTAGCAACAGGGGTGTGGGAGGAGGAGAGGGGGGAAAGGTACAGAGAATGAGTAGCATAGATGGTGGGTAGAATATAGACAGTGGGAGGGCAAGAATAGTGTGGGAAATGTAGAAGCTAAAGAACTTATGACACATGGACATGAACTAAAGGAGGGGAATGTGGGTGGGAGGGAGTGTGCAGGGTGGAGCGGAATGATGGGGGAGAAATGGGACAACTGTAATAGCATAATCAATAAAATATATTAAATTAAAAAATAAAGTATATTTTATTGATATGCTATTACAGTTATTCCAATTTTCCCCCTTTGCCTACCTCTGCCCAGCACCTCTCTTCCCTCCTGCATTCCCCACCCCCACAGCTTAGTTCATGTCGGTGGGTCATGCATATAAGTTCTTTGGCTTCTCCATTTCCTATATTATTCTTAACATCCCCTTGTCTATTTTGTACCTGCCATTTGTGCTTCTTATTTCCTGTACCTTATCCCCATTTTTGCCCTTCTTCCTCCCTGCTGATCACCCTTCATATGATCTTCATTTGTATGATTCTGTTCCTGTTCTAGTGTTTGCTTAGTTTGTGTTTTTTTTTTCTTTTCTGTTTAAAAAATTGTATTTATTCATTTTCAGAGAGAGGGGAAGGGAGGGAGAAAGAGAGGAAGAGAAACATCAATGTGTGGTTGCCTCTTGCGCACCCCCTACTGAGGACCTGACCAGCAACCCAGGCATGTGCCCTGACTGGAAATTGAACCAGTGACCCTTTGGTTTGTAGGCTGTCACTCAAGCCACTGAGCCACAACAACTAGAGTTGTTTTGGTTTTTCAGCTTCGGTTGCTGATAGCTGTGGGTTTGTTGTCATTTTAATGTTCATAGTTTTGATCTTTTTCTTTTTCTTAAATAAGTCCCTTTAACATCTAATATAATGAGGTCTTGGTAATGATGAACTCCTTTAGCTTTACCTTTTCTGGGAAACACTTCATCTGCCCTTCAATTCTAAATGATAGCTTTGCTGGATAGAAGAGTAATCTTGGTTGTTGGTTCTTGCTTTTCATCACTTTGAATACTTCTTGCCAGTCCCTTCTTGCCTGCAGAGTTTCTTTTGAAAAATCAGCTGATAGTCTTATGGGAACTCCTTTGTAGGTAACTCTCTTCTTTTGTCTTGCTACTTTTAAGATTCTCTCTTTACCTTTAACCTTTGGCATTTTAATTATGATGTGTCTTGGTGTTGCCCTCTTTGTGTCCAACTTGTTTGGGACTCTCTGTGCTTGCTGGGCTTGTGTGTCTATTTCCTTCACCAAATTAAGGAAGTTTTCATTATTTTTTCAAATAAGTTTTCAATTTCTTGCTTTTTCTTTTCTTCTTCTGACATCTCTATGATTTGGATGTTGGCACTTTTAGAGATGGCCCAGAGTCTTCTTATTCTCTCTTAATTTTTTTTTTGAATTCTTGTTTCTTCATTCTGTATTGGTTGACTGTTTATTTCTTCCTTATGTTCCAAATAATTGATTCGAATGCCAGCTTCCTTCCCCTCACTGTTTGTTCCTTTTGGATTTTTCTTTATTTCACTTAATGTAGCCTTCATTTTCTTATGCATTTGCCATACTCAGTGAGTTCTCTGAGCATCCTTATCATCAGTGTTTTGAACTCTTCATCTGATAGGTTGGCTATCTCCATTTCAATTGATTCTTTTTTTAATATATTTTATTGATTATGCTATTACAGTTGTCCCATTTCTCCCCCATCATTCCCCTCCACCCTGCACACCCCCTCCCACCCACATTCCCCTCTTTTAGTTCATGTCCATGTGTCATGAGTTCTTTAGCCTCTACATTTCCCACACTATTCTTGCCCTCCCCATGTCTATTTTCTATCCACTGTCTATGCTACTTATTCTCTGTACCCTTTCCCCACTCTCTCCTCCTCCCACGACCCTGTTGCTAACCCTCCATGTGATCTCCATTTCCGTGGTTTTGTTTCTGTTCTAGATGTTTGCTTAGTTTGTTTTAGGTGTGGTTGTTAATAGCTGTGAGTTTGCTGTCTTTTTACTGTCCTATTTTTTATCTTCTTTTTCTTAAGTAAGTGCCTTTAATGTTTCATACAATAGGGGCTTGGTGTTGATGAACTCCTTGAATTTGACCTTATCTGAGAAGCACTTTATCTTCCCATCCATTCTAAATGACAGCTTTGCTGGATAGAGCAATCTTGGATGTAGGTCCTTGCCTTTCAAGACTTCAAATACTTCTTTCCAGCCCCTTCTTGCCTGGAAGGTCTCTTTTGAGAAATCAGCTGACAGTCTGATGGGAACTCCTTTGTAGGTGACTGTCCCCTTCTCCCTTGCTGCTTCTAGAATTCTCTCCTTCATCTTAATCTTGGCTAATGTAATTATGATGTGCCTTGGTGTGTTCCTCCTTGGGTCCAACTTCTTTAGGAGTCTCTGAGCTTCCTGGACATCCTGGAAGTCTATTTCCTTTGCCAGATTGGGGAAGTTCTCCTTTATTATTTGTTCCAATAAGTTTTCCACTTGTTGCTCTGCTTCTTCCTCTTTGGGACCCCTATAATTCGGATGTTGGGACATTTAAAGATGTCCTGGAGGTTCCTAAGCCTCTCCTCATTTTTTTGAATTCTTGTTTCTTCCTCGTTTCCTGTTTGGTTGTTTGTTTCTTCCTTCTGGTCCACTCCTTGATTTGAGTCCCAGTTTTCCTTCCATCTCTATTGGTTCCCTGTGTGTTTTCCTTCATTTCACTTATTGTAGCCTTCATTTGTTCATCTAATTTGTGAGCAAAATCAACCAATTCTGTGAGCATCCTGATCACCAGGGCTTGGAACTGTGCATCTGATAGGTTGGCTATCTCTTTGTCGCTTAGGTGAATTGGCTCTGGGGCTTTCATTTCTTCTCTGGTTTGAGCCATTTTGGAGTTTTCTTTTTTGGTCTGGTCGTGGCTGTTACATAGTGAGGGGTGGAGCCTTAGGTGTTCCCTAGTGAGTGGCAGCCCAGTGGCTTGGTAGTGATGCTGTATGTGAGGGTGGGATCCGAGAGGGGACAACGGCACTTACTCTACTCTCTCTCGGATTTCAGTCCCTTCCGCCGCTTCTCCTTTGCCTGGATTGTCTGTGCGTGAATGTGGAACCAACTGGTCAGCCAGCCACCCTTGTGGCCTCACTGGATCTGCACAGTTGCTACCCCATGCCCCGGGTCCCCTAGCCACCGCCTGTGCATCTGGAGTCTGCTATCCACCGCCTGCACACCTGGGATCTGCCAGGTGCTGCTGCCTTTGGGCCCGGGTCCACACCTCCACTTGTTCCTGCCGAAAATCCGCCCCTCTTACCAGTCTGGATGAATGGTTGTTGGACTTCCATACAGTTCAATTTTCTATCAGTTCTGTTTGTTTTTTGTTTGTAAATCTTGGTTGTCCTTAATTTTGGTTGTGAGAGAAGGCACAGTGTGTCCATCTATGCCTCCATCTTGGGTGGAAGTCTCGCTTGATTCTTTTTGATATGTGCTTTTGGAGTTTTGATACGTACTTTCAGAGTTTTGATATATACTTTCATTTGGGCCATATTTCTTTATTTCCTTAATATGGCAGCCTCCCTATGTTTGTTTCTGTGTATTAGGTAGAGTTGCTTTGACTCCCTATCTTGGCACACCTGTTGTGTTTTAAGGGGTGGAGCCTTAGGTATATGCCAGAGTGGGGCAACCCCCATCACCACTTTGTGGCTCCATGTGTGGGGAAGGGGTCAGAGAGGGGACTGCACACCTTGCTCAGCCTTTGCCCCATTTCCAGTCTCTTCACCTATTTCCTGTACATGACTGGTGGCCCTCTAGCTGTTGCCCTAGTGGTGGTTCACAGAATGGGTGGATATGTGAATGTTCTGGGACCATGGGGTTCTTTAAATGGACTTTCCCAGGAAAGCAGTAGTTTCTTCTGTTGCCCCAATGTCCACTACAGTTTTTCACAGCCAGAAGTTATAAGGCTTCATTTTCCCAGCACTGGAACCCTGGGCTGCATGGTGTGGCTGGATCTCTGGCTCCTCAGGTGTCCCTCCCAGTTTTTATCTGCCACACATGAATATGGCACCACCCGATCCTCCTGCTGCCACCAATGCTGCCTCGCTGCTGCCACCCTGTGTCCTCTCCACCGGCTCTACTGTGGCTCTACTGGGTCCCCATCTCTGCCCCTCCTACCTATCTAGATGAATACTTCTTTAAATCTTTAGTTGCTGGGCTTTCATACAGTTCGATTTTCCCACAGTTCTGGTTGGTTTTTTTTTTGTTTGTTTTGTTTTGAGGTTAGTTGTGCTCCTTCTTGGTGGCTCTGTGTGAGGAGGCAAAGCATGCCTACCTACGCCTCCATCTTGGCAAGAAGTTGATATCTTTTCTAAGAATCATTGAAATTATTTTATTTTACTTTATGTTTGCTTTATGTTTTATACGTATTTTTAGTAATACATTTCTTTTTTCAAATGAATATACTGTGTCTTCCTTTTTATTTATTGGTATTTCCTGAAATACAATTTCCATATTGGCTCCTATGATATGTGAAATATTTGTAAACTTACTAATAAATTTGCTGTGTTTAGTTGTATTCTATATAACACTATTTACAAATAGAATATATTTTCTTTAGCTATGTGGCTTCTATTTTCCTTTTTCAGTTGTAGTAGAAATTACCCCACATCTAAAGAGTATAATCTCAACTATATTCTAATTACAGTATATATTTATGTATGTTTGCAACTATACCACTTGAAAGCAGCTTTCAATACATAAATTATAAAAATGCTTATGATTTTGTTTTTCAAAACATGTCCTTGCAGGTTAGGAGCTGCCTGAAATGCCAAAGAGTTTTAGATGATGGTAGGCTGGCCTGGGAAGTCCAACAACTGTCCCCGTGGTTGGTACTATAGGGAGATGACTTCTGACCGAATGATGGAGTTGTGAATGAACTTGGTGGCTCTGTGACTTTTAAGGACCACCTCTCTCTGAAGAAGTTAGCTCTAAATTTAAAAATTTACACTGAGTTGGCCCGACCCATCCATCAAACCATCCACCTAACAGAGCTTTGGAAATAAGAGATTATTGTTGCTGCGAGTTTAACTGCTTAAGTATGAGATAAATACGTACTGAATGGGAACACAGGTGTGCAAAGTGCCTTAGAAGTGGAGGGCTGCCTAGGGATGTGTGGTAGACTCTGTGGGGAACCGCTTTCTTGCCCAGAGTTTCCTCTGTTGCAGGAAAGCTCTGTCCTTGGCAGCCCTGTGTGCTCTGGACGGCCCACTTCCCATATACAGGGGACTGGACAGGTGTAGACGCTGGTGGGAATTTGGAATAGGGCTTCACCTTTTGCCCATTGATCTCTACATGTGGTTGGAACTGGTCCATGTAAATCAGAGATCAGTGAAAGCCAATGTGGGGGGTGGAGGAAGAGATTGAACCAAGCAACTGCACAGAGAAAAGAAGAGATGAACAAAGAACAGAACTCCATGGTTTCTGCAGTTTCTGGTTTGAGGCACTTCCTGAGGCTTCAGTGGATTCCAGCTTTTGTGTTCCTGAAACAGCCCTTGTACTAATGTCATTGTTTCCTTTTCTTGCTTCCACCAGCCTGAGCTTGTTTGCATTTCTTACAACCCAAGATTGTGAATGAACACAGTGGGTGATGCATGTCTGTTTGATGTCATAAAAAATGTACCTTGTGTAAGGAATCAGCTAGTTTAAATATTGTCAACTCCTGTTATTAGATATCAAAGGTTATTTAATGATGGATGATCATCTGTCATAATTTGAAACACTAAATATCAAACCTTCATACACTGAGTCTAATATTAAGACTCACTGCTCTATGGAGCAGTGTTACTGGTGAGGAAAATATTCCAGAACTTTGTGTTGTTTGCTTTTTTAACATAGGAGAAGTGGCATTAAAGTAGCTGAAGGAATTATGGTCTCCTTCAGAAGATGTGTGGCCAGTCAATGATGGCAGTGTCCAGCCCAGATTTCCTCTGCTTGGATCTCCCTTCCCTGGAAACTCTCCCCTGACAACCCCGTGTCACCTATCCTAGGTGATCCATCTCCTGTTTTCCCTGTACTCTGCCCTCATAGCACCAAATTGTAATTCCCTGTTTGCTATGTCACAACAGAAATACAAGCTCCATGAGCCATGGTCAACTTTGCACTACTTACCCTTATGTTTTGTGTGCCTGCACATACAAGGTGCTAAAAACGGAATGAATGGATGACTTCCCATGTATCCCTCTGTTCTTTTCATTTTTGTTAACATAAGTCGGCATCCTCAGCGTGACCTCCTTCGGCTCACTCACAGATGGACTTGGTAGCCCTGCTGAAGTTGGCTGTGGGCTTGATCGTGGAAAAGACACCTTGACCCAGGTATATACACTTCACGAGGCCTTAGGTGCCCAGGCTGTAGGCCTTTTTGATCATGGCCAGTCCTCTCTACTTGCTTTCATTCAAACCTCTACCAGCTTATTCGGGGTTTGTTTATGAGCAGATCATGTTTATAGAAATCTGATGAATAATTATCACACTATTGTACATTTTACTCCCTGAAAGGAAAAGTCTTGAAGCAGCCTGAATGACTTATTCAAGGCCTGAGGTCAAGATGGTTGACCAGGAGTCTGGCTCCTTGGGGACTGTTAGTCAGGGAAACAAAACCAATAGCATGTATACATCTCTTTATACATGTATATGTATATGTATATGTATATGTATATGTATATGTATATGTATATGTATATGTATATGTATATGTATGTATATGTATAAAGAGATGTATGCCCTGGCAGATGTGGCTCAGTTAGCTGGCCACACTGTTCTGCAAAGTGAAGTGTCACTCTTTCAATTCCTGGTGAGGGCACAGGCCTGGGTTGTGGGTTCAGTCCCTGGTGGGGGCGCAAACAAGAGGCAACTGATCAATGTTTCACATCAGTGTTTCTCTCCCTCTCTTTCTCCCTCCCTTTCCCTCTCCCTTTTGGATGTTCAGTGTGGGAGGTCAATTTGTTGACAGTGAGTGCCCAATGTGGTAGCTACTGATTAATCCATTTAAAGGGGGGATGACCTGAGGCTAGTTCAGAACAACTTCATACAACAGGCTGATTATGATAGTGGGAGTGGAGACTAGCATTTGTTGAGCAATTTAATCCACTAACAGTCATGGTGAGTATTATCTTTTCCACCTCAGGACTAGGAAGATGAGCACTGGATTCTGAGACACCTACAGTGGTGAGGAATGGAACTCAGATGAAATGCATCCTATCCAGTGTGGGATCCATGCTCTTTTGTGTGTGTGTGTATGTGGAGGGTGGGGGGATGGAGTAGGGAGTGGGGATCCATGCTCTTTAGCAATAATGCATGAGGTGAAGGGACATTTGGGATTTTCAAATCTCAGCCATCTGAAGTGGAGCTTCCAGTATGCCCAGGCTGATGTGAATCATGCAGATGGAGACCTGTTTTTCAAGTGGCTTGTTCTCCTAAACAAATCTTTGTGCTAGCTGGAATTGCCTCCAGTTACTCATCCCTATTGCTGTCAGGCCTCAGCCAGTGGAGCTTCAGTCTTTTGAGTCAGATGTTGGCAGGCAGGCTTAATGTACATATCCAGGATAATGGATTTCAAAATTGGCTACTTGTAGGAACAATCAGCTATCTACAAAAATTAATTGATAGCCTCTCATATTATGTCCTCCAATAGAAAATAAGGGTTCAAATTGCTGATGATGAATTTGACAGTGTGGGGTTTACTGATGAATCCATTTAAAGGGAGGTGACTCTGACACCCCGAGGCTCACTGAGCATGTAGAGGGGGGTGGAAACTAACCACAGACACCAGGCTGATACGTCTTCCCCTCACTCACACCTTAAACTGCCCTCTCTTCCAATGTCCAGGTACCCAAACCTGGTGTTCACCACCTGCAGTCGTGTTGGGTTAACATGGCCTCTTAGAAAATGTGAACGCTCCCTGGGAGTAACCCAGTGAGTCAGTTACTCTAGGCTTAAGTGCAAACTCTCATTAGTTCCTCTCCTCCAGGCAGATGGGCCTGAGGGCGGAGCTTCGTCACCAACATGAAACCACCTCATCTAGTGTGAGTTTGAGGGACACAAATCCAGCTTTCTCCTCCAGACATCTGTTTCTTTCCCTTTTGAAACTCTGGAAAGCTTGCCAAACATACTTGACAAAGGAATATAGTATGAAATTATATTTGATTATTCCTTTTAAGGTGATAATAAAAGGCATGAAATACCAATACAAAACTTCAGTTCTTCAGATTGAGAGATGATTTTTTTGAAAATTAATTAAGTATTTGATTAATTCTTCACTTTTTAGGCAGATACAGGAAAAACTTTCTCCTGATTATTATAATGAAAAGAAACAACCAAATTTTGTATTAGCTTATTTATAATTTCCTGTCAAGATTTCTTTTCACAAACCCTTTTTAATTTGTACAGCTTCCTGCAATATACATACTCCCTCTTAGTTTGTTTCTTTTTAATTCATTCAGAAATATAACAGTTCTTTTCCCTAAAAAAGAAGACGAACAACAACAACAACCATTCCCAGCCAGTAGAAGGAGATTTACCAACATCTACCAAAGCAAAACTAAAGCACTGTGGCCCTTTCTCCAGGAGGCCTCTGGGAAGGAGACTTCAACTAATAGTTCCACCTCTCCAACGGGTCGCTCCTTTCTGCTTGAGGACTTCCCAGATCCTTCCTCTTTCCATTGCACAAAGAAAGCCCTGCCTCAGTGAAAAGACACAGTACCTCCTTCCTGTAAATGCCGTGAGGCCCTGGTTAGAAGATACTCCCTGTACACTGGTGTGGCATTTCTGCGAGGCCCTCCTGACTGTGAGCTCCATAGAATCATCCCATCTCCTGCATTCTGGTGCCCCCAATACCCAGGGCAGTAAAGATGCAAGATACTAGATAGATATTTGAAGATCCACATCAAGTCTGGGAGAAGCTGGAGTCATGTGCACGCCCTGGCCTCCCTTCTCATCTGCCGTGACCTTGCAGGTTCCTGCCAAGCTCCCCCTCTGGTCAGCATAGCAAAGTCTCCACAGCAGGATGCCACAGAGAACTTCAGGGCCCCCAAATCTTTGGATTTTTTTTCTGGTAGTTTCCTAAATGAAAATTTTCAGGTTGAGAGGGAGAAGGAACAGGTTTGATATTTTATGACTAATTGCATAAAAATATTTATACTTGAAGTCAATTCACTGCTCAAACATGAATCTCCCTCAATGCCTCATTAAAAATTAAACTTAGTAGAAAATATATTCTGTCTAAAGATGAAAGCTTTAGACAGTGACAACTCACCACGATGTCATTTTTTAAAATCCTCACTCAAGCATGTATTTACTGATTTTAGAGAAAAAGCAAGGGGGAGAGAGAGAGAGACAAACATCAGTATGAGAGAGAAACTTCAGTCAGTTGCCCCCATACGTGCCCCAACCAGGGATTGAACCTGCAATCCAAGCATGTGCTCTGACTGGGAATCGAACCTGTAACCTTTCAGCATATGGGACGATGCTCCAACCAACTGAGCCACCTGGCCAGGGCACCACAATGTCATTTTTTCTGTCATCACCCACTAAGCCATCACTACTAGGAACAGGAGTTAGCCCAGCGGGGCTTATCTCTGGCCCGTCACCTGCCATTTATTCCCCCTGAGTCCTCAGGCTGGTCTGCAGCTTAAATACAAAGGCATCTGTTCCTCTGGGTGCCTCAGAGGCCTGAAGGGACGTGTGTTGCATCCAGTATCTGATGTAGGTGGCCAAACACAGTGTCCATTGGGCAGGTCCACTGATGGACGGGAGCTGTGTCTGGTGAGGGTGGGGCATCTGCCCACGGGTCTGTGAAGAGCCACAGGAACACCCAGCTGTGCTGGAATGAGTTTCACCACCCAACAAGTCCTCCCATTCTTCTTCCCATGCCATGCGTCTCCTCCAAGGAGAGCGATTTCTTCCCACCAGACTGCTCCTGTTACAGGGGTGTCTGCCCCCTTGGCCTCCCTAGCCTCCCTGGTAAATCTTAGGCTCCTTAGGTGCTGGGCCCATTGAATCCTCTAGATTCCAAATTTCTGGGATTCCTGCACTGTGTCTTAACTAAAGTTGGTTCTCAGGAGTTTTAGTGGTTGCATGGATGCGTGGATGAATGACCAGCTTTGCTTTTTATATTTATTACAGGTTAGAGGGAGAATTACCTTCCCAACACCCCAAAATCCAAATTTCTCACCACATAGACCTGAAAGTTCTTTTAAGAACTAAGAACTCCTGGCAAGGAAGGCAGAGCTGAAAGAAAGGGAAGGGAATTGACACCCTCTTTTCCTCCAGACCCTGAGCTGGGACTTCCACCTGGGCCATCCTTTCCAAGTCTCATCGCAAACCTGGGATGGGCTCACCTGATGTTCAGCTGTGCACACCAGCAGGGTCCTCTGGGGATTGCCCTCAGCAACACCCCCAGGCCCCAAGCCTGCAGGACTTGCTGCAGGCTCTGCTGCTCAGAGTTGTCACCGTATTCCTGCCTTGTCCTCAGGTTTAGTGAGGATGGAGGCCTTTAGGCTTACAAACATTCCCTCTCCCATGTGACCACATAGCAGTGCCCCACAGCAGCCCTGTCATTTGTCAAACCCCGTGATGCCCAGACAGTTTTATTTCTTTCAAAGAAAGGTTAAGCAAATCAAGTTTTCATGGCCCACAGCCGATCTACTGACAGGCACAAATTGCTTAAGGAGAATTCATCTCGCTGTGGACACAATCAATCAGTCTGGAAATAGTTCCTCAGCATCTCCTTCTAGCAGCAAGGGACGGAGGCAGCAGAAAGGCAAAATGCACTCACAGCCCCACCAGTCTCTCCACCGCCAGGTCTTAGACCCCACTGCAGGAACTCCTCGGGGGCAGAGTTTCTCGTCCACGTTGGTATCCCAGCCCCTTTCTCCATGTACCCAGCATGAGTCTCAAGTGGAAGAAGGCAAGGGTAATTATCTGCTGAGCTGGATTAAGGTTTAGGCTGAACCATGTAAGGCACACACATGAAAATGTGTCCCTGCTTTCCTGACCTCTGGTGGGCCCCCTGCTGTGCTCCTCACCTCTCACCCCTGCTATAGCCTCGTATGGGTCCCCCTCACCCTACAGCCCAGTGGCAGCCCAACCCTTCACAAATCCTGGCTTTGCCCCGCCCCCCCCAGCCCCCATGCTGCTATTCCCACAACCTCCGCTGGAGGCCATCGACCCCTCCGCCTAGGCAGCAAGTGCTCCCTGGTGCCTCCCCTTTCCCATGACTTTGGGTGCTACCATCCCCTATGAGGTGCCTCTTGTGACTTTGTCTTCCTCGTCTGCAGTGACTGGACCTGCGCTATAATTGCACCTGAGCCATGTCCAGCTTCTCATCAGGCTCACAGGATCCAGAGAAGACCCTGGTTTAGGGCCATGCTGGTAGGAGGGGAACAGTTGACCAGCAGGCCCTCTCTGGGCATATTGAGCCCAGAAATAGGGAGCAGGAAGCAAGATGGCAGAGCTAAGCTGTTCTTTGGACATAGCAAGAAGAAAAGCCTGTCATCCCATGGCTAAGGAGTGATGGATTTTGCCTTCCCAAGGGGCTGTCCTCAAAGAGCATGTCCCCACTCTTTCAAGTGAACAAACTGGAATTTGGCTCTGTGGCTTGAGTGAGAGGGATGAAACAGAGTGCCCAAGCAGTCACAGCCACCTCTTTCTTTTGATCCCCTGCTCACACCAAAAATCTGGTTTAGTGGTGGGACTGCTCCTTTCTGCCACCTCAGGGACAAAGGAGAGTAGCAGACCAAGCACAAGAGAGTCAAAAGATAAGCAGAGTTACATTAATGAGGCAGGAGAGTGTCTGGAGCAAGAAGACACAGCTGGTTCTGGAGGAAAAGAGATGAGACAGGTGTGGCAAAGATGCTAGGTTTGGGGAGGAAGAGAGATTTTCTGTTCAAGGATGTGTCCGAATGCAGGGAAGGTTGGTTGTGATCAAGAAATGACTCCCCTCTGCCATTCTCTGTTCCAAATTACAGACCCATATGAAGGCACTGGTCACTCTGCGGTACTGGACTGTCATTGCTGTGGCCACCACCTGCTGTGGAACTGCAGCAGATGTCAGCTGGGTTCCACGGGTCTCACTTACAACCTGAAAAAGCCCTGGGTTGGTACTTGTCATGGGCTGACTTGTGTCCTCAAAAGGATATGTTGAAGTTTTAAACCCTGTACTTGTGTATGCAACCCTTTTTTGGGAATAGGGTCTTGGTAGATGTGGTCAACAGGATGGGTTCTTATTCCAATATGACTGATGTCCTTATAAGAAGAGAAAAATGCCATGTGAAGACAGAAACAAGGAGAGAATGCCCAAGGAGGATGGAGAAAGATATTACAGTGATGCGTCTACAAGCCAAGGAGCCCCACAGGTTGCCAGCCACCAGCAGAAACTGGAAGGATTCTACCCAAATGCTGTGGGAAATCTCAGAATTAAGTATCAATTGATGTACCTCCCTCTCCCTTTGCTCCTTCCTCCCCCCCCCATATTTAAGCCAAAATAAAAGAAACCTCGAGTGCCACCAGGCATTTTGTCACACCTAAACCAGAGAAAAAATGTCAAAATCCTGGCTTATGAACTCCATACCAAACCAAAATAATACCTATTTCAGGCACAAGATAGGAACAACTGGAAGGATCTAGAGCTTCTTGCTTCACCCTAGCCCTTGCCCCAACCCACAGCTAGGTGGTGGCCCAGCCCCACACACTTCACACCAGGGACATTTGATTGGTACAGATCTCCTAAGCATTTAGTAATTTTCCACATGGTAATGTTACAGGCACACAGAGTAACTTCCCATGGTGTCTAGGGAGGCAGCATGACTTGGTTCATTTGGCTAAGATGAGATATAATAGACACAATGATACTGCTATTAATCAAACTACACTTTTGTCTACTTTTAGGTAAGGTTCTTGAATTGTTTGATGAAGGATCCAAGAACTGAAATGATGGGGAAGAGATAAGAAATTTTACTTAAAAACTAATTTTCATCTCAGGTCCAAGTGCAAAACTATAGCTCCAGCAATACCATGTTTCAAGTCCAAGCACCCTAAGATAAGAGTGCCTCAGGTTCACCCTCTGTTTCATAGCATGTTTGAAGCATTTTGTCAGAAACATCCATTATCTAAGGTGGAATGATGACAGCTCAATTACGTCGTTAGTCTCACAGTGAAGAACGGAAATAATGATTCATAGGAAAAGACAGATAAATTTACTTGTTCCAAATTACAGATCCTCCATGGTGCATCAAGAGCTTATTAGGATATTCTTATTTGAAGACAAGGTAGTTCAAGATAATGGTGGTGCCATTTCAACTAATCACTGTCATGATTGTGGATTCTCAGAAGCCTCCTGGCTGGTGGCGCAGGCAGAAACAACTACTTCTTTAGTGTGTGTGCTTCGTGTGTTGCATCTTGTGTGTATGGTAGATGACTGGTGTTTATGTGTGTGTGTTGTATGGTGTGTGTATCTTGTATTGTGTGTGCTGTGTGTGTGGTGTGCTCTGCTTGTCTTACATGTTGCATGTGTATTGTGTATTTGTGTATGTGGTTTGTCTTGTGTGTTGTATATTTGCATGCTTTGTTTGTGTGTGTCCGTGTATATTGTGTTTGTCTTGTGTGTTTGGTGTGTGTAGCATGTCGGTATATGTATTATATGTTGTGTGTTGTATGTGTCTTGATAGTGCATTGTGTGTGGATGTGTGTGCACATGCTATCTCCCAGGTTTAGGTTACCAAGGTGCCTTTAGAAAGCTCAGTCAAGAATCATTTGCACACACATGTCAAGTGCCCACTGACCCCTGCCCTTCTACACTTTGGGGATGTTATTTAATTTGTCCATTGTTGGGCAAAAAAGGCAGAAACTTAAGATTTTTTAATCATCATAAAATTAGTGTTTGCTGTGGCAGATGAGGCAGTAAGTGTATCTTAGCAGTGGTGTGGATGGAAGGAGCAATGTCAATGGAAGTGCAAATGTGTTCCTTTGCTGGAGCGGGCACTCTGGAGTGTAAATGCTGCTGGCTTTTTAGCAGAAAGAAACATGGGGTGGACAAGTCAAAAACTGATGAAATCATGTATGTGTAGAGGTGAGTGAGAATGAAGTGAATGGGGTAAGGGAATATATCTTTTTAAATTTTTAATTCTAGTTAATGATTATCTGCTCAAAATAAAATTAAATAATCAAGGATTATGGGTAAAACACTACACTGACTACAAACAAAAGCAGTAAACCTTACTGTGTTTCAAATGACTCCACAGTGAAGAAAGAAATCGAACCAACCTAAGTAACTTCAAAGTCTTAGTTTGAGGGGCAGGGGGAGGAGCTGCAAGCAGTCTTAGCAGGTTTGTTTCTCATGGTGCAGTGAGTGTGGATGGTCTGACACTCTTCTGGGTATGTTGCAGGATTGAACAAATGATCAAGCACACTGATTTTATTAGAAGCCAGTGTCCTCAGTGTGAGAAAGAGATAAAATTCTGGGGTGGGAGAAGACGAGGAAGGACTCTGTATCATAGTTCATGAGAATCACTATGAGCCCTTAGAATAAGAATCAGAAGTAGTATTTTTCTAATAAAAGGACCTAGAAGCAATGACAGCCCAAAACAACAAATATACTTCATATGAAGATCTTGATTTCTAAGTTCTGTTCTGTACTGAAAGGAACCACAGCTTGTTGGAGAAATGGCAGATTCCAGAGAAGGGGCAGCAAAAGTACAAGACAAGCCTGGAATGTCCTGGGCCAGAAAGTAAAGGAAGTGCTAAAAAAAAAAAAGGGATATATCCAAAGGACATAAAAGTCAGCCTAAACAGACTTTCTACTGGCAAAAGCTGGAACAATTAACTATGTAAAAATGAATAATAACAGTAATGGATTATAAAGCATTGAATAAAATAAGAATCCATGAGTCTGCCTTGAGAGAAAGTTCAGGAAGAGAAAAAAAAAATGAAGGAAATGAAAGAAGAAAGAGAGGAAGGGAAGACGGGAGGGAGGAAGAAAGGAAGAAAGGAAGAGAGGAAGGATTACTTACAGTAAAATGCCAACAAATGAATTTAAAACTGACGAAATTAGAAAATCACCACGTTGCAAACAGCATATGGATATTTAAGCCAGGCAAGAGTCAACAATTGATGCTAAAATTATTCAGCAAATTGTGATGAGGAACAATACATTTACATGGTTTCAAAATAATCCTTTCCACATACACAAACTGTTCACTAATCATGAAGGGAAAAAATAGTAACTCTACCAAGCTAATAACTGGCAGATGTCATCTTAACCAAGTGATCAGAGTTAAGATTATCAGTAATGAGTAGTATATCAACATCACTGATGTCTCTTGAAAACAGCATAACGTTTTATGTTTCTGAGAAAAACCCAACATCATTTCTGGGATATTTCAGCCCCAAAACATAACTTGAATCTAATCATGAGGAAACATCAGACAAATCCAAATCGAAGAACATTCCACAAAATAACTTGTCTGTATTCATAAAAAATAACAGTGTCGTAGGGACAAAAAAAGGCTGGAAGACATTCCAGAGTAACAGTGACTAAAACATACAAACAGCAAAACAACCACGAACGAAACAAAACCCAACAATTAGCATTGCATAATCCTGGGTTGGGCCCTTTTCAAAATTGCTATAAAGAACATTATTGGGTCAGCGGTCTTTGTATGTTCTTTGATATTCTTTTTGTTTTTAAGTTATTTTATTGTTGTTTAATTACAGTTGTCTGCATTTTCACCCCACCACTCCTCCTGATATTCTTTATAGCAATGTGGACTACATATTTGGTAATGGTTTTATGTCAATGTTAAACTTCCTGACTTTGATACTTGTGCTGGGGTTACATAAAAGAATGTCTGAATTCAGGGATGTTATATCTGCAACTCACTCTCCAGTGGTTCAGTAGAAAGATAGATAGGTAGATAGACAGACAGACATAAAGTGTAATATAAAAATCTTTGGGCTCTGCCTGGTATGGTTCAGTAGATTGAGTGCCAGCCTGTGAACCAAAAGGTTGCTGATTCAATTCCCAGTCAAAGCACATGCCTGGGTTGCAGGCCAGGTCCCCAGCTGGGGCGTGTGTGAGGTGACCATTTGATGTATCTTTCCATCTCTTTCTCCTTTTCTCTAAAAATAAATGAGATCCAGCCAAGATGGAGGCATAGGTAGAAACCCTTTGCTTCCTCATACAACCAAAAGTAAGATAACAACTAATCTAAAAACAATAAACAACCAGAAGTTCCAGAATTGATTTTCTGCATGGAACTCTGACAAACAAGGAGTTAAAGAAACATTCACCAGACCGGTAGGAGAGACAGAGATGGGCAACCGGGTGGTCACAGAGGACCCCGAGGCAAGGCGGAGGACAGAGGGGAGAAGGCAGCGGACCACATAAGCAAGATGGGGCTGATATTAGAAGACCCATAGCACCAGAGGCAGGGCTGGCTGATGGGAAACTAAAGACTCAAGCTAGCTGTAAACTGCCGCGGGGGTTGCCATGGTGGGAGAAATTCTCAGTCTTACATGATGGAGTTTGTTCAAAAGTGGGGCTACAGTCGAACAAGCAAGCCTTATTGTTCCTTCTCTGACCCCTCCTCCACAGACAGCACCACAACTACAGCAAAGAGAGTTGCGCCACCCTGGTGACTACCTGAGGCCCCGCCCTCTACAACATAACAGGTGCACTGAGACAAAGGAATATGGCACAAATGAAAGAACAGATCAAAACTCCAGAAAAAGAGCTAAGTGATGAGGAGATAGCCAACATATCTGATGCAGAGTTTAAAACATTGGTAATCAAGATGCTCGAAGAACTGATTGAGCTCAGTCGCAAAATGAAGGAACAAATGAAGGCTACCCAAAGTGAAACAAAGCAAAATATACAGGGAACCAACAGTGAAGGAAAGGAAACTAGGACTCAAATCAACAATTTGGAACAAAAAGAAGAAATAAACATCCAACAGGAACAGAACAAAGAAACAGGAATTCGAAAAAATGAGGAGAGGCTTAGGAACTCCCAGGACAACTTTAAATGTTAAAAATATCCAAATTATAGGGGTGCCAGAAGGAGAAGAACAAGAGCAAGAAGTTGAAAACTTATTTGAACAAATAATGAAGGGGAACTTCCCCAATCTGGTGAAGGAAATAGACTTCCAGGAAGTCCAGGAAGCCCAGAGAGTTCCAAAGAAATTGGACCCAAAGATGAACACACTAGGGCACATCATAATTACATTACCCAGATTAAAGATAAGGAGAGAATCTTAAAATCAGCCAGAGAAAAGGAGACATTTACCTACGGGAAATGTAGGTAGATGTACTTCCCGACAGGTAAATGTACTTACCTGACAGGAGTTCCCGTCAGACTCTCAGCTGATTTCTCTAAAGAAAACTCGCAAGCAAGAAGGGGCTGGTAAGAAGTATTCCAAGTCATGAAAGGCAAGGACCTACATCCAAGGTTACTCTATCCAGCAAAGCTATCATTTAGAATGGAAGGGCAGCCAAAGTGCTTCCCAGACAAAGTCAAGTTAAAGGAGTTCATCATTACCAAACCCTTATTATATGAAATGTTAAAGGGTCTTATTTAAGAAAAAGAAGATCAAAAACTATAAACAGTAAAATGACAACAAACTCACGACTATCAACAACTGAACCTAAAAAACTGAAAATGAAAATTAAGCAAACAGCTAGAACAGGAACAGAATCAGGGAAATGGAGATCACATGGAGGGTTTTCAGTGGGGAGGGAAAGGGGAAGAATTAGGGGGAAAGGTACAGGGAATAAGAAGCATAATTGGAAGGCATAAAATAGACGGGGAGAGGTTAAGAATGGTATAAAAACAGAGAAGTCAAAGAACTTATGTGTACAACCTGAGGGCATGAACTAAGGTGGGTGGGAAGCTGGAGAGTTGGGGGTGCAGGGCGGAGGGGATAAAGGGGGGAAATTGGGGAAATTGTAATAGCACACTCAATAAAATATACTAAATAAATAAATAAAATAAAATAAAATCTGCCCTGGCTGGTGTAGTTCAGTGGATTGAGCGCGGGCCTGCGAACCGAAGGATCGCGGTTCGATTCCCAGTCAGGGCACATGCCTGGGTTGCCAGGCCAGTTCCCGGCAGGGGACATACAAGAGGCAACCGCACATTGATGTTTCTCTCCCTCTCTCCTTCCCTTCCCCTCTAAAGATAAATAAATAAAATCTAAAAGAAAAAAAATTAAAAAAAAAAAAAAGAAAAAGAGCCTCCATCATTAAAAAAAAATAAAATAAAATAAAATCTCTGGGACACCAACCACAGGGACAATGAAAGAGTTCACTACTCTTGAAAGAGAACACTGAACTTCAATAAGAAAAATCAAACTTGCAGGTCATTTTCATTCAATCCACAAACTATAATAGGCTCTATATTAAGTCTATCTAACTCTATATGCTTCTATATACCTAATTCCCTATCTCTGTCTGTCCATCCATCCATCCATCCATCCATTTTTCTATACATTCATCCTTCTGCTTCATTGCAGAATGGGACCTCTGGAGCAAGGTGGAATTTTGGTTATAAAATATGTAGGAAGTTACATTTTAGGGTCACAGCTGCAAATTTAGCCTTGCAATATACCACACAGAAGCAAGCCTTTTAAAAGGTCGGCCAGGAGCCATATTTTTCTCAGTGCCACTGGGCACTGAGATTCTCCTTTTCCATCTCAAACATAATACCTTTGGCTAATCTAGTGACCTGCTTTGAACTGACTACAACCAAATGTCTAAGTTTCCCAAATTTAAATAATAGCCAAATTGGGCTTCAGTCTGACCGTGAAGTAGTTTAAGAGTGCCTCTGGCTAAAAGTATCTCCATAAGTGCATGGATCCTACATTTCTATTAGCTGTATTTTTCTTAGCTCTCTTTCTTTTTAAAAATATTTTATTGATTATGTTATTACAGTTGTCCCATTTCCCCCCTTCATTCCCCTCCACCCTGCACACCCCTCCCACTCACATTCCCCCCCTTTAGTTCATGTCCATGTGTCATAAGTTCTTTAGCTTCTACATTTCCCATACCATTCTTGCCCTCCCCCTGTCTATTTTCTCTCTACCATCTATGCTACTTATTTTCTGTACCTTTTCCCCCTCTCTCCTCCTCCCACTCCCCTGTTGCTAACCCTCCATGTGATCTCCATTTCTGTGGTTCTGTTCCTGTTCTAGTTGTTTCCTTAATTTGCTTTTGTTTTAGGTGTGGTTGTTAATAGCTGTGAATTTGCTGTCTTTTTACTGTCATATTTTTGATCTTCTTTTTCTTAGATAAGTCCCTTTAACATTTCATACAATAAGGGCTTGGTGATGATGAACTCCTTGAATTTGACCTTATCTGAAAAGCACTTTATCTGCCCTTCCATTCTAAATGACAGCTTTGCTGGATAGAGCAATCTTGGATGTAGGTCCTTGCCTTTCAAGACTTCAAGTACTTCTTCCCAGCCCCTTCTTGCCTGTGAGGTCTCTTTTGAGAAATCAGCTGACAGTCTGATGGGAACTCCTTTGTAGGTGACTGTCCCCTTATCCCTTGCTGCTTCTAGAATTCTCTCCTTCGTTTTAATCTTGGGTAATGTAATTATGATGTGCCTTGGTGTGTTCCTCCTTGGGTCCAACTTCTTTGGGATTCTCTGAGCTTCCTGGACTTCCTGGTAGTCTATTTCCTTTGCCAGATTGGGGAAGTTCTCCTTTATTATTTGTTCAAATAAGTTTTCCACTTGTTGCTCTTCCTCTTCCCCTTCTGGCACCCCTATAATTCGGATGTTGGGACGTTTAAAGATGTCCTGGAGGTTCCTGAGCCTCTCCTCATGTTTTTTGAATTCTTATTTCTTCCTTCTTTTCTATTTGGTTGTTTATTTCTTCCTTCTGGTCCACTCCATTGATTTGAGTCACAGTTTTCCTTCCATCTCTATTGGTTCCCCATGCGTCTTCCTTCATTTCACGTATTGTAGCCTGCATTTTTCATCTAATTTGTGAGCAAAATCAACCAATTCTGTGAGCATCCTGATCACCAGGGCTTTGAACTGTGCATCTGATAGGTTGGCTATCTCTTGGTCACTTAAAAGTATTGGCTCTGGTGGTTTCATTTGTTCTTTTGTTTGGGCCATTTTTTTCTTTTTCTTTCTTTCTTTTTCTTTTCTTTTTTTTTTGGGGGGGGGGTCTGGTCGCATCTGTTACGTATGAGGGGCAGAGCCTTAGGTGTTCACCAGGGCGGGGCAACCCAGGCACAGAGTTTTGATGCTGTATGTGGGGGCTGGGTAAGAGAGGGAACAATGGTGCTTGCTCTGCTCTCTCTTGGATTTCAGTCCCCTCTGAGGCTGGGAGTCTCTCCCTGCACTTCAACCCCCACAAGTGTTTTCAATCAGTGCTTTTAGGCTTTATTTCCTGGCGCTGGGGCCCTGGGTTGCACTGTCTCTCTGGCTGCTTGTTCTCACCTGGTTTATCTGCATGCGAATATGTGACTGTGGTCAGCCACCTTGTGCGCCTCGCTGGGTCTGCTCAATTGCCTCCCCACACTCAGTAACCACCACCTGTGTGCCTGGGGTGTGCAAACCGCCGCTTGCCCATCTGGGACCACTAGCCACTGCTTTTTCCTGCTGCAACCCCTCTCCATTGGCCGCCGACTCCTTCCCTCTTACCAGTCTGGATGAATCGTTGTTGGACTTCCGCACAATTCAATTTTCTACCTGTTCTGGTTGTTTTTTTTGGTTCTAAATTTTTATTGTCCTTAATTTTGGTTGTGAGAGGAGGCACAGTGTGTCCACCTACGCCTCCATCTTGGCCGGAAGTCTTAGCTCTCTTTTTTATACATATAAAAAATATTAGGTATCTCATTAAAAAGTGATTATTGGACTTAGATTTATTTCTAACTTTTAAGGACTTTGACTTGCAATTTGTCCCTTTTGTCTCCTGTGGCTTGGAGTCCTTCCTCTCTCCTACCTTTTCCCCTAAAGATGTAAGCCTGCCCAGGTCCCTGCCACCCTGAAATGCCTACTCCCCCACCCCCGTCACTCTATGTGGTTCCACCCACCTTCTTTTGGATTTAATATTAATGAAAGTTGCCTAAACCCATAGCCTCTGTTTACCTTTCATTTGCTCATCAACCTTGTTCTACAGCTTTGGTCCCCACCATTCTACAATCCCATTTTTGTAAGTGGCCTCTTTACTTCCCAGCTTTATTGGACACTTTTCCAGTTCTTATCCCACTTGATTTTTCAGAAGCTTGGACTACTGTCAAGCATACCGTCCTTCTTGAAATCTTTCTTTCACAGTTTCCAGTCCACTTGGCTCTCAGTTTTCATCCAACGCATCTGCACAAAACTTGTTGGTCTTCTAATCAAGTTCCTCTTTCTCTGGCCATCCTTTAAATGACAACTTTTCCTGTTGTTTTCTACACAATCCCCCTAGACAAAAATCATTTGTTCCTATCATCCCCTAGAATATGAATACACCTAAATCTATCTTTTTAAAATATTCTTGAGTCCCAGACTAAAATATGCATTTATTTACTGCCAGCCAGATATTTTTGTGTGTATTTATTATGAGTTGAATTGTTGAACCTGAAAGAGGTTGAAGTCCTAACCTCCCTGGTAACTTGGGAATGTGACCTTATTTGGAAATAGTCTTTGAAGATGAACAAGTTAAGATGAGCTCATTAGGGTGGGCCATAATCCAATATGACTGTGGCCTTATAAAAAGGGGAAATTTGGACACATAGTCAGGTACACATACACCAGGAGAACACCATGTGAAGACAAAGGCAGAAATTTACAAGCCAGGGAGAAAATGCTGGAACAGATCCTTCCCTCAAAGACCTCACAAAATACCATCCCTGCCAACATTTTTGTCTCAGACTTCTGGTCTCTGGAACTGTGAGACAGTAAGTTTCTGTTTTTTAAGCTCCCCGTTTGTAGTATTTGTTGTGGTGGCCCCAGGAAACCAACACAGGTGGTAATAGCTAAATCTTATGTAGTGCTTCCCATGGGTCTTTTAAGGATGTTCTATGCATTGACTAATTTAAGTCTTAAACAGTATTAAGCAGATACTCTTTCCCCATTTCACAGCTGGGAAGATTGAGGTATGAGCCCAGGCAATGTGGTTTTCAGATCCTGAGCCATAGCCTTTCTGCTGTCCTTTCTCCCACTAGACCAACCTGTCTGGGCAGCTCTGAGGACCTCTCCTTCTCTTGTCCCCTCCCTACCCTTCCCTGGGTGAAGAGAAGGTGAATCAGGCCAAGGCATCCCTCAGGTTTCACAGTTAGGGGATCTGGACTCAGTTGTCATTAAAATATCTTAATCTGCTACTCTTACAGCCAGACTGTGTTTTAGAAGGAACTCTGCCCATGGTACGCAAGTGAGATAGCAGCATTCAAATGAAAGAGATAGTTACAACCCAAGAAGAGGAAATAAGAGGTTGCATGAAGGCAGCATTAGTGGGGAGGTGTCAGGGGGCGGTTATATTCCAGACACACTCCAGAGTTATAACCATTGTGATTTGTCGTGTGGGAAGAGGGCAGTTTACAAGGTTGGGCAATCTTGAGCTCCCAGAGATGATATTCAGTGGCTGGCAACTGCAGGACTGTTCTTAAAGTTTCGAAAGGGCAGGGAAGGGAGCTCCTCACCCAAATGGACACAGTGGTAGACATTCCTTTCTTAGAGTATAGATGATGAGTATAGATACAAATATGCGAAGTTATGTTAGTACACTGTACCCGGCTATATGTTAAAAACACACACTGTGGTAAAGTAGTGTTTATTCTAAGAACACAGGGAAGCTTTATCATTAAGAGATCCATCAACACAAATCATTGCATCCAAAATACCAAAGAAGAAAGGTCAAATGATTTTATCATTATAGGCCAAAATGTACCTGATAAAATTCAGCAGATTACCTAATCACAAAGTTGATGTAAATTGAAATAGAAGAGAACTTACCTAATATAATTAAAGTATTTTCCAGGAATTAGCAACAAATATGATCCTAAATGATGAAATACTGAAGCATTAAAGGCAGAAAGAATTTAAAAATGCTCACTATGTAATACTGCTTCAGCCATTTCAAAGCAATTAAACAGGAGAATTGTATATATAAATATTGCCAAAGAAAAGCCAAACAAGCACTAGTTTTATTTTTCAAATAGCTAAGATGTGCCCCAGCTGGTGTGGCTCAGTGGCTTGAGTGCTGGCCTGGGAAAGAAAGAATTGCCAGTTGGATTCCCAGTCAGGGCACATGCCTGGATTTCAGGCCAGGTCCGTGGGAGGAGGCGAGTGAGAGGCAACCACACATTAATGTTTATTTCTCTTTCTCCCTCCCTTTCCCTTTCTCTAAAAATAAATAAATAAAATCTTTTTTTCTTAAATATTCCACAATGGGCAATTCACTTTATTTTTTTTAAATTTGTTTTAATTTTTTAAAAAAACTTCATTTATTTATCTTTAGAAGGGAAGGGAAGGAGAATGGGAGAGAAATATCAATGTGTGGTTGCCTCTCGAGCATTCCTTACTGGGAACTGGCCTGCAACCCAGGCACGTGCCCTGACTGGGAATTGAACCACGATCCTTTGGTTCGCAGGCCCACACTCAATCCACTGAGCTACACCAGCCAGGGCAACAAATAAAATCTTTAAAAAATGGCTAAGATGTAACTTGATTTTTTACAGCTTTATTGAGGTATAATTTGTATTGAGTTATAATAGATATAGCAAAACTACACATAATTAATGTATACAATTTGGTATACACTTGTGTTACCATCGCCACAATCAAGGTAATAAACATATCTGTCATCTTAAAAACAGAAAACTGTACAATATCAACAATTAAAAAATACTGATAAAAAAAAGAAAAATAAATAAATATGCAGCAGCCTCCCCCTAAAAAAAAAAAAAAAAAAAAAAGGTTCCTTGTGTTTCTTTGTGTGTTTTCTTTCTTTGTGTGTTTTTTTGTGGTAATAACACTGAACATGAGAGCTACTTTCTCAATACAATTTTTTTTAAAAAAGATGTTATTTATTTTTAGAGAGAGGAAGGGAGGGCAAAGGGAGAGAAACATCAAAGTGTGGTTGCCTCTCACACGTCGCCTACTAGGGACCTGGCCTGCAACCCAGGCATATGCCCTGACTGGGAATCAAATCAGTGACCCTTTGGTTCACAGGCCAGTGCTCAGTCCACTGAGTCACACCAGCCAGGGCTCACAACACAGTTTTAAGTGCAAAATACCTTATTGATAACTGTAGGCACTATGTTGTACAGCAGAGTTTAGAAGTGGCTTTGTATAATTGTAATTGTATACCTCTTAAATAACCACTTCCTATTCTCCTCCTCCTCCTATCCCCTGGTAATTCTGTTGTCCATTTCTATATGTTTGACTATTTTAGATGCCTCATATAAGAGAAACATGCAGTATTTGTCCTTCTATGAGTGGCTTATTTCACTTAGCATAACATCCTCCAGGTCCATCCATATTGTCACAATGGTAGGATTTCCTTCTTTTGTAAGGCTGAATAATATTTCTTTGTATCTGTATAACACATTTTTTAATCCATGCATTTATTGATGGAAATTTGGGCTGATTTCAGATCCTGGCTTTTGTGAATAATGTTGAAATGAATATGGAGTGCAGATATCTTTTGGAAATGAATTTCCTTTCCTTTGGATAAATACCCAGAAGTAGGATTGCTGGATCATAAGGCAGTTCTAATTTTTTGTAGGCCCTCCATACTGTTTTTTATAGTGTCTGCATCAATTTACGTTTCTGCCAACAGTGTACAAGGGTTCCAATTTGTCAATTTATCCACATCTTTGCCAACACTTTTTTTATGATAGTCATCCTAATGGTGTGAGATGATATCTCATTGGGGTGTTGAGTTGCACTTCCTGGATGATTAGTGAAAAAAGTTGAGTATCTTTTCATGTACCTGTTGGCCATTTCTATGTCTTTTTTGGAGAAATGTCTATTTAGGTCCTTTGTCCATTTTTTAATTGTTGTTTTTGCTATTGTGTTGTAGGTGTTTCTTACATATTTTGGAAAATAACCCCTTATCAGATATATGGTTTGAAAATATTTTCTCCCATTCCTCAGATTGCCTTTCACTTACCACCCCCTCCCCTGACATGTTATCTGATCTTTTCACTTTGATCAAATCTGTCAGGCACTAGTGACTGTTCTTGCCTTTTTTTTAAAAATTGCATATCTTTATTCATTATCCTAATTAACTGAGTTGTGTTATCTCTTTAACGATGCCTAAGGATTTTGGCAGAAATACATTCTGTTACATTCCATACACAAAGTAAGTTTCAGAGAAAGTTCTCCATTCTTTGCAGAAATTAAAAGTGGGGCAGGAGGAGCGTAGCTGACGACTTCCTATACAACATATGTAACTTCAGCAAGCCTGATGGTTCAATTTCAATTGCATTTTAAATTCTCTTTTAGCATGTTTTAACTTCATTTCCATGAGTTGTCTCTCTCAAGGTGAAATGAGCGACTCTCTTTCCAGTTTCAAAAATAGCCACTAATACTTTAAATATCACCATTTCAACTTTAAAAATCCACACACGGTCAAGCAGCCAACTTAATCAAATTTGGTTTCCAAGATTGATAGCTAAAGTAATTTGAATAAAATTATGATATTAAAGCAATCTGGACTGTGGTGGGCACTGGGGTAAATCAGAGAATGCAGTTTCCCCGAGGCTTTCTGGGTAGCTTTGTTAATTATGAGAGCAACACCCCAGCTCGTGGGTCTTGTCCTTGACTCTGTACTCCTGGAGGCAAAGTTACTTTTAGTTCCTCTGGGATCTGACTTCCTATGTAATGCTAATTTTCCTGTCATCCTCTCTCTGTGCCAGTTTTCAGTATCTTTATAAAAGAGTTATCTTTTATAACTTGGCTGTATATATTTTTTATCAGACAGATGAGCCCTTATGCATTTGGGGAAGAATGAGGAAATCTTAGTCTCTTTTTAAGATTTAAATATTTGTGATATGCACACTACCTCTGTCACTTACTTTTCAACAGCAAATACCAACCAGGTACATGATAGGACATTCTGTCTACAGGTAGCTAAGAAGGGAAGGATTTGTTTCACCTGCTTTGAGGACCCACAAGCATAAAACTAGCCTTTGCTTATCACAGCTTTCTGTAATCTCCACCAGAATTACCTTCCCACTTCTGTTCCTAACCCTTCCCACACAAACATTTTTAAAAATGAGTGTGCCAGAATTTAAATGCTGTCTTCCTTTTGGAGATGAAGAGGACTGGAATGTGGCACCGTAAAATATGCTTGGGGGGATACAGATGATTTTATGCTGGTTATTTTTAAGAAACAAAAGACACAGAAAGAAACTTTGACCTTCCCCCTAATTACCTAAAAGAATTCAGAGAACCTGCTCCAGGAAGGGAACTATCGCCATGGATAACTATAGTTCAATACCAGCTAGTGTGGTGGGCAGGGAGGACCCTAGCAGGGCCCATTTGATCAAAGTCCTTGCTGTGTCCCATTGTTTCTAGGTGGCCCAGCAAACATTTACTTACAAGACATTTGCTTTTCCATCCCCATGTAAATTGTCTCCTTGCCCTTTGAAGTGCCCCACCCCCAACTTTCTCCTTAGCTCAAGCAAGGCGGCAGGTGAACCTCGACTGCCCAATGTCTCCTTGGGTCTCACATTTTTATGGAACCTCCTCTCCCACCATGTATATATGTAATAAATTTGGTCATTTTCTCCTGTTATTCTGTCTTGTGTTTATTTGATTATTAGTCCTACTAGAAGAATTTAGAAGGTAGGAGACTTGTTTTTTTCCTCCCCCACAGGAAAAAAAATGCCAAATATGGAAAAAGTCTTACGCTTGAAGATATAAATAGCTTCATTATTTATGTAGCAAAATGGGATTATCTGCCCTCCTTCCCTTTCTGTGGCAAAGCACATACCTATCCCTCTACTAGGGGTCCAGGTCATACCAAAAAGTGTAATAAAAGGGAATCTCTTGAAAAAGAGAAAAACAACAAGGACTTGTGAGCACAATACACTGGAGGTGATCTCATGGTTTTGTGGACATCTCAGCCTGATGGGAAGTATGTTTTCCTTCTTCCTTCTTATGCAAGACCTTAAAGAACTGGAAGGAAAGGCAAGTGGGGACTGACTAGGAGAGGGCAAAACAGGAAAAAGTCCTCCCACCTTGGATCTTGGGCAGCAGGACACAGCCCAGATAACCTGGGCTGTTGGCCAGGTCATCCTACTGGCAGCCCCCTCAAGCCTGTGGGGCTTTGTACCACCTACACCCAACGTCAGTGAGGGCCTTCTTTTCAACTTAGTAGGATTTGGACTGGTTTTGCAACAATGGGATTATTATTAGGGTCACAACAGAAAATAGAAGTTACCTAGAGGATGGCAAAGCATTTGGGCTGGGTTTCCCTTGAGTGATCAGTTGGAACCAGGCTTTCTTTCCTCCTCCCACTTGCATCCTGTCAGGGGACCATTTCTATGTATCCCTTTGTGTGTGTGTGCATGCGTGTGCGCGCACACATTCACACCTAGATCTGTTTTTGTGCCTGTATTGAAAACCTCGAGTTCACATGGATGCCTCCAAGTCCAGCTCAACACCATAGGGTTGTTTGACCTTTCTGTTCTGCTCTGAACTCTGAACTTGAACCACGTGGACCTGTGTCCTGCCCCACTCACTGTGTGTCGGCAGGGGAGCCGTCAACCTGGCTTTTTTACTCCTTATAGTGACAGAAAGATAAAACGTTATGTCAGAATGAATGCTTTTCAGTCCTTCTTCAACAGAAGTTGTCTGGAACAAATAAAGTTCGTACGGTATTTGCCCAAACCTATTTCCTGCTTTATCTAGCAGGAGGTGACAGGAGTGTGGGGAGTCTCCGCATGCTCCGTTCGGCCCTATTCATGGCACCCGTGACCGTGAGGCCTGCTCCTGGCGAGGCTTCCACTGCAAACCCTCTGTCTTGTTGCCTTAATGGTTCTCCTCTCAGCAGCTTCTTCTAGCAGGTGTAAAACAGGTGGAAATATGGCAATGTTCTGAGTTATATCACTGAGTAATTCAGTTTCTCTTTTTACACATTAAAACAGAAATACCGTATTTTGCTGTGTATAATGTGCACCCATGTTTTGTGTACATTATGCACAGGATTATTATGTCCATTATGTACCCATGGTATGTAATCATTATACTCATGTATAATGTGCATCCTTATTTTTCCCTCAAAAATTTGGGCAAAAGTGCACATATGCATGGCAAAATATGGTAATATCTCGACCACAAATCATCCAGCATGGGGAGTCTAGGTTAATTGTGTGACCTGGGTTATCCCTAGCACCCATCCCCTTGGGGTACACTGTCCCTGTGACCTATTAATTCTTTCACTTGCCTGCCTCAACCATCTACCTGCCCCCTCTTACTCCACATTCCATCTTCTTTACAAGGCGTGGGAGTGACTGGGGCTTATTTTACAAGCATGAGCGCATTTAATCCTCACTGCAATCCTATGAGTGTGAGGCAGGCACTGTCGTAGGTCCCATTGTACAGACGTGGAAACAGAGGCACAGAGAAGGCTAAGTATTTTGCCCAGGTTGCACAGGACTAAGTGGGACCCGCATTTGAGCCCAGGGAATCTAGCCCCTAAGTGAAAGTCCTTCACCCTCTCTCCACCACACCCCTCGCCGCAGAGCTAACCACTTCCAGCTGTGCAGTGTCTGCACATGGCATACACATTCATACATAGATACGGAGCTGGGGACTTGGTCTGTTTTCCTTTGAAAACACCCATGGGATTCTGCTACAGTTGTGGTCTTTTCACCTGCAGAGGTGCCCTGGAGGTGCCTGTTGGTCAGGACTGGGAGATCGTCCTGCGTGTCTTTCTTTTCCATAGTCTCCCATATCCTGTGGCATCAGAACAAGTTTAACCACTCCCCACTGATTACATCTAAGTTGCTTCCAAAGTTTTGTAACAACAAACAATATTGCAATGATCTTTGTCATTTTACATTTTGTATATGACAGTGAATATTTCTGCAGAAAATCCTCCCGGAGGTGGATTGCAGTTGAAGGTTCCAGATGTTTTAATTGGTAATATATGATGACAAACTGGTCTTGAAGCAATAAAACTTTCCAGCCCCCTCAACTACCAGAGAGTGTCCATTTTTCACACCTGTCAATACCACTTTAGCAAACTTCTAAACACGTATCTAACCATTTCTAATTTGGATTTATTGAGGTGATATTGATTCACAAAACCGTACAGGTTTCAAACATACACCTCAATAAAACACCCTCTGCATGCTGCATTGTGCACCCATTGCCCCAAGCAAAGTCTCCTTCAGTCCCACTTTTGTCCCCTTTACCCACCTGCACCCACCCACCCCCCTTTCCCAATGGCCATCACCACACTAATGTTTAACACGTGTGTGCATGCACCTGGCAACCAGGTAAAGAGTGCAGACCTGCCCACACTTAGTTCCACTTTCCAGCTGTCTTATAATCATTCCTACCTCTTACTTCCCCGAGTAACAGGATCCACAAAGTGGAGTCTCACACCTCATACTCCTCTTCCAGAGGGGCAGTTCTGTGTCCATCTGGGGCACATCCTGCAAATGTTGGCAATTTTTACAGAACCTACTTAAAATAATTTTTATAATAGTTTTTTACATGTACAAAATTGCAAAGATAGTGCAGAGCTCCCAGATACACTGCTATCATTAACACCACACATTAGTATGGTACCTCTGCCACAACTAAGGGACCGATGTTGATACATGTTATAACAAAGGCCCACCCTTTATCCACATTTCCTTAATTGTTAGCTAATGCTGTTTTCTGGTCTGGGTACCATGCCACATTACTCACTGTGTCTCTCTAGGCTCTTAGCTGGGGTTTATCAGGATCTTTGTTTTGACAACCTCGAGGACCCCATTCCCATTTAGGGCATCTGCTGGAGCTTCTGTTAGCCCGATGAAGTCATGACTCTTGTGTCACCTAAACCGCAAACTGAACAAACACTGAAAATGACCTTAGCAAGCATGCAGCCACCAGACTGACATAGGTGAATCTTAGGCAGTAAATATTTTCCCCACATCAGGACAAATTAAACTCCCCTGGGTTTGCTTTGCTCTGCAACATATCTCTCTGCCTCTCCCCAGGAGCGCAGCCCCAGCTGTGGCAACTGGTCACTCCTGCCCTAAGACAATGTTTTGTGCTGCTCCGGGGGTTGTGCTTTCTCCTTCGCTTTCTTCCTCCTTCCTGCTGCTGCTCTTGGCTGGAGCTTCAGTGGGTGATGGTCACACACCTCCCTGTCCCAGTAGCCCCCTGAAAGCAATCATCACACTCGAGGTTCATGAGCCCTGTCCGAGATTGCACAGGCCACCCTCCACAGAGAGGCCTCCTGGTCTTCATCAAATGCGGTGCAGGGTTTTTACACAAACAGATGTCACCTCAACAAATCGGTGTCTTGGTTCAAATTTAAATTCTATCTGAAAGGCTCCGAAGGGATTTCACGTTTCTGGAAGGACAGTGTCCAAAGCAGGTGAGAGCAACCTCTCTCTGTGTCAGCCAGGGCTCACCAGGAGTCGGAACCATGTAGATTACTGTAACAGAAAAAAGAACACAGAATGTGCACCAGGTGGGAGCTGTCATGTGGTGAAGGTTCTGGTCGGGTTCCCCTCCTGGCCTTTTCTTTTTTCCTTATATTTTCGCTGAGAGAATTTGCTGCTGCTTGTGTGGCAAATGTTTATTTGTCTCACAGTCTAAGATGAGAGTATCCTTTGAGTCTGTCGGTGCAGTCTCTGCTCTGTTCACCTGTTCCCGAGGCTGTCATTACCTCTGTCCGTTAAGAGGACTTTCCCTCTATGTGAGGGAAAGGCTACATCCATTTCCTTTGTTGTAAAACCTTACCATTGTTATACCCAGATGCTCTCGGGAGGTACAGGCTGCTAATGGGCGTCACTGCTGGCATATATATTAACATTTTTGTTCTTTTTAATGTAACCTAATGGGCACACCTCAATAGCTGTAATTTTAATCCTGGGTCCCCTGCCTGTGGACAGAGGACCCCATCCTGCTTGGAATGAAAGTGGCCATCCATGTTCTGTTGGAGGCTTGTCACACTTCCCCCTCTTTCTCTTCTGGAGAGAATTCACAACTACTGAAATAAGGAAATAATGTCATTTTTATGTATTGGGGACTTAATGTGTTATTTGATGTAGTAGTCCATGTTGGTTTGCTTGCAAAATTGGCTTAGGTTATCTTGAATTTTATGAACTGCCAGAAAAGCCGTACCAGCAAATGACGGTAATGAAATTTTTCAGCAGAAAGGGAATGGGTCCGACTCGCTGATACATCTGAGTTGCAATTTTTGTAGTTGTTTCTAAAAACATTTTAATAAAAATTCACTGGTGATAGCATTGTGGCAGTCACAAACGGTAAAACAGGAAAATATAAGTTGTTTTCCACCTGCACTGGGATCTTGAAGTTCAGGGCGCTGCTGTGGAGTGGGGTTGTAGGAAGGTGGGAGGGACTTAGATGAACCAAGCAATTTTTCTGATCCAATCTTTCTTATTTTGTTCCTAAAATGTTTTTATTCGAATGTATTTGTTTCAGATCATCCTAAAGAAATCAGTGATAAAATGCAAAAACTGGCATCTTTCATGCCACTCTGCCACCCAGTGTCCTCCCCTTACCCCTCCAGGTTGACCTCTCTGGAAGGTGGTGGACATCAGGAGGGGGAGAAAAGCTTTTCCTTCTTTCCTTCTAGATTCTTTGACTGGCCTATTAAATTGACATAAGACAGACTAACAGGGGAGAAAATAAATTTAACTTTGGACACATGAAATTCAAAGAAATATGAGACTCAAATAAGTGACTAAAGCAGGCAGCTTTTATACTTTTTAAACAAAAAAAGTTATTTGTGAAGAACTGACAAAGGCATGTCCAGAGCGATGCTGCGCCAGCATCCACCCACGGCTTCGGAAATCCGACCCCACCCTCCAGCACTGCTCTGTCATGACGGACTGGACTCCAAGCACCTCTCCTTCATAGTAGGCATGATGCTAGGCTGTGTCTTGGAGGGCAATGAGGCCACACAGCAGGACAACAGGGTCTCTTCCCAGTTGGGATGTGCTGTTTTGCAGTTTCTTGCTCCTAATGCACACTCATTGGTGGTGTGCGTGGGCACGTGCCTGTGCGGTGGTGGTGGGATATCTGGGGGTACTCTGATGCAGTCATTCCCTTAGTGACACTGAAGCCAGGGTCTGGTGACCACCTCGCTGTGACCCTCCCACATGAACTCTAGGCCTCATGCTGGAAGCAGTGAACTTTGGGGATCCCTGCCAGCCTCAGCTTGCCTTCATCACAGAAATGTGCCCGTGCTTGCTGGTCTGTGGACCCACCCTGTCCAGGCACTCAGGGCACTTTGCCATCTGGCAGGCTGTGACCACAGCTCCCTCTTTGAAGCTCAAACTGCAGCCTGGGCAAGGGACCCCTTTCTAAGCTTGTATTCCAAGTCCTCAGCCTCAGCCTCAGCTCTGGCATAACTTCAGAATTTTCCTCCCAGCTATGTAACTGATTATTCTTCTACTATAATTCAGAAGTTTTTTTTATATTAAAATTCCCTCTAAATTACTGTGTGGCTTCTGTCTGCTGATGGGCCACAGGGGGACACAGACATGCCAAGGAGGCCATTTCTCCTTCCTCCATCTGAGCCTGTCCCCTCCCAAACTCCTTCAAGTGTCTTTACCCATTTTAGCCATTGCAGCTTCTTTTTCTTAATCTCATTACACTTCTAGAATCACCATCTAAATTTTGAATTCCTAACTTTAGGATTATCCAACAAAGCAGATAGTTTACATTTTTAAGACCTAACCTAATTAACTTAGTCCCTCACTCCACAAAATCAGAGGTTTGCAGAGATGTTCACTTCTGCATTACTTGTACCAGAGGAAAAATACAAGATGTCATACATGTTTCACTTGCTTGACTCAAATTCATTTGTGTGAATTTGAGGGGAAGCAGTCTGCCACCCCCAAAAATGCCTTTTAGGGATATTATTTTAAGGTGGTTATTTTTAAAATATATTTTATTGATTATGCTATTACAGTTGTCCCATTTCTCCCCTATCATTCCCCTCCACCCTGCACACCCCCTCCCACCCACATTCCCCCCTTTAGTTCATGTCCTTGTGTCCTAAGTTGTTTTCTTTTTTAAAATATATTTTATTGATTATGCTATTACAGTTGTTCCATTTCTCCCCCATCATTCCCCTCCACCCTGCACACCCTCTCCCACCCACATTCCCCCCCCCCTTTAGTTCATGTCCATGTGTCATAAATTCTTCAGCTTCTACATTTCCCATACTATTCTTGCCCTACCCGTCTATTTTCTACCCACCGTCAATGCTACTTATTCTCTGTAACTTTTCCCCCTCTCTCCTCCTCCCATTCCCCTGTTGCTAACCCTCCATATGATCTCCATTTCTGTGGTTCTGTTCCTGTTCTAGCTGTTTGCTTAGTTTGCTTTTGTTTTAGGTGTGGTTGTTAATAGCTGTGAATTTGCTGTCTTTTTACTGTCATATTTTTGATCTTCTTTTTCTTAGGTAAGTCCCTTTAACATTTCATACAATAAGGGCTTGGTGATGATGAACTCTTTGAACTTGACCTTATCTGAAAAGCACTTTATCTGCCCTTCCATTCTAAATGACAGCTTTGCTGGATAGAGCAATCTTGGATGTAGGTCCTTGCCTTTCAAGACTTCAAATACTTCTTTCTAGCCCCTTCTTGCCTGTGAGGTCTCTTTTGAGAAATCAGCTGACAGTCTGATGGGAACTCTTTTCTAGGTGACTTTCCCCTTATCCCTTGCTGCTTCTAGAATTCTCTCCTTCATTTGAATCTTGGCTAATGTAATTACGATGTGCCTTTGGCGTGTTCCTCCTTGGGTCCAACTTCTTTGGGACTCTCTGAGCTTCCTGGACATCCTGGTAGTCTATTTCCTTTGCCAGATTGGGGAAGTTCTCCTTTATTATTTGTTCAAATAAGTTTTCCACTTGTTGCTCTTCCTCTTCCTCTTTTGGGACCCCTATAATTCGAATGTTGGGACGTTTAATGATGTCCCGGAGGCTCCTAAGCCTCTCCTCACTTTTTTGAGTTCTTGTTTCTTCCTTGTTTTCTGTTTGGTTGTTAATTTCTTCCTTCTGGTCCACTCCATTGATTTGAGTCCCAGTTTTCCTCCCATCACTATTGGTTCCCCATGCATCTTCCTTCATTTCACGTATTGTATGTAGCCTGCATTTTTCATCTAATTTGTGAGCAAAATCAACAGATTCTGTGAGCATCCTGATCACCAGGGCTTTGAACTGTGCATCTGATAGGTTGGCTATCTCTTCGTCACTTAGAGGAATTGGCTCTGGGGCTTTCATTTGTTCTCCGGTTTGAACCATTTTGGGTGTTTTGTTTGCTTGTTTTGTTTTTTGGTCTGGTGTCAGCTATTATGTAGTGAGGGGTGGAGCCTTAGGTATTCCCCAGTGCAGGACAGCCCAGTCGCTGAGTTGTGACGCTTTATGTGGGGGCGGAGTCCGAGAGGGAACAATGGCGCTTGCTCCACTCTCTCCTGGATTCCAGTCCCCTCCGCCACTTCCCCTTCGCCTAGATTATCTATGCTCGCGAATGTGCAACCACCTGGTCAGCCAGCCGCTTTGTACGGCCTCACTGGGTCTGCACAGTTGCCACCCCGTGCCCAGGGTCCACCAGCCGCCACCTGTGGGCCTGGGGTCTGGCAGCCGCTGCCTGCACGCCTGGGATCTGCCAGCCACCGCTACCCGTGAGCCCAGGTCCACTAACCTCCACTTTTTCCTGCTGTGACTCCACCCCTCTTACCGGTCTGGATGAATGGTTGTTGGACTTCCGTACAGTTCAATTTTGTATTAGCTCTGGTTGTTTTCTTGTTTCTAAATACTTGTTGTCCTTAATTTTGGTTGTGAGAGGAGGTGTGTCCACCTACACCCCCATCTTGGCCGCAAGTCTAAGGTGGTTATTTTTAAGGAACAAAATACTCAGGAAGAAACTGATGTTCCCCCTAACTGCCTAAAATTTGGAGCAGGTCCTCCATCCATCATCGTAGGCACCTGTACTGTCATATGAACTAAGTAGGGTAGTGAGAAACTTAGCAAGTCTATTTGATCGATCCGCTCTGTGTTCCAGGGTCCAAGATGGCCCAGCAAACATTTGTTTATCAAACATTTGCATTCATGTGATGCCTTTCATCCCTTTCGAAGTCCTAAGCCACAGCACACACAGCCTTCTCCTTAGCTTACTAAGGCACGTAAGCTTTAACTGCCCTATTTCTTCTGGGGTCCCGTAGTTTTATGGAACCTCCATATGTACACAAGTAATAAATTTTGTTATCTTCTGTTAATCTATCTCTTGCCAATTTGATTGTTGGTCTTGCCAGAAGAACTTAGAAGGGTAGAAGGAAAATTATTTTTCCTTCCCTACAAATTGTTTTGTTGCTTAATAGACCAGTCTGTTTTGGTGCATCACTCAGAGGAAGTCTTGCAAACATGCATCTTTAAGACAAAATTTTCCCAGTTCTTCCCTGTGCTCATTTATAGGAGACCATTCTGTGTGGCGTAGGCCCAGCTCCCAGTGGAAAGCAAGGTCTGGTGCACAGAACCCACACCCGCGGATAGGTTCTCCCATGAGGAATCAGGCCTGCATTGTACCTAGGCCGCTTTGAGACTTGCTTTTTGCTAAAACTCCCTCACTCTGAATTGAGGCAGCAAATGTGTACTGCATATCTTTAAAGGAACTTCCTAACATCTATGCTAAACCTTCCAAGGACCAGCGTAACCAGTTCAACCACTTTTCCCTTTGCATTTGCAAATATTCTTCTGTGATGTGATTAGCTGCATCCTCTCCTTTGTTTTCTGTAAAAGGTAACCACCTAAAGCGAACCTGTGCATAGTAATGAGGACCATCCTCAATGTAATGTGCCCAGAAAAGCAATAAAAACTTGTCAAGGCAAGGGTCGGCACACTCTCCTCTTGAGAAAGTGGCCATGCATTAGCGAAATGCCGCCTTCCCCTCCCCCCTTCCCCCCCCCGGGCCCCAATTCTCACGCTGTATCCTTCTCTGGCTGAGGCTGTCCTCCCAAGGCCGGGATCCCAAGACCGGGATCTCTCCTGAGCCTTCAGAGGTGCCAGGGTTCTTTCACACTGGCCCCTGTACTGCTTCAAGGTTGCTCCTGCTCCCTCATCACCCAGGGTCCTCCCCTGAGGGTTCACGTGGCTGGCTCACTCTAGCTCCACCCAGGTTGTAACTTGGGGCTCACTGTTCACAAAGTGATTTGTTCTGAGCCTTTCAACTCTATTGTCTTACCCCCTCACTCCCTGAGCTGCATTGCCTTCACTATCCGCCCACCCATCATGATCCTCATCACAAATATGTCCCAGCCCTCACCCCCTTTCCAGACCACTTCCTCTCTGGCCAACATTCAACAGCCAAAACTGCCAGAACCGCCAGAACCTCCGTCTGTGGAACCTGCCAGCCTTCTGCCTCCTCCAAGCCACCTTACACTCCCCACCTCAACCAACTTAAACCCATGCCTTATTCCAGCCACTCTAACAACCCTCTATGCTTAGTTGTACTTGCTTAGCTGAAACACAATTCAGAGTAAGTCCAACATTAACTGTCAACTGTTCTGTCATGTCACTTTTAGTTGGTTAGCAATGTTAAGTGCTGCTTGTACCTCCCAGATGCCACACCACGTGTCCGGCCTGTTTACTCTCACCTTCCCACACACCAACTCCTTCTCCCATCTGCCCCCTGAGCTGGTGGTTTCCAATTCCCCTGGGGAAGTGATCTGGAGAGAGCTCTCCCCTACTTGCACCCACACTCACCACCCCTCTGGTGTGGAGGACCCTGCCACTTCTCTCGTCCTCAGGAAGGTCTGTCTCTCACATGCACATCAGTCTTCCTTCTTTCATATGTTCCTATCTTCAAACTCTTGATGACACATCCCCTTTCCCCTATGGCCTATTTCTTGGCTCCCCCTTTCAGGTAAACTCTTCAAAAAGTATTAAAGTTCTATCTCCTGTTAGTCTTCTCCCATTTGCTGTTTTCTTCATTCAAAAAATAAAAATAAAAAACAAACCCAGAGAAAAGCTGAATGATTCAATGAACACCCGTCTACAGTTCCAGCATTTATCAGCCACTGAGGTCTCACTGCTCCAAACACTAAAGACATTCATTCAAGCAGTTCCCACCTATGATCTGCAGACCCCTGGGGGTCTCAAGCCATTTTAAGGGACCCAGAAGGTCACAAGTGTATTATTACTAAGATGTGACTCGCCCTCCTTCCTATGTTGACACTTGCACGGAGGGTTCAAAAGCAGTGGTCAGAGCCTTAGCAACAACTGTCATGGTTACAATATTCCTCTCTGCTGTGCAGTTAAAAAAATTCCACTTAAGAATGTCCTTGATGCAGTAAAAATAATTTTATTAAATCTCACCCACTGAGTCCATTCTGTGTGGTAAAATGCGAAGTATGCACAAGGGACTTCTGTTGCATACCAAAATGGAATTGTCTCCAAGAAAAGCACTTGTCCGGTAGTTGTGTTACAAGGGAACTGGTTTTCGTTTCTGAAAATGTTTTTATTTGAAAGATAAACTATGGCTAAGATGTGAAATTCAAAATAGATAAAAGACATAAATATAAGTCATGATACCATAAAAGTCCTAGTGGAAAACATAGGCAATAAAATTTCAGATATCCCCTTTAGCAATATTTTTGCCAATATATCTCCTAGGGCAAGGGAAATAAAGAAAAAAATAAACAAGTGGGGCTACATCAAACTAAAAAGTTTCTGCACCGCCAAAGAAACCATCATCAAAATGAAAAGGGAACTGACTGTATGGGAGAACATATTTGCCAGTGATACATCAGACAAGGTTTGATCTCCAAAATATGTAAAGAGCTCATATGACTACACTCCAGGAAGACACACAATCCAATGAAAAGAATGGGCAAAGGCTGGCTGATGTGGCTCCATAGAATGTGTGCCAGCCTGTGAACCAAAAGGCCGCTGGTTTGATTCCTCATCAGGGCATATGCTTGGGTTAAGGGCCAGGTCCCCAGCTGGAGGTGTGCGAGAGGCAACCAATTGATGTTTCTCTTTCCCTACTTTCTCTCTCTGAAAATAAAATCTTACAACAACAAAAAAAGAAGCAACCTTTTCTCACACATCAATGTTTCTCTCCCTCCCTACCCTGCTCTTATTAAAAAAATAAGTAAAATCTCAAAAAAAGTAAATAAATGGGCAAAGGACCTGAACAGACACTTCTATAAGGAGGACATACAGATACCCCGTAGACATATGAAAAAAATGTTCAACATCACTAGCCATGAGACATGCAAATTAAAACCACAATGAGATATCACCTCACACCTGTCAGAATGGCCATCATTAATACATCAACAAATAACAAGTGCTGGCGAGGATGTGGAGGAAAGGGAACCTTAGTGCACTGTTGGTGGGAATGCAGACTGATGCAGCCACTGTGAAAAACAGTATAAAATTTCCTTGAAAAACTAAAAATAGAACTGCCTTTTGACCCAGCAATTCCACTGCTTGGATTATATCCTAAGAATCCTGAAATACCAGTCCAAAAGAACCTATGCACCCCAATGTTCACAGCAGTGTTATTTACAATACCAAGTGTTGGAAACAGCCCGTGTCCATCAGTAGATGAGTGGATTAAAAAACTGTGGTACATTTATACAACGGAACACTACTCAGCAGAAGTCCTTACCTTTTGCTACAGCATGGAAACTATCATGCTACATGAAATAAGCCAGTTGGCGAAAGAGAAGTACCATATGACCTCACTTATAATTGGAATCTAATGAACAAAATGACAACAGAGGCAGAGACATGGAAGCAGACTGATAGCTGTAGGAGGGGAGGAGGAAGTAGGAATGGGGGAATGAAGGGGAAGGGAGTAGTCAAAGAACATGTATTAATAACTCAAGGACATGGACAACTGAGAGAGGGCCAGAGAGGTGGGCTGGGTGGAGGGGGGCAAAAGGAAAAAAGAAATTAGGACAATGGTAATAGAATCAACAATAAAAAAAAAAATGTAAAAAACAAGATGAGTGGCAGACATTATTTAAAAAAAATTAACCAAGTGAATCTGCCACTTCAAGGAAGGAACTGACAGGATTTGAGGCCACTGATGAAACTTGAGCTTTCAGGCAAAAATTAGAATGCTACACAGCTTTTATCCACTACTATGTGCTTGACAGCTTCCAATTTTTATTAGATTGTCAGCCATGTGTGGGTTTTACTATTAAATAATGGAATGTTTCAACATTTGCAAGATCTGTAGAACTCAGTTAAATGTTTTCCAAATAGCTAATGCATGATGTTCTAAAATCAAGCATGGGATAGGGCCATTCAAAGTGCAAGAGCAACTTCACTGTACACTGAGTACAATAAATTCATTGATAATGGTTTCTGATTCGACACTGCAATTAACCTTTAAAAAACTACTACTGTGGCCTTGGTGTTACACTAAATACCTATGATTAACTAACTGCAAAGGCTATTAAACTATCCCTCCCTTCCTCAATACGTACTTGTATGTAATTCAGGTATTAAGTACCTCTATCAAAACATTTATTTAGGCCTTCTTTTTCTCAGAAATGTTCTACAGTTGTCAGTGTAGCAGCCTTGAACATCTTTTAAGGTATGTTCCTAGGTATTTTACAGTTTGGGCATTACTGTAAGTGGACTTTTTCATTTTCCAATTGTTTGCTACTAGTATTTAAGAATACAAGCACAAAGGGTCTTCAGACCAAAAAGTTAAGAATCAGTGAACTACTGTAATACTTCAGTATGAACTTAATTTTGGTGAGTTAAGCATAGCAAAATAGAAGCTTATTTTTAATCAGTGTTAAAATGATGTCCATAATTTTTTAAAGTATAGAACATTATTTTTCTTAAAATCCCAATTAAAAATTTTTCCCAAATATATACAAAGTAGGCAGAATAATGAATCTCCATGCACCTAGTGTCAACATCCGCTCATACCCAATCTTGTTTGAGTTTTGTCTTCACTCACATTCCTATATTATTTTGAGGCAAATTCCAGGCATGATATAATTCATCGTAATTTCCTTATGTATCTCTAAACAAAAACTTAATGTACTAGCATCAATGACTTAACTGCAGTGACAAACTTTCTATCAATAACTCAGTGAGGTGTGGATATTGCCCTACTATAGATTTCATGCAATATTTTTACCCCCAAGAAGTACACTGTCCAACTTCCAAGACTAACTAAATGTTCTGATGTTTAGTATATTTTTAAGAGATTTACTTAATGGTTTTCAACAAATATTAACTAGAAAGTCTCTGAAATACATTAAAATATTGTCAAGCAGGGAATAAATGGCATTAGGTTTCATCTCTCCTGTTTTGGGGTCTTCTTGGGCCAGCCTGATAAAAAGGTCTCCCAAGCCATCTGGATCTGCAGCTTGATTACTGACGCCCATGGGCATGGGAGAAGGAGCTGGTGACACAAGCAGATTCTTCTATTCTCATGAGAGTCATTTTTGTGATACTTCTGAAGCCTAATGCTAGTTCATTTTAGTCTCTTAAGTTTTACAACAATTGCATAAAGTAGTGAATGTTTTAAATAACATAGACAGGTATGCCAGAATGGCCATTTACTAACTACATGTAAGTTAAATTTTAAAAAGGCTTATATTCATTTAATATCTGAAGGCCAAAAGAAGTTCAGTAAATTATGGTTGTTGTCATTCATGAGGACAGTAACACAATACTGTTAGCTGAGAGCAATTTAGTACCTGCCCTTGCCTACCCTGCCAGATGCAGCAAGACAAGTGTCCGTAAAGCTAGAGTATAAATCAAAGGTAGTTAAAAACAAACAAACAACTAGATGGCAGGAATCAGAGAGTAAAGTAAAATCTTACAAGCAAAACAAAAGACAATACTAGACTTCTACCTCCCCTCCCACTGCCTCCACGGACACTCCCCTCTCCCCGACTCCTCATACCTGGAAAGAAACCACAACCTAGGGCAAATCAAGTGTGAGAGATTTTTATTCAATTTGTAAAGGAGAGTTTAAAAACAAAACGTTAGTAACACTCTAGAACATTGGTTTATTCATTTGACATTTTTGCTATCTTCACCAATTTTTATTACAAAAAAATCAGAAAAGTAAAAATTCATTACAATATTTGCACAGTGTAACCACTAGTCACCTAAACAAAAGCTAACTTCTATAAAACCATAAATGTAACAGTTTTATTAAGAGAGATTAAAAATTCTCTCAGTTTACTGGATATACATAGTGGTATATATTTTAAAGCAGAAAACCCCCAAAAAAACAAAAACAAGGAAAAAAAGAAAATGTAAGTCAAAATAGTTAAATATTTTGACCTGACGGTTCCTACAAATAGTAACTTCCACTATATATAAAGGAAACCATTATCTGTGGTAAAAATTCTAGAGACAAAGTAGGAAATGTGTAATAAAAACAATTAATTAGGAGTCAGTCCCAGGCTGCGTGTTTTCATTGAAACCCAGGGAGTGAGTTACATCATGAAAGGGACAGAACTTATGCGTCCAAACCACCTACATGTCTACAAGTAAAAGAAAGTTGTAGATACAACTTATGTTGTGGCAAGTTGCAGCGTTTCAATGAAAAGACTTTGAAAAACACAATTGTTCTTTTCTTCATATAAATCATGGCAACTAATCTTTGTAAGGCTGTATCTTGCATAGGGAAATAGCTGTCTTCTGTCAAAAATTCTGCAGGAATGAATAAAAGCAAGCTTTTCAAAATGATGCCCACGTGCAAAGAGTTAAATTACCAAGCACCTCATTGACTGCCTCTAATTTATCTTGATTAGATATAATTTGACAAAAAGAAAAATGCCAATTTATGGTGACAGTATTCAAAAGAAAATATGGAGATTGGCAGCAGAAAACTTAAACTCCAAAAGTGCATTAAGAGGCCCGCTATCCACGGAAGAAACACCTATGCACTAAATAAACCTACACCCGTGCATTCACTAGGACTCACGAGAAACTTGTCACACAGAAGTGTACTTCTTCAAAAAGCTAAGTATAGAAAAATAGGACAAGTTGTGGCATTCCTTTAGGTTGATCTACGTTAGTATTCTGAGTGGGTTACTAGGAAGGATTAATGCTTCCAGACAGAGCCAGGCCACTTGTCTTTATGAGCCGTGGTAAAGGTTCATGGCACTCAGGACAGCACTGGCGTATCTTTCTTCTACCTTCACAGAATTGGAATGCTCTATTACACTATTAAGCTCAGGGATGCTTTCAGCAGTGTCCCCAAACCCGTGGTAATGTCCATAGTGCAAATTTTCTCCAATATCTTCCACCCAGGAAGGTCTATTAGCTATGCAGCTACTTGGACTCCCATTCAGGTGCAGGGAACCGCACATCTCAGGGTTAACGCTCATGGTCTTTTCTGGCTCCTCAGTCCCGTTAACACAGAGAGAACCCTGGCTACTTGAAAATGGCGGTCCTGGAACTAATCCACTGCTAATTCCATTAGATCCTGTTAAGCACTGGTCATTCCTGCTTTCCATCCCATTGAGCTGAGGCGTGGAAGGGTAGTCCAAATGTCCATTGATGACACATCCGTTTGTCAATGTATTCGATACGGAGCTACTGTTTTTCATATCTGCATTAAGAAATACACCTGTCACCAAAATGCAGAACCAGAAGGGAGGAGAAACTATAAAATGCTTCACTGCTGCTACAATTTTAAGGGATTTATTTAGTTTCTTTTCTTTTTAACAAACCAGTTCCTTTTCCAAAGTAAAAACAGTACATAGATTTAAAAGTAAAATACAACAGTAGAATTTCCTGGGAAGACAGGAAATGTTTATAAATTTCAGCAGTATTGGGGAGCCAAATTAAAAAACTTAAATTGATAAACATACTGCATGAAAAATACCAATAGTACCGAAAAGCTGTAAAAAAATTTTCCCATTTTAAGACTACTTTTGGAGAACGGTTTTTCAAATCACTCCCGAAAAAGTCCATCAGAACTGAATGTAAGGATTCCCACAAAGAGCTGAAATAAAACACAAACCTCTCCAGCTCTTAAGGAGAAAAGGAAAGCAGTTATGAAGCACGTGAATTCTGGCAGCTCCTTGAACTAGGTGAGACACTGTCATACCTCACAAGTCAGGGAAGCAGACACAGGAATATGGATATAGAAATATTCCCTATAACCCTCAAATCTACACAGTACTTCTGCAAAACGCCACACAGTAGCTCTGCAGAGTACCGAGTACAGCAGACAGTCTTGGGCCAACAGCAGTTCTGAAGCGTTTCTTCTGAATTCAGCAATTAAGGTGATTATGATATCCAAGGTTCCACTTTCAAAAACAACTTAGGTTGGAAATGTTGAGAGTTTGATCTGCATCCATTAAGAGAAGGATGTCTTATAGAAAAAAATGTTAATCACAAAACGTTTGGGCACATGGGAGTAGGCAATTACACAGTATTTTTCTGTATAATGAAAGTAGAGAGATTTGTTCACAGGAATTCACAGAACAGTAGAGAGAATGACCTAAAATTGTCTTGCTTGATGATATTAGACTTTATCCCAATGTGCTGCGTTATTAAAGCATGGTATGATACTAAACACAGAAAGCTGAGTTACAACAGATGAGGACCCATTTTGTACATCCAATTATACCCTAACACATCTCACACAGTGTGACTCTCCCCATGAAGGGCTTACTTTTTGGGTTCACCATGTACAGACCTCTGATTTGCATTCAAACACGGGTTTTTGTGTGTCCTGAGAACCTCCCTGCCAACAAAAAATCATGGCTTGTTCAATGAACAAAAACATCTTCGAAACATTCCACTAATCATCAATTTTTCTGGTAATTTAAGGGACAATCATAGTTTAGTAACTCCCACAAATTCTTCAGAGAATGCTGAATTTTTAAAAAAATTAAATGATAGTCTTCGTATTTAGTTAAAACTCAAGTCTAGAGAACAACTGTTTCAAGAACTAAACATGAAGTAAAATAAAAAAAGAAAAAAATTAGTTGTTCCAGGAAAATATTTGTATTAATTTTAAAAAAATGAAGTATAAACAACTGTTGCTGGGTGATAAAAAACACCGATAGTTCTCAAGACAAATAACTTGTATGCTACCAACAGGGATGAAAATTGTATTTTCAGGTGATGGGTCTGCAAAGGTAAATAAGCATGCCTCAGAAATCTGTGTGTGGACTGTTTTCCTTTAGTGCCCAGTTAAATTACTTCCATTATGTAATCTCAAAGTCAAGAGTAGTTGGAAATCTAATAAAACTGAGCATGAAAATAGAAGCCTTGCCAGAGACTGGCTAAGACATAACCTTCCTTGGCCAGCACTCATACCACTGGCCATCTTCACCACTGTCCTTTATTCTGTTTCAAACTGCCTTTCAGGACTCACACTTCCCTCTCACCTATTTGCTTATCTACTAACAAGCAGTCTTCAGAGACTTAACATTTGTTTATTCAGTCAGATACTGTTATAAATGAAATGATGGAAAATACGGGTGCTTACTTGGCACCTATATATGGGATGAGCCAGGCTGGAAAAAAAGTATGGCTTTTTCAATGTTATGTTCAAGCTTGGTATTAAATGTAACCTGAAAACCCAGGGAATTAATACTTGAAGATTAAAGAGTGATTACCTCTGCCTTTTAAAAAGCATGTCGCAACGTTATTTTTTTTAAGCTGGATTTAAGTTTTGTTTCATTTAATTATTTGGCAAAAAGGTGACTCCACCCATTACAATTCTGTAGCTTCTAGAAATATGTACACATTCTTTTTCATTTTATTGAACAGAAATGATTTTTTCATAGAAGTCTGGGAAACAAAATATGTAATCTTTTCTCCCCAGTGAAGAATATACTATAAAGACATAATCAAACTTTTTAAAAGCCAGTATCTACTTTTACATATATTAACACATAAAAGAATGAATAAAATGTTTTCACAGTCACCTAAATCAAAGAACAGTAGCAAAAAAGGATTAACTAAATGGATAAATCTTTAATCTAAAAGGTAAAAGAAATTGAGCTTTTGGCTTTTAAAAACTGATAAAGACTATCGATGATAAAATTTTAATACACTAAAAATTTCAGTGTATAAACTGTGTTTTGTGAGACATGGTGTTCAGCATTTCACTAGACCTAGAGTGCATGGCACAGAAACCAGAGCAACTACTGAGGGTCAAGTGACAGGTTCTGTATCGGCGTGACTGGTGACAAGTCAAAACCACAATGTTTACTAATTCTCAATGTTTATAGCGAGTCATCCTTATCGCTTTAAAATTACTAGCAATAGATGCTCATTTGGTATATTCACCCAAAGTCCTCTATCAGAAAATTAAAAATGCAAAACCTTATCAAAATTAAACAAGGCACATTAAGCAAAAGTTTAAAATCAAAATAGAAATATTGCACTTATATTTTTCATATCCATAGAATGCACCAAAAACACTTATCCTTGTATCTACAAACTTGGCCAAAATATGCAAATTATAGTATAACATTCTTTAAAACACTGGACAACAAAGTGCAAAATTCATTTGAGAGAAGCTTATGTTAGAAATAATATGCATACTGATTCTTGCAACGACAAGGGGTTTGCATTGCTGAAACAGTATATATTTCTATTTCTTTTGGTCCAACAGAACCACCCTCCTGCTGTTTGGTGTCTTCGACCACTGGACTGTTGTTGCAGCTAACGGGAAACTGTCCACTCCCACCTGTTACAACAGCAAACTCTCTATCGATGTGCATTTTGTCAGCATCATCTTCCGCCTCGCCGTTCACTAATGGCATGGAGTAATCCGAGCTTTGAGCTGCACAGGAAACAAAGGCTATTTTAGATTCCTTGTACATGCAAGATTTTAAGACAAATGTTTCTCATTCTTTGTTAGAGCTCTGAACATTCCAAAATTACCAAATAATTTCATAATCTGCAGATGATGAACGAACTTAGTATATTATTGAGAAACTTTCCCACAGTATAAAGTATCTCCTGAAGTGTGCAGTTTCAGTGGAAAGTCATGAAATTTAAGATACCTAGTTTAGATTTACTGATGACACAAATTCTCATTTATGGCTGTTATCTGGACAACATAAATTACAATCCAGAGACATTTAGGAATATCTTAAAAAATTCAGCGTACTCTATACTATGCCCCAAAACAAATGTTCAATTTTTTTCATAAAGAAATACTAGGACAATTCTTGAGTAACAATATAGAAACCATGAAATGATCCTCAAATTAAAAAAAAAAAAAAAAACAACAACAACTAATTTCAAGAACAGAAAATACGGTAAAAGCCAAGACTCAAGACAGGCCTGTCAGTACTGTCCTGGTGTGGCACTAGTCCTGTGCTTCAAGATACAATAAAATTGGAAAGAAACACTGAAATCTTAGTTCCGAGAAATTTGGAGCTGAAGCTACATATATATTTCTCATAAAATTATAATCCTAACACGGGCCTGCGAACTAAAGGATCGCAGTTCGATTCCCAGTCAGGGCACATGCCTGGGTTGCAGGACAGTTCCCAGCAGGGGACGCACAAGAGGCAACCATACATTGACATTTCTCTCCCTCTTTCCTTCCCTTCCCCTCTAAAGATAAATAAAATCTTTAAAAAATTAATTTAAAATTACAATCCCCCCATCTTGAAGAAAAGCTAATATGCACATTTAATCATTTTTTTCTCCAAATATTACATAATCTGTGCAGAAACACTTCTCCCTGCAAACTCTAGTAATCCCCACTTCCCAGGAGCAGCCACTCTCATTTGACAAAGACAAACCTAGTCTTAAACAAATCTAGTCTTTTTTTCTAAAAACCAGATCCTAAAAATCACTTTTATGCTTTGCTTTTATCCATTTACCATGGCATGAATGAATCCCATCGAACAAGTTTAAATCTTTAAAGTTAAAATCCACAGTATGACTGTATTATAATTCACCCACCACCAAACTCTCCACTTCGGGTTGCTTCAGTGTTCTTTCCTATCACAAATATGTAAATTAACATCCTTATAAAAGCTCCTTTGTACACATTTCTGGTTCTTTACTCAGATGAATACCCAACATTATTTTTGGGTCAAAGAATATATACAATAAATAAGTAACAACTTTTGGTGCTAAGTATTTCTTTCAAATAATTTAAAAGTAAAGACTTGAACGTTGTGTAGCTTTAATTATAGCTTTAGAGGCACACAAGTCACTTTCAATATAGGAATTAGCATATTCCAGATTATCTCCTTAACTTTTGAAACCAAAGATGATCATGTAGTATTTATGAAAGAGAAACACAAATTCTGAATTACTATGTGGGAGAAATAGGAAGTGTGATTTCATGCAGTTGGTGAAAAAACAGAAGTCTGCACAGGTTTGGGACCAAAAGTATTCTACCAATAGAGGTGCTTTAAAAACCAGGGGAATTAAGTCATGGATTTCAGTCTTTTCCATTCAATGCTTTCTGTAATCCTCCACAGGGCTCTAACTGATGATAGGAGATTCTATCTTCACTATGAAACACAGTACTTTCAAGAGCTCAGTGGTAAATAGGCCATCTTAAAAAAGGGATGGTGGTGACTGAAGAGGGCTGTTCCAGATACCAGGTGACAAAATCCACACAGCCCCAGGGAGTTCTTAGCCAGTCTTTTAAGAGACAAACCTGCAGCCAGTGCGGGGTATGATTTTCCCCCTTCTGCACTCTCCAATGCCTGTTAGGCCAAATTGGGTAGTTTACTGAGAACTGGTGCAGGCCATCATGGAAAAACTACAAACATCCTTGTAAAAAAGAGACATCACTAGGGACACAATGCTGCTTTAAGTAGCCACACTCTTAATGTCTGATTTTGTTTTGGAATTCAGGTACCAGTGCTCCTTGGGGAAGGTGGCAACTAGGTTATATGTGCAATTTCAGATCTGTGGGAAGCAGATTAAAAAACAAAACAAAAAACCCAACGAAAAGACATGAAGATCACCCTCACAATCTTCATAAAAGCGTATGTTAATTCATTCCTTTGAGCCCAGTGCATAGAATAGTACCCGTATCAGTGAACAAAGCCTACTCCCTAGCCAGAAGTTATATAAACAGAAAGCAAGCAAAAACTGTTAATAACTAGAGTAACCTGTAAAATCAAAAGAATCACAATTGCTTCAGGGAAGAGTGGAAGTGGGACATGAAGGCAGACCTGCCACTAGGGGGCCAGAGTCAGTGGTAAAGGAAGTTTGGGGACATTCAAAACAAAGGTTTATGTAAAGAGCTGTGGCACGACGTCATTTTAAAGCAAAAATTAACCTCTTATAACTAGAGGCCTATCCGGTGCACTAGGATTTCTCTCGAAGCTGTTCCATTTAGTAGCTGTCTTGTTAATGTAGGTAGTTTTTCATTATTACAGGATAAAACAAAACAAGACCAATGGCTTTTTTTTGGTAATCAAACTCTTTAAGGTGGGAAGTGTACACTAATGCAGACATCCTAGAGTATAGTTCTCTGTAGACAGTCTTTGTAGCGAATTATTCCCATCATATATCTGCAAGGATGTTTCACTACTTGGCTGATAATCCAGCTGCCCCAGAACCTTAAATAATGTATTTCACACTAATGCTTTCACTTTATTCACAGCATCTGCAAATTGGAAGTACTCAATTAGTTGGATGGGGGCATTAAGGTTGCATTTGCTTTTTAAAATTGTATTTTATAAGTCATGAAATTAACAATGGCCTCTCAGAGTACTAAGAACATTAGATTTGGACTTGACTCCTTTCTCCCACAACCACAGATGTCACCTGTGGCATTCTCTCCCACACATACCCATCACCATTGCCAAAGGAACTGTTTAAATATTCCATGTTGCATCTGAGAAAGGTGGCCTGTAAACCTTTCAGAAAAGTCTTCCAAAATTATAAATTTTTATTTGTTTTGAAAAAATACCTTCCCTTCCTGTTTTCCTATTGACTCTGAGTTAAGAGAAATTAATAAACATTTCGTAGTGTCCTTACATTTTTTGACTGATGAAGTAGGTATTTGAGAAGCTTCCAGTACACATTAAACAACACACGTTTATGACAGAAAACCATTTAGGACTGGCTCAAACTACCTTCCTCCCCCCACAGGCAGTCACTGCCCAATAAGTCCTCTCATCCTTGACCTCAGGAGGCAAGAAAGATGCTCCATTCGGGAAGGTACCCAGGACAATGCAGAGGCTTGCATTTGTTTTCACCTAAAGACAGTTGACTACACTCCCTAAAGGACAGTTGTTAAGGAGCTCCTAAAGTTATATAAACTGTAAGAAAGCAATTGAAGGCTTTATTTAATCCCTTGACATTCCTATACTGGAGATACCCTCTGACACGTGTGAAAACTGCTTAGTTTCACAGTAGATTTAACTGAAGCATGGGGGGGGGCGGGTTGTAAGATAGTGATCTCCCATTCTTTGTGCATCTTTAAGGTGTCAGTTGGAGGTCCATCACAGACACTGACCCACAACTCTAGGAGGCAGCAGCAGGGCAAGACACCTCACATCCGTGGTCTTTCCTCTCAACTGGCAACTCTGACCTCAGTTCCCCATAAAAGGGGCCAGGAAGGAAGTGTTCCCTCAGTTTCCCACCAGCCATTACTAATTAGAACTATTCTGTTCTACTGTAGAGCATATTTAACCCATGTAACTACCTCAGAAAAGAAAGGTCCTGTTAAACTATAAAAACAGTATCTAAGGCCAGTGTGAAGGTAGTTCTACTATCAGGTAACATTTGTGGAACTTGGACACAGCCCCAACTGCAGCAGGCTGGGGGGGCGGGAAAATTCAAGAGGGTAGGCAGTGGAGATGTGAAGGACACGGAACAGCAGTGACAGCGCTGGAAATGCTGAGGGTTTGGGGTTATTAAAAGTACACGGAATAAAAAGTGCATGTGAAACAGATACACACAGCTGGGAACAGACCAGGCACATGAGGTCTGCTGAGTTCAAGGTCACAAGCGTTAACAGTGGAAATCATGGAAATTACTTGGTTCTTAAGTGTAATTCATTCAGATTACATTATAAAATGCTATGTCTTTAGGGATTAAGACAAAACAATCATTTGCTATTTGAACACAAGTAGGTGTTCATTCACTCTGGTCAAATTTTTAAAAAGAAATGTAGCCATTTACTGCAAGTCTAGGAACATTAAGGAAACCAAAAATTAAAGTATTCTGAGACTCCACCTCATGTGTGTGTGTGTATGGAACTACATCAAGTCTGATTTCTTGAATCTTCTGTTTAAGTAATTAACTAACGCATTACTTAACAATGTGTTAAGTTACCCACCCTCCTCCTCCCTAGTTATAAATGTCACTCAACATGAACAATTAAGAACAGAAAGTGAAAGCTGTTAAATTCATCCTGGGCAAAGTGCACTGACAACCTTCTCACTGCTAATTTTGCTGAAGATAATCTCCTATAAGAGTATTTTTATACTAAATACCTACATGTTATGTATGAGATGCTAAAATCAGTAAAATACACCTATTTGATCAAAACCCACGAGGTCAACCTAACACCTGAGATCTGGTATAATACCACAGCGTACTTTCTTATGGCAGTTGTTTCCCAAAATAAAACCGTGAAGTTACTTGGTTGGTTTGTGACTCACAATGCCTCTCCTCACTCAAAACTATAGAGCTGCAACCCAAACCTTATTGGCTAAAAACAAGATAAAGGTTTCTCTTGTGGATAGGGTGGCGATTCTTTTCTAAGCAGGATCATTGATAGTTTGGGCAATAGCTCTCAAGAAATACATATACATGTATAAATAATTGTACTGAGTGTTATTCTTGAACATTAACTAGGAATGCTAACAAAACTAAACCAGTCTTTACAAAGCAACTCCAGCTGAAGTCCTCAAGTCTACCTGTCATTCCCTCTTGAGCAAATGGTTTAAAAATTGGAGGGGTGGAGGAAGAATCCTAAACCTAATTATATAGATACTTCCTTGCACCATCATAAATGAACAAAATCCCATATTGGGGAAATATTACTCCAAAATACTTTTCATCAAAATCACTCCAATAACTTTGGATTTTATCTCATCCTTCAGAGTCCATGGCCACATCTATTATGCCTGTTCTGATTAAAGTATGTTTTGATAGTGTCATGAATGAATGCATGAAAGATATTTTAAGGCATACATTTCTGTAGTACAACTTGCTTCCGAAGGACAGTTTGTAATTGAGTAGTACACAAAGGACAAACTCCTTTTGGTTCCTTTACATCAATATAGTTTCCAAGGGAAAAATCACTTCAATTACCTTAATATATTTGAAAATAATTTATTAAAGCAGAGAGATACTGCTTTCTGTGGAAAAGAGGAATTAACTTTCAGACTCATGATTCCAAGTAAAAAAAGAATTAAAGAGTGAATTTCACAGGGCATATCTTTAAGAGTTTGCTCAAGCTATGCATTTATGTAGTCGAGATATTATTTCAGGAACCAATAAGAAAAAGCCAAACCTGTACTTCAAAAAGAAAAAAAATGATTCCAAACACTTCTGAATACTTTCACATGTGAAGTTATTTTAAAATGTATTTTATATGCATGTTACATCAGGAAAAACTTTTACTTTGGCATGAGAACCAAAAACTTAGCTACAAAGTGAATTCAGAATGAGCAAAGACTTAAGCTTACATATTTAAACAGCAAAGCAAAACAACATGCCAGAAATTAAATGAACTAAGGCTACCAATCTTGAACTGCATACTAAAAAACTAGTCAAAGAATGAGAATAACTAGAAGAGCTACTGAAGCCAAGAAGAGCTTCATTTAGAACTTTCAGGTGGTTGGGGTAGAGGGAGATCTTGTTTTAGTAATCAAGAATTATTGCCCCCAATGCATCCTTCACAGAGAGAATATAATGGTAAAGTAAAAAAAAATCAACTCTTCCTTTTCCACAAAGAGAGTGGTAGCAGGCGTAAGGGTGGCATGAAAACTATGCTTACAAATATGAATTTACACACACACACATACAACTTAAGTGACATGAGAAACAATCTCAGTACTACCACTACCAAGGACTGGAGTATTAGAAAGTTTAGGGAGTAAATAATTAAAATAATGCGCAGCAGACAGAAGAGAAGCAATGAGGGTGCATCTGGTGTCTAGCAGTTGACTTCTCCTGTGGTAACGAGCATCACTTCATGCACACGAGGAGCAGTGCAGTGCACAACCTTAGGTATGTGTAACTATTACCTGCAAACGTAAACAAATGCCAGGTGTCAATCATTTTCTTCTGAATTGACATCCTCAAGTAAATATTAGGAATGGGCAATTTGGGAAGGCTGCATGGTCAGTTTAGTGTGAAAAATGTGAATCTCTAACCCTGCTTCACCAAAATGAATCCTTGTCCGGAGGAGGAAAATAAAATGCCCTGAAAATCTGCATGATGCTTCAAACCAAATTTGTGTAATAACAGGGTTTAGGAAACTTAAAAGTTTCAGGAGTCCTTGGAAAGGCTTTTTAGGACATTTAAAACTCTCTAGGTACATTTCTGTGTCTTATTACATAGAATGTTAAGTGACAGTCCTTTAATTAAAAAAACAAAATTTAAGATTTATCCTACAAACCTACGTTCATAGACATAGACACAATTTTTGCATAAGGGTACAATGAAGCTAACACTTAATACAATTCCAAAATATTAATCAGGCATTAAATAAACAAAAAGTACATTTTTAAAAAGTGACTGCTCTTAAAAAGCTTTTAAAAAACATTAGAAAAAATATATACTGAAACATGTTAGAAATAAATGACAATGCTGAGCAACACTTCATTAAACCATTCTCAAAATTTAGACATACCTCCATGTGCTTTATTACAGTACCTTCCAGATTATTAGGCTCACAACTTATAAAAGCTATGAATTTGATAAATCATTACAAGTTCACATATTCATTTCTATAAAAAAGCCACATAATTACAAGTTTTTATAGTGACCAAGATTTTAAGGGTTATAAAGTAGATAACACAGTTTTTATCATCACAGAAAAAAAATCATTTTGTCTGGATACACTCCAGTTAGAGAAACAAAGCATTGAGAAGAGGATAATATTGACCCACATCAAATTTAAAGTCAACTAAAATCTCTAGCTAGCCAGGGTTTACCCATATTGTACTTGTATAGTTGATTTTTTTGTAAGCCAAAGGAACAACACTTTGTATTTATTTTTCAGCAAATATTATCTGAGTGCATAATTTCAGAGTGATTACTTTTCAATGTCATCTCTAATTTTCCTTCTATATAGGTTCACTAAATATTCCTGCTAAGCTACTGTCTTGTGATGAAGATATTTTACATACAGATATGTTATCTTTTTCCTAGATAAAAGGGAGGTTTTTTCCAACTTAAATAGTGACTCAGCTGATTCTGATTATTTATAAACTCTAAAACTAAAGATAAAAAGGGGGAAGACTACCTAAAACTTGACTGATCTTAGAGACTTAAATCCTCAATGTCAAAATGACACACCAGATCTTGTGACAAATACACATTACACTGTGGGGTACAGAGATCAGCTGAGACCAAATCATAGTGTAAGTAGAACAGTAAAGCAAACATCTACCTTCCCAGATGTGAAACTGTTTTTTTACCACCAGACTGACAATTGTTTTAAGATCAGGAACACTTACAGGAAACAAAAAAATCAGGCAGAGTGGCAGATTTTTAAAAAAAATTGTATTTCCAACAGGTACAACAAATGGAAAAATCTAATTCATGGCAGGTAAACCTGGGTGTGCAGAAAAGTTACATACACACATTTACATTTACCCTATCAACACTGCCCTCTTATATCCCTCTCCTTTTGTTAAGTGGCCAATCTTCAAAGTAGCAACACAGGAAAAACTCCACCATCACTGCACCAGAATCCTCCAGGCACAGTACCACCTTAAGCAAAGGTCTCATCTTGAAGGTGTTTTCAGCCATAAAAAAGAAAACATTTTAAAGAAAGAAAGCAAAACTGCTCTTTCCCACCCATGAAGCGGTCTCACCTTCAGTTCTAGCCTTCTTTACTCCAAAGGGTTCCGAATCTTCCAGGCATCTCTTGCGATTTGTTCCCACACTAACATGATTAGGAAATATGTTCTGATGGCCGCCATTTAAGGAGCCATTATTATAGAAACGGTTCAGATGACAATTCTGGAGGTTCAAGAGAAACTGGGTACATTCTTGGAAACCCTGGGTTTGAGCAATGTCTGCTGCTGTCAGGCCACTGGCATTTCTCAGGCTGTACAACACAAAAACACTGAATTACATCCCATTAACATTTTCATCTGGTCTCTGCTCCTGCTGATCTGACTAACTATCTGAAGGTGATATGAAAGAGTATACAGATTTACAGCAAGTCTTCATTAAAGAAGGAATTACTCATCCTAGCTCTTTAACTAACTTCTCTCTTATGCACATTTGATTACTAAGCAAGATTTGGGAGATAGTAATTTAAAAATCAATATAGTAAAAAAATTTTAAAGGCATCTTCCTATTTAACTTCTCAAAATCATTTTTGTTAGTCTGAAGAACCTAAATTTATGCTAACTTCAGACTTAACCTGAATTCTATATTATTTGCACTTAATTTTAATAATCCATTCCTTTAGCTTGAGTAAAATCATAACAAACAAACATGTACTGAAATTGTCCATGGCATTCATAACAATCGGCTTCCTAAAAACAAAGGTGTGTAACTGGCTTACCGACAAGCCAGATTTTATGCTAACATGTGACACTATAAGTGGAAGTTTAGAAGGATGTCCTGACATTAATTTATCATCAGATTGGAGACATGAAAAGATGAGGGGTTTTTTGCTGTTTTGTATTTTTTGGCCTTGCTTAGGAAACTTTCAGGAATTGGAATTCTAGAGCATGTGAGTGGATGTTTCCTGTGAAAGTCTAATACCATTTTAGGAACTCATGCCCTAGGCTGAGACCTACTACTGAAAAGATAAAATCTTAAGTGGCTAATAACACTGATAAGGTCTCAAGTCTTCTGTAGTAGCTAAGATTCAAATTAAAAGGAAGAAGTGGTAGCAGAACATAAATGAAAGATCTGAATTAAGATGAATATAAAAGAACCAGTTGAGCTTATAGACCTTGAACAGGAAACAAAAATTTAAAAAACAAAAGGAAGTCCATGTTGAAGTTTCCCTGGAGGACAAGAAAAAACACTGGTCTGTGAAATAAATCTGTAAAGAAAGCAAAACAGGTTGTTAGGTACAGGTTGATAAACTGAACCTGCAGAAGTACCAAACAGCAAAAGATACCTCCCATATCTACTCAACAAGTTATGCTATGAATGGAGCAAAGGTATGTCTGAATAAGGCTCTATTTTGTGTTAAATGAAATAACCAATGCAGAATCCTTAATGCTTCTTTCCTAGGTCAATTAAAAAAAAATTTTTTTTTAGCAAGAAAACTGGATAATTGGGGGCAAATAAGGTTTTTCATTTTTAAAGACAATAATAAGCCTTGAATTCATATTTCCAGCCATCATGCTCATAAAGCTCCAACTTTAGGAGTGAAAAATATATATATTTTTGGACAATCATTAAGCATGTCCTCACATCTCAGAAAATGAGATAAAAGAAAATGTATTATACATTTTGAAGAAAGGCAAAAGCCCAAACTCAATATTATCAGATATAAAAGACAGGACTTAATCCTAGAAACCACCAATAGTTTCTTAAACATGTAAGGCAGCCGTGTATAGCTACTGGGGACTAAAATTGACATTTTAATTTTACCCCATGGCTGTGAATTTTGATGATTATTATTCTAGAATTCTTAATATTTTAATTTTGATACGTAAGTTAAATGGAAAGTAAACACCAAAGTTTGGGCACAGCAAATTACATGTATACAAAATGATCCTGTACTTGATTTTTAACGTCAACATGTTATGCAAATGTAGTATTAAAATGTGTATAGCTGGATGATATTTAAATGGTGTATTTCATTTTCAGAAGATACACCACAAGTGAAAATGGTCTAAAAATGCCTACTTCAGGACTGTGAACAAAAAAATAAAAGCTGCCACCTGAAAATTGAAAAAAAATAAAATAAAAATCTAGCTGTCAAAATTGGAAAAGGTGAAGACCCAGAACATAAGCAATGTTTATACAATGATCATTCTACAGGTAAAATACGGACTTGCTCTCCAATATCAAAGAAGAGAGAAATGAGAAGTTGCTGCCTAAATTAGAACAAATAGAGTTTGACAACAAAGATCACCCCTTAGTGGACCACAGAATAAAAAAGAACAACACACAGATTGTTTTAAAATGAGCATTTCTTAAAAAAAAAAAAAAAATTTTTTTTGGAAGATTTTATTTATTTACTTTTAGAGAGCAGGGAAGGGAGGGAGACAAATACTGATAGGTTTGTCTCATACCACCCCCCAACTGAGGACCTGGCCCACAACCAGGTATGTGCTCTGACTGGGAATCAAACTGGTGACTTTTCCGTGTGCAGGCCAGTACTCAATCCACTGAGCCACATCTGCCAGGGTACACATAGATTTTAAAAATGGCATTTACCATCATAAATGCCAGATCACCAAGGAAAACTTGTTTAAGGAGCATGTTTAAGAAGCATGCCAACATTCTGAAGTTGTTGAAAAGAGTAACATTCAAAATTCACTCAATTCCTTTACCCTTCCATTCATAAATACAATAGCAGACTGAATCTGGGACAGAATAGCAAGTTTACTGTTCCTCCATGGAAATATAGCCTTAAAGAAAAATAAGCAACAAATTAGTACCAATATCCAGAGACCACAGAATGTAAATGTTTGAGTTGGGAGTATGTGCCTAGACCTAAGATAATACTGCTCACATCACCTTACCCTGCCTTCTCCCTTACCAAAAGTAGTCAAACATTTGCACATCACCTGACTGAGTTAAGAGCCAACCACACTTCCAGGTTTTGTAAGGCATTATCTTCAAAACTCTGAAGAACTATAGCCAACTCATGCTATATATTCCCTATGCAAGGACCATGCAAGTAAACAAGAACAATCCCGAGTCAAGCTGGACTGGCAATTAGAGTGAGCCAAAAGGGAAGTCTAAACATTCTCTTGTATAAACTGTATGGACAGATATCAGGATGTGAGACATTCGATGACTGTGGAAGAATTGGGAGATTATAATTTTGGCAACCTCCCTATATTATTATAGGAAACAAACATCAGAGTATCCTTTCTCTGCTTCTAGTGAGCTACAAAAGATTTCAACTATACTATTTCTCATGTTACTAAGGATTGGAATGTACACAACATACACTTACAGGTTAATATTCCTCTCAAGAAAAAGACCTATTAACACCTGACACTGATACACAACAAAACCCACCATTCCCCTCTTTTGCCTCTGAATGTTCTCCTTGCCATCTCCTCTTCTATACACCTGTATTCATTGCTTCAGTCTCTACCCTATGAAATCTTTAACTCCCTAATTTCTGCTCTGCTCACATTTAAAAACTTCCAAGTAGCTGCTCAATCACAGACTGTGCTTTACAGAAATTGGCTGAAAAGGAATGTTAGAAATCATCTAATTCAGGGGTAGGTACCTTTTCTGTAAAGCGCTAGAAATAAATATTTTAGGCCTTAGAAGCGACAATCTCAATCACAACTACTCTGTCATTGCTGCCTGAAAGCAGCTTCAGACAATATGCAAACAATCGAACTTAACTATATGTTAACGAACTTTTATTTATAAATACTGAAATCAGAATTTCATATAATGTTATGAGTAGCAAAATATTCTCCTTTTTTGTTCAACTATTTAAATATGTAAAAATCATTTAGTTTACTGGCCATTAAAAAACAAGCAGCAGGTTGGATCTGTTAACATTTAACCGAGAGACAAAACTGGTAACTAGTTCTCTCTATTCTTAGTAATAGCTGTGTGTGGGATCCTGAAAAAGTCTTTCTAGTAATGTTATGCACTAATTGATTCAAACAAAAGAATAACTTAAATCCGTTAAATCATAAAATGTTAAATACCAAAAAAAAAAATATCTAAAGGTAAACTTTAGAATATAAAATAAAAGACCTTGAGAGAACATGTAGAATACAATCCTTCATTCCTATTCCATTTCAGTGTTTCCTGTTAAAAGTTCTAAGTGTCTTACAATTCAAATAGGCAATGTATTTAATATGAATAACATAAAAACTGTCTTTAAAGGTCTTAGTTCCTCAAATCACTTTGTAATGCTTAATGAGTAGAGAGGAATTTCAAATGCACTATAGAGGCTGAATATCAGGTGGATTTCCAAGTAAAAACAAGAATAATTATTACATGGTAATAATTTTAACTTATAACACTTAATTTTTAACAAAAGAAGCTCAGGTCTTTAAATTCTTTTTTCATGTAAAGCTGTCCTATTAAGCATGTTTCAATTCTGATGTTTCACAATTTGATGTTTTAAGATTTGGGGGAAAAAAGAGTTCAAACAGTAATCCTGGTTAAAATGTATCACCAATTTATTAAGCCCTCAAACTATTTAATGTTCCAAGTTTAAGTAGGTATTAAACCGAAGCTATCCTGTTACTTTCATAAAATTCAATGGGAGCTGGACACATGAATGTGACTTACAATTGACAGGTTCTATGATAACTTCACATTAAAATGCGGTACTTTGTTCTGTTAGAGTATTTTTTAAATAGTCAACCCTTCCCCTTTCATTCAATCCACAGGTATTCACTGTGTGTGTGATAAGGCCACACTGCACTAGCTGCCTGGCTGCCACAAACAGGGTGCTGGTAAAGACTAAGTCAATCCAAACTGCAGCCTTTACACACACTTGTCCAAAGAGAAATTTACAGAATCTGGAAGAAAATGTTCAAAATTACTCTCAAAAACTTAATTTTGCACAAAAATTGGGGTAGTAATGAAATTGTAGACATTATTTTAGACTAAATCTTTTAAAAACATATACTTTTGAATTTAGTGCTTTCAGTTTGATGTGCTTGGGCAAACAGACTACAACTGATCTAAAATTTTCCTTTGTCCATTTCTGAGAACAAGAGAGATCCCCCATGGGACCAAGTAGTTCTATAGCTGTAGTTCACCCTCTCTGGTCCTCTCTAATAGCCACTTTAAAAATCTTAGAAAATGGGCAGAGATTTAAAGAAATCAGGTATCTATCAACTTGAAATTCAAATTGGGTCTAGTTTGTTGATGTTTTAAAATTTATTTCCTTTAAATGAAAGTTGACATGATCAGATTTTTAGGCTGGTAAGATCAGTTTGTTATTTTTATGGGCGTGATCTGTAGGTTCTGGTTCCTCTAATAGTCAGCAAGAACATGAAAAGCCATCTTTGGGCAGACCACTCATTTTCTCCCAATAGTTCCTAGAATTCTTTCAAAATTGGAATATGAAAACATAGGAAGACATAAAACTTCTACTATGAGTTATTTGTTCTGCTAAAAAACTAGCAAAATCAAACTGGTATTTTTTAACTTTATTAAAGTTAAAATGTAACTGCTTATATAGTATATTTTCTGTAATAAAATTCTGAACATTAAATTTATTATACCTAAGAATGACTTGAAAAGGAAACTCCGCTCTGCTGCCAGCTAATCCCCCACCTATTTTCCACTTATAGTGCCACAACATTAGAATATATGAGAAGCCTAGATTCTAATAAGAACAGTTTTTATTTGTAATTTGAAAAACCTGAAATACAATTTTTAGAATCTGAGTTGTCACATCACCTTCAGGATGTTTTCTTTTTGTTAATGCCATGTGACAATAAAAGATAACCACAATTTTTATATAAATAATATTTCTGTTAAAATTCTGATCTCAACTTAACTATTGTTAGTTTACAAATAAAAAGGTAGATATCATAAATTAGGGTAAGCAAAGCATGCAAATCTAAAGACTCTATATCTGAATTCCTAGATTAGCATTAAAACCAATCACCGCAACAAATACCTCAACAGTATGCCTCGTGTGAAGAAAGGAAGCCATACTGAACATTCAATGCCACAACTGTAAGGTTTTCGGAGAAGCACCTGTGGCAGTTTCAGCAGTTTCTATATGGAATGCTCCCCCTTTCTAGGATTACTTGAAAAAATCAAGTCAATTCGAATTACGTAGCTGTAAAACATTGACATGTGTAGTTTTTACAGATTCAGAATCTTCTGTGTGATTTAAAACGGGCAATGGTTCATAAAACAGGAAACTTAAATAATAAGGGATCACATATTTGCAGGCAACATTTGGATTAAAAATACATATATATACATGAGGTGCAGAAGCACATTTACTGAGCGTAAGCCATTGTCATGTGACCTCCTTGACCAAAAGCTATTGCTCTAATACACTGCCTTCTCAATCACTTCTAATAATTTTTAGCATGAAGCCAATTTAATTATGTCAATATTTCAACAAAATTTAACAGTATGGACTAAAAACCATTAACTCACGATTCTGGTTACTTTAAAATTTGGTATGCTGTATCTCAAATACATTAGTAACTATTCCTAGATGGAAATAAGCAAATACATGGAATCATTAAAAAAAAAGAATTAAAAACATTACTAAATGTCCATTTGTACAAACAAAACATTAGCAAACATCTTAAAATTTCTTCAGTAAAAGAAAAACGTGTATTTTTAACCCTTTGGTATCCAAATTCTTAAATAGTTATGAATACTTTCTTAAATAAATTCTTTAGGTAACGATAAGAAGAAACTATTTTTTAAAGTTTCTACCTGAACAAATTTGGTGCCAAGTTTTCATTTTAAGTTCAAAACTGATGAGGATAGTTTTACAACACTGCAAATGAACCCCAATTATGTTTGCATACATTAAAATATAAGAATATCATTCAAGTACTCTGACGAAGTACTTAACATGCTCCCACTATATTTTAGCAAAGGAAAAAGACATTTGGATTTAGAAATCATTGGTTTATTTGAAAGCACTATTTATAAAAGTAGTGGCTAAACTATTAAAACCTATATATTATTCAAGCACAAAAAACTAAAAATCCTAGACTAAATTTGTCAAGAATTCCACAGTATTGTCACTCCATCATCTGCTCCTGCCCATCAGGCAGAACTTTAATAACTATCTCAGGAAGTTAATTCCTCCACCTTGCTTGTTACATGTTAATAAAAGGAAAAAAAGGTGCAGGAAATAGCAAGATCAGACGAGTTTGCCATAGTGACAATTAGATAAGGAAGGCAACAATAGGTAAGAGTGACTGGAATGCAGAGGATCCAAAATCAGAAACTATAAATTCAGAGTTATAATTTTAATAAATTTCATAGTTAAAATATTATTCTGAAGGACCAGTAAATGAACAAATGAAAAGAAACCATAAAAAATACAAAATAAAGGAAAGGAAAGGAAAATGAAACGAAACCATGAATTTCAAACATGAATGAATGGCTAATCTGAATTTGCCAAATGCAAAAGTTACAAACTTCTTACACTAATATTAAAAATACACTCATCACATGATTTCCCCTAATGAAAATTCTGCTTCTGGACAGAGCTCTATGGGTAAACAAAGGTACGTCATAAATATGGCCATTAATTATGAACTAAACTTAAACCACCTCCATTTCAGTGAAAAATCCCTAAAAGTTCAGCAACATACTTTTATTTTGTAACATTAAAAAGATCACATTTCAGACTTTTGTTATTATAGCCAATTATGCCCATTTTCTAAATTAGACAAGGAAGTTTTTTTTAGAGTGAGTCAATGAATTTATTTTTATATAAGGCTATACAGATGTTTCTCCAGGAATCGGATGGTCATAGGTAAGTTCTTCATGGGATCAAAATAATTAAGTTAAAATATATGTAGCTCATTTGAAAGTCTGATTACCACAAAATTAATGGCTTCTATAGATACGCTCTCCTATAGAAAGCTATGAGACTTCGTCATAGCCTGATTAAACACCAGTACCTGTATACTGTATATTAAAATGGACTAGAAAATTTGCCTGAGATACAAGTAATTCTGGTTTCACTCTAAATCCTGCTAAATTCCTTTATTTTTACTGAGGCATTAAAAAAACTACTTAAATATCTAGTTAATATGGAAACATTCACCATTTAAATCTCTCAAGAAAATAAATACAAAGTAACCAAAATTAATGGTGCCAAAATGCTAAAAATAAAGATAATAAGGCTCAAAATGTGCACTTGACAATGTTAGCAGTAAAATAGTTTTCTTAACTATCAACAGAGAGCAAGCTTTTAAACATTTTTTTTTCAAAATCACATTAAAACAATCTTATATTGTTACTAGTTAGATCACAAAAGAAAAATGAGGCAACAACTTTTTCATGTTAGTATATGCCTTCCTGCCAATCAAAAAATCCTAAGTGAAGCAAGCAGCATTCAAATATTGGCTGCAATGAAAAACTGAACTGCTGTACAAGCAAAATAAAGGATAACGACCAACTTAACGAAAACTCCATATCTGAGAAAAAATGAGAAGCATCCGTAGAGGTTTAGATCATTTAAAGTACACAAACATTAAGTCTGGTCACAGAACTGACATTCAATTCTGTGTGTGTTTATTTTTAGACCTAAACAATGGCAAATAATAATGATTATCATACAAGGTGAAATAAAACCTCACATGAAAAAAGAAAACTTGGCACCAAAACTCAAGATGTAAAATAAGAGAAGGAAAAAAAAAACTGCATCAATATACTCACGTGTGGTGCTAGAAAATGTAATACGATGCACAGCAGTTGACATGCGTTATCTTACAGATGCAGCCTACATTGACAAGTTAGTTATATAACAAATAATTGTAGCCACAGATGTGTGGTACACTTGCCCTCACCACTATCTACCCAATGGCCAAAAAGCAGCAATTTAAGACTTTGGCCACTTCATGCAGCTGATATATAAAAAGCAAAGTAGGAATTAAGAACAAAATTATTAAATACCACCAAGTGTGATAAAATGCTGATACAAGACAGTTTTTAATCTATTCACGGGAAAAGAAAAAATCTGTATTATCTCCTAAGTATTATGGCATGTAATATACAAATAATCCAGCCTGTTCTGAACTGGGAAAAAAAATAAGTAACTTTAAGGCATTATAGAAAATAAGTAAAACAGATCTAAGTATTGTAATTTGGGGGAACTGAACTATTATTTGTTGGTAGACTAAAACTACAAAAACGTGCAGAACAATGATCAGAAAGCAATTTACAATTTAGCTGGTAATATTGACATTTTATCTAGATGTTAAAACTAAATACCCTATATAAAATTGCAAAATGTAATGATTACTTGTGCTCCATCTCAGTCCAAGACTTATAAATTTAAGAATTGCTTTTGGCTTAGGTGGCTCAGGTGAAATACTTCTTCTAAAAAAAATATCTGAAAGTTCAGTCAAGGGAAATCACCATAATGCAGGGTCTCGAGGGAGTGGCTCTTATACTGAGAAGGAAAAACAGACTGGCACTTGAGGCCATGCTCAGTCACACTTGGTGGAAAAGAGACACTGGAGGGTCCTGTAACCAAGGACAGAATTGTAAATAAAATGATCTCATTTTAAAAGACACCTATTAAAAGGACATAGCAATAGATATGTATTGGCTTAAAGGATTAAGCTATCCCTTAAAATGAATAAAACTTACATTTTAGTAATAAAATGTTCAGGACCAATTAACAGTATTGTTTAGAAAAATAAGTCATTAAAAGATTAACATCTAATTATTATTTCAATTAATGACAATTAAGCAACTTAATTATTTTATATGACTCTGTATTTTATAAGCAAAGCTTCTCTTATTAAAGATGAGCTTTTAATCTAAATACAGCTAAGAAAACTGCATATATATCTATGCTTTAAAGCAATCCACTGAGAATCATCTCAATGTTTTTAACATTGTATAACACATATTCAATTGTTTTTACATTACCTTAAGTCATAACTACATATGAAATTGCAAGGTTCCCTGAAATGTAATGGTTAATACAGGTCATATTTATAATACTAAATCACTACATAAGTAAATGATCCAAGTCCAAACTAATGAACTAACCTTAATAGTAATACTTAATGAAATACAAGCTAAGATACTAACAGCCTAATGACAGCCCCTGATATTAGACAGGTCTTGCATTAACCTATATAGTTTTGCTGTCCAGGGTCTATTTTCAATATTTATTATAATACAGAGTCAAAACAATGAAGTGGAAACCAAAGGGTTAAACTAAGTTAGTTTCATGGGTTTTACTACCAAAGTCTAAAATTTCACATTTCCAATTATATAAAGTGGCTTGTAATTAATTTTTAAATATTCAAGACACTCAAGGTAAAACAAAAAAAAGCTGATATTATAGTTATTTTGGTTATTATAGCTCTATAGCTTACACTCAACACATAAGGGTGAAAACCGCATCCATTTTGTTAATGCTGTGAACTGCAGAAGAAAAATTTTTATAACATAAATCTTTTAAGTATATACAAATGAATTTACTACCTAAAATAAAAGTATAATGCCATGACTAGCTCATAATTTGCATACAAAATAACATTTTAAAATTAATACACTTAAATATTACTATTGTTTTACCAAATCATAAATAAGCTAGTTGATGTAAACTGGGCTAAAACAAGGATATTCTAAAATAATGCCATCAGTATCAAAAGCCCAGAGAGAGTTTGAAGTCTTTAATGTACACAGGTTATATTTTACAAGGAGTTACAAATCACTGAAAGTCATAATTAGGTCCCACCTGCTAAAAGATGAGGAACTAAAAACTCAGGAATGCTAACTGCAAGAATTTTTTGAGCCAAGAGGCCTGAAAAATATTCAAATCCCATTCAAGGACCTTGTTTTGAAATTTCAACTCGGCAAATAAAAGTTCGAAGACTTGCCCACAGTGATACAACTAGCTAGTGGCAAAGTCAATAATGATGCTAGGTTCCAAGTTTAATTACTACTTAAGTGTTCTTTCCATCCTGATATGCTCTCTCATGACAAGAATTCTGTTAGTGCTGTAAAATTAAGGCTGTTTCTGTGGTCAACCTAACCCGCACAATGTTGCTCACTAATACCAACTGATCTAAAAAAGCAAAATTATATTACTAATCTTAAAAAGAAACTTCAGGACTTTTGCTTGCTCTAAATTCTGTCTCTAAATACAACACCCTCGACTACATCTTGGTTGGGAAAAATAAACAAAGACACTTACTCGATGTGAGCCCCATTAGCTACCAGGGCACTGATGCAGTCTAGGCTCCCAGAGCGAGCTGCCTTGTGAATGGGAGTCTCGCCCTCACAGTCCTGAAACAACAAAAAGTAACACAGGTCCAACAAGACTTCCACATTTTAAAGTAAAATAACTAACATAGACCATGTACCACCTCATTCATCTTTGAAACAAAACAATAGGGTAAGCCAAATTTGACGCAGAACACAAACAAATGTAGATGTGAAGAGAAAATTAAGAGCAGACCAAGGAAGGGCAATGCTTTGATCAAGAACAAAAAGATCTGTGGGGCCTCTATAGCAAGGTTAGCATGTATGCTCTAGATGGTGATTTGGAAATCATTTTATCCTGAGTCTTAGCACAAATATGTTGCAAATAAAATCCAAAATAATTATCTTCTGACAATTAAAAAAAAGGTAATCAAGGCCAAGAAATAGCACCAATATCTAAAGTCTGGTCTAGTTTACCCCTATCTACCACAAGGCTAGCTTGAGTCAAGATATCATCAGTGCTTCCCTTGGATTTTTTTTTTTTTTAAATCTTGAACTTGAATTAGGATTACACTTTAGAATACATACATGGTTGAAGTTAAAGGTCCAAGAAATGATGGGTAGGGAGAACACAAGGATCAAAGATAGCCAGTTCGTATACAATACAACTAAGGCTATTTGTAATGGGCAACTCTGTGCAAGGACTTTTAGAAAGCCTGCATTAAAACCAGATTTATGCTTCAGAAAAAATGCTGGAGGAAGCAGAGGAAGTGAGCAGACTTAGGAAAACGATTCTGACCACTAACGTAGTCATCCAAAAAAAGACGGATTACACTGCATGAATGGAAAAAAGTCTGAAACACAATTTCATTTATAAGCTCTCACATAAATAAGAGAAGAGGTAAAAAAAAAAGAAGCAACAATCAAGAGCTGTCATTTCTGCTAGAAAAACTGATTTAGGACTTTTTGCCTGGGAAATTCAGAGTGGCTAAGTAGCAACAGTTCCTGAATGAATCACACTTCAATGACACCGGAAGCTGAACTTTAAAGACATAAAGCAGGAGTGGGGCAAATGTACAAAGTGTCTGGTACTTAGAAAACAGTTCATTCATAAATTCAGTCAATATTAGAGCTCCTCATCAGTGGATATTTACTCACGGGGAAAAACTGAGATGAGGACTAAGGTAAAAGTATGGTACATTATTTTACAAAAAAATATATTATGAAAGACTTGACTGCTTAGTGGAGGGAAAAGTGCATATTTATTTTAAAATATGCTCAAAAGTGATGCAAATAACTAAAAATAATAATCCCATGTTTACTTGAAAAAAACAAAGAAAACCATGTGGCTGTACAAGGAACTATCTTCTGAACTCAGTTTAAAACAAATTTTTTTTTACAGATTTTCTCACAACACTGTCTGGGCACTTGGACCACAACCCAAGCATGTGCCCTGGCTGGGAACTGAACTAGTAACCTTAGCACACCCCCATCCTCTCAAAAAATTTGGGGGAGAATGGGTACATAATAAGGACAAATAAAAATTACTGGCAAATATTGCCAGGAAAAGCAGAATTGATGAGATTTTTCAAAAAACAAAGCAAAACAACAACAAAAACCCTCAAGAAAAATAAAGTGTTTTTTTTTTTTTTTTTTTTTTAAGCTACCTTTGGAACAAAAAGAAAAAGTAAGGATTTTTGCTGTTTTCAGACAACGGTGGGACAGTAACAGATGACAGAGAAAAGGCAAAACAACTACCCTGCTCCTGTTTTGTGTTATACCAGGAGAGTATGTATCATTAAGCTGGGCAGGACAGAATAAACTACTTAAAGAAAACTGCAGCCAAGAGAGTAAGAGTAAAGAGCCATTTTAAGGTTACATTTCAGACCAATCACATTTCAAGAATACCAATTAGTTTGTAGTATGATTCTAGAAGTATTGCTGGCAAACTCTGAGTAATAAAGGAAAGTGGGAGAGGTTACCAGAAATCTAAAGACAAGTCACCTTGAATTTAAATAAACAAAAATCATTTCTAATCCAGTCACAAGAAACTATAAAAGCAACATCAAATGCCAGCAAAATTCTAGAAGTGGTATTAAAGAGATGACTTGCAAACATACAAAAATGAAAACCATGGGTAGTCACTATAGACCAGCGATTTTCAACCAGTATGCTGCAAGAATTTTTAAAACATGCGATACCTGACGATTTAGTCAGGGGCACTGACCTCCTTTCCTTTAGATTGTCAAATTTAAAAATCACAATAGTCCATATAATAGCCGTCTAGTGTGACTAAATCAAAATTATAACTATTTTTGTCAAATCAACAAAATATATATATTTTTGGTGGGCTGCAGAATTTTAATAATTAATTTACGTATGCTATGAGATGAAAAAGGATGAAAAATCACTGCTATAGACTTACAAAAATAAATCACCTGAAAACTGCCTTCCCTTCCTTTTTGTAAAACTTAGAACACTGAACCTCTAGATAGTACATCTAAGTTTTAGAAACCCCTGAGATGGCACATAGCATTTACTAAACTTGAGAAAAGTCATTAGCATTAAGATGCCAAAAGATTAAAACTAGAAGATGGGTTAAAACTAACAAAATGTTATTAAGGCCCTGGCTGGTGTGGCTCAGTGGACTGAGGGCTGGCCTGAGAATCTGAGGATAATTTCTTCAATTCCCAGTCAGGGCACATGCCTGGGTTTCAGGCCAGGTCCCCGGTAGGGGGTGTATGAGAGGCAACCACACAGTGATGTTTCTTTTCTCTCCCTTTCTTTCTCTCTTTCTCCCCTCTCTAAAAAAAGGAAGGAAGGAAGGAAGGAAGGAAGGAAGGAAGGCAGGCAGGCAGACTACACTAGGTGCAAAAGAATTACATGCACACACACAAAAAAAAGCCTAAGAAAAATCTGAATCTTGTTTTATACTAGTTTATCTAGAAAATGAGAAAAACTGTCTACTTCAAGATGAGTCAGTGGTGTGTTGCGGGGGCGGGGGGAGGGCAACAAAAGGACTACTGGAACATCAAGGGTCACTGAGTGCCTGTCATAGCAGGCCCACTGTTACCTACTAAAGATGATATCTAAGATTCAGACTGAGCACTCAAGACCATAGCCACCTGAGATCCTTTCAGGAGCAATGTCAGTATGCCCAAGAAATCCAAGCAACACTCTCGTACATGAGAGAGCTTGGGGCTATTGAACCAGGTGAGCAGTTAACACATATGGAGGGCTGTGAGTAGGGATCTGGAGGACTCTAGCCCTGGAACCAGAGTTCAGGAGAGAGTTCCACATAGTGCTATCTAGAGCAGCTCAGAGAAGGGGGTTGGGGGCACAAACTTGCTACCTGTGAAAAATACTGAGCTGCTGAAAATGTTATATGAAAAGTGGGCTTCTAGATTTTAAAAGGTCTGAAAAGTAGCATTAGATAATTTCTTTAGCTCTAAATTAGATGCTACATAACAATTTAATGAAAATTAACATACAGAACATTCTATACTTAAATTCCATATTAAAACTAAATATTAATTACTACCACACATGGATTGTCCATATTTCATTGATAAGATTAAGCCACAGACTAAATAAATAACCTGCCCAAGGCCAGAGAGATGAGGTAGCAGAATGTGTAATCAAGCCCCACTGCCCTTTCTACTGGGAGAAAGAGGGAAGAAAGGAGAATGCAGGAACAGGAATGAGACAAGCAGAGAGACGGGCAATGCTTAATGGTATACAGTTACTGAACAGGTGAATAAAAGTAACAAAGGAGCAGAAAATTCTGTATATATAACGGCACCCATGCAGGGAGCTGGAACGAAGAAAAAGAGGTAGCACAGTAAACCTAAAAATTGTCCCATCTCCTGAGTTCCAGTTTAGTAACAGAAACAGGTCTAAAATCCAGTGCTCTCCCTTTATTGTCCTCTGTTAAAAGTCTACTATGGAGAACAAATTACTCTTCTATCCCTCACTCCCTTTTCCCACTGATACTTGTGTTAAATCACTGCTAAAACACCTTTCTTCAATTACATGCTTTGTAAGCGGGTAACTGTGTTATCTTTAGGAAAGGGATCGTAACTACTTTATACCTGGATATCATAAAGGACTAAAAATTAGGAAAGACAGAAAGGCAGAAAAGAGGAAATAAAAGTTCCTTTGCATACATTAGGCCTTTGATGATTATTAGTAGGAAAAAGGTATAAGAGTAAGACAAAGGGAAAAGAAAAAAGCATAAAGAATAGCTACAAAGCCCATGGCACATGTCACTTAGATGAATCCATCCTGGGACAGGGTGCTAAGACAGGGGATGCTCCAGTCAGACTACCCGTGGAGTTCAAGCAAGTGCCCAATAAGCCAAGCACTCTTCTTATGGATCCCCCCATGCCACCCCCCGCAACTTATGTGAAAAGAATACTAAAAACACACCATAAAAAACTGGCACTCTCATGTTCATGTTTGTATGCTTAAATACAAAACTCTTGCATCTGGTGTCTAGGAGTCATTTCCTGTATGACACACATGTCTTCTTATCTGCATCGTCATCACCCCCAACTTGTACCTGAAGCAACATTAATCCATGTTGGTCACTCTAAGGCTAACTGAACCATGCGGATGATTTAATAGCCATTCTTTTGCTACAGTATAGATATGTTTCCACAATTATCAGTGGAAATGAGCCTAAGGCAGCTGTGAGCAGGGGAGCCAGGAAAGCTGAACTCTACAACAGAGTCCTTCAGTTACAACTGTAACCTTGGGCAAATCAAAATCACTTTGGGTCAGTGTGGATCACAGTAAGTCATATAATAGATGAGAAAGCTTTGCTATGTGAAAGGCCTATTATCCACAAGTAACTAAATAAACATAAATTCCAAAGAGCCCACAGGTAAAAACATCAAACTCTAATTAAGGCCTCAATTTAAAACTCAATACCATGTAATTACAACTGGAAAAAGAAAACAAACAAAACCAAGTCAATCACTGACACTCCCTTACCGGTTTGTTAATGCTGGCTCCTGCTTGAATCAACCAGATGAGGCACTGAGGATGTCCCCCAAAAGCAGCAATGTGGGCTGGGGTCTGTGCATAACGCGTAGTGGAGACATCAAGTGTGGCTCCAGCTCTCACCAACTGTATTAAGCACTCCAACTTTGAAAACAGCACAGAGAAATAAAACATACATAAATGTCAGTATACTACTAAATATTACTCAAATAATCTAAATTGTACAATGGAGGTTAAGCAGCATTTTTTAATCAATTTTTTTTCTGTTTACAAGAATACAAGCTATTTTTTCCCAATACTATACAAATTTTAAAAGGCACTTAAAAGAACATTCTTCCTTATTAAAAAGTTGGGACATAGAAATATAAAGTCAAAAAAACCTGACACTACATAAACTTAAATATTTTGTTTTTTTCTACCGTTGAAAAAGACAAAATAAGAGTAAACTGCATTGTTCAGACTTCTATCAAAACTAGGTTTTGCCACTTTCCCACACTATTCTAAAGTATAAAAATGTTAAAGTGGTAGGTTTAAAGAAAGTTTTTGTAGTCATAGGAAACTCTGAATAGTCAAAGGCTGTTTCCTGCAGTCTGCACAATTGTACATCTTTACACAATGCAGCATTTGACAAATACTCAATTGAGGCCCATCCTCCAGATTATTTTTTCAGGGAAAAGATGTGTTAGAGTAAGTGAGAGGGCAGGACTGTCTTTTCAAACTGATTGTACAGGGGAAAAAATGCAGAAAGGACTAAAGCATAGCTAAGTTCTGCACCTGTCAGGTGACTAAAAGGAAGACAGGAGTCAAGACAAGACTGTGCCAGGTACCAAATTATACTAGCCTCTGGGTAAAAGAACTCATCACACTCAACAAACATTTAATTAATGCCTAACGCATGCCAAGCACTGTCCAAAGACACCTGATACTCTCAAGAAATTATACTTTTCCACCTTCTGTGTCCTCAGGAGCTGGACTCCAGACTGCCCTGTGTCCCCCTGACAAGGAGCCATGCACAACTACTGAAAAAGTTCTAACTGCCAAAATTCTTTCTCTTCCAGAGTGCAGACCTCAAATGAAGAATAGCAATGTATTCATATCACCCCATGCCTCCTATCCTTTTCAGAAATTTAAGCCTTTCCTTGCAAAGTACAAATTACTGCCATCAGCATTTTTGTGAGATGAGTTCTCACAGCTGGGAGTACACAGATTTAAAACATGATATCTGTCTTCAAGGAACTTGAATCTGGGAGTGGCGGTTGATAAAGAGACAACTTTGGTATATTTTTATATACTGCCTTTGTTAACGTACTGAGTAAAAAAGAAAGCTGCCAAAACTAGTGATAAAATGAACAGCTGTCAAATCCAACAAAAATGAAACGAGGACGAAAATCACTTGGCATGACAAAAGCTGTTAATCTTAACATCAATTGAGAGCTCCTTGGACTTAAATCTGTTACCTGTCAGTTTGGGAAATTGGGTTTGAAATTTTTGAAAAATATTGTTCAATAAGATAGCTTGTAAAAGCAAGGTATAATTAGAGATTTTAAATGTTTATAGTGTTCTGGGAACAAATAAGCCTTGTAAAAGGTTAGGTAATTTGTGCATAACTGGCACACTTCTAGAAACACAAGCTTGAAAGTTGAGAATAGTTTATAATACGCTAAATGCTAAACTGGCACTTGCACAGACAGTGTAGCCTTGAATGTATATGACAGAAGGGAAGGTGTTTTCAAGGGGTGGAAGGTATTTAGGGGAGACTGAATTGGGAACCTATAGCGCTGAATCCTTCCCTAATTTCTGTCCAAACAGCTTTTTCTCAAAGACAGAATGATGCTTCCTATGGCCCAGGAGTGTCCAATCTTTTGGTGTCTCTGGGCCACACTGGAAGAAGAGTTTTCTTTGGCCACACATTAAATTCATCGTGACATGGAATCACAAAAACATCTCATAATGTTTTAAGAGAATTTACAATTTTGTGTTAGGTCGCATTCACAGCCATCCTGGGCTGCATGCAGCCTGCAGGCTGCAGGCTGAACACCTCTGCATGGCCCCTTCTGTATCAAAGACAATACAGATATAATAATTAAAGACAGCTGAAAACACTACAGTAACTGCCTCTAGTTACAACATTTGGTTTCTGAGGTTAATGTACAACTCATGTTCTATAAAAGCAGAAACTTTCAAAAGTCAGTTTTACTTTTGCCATAAAACACACATAACATGAAATTTACCAGTTGAAGCATATTAAAGCAGTTATGACCATTATTTATCCCTAGAGATACCGGTAGGCACCCTTGGGCCAGTAAATACTCTAAATGACCACTTGAAATGAGGCTTAAGCATTCTGCAGAATGTACTGGATTGTCATTCAAGAAATACTGTGCCATTCTCTACAGGGTAGGGAGGATTGGCATCAGCAAGGAAGCCTTTTCAAAAAAGCTGTCATTGCCAGTTACTAGGGTGTCTTTCCCCAAAACAGAGAGACAAAAAATGTTGAGAATCAATGCTTTGAGAGTTACCTACAATTTAATGTAAAATTAAACCAGAGCAAGATGCACTCAGGAGAGAGAGAATGCCTCAGATCACTGATGGCCTTGGGAAATCTATTTACATTCAAGGCTAGAAAGAGGAGGGCAGGAAAGAGGGCTCTATCACTTTTAAGGACTGATTTCCCTTGGGTGCTCATTTTCAGCAACTGGTACTATAGTCACACAACTACAGAGACTAGTGCCTTGGGATCTTACCGTTAAGTCATTTGCCTCCCCCCACTGTCACAATTCCCTTTCATTTCTTTCAATAAAATAAACTCCTGACTTTTCCCTTTTATGAGGGGAATCAGAAACTGTTTCCCAAAAAATACAATCGTATTGTGAATGTAGCACCAAGAGTCAAGAAAAAAAGAAAAGTACTTTCATCAGCTAGACGTTCTGGTCTGTCTTGAAATAAAGTAACTTATTTCGCATTATCCTGCATCTATTTCTGCAAAAACCATTTCTTCAATTTAACCTCATGGTTTCAGAAAGGAACATTTTTTAATGTCCATGGATTTTGGCATATAAATCTTAGTTACTTTTGAAATGCACCGTGTCACTTTATGACTACTTCTGTGATTAAAAAAATCCCGTTTACTGCACAAGCGAGGAAAATGTTAACTAATCTTTAAAAAAAAACTTACTAAATTTTTAGTAACTAAAAATGTTAACTAATCTTTAAAAAGTAGCAGTCTGTTCTCAAATTATCACAGGAAAATAATTCTACCTAATTTAACACCTTTACAGTAATTTACACGCAAGATAGTACAATCATCACTGGTTTTACTAAAACTGGACAAGCTGAGTCTCAGAGGCATACAAACAACATTACACACAAAATACCCCCAAACCATTTTTTAAGTGTTACCATTCATCTTACACAACGGTCTGATGACTTTACAATTCAACCACGTTATTCCACCACCGAAATCATCTGAAATACAACCTTCAGCTAACATAGAAGCTGTTTCCAGATAACTCGTGTACAAGCTCATTCAAGCGGGAGCAGGAGCGAGGGGACAAGGGGGCGCCTCCGAAGCAGCCCCGGGGCAGCAGTTCCGTCAGCCAGAGACGCGCAGACCCCTTCCGGCTCCGGCTCCCGCGGACGCAGCTCCGCGCTGGCAACACTCGGATTTTAAAGAGGTTAACACCGATCCTCCGCTTTCCGCGCAGCTTTGCTCCCGACGCCAGTAATCCTCCCCTGGGTCAGAGCGGGAGCGAGAAAACCCACCAGGGCCCGCAGTCACACAGCGCCCGGATCCCGGCCACCCGCGGCTTTCCCCAGAAGCACCCGGGCTCCAGCAGCTCGCGCGCCCCCAAGAGGGCCCAGTCTCACTACCACCCAAACTGGCCGGCCGCGGGAGGCCCGGGCCCCAAGCACAAGCTGCGGGAGGTGGTCCCGAACCTCCCGTCCAACTGCAGGCGCTAATCCTCACTCTGCCAGGGGCGGCGCACCCGGGAAGCCACCGCCTCCAGGCCACTCCTGTGTGAAACCTGGGCCACCACACAAGAGCCTCAAGCCCCTCGGGGCGCCTCGGAGCCCGCTCCTGCCCCACAGCCCCGACACACCCCGGGCCCCTCCGGGCACCGCCGCAGCGGATCTCGCTTCTGCCCGCTCTCCCGGCACGCCCCGCGCCCCCAGCGCCTCAGCCCCCATCTTCCCGACCCCCACTGGAAAGACGCGGAAAATGGCGCCTTAAAGCGCCCGCGCCCACCTTGCCGAAGTGCGCGGCCCAGTGCACCGGTGTCCAGCCGTAGAAGGAATCCTCAGCGGCTAAGTGGGCACGCGGCGTCTGCTGCAGCAGCGAGCAGAGCGCGGCCAGGTCCCCGTCGCGGCAGGCGCGGTGTAGCGGGAAGCGGAGCGATAGCAGCTCCTCGCTAGAGAAGCCCGCTTCCACGCCCGGGCCACCTCCCGCCGCCGACATAGTTCGTCACCGAAGAGTGTGCACCGCTGGGCCGAGAGGACACGCCGGTGACGACTACAGAGGCCGCCGCCGCCGCCTGAGCACAAAGAAGCAAGAGACCGCTTTCAGCGCTGCTGCTGCCGCCGCCGCCGCCGCGTCCCGCCGGCTGCGGAGAGGAGCGCGCACGGGGGGGCGGGGTTGGGGGCGGAGCCTGCAGCGGTTGGGCCTGAGGCGGGGGCCTGAGGCGGACGCCTGGAGACCGGGAGTCGGGAGGAAGGCCTGGAACAGTGGAGGTGGGGCCTAGTGGGGCAAATGACGCGGGTCTACGGCGGGACAGGCAGAGGCTGAGAGCAGCTAGGACTAGGGGAGGGGCCCAGGAACCAGCGGAGGTGCTGAAACAGTTGGTGTGGAGCCGGCAGCCGTGGGTGGGGCCCGGAGTAGGGGGCGGGGCCTGGCTCAGCCGGGGTTTGGGGCTGACGCCTGGAACTGCGGGGACTGAGGGCGGGGACTGAGGGTGGGGACTTGGACCGGGGGGGCGGGGGGAGGACGGTGTCGAGGTGTCCCCCTGACTTTGCGGTCCGGCTGGTCCGACAGGCCCTTGGCCGTGCCCCTGCCCAGGCAAGGCTGTGTCCTGATCGTCCAGCAGTGGACGGCCCAGTGGCAGGGCCTCAGAGTTGGGATTTTTGTGATTTCCCCGGCAAGCGGGATGCCTGGTCGCCAGAAGGTTTTGGCCGCGAGCCTGTAATTTCCTCAATTAATCCTACATTGGAAACCACTGCTCCTTCAGATCTGAGAATCCAGTCCGCGAGCGGACAACCAGTTCCCGCGCTTTCTGCCCTAATTAGGGCGCCTGCTGGTCGTTTGCGAGAACAGATAGCAAAAATACAGAGGAAGAAACATTGCTGCGTGCAAAGAAATGCTAAATTCGCTTTCAATGACTGAGGATTATATTTTTTAACAGGATTTTTTCTGGTGAAAATTATCGATCATTTCCCAATCGGAAAATAACCACTATTAACGTCTATGTGTATTATAGTACTTTTCTAATCATGCAGTTGATTTGTATATATTCTTTTTTCCTTGTGTATATTGCTTTCCTTTTTTCACTTTTACAAAATTCTAATCACAGTAATTAAACTGTAAGTAGGTAACTACATGTCTGGGAAAATACTGGTGCATAAGATAGCGCATTACAGAGTTAGTTAATAAAAGAAGCGATTAGAAGCAATGCCTAACAAAGGGAAATTGTTAACGGTGTAAACATAAGAGCTATCCTATTCGTCCAACAAATGTGTTGAGTACAATGGTGAATAAAACACATGGGGAAATGCTCTAGATCACAGGTGGCAAACACGAGGCCGGCAGGTGGAATCCAGCCCTCCACCTTGTTTTATTGGGGGACACCTTGTTTCTACTGGGGGCAGCACCTACCTCTTGCTTAACTGTTAAGGAGTAGTTACATTTATACAGTCCTAAAATTACATTCTGCCCTTTGAAGGCAACCAAGAGGCTAATGTAGCCCCCCGCGAAAATGAGTTTGACACCCCTGCTCTAGATAAAGTGAGAAAAAAATAGCACGTATTTCGACTCGATGAGCAATTACTAATGAATGAGATTTACAATCTGTGTTCTCTCAAGGAGTTTATAATCTATTAGATGAGACAAGAAAGACTATTTCAGTAGTTCAAGCAGTACACTTTTCTTCAGACCAAAAAGGTAGAAATATGCTGTGAACCCAGAATTCAATCATTTTTGTTGCTGGTATTAATCAAATTATCTATTTAAGATATACACCCTGATAATGACTCCTACACTTCCTGGGAAAGAGGCATCCCATTTTGCAAAAGTTCAAAAAGCATGCCTTCTGATCCATAATAAGGAGAGGGACGGTTTATTCTTTCTTAGCTGCATTCTGCAAATGGTGAAACTGAGACACAGATAAACTAAGTAACTTGCCCAAGGACAAAGTTCCTGCATGCCTGTTAACAGAGGTTAGAATAATAGACTAGGTTCCAGTCCACTGTTAATTTTTTTTAACCTTTGAATTTATTTTGTATAAAGACAAAAATAAAATAGGTTATAGTGATGGAATTCTTAGAGTGCATCCTTCCTCAATATGATTTCCTGATTCTTTAGGGTTACTTGGACTGTGTACACATTTAGGTAGCTGTAGAGAAATAAACTAACATATATATGATGATGGATCCTAAAGATATGTCTCAGGATAATTTTGTATATGAAAACTATAAGGGGGAGTCTATTGAGTACTCTCAAATGCCAATATTCCAATTGGTTGGTCCCAAGTTTTGCCCAACTCTTAAAATTTTTACCAATTTCCTATTTTCTTTAGGACTCTTGTTTCTAAAAAGTTCCAGAAAAAATGGGGGCAAGGAGGTGGATTTGTAACTCATATCCTTTAATTTTATTTGACAAAGCAACCACAGATCAGTGACAAAGACTCTGTCCTTGACCAAACTCTGTTCTGACTCCTCTGAATTTCAACTAGGCCTCAATTTTTGGACTTGTGCATTTCTCTCTACATTGTTGAATTTTAACAAAAATACTAAGTTGGTTTAGTTAGAATCCCCGCCCTCATCTATGATTATCCTTGATGTCTAATTAGGTTCCTCATTCCCCACAACCCTCAGGTGGAATCTGCTCACCCTGGCCAGCCCTCAGCAAGAATCCTGTTAGGATGGTTTAGCCAGAATTTCTGATGTTTAGTTGATGTTTCCTCTTAACCATTTCCCATTCATGGACACCCACCACGTGTTGTGGCTATACATTCCAACATATCCACGCTGTATTGAGAATTGAGTCCGATTCTGCAAGAAATAATGGGGTCTTCCCCATTGTAGTAGTTCCTACACCCATCATGATGGCCCCACTTGAGTAAAATCTACCTTTTTTCCTTTTTATTGATATTTTGGGGGGTGATGCTGCTTAACAAAATTATACAGTTTTCAGGTGCACAATTCTATGAATGGAATCTACTTACCATGCCTTAACAAATGTCACTGAACAATTTTCTTCTTTAATTGTTTGAATAATAATATTTTCCTTCAACCTAGCAAATATGGGTATTTGAAGATGTGATTCAAATACATGAAAGAAAACAGGAAGACTCAAGACTCGATATGTCAAAACCAAACCCAAAACCTCTGTCTTTAGGATTGGCGTTGTGGTCCAACAAGGGATCATGTTTTGTGAGGAGCTACTCTAATGGAGCAGGGCTTGGTTGAAGGAATGCCCCAGTCAGAAATGCATAGAAGTGTCCACATATTTGGTAGATATTGGTGGGCCTCTTCTGAGCTCTGTTATTACACTTGGGACATAGTGAACTTGTGACATGGGAGATGAGTTGGAAAGGACGGCAGGGCCCCAAGTTACGCACCATACCAAGAAGCTGGCTTTAATTCCTGAAAGTGTTGGACAGTGAGGGGCCAGGTAAGGGGAGGTTATGGGGCTCGTATAGATGTCCAACTTACAGCTGATTGAGGAGATCCCACTCTGATGGTGCCTTCACCTTGGCCTAAAAGTGGGACTGGAGTCTTACTATTATCTCATCTACATTTTCTCCCCTCCTATCCATCTCCCCCATGCTGCCAGACCCATCTTTTAAGAAGGCAAATCTGTAAGAACAGTGTCTTGGTCTGTTCAGGCTGTTATAACAAAATACTACAGACTGGGTACCTTAAACAACAGAAATGTGTTTCTCACAGTTCTGGAGGCTGGAAGTCTGAGGTCAGGTTGCTAATACAGTTGAGCTCTGGTGAGAAGCCTCTTTCTGATTCATAGGTGGCTGCCTTCTTGCTATGACCTCACTTGGTGGAGGGGGAGAGATCTCTCTCATGTCTCTTTTTAAGGGCACTAATCCCATCATGAGGGCCCTACCCTCATGACCTCATCTCACCCTAATCACCTCCAAAAGGCCCAGCTCCAAAGAGCATCACATTGGTATGAGTTTTGGGGAGACACAAATATTCAATCCATAGCAAACAACTTCCCAGACTTTGGTCATTCAGACCAAATACCACTTCCACATAAATTTTTACCACATCTACATGGATTTTTATATCCATGTAGAATCTGTACTAATCTTAAAATAGGTTTACCTTTTAAAACTTATCAACTTTATTCACATCCTCTTCATTAACAAAACATCCATGAGTTCTGGTGCTAGTTATATTTTCTTCCCTACCCATTTAAACAAATACATGACAAAATAAAGTTTGTTCAAGGCTGTCTACTTAGTTTTTGAAATGAAAGTTGCCTCTGCCAGAGGCTTTTCCCACCCCATCCCCAGTACAGTCTCTGTTTTGGATTGAGCCATGTTCCCCAAAATTCATATGTTGATGTCCTAACCCCCCAGTATCTCAGAATATGACTTTATTTGGAAATGAGTTTGTTGCAGATGTAACTAGATAAGATGAGGTCATAGTGGAGCACAGGCTCCTAACCCAATGTGACTAGTGTCCTCATAAAAAAAGGGAAATTTGGGCCCAGATGCACACACACAGAACACCATAGGAAGGTGAAGTCAGAGATCAGGGTGATGAGGCAGAAGCCAAGGAACACCAAGGACTACCAGCGCCACCAGAAGCTGGGGGAAGGCCTGGGACAGATTCTCCTTCACAGCCTCGGGAGGAACCAACCTGTGGAACCTTCACACTGAACTCCTGGCCCCCACACTATGAGAGATTACATTCCTGTTGTTCAAGCTCCCTGTTTGTGGTACTTTGTTATGGCAGCACCAGGACACTAACACACCTTCCTATCCTGGTTCAGCCTGGAGATGCCAAAGGCTAGGAGGCTCCCTCATCACCCTGCTCAGACACTGTGAATGCACCTGACTTCTCAAACTTCTTCTAAAAGCCATGGCCCTGGGAACACCAGGAGCTTTCTTCCCTTCAAGACAGTTTCAGGAGGAGAGCTTCCAGATGTCTAGAATATTAGTTTCTTGTCATCCCCCAACTGAAAAAATTTAAAAAGACTGACAAGTAAATGTTACTCATTTCAAATTATGAAATAAACTTGTAAAAACAAAAAAACTATGAAATAAATAAAATCTTGATAATGAAGAGGTATGCCCTGAGACTGACTCTCCACATTTGTAGCTCTCCAGAGGCTTTAAGTGTGCAAGCAGGTGTTTGTTTTTAGAGGTGACCTCTCTCTGCTCTGAAAGGGAGACCCCAGGCAGGTCAGAGAGCTTGCTCTGAAAATTCTGTGCTTTACACTTCATATCAGTGTGTTCTGTTGAATAAAATAAGGGATAGATGTCTCTCTCTCCCTCTCTCCATTTCTGTCTCCGTGTCTCTCCATCTCAGTCTCTCTCTCCATCTTTCTTTGTTTCACTTTCTCTCTCTGTTACTCTCTCTCTGTTTCTCCCCTCTATCTCTGTCTCTTTTCATCTCCGTTTCTCCCTCTCTCTCATTTTCTTTCCGTCTCTTTCTTTCTGACTCTATCTTTTTGTCTTTCCCTGTCTCTTTCTCTTCCTCTCTCTCCATCTCTCTCTCTGTTTCTCCTCTCTGTCTCTCTGCATCTTTCTCCATCTCTTCCTGTCTCTCTCTCTCTCTTAGTCTCTCTCTTCATTATCACTGTATCCATTGCACCAGAACAATGCCTTATTCATATTCAGGTCTCAATACAAATTTGTTGACTGACATGAAATTGCAAGCTAAAACTCATATCAGTTGGCAGCTCCTTTTCAGAAAGGGGAGACTTGCTATGGATCAAGGACCTTGGTTACAAAGAACATTAAGATTCTGGAATCTAAATGATTGTTTTGTGTCTTACTTATAGCTTATTAAAAAAGTGATTAGCACTATAATGGGAAAAGAAAGCCTCAATTCTTTTCCTTCCTATGTAAGCAAAACTCCAGTTCTTCTCTCCAGTTCTCCACACACTTGGTGATGTCTGTTACATTTGGTGGATTTAGATTCTTACTCTAAATCTCCACACTTCTGGTCACTAAAGATGTGGAGATTTAGGGTAAGATGTTTCTAGTGTCTCATCACTTAGGAGATTACAAGAGCTTGAGGAGCTTTTCTGGGAACTAGGGACAGAGGCCAACATATATTTTTTATAATTTCACAAGCAAGGGTGCTCTTAAAAGAAAATAAAACTAAAAGGACTATGCTCCATTCAGAAGCAGACTTGTGATAGAAGAATACTTGGGGTTTGGGTGGGGGTGAAAGCTCTGAAGAAGAAAAAGGAAACAGCAGGCTGGTCTGGTACCTGCCATCGCAAAGACAGAGGCCGACAGGGGCTGCTCCTGAGGAGGGTCCTGCTGACCACCGAGGATGGCCACATGTGGCCTCCTGACCCTTTGATCTTTAACTTAGCAGCCACGAAGTCCTTTAAAATGTGTCAGCCTATTTCTTAATTTCCCAGTGTTATTACTGGAGAGAACAGTCCCCAGTGAGTCATCGCTATTATTAAAATGTGCTTCAGCAGTCCCACTGGGCTGGATTAGTGACCTCCCTCCATAGAGCTGGCCAGGAAATCCCCATGCTGCCATCCTGAGGCCGACTCCCCCCACCCCCAGACAGAACCACAGGTCTCAGACAGAGGCAGCTATCCGTGCTCTCTGGACCAGACCCTGGCACCTGCTGCCATTGAACTCTATCCCATCTTCCTCACCCTTCCTGAAATTTCCACTGTTGAATTTATTCCTTAAGAATGTCCCAGAAACAAGAGCATTTAACCTGACGAGAATCTCTGTTACCAAGGATAACATAATCCCAAATACCTGATGAAATAACAGGAATTAAGATGTCAAATTAAAACCACTCTTGCCCATCACTAACAGACAGAGCCTTTTAAGTGAGTGGATTCAGAACTGAGGCCATGTGAGCCAGAAATGCAGAGGCTACCAGGGAGTGAGGCTAGAGTGAGTGGAAAGGTCCTGTCGCTTGGGTCCCAAGATGGTCTCTACCTGGAAGACAAACACATCCCACTCCATTAGAACCCTGTGCCCCTGGTCCTTTCAAACATAGGAGTGATCTTTGTGGGTGATTGTGCAGCATGAGGGGGAGCAGCCAGATTTGGGGATGGAGATGCAATGCCATCCTGCAGTGGTGGCCCAGGGCACTGTGGCTGGGTACTTTTCACCTCTCCTTAATGCCAACCTTTCCCCCCTTCTCCGTTACTGAGGGCAGGATGATGTATTAGGAAAGTAGGTGAACGGCTCACCCTTTCTGGAGGAAGCATCTCTCAGCCTGTCTAGCTTAGTCTCCTCATTCATTAATGGAAGACAAAAAGTACCTAATTCCGGCAAAATGGTCATTGGGAGGGTCAGAGAAGACTGTGGAAGTGTAAAAGATTTTTAGATTGTGAAGATGCAGGTTATTAAATGTTCTGCAAAGTACCTTTATTATTCACCCTGCTACTAAGCAATTTATAAAAATTTCAGTTACCACTTTTTCCTGGTAGGAGGTATTGCTGTTAGGCGTTTTCTTTCTCTTGAAGGCTAAATTATAGTGGTCAAGGTCTCCAGGGGCTTTGTTGTCAGAAAGTGGCACCACTCGGAGTACATGCTAGCTGCCATGAGTATCCCTTGGACCCTGCCCTGTTCCTGGGACCGGTGGCCTCTCCTAGGCACTGGTGCCCATAGGGTTGCCGGTGACAGTATGCTGACCTGTGACCGGGAGACACTGTCCTCCCTTGGCCTCTTCATCCCAAATGTAGGGTGACCCTTTGTAATTCCACACCAGAGACTGTCACATTTGTTGTATATATTTTCACACACACACACACACACACACACACACACGTAAGTATAGTTATGCATTAATCTTCTACTGATGATTTTTCAGGTACAATGGAATCATATCACACACTGCCTGCAGCAGAGTCATTATTACAGAAGTTTAGGCAGCTTTTCGTGCCATAGATAGAAATCACTAATCTTTTTAACAGCTGTGTGTGACAATGTGTGTCTATAGCATAATGTACTTACTCACCCTTTATTGACAAATGCATTTTTTGCAATTATAAGCAATGGTGCATGAATATACTTATATATAGTTCTCAGCATACTTGCTCAATTTTCTGAGGTAGAATCTCTAGGTTAATTTTATGCACATTTTAATGGCTTTTCCAAGGTATCATTCAGCAAAATTGTGTTAATGTATACTCCTATCAATAACATTTGAGAGTGCCTATTCCCATACACCCTTGTTAGTACTGGGCATTAGTCATATTTTTAAATTTAGGAAATCTGATATGCAGAAATGGATTCATTCAAGTGTTTATCAAGCACTTGCCACATACCCTTTTTAACTTGCACTTGTAAAATTGTTAATGAAACTGCTACTGAGCATCTTTCTATGTATTTTTATGTTTCCACATATTGTGTATTGCTGCTGAATTGCTAACTGGTAGGCTTTATTTGTAAATGTTAATTTATAAAAGCTTTTCATATTTAAGAATATCAAATATTATGTCATAAAGAGTTGTTTTAACTATTTTAATGGATCCTTTTACTTTGCCAAGATTATGTTTTATATAGTCAAGTCCAACATTATATTATTCTGTATAGTTTCTGTCCTTGGAATCATGCAAAGAAAAGTATGCTGAAATTATAAAAATATTTCTGTGCTAGTTATCAGCTTATTATCTTAACTTCAGCTTTGGTATCTGCTCTATCCTAATGGACCAGATGCTCTCAGCATCTTTCTCCTTTGCAGTAGACACAGTGTTGAACTTAATAGTAGGAGGCGCTGGACAAATGTGGCCGAAGAATGGCACCTTGTCCTCCTGGTCTGGGAGTGCTGTGTTTGTTCTCTTGTTCCTTCTGTGAGGTCTGTTGGTGGTAGGGACATGTGGTGGGGACAGGGTACAGCCTCACACACCCTCACAGCCACCCAAGGTCTGTTTCCTGCTGCCCTGTGACTAGGGATCGGCACTGACTGTGTAATTTCTCCAGCACCTGGTGGTGTGCAGGTGGACCTTCTCCATAGAGTCTGGATGCTGGTCTTGGGTGCAGGGCCCCTTCCAAACTTGTCCTCCTTTGGCACTCTCCCTTAGTTGTGGGGTACCTGTCAGTGTTCTCTCTCTATCCTCACTTATCATTACTCTCCTATCACACTTAATAATTATTTATAGTTAAGTTCTCCTGTTTAAATTATTGACTGGACCCAGACTGGTAATTCCCTTATATTTTCTTTTAGCCATTGTAATGCTTGTATTTTTAATATTTAAATATTTAACTCATCTCAGATTATTTTCCTATGTGAATATGTTAAATCTCTAACTTAATGTTTTCACAGTAGTTCACCCATTGTCCTTAAACCTCCCATATATATCTGAAATGATTGTTATATACTAAACATCATGACTCAAAATTTCTGGACACTTTTCTCCATTCCACTGACATTTTGTTTATTCCTGTGCCATACTGTTTTGAACCCTGTAGCTCTATAATACACTCTAAAATACAGTTTGCCAAACTACCTTTCATTTTTTGTTCCAAAAGGGAATCTCAACAATCACCAGTAACTCCTTTCCCCCCAAATATTAGGTGATCTGTGTCCATAATAAATTAAAAAATAACAACAGACAAAATAAAAAATTTTGGGAAATTTTGGAAAATTAAAAATTCTAACTTGTCACCAAGAACATGCTGTATAAAAACCTGTGAAATGTTGTACATCTTCCCAAACTTGAACCTCTCGTACCTCTTGTACCCAGAAGCCAGTACATAATAATGTCATGATTTCATATTTTAATTTGCCAAACTGAGTTAGTTACAAATGCAGTTTCAAGTATCTCTCTCTGTTCTGCAGAGAATAGGGGCAAAGTAGCAGAAACCATGTCCCTGGAATTCCACATCAGACCCTAAACCCTCCTTTGCCTCAAAAGTCTTATGTCTCCATTCTCTCCTTCCTTACTATTTATTCAGAAGAAGGACTGTCTCCTCCTTGTGAAGACTGACTAGTCTGTACTGAGCTCTTGATCTGGGGCTCATAACCAATGAGCAGCTGGCCAAAGACACAGCTAGGGGCTGAAACCCGCTCCCACTGCTTGTCACATAATGCACCAGGCACAGGATGGCCCCAGGGTCTCGAGTTCCTTTTTCAAATTTGCCACATCCGGATTAGAGCCCAAAGATGGAAAATGTAGAAATAAGAGCAGAAGAGTTAACTATCTTCTTGCCTTTGCATTGTCTATATAGTAACAAAAGTACCAATGTATTTTAGATTTGAGTAAGTCAGAAAGGCATAGCTAAGTAGGAAAAGACCATTAAAAGAATGTATAACTACTAGATATGACTTTAAAATACATAGTTTGCAATATTTTTTCCTTGTCAATAGCTTTTCTTTTCATCACCTTAACAAGGTACATCAAAGCCCAAAAGTTTTTGATTTAGTCACAAAATTTTGATCAAGCACAATTTATCTTTTTGCTTCTGATGTCATGTTTAATAACTCTTCACCTACTTTTAGGTTTTGAAATTTTTCTGTTTCGTCTTTGGAAAGAATTATAGTTTTCTATTTTATAATTAAATACATGATCCACTTTGAAGTAATGTTTTATACTATATGAGATTTAGGTTAAGCTTCAATTTTTGTATATGGATGCCCAATTGTTTCAGCACCATTTGCTGAAAAAACTATATTTCCTTCACTGAATTGTTTTTGCCTATTTGTCAAAAAATATTTCCATGAGTCTGTATCGGAGTTCTCTTTTCTGTTCCATTTCTGTATGTGTCTATCCTTCCACCAATACCAAACTGCCTTGAGATAATTTACATACTATACAATTCAAATACTTAAAGTGTACAATTCAGGGCTTTTAGAATATTCAGAGTTGTGCAATCATCACCACATACATTTTTGAACATTTTTAAAAAGACTTTATTTATTTATTTTTAGAGAGAGGGAAGGAAGGGAGAGAAAATCGGATGTGTGGTTGCCTCCCACACACCCCCTACTGGGTAGCTGGCTGTAACCAAGGCATGTGCCCTGACTGGCATGGAACCAGCAACCTTCTGGTTTGCAGGCCAGTGCTCAATCCACTGAGCCACACCAGCAAGTGCAAATTTTGGAACATATTAATTACCCCCCAAAATGCCACATGGTTTAGCAGCTATCCCTCAAATGCCCCAATACATTCTAGTCTAGGACACCATTAATCTACCATTCCTACAGATTTGCCTATTGTAGACATCTCATGTAAATGGAATCACATTACATGTGGTTTTTGGAGTCTGGCTTCTTTCACTTACATAGTGTTTTCAAGATTCATCTGTTGTTGTAGTATGTGTCAGTGCTTCATTCCTTTTTATTGCTGAATAACATTCCATTGTATGAATAGACCACACTTGTCTGTGCATTTATCAATCAATGGACATTTGGGCTGTTTCCGCTTTTGGGTTATTATGAATAAAGCAAGTATTAACATAAGTGTACAAATTTTTGTGTGGATATATGCTTTATATCTCTTAGTTATAAACATAGGAGTGGAATTGCTGAGTCGTATGGTAACTGTATGTTTAACTGTATGAGAAACTGTCAGGCTGGCTTCCCATTCCACCTGTAGTGTATGAGGGTTCCAATTTCTCCACATTCTGCCCAACACCTGTTATTACCTGTTGTCTGTCTTTTTCATTATGGCCACCCTAGTGAGCACAATGTAGTATCTTGATATTTTGATTTGCATTTCTCTCATGGCTAATCATCTTTTCATGTGCTAATTAGCTATTGGTATATCTTCTTTGGAAAACCGTCTATTCAGATCCTTTGCCCATTTTATTGGGTTATTTGTCTATTATTGAATTGTAATAGACCATTTAATATTCTAGATACAAGTGCCTTATCAGATATATGAATGCAAAAATTTATTTTGTATATTTTCTTTTCACTTTTTTCATGGTGTAACTGTAGATATATTTTTTATTGTGGTTAGAAAACATAACACTGAATTTATCACCTTAACCATTTTTAAACATACATTTCAGTAGTGTATTTAAGTATATTTATTGTACATTGTACAACAGATGTCTAGAGAATGGAAGTCCAGATGTCTTCCAGGGACCCAACACATTCATTCAGCTGTTTTGGATGCTGTCAATTAGATTGGAAACATTTTTATGTGGTCAAAATATCAAGCCATTACACTTTCAGGCTTTGAAATTGCTGTGATGAGAGATGGTATAAGGTTCAGAGGCAGACCAAGGGAAGGCAAAGTTTAAACATATCTTTTCAACCTACAGCAAGGTACTGAAATGAATTTTAAATATTTTGTCTTATCTAAGGGCAGTACTACTATGTGAATTTGTTACATCAACATATCCTGGTTCGCCAACAGCGACGGTCATGATTTTAGAACATGTAGTGAGAAGACCCTGACCTCTGAATTAGAGCCCTGTTGGAGTATTGGGTTTACCACAGACTTTGTAATGGTGTGACAATGAGAAAGTCACTTAATATCTCTGAGTGAAGACAAAGTGGAGGTGACACCTCCCTCCCAGCACAATGGGGAAGGTTCATGGCATTATGTGCATGGAAACCATTTACAGATCACAAAGTAAAAATGAGAGGCATTCTGGACTGAATTGTGTCTCCTCAAAATTCATGTTGAAACCTAACCCCCAGTGCTTCAGCATGTGACTGTATTTGGAGACAGGGTCTTAAACAGGTGGTTAAATTATAATGAGGCCATTGGGGTGGGCCCTGATCTATTCTGACTGGTGTTTTAATAGGAAGAGGAGATTTGGACACACACGGAAACACCAGCGATGCACATATGGAGGAGAGACCATATGAGGCAGGGAGAAGGTGGGCATCTGCAAGCCAGGAAGAAAGGCCTCAAGAAACCAATCCTGTCCTTGATCTTAGGCTCCATAACTATTAAGACAATAAATTTCTGTTGGTTAAGCTACCCAATAACTTTGGTACATTGTTATGTCAATTTGAGCAATCTAATACAGTGTCAAGTAGGAGACAAAATGAGAAAATAGCAACACTGAAATATTTATTGATAAAGGGACTGCAGAATGGTGTCATAAAAATGGGATAAAGTTGGAAATCAGACATTTTTACATCTTGCTCCTCCATTGACTTACTCTGTGACTAGTGACTTGTGTGTCCTCTCTCTGCCTCAGTTTCCTGGGATTGTAGGATTGGATGAGAGGCCTCAAAAGTCCATTCTAGCACAAACATTTTCTTACTCCAAGCCCACAGTTCTATATTTACAGGTGATTTGCTGACATCAGGAAAAGAGAGAATAGGCCTGCTGTATTTTTGAGAAAAACATAAAGCCAGCAATTACAAATAAAATGGTAGAGTTTAATTCAATTTCCAATTGCCCTTTAAAATGATACTTTAGGCTCTGACCAGTGTGGCTCAGTTGATTGGGCAGTGTTTCTCAAACCGAAGTGTCACTTGAAATCTTTAAAATGGCGTTTTAGGAAGAATACCAAGCCATTGCTAAAACCATACAAAGGAAACAGAAGTTCTCTATCCAGAGTTGTTTCTAAGACAAGATTCCCAAACTTCCCTAAACCTGCCTTTCTGGAGAAATGGGGCAATCCCACATTTTAACCTGAATAACACTTTTCCTGGTCACCTCAAGAGGTAGGGCTCATCCATAGCCAGAACCAGGTTGGGTATGGAAACTTGGAAGAAACCTAGACAGTTGCTCAAAGGAAGTTTCTTGTCACCCCCTAAAAAATGCTGATGGGTCAAATCCTTTGCCACTAAAATACTGATGTTAACAAGTTTCACCAGTACAAGGGCTGGGCAGCCTCCCAAAGCACTTTCCATTGTCTTTAGCTTACTTCATTTGCTAAATTAGAATTTCAATGCCTTGAAAATTACTTGAAATTGGGTCATTTCCTAGGGATTGGAAAGTTTGTTTTTTTTTTTTCTCTGTCTGCTGAGATCTTGATTTGTCAGGGATAATATTTAAAATATTTAACCACTCTTAGATTGAACAGTAGCTTTCCATCTAAGTCAGTCACATGCACTCCCTGGAATTTTATTTTGTCTCCACATCACAGAAATCCGATGTGCATGTTCTGAGCCTTCATGGGGCAATGAAATTTACTCTCTGTATGATGCATACTTTTTACATGAGTGTGCACGTTGCAGGTGCTGCGGCAGGAGGGAAGCAATGGAGGGCTATCAGGTCTTCATAGACTCTGGCTCTCCATGGACAGACTTACTCACAGGAAGTAATGGTTAATATTATGTGTCAGCTTCACTGGGTCACTGTGTGCCCAGACACTTGGTCAAACATTATTCTAGATGTTTCTATGAGGTTGTTTCTGGATGAGATTAACATTGTAATGAGAAGACTGAGTGAAGCAGGTTGCCCTCCCTGATGTGGGTGGGCCTCACTCGATCAATTGAAGGACTTATAGAACAAAAGATTGACCTTCCCTGCAATAAGAGGGAATTCCTCCTCCCAGATGGCCTTCCAGCTGGGGACATCAGTCTTTTCCTGCCTCTAGATCTGAACCAAAACATTGGCTTTTTCTGGAAGTACTTCAGTGGCTCTGGAAGTACATCATGAGTCTCCAGCTTGCTGACTGCAGATCTTGGAACTTGTCAGTTTCCATAATTGCATGAGCCAATTCTTTACAATAAATCTTTTTCTATATTCATGTTTACATCCTGTTAGTTCTGTATCTTTGAAGGCCCTTGATGACTATTCAGGCTCTGAGGTTATGTTTCTTCGAACCTCATCCTGTTTAGATAATAGCAAGTTTTGCACACTCTTTTTTTCAGGCTCAATTACATTTTTATTTTATTTTCTTGTTTAAGAAAAAACAACATTGCCTTTAACATAATATTTAAATATGTTCATTTTATTTGGTACTTCTTGAATAAAATGATTCTTCTTTATGTTGTATAATTAGTAATTCTCTTTTATTTTTATTCCTTAAGGTGGTGGTGGACAGCCCCTTGGGCAGTCTTGATTTCTCAATTTAGGCTTTTTTTCATCCTGTGGCTTTTGGCTCCTTTGAACAATTTTTTTTGATTTTTTCTTTTTTGCTTGAGGGTGTTTTCTGTTTAAAAAGAGGAGATTTTCTTAAATTCTAGGTGCTCCTCTGAGCCTGCATTTCAGACCCTCCCATGGTTCATGCATATTAATTAGCACTGAGCTAAGTGACTGGGGCTGTGAGACTGAGGAGTAGCCAGGTAGTAGCAGTTTTAGATTCCCTCCTTTGTTGTCCCTCACCCATGGCAAACACTTTCTATGGTCACTTCAGGTGTGGCCCTCCCACAAGTCCAGGTGGGTGGGTATGTGTGTGGGCACCATGCTAAGCACTCAGCAAAAGTTATTCTACCCCTTGTGCCCCTATGAGGCAGGTATTCTGGGCATCCCACTTTGAAGATGAAGCTGAAACTTAAGAAGTACTTGTTGTAACTTGTGCAAGGTCACCCCAATGTCACACAACTCATTCAACTCTGGGTAGAGATTTGAACCCAGGCCAGTCCAAATTCTGCACTGTGAGCCACTAACCAGCTCCCACCAGCACTGAGTCAGACCCTCTGGTTCTACATGTAGATGAGCTCAGTGAGTGGCAGACTCCTTCTCAATTTCCCTGGAGGAGCTGAATGACTGGAAGGAGATGTAAGAAGAGAGAGTCCTGGGTGGGGGAATGAGACTGATCTGGGGCATTTCAAGTTTAAGGTGCAGACACCACCCTGGAGGTGCTCAGAGGATGTCAAAGATGCAAGACAGAGACCCCAGAGCAGTCAGGGCTCACATGAGCATTATTTGCATAGAAGAAAAAATAGAAGTATGGGTTTAGGTGAGGTGGGTAGTGAGTGAGGTGGAAGAGAGAGAACAGGCAGGTTCTTGGGAGCAAGAGGCCTGGATGGAGGAGGAGTCAGCAGAGATGTAGGAGGTGGGAGAGGAGGACAGAGTGGAGAGAAGAGAATCTGGCAGGCAAGGCTGCAATCTGCTCTCTACAACTAGTCTGTTTGACTTAACATCTCACTTCCACTGCTTTCTGTCTCAGTGAGGGACTGCTCTGAGCTTCACTGGGCTCCTCCCTCAGGGACAGCCAGCTAGGGAACCATTCCTTTGGTGTTATATTGGAGAGGTCAAAGGCTTTTAGTCATTCCTGTCCAAACATTACTAGAGCCCCAAGCCTTGTACACCCCACTGTCATTCAAGAAGCTTCAGTTTCCTGTGCCCAAAATGCATAGGTGCTGGGATAACTTACAGGAGCTTCATCAAATGGAAAGGTCCTGTCTTTAGCCATTTCAGTTACAGGAGAGTTTATTGTTCTCATGTCAGAACACTTAAATCCCAGAGAACTGAGAATTTGACAAAGTCTATCTTGAAATCAGTACCAAAGCAGCAGAAATTGACTGGATGACAGTACAGTTGGTAAATCTGCAGCAGGTCAACCACCACTAACCTCCCTTTCTACCTCTAGTTGTGCTGGGCTGGTCCTGCTGTGGGAGGGTGTGCAGACCGTGAGGCCTGAGATATCGTGGCCCCAGGACTGGCTCTGGCCCTGCAAAGTCAGAGGTGGGGAGAGTCCCACTTCAGAGCAGCTCCTGGCCTATGCCTGATGACAACTTGTACAAGGGAGAGGTCTTCAGTGATGTGCCCAAGACTCCATTCTCAGTGGCATTTAAAGGACAAGGTGGCAGGCTTGTCACATTCAGGGTAATCAGGGGCTTGGAGGGGCCACTGATAGGAAGAGTCAGGACCCTGGAATTTCCCAAGGCTGGAGTGATGAGACACATGTGACCCTCCCTACAATGTGAGCTCCATGAGGGCAGAGGTCTCTGTGTTTATGGTGATGAATCCCAAGAGCTTAGAACAGTGCCTGGTATGTGGTAGGTGCTCAATAAACATTAAAGGTTGAATGAAGATGACCAAATTTAAATGTTTGGTCCTGCACTTGGATCTACAAAAAGCCAACTGCATGTGGCTTAGCAACAGCCCATTTCCCAAGTTGTTAGAAGCTTTCATTAACATTAGCTTGAAATTAATTGTGTGATGTGTCCCCAGAACCAATGCAGTCTTAGGGCATGTGGACAGGAGTGTGGGATGTAGAATGCTGCAGGTGTTGAGCCATCAGTGTGACTGCAAAGTCTACCTCAGAAAGGCTGGGTGGACAGGTATGTGTGACAGTGGCCTCACACATCAGTATTCCTGGGAGAGTAAAATGGTCCTTTGATAAATTTGGCTAAGAAGGGAGAGAGGATGCTAATATATGGCCCGTGACGCCTCAAATTTGGATTTGATGGGTCAGGTGTTCTCACACTGACAAACCAGGAAATTCCTATGGGGCTTACAGGTGGTCTACCCAAGAACTGAGTCACCTGCTTTTTCAGAATGCTGTTCACAGGCACATGTGTCCCTTCAGCAGACATTCTACTTCTCTTCATACCAGGAAAAAGAAAAGGCCCAGCATGAGAGGCCATCCTCCACATTTGCCTATGAACAAGATGGTCCCAAGTTCCATTTACCTAAAGCTCTTCGAAGATTGCCAATTGTGTTTTCCAGAGATGTTAGGTTTTTAATTTGATAGATTACTTCTTTCTCCTCTTCTGTGGGAAAAAATAAGCACAATGATAAAAATTTGGCCAAGAATTATGGTTTAATTCCAACCTTGTGTTTTTCCTTTCTACCAGGCCATGTGGCTCTCAGCCCCAAGTTCTCCTCTCCCCTGCACTGTCTCCCAAGTTTCTGTGTCCCACTATAAACCTTTCATTCCCCTCTCCATCAGTTCACAAAGGTGCTGGAAGCATCAGCTGGATTTCCTTTATTGACACATACTCTGGCTATTCATCAACAAGTACACAACAGGCCATGCATATGCCTCTTTTTCCTTAATCTTTCACCCCCATGTGATGAGACATACATTGGAGTATGACAGGCATCACTAAGAAGCCAAGTATAAAAATATATGCTAAAAAAAGATCAAATTTAGGGAAAAGGAGAAATTCCACTGTGAGTTCATCGTGTGTCTTAACCACTGTGAGAGAATAATTCTAACCCAGGAAATGGAGTGAGTTTCCAAGAGGGTCTCCTGCTCAGCAAAATAAGATCAGTAAGGAACTTTCTGAAACTGGTAAATTAACTCTGTGAGAAACAAACAGCCAACATCATACTTAATGACAAAACTCTGAACTGTTTCCTACTGAGGTCTGGAAGAAGCCAAGGATGCTCACTTTTACCACTTCTATTTAAACCTTACTGGAGGTGTTGGCCAGTGCAATAAGGCAAGAAAAAGAAACAAAAGGCATAAATGTCAGGAAGACCAATGTCCTTATTTGTAAATGTGATTGTTTATATAGAAAAATCTTGGGGAACCTATAAAAATATTCCTATAGTATTAGTGTAGAGTCCTGGGCCCAGTACAATGCCTAGTTTTGAGGCAGAGGGTTTTAATTCTCTAACTCCCCCAATTCACAGCAGATCTTTGCCTGAGTCCTGAGAGTGTGAGCATTTGCTACTTCTCTTTCTGAGGCAGAGGGTTTCACTTCTTCCCTTCCCAGAATAAACAGGTAAGTAAAAAGAGAAGAAGTAACAGCTCTTTTGTACAGTAGGATTCTAACTAACCAATGTAGAAGGAAGGATAGAAACAGAAATCACTTTTTTTGTAACTATTACAGTCAATTTTTGAAGGTAAAAAGCAATAAAAGCTAAATTAATAGGTGAAAATATGATAAGAAATAGGGTATTTTTATAGTCTGAAAGTATTTCCTGTCAAGGTACTAATTATTTACATGTGAAAAATATATTAACTTGATTATGGAGAAACCTAGTAGATACCACCTTGAATAAGTGATCAAGGCCATGTGTGATGTCTATGTCAGGCACATCTTCATGGGCTAAATAAAGAAAGGCATAGCATCACTTCTTTACCATTTTTGCCAAAAATGTATACCCTGAATCTAATCATTCAGACAAACTCAAATTGAAAAAGATTCTACAAAGTAACTATCCAGTACTCTTCAAGGTCATAAGAGACAAAGACACTCTAGGGAACCTTTCCAGATTGGAGGAGACTAAAATGACATGAAAATTAAATACAAAGTAGAATCCTAGATGGATCCCAGAGCCAAAAAAAAAAAAAAAAAAAAAAAGGATTAATAAGATAATTGGCACATTTGAATCAGGTCTGTAGGCCATTTGACAGTATTGCATCAATGTTAATGTCCTAGTTTTAGGAATTGTACTCAGTCATATAAGATGTTAACACTGGGGAAAACACAGGAAACTCTTTGTACTGCTTTCGCAGATATTTTGTAAATCTAAAATTATTTCAGGGCAGAAACTTTTAAATGCTCACATTGTCCTTGTTTTACCCATCCTGTTGCCTTCCTATTAGCTATTTCCCAGATGTGCTAACACTTGCACCTATTACCCTTGGGATCATGCAGGTGTGCGCAGGCACAGAGCAGCAGCACACGTCCATTAATGAGTAGCTAGAGACAATATGCCTATCTACAATAACATTTTGCAAATAAAAATCTTTATGCAGATGGACCTCAAAAATCTTTGCTGAGGATGATAGTTCTTCATTCCTCTCAGCAATTTCTTTCCTATTCCTTCTGCAGCTTTGGAAACCAGCCTTGGTTTCCCTTCCCAGCAAGTGAAGAAGGCACTCTTCATGGGTCTGGGAGACTTCATCTGCATCCAAGTGACACCATCCATTCATTCCCTGGCCCACTGGCAGAGCAGACTTCCTGCCCTTAGGCCACCCCACCCTTCTTGGAGCTCTCCATTCAGGGTTGCTGTGAGCAAAGAAAAATGCTAAGGCTTTTATCTCCTCTAGCAATACTGCAACTACCTCTTCATACCACGTTGATTAGTTCTGCCTGGGTGTCAGTACCCACTGTGCCTATAGCCTGCTATGTAATACAGGGCAATCCCTTAACCTAGGAGTGCCTCAGTTTCTCAATCTGAAAAAAAAACAGGAGCAGGACTGAAAAAATTTTATTTTTAGCTGGGTGAAGCACAGTCCAGTTTTGCCACACTGAAGCTGTTGCTAGCATAGGAGTCCTTTGCTAGCTGAATTATACTCAAAATAGTCTAAATCAGGGGTGTTGAACTCATTTTCACTGGGGGCCACATCAGCCTCATGGTTGCCTTCAAAGGGCCAAATGGAATTTCAACTCCTTAACTGTTAAGGAGTAGTTACGTTTATTCAGTCCTAAAATGATTTCGACCCTTTGAAGGCAATTTCGAGGCTGATGTGGCCCCCAGTGAAAATGAGTTTGACACCCCTGGTCTAAATGATTAAGATGAAAAAAGAATACACAGACAGACAAGGGCAGCACCTCAGAACAAAATACAGATTTGCAGCATTGCTGGTTGACCATGTCATTTTCTAGAACCCTGGGCTTTCTGTGGGGAGGGGACAAAAGCAAAAGAAAATGGTGTAATGGGAGGCTGGAGTCTGGCCTCATTTCATTTGTCATACATTTCTGTCTCATGTGCTAAGACATGGCTTGGCTTTGGGCTCACCAATGGCCTGGGCTTGTGCCAGTCAGCAGTCCCTGACTCAGGCTTTTTGTCAAAAAGCTGATGGACCCAAAGCATGATCAGTGGGCCACCACCCACAGCTGCTCATGGGGAAACCACCTGAAGAACAGCTGCTCCAGAGGTGGTTTCTTTGCATCCCAAGTATTGGTGAGTGGCCCAGAAGGCTCCACTCACAGAGCTGCTGCTGGGACTGATGGTCAAATGCAATGGTATTCTGGGCTTTCCTTTTATGGGTATCAGTTCATCAAGACAGAGTGGAGCAGGTTCTGCACAAGATAGTGATCTGAGGATGCTGCTCTCTGTTCTTCCTCCTCTCCCTCTTTTTGACAACCCTGAACACCACGTCCTTCCTGGCCCCACACTATAGGTTAGCTTCTGTTTGACCCTAATCCCCTCCTAGACTGGCCCTTGCCCACTCCTTCCCCAACTCTTAACTTACCTCTGTTTTCTCTCAGTCCCTAAAGTGGCTGGTCTTGGCTTGGTGGTTAGGAACAAAATAATTAATAAACTGATTCCTTTACATCAAAATGTGGCATTTGCCTTGGGGCCCAGATAAACCTAGTGTATGGCACAGCAGCTCAAAGCCCCAACACCAGACCAGTCTCTGGACTGAGCAGAGGATCAGGGATGACAAACACAGTGGCGGTGGGCAGACCCATCTACAGCCATCCGTACACACATGGCAGGTTTGGACATTTCATGCTCCATGTGAAGACCCCAGCAGACTGGTGGCTTATCTGCAGTGGTTTGCCTTACTTGGTTTTCTCCCCCTCACTTTTTACCCCTGATTCAGACTCTTCCCTCTTGGCTCTCATACTCAGCCTATCTCAGAATTTTCAGTCCATTCTTATTTCTTCCTGCTTCTTCAGTGAATGCAATGCATACAATGCAGTGAGATTGTGTTTTTGAGACCACTCCAGCTCGTGGGCAGTCCATTCAGTAGAGTGTCACCTCTCCTATTATGAGCCCACTGCCAAAAAGATGTCCAGCCTTATTTAATTTATAACCATCAGGCAAATTGCAGATTCAATGAGTTGGACAAATCCAGATGTGTTAGAAATATTAATTTTAACTAGAATTCTATTCTTAATTCAATCCTTGTAAACATGAGAGTCTGGCTCAGTGAAGAAGGCTATTTGGGGGAATGGACTGAAATGCAGGTTCCTGGGCATACCTGGAGTGACTGACTGGGCAGGAGTGACGCCTGGGCAGAGTCACTCAGTGGAGCCTGGGGATGAGTATTTGAGTCAGCTCCCCTCTCCTGTGCTTGCCGTACCATCAGGTGTGGGAGCTGTGAACTAGTCCTGCCTTTAGGCCCACCACAGGGCCTCACAGGATGTCCTAAGAGCTACACAGGTAGCTCCCTTCTTTCGTTTAGTCTTTACAGTAAAGAAAAGATCTGTCACCCATGGGATGATGGCTTCTCAGTTTTGGAGCCTTGGCACACTGGTTTTCATTTCAGCAAATTCTCTCTTGGAGGGATGTTCTCCCCCTCACCATTCCTGGGCGCACCCTGGGGAGACACTGTTGACTCTCACCATCTTGCCCACACCAGGGGAGGAGCAGTGACTTAACTTTGAGAGGAAATGGACAGTGTGACAGTGCCTTCCTTGTTTTTCTGGCACCCATCTGCCTGAAGGGACAACACTCCTGCCAGTTGGTTCCTCTAGGCTCTAGTTTTCCCGGATCAGACCCACAGGCAAGGGTGGGGGCCTGGCTGTCCCTCAGCCCTGACAGAAGCAGGAAGTCTGCCTGTACTGGTGAGGCAGCCGCACTCTCCAAGTACACACACCACCTTCTAGGAGTACACTCACTGCCCTCTACAACCATCCTCTGTCAGGACCTGTGGGCGTCTCCATCTGTCTGGCCCCTTGGGGCTCCCCACTAAGCTCTCAACTCAGGCAGGAGAAATAGCAGGTTGCATTTACCATTTAATGAAATTCTGTCTTCATTCTCAGAAGAGAGTTCTCTTTCATGATGCTTATCAGTATCAGTCTTTGCCTTCATTTTAACATGGGCTTTTTTGATGAAGAGCATGGGAAAAATGGAGAAAAACATAAATGTATACTCTCATGATCATTTTGGTCCATACTTTATTTTGAAACATTAAGGTAGAATGCTAATAGAGTTTTCAAGTTCCATGGAGATGTGCTTTGGAAAGTTAATAGGTAAACAGAGAGTCAGGCATCATCTGACTGCCTTGTACCCAGCAGTTTGGGTCTTGGCAGATGTTGTGTGAGCTAATTCAAGGACTTGGAATTTACAACTGAATGCAAGAGTTCAAGAAAATGCTGAACTCCCCCACTGCTTTATGCATTTTCATGCACTGCATGTAGATGTCTGGTACCTGGCTTTCTCCTTAGTAAGTGTCATCCAAATAGTCTGTCTTGGTTCTCAGTGTGCTACTTTATTTATGCACATTTTAAACAGGAAGCTGTATTTTGGAAAAGCACATTCTTTGCTTTTATTTGCTACTAGCAATGTGGGTAGCCTTGGGCATGTCCTTTTTCAGATCTGAGTTTGTTCCCCTCTAATGGGGTCATGGTTTCTGCCTGCTCTCTTAGAAACTTAGGTGAGCACCACACGAGTTGGTTTATGGAACGTTTCTATTTTCCTGTACCCTGTGCTCCTGCAGTGGCAGAACCCCATTTTTGCATCCCAAGCCCAAGAATTTGCTTGCACATGTATTCCAGAGACCATCCCAAAATTAAGGGAATTTGTCTCTGCCAGTCTAGGTTTGACCTCCCCAGTCTCGGGCAGATTATGGAAATTGTTCAGGACACCCGCTTCTTTCACATCTCCATTTGCTTTTGCCCCAGAAGTAGCTGGCCTTAAGTACTAAAATGATGGAGTTGTGCATTTAATGCCATAGAGCTCTAGGAATACATGCAATTATGAGTTTAAAAAAATGTATACTTGCTTTTTTTCTTTGTACTCTTCGTTGATTTTTCTAGTGGTCTCTGTGTTTCAAGCAGTGTTGATTTATTTGGATTCAGTATCTCTTGGACCAGAATTTCATCTTGGGAAAAGCACACAATAACATGTTAAAGCCAGTGATGTAGGACCCACAGCCTTTTGCTCTACATGGACCTAATGCAGTCTGTGATGCAGTGACTGGGGACAGGACCTCAGGGACTCCATGGACACTGGAGTTGGCTACTTAAAAAACTTTATCTAGGGTGGGAGGACTTCCCTAATTAATTTCTGAAAACCTGAGACCATCCAGAGTCCCTGGATAATAAATATTGACCTCCAAAGATATGAGAGGCTGGAAACATGGCCTTAGGCATAGTTATAATTCTCCTTGCTGCCCCTGCTGTGGTTCTGTCCTCTCTCTCTAAGCGGTCCCTGTGTGTGCACAAATGTCTTTCCTAATTGCAACATAATGTGACATGTTCTTCCTTTCACATCCTTCTGACCTCTCCCAGGAAGATTATAACTTAGCAGTCCAGGGCTTTGTATTGGACAGACTGGACCCGCATTCTAGTTCTGCTGTCTCGGCAACGTGATCTTGACAAGCTTCTCTCTGACTTTCAGTTTCATCCTCTGTAAAATGGGGCCTATATCACATTGGGCTGTTTTATGAGGTTCAAATAAAACAGTGTATATAAGCACTAATACAGCCTGGGACAATGGCAGCTGTGAGTCCCCCCATATCAGCAACGCAACGGTCACTCTGACCAACCCCTCATTTCTGCAACACAGCAGGCAACCTGAACAGTACCCCATTTCTATAATGCAGTGGTCATGCTGACCAGCACCCTTCACCCATACGATATAATGGTCAGGCTGACCAGCTCCCCTTATCTGCAACACAATGGCCACCCTGACTGGCCAGTCCATGTACTGGGGTAGGGGTGACCAACCTGCCCTGGTTTGCCCTGATTTCCCTGGTTTAACACAAATGTCTCACATCTTGGGAACCCCACAGTCCCAGGCAAAGCAGATGCTGGTCACCCTAGTTCCTGCTCATGGGGAATACAAGAGTAAAGGGGGTGAAGAACTAAATATCCCTGGAAACAAAGATTTTGCAAACATGCGTGGGGAAGCATTCTTCCATGGTTCCACTGCCTTCCAACTCAACAGCCACGGTCTCTCCTTCCTCCCCCACTGAACCCGAACTTCACTGGGAGTGATATTTGTACCCCAGTGGGGTACATTGAGATCCTTACAAGTGGGGGTAGACTATGGAACTTGCAAAGGTAAGCAAGAATCTATGGGCTCTGTGAAGAATTTAGCTTTTTTTGATAAAAGGGTAATGGTGTCTGGACCTGCACCAAGTTTTCGGAAGTGGCCGTGATGTCTGGAGCTGTGGACTCCATATGGGACCAAGGGGCACAAACTCAAGGGATTGCCAGGGTGACCTCAGGGATATAGCCTCATGTCACTGAGCTGCTGGTGACACAGGGTCACAACCCCTGCATGGTTGAGCCACTTCCACTCAGGCTCTGTTCATGCAGCCATTCACATTCTTAGCTGGTGCAGCAGTTCTGGCAACACCTGCTTCCACCTTGAGCCACTTTCCGGGCCAACTATTGTAGAGAAAAACCAATTTTGTTTTGGTGTCTAGTTAGATCCTGGGTCATGGAGAAGAGTAGATATTAATGGGAACCATAAGCATTTATTGAACACCTATCGTGAACCAGAAACTGTCCAGGTGCCAGAGGGTCAAGGATGACCCAGCCCTCGTCCCTGATCTCTGTCCTAAGTAAGCCAGCTGTGTGTGAGAGGCAGGACTCTACAGATATAACTGTGCACAGCCCTTCAACTGTAACAGAGAACCCACAGAGGCTAGGGGCAGGTAGGGACAGGCAGGAGGTAGAAGCTTGGCTAACTAGAGCGAGACAGTGGGTGCTCCTGAAATCAGTCTACTCTATTCAGGAAGCAGGAGTGGAGTCCAGGAGACACTACAGGCCATGAGCTGTGGAGCCATGGGAATGTGACTGTAGCCTCAAACCAAACCACCTCCACCTTGTGCAGTATGCACCAGGTTATCTGGGAAATGGCCACTGACAGTCACCCAACCCCATCCAGGTACAGACCAGATATTTGATAACAGGAAGCTCCTTACCAAATACTTCAGGCATATCCTCCTGTTTTATTGATCTGGGTGGTATTTCGGTAGCTGGACCTACTGGGGAGATAAAAACCCTAAGAGTTTAACAATGTTCATTGAATTTTCCTTAACTTCTTTCTAAATAGACTCAGTTTTGCAGAGCCCTGCATGGAGTTCCTGGGTTTGGGTCCTCATCTGGACAGTGGCAGGCAAGGTGGCTGTGAGGATGGAGTGACACATTTGCCTGTGTGCTCTGAGCTGACGCCAGCACTCCCGGGCAGCGCTCACTGGTGCCATGTTCCCTCTAGGAGAACAAAACATGTCCTGGCTCCAAGGGTGACTACCCTCGCAAGTGCTCTGAAGGGAGCAAATGAAGTGGGACATGGCAATCCTTTTGTAAAAAGCACACTTTTATCTCTTTTATGGATGGTTCCAACAATGAGTGCACCTGAAAGCTTAGGCATATGATGTGGAGAAAGTGTGGGATGCTGTGGTGCTTTGAGGTTCTCTAGCTGGGAGGGGCAGATCCTGAGGGACTGGCCACCCTCTTTCATAAGTAGAGTGATTCCGAGTGGTCCCATTTACAGGTAAGAGCGGAGTCTCATGGGGAGCTGACCAGGCCCAGATGTCAGTAGTCCTCCGAGGGGTCCCTAGACTCCTGATCTGTGCTAACCCATTCTTATTCCTTAGAGCTAGGACATCCTAAATGAGAATGAACTAGCTGAAGGGATGGCAGCAGCATAGAGTAGCCACATGTACCCCACCAGTTACAGACCCTTTGGCACCCCAGTAACTCAAAGGATACTGTCCTTGGCAAGTGCCTCAAAACTAAGTTTCCTTAAGAAAAGAAAGCTGGAATGTTAGCTTCTTTCAGGTCATTGTCAGGCCCAGGGGACCCCCTGACTTCTCACCTAGACCAAGGCCAGACTGGACTGTCCCCCTGTTAACTCAGGCCAGTGTGAGTGGGAGAAAGCGTGTGCTGCTGGGCTCAGGGTCCCAACCCATGTGTCCTGCTCTCAGGAGAGACGCATCAACCTTGTGGATGAGGCTTCAGTGTCTGCTGGCCCAACCTTGGGGGCTGGGGCTGAGGACCCTCTCAGGCCTCTTTCCTTGAGCTCCCATTTTTGGTGACCTCCAAGGTGGTCTGAACCTGTAGCTTCCTGGGCAGAAAGGGGGGTCATAAAGGTCCCCTCTTTCTGTTGCCTTCTGACCTCTCTACCATTGAGTCGTACCCCCAGAAGGCCATCCCCTGTACGCTGTTCCATTTCTTAATATGTAAGTGGTCAGGACAAAAGGGTCAGAGCCAAAGGCACATGAGCTATGCTTGAGTGTGATCAGAAGCAACCACCTATAAAAGGGCATTCTGAGATGATGGGAGAGGTTTTTACATGTGCCAGGTATTAGCACATATTCGATTGTTTACAGGATTCTTGTTACTGTTGTCAGCATTGAATGGCATTGTAGATATATAAATGAAAAAGGCCCTTATCTTAGCAAGAAAACATTTTCATAAAATGATAAGACATCTTGGACAGTGCTGAAATACTCTCAGTAACAATAAATGTGTGTAGGTTTGTGTGTGTAGAGAGAACAAGACGTCAAAACGTATATGATTAAAACCAGGTGATGGAGGTTCTTTATACTCTTCCTCTACTTTGAGTAATTTAGAAAATTTCCATAATGTTGTAAAAAGTTAAAATATGTAATGTATGCTTCTCTCTTATGGAGTTCTGGCTTTTAAGAAGGGCTTCAACTTACTCCATTCCCCCAGGGAATAAATGGCAAATTTGGAGAGATGGAGAAGAAGAAGGACCTGTGGGAAGAAGGCCACCACCCACCTGATTCAGGCCCCAGGGAGGAACATGGTTTCTACCTGCCACACCCTCCACTCTGACTGTACCTGAAGACATGTTAATTGGCTGGACCTCAGCTTCTTGCCAGCAGTTCAGCAGCAGGACAAAGAGGGTCACTCTCCTATTCGCTGCCATGTTCCCTCCAGCTGAAGGAGGAGGACCTTCTCCTGAACGCCCCTCAGCTTCACTCACCTTGGTCTCCAGGATATTGTGGAATGTCCAGGGACTTGTGACATCATGGCAGGAAGTGAGCTGGGTCCTGCCCTGTGTGTGTGGGGTGGGAGAGAGTTAGGGTCAATGACTGAGAAAGAGGGTGATGCTTGACTGGGCCTGGATGTAACGGAGGAGATCTCTTCTAGTTCCAGTTCCTGTTCCAGTTCCTTCTTCAGTCCTGCAGATCCTTTGTCTATTTCCATAGCATCACCTGAAAGCTTGTTAGAAATGTAATCTCAGGACTTGGCTCAGATCTCTTGGATCTGAATCTCTATTTCACCAGATCCCCAGGACATACATGTGCACAATAAGGTTTGGGAAGCACTGGGCTACAGGATATTTTTGTTAGTGGTTATTCTGGCTCTTGGAAAGAAAAGATTTTTCCCACCCATTTATGGGAACTAGCTGGGTCCAAAATGAAACTGACAAAGAAATTAATAGGAGGAAAGCATATAAATTTATTTAAGATAAATTTTATGTGAAATGGAAGCTTTTGTAAGGAAATGAAGATCTGAAGAAACAGTTAAGACATAATTATTTTTATGCTAGATTTGATGAAGAGTGGAGTGTTGTGGAGGACTCTGAAAGGTCAAAGAGTATGAGGTAAGTATAGCAAACTCAGGGAAACTCAGCAAAACCTATTTGTTAGGATTCTCCTTAATGTTCCTCTGTCTTCAGAGATCCAAGCCAAGCTCTCAGGACACAAAACAAGTTGGAAGGAGTATCTCATTTATTGTTTTTATTGGTAACTCACAGAAAAGTTTATCCAAATGAATGCCTGCCTGATAGGAAATATAAACTCACTAATGTGAGATGCTCCCTTGAATAACAGGCTTATAGGACCAATGCCTATGTTCTTCCCTGTGATTCTCCTTTTTATGACAAATGACACCAAGGACAGAGACATAGGAAAACAATGGCTACCCCATGGAAAGGAAAAGATTAATAACAAGGGTACTCAAACTCAAATTTGTAAGAGTCATAATAGTCAAAGAACTATAATGTGTTCTCCTCTGAATCCAAATTTGGAAAGGAAAAGACAGGAGTAGCTCCTAGCATCCTCACTAGACCAGACTCTGAGCAGAATCTAAAAGGCTGACTTGCTAAATATTCTTACTTTGACAGCTTTTTCAGGTATGCCAAGACCTTAGCTACAGCCTGTGGAGTTAGTGGTAGGTACCCCCCAGTCCAACCCCTTTTTGTTACCAAAACTGTTGGGGAGAAAAACTTTTCCTCTACCCTGTTATGTTGTAAGGCCCACAGATGGAACTATCAAAGAGGTAGGTTAACAAGAGAAAAGGTATGCAATTTTTAAAAAGATTTTATTTATTTATTTATTTCTAGAAAGAGGGGAAGGGAGGGAGAAAGAATGGGAGAGAAACATTGATGTTTGAGAGATACATCAATTGGCTGTTCCCCAACCAGGGACCAACCCGCAGCCCAGACATGTGCCCTGACCAGGAATTGAACCAGTGACCTTTTGCTTTGTGGGATGATGCCCAACCAACCAAGTCATGCTGGCCAGGGCAAGGTATGCAATTTACATGCACGGGAATTCACAGAATAGAAGTGAAACTCAAAGAAGTAATTAGGGTTGGGGGTTTCTGTACCATTTTAACAAAGGAGAGAGGATTGGACCTCAAGGGATGATAAATGATGGGGCTGTGACTACAAAATACATAGGAGAACTAGTGGAAGATAAGAAGAGGTATTTTAGTAAGGTCTCTCTGTGTAAACTCTCAGTATTGTCTCTCCATCTCTACTATCTCTACCACAGACAAGAATGCTCTCTTTTCCTGGTTTGGGGGAAGGTGTCACCTTCACAAAGGGAGATTATGCCCTTGCCCTTAGACTCTTAAGGAGAGGGCACAGAGCTCTTTCTGCATCTGTGACTCTTGATTGCCTTCAGCTAAAATAATCCTAAGTGCTTTACATTTTGGGGTTACATAGTCTGCTACCCTTCACCCATTAAGCAATATATCCTTATATCACCAAATTTCCCAAGTAAAGGTCATTTTTAAAGCACAGTTGCAGTTGTTTTCATTTATTAAAATGTGCTATGGACCCATAATTTGGCAATATACATAAAATCAATAGCTTCAAAAACAGGGATGTTGGCTATTATAATGTAAACTGTTTTCTAAAGGAAAGAATTAAAGTAACATAATTGGAGAAGTACACAAACAGTGGTTAATATGCCACTTCTTGCAAAGACATAGTACAACTTATAATCTTCCTTTATGGTGTGTGTTCTCAGTGTTTAATCAGGCGTGTGAATGTAGTCAGGTGTTAAACCGTTCTATTAGCTGGAATGTTGCACTATTATTTACCGAGATGTTTATGTTATATTGTTGTTGGCTCTCTGAGTTTCTCTTTCTCTTGCTCCTCTTTCTCTGGTCTCTGAAATCTGTGTAATTGTCTTCTTATTTTTGTCTTCAGAAAGCATTCAATAGCATTACTGGGAACCATTAATTGTGTCACATCACAAAGTTTTGGTGCTTTACAAATTTATTACAAAGTCTTGTTAGGTGGATTATTTAAAAGGTGGAAAGGGACCTAGGTCTAGCATGAAGGTCACCATGGGGTGTCAGCCAGTGGCTCTTCTTACCCACCCTTGAGGGCACCAACTTTTTTTTAGAGGGAAAGCACCACATATTTTTTTATTTTTTATTTTTAAAATTTCACTCATGCCTGTCCCTACCCTCTTTTTGGTAAACTTTAGCTTGTTCTCTACATCTATGGGTCTGTTTCAGTTTTGTTTGTTCATTTGTTTTGTTTTTTAGATTCCACATATAAATGAAACCATACAATATTTGTCTTTCTCTGTCTGACTTATTGCACTTAGTGGAATACCCCTTGGGTCTATCTATGCTGTTGCAAATGGTAAGATTTTATCCCTTTTTATTGCTAAGTAATATTCCATTATATATACAACATCTTCTTTATATCCATATTCACTATATCTAAGCAGAATGTGCTGGTTCTCAATCTGTATGCCTCTTTAAATACACTTGGGAACCTTGCAGGGAATTTTAACATGACTGTGATGTTGGCATGCGGATTTCCAAAGATCTGCAGTGTTTCTGCTGTGCAGCAATGCTTGAGCTCATATGCTCACCCACCCCCTAATCCTCTGCAGCACCAGCCAGACTTAAGTGGGACATCTGCAGATTTTGTCCTGAAGGATGGGGGTGACAAAAGGGAGAGGAATTCAGAGTGCCTCCTTATTCCACACCAGCTCTGTGTACCAAATCTCCCCTTCAAATATTCATACTTCTCTTTGCAATATCACAGACACTGAGAAATTCTGTAGTACACAACTCTGTCTAACCTCACTCTATTCAGTGTTTTACAAACCTAACATCAAATTGATGTTCTCATGTGCATTTTTATTAATATATGAAATAATAATGAGCAGTGGCTATTTCATGGTATGCGCAACAACTTAACATGCAATGTGAAAATACAGGATTTTATTGGTGACAAAGTCATAGGAACTGTAGTTTATAATTTGTACTTATGAAACTAGAAATGTTGGCATTCATGCTGCCTGTCACTTTCAGAACCAGTAAGTAGAGACAAGTGTTGAATCTCTATGGGCACTTTACTCAGGTGCTGGTGATCTGAGAAGATGGTGGGTTATGTACTCCCAAAACTGTCTTAACATCTCACCTCAAGCTGAGCTTTTTATAATGAAAAGAAACTGTAGGAAGGCAAAAAGGTTGATTAGATAAGAGTGGCAGTCTAGAAGCGATTTTTCTAGTACTTCTTTATCCGTTGATCAAAAATCCTACCACATGATCTCACTTATATGTGGAATCTAATGAACACAATAAACTAATGAACAAAATAGCAACAGAAGCTTAGATATATAAAACAGATAGAAGCTGCTGGAAAGGAGGGTGGTGTGAATGGGATGAAAGATGGTGAAGGGATTAACCAAGGAACCAGTATGCTCAACCCATGGATGCAGACACAATATCCCGACTGACCTGGGGAGAGGGGAGGGTGAGCCTGGGTGGAGATGGGGAAAGGGAGAAAAAGCAGGATAACTGTAACAGCATAAACAATAAAAAAAAAATTCTTTATCTGTGTCAGTGATGTTCCCTCCCTGGAACACAACAGCTCACATACCATCTCCATGGCTTGCAGACTAACTGGAACACAAAGGTTGAATTGCTAATTGGCCTCCTGGAGTCATGTAAGGTCAGGCATTCAGTTCCTGGAATAACATTTCCATAAATCCCTTAAGCCTATCAACTATGATTAAGCCTATCAACTATGATTGAGCTTAAATCTTTAACTCTTGCGTTCCTTCCCCTATCATTTACAATAAAAGAAAAAGCTAAATTTCAGATGAAGAATAGTGCAAATACATATCTTCCTCACAAGTTCACAGACCCCTCTGCATTCTGTACCTGTGGGCTCCAAGTCAAGAAAACTTCAGAACAAAACCTACAAGAAAACTTGTGAACTGGTCCTGAAACTATAGAATGGAGCTACTTTTCTATAGAGTTAACACATGTATGAAGGTGAACATCCATTTCTAGGTCTCCTGTCTCGGAATTGGTGAAATGTCAATCACATGTGAGATTGCCCTTGTTTGTTTATTTTTATTTTTTAATCTTTATTGTATTTTTTTCCATTACCATTTAGTCCCCTTATACCATCCTCCCCACCAACAATCACCACATTGTTGTCCATGTCCATGAGTCCTTTTTCTTTTTTACTCAATTCATATACCCCCTCACCTCCCCCCACCCTTGTCATCCTGTTCTCCATCTATGAGTCTGTCCCCATTTTCCTTTTTAGTTCAGTTTGTTCATTAGATTCCACATATGAGTGAAATCATATGGTATTTGTCTTTCTCCAACTGGCTAATTTCATTTAGCATAATATCTATAGGTCCATCCATATAGTCGCAAAGGGTAAAATTTTCTTATTTTTTAAGGCTAAGTAGTATTCCATTGTGTAAATGTCCCATAGATGTTTTATCCACTTATCTATTGATGGACACTTGGGTTGTGTCCATATCTCAGTGATTGTAAATAATGCTGTAATGAACACAGGAATGCTCATTGGTGAGCACTCCTGTGTGCTTTCAAATTAGTGTTGTGGGTTCCTTCAGATATATTCCCAGAAATGGGATTGCTGGGTCAAAAGACAGATCCGTTTTTAATTTTTTGAGGTATCTCCATACTACTTTCCATAGTCACTGCCCCATCTGCATTTCCATCAACAGTGCAAAAGAGTCCCCCTTTCTCCACCTCTTCCACAAGCCAGCACTCGTTTGTTGATTTATTGATGATAGCCATTCTAACAAGTGTGAGGCGGTATTCCATTGTGGTTTTAATTTGTGTTTCTCTGATGATTAGCAACATGGAGCATCTTTTCATATGACTATTGGCCATCTGTATGTCCTCTTTGGACAAGTAGCTATTCAGATCCTTTGTCCATTTTTTAAATGAGTTGTTTTTTTTTTTTTTTGGTGTTGAGTTTTATGAGTTCTTTATAAATTTTGGATAATAACCCCTTATTAGATGTATCAGCAAATGTTTTCTCCCATGCTGTGGATTGTCTTTTATTTTGTTGGTGTTTTCCTTTGCTGTGTAAAAACTTTTTAGTTCGACGTTGTCCCATTTATTTATTTTTTTCTTGTGTTTCCCTTGCCTCAGGATAAAAAATATTGCTACCAGCAATGTCTGCTGTTTTGCTGCCTATGTTTTCTTCTAGGATTTTTATGGTTATGGGTCTAACATTTAAGTCTTTGACCCATTTTGAATTTATTCTTGTGTATGGTATAAGAACGTGGTCTAATTTCATTTTTCTGCATGTATCTGTACAGTTTTCCCAACTCCATTTATTGAATAAACTCTCTTTAGTCCATTGTATGTGCTTGCTTCCTCTATCAAATATCCATTGACTATAAAGGTGTGGGTTTATTTCTGGGCTCTCTATTCTATTTCATTGATCTATGTGTCTGTCTTTTTGTCAATACCACACTGTTTTGATTACTGTGGCCTTATAGTATAGTATGATATTAGGTAGTGTGATTCCTCCAACTCTGTTCTTCTTTCTCAGGATCATGTTGCCTTGCAGAGCCTTTTATGGTTCCATATAAATTTTTGAAATATTTGTCCTAGTTCTGTGGAATACATCATTGGAATCTTGATAGGAATTGCATTGAATCTATAGACTGCTTTGGGTAGTATTGATATTTTAATGATGTTAATTCTTCCTACCCATGAACACAGTATGTGCTTTCACTCATTTGTATCTCTTTCCATTTCTTTCTTCAGTGTCTTACAATTATCCAAGTATAGGTCTTTTACATCCTCAGTTATGTTTATTCCTAGGTATTTTATTTTTTTTGTACCAGTTGTAAATGGAATTGTTTTCTTAATTTCTCTTTCTGATAGTTTGTTATTGGCATGTAAAAATGCAACTGAGTTCCGGATTTAATTTGTGTCCTGCCACTCTGCTGAAATGATTTATCAGTTCTAGTAGTTTCTTGGTGGAATCTTTAAGGTTTTCTATGTACAGTGTCATGTCATCTGCAAATACGACACTTTATTTCTTCCTTTTCAATTTAAATGTGTTTTATTCCTTTTTCTTTTCTGATCGCTGTGGCCAGGACTTCCAGTGCTACATTGAATAAGAGAGAGGAAAGCAGATATACCTGTCTTGCTCCTGATTTTAAGGAGAATGCTTATCTTTTTTGCCCATTGAATATAATGCTGGCAATGGGTATGTCATATATGGCCTTTATTATGTTTGGGTATGTTCCCTATAATCCCTGCTGAGAGTTATGATTATACATGGATGCTGGATTTTATCCAACGCTTTTTCTGTATCTGTTGATATAATCATGTGGTTTTTATCCTTCATTTTGTTTATGTGGTGAATCACATTTATTGACTTGGGAATGTTGTACCAACTTTACATTCCCACAATAAATCCCATTTGATCATGGTGTATGAACTTTGTGATGCATTGCTGTATTTGGTCTGCTAATATTTGGTTGAGATTTTAGCGTCTATGTTTATCAGGGATATTGGCCTATAATTTTCTTTCTTTTTAGTGTTTTCATCTGGTTTTGGAATTAGGATAATGCTAGCCTTGTAAAATGAGTTTTGGGGGGTCTTCCATCCCCTTGAATTTTTCAAAATACCATAGTTTGCTGTATATAATATGCACTTTTTTTGCCCAAATTTTTGAGGGAAAAATAAGGATACACATTATACATGGGTAGTACCTGAAATACCTTGTGTCTGTTCTTGTGTTTTGTAAATATTTGTTACATAAAGTTTTTTGTACCAAAGTATGTTAAAAAATAAATGCTAATATTCATCTATAATACAAAAAAATAAGTATCTAAACATAAATGTGTAAAAAATTAAAATGAAGAATTTTTTTTTTGAAAGTTTGGGCCAAACATGTGGATGTCCATTATACACAGTAAAATACGTAGTTTGAGAAGGGGAGGTGTTAGTTCTTATTGGAGTGTTTGGTAAAATACCACTCTGAAGCCATCTGATTCAGGGCTTTTGTTTTTGGGGAGTTTTTAAAAATATATATTTTATTGTTTATGCAATTACAGTTTTCCCACTTTTGTCCTGCCCTGTATTCCCCTCTACCCTGCAACCACCCTCCCACCAGCACTGCCCCCGGCCTTAGTTCATGTCCATGGTCTTACATATAAGTTCTTTGGCTTCTCCATTTCGTATACTATTCTTAACCTTCCCTTGTCTATTTTGTACCTACCATTTATGCTTCTTATTCCCTGTACCTTTTTTCCCACTCTCCACCCTCCACTTCCCCACTGATAACCCTGCATGTGATCTCCATTTCTGTGATTCCATTCCTGCTCTAGTTGTTTGCTTAGTTTGTTTTTGTTTTTAGTTTCAGTTGTTAATAATTGAGTTTGTTGTCATTTTACTGTTCATATTTTTGATCATCTTCTTTTTCTTAGATAAGTCCCTTTAACATTTCATATAATAAGGGCTTGGTGATGATGAACTCCTTGAACTTGACCTTATTTGGGAAGCACTTTATCTTCCCTTCCATTCTAAATGATAGCTTTGCTGAATAGAGTCATCTTGGATGTAGGTCCTTGCCTTTCATGACTTTGAATACTTCTTTACAGCCTCCTCTTCCCTGCAAGGTTTCTTTTGAGAAATCAGCTGATAGTCTTATGGGAACTCCCTTGTAGGTAATGTTCTCCTTTTCTCTTGCTGCTTTTAAGATCTCTCCTCCTCTTTAATCTTGAGTAATTGCCTGGAAGTAATTGAGTAATTGAGGATTTCCTGGAAGTCTCTTTAATCTTGAGTAATTGCCTGGAAGTAATTGAGTAATTGAGGATTTCCTGGAAGTCTATTTCCTTTGCCAGATTGGAGAAGTTCTCCTTCATTATTTGTTCAAATAAGTTTTCCATTTCTTGCTCTTCCTCTTCTCCTTCTGGCACCCCTATGATTTGGATGTTGGAATGTTTAAAGTTGTCCTGGAGGTTCCTAAGCCTCTCATTTTTTAAAAAATTCTTGTTTCTGCATTCTGTTCTGGTTGAAAGTTTACTTCTTCCTTCTGCTCCAAATCATTAATTCAAGTCCTGGTTTCTTTCCCTTCACTGTTGGTTCCCTGTACTTTTTCCTTTATTTAACTTTGCATGGCCTTCATTTCTTCCTCTATTTTGAGACCACACGCAACCATTTCTGTGAGAATCCTGATAACCAGTGCTTTGAACTCTACATCGTTCAGGTTGGCTATCTCTATACTGCTTAGTTCTATTTTTGGAGTTTTGATCTGTTCTTTCATTTGGGCCATATTATTTTGTGTCAGTACACCCTGTTACTTTGTACAGGGTGGAGCCTTAGGCATTTGCTAGGGTGGGGCAACCCATGTGGCTGAGTTGTGATGCTGTATGTGGGGGAGGGGTCCAAGAGGGAACAATGCCTCTGGCTTGGCTCTTGGCTGGCTTTCAGTCACTTCTGCTTCCCACAAGGAAATTAGCCCTTATGGTGTTGATTCCTGGGTGTGTGGGCTTGTGTATGTTCTAGGACCCCGTGGGTCTCTCCAACGAACTCCTGTGGGGCTAGGACTTTCTCCCACCACCTTAATTTCCACAGGTTTTTACAGCCAGAAGCTTTGAGGCTTTATTTTCCCATGCTGGAACCCTGGGCTGGGCTGTTTATCTCACTCTCTAGTTGTTCCTCCTGGTTTATCCACAAGTGAATGTGGGACCACCCAGTCTGCCAGCAGCCACCTTGCTCACTGCATTCTCTATCCACCACCTTGCTGAGCATCATCTCCACCTCTCCTACCAGTTTGAATGAATGTCTCTTTGGTTGTCGGACTTCCATACAGTTTGATTTTTCTGGAAGTTCTGATAATTTTTAGTTTTTAAATTTGTGTTCTCTTTCTTTTGGTTGTGGGAGGAGGCAAAGTGTATCTACCTATGCCTTTATCTTGGTCAGAAGTCCAGTTTTGGAAGAGTTTTTTGATTACTGCTTCAATTTCATTAGGTGTTATCTGTCCACTCAAATTATCTGATTCTTTCTGATTTTAGTTTTGGAAGGTTATATGTTTCTAGGAAATTATCCATTTTGTCCAGGTTGTCCAGTTTGTTGGCATATAGTTGTTCATAATATTTTCTTATAATCTTTTGTATTTCTCTGGTGTCAGTTGTCATTTCTCCTCTTTCGTTTCTGATTTTATTTATTTGAGTTGTCTTTTTTTATTAGTATGATTAAAGTTGGGTCAATCTTGTTTATTTTTTCAAAGAACCAGCTCCTGGATTCATTGATCTCTTGTATAATTTTTTTAGATTCTATTTTCTCTATTTCTACTCTGATCTTTATTATTTCCTTCTTTCTACTCACTTGGACTTTGTTTGTTGTTCTTTTTCAAGTTCCTTTAAGTGTAAAGTTACATGTTCATTTGAGCTTTTTCTTGTTTTTTGAGATAGTCCTTTAATACTATGAATTTCCCTCTTACAACTGCTTTCCCTGGGTTTCACAGACTTTTTTTAAAATATATTTTATTGATTATGCTATTGCAGTTGTCCCATTCCCCTCTTCATTTCCCTCCACCCTGCACACCCTCTCCCACTCACATTCCCCCTTTTAGTTCATGTCCATGTGTCATAAGTTCTTTAGCTTCTACATTTCCCACCCTATTCTTGCCCTCCCCTGTTTATTTTCTACCCACCATCTATGCTACTTATTCTCTGTACCTTTTTCCCCTCTTTCCTCCTCCCACTCCTGTGGCTGACCCTCCATATGATCTCCATTTCTGTGTTTCTGTTCCTGTTCTAGCTGTTTGCTTAGTTTGCTTTTGTTTTAGGTGTGGTTGTTACTATCTGCGAGTTTGCTGACTTTTCACTGTCATATTATTTTATCTTCTTTTTCTTAGATAAGTCCCTTTAACATTTCATATAATAAGGGCTTGGTGATGATGAACTCCTTGAACTTGACCTTATCTAAGAAGCACTTGATCTGCCCTTCCATTCTAAATGATAGCTTTGCTGGACAGAGCAATTTTGGATGTAGGTCCTTGCCTCTCAAGATTTCAAATACTTCTTTCCAGCCCCTTCTTGCCTATAAGGTCTCTTTTGAGAAATTAGCTGACAGTTTGATGGGAACTCCTTTCTAGGTGACTGTCCCCTTATCCCTTGCTGCTTCTAGAATTCTCTCCTTCATTTGAATCTTGGCTAATGTAATTATGATGTGCCTTGGTGTGTTCCTCCTTGGGTCCAACTTCTTTGGGACTCTCTGAGCTTCCTGGACTTCCTGGAAGTCTATTTCCCTTGCCAGATTGGGGAAGTTCTCCTTTATTATTTGTTCCAATAAGTTTTCCACTTGTTACTCTTCTTCTTCCCCTTCTGGTACCCCTATAATTCAGATGTTGGGATGTTTAAAGATGTCCTGAAGTTTCCTAAGCCTCTCCTCATTTTTTTGAATTCTTGTTTCTTCCTTGTTTTCTGTTTGGTTGTTAGTTTCTTCCTTCTGGTCCACTCCATTGATTTGAGTCCCAGTTTTCCTCCCATCTCTCATTGGTTCCCCATGCGTCTTCCTTCATTTCACGTATTGTAGCCTGCATTTTTTCATCTAATTTTTGAGCAAATCAACCAATTCTGTGAGCATTTTGATGACCAGTGCTTTGAACTGTGCATCTGATAGGTTGGCTATCTCTTCACTGCTTAGAGGAATTGGCTTTGGAGCTCTGATTTGTTCTCTGGTTTGAGCCATTTTTGGTGTTTTTTGTTTGTTTGTTTTTTCTTTTTGGTCTCGTTGCGGCTGTTACCTAATGAGTGGTGGAGCCTTAGGTGTTCCCCAGGGTGGGGCAGCTCAGTGGCTGAGTTGTGACGCTGTATGTGGGGGCGGGGTCTGAGAGGGAACAATGGCGCTTGTTCAGCTCTCTCCTGGATTCCAGTCTCTTCCGCCACTTCCTGGTCACCTGGATTATCTGTGTGGGAATATGGGACTACCTGGTCAGCCAGCCACCTTGCGTGGTCTCACTTGGTCTGCACCGTTGCCATCCCATGCCTGGGGTCCGCTAGCCACCGCCTGTGCACCTGGGGTCCACTAGCCATTGCCTTCACGCCTGAGAACTGCCAACTGCTGCTGCCTGAGCACCTGGGCCGCACCTCCACTTTTTCGTGCCATGACTCAGCCTCTCTTACTGGTCTGGATGAATGGTTGTTGGACTTCCATACAGTTCAATTTTCTGTCAGTTCCGGTTGTTTTCTTGTTTCTAAATATTTGTTGTTCTTAATTTTGGTTGTGAGAGGAGGCACAGTGTGTCCACCTACGCCTCCATCTTGGCTGGAAGTCCTATCCCTTGTTTAATAACACATTATTTAGCTTCCATGTCTTTGTGTGTTTTTCAGTGTCTTATGATTGATTTCTAGTTTCATAGCATGTGGTCGGAGAAGATGCTTGATATGATTTCAATCTTCTTAAATTTATTGAGGTTTGTTTTGTGTCCCAACATGTGGTCTATCTTAGAAAACATTCCATATGGACTTTAGAAGTATGTATATTCTGATGCTTTGGAGTGAAATACTGTGAAGATATCACTTAAATCCATTCAGTCTCGTGTGTCATTTAAGGCTGCTGTCTCCTTGTTGATTTTCTCTCTGGAAGATCTATCCACTGAAGTCAAGGGGTGTTAAAATCCCCACCTCTGACTCTATTTCTCTGGATCTCTTCCTTTATGTCCATCAAGATTTGCTTCACATATTTAGGTGTTCTTATGTTTGGTGCATAAATGTTTACTAGGGTCATATCCTCTTGTTGGATTGTTTCTTTTATCATCATGTAATATTCTTCTTTGTCTCTTACTATAGCCTTGATTTTAAAGTCTATTTTGTCAGATATTAGTTCAACTATGGCAACTTTTTTTCCCTTTCCATTTGCATGAAATGTCTTTTTCCATTCCTTTACTTTTAGTCTGTGTATATCTTTGGATCTGAGAAGAGTCTCTATAAGGCAGCATATATATATGAGTCTTGTTTTCTTATCCATTCAGCTACCTTATGTATTTAGGTAGGACAATTAAGACCATTTATACTTGAAGTGATTATTGATAAATATGTATTTAGTGAGATTTTGTTATTATTTTCCTTTTTTTCTTTCTCTTTTTCTTTTTTTAAAAGATTTTATTTATTTGTTTTTAGAGAAATGGGAAGAGAAGGAGAAAAAGAGGCAGAGAAACATCGATGTGTGAGAGATACATTGACTGGTTGCCTCTCACACACCTCCATTCGGGGACCTAGCCCACACCCAGGCATGTGCCCTGACTGGGAATTGAACCAGCAACCCTTTGGTTCACAAGCTGGCACTTAAGCCACTGAGCCACACCAGCCAGGGCTCTTCTTCTTAAAGCAAGCCCTTTAACATTTGTTGCAGTGCTGGTTTGGTGTTAACAAACTCCTATAGCATTTTTTCCTCTGGAAAGCTCCTTATTCCTCCTTTAATTTTAAATAATAGTCTTGCTCATAAATTAGTCTTGGTTGTAGGTCCTTGCTTTTCATCACCTTGAATATTTCATGCCACTCCCTTTGGCCAGAAATGTTACTGTTGAGAAATTGGACAGTCTAATTGATGCTCCCTTGTATGTAGCTACCTGCATTTCTCTGGCGGCTTTTAGGATTCTCTTCTTGTCTTAAGTCTTTCCACACTAATCATGATGTGTCTCAGTGTAGGCCTCTTTCGGTTCAACTTGTTTGGGATTCTCTGGGCTTCCTGGACTTGTGTGTCTTTTTCTTTTACCAGATCAGGGAAATTTTGGTCATTATTTCTTCAAATAGATTCTCGACCCCTTGCTCTCTCTGTTCTCCTTCTTTTATTCCCATGATGTGGATGTTGCCACACTTCATGTTGTTCAAAATGTTTCTTAAACTGTCTTCATTTAATTTTTTTTTTTTTTTTTTTTTTTGCTGCTCTGCCTGGGTGTTTTTTCTACGTTGTTTTCCAAATCACTTTCTGTCCTCTGTTTCATCTAACCTACTCTTTATTACTTCCAGTGTATTATTATTTCAGACATTGCATTTATTTCTGACTGGTCCGTTTTTTATGGTTTCTATGCGATTTTTCATGCTATTGAGTAACTTTATAATCATTACTCTAAACTATCTGATAAATTGCTTGCCTTCATTTCATCTAGCTCTTTTTCTGGAGAATTCTCTTGTTCTTTCATCTGGGGTCTGTTTCTTTGTCTTCCCATTGTGGCTGCTTCTTTGTATTTGTTCCAAGGTGTTGTGTAGTTCTGCAAAGACTCATGTGTAGGCCTTTGTCAGATACTGCTTGTGACTTGCCCTGGTCAACTTGGAAAAGTGATCCAATTGTGTGACTCCCTCTGCAGGGCCTGTTTGTGTGCAGAAAGAACCAGGCGGTGCACCAAGGCTGGCTTTTATCAGCACTGGGCCTAGAGGAGGGTTTGCTGAAGCCTTAGAGTCCCAGAGATCCACCTTAGTTGTTAAACTAATCACTGAAATAGCCTCCAGCTGTCCTGAACAGCAGGCTTAAGCTCTATTGGGCGGGGCACAGTAATTCCTGCTGGGGAGGTGTATTGCTTCCCCTCAGGGTAATGCCACTTGGAGGGGAGTGCTCTGCCTGAGAAAGAGGCCTTCTGCAGCATGGGGAATGATGACTCAGCACAGGGATCCTGGTGGCTGTTCCTTCAGTTCTCTCCCCAGAGCCACTAACCCAGACTTCTCTCAAGCATCTCTCTACTCCATTCTGCCCTCCCTTTGCTGGAGCCTAGGATAAGTGGCTGCAAATGAAATTTTGGTGTGGCCCTCTGAATACCTAGCAGTCTCTCCCTGTCAGACAAAAATCCTGCTGCCTTTCACAGCTGGGTGTTATTTAGGTTCCTTTCTTGCTTTGCTGCTATAGACTAGAGAGCCCAGCTTTAGGTTTAGGCCCCACACTTCTCATGGGGAACCCCCCGGTTGCTGAATTATCCCTCCCACACTTCGGCTGCCCTCTATGGGAGCCCAGCTAGCCCTCTCATGCTACCTTTGCATTCTCTACCAGTCTCATTGTGCTGAAGTGGCTTCTTCTGTCTGTCTATGGTTATAAGTCTTCTCTCCAGCCAGTGTTCAGTTGGCTATTCAGGACAATTTCTTTACAATCTAGTTGTAATTCCAAATTGGTCCTGGGAGGAGGTTAGTGTAACTTCCACTTACTCCTCTGCCACCTTGATCTCCCTTGTCCATTTTCCTTGGGATTCTTTGACCTTTCTGTATGACCCAGCTGCACTCCTATTCAGTGTCCTGCCTGCATTAGGCTCTCTGATGGCTATTCACAGTTTACTTTAGGTGTTAAGTAGATTTGTGGCTGTTGTTCAAATGACCAAAGTTATCTGTTTCCAGGAAAGGCTTTCTCTCTTGCGGCTGTCCTGCCTTAGCTGTGTCTGGGTTTGGCTGATTTGCAACCCAAGGGTGAGTTTTTACTCATTTTGTCTGAATTAAAAACTGCCAGGTTGCCTCTGAGTTTTGCTGTTCTTGGTGTGGGATGGTTAAAATCTGCCTCTGAGTTCATTGGTTGGCATTTTACTTTTAGCTATAAAAAAGATATGATCCCTTAGCCCAATGGTGCAGGGACTGGTATCCAACTGTAATTTTATTTATCTTGTATTTTGATGAAATGGAAAGACAGGCAAAAATAGAGCATTATTACAATTTACAGACATTCTGAACAATTAATATAGAAAGTATTTTCTTTTTTTTTTTTTAAGATTTTTATTTATTTATCTTTAGAGGGGAAGGGTAGGAGAGAGGGAGAGGGAGAGAAATATCAATGTACGGTTGCCTCTCGTGTGTCCGCTGCCAGGAACTGGCCAGCAACCCAGGCATGTGCCCTGACTGGGAATCGAACTGCGATCGTCTGGTTCGCAGGCCCGCGCTCAATCCACTGAGCTACACCAGCCAGGGCGAAAGTATTTTCAATTGTTGGGGGAAAGCTTCTAGTTATTTTTGGAAAGAAAAGCAATATTGTATAAGAAAACCTCATTCGTTACTAATATATCTGGAGAAACCATATTATGCTTTTTTCATGGCTAACAGGACTTCTGGCCCCATAACTTACTGAGGTAGACAAATCATGCCTGTTGTATGTCAGGAGTCAGCTCAGTGTTAAGTAGGTGGGAGAGGCTTTAGTGTAAGGTTACCAGGGCTATAAAGAACCGGTGCTTCATGCTGGGGCAGAAAAGAGGGGTGGTGGGGGAGTTAAAATGAGGGACTGTTGCTTTCAAATTAGAAAATTTTTAGACTTGCTTCAACTGTTTATTTAAATGCTCTAATAATGTCCTGAAAATCTCTATTCTTAAATTGGGAGATTAGTGAGTTATAGAATATATAGGGACTGCTTTTGGGAATATATCTGTGGATATATTCAGTACTCATTATTTTGTTCCTTTTATACTTTTGCTGAGAATTATTGAAATTTAAAACTTTGCTATGTAAAATATCTTACCATTTTGGCATTTTTATGTCGCACCCTAAAATATTGTAATTCATCAGTTTACCTTGTTAGTTCCCTTTCACCCATTCTTCTGGTTGAGAGCCTTTGTAGCTTCTCTTCAAATTTGCCTGCAGGATTGACACGTTGAAGGTGGTGTCTTTTGTGGTCTTGTACAATGGAGCTGGTGCTTAGAAACTAAGTAGCTTGCTAAAAAATTACCCTCTTTATTTCTGTTTTTAGTAGGGAGGCCTTGGCATTTGTCCAACAGTTAATGAGAAATCATTGTACAATTGTTTTGTTTTTTTCACTCAGTTATTTCTGTGTTTGACATAATGGAGGAAGTTAAAGAATCTTGAGTGGAAAATGCATCAATAAGATAAAAAGCATATTGCAGTTACATTCTGACCTTGATGTTTTCTCTATAACTCTGATACTGATAAAAAATATTATTGCACTCCAACTACAGGAATAAACGAGTGTGCTATCTGTAGAAACTAGCTCTTCTGATAAGTGAGGAACAGATAAAAACTATGCAGGTAATTAATCTAACCTGTTCACTGGCAAATCATAGAACAATGAGGTTTAGCATGGTTGTTGAATATAGTCTTTTCGAGTATTCATGTCACATCTATAAAATGTTTTGTTTTCTATCAGAAATAATTTAATTGTATGTTAAAGTGATACCTTCATTATAGAAAATAAATATAGAGGCCCTGGCTGGCGTAGCTCAGTGGATTGAGCGCGGGCTGTGAACCAAAGGGTCACAGGTTCGATTCCCAGTCAGGGCACATGCCTGGGTTGCAGGCCAGGCCCCTAGTGGGGGCCACGTGAGAGGCAACCACACATTGATGTTTCTCTCCCTCTCTTTCTCCCTCCTTTCCCCTCTCTAAAAATAAATAAATAAAATCTTTAAAAAAAAAAAAGAAAAAAAAAGAAAATAAATGTAGAAATCCCTTTCCTGTGGTCATCATGTTTTGACATTTATTTATGCCTCCTTTTAAAGGAGATTGACTGGATAAATTCCCCAATCTAAATGCCACCCCCCCGCCACACACTGCAGCAGTGTTATCTCCACCCTGTTCAGTTTATCACCAGTGGTGCCAAATGCATCCTTTTATGTCTTTGTTTATGTGCTGTCTTTTGCCTCCCTCAACAGAGAAATGTTACAGGATACAAAATGTTTCTGAATTGTTCACTGCTGTATTCCACTAGTGGGGCAGGCCAATATTATTGTCAAAATTCTGATAAGCATTGGAAAGAGATCGACTTGAAGAATGAAGATTTCCTTTTTCTTTGCTTATTTTTTCATTGTAAATATTTACATACTAATGACGAGATGTTGGAGGGAAATGTTTCTATAAAAATATCATATCAAGTCACATAAATCTGCCTTTATTATGTTGCATAAGTGAAAACTTAGAAATTTAAAAGCATTTATCATTCACACATATTGGTTCTTTCTCAAACAGTTCACTTGCCAGGTTTGGCAGAGGCTGACAGAATAATGTGCTTCAGTATATAAATTATTTAGTCAGTGAAACCAAGAAATCAGACCATGTGTAACTTTCAGTGTGGAGCGAAAGGGAACACCACCACTGGGTGCTTGCTCAATGTATCCTTTTAGTTATCTGGTAACTACAACTGATTCCTTTGGGTGTAGAGTCCATTTAAAAGGAGATCTCAGAAGTCCTGGCTATGCAGAATGAACCCAACTCTTAGGATGTAAATTTCATTTTAGCTTAAAAATTCATAATATCAGAACTTTGAAGCAGGTTTCTCTATGCAGACCTTCCGAGAAATAATGGTGTACTGTGTTATCTCCAAGAGAAATTTTCCAAAGTGTTTTTTTATCTTGGAGCCTGCTTGTATTTTATTTGAAGCTTTCTCCAGAGATAAGCCTCAGTAGAAACCATTTCAGAAAATGGACTTTGGGTACTAAAACTCCATCTGAGCTTAGGATCCATCGAGTGATTAGGCCAGACTTGTGGGTTATGGAGGAGCTTCTGAGCAGGGGCCCCCTGTGTAAAGATGGTACAGTCCTCACAGGGGCAGGATGCAGGTCTCACTCAGAACAGAGCTGAGGGGCTGGAAGACAGAGCTGTGCACCACAGCGGGTCAGGGCAGTGCAGGGGTGGAGGTTAAATGAGGCCTTGGAAGAACTCATTTCAGACCCACGGGAGAAGTCACTAAGGGACAGGCAGGCCTGTCACAGAGCAGGGTCCCATCAACCAGGGTCAGCAAAATCTTTATGAGTAGGGGGGGCCCCACAGTGGACAGTTGAGATGGGAGAGCTTGCTGCAGGGGGTGGATTAGTTCTGGAGGCAGATACCTTGGGCATGGCCTTAGGAGGGTCACTTTCTTACCAGAAAATGAAGGCAAAATGTAGTAGGTAACTCCATAATATTTCTTATTGAAATAGGATTAATAGGTTAAATGAATCAGCCAGGATGAAAATTCATGAGTAGGAATATATGGGTAATCAACTAGGATGACAAGCCAGTCTTTTAAATAGATTCATGAGAAGGAATATAGTCCTTTTCCCCTTGTCTCTGATGAATTGAGATTTTTTAAAATAGAAAATTCATAACTAAATTTAACTTTTAGGCCATTAAGTGGGAATAATAAATAGAATAGAAATTTTAAAGAGAGCTATTAAGTAGCTGGTTATAAAACATTTGAATAAAAATTACTTTTTAAAAACTACTGTTAGGTTTTAAAAAGCCCTATAAAAACTATTATCATGGTTTTTTTACAGCTGTGCTTTGAAGGAAGAAGAATGAATTAATTTTAAAAGACATACATATTTTACACACCTTTTAAAAAATTAAACTTAGAATTTGTGCTTTTATATTCTTTGTATCCAATCCACTCCATACCTATTATTAATTTAAACATCTAGAAATACTTGGAAGGAAAAAGTACTGTACTTTAATTCTGGTCTAATGCACAAATGGCCTGCCCGTCGTTGGTAGGAGAGCCAGGCCATCCTGTGAGTTCAGGGCCCCATGCTCACCCTCTGTGTAGGCTCTACTTCAGCTCCTCTGTAGAGCCGTATTCTCCTGAGGCTGCATCCTGTCAAGAGCTTGAAAGGAAGGAGGAGGACTCTTTCACCCCTCTGCTCATCTCTCAGGACAGGTGCATAGTTAACTGTGAAGTCACATGGTCCTGCACAGCTCCTGCTGGCTTCCTGGCTGTGTAAGCAGAGGGTGTTAGGAAGCTAAGACTCTGAAGTAGCCACTGTCCAGCAAGCATAACTGTCCTTTCTGACCAGGCTCCTGATTTCTAGCACATGTTTGGACCCCGAATGCAGACCTGGTAGTGTGGAGCAGCAGAAGCTGGAAGCTCAGGTGCACTGGGAAGAAACACCATGCTGGCCAAAGGCAGAGGTGCTGGGATTTATTTACCAGCTTGGTCCCACATCCTGCCTCCTCTCCCACTGACTGGGAGCTTCCCTTTGCCTAAGTTTTCTTGTCTGTAATGATGACAATTCCCATCTTGTAGACTCTTTGGGAGACTTAAGTGTCAAGTGCCTGGCATAGGATAAACCTTCCAGAGTAAGTCCTATTATAACTAAAAGGCCTGGCTTCTGAGTCCTCACTTTTCTCATCTCTCCCCTGGCCTTTCAGGACTGGTGGAGGCTCAAGAGAATGCACTGTGAAGACTGCCAGGCTGAGCACATGTGCAGAACCCAGGTGGGGCCTGCGCTTGCGTCTGCTTTAGGATGCTAAGGCAAACCATTAGACCCGCTCTTTCATGAGCACCCTCAGTGGCCCTGAAAGACATTCTAAAGCCATTTTGGGACAGGTTGTCAACTTCCGAGCTCTGGAGGGTGCTATGAGAACCCAGGCAGCTAATTTGAGGTGGGAGAGACCACAGAAGCTCTTCTCCTGTAGCACCTGTTATGGCCCTTGTGTCTGTTTCATAAAGGACTTGCAGGGAACCCAGCTTTCAGAAAGCTGTTCGCTGCTTCTCTAATTCTCTTTCTTTCTTGTAGGTATTAATTCAACAAACGTTTGTGGGTATCTACCATGAACCAGACGTTATTCTTGTTGCTGGGGGCAGAGTGGTGAGTAAAAGGGAAATTATCTCTGTCTTATGAGATGCACAGATTTTACAGAAGACTCCAATAAAAACATGATTGCAAATTATGATTAAGTGCTACAAAGAAAAAAATGCAACCATGAGTTAGAACCTCAGGCAAAAACTCCTGAGATCATTTGTTCTGGGAAGCTGTCCTCCATTCCAGGATGTGGCATTTCAGCTGAGACCTACGGGACAGATTAGACTACTTGGCACATTTCAGATTCTGATAAGTCTGTAGGGGAAAACTGTAAAGGATTTTGAAATGAGCAGAAAACCCCAAACAAGCAAACACAGACACAAAAACTTTACAACTCTGTAAATTATCAAAAAAAAAAAAATAACCTGATAAGAATACACATATTTCTTGTCCATAGATATGTGAATTGTATCCAGTGTAATGCAGTTGATTATCATTCTCGGGATACTGACCAGTGCTGCCAGTTTTGTCTCTCTTTATAACTTTTTTCAACGCTGATTGGTGTGGCTCACTGGGTTGGGCGATGGCCTGTGAAACAAAAGGTCACTGGTTTGGTTCCTGGTCTGGGCATATGCCTGGGTTGCAGGCCAGGTCCCTGGTCGGAGAGCTGAACAATGTTTCTTGCACTGATGTTTCTTTCCCTCTCTTCCCCTCTCTCTAAAAATAAGTAAAATCTTTCGACAAAATAAATTTTTTTGCAGCATTTTATGGCTGTAAATGACAGTAATTTATTGTCAGAAATGACTATAAATTGTGCCTAGAGTCATTTCTTAAATGACTATAGAATTTTGAATTCTCTTTGTAGCTTCTTATGTCTGAACCTGTGAGCTCAGATCTTTATGTATCTCTAAGACGATTTGTCTGTAATTCATAAAGGACTTTTTTTTCTTTACTTACTCTTTTATTTTTTTATTATTATTTTTAAATATATTTTATTGATTATGCTATTACAGTTGTCCCATTTCTCCCCCATCATTCCCCTCCACCCTGCACACCCTCTCCCACCCACATTCCCCTCTTTAGTTCATGTCCATGTGTCATAAGTTCTTTAGCTTCTACATTTCCCATACTATTCTTGCCCTCCCTCCCCCTGTCTATTTTCTACCCACTATCTATGGAACTCATTCTCTGTACCTTTCCCCCTCTCTCCTCCTCCCACGACCCTGTTGCTAACCCTCCATATGATCTCCATTTCTGTGGTTCTGTTCCTGTTCTAGCTGTTGGCTTAGTTTGCTTTTGTTTTAGGTATGGTTCTTAATAGCTGTGAGTTTGCTGTCTTTTCACTGTCATATTTTTAATCTTCTTTTTCTTAGATAAGTCCCTTTAACATTTTATATACTAAGGGCTTGGTGATGATGAACTCCTTGAACTTGACCTTATCTGAGAAGCGCTTTATCTGTCCATCCATTCTAAATGACAGCTTTGCTGGATAGAGCAATTTTAGATGTAGGTCCCTGCTTTTCAAGATTTCAAATATTTCTTTCCAGCCCCTTCTTGCCTATAAGGTCTCTTTTGAGAAATCAGCTGACAGTCTGATGGGAACTCCTTTCTAGGTGACTGTCCCCTTATCCCTTGCTGCTTCTAGAATTCTCTCCTTCATTTGAATCTTGGCTAATGTAATTATGATGTGCCTTGGTGTGTTCCTCCTTGGGTCCAACTACTTTGGGACTCTCTGAGCTTCCTGGACATCCTGGTAGTCTATTTCCTTTGCCAGATTGGGGAAGTTCTCCTTTATTATTGGTTCAAATAAGTTTTCCACTTGTTGCTCTTCTTCTTCCCCTTCTGGTACCCCTATAATTCGGATGCTGGGACGTTTAACAATGTTCTGGAGGTTCCTAAGCCTCTCCTCACTTTTTTGAATTCTTGTTTCTTCCTTGTTTTCTGTTTGGTTGTTAGTTTCTTCCTTCTGGTCCACTCCATTGATTTGAGTCCCAGTTTTCCTTCCATCTCTATCGGTTCCCTATGCATCTTCCTTCATTTCACGTATTGTAGCCTGCATTTTTTCATGTAATTTTTGAGCAAAATCAACCAATTCTGTGAGCATTTTGATGACCAGTGCTTTGAACTGTGCATCTGATAGGTTGGCTATCTCTTCATGGTTTAGAGGAATTGGCTCTGGGGATTTTATTTGTTCTCTGGTTTGACCCATTTTTGGTGGTTTTTTTTTTTTTTTGGGGGGGGTCCGGTTGAGGCTGTTACGTAGTGAGGGGTGGAGCCTTAGGTGTTCCTCAGGGCGGGGCCGCCCAGTCGCTGGGTTGTGACGCTATAGGTGGGGGCGGGGTCCGAGAGGGAAGAATGACGCCTGTTCCACTCTCTCTGGGACTCTGGTCCCTTCTGCCGCTTCCCCTTCGCCTGGATTATCTGCACACGCTCTCGTGCTGTTAGGTAGTGAGGAGTGGAGCCTCAGGTGCTCCCCAGTGCGGGGACAGCCCAGTCGCTGGGTTGTGATGCTGTTTGTGGGGGCGGGGTCTGAGAGGGAACAATGGCGCCTGCTCCACTCTCTCCTAGATTCAGTCCCTTCCGCCACTTCCCCTCTGCCTGGACCGTCTGCGAGCGCGAATGTGGGACCACCTGGTCAGTCAGCCACCCTGTGTAGCCTCACTGGGTCTGCACAGTTGCCCCTCTGTGCCCAGGGTCTGCCAGCTGCTGCCTGTGGGCTCAGGGACCGCCAGCCACCACCTGTGCACCTGGGAACTGCCAGCCGCTGCTGCCTGCGTTCCCGGGTCCGCACCTCCACTTTTTCCTGCCACGACTCCGCCCCTCTTACCGGTCTGGATGAATGGTGGTTGGACTTCCGTACAGCTCAATTTTCTATAAGTTCTGGTTGTTTTCTTGTTTCTAAATATTTGTTGTCCTTAATTTTGGTTGTAAGAGGAGGCACAGTATGTCTGCCTATGCCTCCATCTTGGCTGGAAGTCCAGGACTTTTTTTTTTTAATTCTTTACTTCCATTGTTGACACCATTGCAGATGTCCCCATTCCGCCCACCCCAACCGGTTGCCTGCTTCCTCCCTGACCCCGCCCCCCTTTCCCTCTGGCTATCACCACACTGTTGTCTGTGTCCCCAGGTTATACATATACATTTTTGGCTAATCCCTTCAGCTTTTCTTCCATACTGCTCCCCTCCTCTCTGACTGCTGTCAGTCTGTTCCACGTATCCATGCCTCTGTTTCTATTTTGTTCATCAGTTTCCTTTGTTTATTACATTCCACATGTAAGTGAGATCATATGGTGTTTGAGAAATGACTTCATTTCTGAGGGAGTATGTAATGTTTTCCTATGTCTGGAGCATATTAGTAAATCAAATTATAAAATCTCTTAAAGGAGGTCTGTCTGATTGGTTTACAGAGATAATTAAACACAAAAATTGGATATTCCTAAAATTTTGAGAAAATAAGCAAATTGAACTTAATCAAATTTAAAGTATTCTTAAATGTGTTATTTTAAAAAATACTACTCATATAAAATCTAACTCAGAAATGCTTTAAGAATCTGAGTATACAGATTAGGCAAATCCTTGGCATGTGAAACTAATTTAATATAAAAATTGAGTTTAAAAAAATAGTTGTCCCTGATTTATTGATATTAAGCAAAATGCTTAACTCCTTGGGTTTGCTTTTCATAAACTAAAACAGATCTATTGATCAAGTATGCTCATGTTGCCCCTCTGTAGTGTTCCAGATTATGAAAAATGTAAGTTTGTGTTTAAGTAAATTGAGGCATTATTATGATGATCTTTTTATTTTAACAGTAGTTATGTTTTATATTGGCATCTTAATGATAATTTCCAAGATTGTTTGATAACAAGATTATGTGATAATTTCAAATTGCATTAATTAATAGATAATTTTTAGAGAACTAGATGCTTTCAAAGTAAGACATATTGAAACATTGATCATGTAGAATGATCTCAAAAAGAGTATAGACCTTTGACTACAAATAAAGGGTAAAGATTATTTAAGGGTCTTAAGAGTTTTTAAACTGGAACCACAGATTGGCAAAACCCCAGAAATTTCCAAAAAGAGAGAAAAGTTAAGAGTTCTTATAGTAAAAAGTGCATTCTTGAGAAGAATCTGTCCTGCATTCTTAGCCTATGAATTGGCCTGAGATAGTAACCCTCTGGATGACCAGTAGTCTGGATAGTGGATGTCAAGTGGTCTGGACATGTGAACATTCTCTTCTTAGTCCTTCAGGTGACCAGAGGGTTGCCTGGAGGTTTGATGTATATACTCAGGCATTGACACAGGACTAGAAAGTTCAAAAGTTCACATTTCCAGGCTAGTGAAAACAAGAACAGGATCATGTCCTCATGCCTCAACCTACATAATTTTAGCAATTTAGCAGCTTGGTTATGGTGACTCTGTTTTATTTCCTCACTCTGTTCCTCAACCATTAAGCATAATTTTACATTGGTTTATTTTTATGTGCTAGAAAGGCTACGTCTTTGGTTCAGGTTAATGAATGTGTTCTATTTCGCCACATTAAAAAGGGATGTATGTGGCTTGTAGGAAGTTGTATGATAAGCTTCGCTAGTCTGCTAAAGTGCTCACGTATGACAGATAGTTTTTAAATTAATCTTGCCCTTCAGTTTTCTTTATAAAATACTACTGATTAAGCCATACTAACAGCAACACTTACAGAGAAGTGCATCTGTGTACTTCTTTGTCTTTTTGCGAGGAAAAATATAGTTTTGCCCTCAAGCAGTGGCTTCAGATTTTTTTGGTCACTGTACCCTTTAACGCACTTAGGACTTAACAAGGATGTCAGCTTCTGTTTATGCACATTCTAAGCATCCACATTTACTCTGTTAAAAATGGAAATTGGGAAATTTAAAAAACACACCCTTATTGTTTCATTTGAAGATGGCAATGATAAACTGCTGAGGGAGGCAGAACATGCCATCCCTTAAGATGCAACTTTGGCGTAAAGATTATTTTAAGCTAGAAGCAATTGAGAAGCAGTTGCAAGAAAAGCTCTATCCTCCCATATTTTCCTAAAAACAGGCCATAAATTTGTAAAGGTATCCTTTTTCTTCTCTGTACTAGGAAGGACAGAGACAGTTCTTGATAATTATCAGCCCAGAGATGGCACCAGAGGAATCTACGTAACAAACCTCACTGAACTGAGCCACCATCTCCCATCAGTTTCTCCACACGTTTGCCTCACCACAGGTTGTCACCCCTAACAGCTCAGAGTTCTTTTCCTTCATCTTGTCACTTCTCTAAAAAATGTGTTGTTCTTTAATTCAGATGCTATATAAGCCCACGTACTAAGCACCCCTCTGAGCTGCTCGTTGCTGAGTACTCCCACATGTATGTAGAATGCCCATGTTAATAAACTTCTGTTTGCTTTTCTTTTGGTAATCTGCATTTTTTTGTCAGTCTAATTTATAAGGCCCCAGCTGGAGAACCTAGAGTAGGAAAAGGAAAAAGTTTTACTTTCCTCCTCATAACATAAATAAAATTTTAGAATTATTATTATAAAATCATCTCTGACCTCCTGGGCCCTGTGATCTGTTTCAGAATATTAGAAGCATAATGGAGGAAAACAAAGAACAAACAAACAAAAGCAAAACTGAAAGCAAACTGTATTTGCCTGGGTTTATAATTCATGAATCTGAAAAAAAACAAAACCCCCCCACAAAACAAAAAAGCTATGAAATGTGTGAAATCTTAGCAGGGTTCACAAAATTTCATAGGGCTTACATCCTTGGTCGACCATTTAATGGCTTTGCCTACAATACAAAGGGTCATTCTTCACTTTCAGTGTGGTATCTCTCTGTAGCAGAGTTTCTGTGTCACCAAAATCATTTCTGTGATATGTGTTGACTTCATATTCTTAATTATTTAATGGGGAATAAAAGGGTTTCCTTACATATGAATGAATTAAGGCTAAAAACAGTAATATATTCTAGGTTTATTTTAAATGTTTTATTGTCAGTTTGATTAAATAGGTAATCAAGTTACCTTAGGCACCACGATCCTATCATAACCAAGTGTTTAAGTCTGACAACTTTGATATTTGCTTCCCCAAATCAGATCATAAATGTGGGAAAAATAGGATTACTTTTAGGATATCTTTATACCTAAAACAGAAGGTCCCTAAAACATCAAAGAGAATGATAAGCGGAAAAACAATTCTCTGATTCTTCAGAGAAGGACTCAAAGTAATCGTTCAGTTTGACATGTTGCACTGAAAAGTTTCATGGGAAAAACTATCAAATCTGAAGAGATATCCAGAAATTGGAGACTTCCTGGGGAGTCCCTGAAGACTTGTCAATGCCTTTGGTGCCCACAGTGTCTTAATCTTGGGGGACGCTGATCAAAACTCTTCTGAAATAGTGCTGCCCACCTATGTTAGAGTTCTAGGTTATCAGGCAGCAACAGTCAACTGTTATCAGTCAAATTTCAGCCATTATTTAAAACGTTTTTTTGGCCATGGTCTTTCATTTGAATCCAGCATCTTTTGAGCCAGGGGCTTTTAATGGGGAATGCACATCAGACTTACCAATAGAGTCAGTCTGATGTGCATTAATTGATATAATTATATGATCCTTATTCTTTAGCCTGTTGATGTGACATTATATTAATTGATTTTTTAATGTTGATCTAGCCTTGCATACTTGGAATAAATCCTACTTGACCACTGGTGTATAATTCTTTTTTTGTATTGTTGGATTTGCTTTTCTAATAGTATCAAAACTGGAAATGCAGGTGTTCATGCTGCCTGTCACCTACCAGACCCAGTAAGCAGAGACAGGGATCAAATCTTTATTGGGTGCTTTACTCAGATGGCTAGAGATCTGAGAATATGAGGGTTTGGACCCTAACAGACGATCTTAAATTCCATTTTAAACCATCCTTTTTTATAAGAAGAAAGGTGTAGGTAAGAGGTTGGAATTCGGGGGGAAAAGTTAATCAGATAAAAGCAGCAGCATTCTTTCATCTGTGTCCTGGACAGAGGTCTTGAGCAGTGGTTTTTATCTGTGTCCTGGGCAGTGGACATCTAGTCCTGGAGCACAATGGCTCAGATACTATCTTGACTGCTTGCAGTCCTCCTGAGGCACAAAGATGAAAACTGTTTATGGGCTCCTGGAGTCAGGGTGAGTCATATCTTCAGTTCCTGGAAAAATAGCTTATACATGCATTGATTACTAAGCTTATTAGCTATTACCTAAACTAAAATTTTCCAACATTTGAGTCCCCCATCAGTATTTTGTTGGGGATTTTTGCATCTATATTCATGAAAAACATTGGACTGTGGTTTTCATTTTGTGTATTGTCTTTACCTGGTTTTGGTATCAGAGTGATGCTGGCTTCATAGACTAAGTTAGGAAGTTATTCCTTCTGCTTCTATCTTCTGGAAGACAATGTGCAGAAATGGCATCATTTCCTCCTTAAGAGTTTGATAGAATTCACCAGTGAAACCATGTGTGTCTGGTGCTTTCTTTTGTGGAAGGTTACTAATTTCTGAATCAATCTTACCAAGGCCTATTGGCAAGGTAAAATAACACTGTTGATGCACCTACATAAATAATCAGGCCAAACCAGAGACCAGCCCTATGCTGTGATCAGAAATAATCTTCGAGATTATTATGGTCACAAGGGAGATTCTAGGAAAAGATTTTGGAAAGCTTTGAAATGGGAAAAAATTAAGACAGGACTTGGGGGTGTTCAATGCAGGTGACCCATCCAGGTTATCTTTAGCTTTTACTGGCTTTGAGCTCTTTTTATAAGTCCATAGTTTGTAGAAAACAGATAACTTATAAAAAGCTGATAGTAGATAATTCCTATCCACAGAAATGCAAATTCTGTTAGGTGAGATACAATTAATTGTTGCTGTGTAGATATTGGCCAACTTTGCCAGTTTTATATCTATCTGTAAATGCTTTTCAGTATTCTTTTATTATTATATATGTGTGGTGTTTTGAATTTTTCTTTTAATTCTTTAAAGTCTTCTTCAGCATTCTACTGGTTAGAATCTTTTAAATGTGTTCATTTTATATGATAGCATGATTTTGCTTTTATAAAAAAAATTGTCTTTCAACAAAAATAATGGAAACTCTTCCTAGAAAATGCATTGAGTATATTCACACCAAACATCACCTGCAATTTAGGCATCTACAGCCCTGTAAACTCATTAGTAAAATCCTGAGAATTCTCCAAAGGCAGGCCAAGGTGACTTGATCTAATTATTATTTATTTATTTTTTTACCCATGAGACTGAGTTTAATGGCAGGACGGGTCGTTTATACATTTGGTTAGCACATCATATATGTCTTATTAGGAATGTCCTTCTCTGCATTTCTGAGCAGTCTTTTTAAAAAAAGATTTTTTTAATTTATTGATTTCAGAGAGAGGAAAGAGAGGGGAGAGAGAATGGAGAAAGAGAGAGAAACACTGATTTGTTGTTCCACTTATTTACGCACTTATTGATTGATTCTTGTATATGCCGTGCCCAGGGATGGAACCCACAACCTTGGTGTATTGGGATGATGCCCTAACTGACTTAGCTACCCAGTTGGGCTCCTGGGTAGTCTTAATTCACATTTCCCATTTATTCAGAGAGATGGAGGAAATTGGGTTACTGTATTGGCAGTATCAGGATGGAATTTTTTAGTTGGAAGGAGTTTTGAAGTTGAAGACCCTGTACAAAATTCAATGAAACTTAAAAAGAAGACTATTAAATTGTCTTGAAGAATCTTGATTTTCAGTGTAGCCTCAGATGCAAGGTTACAATAGTACGTGATAACATACTTTAAGGAGTGCCTTGGAAAGAACCCAGGGTGAAAAATCAGGTGACCTAATTTCTGGTGTTGGCCCTGTCCTTGAGCAACTTCAGGTGGGTCCTTTGAAGATTTGTGCCCTTAAATGACACAGTGGGATGACTGCTCTACTCTTCTTGCAGAGTTGGGTGAGAGTCAAGTGGGATGATATGTGTTAAAGTATTTTAAAATACTGGGAAATGAATGAACGCTATTCAAATAATAAAAGCAAAGTCTGTTTATTCAGAGCTCACCAGAGTATAGAGTCACAGTAACAGGTTTGGCAAACACTTGAAGCATGCAGAGGAGGAAAAATTTATAGTGGACAAAAATGACTGCTCACATGTGCCCTGATGGGTGCTTCTGGGCAAGAGAAGCTGAAGACACTAACCAGAGGCAGACATCCCATGTGCCTGGTTAGGGGAGCACATTCGGTTCTCTCTGGTTGGTCCTACATTGTAAGCATGGACAAAAGCTAGGGTGTCTGTCAGCTATTGATCAAGTCCTGGCCATTTGGGGCTGATTATTCCAGAAGCTATGTTTTAGCTTCCTGGATTGTCACTAGAGATAGCCACCTGACTCCTTACAACAGGCTGCTTCTTGGGTGTTTATTGTAGATAAGGGATTGGTTTCCTGGAAGGCCGAGGCAGGTTGTAGGTCAAAGTTGTGTTTTTATGCATGTTCTGGCTATTGTCCTTTGGTGTATTCAATTTTTCAATGTGTATGCTATAAAATTCTGAATACGTGACTAAACTTATTTTTGAGACTAATATTCTAGATTTATTCATATTCTTTTTTAAAAAAGATTTAATTCATTTACATTTTTAGAGAAAAGGGAAGGGAGAGAGAAAGAGTAGGGGAGAGACATTGATGTGAGAGAAACATCGATGGGTTGCCTATTGTCCCAGGACCAAACCTGCAACCCCAGCACGTGCCTTTGACTGAGAATTGAACCTTTGACCTTTCACTTTGTGGGATGATTTCCAACCAACTGAGCTACACCAGTCTTAATATTTTTAATATTCTTAAAGAAAATCTGAAAATATTATTTGAACTAAGTAGACATTCCCAGAAACTTCCTTGAGAAAGCAACAGATGTTACTATTTAAAGATTTCCTTTAAATCTGCTTCCAGGAAAGCTGAGTCGGTGTAAGTGTGAATTTCTTTTCCCAGATCCTGGCTTAGGGCAGGTGGATGGGGGAGGGGGAAGCAGCTGCACGGAATTGATATCCCCAGCGTGCTGTCTGCTCATTCCCTAATTTTTATATCCAGAACCACAGAATTGGAAGGGGTTAAAATGTGACTTGTCCAGCCCTGGAAGAGCATTTGTAAATTGTTTTTTAAAAAAGTTCAAATGAGACTAAGATACCATAATCTTACCTGGCAGCTGATTATGGGATTAAACTTCTAGAAAAGTCAAGTGGAAAAGACAGTTAGGAAGGAATGAGATGAGAAGCAGTGCCTGTGGGGCTGACAGCTTCATTGGAGATGTTTCAGGGGGTGAACACACATCTGTTACACGGCCGTCCTGGTACCATCACTGACTGACTTCAGCAGGCGTTGTATAGACCGAGTTAAATCAGTTAACGGCCTCCTCGCCAGATGTTTCCACTTTTCTGAATTGGACATCACAGCTACATGCATTTAAAAACCTCTTGGCTAAACACTTTCATTCCTCTGTTTTCACTTCCTTAGCAGCAGGCATCTCCAAGTATTTTTTTCAACAAACTTAAAAAAAAACCACTCAAACCTACATAAAAATTACAAGTGACAGGACAATGAAACATTTTTTCCCTGAACTATTTGAGGATAAATTGAGATCATAATACTCCATCACGCCCAAATACTTCAGTATGTATTTTTTTTTTTTACAAACAATAGCTTTATCCTCCTTCACAACCATAAAATACCTTTCAAAATCAGGAAAATAACATTGATGCCTTACACACTATGTAATAATACATTCCCTAAGATTACCACTATCTAATCCTCAGACTCCTTGTAGCATTAACCCTTAAACCCAAGTTTAGCAAGATGATGGATATAAGATTAATAGACTCAAGTAAGTAGCTTTTCTAAGTTAGTAATAGCCAGCTATAAGATGTGATAAAGATATTTTTCACACTATAGCAAAAATTATACTGTATCAGGAATATAACCCTAACAAACTCAACAGAAAATACACAAAAGATGTTCATTTTAGGGGAAATGTCATAAATTTAGGTATTTCCTTTTAGTCACCCAAAAATGGCCCCAAAGATGAAAGGAGAATAGAAAAGAAATGCAAACTCCATCACATAAAACATGAAGACATTTAAAATCCTAATCCTCTAAATGGGAGGAAATGCTCTGAAAGCAGTAAAAGTCCCATGAAATGTAGGGAGTCAGAGTGTGCAGTTAAAAATAGATAAATGAGGGACTTGCAGAACAATTTCTATAATACCATTAAGTTTATGTGTAAAAAAAAAACCCCACATAAAAATGACACTACATTGTTTGACCATGCTATGTGCTTTCTGTGAGAACACGTGCATGTATTTCATTAAAAGTCTGAAAAGATCATATGAAATTGATAAGACAGTTACCTCTGGGAAGCAGGAGCAGGGATGGGTGAGGTACACATATTCAAGAGGAACATTAGCACGAGGAACATTAGCTTTGTCTGTTGTGCTTTAGTTTTTTGGAATTGCTTTAAAATGTACTTATATTGCTTATGTAATTAAAATCCAATTAAAAGCTAACTTTAAAAATTACTGTTTTTTCTTCTGTTGTCAAGCAATAGAAATCAGATCAGGCCAACTTCTTTTCCTGCCATGTGTCTACGACCCACTTCAACTTGCAGAAATGTAGCTGAAGATGGTCTGAAGTATTAAACGACTCTGGGAGAAATAAAAAATAATTGGGAAAATAGCTCTTACACATCACTACAAAAAATTCATGGCTCAAATAAAGGTGAGGCACAGGCTGGATACAAAGGAACTTAGACAAAAGTTTAAAGCATAGTGTGGGCTAGTTTGGGCTTCCTCACAGCATGGCTGCTGGGTTCTCAGAGTTGGTGCCCTAAAAGAGCCAGGTTGAAATGCATGACATTTTTATGGTCACATAGTCTCTGGGGTCCCATAGCATCAATTCTTTCACACTCTGTTGGTTAAGACTATGACAGAGTCATCCCAGATTCAAGTGGAGGAAACTGTTGGTTTGTTAAAAGAAGCTTCAGGATCCCACTTAAAGGGAAGGGGAGTGCATTTGAGATCTTGCTTCCTGACATACTGTCAATTTGGCTCAAGCACTTATAAAAATTCTCTACAGGTTTGGATTTTTTAATGTCAACTTTTATTTGGTGTAGTCAGCAGAATTCCGAAGAACCTCACCATGCAGATTTGACCCAGTGCTAGGTACCTGCACGGGTTCACGGAGCCTCACCTGCTCCCAGCTTCACATTGGATGAACTTGGTGAGTTCCCAGAAGACAAGGACTTTAAAGGTCATTGATTGCAACCAAAATAGTTTTGTTTACTAGAAAGGACATCACATAAAAAACACTCTGCCATCTCATTGAAAAGAACCTTATCAGGTGACTAACCACAAATGGACATCTACTCCTGTCTCACACTCACCTCCACCTACAACAGACACCAAAGACTCCTCAAGGATGAGAAGCCACTGACACCAGAGGCAGGCAGCTACCCCACCACCCCAAAACATTGATAGACCTGTATACCTACGGATTGATATTGAATTCAGAAACCATTTGTTTGATTTTCTTTACCTGCCAACTAATGATATTAATTATAATAATAGTTATACTTGTTCTTTGGGTTTTTCAGTATAGTCCAACTGCTTATGATTACTGAACATGAGATACCTTTAATGTTCTGTTTAATGGCTTACATGAATGTTATACTAGATGCAAAATACAGAAAAATGAGACGGATGGAAAAACTTGGATGGTGATAGTTCACAGGATACAAATGATCCAGAGTGTGTTATTCAGTGAAGGCCATATGCCCTGACTGCCTTTCGTTCACTTGCTCTTCCCTCTTAGAAACATTTGGCCTCAACTCACATACCACAGTTATGGTATGGCAGCATCACCAGTGATCCACTATTTTTAATAAGACAAGGTTGAGAAGTCCTAGGAAGGAGCCTTCCTGGTGCTGTGAAATCACGATACCTCACTGAAAGGTTGGTCATTAGTGCATTCTTCAGATTGATTTATGACGAAAAGGGAGAATTGTGCAAGAATACGGGGTGCTGTAGTAAATTATAAATACCTAACTGGGCAGGTCATGGTGGGTAGTCACCCCCACGCATGTGAAGAGGTTTATCTTTGTGTTAAGCAAGCCCTGTCCATTGTTCTTGTGCAACTAGGTTAACACATCTTTGAAATGCCAGAGTAATCTTCTTGTTCAGAGGGAGGTGTAACCACCCCCAAGGGAGCACACGATCTTCTTAACTATCCTGTACCTTGTTTTCAGTTACCTTTTTGTGATCTTCCTTACATTCTCTCCTTAATACACACACACATACAACAGGGTGCGGCAGAAGTCCTGCCTGCCTGAGGGTTTGGTAGGGTAATAATGTGGGTGTAATAATTTGTAGTTTTAATTTAAACATTTCACCTAAAATGTCATATGGTGTGTTTGAATATGATATTGTTATGTTACAGAATTACATGCTTATGATTTTGTAATAAAAGATTTTGTAATAAAAAAGGGGCGTTATTTGGGCCGGACCCTGTATAAAACTGCAAAACTGTTATTCTCCAGAGCATTTGACATCTTGCTCCCCAGCATGTTGTCAGTTCAGCTCAAATAAACTCTTAAAAAAATTCTCTTTACAAAACCCTGAGAAATGGGAGGTATTGTTGGGTTGTTTTTGGAAATGACAACCTGAAGCTTAACTATATGCAGAAGAGCATTTGAAAAAAAATCCAGACATCTGAGCTTCACAGGCAAAGAGAAACACTACATTATCCTTTATGAAGTGAGTTTAATAAACAGTGGATTTTTCAATAGACTGTCCCATGTTTTAGAATCTGGATTTGGTGGCTTGAAGTATGAAGAAAATACAACATTCTGAAACAGATGTTATTAAGTCTATTGCTAAATTATACAGTATGTACTGATATGCAAAAAAATATGCTCTGTGAGAGGCCTCTGGGTCAGACAGACTCAGGGGCCAGGTATATCTTTCAGATTCATATTAGGTTAATACCCACTGATTCCTGCTATTTCCCTCTTTTCATTGGTTGGGTATACCTTCTTCCTCCCTCCCATTCTTCTGTTTGTCCTGTTGCTTTTCATCTTGGCTCTTCATTTTTTTTTTAAATTTAATATATATTTTTGATTATGCTATTACAGTTGTCCCATTTCTCCCCCATCATTCCCCCTCCACCCTGCACACCCCCTCCCACCCACATTTCCCCCCTTTAGTTCATGTCCATGTGTCATAAGTTCTTTAGCTTCTACATTTCCCACACTATTCTTGCCCTCCCGTCTATTTTCTACCCACCATCTATGCTACTTATTCTTTGTACCTTTTCCCCTTCTCTCCTCCTCCCACTCCCATGTTGCTAACCTTCCATGTGATCTCCATTTCTGTGGTTCTGTTCCTATTCTAGTTGTTTACTTTTGTTTTAGGTGTGGTTATTAATAGCTGTGAGTTTGCTGTCTTTTCACTGTCCTATTATTTATCTTCTTTTTCTTAGATAAATCCCTTTAACATTTCATATAATAGGGGCTTGGTGATGATGAACTCCTTGAACTTGACCTTATCTGAGAAGCAATTTATCTTCCCTTCCATTCTAAATGAGAGCTTTGCAGGATAGAGCAATTTTGGATGTAGGTCCCTGCCTTTCAAGACTTCAAATACTTCTTTCCAGCCCCTTCTTGCCTATAAGGTCTCTTTTGAGAAATCAGCTGACAGTCTGATGGGAACTCCTTTCTAGGTGACTTTCCCCTTATCCCTTGCTGCTTCTAGAATTTTCTCCTTCATTTGAATCTTGGCTAATGTAATTATGATGTGCCTTGGTGTGTTCCTCCTTGGGTCCAACTTCTTTGGGACTCTCTGAGCTTCCTGGACTTCCTGGAAGTCTATTTCCTTTGCCAGATTGGGGAAGTTCTCCTTTATTATTGGTTCAAATAAGTTTTCCACTTGTTGCTCTTCTTCTTCCCCTTCTGGTACCCCTATAATTCGGATGTTGGGACGTTTAACGATGTCCCAGAGGTTCCTAAGCCTCTCCTCATTTTTTTTGAATTCTTGTTTTTTCCTTGTTTTCTGTTTGGTTGTTAGTTTCTTCCTTCTGGTCCACTCCATTGATTTGAGTCCCAGTTTTCCTCCCATCTCTATTGGTTCCCCATGCATCTTCCTTCATTTCACGTATTGTAGCCTGCATTTTTTCATCTAATTTGTGAGCAAAATCAACCAATTCTGTGAGCATTATGATCACCAGTGCTTTGAACTGTGCATCTGATAGGTTGGCTATCTCTTCATGGCTTAGAGGAATTGGCTGTGGAGCTTTCATTTGTTCTCCGGTTTGAGCCATTTTTGGTGTTTTTTTTTTTTTTGGTTGTTGTTGTTTTGTTTTGGTTTTGGTCTGGTCGCGGCTGTTATGTAGGGAGGGGTGGAGCCCTAGGTGTTCCCCAGTTCAGGGCAGCCAGTCGCTGAGTTGTGACGCTGTATGTGGGGGCGGGGTCTGAGAGGGAACAATGGCGCCTGCTCTGCTCTCTCTTGGATTAGTTCCTTCTGCTGCTTCCCCTTCGCCTGGATTCTCTGTTCGTGTGAATGTGGGACCACCTGGTCAACCAGCTGCCTTGCGCGACCAGCACAGTTGCCACCCCATGCCTGGGGTCCACCAGCCGCCGCCTGTGGCCCTGCCAGCCACCTGCACACTTGGGAACCACCAGCCACTGCCTCCTGTGTTCCCAGGTCCACACCTCCACTTTTTCCTGCCATGACTCCGCCCCTCTTACTGTTCTGGGTGAATGGTTGTTGGACTTCCGTACAGCTCAATTTTCTATAAGTTCTGGTTGTTTTCTTGTTTCTAAATATTTGTTGTCCTTAATTTTGGTTGTGAGAGGAGGCACAGTGTGTCCACCTATGCCTCCATCTTGGCCAAAAGTCCCCTTTTTTTTTTTTTTTTTTTTTTTTTTTGACAAAATGCTTTTGATCCCACTCTGCTGACTCCTACCTTGCACTCAGCTAGCTTAGTGTGTATTTTTCTACATGAGATTCTGGCTAAGCCCCAGTGTGTTTCTGGGCCCTCCTGTGCTCTATGGTTTGGAGGCTGCACCCTTATATTTTGTTTCTGTGCCTTTGGCCCATACTTGTATGATGGGAACTTTCAATTCCTGCTGCCAGCTTCTCAGCACAGTCCCCTTGGCATGTAAGTCCAGCACAGCTGCTGCTGGAGAGTCAGCTGTGCTCAGCTGTTGAGAAGGTCATTCCATGCGGCTCCCACGTCTCTCACTACCTTTTCCAGGAGAAACTCCCATGTGTTCTTGGTCAAGGTCTCTGTGGACTCACCCACTTTGTGAAATCAAATTGCAATGAGTATGACAGATAGGGAATGAATGGTGGTGCGCTGGCCCAGTGTGCAGAGGAGCCATATGCAGCTGAGTAGATGCCACTGAAAGGGTTCTCAGTCACCCATGGGGGCCTTCTTCCTTTCCTGGCTCTCAGATCACAGGGTTGGTCAAGATTTCTGTGGGCACTATGCCCTCTTGACACATGCCCGGGAGCCCAAGCAGCCAGGAGGACATTTAAGGCCAGTGGCATTTGGGTCAGACGGTACTGCTAGGCATAGTTGTTAAAGTCATCCTTAACATTTTCTTCTTCCTGTTTGTTGCAGGGTAGAGAAATGAACTGATCCAATAACCACCTGGACTACTTTTAGATCTCCACCCTAGCCTCAAAAGGGTTTCTAATATGACCTCTAATGTTGCTGCTATAAAATTGAGACCTTTCTGCAGATGCTGCTCCTAAATCCTTTGCTCTTGCCCCTCTTTCCCTGTGCACAAATGACCACTATGGCCATAAAACAAAGTTCTGCTTATTAATAAAGTAACTGATTTTGGCATCTGAAAACTAACAGAAATTAGAATTCTAGAGTAAATCGTTGAATAGATGAAATGAATTTAAATCAATCACCTTTCTTAAGTTTTTAAAGAAGGTTTAATTTTATGTCCCTCGTCATCTTTTGATTGTTCAGTCTTTAAATTCTGTACATCAAAGTTTTAATCCAGAATGAACACAAAATGCTCTGGGCCACCTTCCCAGACAATCCAACTGTGCTTCGGGAGTACAGGTGAACTTATGCAATCTCCTGCTGGGAAATCATCAAAGGCTCACCAGAGTCCCCACACCTGCTGCTGTTTGGCTTCTTGGGCCAGTGCTTGCCCTTCAGCAATGTCACGGATAACATTTATCGAGAGCTTACATGTCCTCACCTGATCTCTACACCTTGTATGGCTTTCTCAGAATAGGCTATATTATGACTAAATTTTCGTTGTGTTGCAATGAAGTCACACTTCTCAAATACTGGCTACATTAAGAGAACAATTGTTTAGGTAGCTACTCTTACTATAAATGCTCTTGCCATCCTCCATTCATTCTTGCACTTTTAAAATAGATTTGTTCACTATTAACAGTTGTTTCTTTTATGTGAGTCTATTTGCTGAATGACAAATCCCACAGTAATGCCACTTCATGTTGGACAATGCCAGGCACTGGCCCTGTTTGAAAGGTTGAGATGGCTCTTTCTCAAGGCCCATTCCAGTTTCGGCTTTTCTGTTATGACCAGTGAGTTGTGATGGAGACACCTGTCCAACAGGAAGCAGACAGAAATCCTAGCTCACTGATGTATGAACTTGGGTCCTCTGACTGGCTCAGATGACCATGCATCACAGGTCCAGCTGCCCCTAGTCCTGATCTGAACCAGTGACCTCAAAACCAGAGTTTTCTTCCCAACCTGCTGAAACCTCCTGTCACATGTTATTTTTATTTTGAAACACTGGCTCAGCTTGCAGAGCTCCATACCCTCAGCACCCATGTCATGGTCAGATGGGTGGAAGAGAACCCGATTGCCTACGGACCTAGATTTTCCTGCAACTTTTTCTTTTTATCACAACTAGTGGAGAGTAACTGCTTCACTCAGGAAGATTAGCCCCCCAAGAGGCCTGACTAGGGACTGGTTCCACATCACAGGCTTCAGCCTGAGGGTCAGAGGAGGGGAGGGCTAGAAAGTGTAACGGTACAACTGATAGCTGTTCTTTGCCCCCACTTCCACTTTCAAGCTGTTCCCCAACTGGGCCTAACTGACCCCTACTCAATCTTGCCCCACCCCCACTCCCTCAGTGGGGCTTGGGAGAAAACAACCTGGGAACCATCAGGAAAATGGTGATAGGAGTAGGTTTATGTCTTGATTCCCCTCTTAAACTCTCCTTTCCATAATCCGGTTGCACCCTTGCACTTCAGTCTGTCTATAAGAGGGTGGTCCCCAGGCCTGCACACTGACATTTTAACCTAGACCCTAGTGCAATCCTCAGGGCCTTGCTCTCAGGGAAGATCATCTGACCTGCAAATGCAGGCCTACTGGGCTTTGGGAATTCTCTCTTTGGTGCCATAGCATCCTGTCTGCTAGGATAGTGCGAATAGCTGAGACTGCCCCATGTCTTACTGCTGATGGGGACCCCTGTGCTTCTCAGTCATACCCTCACCTCCTCAGGAGTCCAACCACTTGAGGGGTATTCCCAGAAGTTTGACAGATGAGAATTATATTACTGGTCAAGCTGGACTGGACACTGGGGCTCAGACCTGAGCCCCAGAAGAAGCTTTTTACAACATCCCCCTGCCCAAAATTGAAATTGCCCATCGAGTCACAGGCTGGGAATCAGCCTGATAGGTTTTCCGATGAGGGAGATTGAGTGCATGTGTCTGACGAAAGGCAGATTTCTAGGACCAAGGAAGTCTAGAACATCCATGATTTGGGAATTTTTCAATCCTCCTCTTCCTCTTTTGGGAAGGAATGACCAAATAGGGGAAAGAAAGCAGAAGTTTTTCTCCTAATATCTTATGAAGGCAATAATTTCTTTTTTATTTATTTTTATTTATTTATTTTTATTTCTTTATTTTTAGAGAGAGGGGAAGGGAGGGAGAAAGACAGGGAGAGAAACATCAATGTGTGGTTGCTTCTCACATGGCCCACACTGGGGACCTGGCCCACAACCCAGGCATGTGCCCTGACTGGGAATCGAACCGTGATCCTTTGGTTCACAGCCCACACTCAATCCACTGAGCCACACCAGCCAGGGCAAAGGCAATAATTTCTATTCCATAAGCTACAGTGGGTTGAATAGTGCTCTGCCCACCACCAATTCACATCCACCCAGAACCTCAGAATGTACTCTTATTTGGAAATTGAGTCTTTGCAAAAGATCTTGAGGTAAAATCATTTGAATTCAGGGTTGGTTCAAAATCCAATGACTGGTATCCTTATAAGAAGAGGAGAGGACACAAAGAGACACAGAGACACACAGAGAGAAGGTGAAGGCAGACACTGGGGTCATAAGGAGCTGGAAGAGGCAGGAAGGATCCTTCTCTAGAGCCTTTGTAGGGAGTGAGGCCCTGCCAACACGTTGGTTTCAGAGAAAAAATTTCTGTTGATTTAAGCCATCCAGTTTGTGGTACTTTGTTATTGCAACCTTGGAAAACTAATATGCAACCTAAGGCAGCTATAAGGAGATATTAGGAGAGAGGGATGGAGAGAGAGAGAGAGAGAGAGAGAAATTGTTCTCCCTGTAAAACCTCAAGGACCTATGAGCATACACCAGGTGACCCTCAGTGGGAAGTTGGGCCTAGTGCTCACACTGCCCCCCCATGAAGCCTTGCCTTGTAGTGGTCCCTGGCTGGTCATTGCTTAGCCTGCAGCCACCTCCTCAGTGGACAGGAAGGAGGGTGGGTGCATCCCACACTCAGCAACCCTGCATGAGGGCCCTCATTAACCAGTCAATCTGCAAGGCGTACTGTGGTCTCAGAATCACTTCCAACAATCTGTTTGATGAGACTTTCCCGATGAATAGTGAGCCATTACAATGAATCACGGTTTTTATTAAAGTTATGACTGACTCCAAAATATTTTGTTTATACATCCACTCAGAGTTGATTTAGGGTTTTGTTGACTGTAGGAATCTAGCTCTGATGCTGTTATTGGCATCCTGAGGGTGATTTATTTTTGTAGGGAAAAGGAAAAACTCAGGCAGAACAACTGTTTCAAAAAAGTGGTTCCTAGTTTCTGTCAAATCTTTCCCTTACCCTGAGCCGGTAGGAGGCAAGATGCCAGCTGAAGTGCTAGCTCAGGAAGCTCTACGGAAACGTTGCCATGAGAGAGGTGCCCAGGGACCAGAGAGGACCTGACTGATAAAGGAGATTGTTCAGCATCCAGGAATGGTGGACTAGCTATCCAGGAATGGGTTTCATGAAATTTTAAAATAACTTAAAACTGTGAGCTTTGTTAATGTCAAGGGACATTTTTATATGATTTGAGAAATCCTGTAACTGTTTACGTTTGATCACAAAATCTCACCTGTGTGGGTTACAGGTTTAATATCTTAATTCTTCTCACTTCCCTGTCTCTCCAACTCCCTCTGAAGGACAAAACCTGGATTATCCTCTCTCCTGGATTATTCTTTCCCCTGGATTATCCTCACTGCCGGATTATCCTCTCTGCTGGATTAGCCCTCTCTGCTGGATTACCCTCTCTCTGGATTTTTCTCTTTCCTGGATTAGCTCTCTCCTAGGTTATTTCTCTCTGTACCTCCAGCTCCTATCACAATGCTAGACTCAGAGTAGAATGAGTACAGGGAGTATCTGTTAAATTGAATTGAATAAGCATCAAAAATCCAAATGTAACACATGGTTTTAAAAAATTATGTAATCAAATAGTAAGGAACATGACTGAGGAATCTGATTAATCGAGGAACATAAAAAGATTATGATAAAAATTATTAAAGAAACTAAGTTGTTCTATGCAAAAAAGCAGAGCTAGACTCCATAGAGTCTAGAACAGGAATGTCAAACTCATTTTCACCAGGGACCACATCAGTAAGGCTAATGTGAAAATGACACTCCTGGTCTAGAAGTAATAAAGAATTTAATTATATTGAAAAACAGCAGAGTGAAAGGATAATGACAATCACCTGGACAGCACACCTGTGGTGTCTGCATGGTTCCTCCCTGACCTGCCTAATAAGGTGGCAGCCCAGCGATGGGGCGGAGCTCATAAGAAGGCCGGTGAGCTTGAGCAGAAGTTTGATACAGTTCACCAGGCTTCACTGCATACTGAATTTCCGGGGTTCTCTCTCACCAGAGGAAGTCAGGGTGTATTTTCTGCCAGCAAATATTAGTGTTTCTCTATCTTGGTGTGATAGGAAATGGAAGAAGAAATTGAGGGCAGCGCTGATAACAGGCATAAACCCAAGAAAGGCTGAAATTTCCACAGGGCTGACTCCTCTTCATACCTATTTGCTTCCAGAATTCCTTGGAGACACATTGCAAGGAATACTACAACTTATTAGGTAGTATTAATATCCCTATGAAGTGATAACTGACATTCACGTTCGAACATTGAGCTTTCAGAGAAGAAAATGAGTGCATAAAACCATTGACAACTTGCAGTTTAGATGCCCGGCTGTGGCTGGGACTCCCGTGTGTTTAGATTACATTAGTTGAAGTGCCTCCAACTTCTGGCAAAAATCTGTTTCATTCTTTATGCTGAAATAATTTTTGACTGAAATAGGTAGTGTAAACCAACTCTATTTAGTTTTATGTATCTTACCCTGGGCCACAAATAGTGGTAGAAAAGCTTCCAAAGAAAAGTGACTTTATAAAACTGCTAAATTTCTGGTCCAAAGGGACATGTTATAGGGAATCTCTGCAAGATACCGTTAACTCTAAGCCAAACAGGAGTAATGGCACTTAACAAAAAAAAGTTTTCTAGATATTTTGTAAATGCTGTCATGACAGTATATCAATAATACACTATCTCAAAGAAAGATGTGTACTCTCACTATTTGTTTGATGCCAGTCTAATGGGTTTTTCTACTTGTAGATATTCACTCTGTGATTTAGTTAAAAGTGAAGCCATACTCAGTAAATTCTACAGCTTTAAATGTCCTTTTTCTCTAGTGAATAGGATAAAATCCTCCAACCTTTTAAATACTGGTCTGAAATACACATGAGTGACTGTTGTTAGAAATGCACAAGAGATGGAGGTGGGAGGAACTGGGCAATTTGATCCAAGTGCCTTTATTTGATGCCAAACTTGCAGGTGGGCTGAGTCGGGGATAGACTGCAGCCCTGGGGGGAGGCAGGAATGGGGTTTTTAAATGAAAAGGCGTGGGGTTTGGGAGGGGATAGGGTAGCAGTTAGTCTCTCGTTCTTCCAGGTAGGTGCCTCAGGGTTCCAGGATGTGATCTGGGACAATGGGTTAGGTAAAGGGTTGGGCTGCTCCCAGGTACAGGAGGGTCAGTCTGACCGCTGGCCATTGTAGCTGGTGCCAGATGTCTACTGTGTGAAGTGGGAGAGAGTTTCGATCAAGCCTCAGGCTATCAAGCAAGTCAGGATAATTGAGTCATGGGCAGTACAGTGGGTTGGAAACTGGTTTGACCCTTTCAACTGTGTGACATTATCTATATCTACATTACCAATACCTTGAATCTGTTACCAATAATGGATGGGGTGACAGTGAAGATAATGAAGGAAACAGAAATACATGAAATTAACAACATTTAGGTTAGGCTTTCTCACATGAAAATTTGTAGTGAAAATAATCCATTCTAGTCAACTAGAAAATTTTAATAACCATTCTCAAATTTGTTCCATCTTCAAGTTTGTTGTTCAATATATTTTAATCTTTTAAAAATTTGGTTTGATAATATAAACAAATCAATAAAGAATGAGGAAATTCTTGAAGTAGTAGGAATAGTGGAATGAAGAAATCATTTACAAATCAAACCATTAAGCCAGTGTGATGACTTATGGGATGTTTGCCTAGTCTAAAAGGATCTCTCTACAAAATAATAGTAATTTTTTTCAATACTCACTTTTCTTTAATGACCACCATCTTCCTGAAGGACAGGAGCAGGCAGCTAGGCAATGGCAAGAGATGTTCACTTGAAGATCTGCCCTGATTGAAGGTTTTCCTGCATGCTGGAAGGCCCCTTCCTGGCAAAAATACTCTCAAACCAGTGTCTGGGACTCCTTGCTGTCAGGATTCAGTTTCTGTCATGTATATGACTCCTAGTCCACCTGCCTATCTGGACTCAGAAGAAAAGCAAGCTCCTGGCCTTGGAAGTCCTAGACTCCAGAATGGAGCTGCTGTTGTTACTTCCAAAGAGGATGACACTGCCAAAGTCATCCTTCCTCAGCACGACCAATTGCTGGAACATTCCAGTGATGAGGGTCTGGGTAAGCTCTTCTAGGAAGTGGTACTGGAAGTACCACAAAGACCAGTCATTCTCATCAAAGTGCTACCCAAAACATGACAGCGCCACAGAGAGTGTATCCTCATTGAAGTACTTGCACTTAAATTCATTCAATACACAGGTATTCTTGGGCAGATAAGCAAAGTGGTCCTTGACCCTTGGCTCAGTAGGTAGTCCAGGCTTACATGCATCCATCTCTTTCTCAGGAGCAGAGGTGGCTGAGTCGTTTTCTGTTTCTGCTCAGCCTGGAGTTTCTGCTTCTTCTCCCAAGATCCTTTCTCCTTCTGTGGGGTGTACTTTTTAGGATGGCTCTCTGCAAATTTTTTAGTATCTTCTCCAAGAGTTTCACCTCCCTCAAGACAGCATAGCAGGTTATGGCATTGCTCTTGAACACACAGAATCCATCATCAGCTTCAAATACTGGAATCTTGCTGGCAGGAAATTTGTGGAGAAGTTCAGGGGTGTGGTTGGTTTGCCCAAATCGGAAGTAGGGTGGTATGGAGAGCATGTGGATCTGAGCCCTGCTGTACTGAGAGGCAGTGAGGGCCTTTAAGGCCCTTTAGTTTTCAGGTTATGTGTACAGGGTCCCAGCTGCCATGGTGATTCCGCAGAGAAAGGAGACGTACAAAATAATTATTAATGAAAAAGGAAGAAAAGGCAACCTTGCAGTAGAGTAATCAGTAGATATCATCCTCACCAAGTGATCGACATTAATGCTGGCAGCATTGGGACAGAGGGACATCATGTGCCACTTGATGGAATGCAACAAGGATACTACACTCCTGTGATTTACCTCCCTAAGATGCTTAACTTATGGTCTGATCATAAGGAAGTGTGGGATGAGCCTGCATTTTGGATCATTCTACCAAATGATATGCCTACAGTTGTTGGGAACCACCCTGCCTGGTGTCAGAAGCTGTAGCCTTCCACAGCTAAAGCCGAGTAGAAAGGCCTTATGGACATAAGCCGCTAAGGAGACAAAAACCTACCTACTCTCTCATATTCCCCTGCTTGTGCCTGGTGGATGACTGGTTAGCCAGTGACAGATAAGATTCCACAAGGGAGGAACAACCTAAGACAGACAGAGTCATGAAGGGACATTAGGGAAGGACTTAGGGGACTTTAGAGAAGGGGTGACGAACCTTCACCCCTCGGCTTTGTTATAGACTGAGTCCTCATTCTATCTGTAAAAAGTCTTCTAATCTCTTGGCTGCCTAGCTTCCCCTGCCTGACTCAGACTTGAAACAATGCCTCTGGGGAGTGCAGCCCTTTGCTGGAACGGGCAGTTTCCTGGGGCAATCAGGCTTGGAGAAAGAATGCATTAAATCCTGTGAAACCTGCTTTGCCAAAAATGCCCTCAAGCTATGCATACTAGATATTTAAGGTCCAAGCACAAAATGAGTTTGTTTCCCCAGGTTTTATGGCTGATTGGCCTCACTCTGTCTACCAAACCCTGATTGAAAAGGCCCCTGGTGATCCCAGAAATGTTATCTGTAAACCATATTTCCTTTCTTTGATATGTATTCCTATGCAAGCTAAACTCAATAAAAGCCCAAGGAAAAAGGTGCTCAGGGCTCTTCTCCTCTGAGAGATTATCCAGCCTTTTCTCCCCAAGCAGATCATGTCTTGGCAGTCTTATTTCATCTGTGATGCTGGGGGACCCTGCAGGACAGGGTCCCCCTCAGGCAGTCTTCCAAAATGTCAAGATCATGAGAATCAAAGACAATAAAGGATGTTCAGATTGAAGAGATTAGAGAGGCATAGTAATTGATCCTAGATTGGGTCTTCGTTATAAACAAGGATGGGGCAACTGATGGAAGAAATCTGGATGGGGGTCTTGGGTGAAGGATCAGCAGGAGCTTTTTGTACTATTCCTGCAACTTTTCTATAAGATCAAAATTTCTCCAAAATAAAATTTAAAATAGCTTTGGAACAAAAGCAACAGTGATTTGGTCTGTGGTGTTGTTGTCATGCAGGAGAGATGACAGAGCATTAGCCTGGCACACCAGGACTCGTGTCTTGGTCAACAACTTACTAGCTGTGTGACTTAGGTTGCTTAATTCTTCTGAGACCTGCTTATTTCACATCTGTTAAGTAGGCATAACATTAGAACCTCCCATGGGTTTTAGAAGGATTAAATGTTATTATATATGTAATAACCTATGTAAAACTTAGCTCAGTGATTAACTGAATAAGAAGCACTTAATAAACAATGGCCATAATAAATAGGGTATTTGTTTTCTGAGGTGCACTAGCTTAGTACCACACACTAGGTGGCTGAAAAATAACAGAAATGTATTGCCTCACAGTTTTGGAGGCTGAAAGTTATAGATGTATAGTTATGAAGGGAGGGGCACAGAGCTTCCATGGCCTCTCTGGGAGCAATACCCTCCTAGCATCTCCACATGGAAACTCTGAATCCTGTACTTTAGGGATTTGGGGGGAGGATTCATTAGGATGGGTTCCCAGATTCGTCCTAGTTATCACCCCACTTCTGGGGTGCATCCTGGGAATAAACATATTCAGCAACTGACAGAGTCCCCAGCAGGTGTACCCAACACAATGCCACACACATATGGTAAAATAGAAGGTAATCTAAAGAGTTATGATAGTTTTGAAAATGTCAAGAGCACAGAGACTTGCTGTGGCTGTTTTTACTTGTGGCTGGTAGTTTGGTTCTCCATCCGTCCTGGCTTTGGATGTGCCTCATCTTGTCTAATCTTGGTGTCAGAGCTCAATGAGGCCACATGTAATCTGGAAGCAACTACCAGGGCCCCTGGGGCCCTGGTACGTGGTGAGGCAAACTTTCTTTTCATAAGCTGCAGTTGTCACAGCTGCTGCCCTTACTCCCACGCCTTTGGCTCATACTTTTTAGGATTCTTCACCAAGTCCCCAAACCACCCCTGGTTAAATTAGGTCATCTTAGAACATTTGGGGCTCTTTCTCAACTATATGTTGAGAAAAGATTTTGAGGAGATGACTTCACTTGGGATTCTATTTTCCCTATTTCCTGGTTCTTTCTATCTTGAGGTGGGGGTGTCACTCCATATTTTTAGGACATCGTCTACATGACAATGACTCATTCCATGTTGTACTCCTCTTGCGATGCTGGCCTAGACCGATCTGGTTTCATCTAATTGCCTTGCAAAGAGTAAATGGAAATTTCAGACTGAAAGGTGGCAAGTTTAACAGTTTATTTAATACTTCTTGTTCCATAAAATGGAAACTATCCCATTTTATCTTTTTATATATTATAGACATCCTTCTCCAATCACCTATAAATAAACATGAAACTAATGCTAATTAAGGGGGAAAATCACCAAGATGTTCTCAGTTCTACAGTCAAAATCAGAAAGCATGTGGACAACTTTTGCATTATGATAAGTTGAAGAGCAGAGAAATAGTAACTTGCCTGTGATTACATAGAATATGATACATCATGAATTTTTAAAGCACTCAGTTTACATAGAAAAATAAGACAAATATGCACTGAAAAGGGGAAGTGCGAAATGCGAGATGAGTGAAATATGAGCTCTGTGAGGGCCCCTGACAAAGAGTAGGTGCTCAGGAAAAATGTGTTAAATTTTCACCCAATAATAGACAAGAGAAGTAGCTCAGTCACCACCTCAGCTGCTTTTGCTCGTATGAGTTGAATCTATAAAATAGAAAAATCATGTCTGTCATCCACAAAAATGCCAATTCATTGCATTGCTTGCTTACATAAAATTAAATAATGAGATGAGAAAATGCAAAGTATGGCAAAACAATCATGAAGCTCTTGGTATGTATCTTCTCTACTTTTCTATGTAAAATATGTTTCTAAAAAGTACTAGCTTTATCTCTGTTGGCAATACAATTTAAACCTCAAAATACATATAAGACGGGGGGAAACTGAACTCACTCTCTATTCCAGTCACACAGATCAAAAGCTCACTCTACTCCAAATAAAACCTCATCGTATCTAATTACATCTGCAAAGACTTTTTTCAAATCAGGTCACATTCACAGGTATTGGGGGCTAGAATGTGAACTATCCTTTTGGGGGACACAATTCAATGCATACAGTATATCATAGGAGGCTCCTTATTGCTGCCTTGGGTTGTGTAGGGACTACAGAGTCATGGTATCTCTAGACCCCAGACTCCACCAGCCTCTGGGCTCTCTGCCCTAAGTCCAGTCACTATGTGGCCCAGCTCTGTCACTTGGCACAGTCCTATGTGTCCATGGGTGCTGACTCCCCCAACAGAGGGAGCCTCAGGACCAATTGGCCTCTGGCCCCTCTCAGTGTCTACTTGTCACCCACCCCCTGGAAGCTTTCTCTTTCCCACTCGGCCAAGTGTTGACCCAGGACCCTTTCCTCTTCCTAGTCCCCAGAAAGCCCCTGCAACCTAGTCGCATTTGTCTCGCCTTCTCTGAAAACAAAATCTGTTGTGGCCTTGGTGAGCCTTTTTCGTTTTCTTCAAGGCTGCTCAACTTGCAGTCCTTTTCCATCAAAACATGAGAGATGACTGCCCCCTTGGGGTAAGAGAAGTACTTTTGAGTGATTTCGGGTGAGTGGCTGAGAAAAAGCACAGGCACTTCTCACCAGGACACCCTACCTGGCCAATCCTCAACAAGTCACTCTGCTGAACACTAATTCTTTAAAGTTTCCATGCAGCTATGTTATGGAAAACAGGAAGAAAAAGGAAAAAACAGGAAAGGGAGAATAAAATGCACCAAAAGCAAGAGGTAGGAAGAAATAGTGGGATAAAGGATTTAAACAGAGAGGAAGAGAAAACATATCAGAGAGAATAAGAAGCGTTTATGAAACAAGTTATACAGAAACAGCCAACGTTTATTAAAAATTCTATCAAGACTTTCTTGTTTAAAATAAATGTATAATAATAAGCCAGTTGAAAAAGACAAATCTGGTATGACTCCACTTATATGAGGTTCTAGAGTCGTCAGAATCAGAGCCTCTTGAATGTGGGTGTGGGGGTGGGGAGGCTGGGGAGGGGAGCGGGGAATCGTTTAATGGGACAGTTTCAGTTTTGCAAGATGAGAAGTTCTGTTGGCCGCACAACAATGTGAATACATTTAACACTATAAGACTGTACATTTAAAATGGTTAAGCTAGTCAATTTAATATTAGGTATATTTTACAATAGTTGTAAAATTTAAAAGTAAACATATACCATGTTCTTCGGTTAACATATAAACCATTTGCTTTTCACCTCTTTTTATCTTTCTAGTAGTCATTTTTATTCAATGTTTTATTTTCTGTGCTGCGTATTAGAAACCATCCTGAAAGGTGAGAAGGGAATGGGAACCCCAATCTTATTTCCACATATGTCAACAGAGATTTCAAAAGGACTGGGGAGAAATGCTGAGGAAATCCAAAGGCCAGTCTTGACAGAGAGCATTTGGCAGCCAATTAGGAAGGGAGGGGACCGCTGGCTAGACGCAGGGTGTGCACTGAAACAAGCAGATTCCTCTAGAAGTTCCAAGAAAGGCCCCTGGGATGGCATCTTCACGCACCTTCATGGGCATTGGTCAGTAAGGGTCACAGAGAAAAAAAAGCAAATAGCTGCTTTAAGCCAGAGTGCCAACTCATCAATATGAAAGAATCGACCATTCATTTCATTTGGTAAAAGCTGTCACTATTTATCAAGCCTTTCTGTGGAACTGTGAGTTGAAGAACAATACACTGTCCCAACAGCTAGGAGGTGCTGGAGGTAATTACCAATCTCCTCACCCCACCCCCACAGCTGCTGGATGTTTACCAATGAAGGAAAGCCAGAATCCAGATGTTGGAAAAACAACATCAAGCCTGCATCTGGGCCTTTTAACAAAATGTGATGCAGGAGAACCCATATTTATTCTAAAGACACCCTTAATTCCCTCCGACAACTAATTGTAGTTAGATGGCTGCACTTCCCTGGGAGCATCTGTCTTGTGTTGAACATTGAATTGCTCTGAGCATTGATGCAGAAGCCGATTGCAGAGTAAAGTGGAGTGCAGCTATGGGCTCTCATTCATGCTGCTTTCCTCTCAGATGACTCTACACTGTGCTCCAGAATTAGGGACAGAGGGATTTGGTCCTGTGAGCACCCAAATGGTTAAATAACTAATGAGGTGCATAGGTGTGCTAAAATACAGCTGCAGTTGTTATAGCTCTGTCCTCTTATCAGATACAATTATTGCAAGCCTGACCTCTTCCTTTCACTTTTTCTACTGAACTTTAAGGTCAGTTTGTAATCCCTCTGAGTAAACATGTTTTAGAGTTAGCAATCATTTATCTCATTTCATTTATGGATTCTATCCTATTTACTGTTGACTGCCAATAGGGGGCGTTGATCAATGGCTTTATTACTATTCTCATATCTAATTATAGGATTGCAAGTGCCAATTCATTTACTAAAGGTAAATATTGATTTAACTCCTTGAATCCTATAGAATTTTTGTCACTCACTAATTTCACGTATGTGTTCTTTAGTCTCAAAACTAATTTTCCTACATGTCTACGAGTATATTTTCAAGTCAACATTTAAATTGAAGCATGGCATATGTATGGAAAAATTTACAAATCATAAAAGTGCAGTTGGAAAAATTTTTACAAAGGCAGCACATCTGTGGGACCATGCCCCGTGGGGCAAGATATAAAATATTACCAGGAGATTCCCTCAAACCCCTTCCCAGTCATTATCCTCACTCAGAGTAAGTGCTCGTCTGCCTTGCTTCATCATCGGTTAGTTTAGCTGTTTTGAAACTTTCTATCATCGAATTGTGTAATTGTGTCTGGATTTCTTGTTCAATATTATGTTCATGAGGTTGTGCATGTCCTGAGTGAAGCAATATTACAAGGTGTAGTATGTGGCATACATCACAGCATGAATATACTACATTTATTTATTCATACTAGCAGGCTTTTGGGCTGCTTCCAGTTCAGGACTATTATAGGTGATGCTGTTATAAACACTCTTGCACATCATATATAAACTTTAGGAGATATCACTAAAAGGTTTCTGGAAAGGTTGTACCAATTTACACTCCCACTGGCCTCATATGAGAGTTTCAGTTGCTCCCCATCCTTACCAATAGTTGATACTGTAAACTACTTTTTCATTGTGTGAAATTATTATGGTGCTTGATATATAACTTTTCAAGGGCTTCCCAAGTGGTGTAACTTTAACTGGATACTAGGAAAACAGTAATGAAGATATAAGAACTGTGCAAATTAAAAGCACTCAGAATATGTATTTAGCCCATGGAGTGTTCTCAAATTAGGCAGGTCTCTTCGTGGTCAAAGGAAGGTGTTGTGAATTAAATCCTTTATTCTTACACACAGTAAGCCTGTGTTATATTTAAATTTTGCAGTGAGTAAACCCCAAGTCCTAACCGAGCATCAGTGTTGGGTCAGACAGAGATAGTCAAACTTCTCTCTGCAGAATCAGCTCCTTTGAACCAAGGAGGTGTCTTAAAGCTCAGCAATGAGAGGTGACAATGAGATCCTGTCACATCTCACCTGTCCAGAGGTAATCTGTGTGTTATCAATGCCAACATCTTTTCAATATTGTTTGAAAATGAATTCAAAGTAATCAAGATGTAGGAAGAAGAGAGTGCTGAGATTAACAGTGTATGAGTAGAAATGGTTTGCCTTTTTCTCAGATCTTTCCTTGAATGTGTTAACACAGAGGAGAATGGTGAGGAGCCTGCATGTTCTAGTCAAGCTCACTTCATTCCATGAATGTTGACGAGTTAGAGATACTTCCAGAGTGAGCTGAGTTATTAAATTCATTCTTCTTGACTACAAACCAATAATGCCTTTTCTGGACTTGAGAAGACAAAAGTTTCTTATGCATACCATCTTTGAGAGTTCCAGATCTTCTCTGAGCAGAGGCAAACACATCTGGCCAGACTTCTGAACAGGCAGACCCACCGCCTCTTAGTCACAGCCTCTCCTGCCCTCTCATTTACCTCTGCCCTACCCTTCTGGCTCAGGAACCTGAAACATGATGAATAAGCCCAGCAGCCCTACTGACTCATCAGGGGCTTTAGGCTAATTTTTCAGAATAAGTCATACTCCTCAGTGGCTCATCCCCATTCATCCTGTGGCCACAGCTATGTTTGCAGAATTCCCAGCTTGAATGTTGGGAGGGGGTCTGTGGCCATGGGCCAGAGCTGCTGACCCCATAGAGACCCAACCTATTAGGAGTGGGGGGGGCTTTGTCGTAATGAGAGGAGGGGCATCCCCTGGTACCCACAGGAAGACATGATAGCTTTGTTGAATAATTTCATGAGCTACCAGGGTGGTGAAACCCATTCGGTCAAAGACCAGGTGGAGTGCAGTTGATCCAGCTGATGGGAGACGTAGGCAGGTGGGGGACATTTCCTGCTGTGTGGGGTGCATAGCTGGTGAAAGCAGGGAACTCGTAGCTGGGCCTTTGGAGCCCTATGAGGCTCAAAGACGTCCAGATAGCACATGGGATTTTAGGTCCTACAGTCCATGAGGTGGGGACATGCCTAATTAGAACTGTTACCACGCTGTGGCCTCCCACCATTCACAGTCCTCCCAGTCTGTATGGGGCACCAATCACCAGTCATTCTCGTCTTAAGCGATGTTAACTGTTGACACAGGGTGATACCTTCATAAAGCTGTAAGGGGAGCAGAGATAGGAAGTTAACTGAAGGTCAAATTTTCATAGCAAAGGAGAAATCTTTAACACAAATGCTGAACTTTGTCTGAGGCTAGCAATAAGAAATATTTATCCCCAGACATGTGAACTAATTTAAAAGTAAAATAGCCCCATCCGTCTCATTAAAACAGTCATTTTCAGAGTTATATTTTTATATTTAATATTCTATTGTAAAAATTGGTATGTTGCATTGTTTTTGATCAGTTGCAAACTGATAAAAGTTATGTAACACAATCTAGATAAATATTTTGACACCTAGAGCTTTATGATCACATTTAGAAATATATATTACTATTTATATATGTATTTGTCTGTAGAAAAGCATGCTAGAGTGATTAATAAGTCATTTAAACATAAAAGTATGTTGCACTAAGATAAATTCTGTGGAGAAAGTACATTAAAATATAATTTTAAGAAAAAAATGTAAAACTAGAGATTTTTAAAGAACTTGTCAGTGCATTTTTAAATGGGTAATGGTGGGTATGAAATTTTTATGATATACAGATTCCACTGGATACTGTTAAAGGAATGATGTGAGTTTATCTTTAAGTCAGTGTATTATAAACATTTTTAGATGTCAAATTAAAAATATGAAAAGCTACAATAGTTTTTTTTTATTTTTCAGTTTTCTTGCCTTTTTAAAAAATTTTATTTTAATTGTTGTTCTTGTGCAGTTTTCTGTCCTTTGCTCCCATCCCAGCCCACCCCCAGCCCTCCCCACCTCCCTCCCATTTCCATTCCCCCTAGTTTTTGTCCATGTGTCCTTTATACTTGTTGCTCTAGACCCTTCCCCTTTTCCCCTGAAATTCCCTCCCCTCTCCTCTCTGGTGACTGTCAGCCTGTTCTCAATTTCAGTGTCTTTGGTTATATTATGCTTGTTTGTTTGTTTTGTTGATTAGGTTCCTGTTAAAGGTGAGATCATATGGTATTTGTCTTTCACTGCCTGGCTTATTTCGCTTAGCATGATGCTCTCCAGTTCCATCCATGCTGTTGCAAAGGGTAGGAGCCCCTTCTTTCTTTCTGCTGCATAGAATTCCATTGTGTAAATGTACCACAGTTTTTTGATCCATTCATTTACTGATGGGCACCTAGGTTGCTTCCAACACTTGGCTATTGTAAATTGTGCTGCTATGAACATTGGGGTGCACAGGTTCTTTTGGATTGGTGTTTCAGGGTTCTTAGGATATAATCCAAGCAGTGGAATTGCTGGGTCAAAAGGCAGATCCATTTTTAGTTTTCTTAGAAAATACAATAGTTTTTCACAAGTAGAAATATATGAAAACCACTGCTCTAAACCCCAGTTTATAATTGCTTTGGTGGTTGTATTTTTGGGGTGTAACAGAGCAGGTATCAAATACTTTAGTCACACTGCTCATTGTCTGGGATATAAGTGTTCCATTGTGTTCTCAAACAGCTGACCTGGGTGGCTCAGTCTCAGGGTAGCTGTAAATGCACCTGTGTTTAATGCTTCTATTGTTCTATAATAGTAAATACAAGCTTGAAGAGAGACTATTAAAAATTATTAAGATGTAAGATATTCAGGCACATGGAGAATAATTTTGATGTGCCAATGAAAATGAAAAGTCATACTCTGTAAATCTGGGTTTTGGACACCTGGGTTACTAATAAATTTTGGACATAAAAATGGGTGTACACACCTTAACTTTGGTATATCCTTTTTATAGAAATTGTCCATATAGCTTCAGGGGTTTTTTTTGTACATAACAGAAGAACCACTGAGCTGATGAGTTGCTCAATCCAATACTCTTATTCATCCTATTAGCTTATTCAGAAACTGTGAAGATTGTGCCCTATGGAATTAGATGAGAAGTTGGTATGATGGAAAATAGGTTCTTTTGCTGCTGGATCTGTGTTGAAACCTGTGTCCTCTCCCTCTTTCCCCGAGGCACTCATGCCACTAGACACCCTGCCATCCAAAATCACCAACCCACAGGTGGAAAGTGGAGGGAGGTTGCCTTTCAGAGTTTATGGTGACAGCTTTGTGGTGCAGTCTCTGGTTAACTGGCACACAGCCGAGACAGGCCAGCACAGACAAGACGTGGCCGTGTGTTCCTCACCACTCTCCCAGCCGCCAGCACATGGTTCGGCTCCTGGTCGACCCGAAAGCACATGTCAATGTTGAGCTGATTCGGAGGGGAAACATGGAGGGTAGGACATTCTCTGACCAAGGTGTGGCACAGAGTCTTGCTAGAAGGTGGTAATTTATCTGCAGAAACCTTGTTTGACGTCTGGACCCAAACTTTGCAGGACTAGAAACTAGAATTTGGCCATGTGTAGAAATGGTAGGTTCAAATGGACTAAACCTGAGATAGATCTAGACTCACGATGCCAACTTATTAACTTATAAAAACGTAACAGTCATGGGGACTAGCCATTCAAGTCTTCTTGCCAGTTCAAGTGTCTTCTCTTGGGACGTCTTCGAGGGAAATCCAGACAGCGTTGCCTCAGCGCAGGCAGCACTCAGTGGATGAACACCTCATGGCCAGGACCAGCAAACTCTACAGGCCAGTGTCCATTGCTGTCCCCTGTGCTACCAGGAAGGCTGAGGTCTGTGCAGCTGGCCACGCCCTCTCCTATCAGTCCTGGAGTTTAGGGCAGCTTCTAGCTCCTTGGGCTCCTTGTTCTAGCTTCATGCTGACTTCCCCATGTTGTCAGAAAACTGCCTCCAGTTCATGAATAAGATGGCCTGCGTAGTATGAAAACAGAAATTGCCTTTATTCTCTTTCTTCACAGCCCCTTTAAACAGGTCTGCCCCCCCCCTTCTTTGTGGGCATCCCAGAAACATACTGGAAGAGGTCTAGGGCAGAAGCCGCAGCTTTTCTGGGGTTGTCAGATATTAACAAAGAATCACGTCTCTTCAGTCTAAAAAAAAGAATCCCAGTCTATTCTAGTATTAAGTCTTCCATTTCTCATTCAATTTTAACCTTCTCTCTTCCCCTAGCCCAACCCCAACCTTGACCCAGGACTTGGAGTGGGGGAGTGGGGCTCTTTGGCTTCTTTCTATTTTCCTCCCGAATGTTCTTGCCCCAATCACCACACTACCCGTGGCTTGTTTGGGTGCTAAGGGAGCAGATGGGAGAGTCGTAAGGACAGGAAAGTTCCTATTCGTGGGTAGAACTGGCATCTTCTGACCCGTAGAAGTGCTTGTGTGCATCCTTGTTAGATGGCCTTGCAGGGACCCTCCACCTATAGCTCCCCAGTGTTCAGGGTACCTCCAGCACCCAGCCCTTGAGCATCAGGGGATCCCTCCCCAACACACAGACCCTGCTTTTAATGACACCTCATCTTTCCAGAGGTCCATTTCAGAGGTGACCCTTTAGAAGTACCCAACTCTGGATAGAGGGTTCTCCTCAGCTCTAGGGAAACATAAATGTTCCCTGACGTACCTTACTCAGGGCACCAGCTCTTCCAAAGGCAGCCAGAGGCTGCTGGGGAAGCTGTCACTACACCCCACCAAGCCAGGGAGCAAGCGAAGCTCTGAGTGTATCTCCCAGCTCTCCTCTCTTACTTGGGTAAAACACATACCTCCCTCTCTAGGGTAGGAAGAGAAAGAGCCTCAGTGTCCCTTCCAAATGATGTTCTCTCTTTATTCTCTAGCCATCAGCAAAATTCTCAGCCTTCTCTTGTTTAGCCTGTAGGTGAATGATGAGGGGGGAACTGGCAGAGCCCTTGCTTCAGGGGACTCCTAGCCCCTTATTTTAGAATGTAAGGTCTCTACATATGTCTCTTTATCAATACAGCTGCTCTCTTGGTTTTTCCTTTTTTCCCCTTCATTCTGAAAACTTTTAAATAAAACTAATTGCTACTCCCCTTAACACTCTGGATTCTGAGTTCAGTGGTATTCATCAGAGTCACAGAATCGGCCCTGGGTCTCTCAATCCTTTTCTTAAAAAAAAAAAAAAAAAAAAAAAATTCTATTGTATTGTTTTCCGTTACCATTTAGTTCCCTTATACCACCCTACCCCCAGCAATTGCCACACTGTTGTCCATGTCCATGTCCATGAGTCCTTTTTCCTTTTTGCTTAATCCTTCCACCCCCCTACTTTTCCCTTCTTAGCTGTCATCCTGGTCTCTATCTGTGAGTCTGTCTCTATTTTCCTCGTTAGTTCATTTTCCACGTATGAGTGAAATCATATTTGTGTTGCTCTTACTGGTTTATTCGTTTAAGCATAATGTTCTCCCAGGTCCACCCATACTGTCACACAGGGTAAACTTTTCTTCTTTTTAATGAGTAGGCATTCTATTGTGTAGTGGAATACTGAGTAGAATACCGAGTAGTATTCCATTCTGTAAATGTCCCATAGTTGTTTCATCCACTCACCTATTGATGGGCACTTGGCTGCAATGAACACAGGAGTGCTTATGCCCTTTTGAATTAGTATTGTGGGTTCCTTCAGAAATGGGATTGCTGGATCAAAAGGCAGATCCATTTTTAATTTTTTGAGGTATCTCCATACTGCTTTCTACAGGGGCTGCCCCAATCTGCATTCCTATCAATAGTGCAAAGGGTCTCCCTTTCTCCACATCTTCCCTATGCCAGCACTTGTTTGGTGATTTACTGATGATAGCCATTCTGACAGGTGTGAGATGGTACCTCATTGTGGCTTTAATTTGCTTTCTCTGATGGTTAGTGACATTGAGCATCTTTTCATATGTCTATTGGCCATCTGTATGCCCTCTTTGGAGAAGTATCTATTTAGTTCCTTTGCTCAGTATTTTCTTTTTTCTCCCCAGTGGGAGATGCAGTTTATTTACACCAGCAACCATGGGGGCAGGGGAAATACACAGTGTTTATAAAGTTAGCTACCTGTACAAGATGGATGACATATGCAAAAATAAAAATCTCAAGACCACAGGACAGTGTGAGCCCCACCCCCTTCCCTAATGACCCCAGCATGTGGAAATGCCTATTGCATGGCCCCTGGGCATGAGTGGGCAGAGGAGGGTGATGTATGGAAGGAAAAGCCACAGGCCATAGAAATTAGTACAGAACCGACACTCCCCCACCCCTCCTCCCTCCCCCCGCCCCCACACACCCACACTCAGACACATGATAGGATACAGGGTGGACAACACCTAACCAGGTTGGGAAGGATGGGAATTGAAACCCATATAGCCTGCTGTTAGAGGGAGGGGAGTGGGGGAGCTCCTAGTCCCTGTTAAACTACAGGGTATGGGGGCATACTCTCCCAGGAAGGAAAGGGATTTGTTCCCTCAGGGTCCCTGATGGACTAAGCTCACCTCTTACCCAGCCGGGGCAGGGTCTCTGCCCTGAGGGCAGGCTGAGGAACAATGGAGAAGTGGATGTGGACAAACCAGTTCCCAAACTACTTCCCACTTCTCCCTCCTCCAACCAGAAGGGGAAAGCGAGAGGCCAGAAGGGAAAGTGTATATTAGGGCCTGGACTGCAGCTGCCTCTCAGAAGGAAGAATGGCCCCTGGCCTCCCTCCCTTCACCTTCAACCTACTTCCAAGAGGTCATTTGGAAGTAGGCTGGAGACTGGCTGAGATCCTCCTTTCTCTTTGGTGTCCCCTCAGGGGGAGAAGACTATGGAGGTTCAAGAACAGAGGAGCCCAGGCCCCAGGATTTATTCTAACTCCTGCCAAAATCTGTTTGGCTTTTTAAAAAATAACCACAATTTAGCCCTGGCTGGTGTAGCTCAGTGGATTGAGCATGGGCCTGCGAACCAAAGGATCGCGGTTCGATTCCCAGTCAGGGCACATGCCTGGGTTGCAGGACAGTTCCCAGTGACAGTTCCTGGCAGGGGACGCACGAGAGGCAACCATACATTGATATTTCTCTCCATCTCTCCTTCCCTTCCCCTCTAAAGATAAATAAATAAAATCTTTAAAAAAAAAAAATTTGCCCTGGCTGGTGTGGCTCAGTGGATTGAGCGCGGGCCTGTGAACCAAAGGATCGCGGTTCGATTCCCAGTCAGGGCACATGCCTGGGTTGCAGGCCAGTTCCCAGCATGGGACACATAAGAGGCAACCATACATTGATATTTCTCTCCTTCTCCCTCTCTCCTACCCTTCCCCTCTAAAGATAAATAAATAAATAAATAAATAAATAAATAAATATTTAAAAAAAAAAAAAAACCAAACCACAATTCTTGGGTTAAAAACCAATTTGTAACCAGACTTCAGCCACAAGCAGAACCATGCCAGGGAGAGGTCGGGGTTCCGGACAGGGTGCAACAACCCCATCTCCGTTGTTCCCTTAACCTTCTAGGATCCCTAACCCAAATTGGTCCAACCAGTCCTGGGTACTTGCTACCCAATGTAGGGTAACTTCTCCTGAGAGGAGGGCAGGGGACACATCCATCAAATGCCAAAGAACTTGGCTTAGGGTCAGCTCCACCCACGACACTCAGCTCTGTCCCCAGCCCAGACTGCATTCCTCCAGCTCTGCTCCTGGGAGTGACGGTGTCCACATGGAGGTGGGACGGTACATCTCTTTGGGATGTAGACCAGGCAAGTGGGCACACTGGCATGACAGTCCACAGAGGGGCAATGTCTAGACAGAACACCCCTTCCCCTCCACCGATAACTCAGAGCACAGAGACTACCCTCTCTTCCCACCCTACTCCTAGCAAAGGGAAAGAGGTAAAAGATCAGGATTTTCCGCCAAGCCCCAACCCACAAGTACAGAATAAATAACTTAAAAGTGGCTAAGGAAGGGAAAACAGGGGAGGCTTCAGAGGCAGGAGCATTGAGAGAGGAACTGAAGCTGGTCACTTTGCTCACTGTTTTCTAATATTTATTTTGCAGAGAGAGGGGAAGGGAAGGAGAAAGAGAGGGAGAGAAACATCAATGTACTGTAGCCTCTCGTGCACCCCCAACAGGGGACCTGGCCAGCAATCCAGGCATGTGCTCTGACTGCTGACTGGGAATTGAACCAGTGACCTTTCTTTGTCCACTTTCTAATTTAATTGGCGGCTGCTTCTTCTTCTTCTTCTTCTTCTTCTTCTTCTTCTTCTTCTTCTTCTATTCTTGAGTTTTGTAAGTTCTTTATAAATTTTGGGTATTAACCCCTTATCAGATGTATTGATAAATATATTCTCCCATTCTGTGGGTTGTCTTTTTTTAAAATTTTTATTTTAATTGTTGATCTACAGTTTTCTATGTTTTACTCCCACCCCAGCCCACCACCCCAGGCCTCCCCACCTCCCTCCCATTTCCACCCCCCCTAGTTTTTGTCCATGTGTCCTTTATACTTGTTGCTCTAGACCCTTCCCCTTTTCCCCTGAAATTCCCTCCCCTCTCCTCTCTGGTGACTGTCAGCCTGTTCTCAATTTCAGTGTCTTTGGTTATATTATGCTTGTTTGTTTGTTTTGTTGATTAGGTTCCTGTTAAAGGTGAGATCATATGGTATTTGTCTTTCACTGCCTGGCTTATTTCGCTTAGCATGATGCTCTCCAGTTCCATCCATGCTGTTGCAAAGGGTAGGAGCCCCTTCTTTCTTTCTGCTGCATAGAATTCCATTGTGTAAATGTACCACAGTTTTTTGATCCATTCATTTACTGATGGGCACCTAGGTTGCTTCCAACACTTGGCTATTGTAAATTGTGCTGCTATGAACATTGGGGTGCACAGGTTCTTTTGGATTGGTGTTTCAGGGTTCTTAGGATATAATCCAAGCAGTGGAATTGCTGGGTCAAAAGGCAGATCCATTTTTAGTTTTCTTATGTGGGCTGTCTTTTTATTTTGTTGATGTTTTTCTTTTCTGTGCAAAAACTTTTTACCTTGATGCTGTCCCATTTATTTGTTTTTCCTTGTATTTCCCTTGCTTGTGGAGATATATCTGATAAAATATTGCTATGAGCAATGTCTGAAATTTTGCTGCCTATGTTTTCTTCTAGGATTTTTGTGGTTATGGGTCTAACATTTAAGGCTTTGATCCATTTTGAATTTATTCTTGTGTGTGACATAAGCACATGGTCTAATTTCATTTTTCTGCATGTATCTGTCCAGTTTTCCCAACTCCATTTATTAAATGAGCTATCTTTAGTCCATTGTATGTACTTGCATTCTCTGTTGAATATCCATTGATTATAAAGGTGTGGGTTTATTTCTGGGCTTTCTATCCTGTTCCATTGATCTATGTGTCTGTTTTGATGCCAGTACCATGCTGTTTTGATTATTGTGGACTTATAGTATAAATTCATGTTAGGTTGCATGATTCTTCCAACTTTGTTATTCTTTCTCAGGATTGCTGTTGCTGTGTGGGGCCTTTTGTGGTTCTATATACATTTTTGAAATGTTTGTTCTAGTTCTGTAAAATACATCATTGGAATCTTGATAGGAATTGCATGAATCTATAGATTGCTTTGGGAAGTATGGGCATTTTAATGATGTAAATTCTTCCTAACCCTGAACACAGCATGTGCTTTCACTTATTTATATCTTCTTCAATTTCTTTCTTAGTGTCTTTAATTTTCCATGTATAGGTCTTTTACATGCTTGGTTAGGTTTATTCCTAGGTATTTTTTTCTTATTGAAGTAATTGTGAATGGGATTGTTTTCTTAATTTTCCTTTCCCTTAGTTTGTTATTGATGTATAAAAATGCAACTGATTTCTGGATATTAATTTTGTATCCTGCTACTTTACTGAAATCATTTATCAGTTCTAGTAGTTTCTTGATGGAATCTTTTGGGTTTTCTAAGTACAGTATCATGTCATCTGCAAATAAAGATGGTTTTACTTCTTTCATTCTAATTTAGATGTGTTTTATTTCTTCTTCTTGTCTAATTGCTGTGGCTAGAACTTCCAGTACTATGTTGAATAAGAGAGGTGAAAGCAGACACACCTGCCTTCTTCCTGATCTTAAGGGGAATGCTTGTAGTTTTTGCCCATTGAGTATGATGCTGGCAGTGGGCTTGTTATATATGACCTTTATTATGTTTGATTATGTTTTCTGTAATCCCTGCTGAGAACTTTTATTATAATTGGGTACTGGATTTTATCAAATACTTTTTCTGCATCTATTGATATAATCATGTGGTTTTTATCCTTCATTTTGTTTACATGGTGAATCACATTTATTGACTTGGGGATGTTGTACCAACCTTGCATTCCTGCGATAAATCCTACTTGGCCATTGTGTATGATCTTTTTGGTGCATTACTGTATTTGGTTTGCTAGTATTTTGTTGAGGATTTTAGCGTCTATGTTCATTAGGGATATTGGCCTGTAATTTTCATTCTTCGTAGTGTCTTTATCTGGTTTTGGAATTGAGATAATGCTGGCCTCATAAAATGAGTTTGGGGGTCTTCCCTCCTCTTGAAGTTTGGAATAGTTTGAGAATGAGAGATGTTAGTTCTTATTGGAATGTTTGGTAAAATACCCCTCTGAAGCCATCTGGTCCAGGCCTTTTATTTGATGGTAGTTTTTGATGCCTGCTTCAATTTCACTAGGTGTTATCTGTCTATTCAGATTCTCTGATTCTTCCTGATTTAGTTTTGGAGGGTTGTATGTTTCTAGGAATTTATCCATTTTGTTCAGGTTGTGCAGTTCATTGGCATATAGTTGTTCATAATATTTTCTCAGAATCCTTTGTATTTCTTTAGCGTCAGTTGTTATTTCTCCTCTTTTATTTCTAATTTTGTTTATTTGGGTTGTCTCTTTTTTTCTTGATGAATCTGGATAAAGGTTTGTCGATCTCATTTATCTATTCAATGAACCAGCTCTTGGATTCATTGCTCTTTTGCATTGTTTTCTTAGACTCTATTTCATTTATTTCTGCTTTGATCTTTATTATTTCCTTCTTTTTACTCACATTGGGCTGTTTGCTTTTCTTTTTCAAGTTCCTTTAGGTGTAAAATCACAGTGTTTATTTGAGTTTTTTCTTATTTTTTGAGATAGTCCTGTAATGCTATGAATTCCCCTCTTAGGATTGCTTTCCTTGTGTCCCACAGATTTTTTATTGTTGTGTCTTCATTTTCATTTATTTCAGGGTATCTTTTGATTTCTTCTTTGATCTTGTTGACTCATTCATTGTTTAATAGCATGTTATTTAGCTTCCATGTCTTTGCCTGTTTTTCAGGGTTTTATTGTGATTGATTCCTAGCTTCATAGCATTGTGGTCAGAGGAGAGGCTTGATATGATTTCAATCTTCTTAAATTTGTTGAGACTTGTTTTGTGTCCTAACATGTAGTCTATCCTAGAATACGTTCCATGTGCACTTTAAAAGTATGTATATTCTGATCCTTTGGAGTGAAATTCTGTGAAGATATCAATTAAGTTCATTTGATCTAGTGTGTCAGTTAAGGCTGCTGTCTCCTTGTTGATTTTCTGTCTGGAAGATCTATCCACTGAAGTCAAAGAGTTGTTAAAATCCCCACCTCTGACTGTATTTCTGTGGGTCTCTCCTTTTATGTCCATTAAGATTTGCTTCACATATTTAGGTGTTCTTATGTTGGATGCATAAAAATTTACTAGGGTTATATCCTCTTGTTGGATTGTTCCCTATATCATTATGTAGTATCCTTCTTTGTTTCTTACTATACCCTTTGTTTTCAAGCCTATTTTGTCAGATATAAGTACTGCTATTCCAGCTTTTTCCCCTTTTTTTCATTTGCATGAAATATCTTTATATCCCTTTACTTTTAGTTGTGTGTATCTTTCAATCTGAGGTGGGCTCTAGAAGGTAGCATATATATGGGTTTTGTTTTCTTATCCATTCAGCTACCCTGTGTCTTTTGGTTGGAGTATTTAAGCCATTTACATTTAAAGTGATTATTGATAGATATGTATTTAGTTCCATTTTTATCGTTAGACTTTTTTCCTTTGTTTTTTTCTTTTTCTTTTTCTTCTTCTTAAAGCAAGCCCTTTAACATTTGTTGCAGTGCTGGTTAGGTGTTAACAACCTCCTATAGCTTTTTTTTGTCTGGAAAGTTCCTTATTTCTCCTTTAATTTTAAATGATTGCCTTTCTGGGTAAAGTGGCACTGGTTGTATGTCCTTGCTTTTCATCACCTTGAATATTGCATGCCACTCCCTTCTGGCCGGAAATGTTTCTGCTGAAAAAATCAGAGTCTAATTGGTGGTCCCTTGTATGTAGCTACCTGCATTTCTCTTGTGGCTTTTAGGATTCTCTCCTTGTCTCTAGCCTTGTTATTTTAATTATGATGTGTCTCAGTGTAGGCCTCTTTGTGCACAACTTGTTTGGGACTGTCTGGGCTTCGTGGACTGTGTGTCTTTTTCCTTTACCAGATCAGGGAAGTTTTTGGTCATTATTTGTTCAAATAGTTTCTTGATCCCTTGCTCTCTCTCTTCTCCTTGTGGTATTCCCATGATGCGGATGTTGTTACATTTCATGTTGTCCAAAATGTTTCTTAAGCTCTCTTCATTTTTCGAAATTCTTTTTCTTTTTGCTGCTCTGCCTAGGCATTTTTTTTTACCTTGTCTTCCAAATCACTGATTCAATCCTCTGCCTCATCTAACCTACTGTTTATTCCTTCAGTGTATTATTTATTTCAGATATGGCATTCTTTATTTCTGACTGGTCTTTTCTAATGGTTTCTATGTGTTTTTTCATGCTGTTGAGTATCTTATAGTCATTACTCTAAACTCTCTATCTGATAAATTGCTTGCCCTCATTTTGTCTAGTTCTTCTGGAGAATTCTCTTGTTCTTTCATCTGTGTTCTGTTTCTGTCTTCCCATTGTGGTTGCTTCTTTGTATTTGTTCCAAGGTGTTGTGTAGTTCTGCAAAGACTCATGTGTAGGCCTTTGTCAGATACTGCTTGTGACTTGCCCTGGTCAACTTGGAAAAGTGATCCAATTGTGTGACTCCCTCTGCAGGGCCTGTTTGTGTGCAGAAAGAACCAGGTGGTGCACCAAGGCTGGCTTTTATCAGCACCAGGCCTGGGGAAGGGTCAGCTGAAGCCTCAGAGTTCCCAGAGATCCACCCTGGTTAAACTAATCACTGATTAGCTGTCCTCAGCAGCCAGCAGCCGGGCTTCAGCTCTACTGGGTGAGGCACAGTAATCCCTGCTGGGGAGATGTATTGCTTCCCCTCAGGGTAATGCCACTTGGAGGGGAGTGCTCTGCCTGAGAAAGAGGCCTTCTGCAGTATGAGGAATGAGTCAGCACAGGGATCCTTGTGGCTGTTCCTTAAGTTCTCTCTCCAGAGCCACCATCCTCAGACTTTCTCAAGCATCTATAGTCCACTCTCCCCTCCCTTTGCCAGAGCCCAAGGTAAGTGGCTGCAAAAGAAAATTCTGTGCATTGGCCCTTTAAGAGACTCTCCATGTCTCTAGCTGTCTGTTCCTGGTGGACAGAAACCCCAGTGATTTTCACATCTGATATTATCTGGATTCCTTTCTTGTCTCTGGTGCTATAGGCTGGTTAGCCTAGTTTAGGATTTAGACCTCTCTCTCTCAGGGGAACTACCCCCTCCTGGCTGCTGAAATATCCGTTTAGAACTTCAGCTGCCACCTATGGGAACACAGTGAGCCCTCTCATCTCTCCCCAACTCTCCCTACCAGTCACATTGTGGTGATGTGGTTTCTTCTGTCTGTCCTCAGTCATAAAGCTTCTTTTCAGCTAGTGTTCATTGGTTACTCAGGATGATTTCTCTACAATTTAGTTGTAATTCCAGATTCGTCCTAGGAGGAGGTTAGTGTAGCTTCCATTTACTCCTTTGCCTTCTCGGGTCTCTCTATTTTTTCCTTTTGCCTAATGATTTTTATAGTGAGCTGATTATTTTATCCTGAATATTCTTTTAAAAATAGATTTATTTATTTATTTTTAGAGAGAGGGAAAGGAAGAGAGAAAAACATCGATGTGTGAAAGAAACATTGATCAGCTTCCTCTCACACATGCCCCATCTGGGGACTGGGCTGCAACCTGGGCATGACGACCTTTTTCTCAGCGGGAAGGTGTCCAACCAACTGAGCCATGCTGGCCAGGACTGATTTTTCTTTTAGAATACCTATGGATATTTTTATGTGTATTCCATGCAAAACTTTTTAAAAATATGTTGGAGAAATACTTTTTGAAAAGGAAAGAAACAGATACCAAAACATATTTGGTGACATAATTAATTGTCTGTGATATTTTACGCTGGGGCAGCAAAATCAATCTTCAAGAAAATTTTTTGCTTTGTAAATGGCCTCATCCATTTGAATGTAATGTCGATTTCCAAAGGGAAACATTCTTAATTGTCCCTTTTTCTGTTCTTTTGACTTATTTCAGAAGAAGCTACATCAGGCAAATTATAGGTTTGGTTAATTAAAACTCAATTTTTAGAAGCCACTAATTATTGAAAATAGAGAGGTCCCTTAGGGAACAGGGCCTCATGTACTTGTCCAAGTGCCAAATTTCATTAAGATTCAGGCTGGACAGGGAGCAAATTAGCATGGGGTGAAGAAGCCTCACTTGCCACAGAACAATTTCTGATGGAGGTGGTTCTTCTAGTTCCAGGAGAGATGAACGTGACAAAGAGAAATATGAATTTTTTTAAAAAGTTAAGAAAATAAGGGCTGTAATGACAAGCCCAATAGAAAAGCAATTAAGCAAAAGTGTTAAGAAAGAAGGTGGAAAGAATGGAAAGAGAGGTTAGGCTGAGCAGAGATGGTTCTAATGAAAGGTAGATGTGGGACAGCAAATAATTTCAACATAAGGTAAAACGATATAGAAGGAAAGTGCGAGGATAAGGAAATACATCCAATGAAGAAAAAAATACACACCTTTTCCTAGCAGCATTGTTTATTAATGTGGGAAACTGAAAAATATTCGTTTCATTGGGAAAGAGCTTGGACTAGAGCAGCAACTTCATGAATATCTTGAAATCAGTGAGATGGTGAGTTTTATGTGTGGAATATATATATATAAAACAAAGGCAGAATCATTTATGTGATAACTGTCACTGAGCACCAGCAAAAGGCGGAAGGCACCATGACTAAGGTGCTGAGAATAGTGAAGAATTTTGATTCTTAACATGGTGCAGGTACATTCTTACTTATTTCCCAGGTTTGAAGACAATGCAGTGTTTCCTGCAGAGTGATGGTCACTATCTAGAAGGTGCAAATACAGAGCTGAATTGCATCATTCCCTAAAAAAGAATCCTACCTGTTACAGGACTGTAACCAACCCACTATACTGCACTTTGTCATGCTGGGCCTGGGACCCTGCATAACTCAGGTCTCCCTCATCGACTGCTCCTGAGTAAGTGTCCCAGAGGTAGGCATACATAGAGGGGCTGGAAGGTGGCAGGCAAGAAGGTGAGATACCGTCCTGTTTGCTTGTTTTTCTGCCACCCCTCCAGTTGGCATGGACTGTTTATGGTGTTCTCCAGTCTATTTCCACACTCCTAGAAGCAAGCCTTCTGCAGTCTTCTGGAGGCTTTAGCACCACGGGGAAGACCCTTCTCCAGAGGGCTGAGCCCCAGGCTCTTGGCAGCGTCCTCTTAGCTGCTGAGCTGCCAGCAGCCTGGTGTCCCTGCCTGCAGAGGTCTGTCAGTTCTGCCAGGACTATCTTCGGTGTTCATTACTAGTAGCCTAACCTTCCCCTTTTTTTTCCCCAGCCCTAGCTGGCAGCCATCTCCAGCAGGATCACCCTATGTAACCTCAGTGCCTTTTTCCCTTGTCCATCCTCCATACCCCACATTCAACAACAATTCCTTAAACTAAAATCTATCTGTTCAAATAACCAGTGTGGCTTCTGTTCTCCTGGTGGGACCCTAGCTGACACAGGACTCTGGAGACTGGAACATGCAGCTGGAGCCAGGAGCAAGGTCTTTAGGGCCAAAGAGCACAGGAAATTTTTAAGTAAAATTAGGAGTCAAGAATATGCAGGATGAGCTCTGGCTAGTGTAGCTCAGTGGATTGAACACTGGCCTGAGAACCAAAAAGGTCACCAGTTTGATTCCTAGTCAGGGCACATGCCTGGGTTGCAGGTCAGGTTTCCAGTGGGGGGGGTGTGCAAGAGGCAAATGACCAATGTTTCCCTTTGCCTTCCCCTCTCTAAAAATAAACAAATAAATAAAACCTTAACAAAAAGAAAAATCAAAGCACCACCCACTTTTAAGGCTAATGTTTATTTCACACTTTATAAGAGATCAACAGAGTTCTCTTGCCCAGTTGTTCATTCCTGTCTCCATTATTTGATACAGTATACAGTTAAGGGCACTGAGAACAACACTCACTGGTATCCCCGAGGTAAACTCACAAGGAGGAGAAAATAGCCTTTAAAACATTTTGTTTTCTAACAAGCCATGTCTATTATAGCATCATTAGTATTTATACACCTCCCCAATTATTGAAATAGTTTAATCTTCAATTTTTACCTATTGCTTTTTAAAAAACAGGTTTACAACAATGTAAAATAATTTATTTAAAGTAATAGGAAAAAATTAAGTGTATCAGGCAACACACTAAATCTGAATGGACTTATTTTTCTATTAAAAAAGACATTGTCAAATAGGCATAAAAAGTAAACCAAAGCTAATGCCCTTTACACAATCTAACTTAAAAAAAAGTGGTAAAGAAGAGGCGAAAGTCACAGCTAGGGAGGAATGCCAGGTGAGGTAGAGTGGCATGACTGCCATCCATCCTATCAGGGACCGTGTACACTTGGGACTGGGCATGGCTATGTTCCGAGAGTGCAGTAAGCTATTGACACAGATGGTCCAGGCCTCCAAGTCACCTGCCTCCGTCGGTTAGACTCCTCCTGTGATCTTGTGGAATGCTTACTATGACCAGTTGATAGGGAACCGGCCTGGTATAGGATTGGGTTTGTTTGATAATTTGGTGTGAACCAAACATGGATGTCTGGTTCCAGCCCAAGTACAGGGTGGTGCTCAAGGACAATGTGAGGAGAAGCACTCTGACTGGCAAAGCTTTGAGCATTTTGCTGGTCATCTCCTTTGTGCACAGATGCTTAGACAGTATTTGTGCTGGGCTCCTTGTCTGGGTGCCTGGAAGGGGCAAGATGGAATGAGTGGCTACAGGGAGGCATGTGGGCGGGGGCGGTGGAGAAACCTGTGGGTACAGATGCAGGCCTGTGGGTCTTGAGTCCTGCTTCAATCTCTAGAGAGCATCACTGAAGAAGGGGCACCCAGCAACCAGGCACATAGTGGTGTCTAAAACCACCGCCAGTCTAGGATTTGTGTACCAGCCCAGTTTCCTGCACAATGGGCCATGGACAGCCCAATCATGGTGGCAGGGATGGAAGTGTGCGAGGGACCCACACTGTGAGCTCCCTCTACAAAGAGCAACCTAGCTATCCACAGGGGAGGTTGCTTCTTACCTGATGATATGGCAACACTGGCTCCTTGGTTCAAGATGATTACATCAGAGCCCTGTAGTCCTGGAGGGATAAGCAATTTATCTCACTGGATAGGTACTTGCCGAAGCCAGCTAGAGGATGACTTTCTGAAGGGTTAGAGACCTATCCTTTAAGACGTGGCATATAAATTAAACCAATAGCTTTTACATGGCATTGTGCCCCCAGTGGCTAAAAAGCAGCACCCAGCACCAAGGGGTAGAAGTAGCACTGGCTCCTTTTACCATCACTCCCAGTGGGGCACTTGGAGGATCTGTGCCTCCTGCTCTGCAACTTTAGGCTCTGCTGAATTAGAGATCATTGACCCCAAGGGGAGACCCTCAGTCACAGGAGATGGCAGGTTAGGGATAAATCTAAGCTTGCTCATCCTCTGGAAAGATTCTGAGACCTGCTCCACTGCTTCTCAAGGCTCCCCAGAGGAACTGAGCCCCAGTTGCTCATTCATACACCTTTGGTCCACTTTTCTCTCTCCTGTTTCACTTTCTTCCTTTCTTTATTTGTCCTTCCTGGGGACACTTCCCAAATAAACTACTTGTACCCAAGTTGGTGGCTCAGGATCTGCTTCTGGGGGAACTCAAACTAGGATAAGTGCCTCAATGACATTATGTTTCATAATATACTGTATTCATAAGTGCCTTCTGGTCCTGAGTAATTTTTCAGGCATCTATGTTTATAAACTGTTTTTTTCTGCCCTAACAATGCCTGGGATCAGACATTAATGGGCAGCTGAGCTGGACGTGAGGCTGAAATTTTCTCTGGAGAGATGAGGAAACTGAAGAACACATGACTGTGCTGACATTGACAACAATCTTAATTGGCTTCAACCTAGTGTAACAGAAGCTCTTTTTAGTACATATCCTCTGTGTAAGAACTTGGAAAAATGTTAAGTTTAACCAAATGCCCACTTTAGATACTAAAACAGCTTTACTGAACACCCCCCAAACTAGCATTGAACAATGTTACTTTCTAGAATCCCTTCTAAATAAACTTTTTTAAAAAATTAATGCCCATCCAAAGTAAAAGTACCACTAGTAGCTATAAAGTATTTAAATGTCCTGTGGGTCTCCCTTCTGACAATAACTGACTGCCAGGTTCATTGGTCACTGAAGGCCACTCACTGCCTAGAGCTGTCTTTTTGTAGGACCATTTGATTGAGTCAAGTCGAATCTTATTTTTCTTTACCAGATTATAAGCATTTAATTTAATGAAATTTGAAATTGAAATGACTGTATTCTAAATTATGTCTTCAATTCAGCAGTAATGAGAGTAAACAGGAGTCTCAGAGGACAATTATCCTTAGGTCAATACCCTTCCATTGATAAAGAGTCTTTGGCCACAAAACTTGATGGAGCTGTTAATTGCTTTGCTTCCTAGAAAGTATTCAGGGAAGTGGTCTAGACAACGGTGAGGCCTGTCAGTCCTGGAGTCAGAGCCCAGGTTTGAGTCCATTTCTACCACTTATTGCATGTGACCAGTAAAATGGGGACGAGAGAAATTTCATTTGGCTGTAGTAACAATGGTGACATAATGCAGGGAGAAAGCACTGGGCAGAGACACGGTGTGCTCAGGCAGTGGCAGCTGTTGCCACCGAAATTTCAGCCCTCATATTCCAGAATTCATACTGCTCTTTGAAATATTTTACAACTGGAAAGAAAAGTTAACCACTTGACTTGAAGCTGGAAATAAATGCAACTCATGATTACAACAGAAGTACTCTGGAAGAAGGCAGAGCAAGAGGAGAGTTAAACCTCTGCTCTAAAAAAAATCTTTATATGGTTTCTAAGTTTTTGTCATTACTCCTATTAGTATACTCGTATGTGCCTGGCACATAGCAAGCTTTCTGTAGGGGAGTGCTAATGCCATTCTAAATTGCCATGGACAGTCATAGCAATCAAACAAGGAAAGCACACCGAGACCGGACGGAGGAAATGGACATATATGTACACCTTCGCACCGTGCTTCTTTTAGTAAGAGGCTCTCTTCCTTGGTTAGCATATACATACACATCAGCATCGCTGGTTGTTTGAAGAAGCTTGTGCATTGCACATCATTTAGATCGTCTGAGTTCTTTGGGTCAGGTCTGTGCCAGTTCACAGCATCTCGTCCAAGAGCCTAGCCAAGTGGTCTGTTTGGATTGAGCTGTTGTCACAGTCCTTCCTTCCAGATCATCTGCACAGATACAGTTTAGGGTCTGCTGTTTTCTTGATCTTCCTCCCATGGTGTCTGAAATATTGCCATCAATTTAAAGTGGAGTCACTCCAAGGTTTCTTTCTGGTCATGGCCAGTCAGCCAGCCACATCCCAGGTGACGCCACAAGAGTGCAGGAGTGGGCCTCCCAGTAGGGGGCATGCGTGCCGCCAGCCGCGCAGCTGGTGGCGGGGTGCGGGGTGGGGGGGCAGTGTCTACGCCCCTCCTCCCCTGAGGATCGCAGCAGCGTCCCGAAAATCAATTCCTCCCCAGATTAACCCCATCTGGTTAACATTTAATTACCATTTGTATTCTGTAATTATTGGCTTGCACGGTAGGGAAGAGAAGCAAACGTCTTGTTTTCAGCACCCCACCCCCCCAGTCTCTTGAAATAAAACTGGGAAAAATGAAAAGAGCATTCTGGGAAGCATTTAATAATTTAAACATTCATCAATCAAGAATATAAATAACGGATTCCCAGTCCTTCAAGGATGGGAGAGGGCGGAGGAAGGGACAGGGCAGTGAGAGGAGCCTGGTTGTGCTCTCAGGTTTGGAGGGTGCTGCGCATGGGCCTCACAGAGCGCAAACGGTTAAGGGTGCGCGCCGCACGCGGATTGGGAGTCCCGGTGAGCCGTCTCTGGCGGGTTGGCTGTGGCCTCTTGGAGGTCACCAGGCCCTTGGGGCCGGGGCCCACTGTTCGGCGCGCAGGTGCGGACGCGCGCACTGCCGGGCTGCGGGGTGGAGGGAGCACGGCTGCGGGGCTCGAGCGTGGGGTGCGTGTGCGGCCGGGGGGCCGGGCAAGGGGCTGCTCCGGCGCGGCGTCTTTTCTTCTTCTCGCAGTGATGTCATCGACAGCAGCGGCTGGGAGCCAGGAGGCGGCGGCGGGGGCGGCGCCGGGCGGCCGCCGCAGGTTCATGTGCTTGTAATGAAAAGGCACTTGACAGTCGGCCAGGACGCACGCGAGGGAGCGCAAGCCGGCCGGACCGCGGCGCCGCCCGAGCCAATCGCCGTCGTCGGCCTCTCCATGGGCGAGCAGGAGGAGGGGGCTGTGAGCGCAACCGGCCGGGCCGCGGCCGCTCCGAGGTGAACCGCGCGGAGACAGGCTCGCGGCGCTGGGAAGCCGGGCGCGCCACCGCTATGAATTCTGCGGAGCAGACCGTTACGTGGCTCATTACCTTGGGGGTGCTAGAGTCTCCCAAGAAAACCATTTCGGACCCGGAGGGCTTCCTGCAGGCGTCTCTGAAGGATGGAGTGGTCCTCTGCAGGCTGTTGGAGCGCCTGCTGCCTGGGACCATTGAAAAAGTGAGTGTCCCCGGGGCCCATGGCCCCTCGGCCGACAGGCCCGGGCAGTGGGAGCTTGGGGCGGTGGGAGGCCCCACGCCCCGCCTTGTCCGCGCGGTGACCCGGGATGCTCGGAGACGCGCAGGCACGGGGTAGCTCGCATCGGCACCTGGTGGCCGCGCGGGGCTGGGAGAGCGTGGGGCGCGGAGGAGCCCACGCGCCTCCTTTGTGAGCGGACCCGGGAACGCCGACTGTGCGGGGGGCGCGCTGGCGGCGCGATGATCCAGTGGCGGGAGCTCGGGGCGCCATTGTGTGAGGTGTGGGATGGGGAGGGGGCCGGGGCTGCGTTCAAGGGGAACGACCCCCAGGAGGCCCTAAGGAAAGGGGAGCGCTATCCTCCGCCCTAATGTGGAGTCGCCCCTCTCTGTGACCCGACCAGAAAAATTGTGCACCAGTAAAGCGCACCGCTTCCTTTGAGGCTTTGTTTGAACGGCTTTTGTCTGTGGTATTGTACGAGAGTTTCGCCCCCCATTTAATTGACCAATTGCTGGGCATTTTTAAAGATGCATCCATCGATAGCTGAGGGCTGGGTTGTGAAATGATATATTACTCTCTCCGCGAAAGAATTCCTCCTGTCTCCAAGCCCAGAGGATGGCAAACACGGTGTTGGAAAAACCTTAGCATTCCTCAAGGTTGTCTTAAAATTCTAGATTTCATTTTCAGGTTACTACCTGATTTTGAACAAAATCCCTAGCCCTATAGACCCTGTTTCTCATCTTCGTGACTGGTGGTTTCCCCGGGGCTGGAGTGTGAACCTTGACCTGTATCTCTGTGAGTGATTAAAGTTTGCTTTCCTCTCCCACAGCTGACAAAGCAGGGGTGAGGGGTAGACACGCGCTTTTAAAACCGATGCGTACCCTATATTTCAAAAACACTACAGTCTTACCTCATTTTTTTTTTTTTTTTTTGGCCAATATAAAATCTTAAGATCAGCAATTACTTAAAAGGTGTGAAATGAAGAAATTAAAGTACACTACATGATTAGGAAAATGTATTTAATATTTTAAACGGGTGTATTGGCCCTAACACACAATAACAATTTGCTAGTAAAAATATTAGGTGACTTTAAAAAGTAAAATGTTTAATTTCATAAGTTTGTGCAGGTCCTGGTGCTACATTTAAAGAACAGTAAAGATTTTATTTAATTTGAATTTTGCCTGCATACTAATTTTAGGTATTTTTCTTACTTGGAACGTATCTATGAAAACATAATCTGCATTTTAGAGTGAACATCTGTCTGCCTGTGCAGGAAATGAAAAATGTTGCTTGTAAATGAACCTGATGTCACAGTAAAATTATGATTTAAAACAGGAATAAGGAGTAGGATCTAACTTTCAAGACACTCAAAATACTTTGCTGTCATCTGGGTATCAGAACCTCTGGTAATAAAAGACAGATGTTGAAAAGAATTGGAAGTGCATGCATGCTAAGTTAACCAAAATAGACTTATGTGAAATACTGTTCCATTCCTGAGAGCAAGTCTCTAAGAAACTTCATATGTTGTCTAGATAAAAACATACCGCTATCAATGCATGTTATTTGGCATGTTAACTGCATTAATATTGATCGGCAGACTTCAATAATTATTTTCTTACAATGCTGTAGCATGCTTTTCATCTTTAACACAACAAAGAGACGAATGAATAAAATGTTTAGCTTGTCGAAGCCAAATTGAAACAACCCAACATAGTCTAAAACTATAGTCATTTGGCAATGCCTTACACTGAAGCTATCCTTTCATTCCTGTTAGGCCCCAGTTGGTTTGTTTTAGACTGGCTCTATCACAAAGTTGAACATCAAAGTAGCCTATTATAGACAGATCCTCTGATTTTCTGTGGTTCAAAGGTAGGTTTTTGGAGTAAAATATTAGCTACTCTCTGCCTCTGAAAACCTCAGGTTTCAGAAGTTTCATGAGCCTTTTCCATTTTCTGAGAAGAGTCATTTATTTGAGCTTTCTAATGTTTGCATGCATACCAAATAATATATGCCACAAAGCACGCATGCTGAACAGCTTTCACTGGAATGTGGGAATGTTAGTCTGAGGACTTTTTCCTTAAAAAGGAACACTTGGAAGCTGAACTGAATATTCATATGGAATTGAAAGTATCTTCACTTTACGCCTGTGTGCCACATGAACACACAACTGGTTAATGGGGTGTAAGCAGCCTGCAGCTCAACATTTGCACATTTACCATTTAAAACTTCGAACCATTAAACTGGGGATAGTGCATAATGGAGAAAAGTTTTGGGATGGTTCAGATTTCCCATGTGCCTTTTATTAAGAAAACATGCCCTAATATGTTTCTTGCATTTTGCTCATTTGTTCTGTTTTAGAGCCAGTAAAAGGGTGGAGAACCTAGAGGACAGTCATTTGGTTCATATTGCTCTGCTTGCATTAAAAAGTTTTTTTTGTTCAGGTTCTCCTTTATGCAGTTCTACTTTTCTTTAAAATGGAAGGTTAGACAGGGAAAAGAGGGGATTATGCACTTTACAGGAGCAGTTCAGAAAAGAGGCGTGTTTCATGACTGCTGACAATATGTGTTCTCTGCTGCAGGGGAGTGAAAAGTGGGGATCACAAGGTATCCCAGATCTTTGTGTATGAGGACCTGACACTGATTTTCTCCAGGAATGGCCAGGATGCTTTGCTGACCTACTCACACTATTTGCTTCCCTCATCCCTCTTGTGACGAGAAACACATGAAGGCCACAGAATCCAGAAACACAGAATCCAGTGAGTCCTATTAGCATTGAGCTCATGAGTTGACAGTTGAAGCTTTAGAAGATGGAACACTACTATAAGATTAATAAAACCCACTAAAATAGTGAAAAATCATGTAATGCTGCTTTAATTTTACCTGTAAATCAGCAGATGAAGTTGCTTGATTCACCATGAAAACCTCGAGGAACCTGGTTCTCTCTATGCTTGTAACAAACATGAATCCATAAAGTGCGGCACAGGAGACTCCCCATCAATTAATATTTGTGGAATATAATTGAAAGTTAGGTGCTACTTTTATGGTCTTGCTCGGTGTTCCGGGTGGGCAGGTGTGCATGCATTTAAACTGGTTTAAACTGTTGGGCTGTGTATTAGTGCCCTGGAGCCGCTATGACAAAGTACCACAGACAGAGTGACTTAAACAACAGAATCTATTCTCTCACAGTCCTGGAGGCAGATGTCCAAGATCAAGTGTGGGCAGGACCGCACTCCCTCTGCAGGCGCCAGGGGAGGATCTGTCCAGTCCACACCAAGGCCTCTGGTGGTTTCTAGGCTCTGGCAGCACAAGTACAGTCTTCCCATGGTGTTCCTCTGTGGTCTCTTCTCTGTCTACACCTCCCCTTTTGATAAGGATACCGGTCATCTGAATAGGACCATCCTACCCCCAGCATAACCTCATCTAAACTAATTACATCTGCAATGACCTCGTTTTTAAATAAGGTCATGTTCTGAAGTATTGGGAGTGCGGACTCCAACATACATTTTTGGAGACACAATTCATCCTAAAGCAGGTTGCATAATAAATTTGAACCAAGTTCATTTATTAAGTACTTGCCTACCTGCAGGTGCCAGGCACTATGGGAGGTTAGAAGACTAAACTAAGAGGTTTGGGGGAGTTTATTACAGGAGAAAACTATAAGAACAAGAACTACATGAGGCAGAAGGGAACCAAAGTCATGAAGTCAGGTGTAGATAAAAAAGAACAGAAGATTTAAGAAATTCAAGGTGACTGCGTTTGAGCTGTCCAGGCTCTGATGACTTTTTTTGACACATCAATTAAAATATGGTTTGTGTTTCCCCAGATTGTGATCTGGCAGCCCTAGGTGATCTCCCGCAGCACAGAAAATCAGTGAATTCTGATACAGCATAGGGAAAAGATAATTCTGTTTCTTAATATGTGTCTTGCTTTCTGGTCAGTCCTAGGATTCTGGGGTTGTTTAGGAGTGAGTGTGGGAAGAGAAATGAAGTCTCAGTAGCTGCTGGACAGCAGTTCTAAGTGCCCACTGTCAGAAATTTACCTTTTCCTGGGCCCCTTTGCCCTAAGTCAGTTGTCTGCAGCAGGTCAGTGGCCTGAGTTTGCCTCCTGTCTCCACCCACCCCCCTCCACAGCAGATGAGCAATGAAGCTTGAAGCTCCCTGTCCCCTGACACCTTGTCTTCCATGAAACTGATCCCTGGTGCCAACGAGTTTTGGGGACTGCTGCCCTAAGGCTGTGGTCAGTGATGGCACTGCGGTATGGTGATAAGAATCTTGCTTTGATTTGGAAAGCTGTGCCCCGTAGCCGTTGATTGGCTTGTGAAGCACTCAGAGATAGTTCTAGTTATAAAACATGTATCTCCTGTTGTGTTTTTACAGAGACTTCTTTAAACGATGCAAATTGAATTATTGGTTGTATCAAGTTGCTTCTAATGAAACTACTTACAATTTCAGAATAGTTAACTTTGCAATAATAAACATCTGCTTTCGAAGCACGTGACTTTAAGGAAGTGTCTCAACCCTGCACCAGAGTGATTCGTGTTTTGGGTTTTAGGCCCAAAGAAGAGGGCAGCTGTAACTACATTTGCTGGCTCATTCAACATAAAGCAAACAAACCTAAATTCAGTTGAGATTGGGAATGCCTGAAGTGATTTCCTGAGAGCCACGCTAGACGTGCTGTAGTGTTGCTCTTGGCATCACACATGCACATGCACTCTCATACGTGTTTGCGTACTCACACACGCGCATCAGACTTGGGTTGGAGGACACCAGGGGAAAGGATCACAAGATGGCCTTCCTCAGGGGCAGCTGCCTCTGTGAACTCTCTGGGGAAATTCAGTGTTTGTGCTATCCTAGGACCTCACTCTATTAATAGAAATAACACCTGTAATGGCTTTCTTATCTCATTTCTTTAAGTACTGCCCATTGTGCCTTTGTATATTTTTCCTTAAAGAAAAAAAACGTGTGCCCTGAGTTGCAGGCACTATACTAAACTGCTGAGCCAATGTCATCTCATGTTGTACCCATTTTACAGATGAGAACACAGAGGTCACCCAGCTGGCACATGGAAACAGAACTTTCCAATCTATGTCAGAACTTTCCAACCCTGCTGCCAGAGCCCCATAGTTTTCAGGCGATGACAATATTGCTGCTATTTGAGCACTTGCTGGCTTCCCGACCTGCACTAAATCAAGGGAAGATAGGTAGTTATGCCTTCAGGAATTACAAGGTATGTCAGAAAGCCAGACAGACAACGTGAGGGACCACAGCAGACAGAACAGAGTCCAGGGCTAGATTGTGCAGCATAGGCTACTGGTCAGCAGGGCTCCCAAGGGGGCAGAGGCACAGTGGGGTCATTCAGGACGGCTGGGTAGACGGCTCTCGGTGAGAGCAAAGCAGAGCTCCTTCCTAGCTGGACAGGACCTCAGAGACAACTGGAAGAGGACATGAAGCTCTAGGGAGTACTGTCCTTGAGGAATGGACCCAGGAAAACTCACTTTGAACCTTCTCACTCATCCCATGGGAGGGCACTCCCAAGGACTCCAGTTAAGCTCTGGCATCTGATAACACTTGCTGTGGCTCCTTGGCCATCTGACTCTGAGTTTATTGGATGTCTGTCTACACTAAGATTTAAAACAATATAAATTCATATGCATGCATATAATAAACTTAAAATGAAAGTATTGTATATGTATGTTTAATGAATTTTTCTCTTCAGAGGCAACTGCTAAATATAAAAAATAACAATTGGAGGGGACTAGGGGTCACAAGAGGGGTTGTGGAAAGAGCTGTTCTTGTTTGGTGGGGCATCTCCAGCCTTTTGGATTGAGTCATGTGGGAGCTGGAGTTCCCTTGCCCCTGTTACAATTGGCGAAAGGCAGCAAAGGGACACCATCCCTGTGGGACTCAACTCTGCTATGGGCAGTGTCAGGGGCTGGGAGGTTCAGTGGTCCTCAACCCCTGCTGGTTGCTCCTAGAGCTGCTGTAAGATGGGGTGGGCCCAGTATGTGCTTTAGAGTCACTCATCCATTTGCTGTGTGACCTTGGGCAACCTGCTTAACCTCTTTGAGTCTCAATTTTTTCCTCCTAAGAACTAGGTTAATGATATATGCGTGGAAGGAATTACCACGAGTAGATGTGAGGGGTTTTGTGCAGTGCTGGCTGAAGTAGGTCCTCAGTACATGATAGTGCTTATTTTATGGATTGATGTTGAAAACTTTCCCTGCCATGTCCAGAGAAACTCTAAGCCAGGATTTGAACTTCAATTCCACCAAAACTCAAGAATACTTCTTTATTCCAACAGCAAGATAGATTCTTACAACTTAAGGGGGCTGGCAACCCCTCCCTTTCCACCCTGACAGACCTCCATTGTCTAGGTTGGTGGGACCCCTGAATTTGGCTTCCAGAGCTCTCTGGTTTAGCACCAGGTCCCTGAGCAGCTGCTGAGTATACACAGCTGCTGGCTCTGAGGGGTGGAGGGCCAGGCTGGGTGGCTCAGGTTTCACCGTATAGAGTTTCATGCTTGAGAAGGGCCAGGAGTGACAGATGGGCAGTAAGGGCCTGACAGCCGCCTGTGTGTGCAGAGGGAGGGCAGGGGTTGTCCCTGAGGCCTGTGTCCTGTGAGACTTGAGACTTTTCCCTCCATCACTTCTACCAAGTTAGGGCAGGAGAATTTGTTTCCTAATGTTTTTGTATTTCTAACTTTAGCTCTGAATTTTTAGTTTTATGAACAAGACTGGTAGTTCTCAGCTTTGTTTTTGTACAATAATTCTGTGTCTAAAGGCCAGGGAGAAAGGCTAAGGATATTTTTAGATGGGATGTGTGAAGATACATTTCCAACACATTTATTTAAATTATTTAAATCTAATTAATGTATTGGTTGGCCAAAAAGTTTGCTTAGTTTTGTCTGTAGGATGGCTCTAGTAGTGCTTAGTTGTCTTTAACTTCATTCAAAACGATTTTGTTAGATAGTATTGTGACAGTTGTCATAGCAGCATGCATTTTTTAAAAAACTTATCAAAATTGGTGAATTTTTGTGCGGCCATTTTAAAATTGAAGATGGAAGAAAAACGCACCATTTTCAGCATATTATGCTTTTTTATTTCAAGAAAAGTAAAAACACAACTAAAACACAAAAAGAAGATTTGTGCAGTTTGTGGAGAAGGTGCTGTGACTGATTGACTGTGTCAAAAGTGGTTTGTGAAGTTTCTTGGTACTATTGACATTTTGGCCAAATAATTCTTTGCTATGGGGCTGTTTTAGGCATTGGAAGATGTTTAGCAGCTCCCCTGGCCTCTACCCACTAGAAGCCACTATGGGAAACAGCCGACATACTCAAAATATCCAAATCTATAAAGTTATTGGTGAAAATGAATAATGTGTCTTTTATTTTATGGAAAAAACTAAATGGACTTTTTGGCCAACCTGATATTTATTGGGTTCCTACTATTCACACTGTGTACTAGTGTACATATCATACACACAGAAACACATGTATTTATTGGGTTCATATGATGTCCATGCCACTAATGTATTACATACACACCTGTACACACATGCATGTTTTCTATACCACTTTTCAATTAGGTCATAAGAATAACCAGAGGGTTTTTGTTTTTTCTTTTCTTTTTTAGAGAGTGAGGAAGGGAGAGACAGAAACATCAATTTGTTGTTCCACTGATTTATGCATTCATTGGTTGATTCTTGTATGTGCCCCTGACTAGGGGTCAAACTTGCAATGTTGGTATATTGGAATGACTCTCTAATCAATTGAGCTACCCAGCCAGGGCCTTTAGTTCTCAAGTATAAAGTATTTGTGAATTATCAGTGTGAAGGAATTCTCAAGAGGTCATCTAGCCCAAACTCATAATTTTACAGCTGGATAAACTGAGGGCAGTTGCCTATGGTTGTGTAAGTTGTGCACAATCTAGGGACAGTCATTCACACTATAGTCTAAATGAATGGTGTCTCCAAGACTGTACTGTGGGAAGGCTTTGGGGCAGTGATATAGAGAGATGAGCTTCAATAGAGGTCAGCCTCCTAGGGCACAAAGCAAATTAAAGGATGGTCATGGTAGATTACGGAAGTGGCCTGAATTGGCCACTCCTTCCTGCAGCCATGCCCTTTGTAGAGTGACATTGCAGCTTCTGTCATCAGAAGTAGACCCTGTTTTCTCACTTCTTGAATCTCAGCTGTTCAGTGGAATGTGGCAGAAGTGACAGGTGCTTGTTACAAGCACAGGGCTCTAGAGGCCTTGCATCTTTTGCAACTTTTTCAGACTGCCTCCACCTGAGTATAAGCCTGAGGCATAGCTATTGAGAGATGTGAGACCACATGGCAGGGAGCTCAGTTGCCCCTGCTGAGGCCTCTTGTACCCACCTGTAGCCCACCAATCCTAAACACTGGGCAGAGCCCAGCTAAGATCAGCTGAGCTGCCACCTGAGCTAGAGTTGACCAGTGCTGCATGAGCAAGTCCAGTAGAGACCAAGACTGCCCAGATGACCTGTAGCCCCATAAACATAAACAGGTGCTTATTTCAACCTGCCACTGAGGTTTTGTGGCTGCTTGTTATTCAGTCTTACTGTAGCAATAGATAATGGGTACAAGGATGGAGAGTGGAAGTGGAATGTTATGCATAACTTTGTTGTTATACTTGGAGCAGCTTTCTAAAAAGGTGCTCCAAGTATAATCTATCTTTTCTTTTCAAAGAAGCTGTATATAATTCAGAACCCCCAATCTATCTTTTCTTTTCAAAGAAGCTGTATGTAATTCAGAACCCCAAAAAGGCTATATAGCAGCAATTTAAGCCTCATCCATTTTATATTGTTTTAGTCTAGTAGAATGTGAATCCACAGTTTCAAGTTAGCTTTGAGTTTGCATAGTTTCTTGCAGTGAAGTCTTGTTCTGGCAGTATGGTTTTTGTTAGTAACGCCTTCATTAAAATGGTGACGTTTGGGATTATTTATAAATACCCTGGCCTGCGATGGCCTTTCTTTCTCAATTCTGAGTGTCTCACTATTAAGATCCTATGCCAAGAAGATGGTTTTTCATCTGTTTCCTGTCCTTAAAATTAGTTTAAGTTCATAAGACACTTTTAAGTATCCAACTGCAGTTAGCAAATTTATTCAGAAGTCTTTTGTCAGGAATGCAGATTTTCTGTAAAAGCCTGTTGCTTTCTGAACACATGCCAAAAAATTATGACTTTGTCACTCACTTTAAGGAAGAATGTTATAGTGCTTTTGATGGAAAATTAGGAGTTTCTGAGGAATCATGCTGCTGCTGTTTGCCCCTGTTGCTGGCTCTCCAGGAGAAGGAAGAGAACATACAGAATCTTATTGTAGGTCTTTATTACTTGAGTAACTTCACTGTGATCTTTCTGTGGTGCTGAAGAAATCACCTTGTTCAGGACCTGTGGTTTTGTACAATAAATCACAGAAAACATTGGTGCTGATAACAGATTCCTTCTCATGAGAACATGAAATTTTCTGGACATAGATCTCCTATTTGATAGTGCATTTTTGCTTCTTTTGAAAACAAACTCTATGAATAGATCATAATCAAATTCTTGAAAGACTGTGGCAGAGATTAAACTTCTAGAAAGTACCACAGAAGCCGTACTTTTAAATGACAAGAGACCGGAATGGAGTATCTTGCAGACTTGATCAACTGAAGACAAATGGAGAAAAAGAGTTCATTTATTGCACTTCCACTTAAATTGAATCCGATTACCTGCCATGTCAGCAATCCACAGTTGGCTCTTCAAATAAATAAGAGTAATCATGGTTGTGTGCGTGTGTGCGTGTGTGCGTGTGTGTGTGAGTCTTAAGCATACTGTTTATGAATTGTTAAAATAATATTCTGGGAGTGAGAGGGTACTTATCCTGCACATAATTAAGTCTTTTGTTGTTCATAATGGAGTTTCCACCTTTAGCTAGAAAGGTGGAAAGAAGCTAGAAAAATAAGGGCAAATAAACCCAAAGTAAGTAATAGACAAAAGAGAATAATAATAAACAACAGAATAGGAATCAGTAAAATAGGAAACAAAATTACTAGAGAAAATCAACAAAACCAAAAACTGGTTCTTTGAGAAAATCAGTAAAATTGACAAACCTCTTAGAGTGATCAGGAAAAACAGAGAAGGCACAATACATATAGTAAAAGGATAATTGGGTATTATGACTTTTAACATCAATAAATTCTACAATTTAGGTGATTTCTATTATTTTTATGCTGTTTTTCATTAAACTGCACATCTGATAAATTGCCTGCCTCCATTTCATTTAGTCGTTCTGTTGAATTCTCTTGTTCTTTGTTTTGGGGCCCATTTCTTTGTCTGCCCATGTTGGCTCTCTCTTTATGTTTGTTTCTATGTATCAGGTAGATCTGCAAAGACTCTGGTGCAGGCCTGTGTCAGACACTGCTTGTGATGGCCCTGGGCAACCTGTTTGGAGCCATCAACAATCCACAGCTTGTGGCTGCTGCTGCTGGGTCTGGCATGTGCAGAAAGAAGCAAGCTGTACACCAAGGCTGGCTTTTACCAGCATCGGGCATGGGGGAGGGTCCGCTAAAGTCTCAGAGTTTCCAGAGAACTGCCTCCAACTGCAGTCTTTCTGTAGGCTTAAAGAGTGAAAGTCTTCCATCTGTACTTCTCAGCAGGGGGGTTTAAGCTCCATATCTTGAGGTGACAGTAATTCCTGCAGGTGGGGCTATTGCTTCCCCTCAGGCTGATGCCACTTGGAGGGAAGTGCTCTGCCTAAGAGAGATGACTTCTGTGGTATGGGGTATGACTCAGCACAGGGATCCTGGTTGTTCTTTCAGTTCTTCAGTTCTCTCCCCAGAGCCACCAACCCCAGACTCTCCTCACAAGGCTCTAGTCCAATCTTTGCTCCCTCTGCTGGAGCCCAGGGTAAGTGGCTGTGAACAAAATTTTGTGCATTGGCCTTTAAAGATGCTCTCAGTGTCTCCAGCTATCTCTCCTTGGTGGGCAGAAATCCTGCTGCTTTTCACAGTGGATGTTATTTGGGTTCCTTTCCTGGTTCTAGTGCTCTAGGCTAGGGAACCCAGGTTGGGTTTAGACACCATACTTCTACAGGGAAACCCGGTCCCCCAGCTGCTGAAATATCCCTCTGGAGCTTCAGCTCCTGCTCATAGCAGCCCAGCCAGACCTCTTGTGCCTCTACATTTCCTACCAGTCTGGTTGTGGTGATATGGTTTCTTCTGTAAGTCGTTGTTTGTGTGGCTTCTCTCCCACTAATGTTCAGTTGGTTATTTAGGATGATTTTTCTGTAATTTAGTTGTAATTTCAGTTTGGTCCTGGGAGGAGATTAGGGAAACTTCCACCTACTTTGCCACCATCTTGAGTCCTCTCTGTAATTTATATGGAGTTGTATAATTTCCATGGAAGACACAGACTATCAAAGCTCATTCAAGAGGAAATGTATTACCTTAACAGCCCTACTATATCTATACAGAATTTAAACCTGTAGTTAAAAAGCTTCTCATAAAGAAAATTCTAGATCGGATGGCCTCACTGGTGAAATCTACCAAACAATTAAGGAATATATAGGGAGTTCTCAAGTCTCAAAAATAAGGAAACAAACAACCCAGTTTAAAAAATGGACAAATGGTTTGAGCAGACACTTTACCAAAGAAGATATACGAGGTCTCTTCAGAAGGTATCCAGCCATGTAATATGAAAAATAGAGACATTTATTGAAGAAGATAGAAACATTGTACATAGGACAATCATACTACAGTCCCCTTCAAAGTAAGCACCTTGGGACCTCACACAGTTTTCCCAATCACCATCAGTTGCTTTGTTGTATTTTCCTGAATCTCACTGATGGTCTGAAACCTCTTCCCTTTCAAAGGCAATTTTAGTTTTGGGAAAAGCCAGAAGTTGCAGGGAGCCAAATCTGGGCTGTAGGGGGCTGTGTCACCTGGGTGATTTAATGTTTCACCAAAAAACTCTGCATAAGATGTGATGCATGAGAGGGGGTGTTGCCTTGATGAAGCTGCTGATCAGCAGTGCTCAAAGCTGCAGCCTTCTATATCATCTGAATAGTTTCCTGGAGGACTGTTCAAGCTTAAGGAAAAAAAATATTTGATGCAGATTCGTTGCTCTACTCAATCAGTCATTTTGAATGCGACGGCCACACAGTACGCATGTTCACTCAATGGCATCTACCATCCCTGCTGACTAGTACAGTGAAGTCATCACTGTTCATGCATGCGCATTCCAGTCCACTCTCCTTGGCTGCCAGGTTGCATTGATGTCACGTAGACCATTCTCTATATTAACAATGTTTGAACTTTTTTGGACAGGCTTCGTACACTCACATGAAAGAATGTTCAATATTATTGGTCAGTATGGAAACATAAACTGAAATCACAATGAGATACCACTGCATTCCTATTAGAATGGCTAAAATGTAAAAGACTGATCATACTAAGTATTGGTGAGGATTTGGAGGAACTGCTGTGGGTATGTAATATAGAATTGATTTAGAAACCAGTTTTTCAGTTTCTTAAACATTAAGCATACATTTACCTAACTATTTAGCCATTCTATTTCTATGTATTTACCCAAGAAAATGGAAACAACATGGCCATACCAAGTCTTGGGCACAAATGTTTATAGCACCTTTGTTTTTAATAGCCATAAACTGGACACAATCCAGATGTTTTTGAACTGGCATATGGATAAATGAAGTATGATATATCCATGGAATACTACTCAGAAATAAAAGGGAATGGAGGAAAATTATGTAGAGTAAAAGAAGCGAGGCAAAAAAGTACATACTGTATGATTTCACTTACATAAAATCTAGAAAATGCTGTGTAATTTGTAGTGACAGAAAGCAGATCAGTGCTTGCTTAGGGACACGTCAGGGCACATAGAAACTTTTGGAAATAATGGGTATGTTTATTATAATTCCGGTGATGGTTCCAAAAGTGTACACATGTTAAAACTTATCAAATTGCATACTTTAAATAGGAGCACTTTATTGTTTTTCATTTATATCTTAATATGTGTTACATGACAGTATTCACACTGGTTATAATTAAGCTTTTGTTGTGTGTAATGGAGCTTTAATTCACTTTACTGACAGTACCCTAGTTTTGAACCTAATTGTGAATCCATAAACCATATATAGAATTTTGATGCACAAAGGTAAATAGTGTACTTAGATTTATTGCCAGAAAGCTCATTCATTTATTTGTTTATTTTCCCATCAAATTTTTGTTGGGTATGTACTATGTTTTAAGAATTGTGCTAGACATTGAACATGCAATAATTACCAAAAATAAAGTTGCATGCTCTCTTAGTAGGGTGGAATAACATTAAAGTAATTATATGGACTTGCTGTTTTACAAATTGAGATATGTGCACTGAAGGACAGGAACAGATTTTTAAAAGTGTGTAGCAGAGAAACCTGCTTGGCAGAGGGGGACAGGTGATGTTTTGGGGAAGGCCGTGCTCTGGAGGTGGTACTTGAGCTGAGCTCTAAAGTGAGTAGGCTGTAATTAGGCTGCAAGGGCACCTGTAGAGATAGATATGGGCCAGGCAGAGTGGGGCCTTGGTTTGGTGCAAGATCATGAATGGATTCAGTGCAGAGTATGTTGAATCAGAGCTCAGAGAGGACACCTACCTGAAATATAAATTTGGGAGTCACACTACAGAGATGTGAACTGAAGTGCAGGAGTGGTGAGATTTCTTATGGGAAATTACAGAGTGAAAATGCAAGAAGGCCTTGAAGAACTCCGAAATTGATGGCCAGGCAGTGCTGATGAGCCTGAAGAGGATATGGACAGTGGTTGAAGGGTGGTTAAGTCAGAAGAGAGGGAAGTGACCAGTGGAAGAGGACAGACAAGACCATATGCTTCAAAAAAACTAATAAGCCTCGGGCAATGTGCTCGGGGGGTGGGGGGGAAGAGGCCACTATTATTAATTGTTCTAGGATAATAGGAATGCACTGGACTGTCTGGGCAAGCCCGACTGAGTGGTCTCCCTAGTCATTACTGACCTTATTAGCAAGGGCTCCCGTGTGAAGTAATGAGGATGGGTTCAGGACAGAGATGGGGAATGGGGAGGGAGGTTTGTTAAAATTGGGGAGCTCTGAGCACAGGTTTCAAGGGAGTGGAAAATGTTGGAAATAGAGTATGGAGTGTGAGTGGGTTCATTCGAGGAGAGTGGTCAGACAGCTGGGAGTTCATTGAGAGCCCGTTGTGTGTGGGGATGTGAATTTATAGTGATTTTGCTGGGAAGCGAGCATGACATTATGATACTTATCACCTCTCTTGAAAATTTTGTTAAGAGGAAGTTGACCTTCAGCTGTTTTTTCCTTGATAAGGGAGATTCTAGAACTAAACAATATCCTTTTGAATAGTTTCAGGGAAATATATCTATCTTTTTTTTTCTTTCATTTCCTATATGTTTGAATGTGTTTGTTTAAATACAATGAGTGTTGTGTTGAGGCTAAACAGTTGTCACTTTGAGCACTTCTGAGACTTCCATCTTCTCTTAAATGCAAAGTAAGTGGCTTTTGAGGTAAAGTTGGCAGCATTGCTGAAAACAAACTGCTCTTTGCTGTATTTCTATTTTGCAGTTAATATTTGAAAGACCAGATCTGATGCAGAATAAAGCATTATCAGGATGTAAATGTATAATTTTTAGAAAGTTCAGGTTCATGTCGAGGACTATTTGTATTATAATTTTATGAATATACATGTGTCTCTTCTAGGGTTTGCTTTCTCTCTAATTTAGAAAATGCTAACAAGTTGTTACATACAATAAATGAAAGGAAGTAAAAGTAAATTAAGTGGTGTTTATGAGAAATAGTGTCCCTTAATAACCACAATAAATGTAAGCAATGTTTAGCTTTGGGTATTCTTTTTCCAGTTCAAAGCAATAAAAACTCACTGCTCCGTTCTGTCTCCATGTGTAGGAGAAGTAAGCCCACCAGTTTGTTTTTCCTTAATTCTTTTTCTTTGAGAGGATGGTGGGGAGAGCGTTATTGGGAGTAGGGGCAGGGATATTGAGAGATGCGTGAGACACACATACTCACTGAGCAGCTTATAGACTGAAAATATCTGGGTTGGTTTGGTTTTCCTTCTCTTAGAGCTGAATGTGGCATAGCTGCCCAACATTAATTTTCATCCATTATATATAAAAATGTTAGTCGTGTTACTGACATAAGAGTTACTAGTATGAGTATTTCAAGTTGTTTTCAAGTAAGGATGGGCTTTCCATCATTTTGTGCCTTTGATTTTAGGTGGTTATGTGGGTCTTACATTTACATGTGTGTCAGTCACCTGGTGGCTTGTGAAAATACAAGCCACCACCCCAGAGTTCCTGATTCCATAGGTCTGGGTGGGGGTTGAGAATCTACATTTCTAAGGAGTTCTCAGGGCGTGCTGATGCTGCTGGTCCAGGGGACCGCATCTGAGAGCCATGGACAGCCTACTGAACTCATTGGCACATCAGTACCATAACCTGGACCAGCCAGGTTGCCTGCATGGCCCTTTAAGAAGACAGGAGACTGAGGTGTGATCAGCTGGGGGCTTTCCCACAGGGGAGCACTGGCTGCTTGCCTACCTGGGATACCTCCTCATGCTTGAGAAGTTTCCTAACTAGTGTCTTTTACTTGGAGACAGCAGACCCCATGCTGCCGCCCTGTGGGCTTTTGGAGCATTAAGCATGGAGGTAGAGAGGTTGGAAAGAAATCCTGCAGGGGCACTCGGAATATACCTGAAAAAATGGGATTACTCACCTGTTTCTGTGCGTCTAGGAAAATTTTATGTAAAGCAGGAGGGAAACACAGTTTCCATGAAGAGATGAGCTCAGGAGGTTTGTATGAGACTTGATGACTATATTACTTAAATTGAGGCACTTACGGACAGATCCTTGAAATATTGAAATGAGGGCTGGAAGAAAGAACTGAGGCTAAATAAGATGATGAGTTACTAAAAGCTACCCAGACATATGGAGACACTTCTAGGTAAGTGTTCCCCTTTAATACAGGCTTTTAAGGGAAAAGTAAATCACCCACGTTGGGTTGTGGAGTTAGGGAGTTGCCTCTGGAAATGGTCTGGAATTTATCAAAACATAACCAGGCAACCACTGCTCTTCCGTGATGGAGGTTAGCTCAGCTTTGGGATTCATTCTAAGCCTGTTTCTAAAAGGCGGTGGGTTTGTGGCCCTTAAACTGGGACTCCTTGTTCTCCGAAGTCTGGAGGAGTTGGTGCAGCTCACGCCAGCCTTCCACCAGCACTGAGGACAAGTGCCTTGATTTTCATTCCAGGTTATGCTTTTCAATTCAGTAGCCACTTAAGAATTCATTGAGCTATGGAATATGGAGCAAACAATGATGATATTTGACATCCTCCACCACCCTAGTCCTGGTCTCAGGAAGCTCTTTTTCTTGATGATTGCTTTTTCTAGAGGATTGCTTTTGTAGATATTATTGTTGAGGTGACTTTTAGCGACCATTTCTCCTTCCAGTGAATGACGTTGGAATTACCTGACAAGGGTTTTGTGAGGCAGAATTAAAAAACAATTACAAATTCTCTCAAAACAAGTGAAAAAAGTAGGACATCTTCGCAAAGAAATAGGACTTAAAAGAAACAAATGGAAACTAGAGAACTGAAAAATAGAATAACTCAAATAAAACTCAGTGGATGAGCTCAGAAGGAGAGTGGAGCTCTGGCCAGTGTGGCTCAGGTGGCGAGTGTGTCCTGTAAACTGTGAAAGGTCATGGTTTGATTGCTGGTCTCAGGGCACATGCCTAGGTTGCAGGTGTGGTCCCTGGTCAGGGCATGTTATGAGAGGCAATGCATCGATGTTTCTCTCCCTCTCTCTCTTCCTCTCTCCTTCACTCTCTCCCTCTCTTCCCCTCTCCTTCACTCTCTCCCTCTCTTCCCCTCTCTAAGATCAATAAGCATGTCCACAGGTGAGGAGGAAAAAAAAGGTAGAATGGAGATGACAAGAAAGAAAGAACCAGGGAATTGGAGACCCATTGATGGAATTTGCTCAATCTAAACAGAGAGAAAACAGTCTGAGGGAAAATGAGGAAGTTGCTAAGGGCTGTATGTTCCCCCTGAGGCTGTCATGAGACAAAAATAAATAACAATGTACCATAACAAAAACAGTAACATAACTGCAGTTTGGGCAGTTGCCCTTATTCATTCATTCCCTTCCCTCTCTTCATTCTGTGTGTCTCTGTGTGGCTCACATCTCTGAAATGTCAGAATCGCATGAGGTCTTCATCAGTTCATTTCAGCTCCTTTGTGAAGCTTAGGAAATATAAGGCAACCTTATTAAACATGCAGGTCTGTGGACAGCTGCATGAAGTGTTGGCCAACAGGAGCCCAAAGTGGCCTGAGGGAGCAGACCAGCTGGTTAGGGGGAAACCAACTTAGAGCCAGCGATTTTCCTTAGTGATAGAGAGATGAGAGCTGAAACCAGAGTGCTGGCTCTCAACAGCACCCGGCTAACTGACGCCCTGATACATGCAAAGAGAAAATGGAGCCCTGGACACTGAATGTGGGCAGTCCTGGAGAGAGCTGGGCAGCAGCTGGGCAGCCGGCCTCAGGCAGAGCTGGCAGTAACAAGATGCATCTGTCAGTCACGACAGAAAGGGGTTGAGGGTTTTATGGTAAACTCCAAGAGCATCTTTTCTCTTTCATTTGCCTGTGGTGATTATAGTTCCAAGTTTTTTTGCGGGATAGTTTCTGTCTCAGATATTCAGTTCTCATATTAAACCAATTATATTTCTTTCGGTTCTAGGTGCTATATCAGTATCACTCAACTTCACTTTTGTTAGCTATAATCAAATAATTTGTGATCATTAATTAGTGTTGTAGGTATAGGTTCTTAATTCATTAATTCACTGAACAAATAGTAAGTGCTTGTATATGCTGGGTGTGAGATAAAGGAGTTATTGAAAAGACCAAATACTATGCATATGGAGCATATATTTCAAAGTGCAGGGAGGTGTTCTGTAAACACAGATAGTACCTAAGTAGATTACATATTATATTAGGCAGTGATAAATGTTAGAAACAGGAGAGTGAGGAAGATGGGGAGGGTCAACAATTAGGGCGATGTTGCAGTTTTACATCAGAAGTGACATTTGAATAAGGACTTCCTGAGTATGAGGGAAGGTGTGACCTGACTGCGAGAAGAGGATTTCAGGCAGAGGTAGCACCCGTGCAAAGGTCCTGGGGTAGGAGTCAGCCTGGCAAGCCTGGGACAGCAGAGGCCAGTGTGAATTGGGGGAAAAGTAGTAGTTGGCTGATGAGGCCACAGAGGGAACAAGGGAGCAGCTTGTGCAGGGCTGTCTAGCTATCATAAGGACTTGGACATTAACAAAATCAATAGACTTTATTGTTTAGAGCAGTTTTAGGTTTCCACAAAATTGAGTGGAACATACAGAGAATTCCCATATACTCTTTCTTGACTCCCCTCAACTTTACCCTATTATTGGTGTCTTGCATTAGTGTGATACACTTGTTACAACAGATGGACCAATACTGATATATTATTAACTAAAGTCCACAGCGTACATTGTGTTGTGCGTTCTGTGGGTCTGGATAAATGCATAATGACATGGCTTCACCATTACAGTATCATACAGGATAGTTTCACTACCCCCCAAAATCTCCTGTGCTCTGCATATTCATCCCACACACCCTGCTGAGCCCCTGGCAACCACTGGTCTTTTTTTACTGTCTCCATAGTTTTGTCTTTTCCAGAATGTCATATAATTGGAATCATGTAGAAGGTAGCATTTTCAGACTGGTTTCTTTCATTTAGTAATATGCATTTAAGGTTCCTCCATGTCTCTGGTGGTTTAATAGCTCATTTCTTTCTAGTGCTGAATGGTTTTCTGTTGTCTGGATGTGCCACAGTTTATTTATCCATTAACCTGTGGAAGGACATCTCTATTACTTCCAGGTTTGGGCAGTTATGAATAAAGCTGCTATAAACATTCGTGTGCAGGTTTTTGCATGGACATAAGTTTTCAACTCATTTGGGTAAAGCAAATTTATCCAAGGAATGTGATTGCTGGATCATATGGTGAGAGGATGTTTAGTTTTGTAAGAAACAGCTAAACTGTCTTTCAAAGTGGCCATACCATTCCACCGTCCCATCAACGATGCAGGAGAGCACTCCTGCTGGTCCGCATCCTCACCAGCATTTGGTGTTGACAGTGCTGAGCTGGTGGCATCTAATGGTGTGTAGCAGTGTCTCTGTTTTAACTTGCAGTTCCTCAGTGACATGTGATGTGGAGCATCTTCTCATGTGCTCAGTTGCCTTCTGTATGTCTTCTTTGGTGAGGTGTCTCTTCAGGTCTTTTGCCCATTTTAAAATTGGGTTGTTTTCTTATTATCGAGTTTTAGGAGTTCTTTGTATGTTTTGGATGTAAGTCCTTGATTGGATGTGTGTTTTGCGAATATCTAATCTCGGTCTGTGACTTGTCTTTTCATTCTCTTAAAGGACTTGGGCTTTTGCAGAATGAAATGGGGCAAAACCTCTGAGGGTTTTTACAGAACTTTTGAGGGTTTTAAGCACAGGAATGGTCAAATATGACACGCAAATTATAAATATTATTATAATGGTAAGATATTCCAGTTAGAGTAATATGAAAGAAATAAAATTTCTGACTATCCACTGGCAGCCTTATCTTTAATGAAGGTCAGTTTTTCTAAGTGATTTTTGAAAATGTATTTTCCAAATATAGACAGCTAGACATCTTCACAGCCATAGCCCTATTTATTTCAGCCATACTCTGCTGATACTTAAGAGTTTTCAGAGATAATGATCTTTTTATCACCTTTTTATTACTCACAGTTATAATGAAAGTCTCAATGGGCTGCTGAGTTCTTTCATGTGAGAGGCTTTTGCAGCCTGAGCATTCCAAGCTGTGGTAGCTTCCTTTCCCTTGCCTTTTCCTCTAGGGAGGTGGGGGCCTCAGCTGCTATTTATAGAGGCATGCTTGCCAGTGAATGTTCTCAGCTGTTTTCTATCCCTTTATTCAGGGTTCTTCCTCAAATGAAGGCTCCCTTTTGCTTCCCAGTCACTTTCCAGAGTCAGCCAGCCCTCTTTGCATGCCTTCAAACCTCCCACAAGCTATCATGTGATTTAAAATAGACTTTTCCTAGGTGGTCAATGTGCAGTCTTCTTGCCTTAAATGCAGCTTCTCAGGCAGATTAAAAATAAAAGATCTTTTAGGCGGGAGGGTCATGCACAAGGTAGTGCAATGCTCTGTAGCTCCTACTGTAGCCCTTCAGTTGTTTGTGGGAAAGACATGGAGAGGGGGTTCAGAAGCGAGCATGAATAGCTAGGGTAAAACAAATGGGGACTGGCAGGGCAGGCATAAAACCCTCTGAGACAGCGGAGAACACAGATTTAAACACTGGAATACCCTTAGTGTCTATAGGGTAGGACTTGACATTTTAATCTGAGTTGTCTTGGTCAAAGGTAGGACTGTCAGGTTGTGATACTTGTGAGACCAAGCCACCACCAGCATCCCTTTCAGAGAGCAGACTGCCGTTGTTCCTCCCTTCCTAGAAGATTCTCAACTGTTGCCATAATGATGAGGATACACAGCAGGTTCCTGTTTTAGGTATTTTAGCACCTTTCCACCAGACCACAAGCCTCCTCCATAGGCTTTTCCACTGATGGACAACAGGAAGATACCCCGATCATCCTGAACTGTGTTCAGCAGGAGAGGAAATCGATGTCAAAGGGTCAGAAACAACATAGAAATGGAGCTCAAGAAGAAAGTAAGCAGTGGATCAGATTCACAAAACGCTGTGTTGTAATTTATGGGCTATTTCTGTTATGTCACAAATATAAGAATGAGAGAGAAAAAAAAAGATTATTCCACATAAACAGGTGACAACTTCAGGTAAGAAGAGTCTCTGACCACAGGTCTGATTTGAGTTGTCTAAGGATTTGTACTCTTCTGTGTTCTTGTGTCAAGATCCTTCAAAGGCATAAGAAATGGCATCTGCTTAGGGAATGTAATGAGACAGTAACAACAGCCTGTCCCGTGCACTTATGCTTCCCTGGTGCCCGGATCACAGCCAGACAGGGTATGGGCTGTTTTCCAGGGTGCTCTTACTTGGTGAATACACACTTGCTGTTTCGATCTAACATTACTGGGGGCACAAAATATAACTTCAGTGCAGTTTATTCTTGGTTGTCTGATGAATGTTTTATGCTTACACTTAAAAAAAAATCCATTTTTGGCATTGGTATGAATTTGGATGGTGTGACCATTTCTAAAGGACATAAAATATGCTTTTGCAGTTTGTGGGAACCAAACCTCAGGGGATATGAGTTAATTTGTGTAGTCTTGCTGGGCCTCTCCTTGACGTTTCACATGTCTTGGATATCTGAATGTAGCTTGGGAACTGGAGATTTTATACATTCATATTTCTTACTGCCATTTATAATTTGGCTAGTTCCAAACTGATGGAAGACATTTTCTTTTTTCCCAGATGATTGCAGCATCCATAGATGCATTGGGCTTTGGGATAAGTTGAAGAAGGAAAACAAAAGAAAAATATACTTTATTAAAGGCTTGAGTTTCTTTCAGTAAACTACTTGTAACCTTCGGCTATGCATTTTGGGAAGATACTTAGCAACTGAATCCCTGAGATTTCCGCTGGGTGCTTCATTTGTTTTCCAATAGATTTGGAGGAAGAGCTGCCCAGTAGACTGCCACGTGGGCTCAGTTGACCTACATTTTCACTCTGTTGAACATCACTAACTGGTGAATGAGCACACAGTGCTGTGGAAGAGCCTGGCCAGGAGATAGCTTCAGTCTAATTAGAATAAAGCAGTGGCTTCCAGGTAATTAAAAATTAGATGCATTAATAACTGCTAATTAGACTTTTAGAAGATGAGCTCAGGATTTTAAACATGGCATTGCATCTTGGCCTGGAGTGGCAGAGATCAGTCCTACAAGGACCCCAACACACTGATGGCTGGGTGCACTAAGGACTGGGAAGGTACCATGACCTGAGGGGAACATTAAATTGTTCTTCTTCTTACTTTTAAAAATGAATTTACTTAATAATACTTGCATGTGGTGCAAAACTGAAGAGGTACAAAAACGTAAAGTTAAAACCAAATTTCTTCCCATCCTCTAGGCCCCATTTCCTTTCCCTGGAGGCAAGCGACATGTGTTTTCAGAGATATTCCATGCATTTCTAAACTCCCACACACATTTTCTTCTTGCCTGTTCTTTTTTCTTATTTTTACACAAAAAGTAGCATGTTATATGTACTGTCCCCTATGTTCCTTTCCCCTACTTACTGTAACTAGGAGATTGTAACATATTAGTATATAAAACTGCCTCTTCTTAAAAGGCTATGTGGTGGGTGGTGTTCTGTTTTGTGGAAGTATGATAATTGATTCAAACCTTTCACTGAATTATTTCCCATCTTCTGTTGTGACACTGTTCTATTTTTAACTGTACCACTAGAAGCTCAGTAGGTTTGGGTCCCAGCAGAAAGCAGATATAGCATGTTAAACAGTGGTTGGGGAGAGTTTAACGAAGAGGATATTTACAAAGTGTGGGCAGGGATAAGAACAACCTGTAATGATGTGGAAGTATTCTGGGAAGCCACTGCTTCCCCTGGGCCTGAAGGGAAAAGTGAGGGAAGCAGGTTCCTGGAGTCAGTGAAAGCTGCAGCCGCAGGAGAAGGCTCCTGATAGGAGCTGTGGTCTTCAGTTGAGGAGTACGGCCAGTGGTGTGTTGGTAAAGGCTTAACAATGGGCTCTCTGTGGTGAGGATCCCTGGTTTGTAGGGTTTGCCAATTTCTGTGGTATAAACACTTCCTCTGTGCCTGATTCCAAGTTCCCAAGGTGATGTTACTGATTGCAGAGTTGGGGTGGGAAACACAGTCAGCTTTTCTGAGAAGCTCCAGCACATCACTGCAGCCATGTCAGGCAGCTGCTCAGCAGAGTGGCTGCCAGTCTGGTTCCTCGTGCTAGGGCCAGTGATTGGCTGAATCCCACCAGAAGCTAATGCACAGAGGAGCCTGGTTGCTACAGTCTTCACAGGTTAGCATCCTGGAATACAGAGAAGGTGGGTGAAGTAAGCAAGCTGCATAATTTTGGGCAAGTCATCTATCCTGAGTTACTGTATCTTCATCTATAAAAGAACAGTCTGCCTTGAATGTAGAACCTTTCTACACTAAGGTTCTCTCACTTCTGTGATTAGCGAATTCAGTGACCTGAGCGAGCAGGTCATTTAGTCTATTTAACAGGAGATGCCATAGGCCCCTGCACTTAGAGAGTTTATGTCTTATAGTGAAAATAAGACATGCACCAATAGGTCCAGCTACAGGGTGGGGGCTGCAGACAGAATCACAGGTATTCAGAGGAAGTGATCTTTGTAGCTGGGATGATGAGGCTATTGATGGCAGAGAGATGGGAAGACCTTTGTTCTGTAGTTGGGAATTTGTTTTTCCAGTGGGGGGAAAACAGAACATGTCTTTAATAACCAGTCTATTTATACCACTAGTTCTCTAAGTATGGTCCTGGTATCATCAGCATCTTCTGGGACCTTGTCAGAAATCCAAATTCTTGGGTTCCACTGCAGACCTAGAGTTTAAACTCAGTGGCAGGTCTTAGTCATCTGTTATTCCAGGTGATTTTGATGCATATGTCCATTTGAGAAACACTGAGTTATACAGTATTAGCAATTCCAAACTTGGCTGAAAATCAGTCAGATGGGGTATTTCAAAAACACGTACATAGTCAGTCAGATGGGAAATTTCACACATGCATGCACGCACACACACACAGACTTCTGTCCTGTATTTCAGACCTACTCAATCAGAATTTTTGAGGACTAGGGTCCTGGGGAGTTAAGGGTTTCCCAGATAGTATCATCTGTGTTTTCTATACTCTTAATCACTGTGGTAGCACTGAATTTTAAGTATTTGCCTTGTTAGAATTGCCTATTCTCTTTTCTCATAGTTTCTCTACACTCAAGCTGTCTAAACTTTCAGAGTCAGAAAGAAGGCAGTTGCCTGAGTTGGCACCTTGTGTGGACTGAGGGTGGAGCAGGTTGTTCTTGGCATGGTGTGGGTAGTGGAGAAGAGTTGGGAAGGAAACTGGACAGCTGTGGAGGTCTCTGAAGTCTAAACATCACTTCATGATTTATTTTGTAGCATAATCTCAGAACATCAGACACACCCTTTATCAACTATTAAGTACAGAAGTCTTATTCGAAAGGAAAGTTACGATGATTTTGGGACTGCCCATGCCTCTGCCTGATTAGAGTTCTTGATGGAAAAGCCTAAAGTTCTTTTTTAATTTTTTTATTCTCACCTTGAGGACATACTTACTGATATAATTTTTTAAGAGACAGAGGATTGGGGGGGGGGAGAGAAACATTGATGTGAGAGTAAAACATTGATGGGTTGCCTCTCATACGCACCCTGACTCGGAACTGAACCTGCAACCTGATAATATACCCTGACTGGGAACTGAACCTGTGAACTTTCAGTCTCCAGGACCAACTGAGCCACACTAGCCTGGGCTAAGCCTGGAGTTTATTAATGTGGAGAACTTGGGGCAGGATTTCTGGAAAGTGAACTGGGCAGTTGTTGGTCATTTGAGGCCAGAGCTCTTCTCTAAATACCTTAGAGAGTGCACTGAGGACTGCTCGCCTTTGGTGATTACAAATAAAGCTATAGGCATTCTTGTACATGCCTTTTTGTGGGCATGTTTTCATCTCTCTTGGATAAATACCTAGGAGAGGAATTGCTGGGGCATAGGTATATTTAACTTTGCAAGAAACTTGCGGTTTTCCAAATGCACCTTTTTAAACTCCTACCAGTCATATGTGGGTGTTCCAATTGCTTTCCATCTTGCCAATATTTGATATTGTCAGTCTTTTCCATCTCACCCATTCTGGTGGTATGTAGTATTATCTGTAGTTTTAATTTGCATTTCCCCGATGACTAATTACGAACACTTTTTCATGTGCTCGCTTATCGTTCATATAGCTTCCTTAGCAACATAAGGACTTTAAGTATCTTCTTTTGTTACCATCATATCTCATATGTATTTTTTTCTACTGTAGTTTCACTCATGATCTGATCAACTGAATAATCAGTTGCCCTTGATTGCTCACTAGCCTTCAAAACACCATGGACTTCTTGAATGTCATACCTTTGAAAATGCAGTACCATGTGCTTCCTTGCTGTCTTACCCCCAACTTAGATGTCACCTTTTGGGTTAGTTAAGCCTCAGTCCTTGCCATATGTCTATAAAATTTGTTTCTTTTCTCTGTGCTTCCATGGTCCTGAGGGTACATCTGTGTGGTTTTACATGTCATGTGTGCAATTCTTCCCGGCCTCACTGAAGACAGGGACCTTGTCTCACTCTTCTTTGCATTTCCATTTGATTCTCCCAACAGCTTTGTGAGAAAGGCTGAATATGCTCAACTTAAATTGGGGATCAGGGCATAGACCCAGAAGGATCCAGTGACTTGTCCAAGGTCAGCATGGTATGTTACAGACTGCTTACTATAAAGTTTTGACTCTTTCACATTAGTTTTCCAAACAGGTATGTTGTTTGAGGTACAGTATACAGCTAGCCACACGCACATAATGACTTTTGAAGGTATGGGATAGTTTTAAGGGAATCCATTTCCATATCCTCAACTTGCATATGCACTTAACATAGATTTGACTAGCTTGAGATGGTGCCTGTGACCAAGGAGGGCATCATGCTGGTTCAGCTGTCTCACCTCCACTTTCACATTAGCCTTTCTCCCACAGCACATAAAAGGGCAGACCATTCACCCATACGTTGTCTTCCTGAGGTACACTACTGCAAGATGGAAAACCTCAAGGCCTTTCCAAATGAAGGGACAAGTAAAAGTATTCATGATGTTGAAAAGTGAATAACTTGAAGGACTGGAATTTTGCAGCTCAGAGATTTCTATTTCTTAGCTTTCACAGAATTGCAAGGGACCCTAATCAAACTGTTGACTAATGACTTAAAATTCTTTATTTATGACAGATTATATCTGAACTTTGGCTGTGTAACTCAGAAGGCTTCAAAGAATCAAGTTATATCATGAAACTCCTTCCATTTCGGAGGAAACATCCAGGTTTTCTCTGCTACCCAGGTCATTGTTGGTGGGTTCTACTGCTGTTTTTGTCAAAATCTCCTCCACTTCTTTAGCCTTCATGTCACTGAGACCATCTCCACTTATTGCTGTGCAATATGCATTATGTTTTTGACGCTGTTTTTAATATTTTCTGTAACACCTTCGAAAGTTTTCATTCCATCTGGCCAAACATTTCCCCAACAGTTATTGATAGTAGCCCACTTGATGCCATCCCAGGCTGTGCCGATATAATCAATAACACTGTGAACAGTGACTGACTTCCAGTAGTCCATTATGGTGATTTCCTCATTGGCATCAAGAGCCTCAAAAGCACTGCTATAAAGCTTCCTGGTGTAGTGTGCCTTGAAAGCTTTTATTATGCCGAGTGAGGGGTTAGATGAACTATGCAGCATTTGGGGGCATGAAGAGAACTTCTATGTCGGGGTGGGCATTTTTGAGTTCTTCATGGCAAAGAACTGGAGCATTATCCAAAATTAACAAAATCCTGAAGGCAAAGTTTTTGCCTTGGAAATAGCATTCAGCTTCTGGGATTAAGCAGTTGTGGAACCAATCCCAGGCTATTTCAGATTCAATCCATGCTTTTTTGTTTCACCTCCAGTGGACTGGCATATGGTTCAGGTTTTTCCCTTTAAGTGCTCGTGGGTTTTGTGCTCTGTGTATCATTAAGTGTTTGCACTTAAAGTCTCCCTTGGCATTGGCACATAATAGCAAGGTTGCATGGTCTTTGCATGACTTAAGCCAGGAGTTTTGGAGGCCATTTGTATTACATAGATTCGTTTGCCAACATTCTTATAAAACAAGCCTGTCTCATCAGCATTGAAAGCCTGCTCTTCCATATAACCCTATTCATGTATAATGCTTCGCAGATATTTTAAAAATTCTTTTGCAGCCTCATGATCTGCCAAACCTGCTTTGCCTGCAGTCAGTATTTTTCATGTAGTGTTGCCTTTTGCAACATTCCAACCTACAGTAGCTGAGAAAGGTTTAACATTTTCTTGACCCTGGGTAACACGACTGTAAATTTCTTTGTCCTTTAGCCTCACAATGCTGTCCACTCCACTTTCATTGGTTGTCATTTTATGAATTCACAAACTTGGCTGCTTTTCCATAGATTCATCATGTACTACAGATGTTACTTTAGCACTTTCACAATGGCCTCAAGTACAGATTAGTGAATCTTGTCCTTTTTCTGGATATACTGTATTGTTGATTCATTAACATTGAATTCACAGCCAACAGCACTATAACTCAGGCCTGCAGAAAGCTTATCTAACACATGAATTTTCTCTGTAAGGCACATTATAGGAGCACTAGACACTGAGGAACACTAGACAGTGCTTTAATAGTAGCTTGGGGGCCATTTAAAACAATGAAATCAACAAAAAGCACAAAAATGTGAAAAATGTGACATTAGTAGCCTGTGAAAAGGACATCTGCCTAACATTATGACTAAAACAAGATGGCACAGAACATGGTCTTGGTTCAAGTTCAGCTGGGAATGCGTGCATAAGGCAACTCAAATTTCTCGCTTCAATGCACATATCCATAAATAACTGAGAAAGTGTTGCAAGTACTGATTTTGGGGTTACACATACATTTTACCTAAAAAGTGAGTTTGCAAACAGTGAATGAGGATTAAGTATATTTGTGTGGGCCTCTTCGGAAAACAGTGTGAGCAGTATCATTTTTAAGCACAAACATGTATCACCTCAGAGCAGAATTTTGTGGGGAAAGTTCAAAGGAAATGAGTTAAAGGAGAAAGAAATTAATGTGAAGTTTCTGACTTTTTAAAGAGCATGTTCATAATTTTTTCCCCTTAGGTGGAAAAATGGGTATTTTGTCTACTGTATTTAGAGTCTGTTGGATATATTTTGAAAAAAGAATGTTTAACAGTTCAGTTTTAAAATGTCATCAGGATGTCAGAAATTAATACTTTGCAACTATTTAACATGAAGATTTTAGATACTAAATACACATTTGGTGCATAGACGTTTCGATTCTTTTAGAGAGAGAAGCAAAATGAAGTAGGAGGCCACTTTAGTTTTGCTGTTCTACAAAAACAAAACAAATCTGTTCAATTTGGAGGGAAATACGTTTGCACTTTCTTCGAAGAATTTTCACATTGTATGGGGGGAAGTCTCATTTCCTCCCTCTCCAGACCTCTCAACACGCTGGTTTTGCTTTGATTTGTCACAGATCTGAGCACTCTGAGATGAAACCACTGTATTCCCGAGAGAGGCCTAGTGGAAGGGCCTGATTTCCCCCTAGAGGACAGTACAAAGGGTCTTCAATGTCCTCAAAAATGCTAGAATTCTGGATGATGCTTAAGTGTTAACTGCCAAAACTTAGTCTTCATATGCAGTTCAGAACACAACAAAAAGCTCTTCTGATGTCTGACTTCTTCCTTGATTGTTCTGTATAACTGATTTCCTTAATATCTCTTGCCTTGGGATGCTGCCAACAATTACTTACATGTGTGACGGATAGCTGTCACAGTTCTACCTTGGACTAAGCACTGGGCAGTCTGCAGGAGCCCTCCTTGCTGCTCTTTACCAGTGGTGGAGTCTGCAATTCGCCACAATTCCTCCCCAGCCGACTTATTCGCCGACTTGTATGTAACCGCTTTTGGTTAATCATTCATGAAGCACATGGTCTGTATTTGGGAAAAGAAATGTCGCGTTGTGATTCCAACAAGCATAATTTATGTTCCTAATTATTTAAAATCATATTAGAATGCTAGCTCCTTTCTCCCCTGAGCCCGGGGCAGGGAAGAACTCAAGGCACAATGGGTTCTCTCCAGCTCCATTGAGGTTGCTCAAGTCACCGAGGCCGAGCCCACTCGGGCTCCTCTGGATCTGGCGGTCTGTGTCCACGCGGGCCGCGTCTGAGGCGGAGCACCAAGTGTCTGCAGGAGCAGGGCGCGCGCGGGCCAGGCCACGTGGGCTGAGTCGGACGATGAAGACCGGGTGCTGACAGGAGGCGGCTGCGCGGGGGGCCAGGTGGGCCTGGTTTGCTAGGTCGAGGCAGAGGACCGGAAAAGGTCGCGCGGGGGGCTGTCCGGTGCGCGGTCTGAAGACGTCACTTCCTGCGCCCGTCCTCTTCCTGGTGAGGGAAGAGGGACGGAGATTGGTGCATCCCGGAGGAAGGAAAGAGGGTGAGGAGAGGCAGCGCCGAGCGAGCGAACTGCGGGGCAACCGGGGGTGCTCCGGGCAGCCGGGATTCCCCTCCCGGAGCCTCTGCTGGGTTTGCGGCGGGTTCGTCTCGGGCACGTCCGCGGCCTCTCCGCTTTACTCAGTTTCTGTGCTCCGTGTTGCAGGTCTACCCGGAGCCCCGGAGCGAGAGCGAGTGCCTGAGCAACATCCGCGAGTTTCTGCGAGGCTGCGGGGCCTCCCTGCGCCTGGAGGTGAGCGGGTGCGGCCGCGGGGGTGGCGGAGCAGGGGGTCGCGGGCGTTGGCAGGGGCTAGACGGCCGGGGTACCGGCCGGAGACTCGGTTCGCGGGCCGCCCCAGGTTGTGAGCGCGGTCCCAGTGCAGGGAGGAGCCGCTGTACGGAGCCCCATACTTTGCCCTTTTTGCAAGGAGGAAAAGTGGTTCCAGTAGCTCGTGGTGCCGGTGATTCGCATTTTCTACTATTTGTTACGGGTGCGATCTGATCCTTGGCACCTGCCTCAGCTTTAATTGCTTTTAGGGGTTCTCCAACGATTCGCAACTAAATCTGGGTGAGCGCGTCAGAATCCCTAGAAGAGAAAGCCGTACAGAAATAAAATGGGTCCCAAATCATCTTTTTGCCTCACTCCTTAATGTGTGTTTTTTTCCCCCCAGAAATTAGGTGGTTTTTACTCTAATATTTGATGTTTAGTTTAGAGAAATACTAACCTATGTCTGGGGGAGCACTAACCTATGTGGGTGGTATGTCTCCCCCAGAAACCTTCAGGTTGTTTAAGGTTTTGTTACTATACTAAATAGAGCTTTTCAGGGGAAGCTCTCTGGAAACTTCTCTTTTTCATCTTATTTTAACATGTGATTTGTCTTAATCTTGGGGTAGTGCTTTAGATCCGGAAATCTAGCTACTTTTACTTCAGAATTACAGGTTGATGTGGCTTTAGTCAGTTCTGTGTTTAAGAACCGCCATTGCCTTTTCTGCCATTTCTACTTGAGCACGCTCAGCCTTCGTTTCATTATGTGAGAAGTGAGTGTTATATTAAGCTCCTAGGGAACAGCATACGAAAGCATCCCTGACAGAACCTGGTAAGACGGACCCATAAAGGTTTTCTCTACCGGAAGGGTAGTCTCTCAGTGTAGGTTTTTTGGGGAAAAAAGTTAGAAGTCATCCACTGTATAAGGGAAACTTATAAGGAAAGCTTATCCGTTATTTGAAATTGATACGTAGGAATTCATAGAGATGAATGTAACTGCTTTTATGAATGATTGAAAACAGATATTTTATTGTGGGTAGGATGTGATATCTGTGAGGAAAGCATGTCCAGATAAGTGAGAGTGCCTAGTGGGGACTCCAAAGACCATGGGGCTGTCTAGGAGGGGAGATGTGATTGGGGCGGGCGGGGGAGGCTTTTCCTCTGCTCCATGGATTTTGTTGTTTTATCATTGAACTTCCTTATTGGGCTGTGATAATATGCTTTGCTTGTAGCAGTTTTTGCTTTTTCTTAACCTTTGTTGTGGGATTTTATTATGCTTTTCAGACTAATGGTTCTTGTTTATTTATATTAAATTTGGAATTTAATATAAACTAAATTCTAGTTTGCATATAAGATTATAATCTGACAACTTCAGTATAAGACTTCTAAATAAAGTGTTGTTTTAAAGAAGGTTAAAAAAGATCCTTAGTTTTCCAGAGGTTGCTGTTGAAATTCCACATAGTAACTTTTTAAAAGAATTAAGAGTTTATTTAAAGATATTTTAGAAAAGAGTTTGTTAACTGACATATCCCAAGCATCTAGAAAAGTGTTTGACACATAGTAGACCTTCAATAATTGATTGATGAACTTGAAGTTTAGTTGATAGCAATTTTTTTAAGCTAAAGGGAAATTATGACTTGTGTTGTTTTTAAAGACTAAATATGACTTCTGTTAAACTTCAAATAGAGACACATATTGTTAGAGTTTTATCAAGGTCAGTTGTAAGTCGCCTTTAAAACTCCTAATTACATTGGAGATAATAAAAATCTAAAAAAAATGGCACATCAAAAACCTTGTAAATTGTCACTCTGATTTTTATGAAGTTACTCTGTAAAAAGAGTTTGCGTGGATCCAATTTGGGCTTCCAGGCTTGTTCTCATCTGTGATGTGAATCTGAAATGTCTGTTCCTTAGAAGATGGCCTTGCACTTGGACCACTGTGCAGCAGTTTCCCAGTGATTTTTAAAGAAAAGTATGTAGAAAGAGAGTGAGTGGGGAAGGGTCTTGGCACTTTTGAAATGCATTCTAGGTTTTACACATTTTCATAAAATTTTGGAAGACTGACAAGAAACCTTTTGAAATTGTAAGCACAGAACTTAAAACTGATAGCTTGTATTCTAGATGGATTTTTGTTTTATAGTTGTAAGTATCAAAGTGTTTTTTTTTTTTTTCCAGGGATTTGGCTAGACTGACTTCTTTGTAACAGAATATGTATTTTCTTGTTTGCCACCATTTTAAACTATTCTAAGATTTTTTTTTTACAGAAAAGAGGAACTGAACATCATAATTACTTTTTCTGTTATTTTAATGCATGCACATTTTAATTACCTGTAGAAAATCAGGTATTATGACCCAGTGAGTTCTGATCATGAAAGGAATTTTAATTTTGAAGGAATATTGTACAGCTTGCATTTATTGTTAGAACAGTGCTTTGTGTTTTAGTTGCTAAATAGATAGCAGCTATTATTATAATAGTTTTTTTTGTAGTTTTAACCACATTGCTGTGTATTTTAAAAAAAATTTTTACCCAGTAATTCATATTCATTATATAAAATTCAAGAAATAGAAAAATGTAAGAAAAAAAATGAAAAAAGTATAATGTTACATCTAGAGATAATTGGTGTTAAAATTGTTATGTATTTTTCAGTCTTTTTTTCCCCTTTGTACGTATGTAAATATACTTTTAAAATATCCATGATATCAGAGTATACATAGTGTTTTGTAACATGCTTTGAGTTAATATAGTGTGACTGTTTTCTCACGTTAAAAATTTGTCTACTTTTAAAGAGTGCCTCATAGTTCCTGGTGGTAATTCCCATTTTTGGACAGAGAGGTTATTTGTAAGTTTTCACTATTGTAAACATTGGACTGTGTGATGGACTTTTCTGAACAAAATCCTTCATTGATGATTATGTTTTAAGTGGAAATTCCCTGATAGGGCACTGGTAGGTCACAGGTAGGGGCTTTTAAAGGTTTTGAACACCTCACGGCCCAATTTTCTCCAGAGACATTTTTACCACTTCGCCCTTGCCCAGTAGCAATATGGACAGCACTCCTTTCCAGTCCTGTGACTGCTCTTACTGTTTTTGTGTGTGTGTGTGTGTGTTTTTCCTTTCATCTAGGAAGATGAAAACCTCTTTGGGTAAACATTTTGGCTTTTCTTGTATTGTTACAGTGCCATATTCCTAGGTACATGGTAAATGAAGGCAAAGTGAGGTACTCAAGATTTCCTGTATTGGATTTTTGAGAGGGGGTGTGAAAGAAAAGCTGCTAGAGTAGGAAATCTAAGTTGAAAACCTCAGACATTTGCAGTTACCTTCCGCTTTCTCACAAGTAACTGCTGAGAGTATGGAAAGGTATTCAGGTGGGCTCTCCAGTACTGTGATCAGCTGGACTGATCAAGTGACTTAGAGTGAGGTTTTGGGAAAGAAATTGCCTTATGTATTCCTAAAACACTCATCTTCTGTGTGTTTTCCTGAAGGACAAACTTATTTATGATACTTCTTTGCCCTAACGCTCAATTCTCTTCTAGATTTCTAGCCAAGGTTACGATTGAGATGTCATCCAAAAGAATACTTTAAAATACTATTAAAATAATTAACACATGCTTATGTCGAAACTCAAAACCTGTTGATGCAGGCTTAAGAATTAATTTGAATAAAGACAAAAGTATATCTAAGGTGTTTTCCCTAAGGATGGAATACCCCACCCAAGTGCTACCTTCATCCTGGATTCAGACAGATAGTTAAGCTGTTTGCTGCAGCTTTACATTGAAGGTTTACGGGGCCACACAGCAGTCTTTCTTCTTCGCTAGTCATCTTCTGTATTATTGACTAGGTGGTAAGCTGGAAATAGTAGGTAATGACATAGTGTTTATTGACTGACTTACTGAATAAACTTTTGAAATCAGTTTATGCCTTTACCAGAATTTGCCTTTTAAAGTAGTTGTTATAAGTTATGTAATTAAAAAAGGGTCATTTAAGAGATGAAAAGGGTATTCTCTAAACATTTTGTAGGTACTTAAAGGCAAAGAAAGCCAAATTCTGCTCAGATATTATAATTCTATTTTAATTTTTCCTGGCAAAAAGTATCAAAGTTGACTCTCTCTGTTCTCTTAGCTCCTTGTCAAACTGTCTTGCAGTGTGAGCAGTTCGTCACCTCTGTGTCTGGGCTGCTTTTCCAGGGTAGATAACTAGACCTTGCCTCCAGTTTCAGGTCTTTGGGTGTATACTGTTTTTGCAGTCCAGATAGACTGCATTGTCTGTCTAGATCAGTGCTATCTGATAGAAGTAGAATGCAAGCCATATTTGTAATTAAAAATATTCAATAACACATTAAAAAGTAAAAAGAAACATGAAGTTAATTTTAATAATGCATTCTCTTTAACCCACTATATCCATAATGATGTTCTTTCAACATGTAGTTAATAGAAAAATATTAATGAGCTTGTTTCTTTGTTTTTTCACATTGTAAAATCTGATGTGTATTTGTCACACTCACAGCATGTCTCACTTTGGATTAGCAGCATTTCAAGTGCTCAACAGCTCATGCAGAGAGTGGTCCCATGTTGGACAGTGCAAGTATAGATCAGTGAAGAGGCTGGAGAAATACAGTCATCTTTGAAATTAAATGGGATTAACATTTGTTGAGTACAAATGATGTGCCTAGGCATTTCATTTATACTCTTTTGTTTAATCCTCCCAAATGTCCTGCAAAGAAGACGGCACTTTCTCTGTTTTCCTGATGAGGTGATTGAGACTCTGGATGGTTAAGAGGTCCCAGGTCATAGCCCAACAAGTGAAAGAGTCAGGAGTTGAACTTGGATCCTGTGGCTCCACAGACTGTGCTCTTGCAAGCATGCTGCCACCTGGAGTGGAGGTAGTTGAACTGTTTAATGATTGTAAGGCAGTACTGTTAGCCTGACTTCTAGCAAGGACCGTACGGAAGTTCTCAGGAGAATTCATCACAGTTGTTTCAGTGCAGCCTGGTGGCAGGGCTGGCCTTGTGGGTGTGTGACCCTTGTAGTCAGTGACACATGGCCCTGCATTTGGTTTAACGCTCTGCTGTCCCCATCTCAAATTCTTAAAACACATTGAACAAGGAACTCTGCATTTTTAATTTTGTGCTGGATCATGTAAATTGTGTAGTCATTTAGCTTGGTGGCATTATTCTTAGAGGTGTATGATACATAACAAGAATAAGCAGCATTTTCTCAGTGCTTTTTATGTCCTGGACTCTGTTCTAAATGTGTGTTAAACTCAATTTTTAAGCAACTCTATCAGGTTATTATCCCCAAACTATGATCAGAAAAACTAAGGCACTAGGAAGTACTGCACCTTCCCACAGTCCAGGAGAACATTCCACTGTCCCTCCTCACTAGAGGACCTGAACAGTGAAGACCCCGAAGAGACACAGGAATAGATTAAGTTGGAATTAAGTGTAAAAAGGGAAAAGGGAAGGTGGTTCCTTTTATCTGTTGTGTTAATAAGGCTAAAGCCAGGCAGGCTGGGTAAGCCTAATAAACTGTATTCCTGACCCTAGACAAGAGGAGGTGAAGGAACAAGAATAAGATGATGTGTATCTCAGTCCACATCCATGCCTGCTGTGGACTGAGTACTTCTGTTAGGAACTCAAGGTAATATCTTTTGTGCACTAAAAATTGCCCCAGCTTCCTAGGCAGTTGCAATTCCACCTGTCTGTCAGGGTAATGACAGTAGGTAAGATAGACTCAGGGTTTTGTTTAAGGATCCTTTTGAGAAAGCCTTCCTCTGGTATTGGAATGATAAGCTGGGAAGTGGAAGCTAGTATGCATTTCCCAGTGGGAGAACTTCGGGTGAAAGGGGAGGAAGAGGCTTGTAGGGCACGTTCTTACTTTGCGTCTAACTCTTCCAGTGCCTTCCATGAAGGGGACTTAGCTGGAGCTGAGCATCAGGCCAGATATTTGTAAGGTTTTTGCAAAGCCAGGATTGTAGTATTCAGTGAAACTTCTACTTCTTCCACTAGCTACCGGTTTAGTAACAGGACCTAGCCCATGGTTCTAATTTAGCACTTGATGTAGGACACATACTTCAGGTCTCCCTGCCTTGGGTAACCATTGTAAGTTGTTTCAATGCAGCCGGTCGGGATCACCTAAGAGTTGTATAACTTGTATCTTGATTAGTTATTTAGCAAGTACTGGCATTACTTACCCCATGTAGTAAAATGTTGTGGACCGTTCAACCTGGTTTCAGGAGTTGTAACCCTCACCCCATGGTGGGCTGTGTAAGAGCCTAGGGACCCACTTCATCTGGGTCTGTTCTGTCAAGAGGATGTGACCTACTAAGGAGACAAAGCTTATCTCCCTGGCAGGAGCACTGCTTCTGCCTCATTCATCTCTGGTCCCAACGCTTGGTCGGTAGTCGATGACAGGTAAGACTCCTCATGGGAGGGGCAACCTAAGCCAGACGCAACCACTTGGGAGGACCTCATGGAAGGACTCGGGGGGCTGCAGCAAAGAGGGAGAGATGGACCCTTGCTCCCCGGCTATTCTGACATAGCCTGAGTCCCCATTTCCGTCTGGGAGATGTCTTCTGCTTCCTGAGCCTAATCGGCTTAAAGCCTGAAACTATGATCGTGAGCGGTGCAGCCCTGTCTGAACGGTTCCCTGGGTGATCGGGCATAGGAAAGAATTCGCAGTCCTGTGAAACCTGCTTTGCTAAGAGTGCACTCATTTAAGTGATAAGGGTCCAAGGAGGAAATGAGTATGTCTCCCAAAGTTTTGCAACCCCCTTTCCTGACAGACACTGACTCAGATTAAGCCCTCAGATTTCTTTGACATGTTAAATCTGTATTCCTGTGTATTTGAACCTAATAAAAGCCTGGTGAGGAAGGTGCTCTGGGTCATTCTCCTCTGAGAGTTTGACCACCTTTCCTCCCCAAGCAGATCATGTCTTGGTAGTTTTATTTTCATCCGTGTCAGAGGGATGGGGCTCTGTGGGCGGAGCCCCCCCACATCTGGTGCCCAGGACAGGAGCCCCTGCAGTAAAATAGCGAGGCCAGAGGCCATTTTGCTACTATGAAAATACGACTCTGGGCTGGAGGAATAGGACTTAGAGGATGCCAAGGGCATGTCATTAGGTTGCATTTGAAAACTTCCTTTTGTTCAAGTAACATGTGTATGTAGCATGCTCCAACGCTTAGAAAGAAACTGTTTCTGTCTGTCTCCTACCCCAGAAGCAAACTTTTACCACTTGACCCTTAGTCTTGGTCTTTACTTTAGTATTGATTCCACCTGCTGTGTGTCTCCTCATGTAGTGCTGCCACCTGTGAGATAGCCCAAGTGGAGTCCAGCCCGGTGTCCTGCGGGTCTGTCTGTCCCTGATCCTGATCATTCAGAGGGTTGTGCCCAGGAGCCTTGCCATAGTGGTTGGGACTTCTCATGATTCGAACTTTGTCCACTCCTACCTGCCCTCCCCTGTACTCTGGACCTTCTGTTCCAGGCATGTTAGACTATTTGAGATGTCTGAGTAGCATTTATTGATTGTTTAATTTTACAAATAGTGGCCTGTATTCTGTACCAGGCACTGTTCTGTTGGCTTCACTTGTATGAACTTGTTTAAACCTTGTAATGACTTTCACATTAGAAGAGAGGTTTAGGGACAGAGCCACAGTCACTCAGCAGTTAAGGGATAGGGCCAGGTTCAAATGGGCTGTGCCTGCCTCTACCGTAGGGGCTGTTCCTGATGCCCATCCTATCTCTGTGCTAGGAGCCTCTTCTTCAGGTGGCCATCTGCATGCTTTTCCCAAGGTCTTTCAGCCTGTTTTTGCTGTTTGCCTCTGTCAACACAGCATCATTACTCATGCTTACGTTTCCCTGGTCTACTCCGATGGCAGGTTCTGTGTCTTTGTTTACAATTAGGGTTTCTGGTGTCTCTCACTTCACAGGCACCAAGTAGGTATTTGTTGAATTGATAAAAACCCTATGGGGCGCCCCATCCAGACCATTGGTAAAGGGGCTTAGCATTCTGTAGAGTCCCATCTCTTCTTTAACAATTTAGCCTTTTTTCCCCACCTCCCACCCCTATTCACATTTTTTCTTTTTTATCATCACTCCTTAAATTTTTGTTTTATTCTTTCAGGGCCTTGCTTCATGAACTACTTCTAACTAAAGTTAAACTGAAAGGTAGCTTATTTCCCCTCATTTTATGAACTAGCTGTCTGCTAATCCAAATAAACGAGGGTCCGCTTGAGAGGCTGGGCAGCTAGCCATGCTGTGTAGCCTGACTATAGCCGAGGTGTTGTTATGGGTCCTGGCTCTTCTTAGTGATGGCTTACCTTTTGCAGAGCACAGCAGGAGGCAGCCTGGGGGCCTGGCAGTTCTGGTTTTAGCATCCTAGAGTTTTAAGATCAGGAAGGACCTTGAGCCTGGTTAGAAAACTGTATTTGACAAAATTCTATAGATCTGGTATAAGAGAAACTGAGGATGTCCCATAGAGAGCAGCATTGGAACAGAAGAAACTCTGTGCAGCCTTTTCCCCTCTGTTGGGGGTGATGTACCACAAATGCCCAAAGCTTTCTCAGATTCCTTACACATGGACAGGAAATTTCTGTAGTTCCCACTGTGGGAGACTGTAGGAGAATCTGGGGGAGGGGAGGCATGTGTGTTGAAGAACTCCATGTGTGACTCTATTATCAACCTCTTGTCTCCATGCTGGAAGGGGCCCAGAATCTTTTTCTCTTGTTACAAACTGGTCATAACCTGTTGGTGGTTTTGGCTCAGGTAGAGGCATCTGATTGAGATGAGATATGTCAGGTGTTAGATATGATGCATTCTGCATGTGTGTGGAGTATAAGGAGGGCCATGCTCACTGAGGCTGGGGTGGGGCTGTGCTAAACTCTTACAGCCAGTGGTGTGCTTACAGCTGTCACTTCAGGTGCTGCTGCTGTTCTCTGCTGGCTTTTCTGGGCTGGCTCAGCCTACCACACAGGCATGCATGGGTATTGATGGGAAGGCCTCTCACTAGCCTCAGATGCATCATCATTGGCCCAGAGTGGGGGAAAGAAGTGTGTGTGTGTGTGTGTGTGTGTGTATGTGTGTGTGTGTGTGCGCGCGCGCATGAAACATGCCTTGTTTTGAATATTGTTAAGTCACATGTGTATTTTTCATTTCACAATTGAACAGTGATGTCCAACGTTGGCCAATTGGTGGGGAATTTTTTTAAAAATATATTTTATTGATTATGCTATTACAGTTGTCCCATTTCTCCCCCATCATTCCCCTCCACCCTACACACCCTCTCCCACCCACATTCCCCCCTTTAGTTCATGTCCATGTGTCATAAGTTCTTTAGCTTCTACATTTCTCATACTATTCTTGCCCTCCCCCTGTCTATTTTCTACCCACCGTCTATGCTATTTATTCTCTGTACCTTTCCCCCTCTCTCCTCCTCCCATGCCCCTGTTGCTAACCCTCCATATGATCTCCATCTCTGTGGTTCTGTTCCTGTTCTAGCTGTTTGCTTAGTTTGCTTTTGTTTTAGGTGTGGTTCTTAATAGCTGTGAGTTTGCTGTCTTTTTACTGTCGTATTTTTATCTTCTTTTTCTTAGATAAGTCCCTTTAACATTTCATATAATAAGGGCTTGGTGATGATGAACTCGTTCAACTTGACCTTATCTGAGAAGCGCTGTATCTGTCCATCCATTCTAAATAACAGCTTTGCTGGATAGAGCAATTTTGGATGTAGGTCCCTGCTTTTCAAGATTTCAAATATTTCTTTCCAGCCCCTTCTTGCCTATAAGGTCTCTTTTGAGAAATCAGCTGACAGTCTGATGGGAACTCCTTTCTAGGTGACTGTCCCCTTATCCCTTGCTGCTTCTAGAATTCTCTCCTTCATTTGAATCTTGGCTAATGTAATTACGATGTGCCTTGGTGTGTTCCTCCTTGGTTCTAACTTCTTTGGGACTCTCTGAGCTTCCTGGACATCCTGGTACTCTATTTCCTTTGCCAGATTGGGGAAGTTCTCCTTTATTATTTGTTCCAATAAGTTTTCCACTTGTTGCTCTTCTTCTTCCCCTTCTGGGACCCCTATAATTTGGATGTTGGGACGTTTAACAATGTCCTGGAGGTTCCTAAGCCTCTCCTCATTTTTTTGAATTCTTGTTTCTTCCTCGTTTTCTGTTTGGTTGTTAGTTGCTTCCTTCTGGCCCACTCCATTGATTTGAGTCCTAGTTTTCCTTCCGTCTCTATCAGTTTCCCATGCATCTTCCTTCATTTCACGGATTGTAGCCTGCATTTTTTCATCTAGTTTGTGAACAAAATCAACCAATTCTGTGAGCATTTTGATGACCAGTGCTTTGAACCGTGCATCCGATAGGTTGGCTATCTCTTAGGTTGGCTATCTCTTCACTGCTTAGAGGAATTGGCTCTGGAGCTTTTATTTGTTCTTCGGTTTGAGCCATTTTTGGTGGGGTTTGTTTTGTTTTGTTTTGGTTTTAGTCTGGTCGTGGCTATTACGTATGAGGGGTGGAGCCTTAGGTGTTCCTCAGGGCGGGGCAGCCCAGTCGCTGGGTTGTGACGCTATAGGTGGGGGCGGGGTCCGAGAGCAAACAATGGTGCCTGTTCCACTCTCTCCTGGACTCCGGTCCTTTCCGCCGCTTCCCCTTCACCTGGATTATCTACACATGTGCGTGTGCTGTTATGTAGTGAGGAGTGGAGCCTCTGGCGCTCCGCAGTGCAGGGAGGCCCAGTTGCTGGGTTGCGATGCTGTATGTGGGGGCGGGGTCTGAGAGGGAACAATGGCGCCTGCTCCACTCTCTCCTGGATTCAGTTCCTTCCGCCACTTCCCCTCTGCCTGGACTGTCTGCACGCGCGCACGCGAATGTGGGACCACCTGGTCAGCCAGCCGCCTTGTGTGGCCTCACTGGTTCTGCACAGTTGCCCCCCTGTGCCCGGGGTCTACCAACTGCTGCCTGTGGGCCCGGGGACTGCCAGCCGCCGCCTGTGCACCTGGGAACTGCCAGCCGCTGCTGCTTGCGTTCCCGGGACTGCACCTCCACTTTCTCCTGCCGCGACTCCGCCCCTCTTACTGGTCTGGATGAATGGTTGTTGGACTTCTGTACAGTTCAATTTTCTATAAGTTCTGGTTGTTTTCTTGTTTCTAAATATTTGTTGTCCTTAATTTGGTTGTTAGAGGAGGCACAGTGTGTCCGCCTACGCCTCCATCTTGGCCGGAAGTCCGGGAAATTTTTTTTTTTACATTATTTTTTTATTTTTTTTAATTTAATTTTTTAAAGATTTTTATTTATTTATATTTAGAGGGGAAGAGTAGGAGAGAGGAAGAGGGAGAGAAACATCAATGTATGGTTGCCTCTTGTGTGTCCCATGCTGAGAACTGGCCCGCAACCCAGGCATGTGCCCTGACTGGGAATTGAACCGCGATCCTTTGGTTCGCAGGCCCGTGCTCAATCCACTGAGCTACACCAGCCAGGGCCGGGAAATTTTATTTTAAAGATTTTATGTATTTATTTTTAGAGATGGGGGAAGGGAGGAAGAGAGAGAGGGAGAGAAGCATCGATGTGGGAGAGCTACATCAGTCAGTTGCTTCTTGCACACCTCTTCCTGGGGACCTGGCCCCTCAGGCATGTGTCCTGACTTGGAATCGAACTGGTGACCTCTCGGTTTGCAGGCCGACACTCAATCTACTGAGCCATACCAGCCAGTTTGGTGGAGAAAAATCTCTATCAAGGGTTCATGTTCTTACTTTCCAGTAAGGCCTTGTGAAAAATGAAACAATGTCAGTCGTGAGCAATGTGTGGGGACAGTAAGAATCTGGAACTCATGTGCATGTGTGGCCTTGAGAGTGCTGAGGTAGCATGACTGCCTGTTTCTCTGGTCATAGGAAATTCCAGCCACTTGGTGTGGTGCTTTGCCTTTTGACGTCATTCCCTTCTGTATTTCTTATTTCTCACCTTTTAAAAGTCTAGTACAACAGATTTCTTTGAATATCTTTTAGTCATCAATTTCTTGCTTTCACTTAAAAACAAATCAGGAAAATCCTAGTTGGTCTTGTAGGAGGGAGAAATTCTCACCCCTCTTTTTCCTGACAGGTACTTGTCCTGAAGCAGTTTGTGTCCCCAAAGAAATCCTTTTTAAGTCGTAGGAGCCAGTGAGGACAAGTTCCCGGGAATAACACAAATCAAAATCCAGGGCCTTTCAGATCATATTTAGATGTGAAGTCTGAATTTAATTATGTTTTAAAAAATAACTTTCTAACCAGAATATTTATATTAGTCTATATTGGGTGTTTTCTCTGATAGTTTAGAGCAACTGATTGGTTCTTGAGTTGAGAAGTGATACAATATTACTTCTTGTGACTATTAATATTTTCTACTTTGATAGAAATGAAGTGTGTAAGCTTGCTCTTCAGGGAAGACTTAGAGGTTAGAATGGGTAGTATCCTCGTGGATTGCAGAGTGTGGAGCTTCTATAATAAAATACTGATTCCAGGATCCCCTTGGTTAGTTTTCTGATTTAATCAGTTTGGTGTTTAAGCTGACCCAGCAGGATCATTAAAATTAGGGAGTGGTGGGGTCAAGAGAGATCAGGCTGGAAGAGGGAACCACGGGATTCTCCCATGCTTGAAGAGCCAAGAATCCTGCCCAGCTTAGGCAAGGAAGAGAGGAAGGTATACTTTTCCCTATCCTTCTCATTGCAAAACCAGGTCAGCCTAGCTGTGGTGAGAATTTGAGAGAAATCCATGTGGCAGCAATTGAGATCTTGAAGAAGTGGTGTTGAGCCTATCAGAATTGTTCAACTGAATTATTTATATGAGAGATCTGTGGATGATGAGCGAAATGCTTTTCTACTTAAAAGAGGGATTGGGGGACTTCCGGCCAAGATGGAGGCATAGGCGGACACACTGTGCCTCCTCTCACAACCAAAATTAAGGACAACAAATATTTAGAAACAAGAAAACAACCAGAACTTATAGAAAACTGAACTGTACAGAAGTCCAACAACCATTCATCCAGACCAGTAAGAGGGGCGGAGTCGCGGCAGGAGAAAGTGGAGCTGCTGACCCAGGAACGCAAGCAGCAGCGGCTGGCAGTTCCCAGGTGCACAGGTGGCGGCTGGCGGTCCCCGGGCCCACAGGCGGCAGCTGGCGGACCCCGGGCACTGGGGGGCAGCTGTGCAGACCCAGTGAGGCCGCACAAGGCGGTTGGCTGACTGACCAGGGTCTCACTTTCGAGCGCGCAGACGGTCCAGGCGGAGGGGAGGTGGAGGAGGCGACTGAATCCAGGAGAGAGCGGAGCAGGCGCCATTGCTCCCTCTCAGGCCCCACCCCTACATACAGCGTCACAACCCAGCAACTGGGCTGCCCTGCACTGGGGAGCGCCAGAGGCTCCACTCTTCACTACGTAACAGCACGCGCGCGTGCGCAGATAATCCAGGTGAAGGGGAAGCAGCGGAAAGGGCCGGAGTCCAGGAGAGAGCGGAGCAAGCGCCATTGCTCCTTCTCAGACCCTGCCCCCACCTATAGCGTCACAACCCAGTGACTGGGCTGCCCCGCCCTGAGGAACACCTAAGGCTCCACCCCCTCACTACGTAATAGCCGCGACCAGACTAAAACCAAAACAACAACAAAAAAACCCCACCAAAAATGGCTCAAACCGGAAAACAAATAAAAGCCCCAGAGCCAATTCCTCTAAGCAGTGAAGACATAGCCAACCTGTCAGATGCACAGTTCAAAGCACTGGTCATCAAAATGCTCACAGAATTGGTTGATTTTGTTCACAAACTAGATGAAAAAATGCAGGCTACAATCGTGAAATGAAGGAAGATGCATGGGGAACTGATAGAGATGGAAGGAAAACTGGGACTGAAATGAATGGAGTGGACCAGAAGGAAGAAACTAACAACCAAACAGAAGACGAGGAAGAAACAAGAATTCAAAAAAATGAGGAGAGGCTTAGGAACCTCTGGGACATCGTTAAACGTCCCAACGTCCGAATTATAGGGGTCCCAGAAGGGGAAGAAGAACAGCAACGAGTGGAAAACTTATTTGAACCAATAATAAAGGAGAACTTCCCCAATCTGACAAAGGAAATAGACTACCAGGATGTCCAGGAAGCTCAGAGAGTCCCAAAGAAGTTGGACCCAAGGAGGAACACACCAAGGCACATTGTAATTACATTAGCCAAGATTAAAATGAAGGAGAGAATTGTAGAAGCAGCAAGGGATAAGGGGACAGTCACCTACAAGAGAGTTCCCATCAGACTGTCAGCTGATTTCTCAAAAGAGACCTTCCAGGCAAGAAGGGGCTGGAAAGAAATATTTGAAATCTTGAAAAGCAGGGACCTACATCCAAAATTGCTCTATCCAGCAAAGCTGTCATTTAGAATGGAAGGGAAGATAAAGTGCTTCTCAGATAAGGTCAAGTTCAAGGAGTTCATCATCACCAAGCCCTTATTATATGAAATGTTAAAGGGACTTATCTAAGAAAAAGAAGATAAAAAATATGACAGTGAAAAGACAGCAAACTCATAGCTATCAAGAACCACACCTAAAACAAAAGCAAACTAAGCAAACAGCTAGAACAGGAACAGAACCACAGAAATGGAGATCATATGGAGGGTTAGCAACAGGGGCGTGGGAGGAGGAGAGAGGGGGAAAAGGTACAGAGAATGAGTAGCATAGATGGTGGGTAGAAAATAGACAGGGGGAGGGCAAGAATAGTATGGGAAATGTAGAAGCTAGAAAACTTATGACCCATGGACATGAACTAAAGGGGGGAATGTGGGTGGGAGAGGGTGTGTAGGGTGGAGGGGAATGATGGGGGAGAAATGGGATAACTGTAATAGCATAATCAATAAAATATATTAAAAAAAAAAAGAGGGATTGGGGTGGTTAGAGAATGCTAGAGAGAGCCTCATAATATGCCCTCCCCCTTTTTCTTACTTTAAAAAATTTAAAACTAACAAAGGTTGGAAGACTAGTGTAAATATCCTGTGCCTTCTCTTAGATTGCTGTATAGACACTTTTGCCCCTTTGTTCTCTGAGTGTTTGGACACATTTGTATTTTGTTAACCATCCAGGGGTGTCCAACCTGTGGCCAGCAGGCTGCATGCAGCCCAGGATGGCTGTGAATGTAGCCCAGCACAAAATCGTAAATTTACTTAAAACATTATGAGATTTTTTTTTTTTTTTTGATTATGTGTCACAATGTACTTAATGTGTGGCCCAAGAAGAACTCTTCTTCCAGTGTGGCTCAGAGATGCCAAAAGGTTGGACACCCCTGAATGTGGTGTACCACATAATGTTTGCCTGTAAACGCTCAGTATGCATATTGTTTAAACCAGAACATTCTTCTATATAACCAAGGTACTGTTGGCACACCCAAGACCTTTTCCATTGCTTTAGTAGTACTACGTCGTATATACAGTCCATATTCACACTTGTGCAGTGGTCTCCAAGTAGCTGTTAACAGCTTTTCTTTCTTTTTTTTTTTTAATACAGGCTCCAGACAAGCGGGCATGCATTGCATTTGGTTTGTCATGTCTTGTTAGTCTCTTTCATTTTCATAAACGTTCTCTACCTTTATCATTTATGACCGATAGTTTTGAAGAATACAGGTGTTATTATGTAGAGTGTCACAGTCTAGACAGGATCTGATTCTATGCAGGAATCCTACACAAGTGATGGGTCAAGTCAGAGCGAGTTTACTGTCAACACACTCCATACCGTCAGTGCTGAGTTCCCTCACTTAGCTCAGGTGATGTTCACCACATCTCTCAGTTGTAAAGATGCCCTTTTCTTTTGTGCTTACTATGTATTCTGTGGGCGATGCCCCCAAAACCTTTCCCTGATGCTCCTAGAACGCCCTGATTATCCTTCCTGAGTTAGTATTACTCATGGTGTTAGCCAGGTGGTATGAGACTGCCTTTGGAACTTCAGGCTCTGTTCAGGAAAGGACATTTGAGGGTGGTGTTGGGCATCTAAGCTAAAAAGCTGGGTGCATTTTGGCATGTGGAAGAGAAGACATTACCTTGCCTTTCAAGAATCTGAACATTGTGTTTTGTAAATTTAGTCACCTGCTTTTTAGTTCTGTATTACCTTTGTACAAACTTTTCATCATCAAGCAACCAGTCTCTGACTCATACTGAAGCCATGACCTCGGTTTTATCCATGTGGACTTCAGATGTGAATATAAAAAAGTTAATTGAAGAGGAAGGAACAAACAGGACATTTCCATTGTATGAAATGACAAATGATAGAAATGCAGAGGAGGTAGAAATGTAATAATAAGTTTAAAAACTTCATACCAGCAACTTAATAATAATATCAAATGCTTGCTGAGTGGCTCCTAAGTACTAGAACAGCCACAGGGTGATACTGTAAGGTAGATGCAAGTGGAAGGGCATCTGTAAGGGCAGGTGTAAGATGCTGTAAGGGCGATGCTGTAAGGTAGATGCAGGTGGAAGGGCATCTGTAAGATGCTGTAAGGTAGCCTCAGTAGACTGAGAAGAAACTGAGATCTAGAGAGGCTAAGAAATATGCCTTATATGTGACATTTACTAAGTGGCGGAGTTGGTATTTGAATCAGGTTTATGGAGATGCCATAACTGCTAAATTTAGAATTGAAGCTGAGCTGAACCAAGGGGCTGGTGGTAGGACAGTTGGTGAAAGCTCTGTACGCAGGAAGAGGATGGAGGGAAGATTAGGGACCCTTGGACAGTTGATCTTTTCAGGGATCTAGGCAAATGTAGTGTCCATAATGTTCATGTATTTTGAATTCTTAATAAATGTGTTAACTAATCTCCATCATGCAACTGGGATGGAATTTACCTAAGATTTAGGATGTTTAATTGTAAACTGTTAGTTTTCTGTATATCCCCCATCACTTTGTGTGTGGTGGATAACTCAGTTAAAGCCATTCAGTACACTGAAGGATTTATAACCTGGAGAATAAAGAAAGTAGAGCCAGTGGAGCATTAGCAACTTTATTAAAAGCTTGACTGAATTCTATCCTTGTTGCATTTGCTAACTGTTTATCTGTCGTTGGTGAATTTATTAAAAATTCAGATTGCACAACAACTGGATTTTGTGTGTGTGTGTGTCCTGATTATAATGTAAAATGCATTTTTAAAAATTATGGATCATGGTCAGGAGTTTAAACAACATCAGTTAATTGGAGGGAATTGGAAGAATCAGGACAAGGCAGTTTAGGGGATTGGAAGTTTGTGTAGTAAGAAGTTTCATGTTGTCCCAACTTCAAATTTGAGATCTTTTTGCCAAGACAAGACCTAGAAACTTACCTCCTTCCTGGTTTTCAGCAGCTTGTTTGAATTTTATTAAGAACTGGCCCGTGGAGGAGGAGAAGGTAGTTTCATATATGCCTGGGAATATTCTTTTTTTTTTTTTACCATACTATGGAAACTTTATTTTTTAAGTTTTTTAAATATACTTTATTGATTATGCTATTACAGTTGTCCCATTTCTCCCCCTCCACTCCCCTCCCACCCACATTCCCCCCTTTAGTTCATGTCCATATGTCATAAGTTCTTTAGCTTCTACATTTCCCACACTATTCTTGCCCTCCCCCTGTCTATTTTCTACCCACCGTCTATGCTACTTATTCTCTGTACCTTTTCCCCCTCTCTCCTCCTCCCACTCTTCTGTTGCTAACCCTCCATGTGATCTCCATTTCTGTGGTTCTGTTCCTGTTCTAGTTGTTTGCTTTTGTTTTAGGTATGGTTGTTAATAGCTGTGAGTTTGCTGTCTTTTCACTGTCATATTTTTGATCTTCTTTTTCTTAGATAAGTCCCTTTAACATTTCATATAATAAGGGCTTGGTGATGATGAACTCCTTGAACTTGACCTTATCTGAGAAGCGCTTTATCTTCCATTCTAAATGACAGCTTTGCTGGATAGAGCAATTTTGGATGTAGGTCCCTGCCTTTCAAGACTTCAAATATTTCCTTCCAGCCCCTTCTTGCCTATAAGGTCTCTTTTGAGAAATCAGCTGACAGTCTGATGGGAATTCCTTTCTAGGTGACTGTCCCCTTATCCCTTGCTGCTTCTAGAATTCTCTCCTTCATTTTAATCTTGGCTAATGTAATTATGATGTGCCTTGGCGTGTTCCTCCTTGGGTCCAACTTCTTTGGGACTCTCTGAGCTTCCCGGACTTCCTGGTAGTCTATTTCCTTTGCCAGATTGGGGAAGTTCTCCTCCATTATTTGTTCCAATAAGTTTTCCACTTGTTGCTCTTCTTCTTCCCCTTCTGGGACCCCTATAATTCGGATGTTGGGACGTTTAAAGATATCCTGGAGGTTCCTAAGCCTCTCCTCATTTTTTTGAATTCTTATTTCTTCCTTGTTTTCTGTTTGGTTGTTTGTTTCTTCCTTCTGGTGCACTCCATTGATTTGAGTCCCAGTTTTCCTCCCATCTCTATTGGTTCCCCATGCGTCTTCCTTCATGTCACGTATTGTAGCCTGCATTTTTTCATCTAATTTTTGAGCAAAATCAACCAATTCTGTGAGCATCCTGATCACCAGGGCTTTGAACTGTGCATCTGATAGGTTGGCTGTCTCTTAGTGGCTTAGAGGAATTGGCTTTGGGGCTTTCATTTGTTCTCCGGTTTGAGCCATTTTTGGTGTTTTTGTTTTGTTTTGTTTTTGGTCTGGTTGCAGCTGTTACTAGTGGCAACAGGTCAAGGCTAGCCCTTGTAGAGTGACTAGCCTTGACCTGTTGCCACTTTTTTTTAAATTACAAATAACGAGAGAGGAACTAGAGATGGTGCATTTTCCAAAGAGGGAACCAGGATCCATAATGCCACGTCCCAGGGGGCCGGCCGCCCGGAAGGGGAGGCTCAGTAATAAATAACGGGGTTGGGGACAAGGTGTCAGGGCTGCTCCTGCTTCTTCTTAACAGAAATGCGCTTCTTCCTGGCGGCCAGCATCTCATAGAAGGGGTCCATGCTCACTGCGGCCTGGATGGACTTGATCCACTTGTCCTTCTCCTGCGTGGGGGCCGAGATGTGGTACACCATGTGGTTCCCCTCCACCACCCGGCCATAAGCCTGCAAAACAGAGGCGGATGGCCGGGTGGTGGAGGGGATGTAGTGAGGGGTGGAGCCTTAGGTGTTCTCCAGGGCGGGGCAGCCCAGTGGCTTGGTAATGATGCTGTATGTGGGGGCGGGGTCTGAGAGGGAACAATGGTGCCTGCTCCGCTCTGTCCTGGATTCCAGTCCCCTCCGCCGCTTCCCCTTCGCCTGGATTATCTGCACGCGCGAATGTGGGACCACCTGGTCAGCCAGCCGCCTTGTGCAGCCTCACTGGGTCTGCACAGTTGGTACCCCATGCCTGGGGTCCACCAGCTGCTACCTGTGGGCAGGGGCCTGCCAGCCGCCTGCACACTTGGGAACCGCCAGCCACTGCTGCCTGTGTTCCTGGGTCGCACCTCCACTTTTTCCTGCCATGACTCTGCCCCTCTTACCGGTCTGGATGAGTGGTTGTTGGACTTCCGTACAGGTCAATTTTCTATTAGCTCTGGTTGTTTTCTTGTTTCTAAATATTTGTTGTCCTTAATTTTGGTTGTGAGAGGAGGCACAGTATGTCCACCTATGCTTCCATCTTGGCCGGAAGTCGGAATGTTCTTAGGAAGGTTGCTGCATCATTCACAGGGGATGAGAACATGGCTTTTTTTTTTTTTTTTTTTTTTTTTTTTTTTTTTGGACGAAAGCCTTTTTTGTGTTCTGAAGAATGTGATATAGAAGAGCAAGTTTGTGTTTCATTCTAGTGGGGAATAAGAGGTGTTTCTTGGGGCAGTGTTAGTCAGTCTGCATACAATTTATGAGGATGCTCCTGTACCCTGCCCTGAGGGAATGCACAGATGCACAGGATGTCTCTGCTGGAAAGCATTAAAGAGCATTGTGCAGCAAATAAAATGAATGCACATCACTGGGATACAGGCAGCTCTTCTAAGCCTGTGAGAGGGACAGTTACATGGGGTTGGGATTTAGGGACAGAAAGAGACCTTTCAGATGACCAGGCTTGAAAAAATGGGTGGACAAAACACCTGGGAGTGGGGGGCAAACCTGTCACTCCTTCCTCGTCTGCTTTCAGGCTTGTCAAGTTGATTTGTTGAGTTGAACTAACAAAATGTACTGGATTTGATGAATCATCCTAAATAGGAATTGATGGGGAATCTGAATTTTGGCATTCTGGGGCCTAACTGTTTAGGGTATGTGATAACCTCTTACTTTGGGGGGCAGTGTTAGTGTGTTGGAGACTATACTAGGCATGGAAGGAGAATGCTCAGCCTAGACAGGTGCCAAACATTTTAGAAAGCATATATATATTTTTTAAAGCTGATAGAGATTGGGCTCAGCACTAGGGACTCAAATACAGCCCTAAAAGGTAGAGCTCAGACCAATAAATGGTAAAGTGGTCTGGGGCCAGCGTCATGTTATGTCGCTGTGCCATGCTGGCGGGCGTCATTGAGTGGTGCTTCTTTTGAAGTAAGTACACATTGCACATATACTGGGAACTAGATGTCACACAGAGAAGCATTTAAAAGTATTGGGTCCTAATTTTTTTTTTTTTTAAATAAGATGGTCTGAATGAAAATATTTAGTCTTAAGCTTACGTTTTTCTTTCTCTCTCAAAGTGTCTGCACATTGGGATGTTTTCACGGCATCTACCCTCAAGCACCATCTACCCTTCTGTCTTTACTGATCACTCAAACTTCCCTTGACCTTTTGGTGTTGCATGGTAAAAGTTATATTGGCATAGTATCGAGTAGTTTATAAAGTACTTGTACTTTCTCATGTTATTCTTGTGATAGCTAACAGTTCCAAGGCCCTCTAAAGTCTTCCAATTCACGTCCTGTGTCCCCCTGTGACTTCCTTCATTTAGACCTCCATGAAAGGGAAGGAGTAAGTATACTTATCCTGCCTACCAACTCCCTCCCAACCCCTCTCTATACCAATTTTTACTAATTGCTCTGCTTGGTGATTTTTAATTTTTCAGTAGTTACTTCAGTAAATTTAAATACTATACCAGAAACCTGTATTTCTTGATATATCATTTTCAACTCTGCTCCTGTGTGAAAGATGAGGAACTCCACAGGGCATGGTAGGCAGGCTGGAGGGAGAGGTTCTTTGACATAGTGGGTAAGGTGGGCCACATTTCCCCTGGCGTTACTGTCTAGAAGTTTCTAGTCTGTTGGGCTGCCTTTTTCCTGGTGCCCTGGTCAGAGAGGACAGGCTTTTCTCGGGGCTGTTTTTGTCTGCACCCTTTGGCATGTCTTGGCTGCAGTATTCTCTAACACAGTCTGGGGCATTTGAAGGGAAAAGAAAATCTAGAGGACCCACTGCTATGTTGTGTCTCTGTCCTGTAGCCCTTACCCAGTCTGCCTCTCCTCTCCACACCTGTTTGTGAAGTAAGATTGGCATGAAGTCTCCAGCATGGCACCCTGGGGCCTTGGTCTTTGTGGGTGCTCCTCTTTGCTGCTGTGTGTGCTTCAGCCTCTCTGGTGATTTCTGTTTGCGACCCAGACTTAAATGCTTTCATTGCTCAGTTATCTTGGCTCTTTTCTCAGAACTGTTTCTTCTCCCATCCCCCGGCATTCTTGGAAAATGTACCTTAAGTATTTGGCTATTTGTTTTGTAGGTGGTCCTGCCCTTGTGTTTTGGGTATTGACATAGTAGACCATAGTATACCATAGTACAATGGTATATGACTTAATTCTCATTTAAAAAATTTTTTTAAAGATTTTATTTATTTTTAGAGAGAGGGGAAGGGAAGGAGAAAGAGGGGGAGAGAAACATCAGTGTGGGGTTGCCTCTTGCATGCCCCCTACTGGTGATCTGGCTTGCAACCCAGGCATGCGCCCTGGCTGGGAATCGAACCTGTGACCCTTTGGTTTGCAGACCACCACCCAGTCCACTGAACCACAACAGCCAGGCTAATTCTCATTTTAAACTGAAAGAAATTGGAGGCATGTTGGATGCAAGTGCTGTATGTATTGATAGAATCCATCATGAAACTTTAATTTTATCCCTAGAGTGTGGAAGTAGGCGGAATTAAAAGTGCAAAATCTACAGAAGCCAAGAAGGCGAAAATTCACTGCTGGATCTCTGTTTTTCACATATCCCAACAATAGGGACCGTGTGCATTATCTTAAATAGCACAACTTATTTAAGATTCATTTTTACTCATCTTGATCTAAAATCACAAATTCCATTTGACAATGTGATAGGACAAAATTATATTTTTAAACTTCACTAACCACACTCTAGAACTGTGCCAAAAGTAGCAATTTCTTTTGTCAAGAATAGCTTCCTCATAAACTTGTTGTGAGAGCTGACCTGGTTCTTGCCATTTGGAATATTAGCTGCATGACTGAGCCAGCGCTTTGTTGGCCTTTTGTTGTAGGGGTCTTTCCATCAGGACAGAGATGGTGGAGAGACTTTTTTTCTCTCCACATTCCGTGGTGTTTTCTTTTTGGATATGGGTGTTACCAGCCAGAGACATTGTTTAGGTGGGAGTCATGTGTTGTTGCTTTCATTGTCGGTATGGTCAGGTGGGTCAGGGTCTGTTTTGGTTGGTGATGTCTGGGTTGCTGTGATTATTGATGAGACTCGGAGGGAGGGTGTGTGAGAAAGCAGTTGTAATAATGCCTGTTATTATTGTGTGTTGATCCCATTGGTCTCCATCTGGTTGGTCCTGGTGCTGTAGGGGCCACCTTATCCTCTTGCACTGTGAGTCACACATGCGTGCAGGTTTGCTTGGAGGCTGTGCACATTATCGACTCCCACAGGTTTACCTGGTGCTCTGCCTCAGCGGCTGTGCGGTTGGAGTCAGGCAGGTACAGCCAGGTGCTGCTGAGGTTGTGGACTTGCTGGCTGTCTGGGGCTACTGGCAGAGGTGGTGCCTTACAAAGAAGAACATTCCTGAAGCTGCAGCCCACACTGAGGGAAGCAGTATGAAGAGATGGCCTTAAGCTTTCCCTTTTTGTACTGTGGCTGTTACCATTCTTGACTTGTTCGTTATGTGTACCGATAATTTTTTGTTTGTTTAAGTCAGTTTGAGTTGGGTGTCACTTGCAGTGGAAAGATTCCTGGCTAACAGGATATTCATTATATGACGTATAACACAATATTTTGTGATGTAAAGTTTTATTTTTCCTATTTTTATGGGGAAGATACTTTTAACTTGTAATGCCATCTGTGAATTTGGAAAGCGAAAGTGAGGCAAACTCAGTGATAATGGACAGCTTTTCAGGTCCCATTAAGATACAGGTGAAGCCAAGTTCTGGCAAACTCAGTGATTCAGGTGTCTTCCAGTTACCTTAGGGAGCCCTGTTCCACTTCTTTGCCAGGTGTATGGGCACTCTACAGAATGGATTTGATTAATCTGATTTATTCAATTAGGAGGGGTGGTAACTCAATTTAAAGAGAAAAGCATGGCATGGGAAGGTCGAACTCCTATAGTGGGTAGGTGTGCTGGTGATTTTCAAGCACTGTCCTCACATGGATATTCCTCCCTGCTACAGGCAGGGCTGTGGCCCCCTTCCCTGGGCAGCACTGATGACTTCTGTCTCACAGCTATGGTGTGTCGGTCATTTAAAGGAAAAGAACAGAGAGATTGGTAGACATACTCAAAGGCTCCTGAAGCTTTTGCATGGAGCTTGTGTGCTTCATCCTGCTCATAGCTGGTGCATGTCATGTGCACTCACATCTCCTTGGCTGGAGCCCATGGGGAGGCGTGGCGGTTGGTGAAGGTGCACGACTCTCTTTTGGGGGGTGGGGGTGTGAATGGAAGAAAGCAGTGACACAGTAAGCTGCAGTGCCTTGAGTTAGAGAAAAAGGAAGCTGAAAGTAGTATGATGAATGCAATTGGATCAACATCAGATCTTATAACTTGTGCCTTTGAAACCTGTATTTTTCAACAAATTTCTGCTCAATTAAAGTTATCTTTTCCCTGGCTAAACATTCACGCATGTGGGAGTTCTCAGAAAAGCACATAGCGTATCACCCTGATAGCATTGCCCTGCCAGATAGGCACTGGTGACAGCTGGTTAATGTGTGTGACACCACCTCATTTAGCTTATGTGTAGGTGAGCCATCCTTACTTTAGGTGTGTGTTTAGGAACCAGACTTGATAGTAGATGTGACCATATAAATAAGGAGTATGTCAAAATAGGATATTTTTAGAGGAGTAGGAAAAATTAAGGCTGAGCCAGATTGCCAAGTCTTTGATGGTCAGTTTTAACCCTTTCAGTGACGTGTCACTGACAGTGTTTGTGATGGAGTAATGGTCAGGGTGCTCTGAGGAGCTAGTTACTGTGGGCCACTGCTGGACAGATGAGGGAGAAGCACTGGGCAGGGGTGAGAGCCTCTCAGGGCAGATGGTGTTCTTCTGATACGGATGGTGGGACTTCTCTTTCTGCCTCTTGTCTGTAGCTGAGGTCTGCACATCTGCTATGGCCACACACAGTTGTTAACTGCTTTTAGAAGCTCTTTCTGACGTCTCGTGGCAAATGCTTTCTTTCCTCTTCGAGTTGTGGCACCTGGCACACAGCCAGTGAACTGGGACCCTCAGCAGCCCCCAGTCTCTTCTGAGGCAGGCCACAGCTTCGGTAAGCATCTCTCTTGCCTGCTGCTAGGTGGGAAGAGGGTCCTGGCAAGCCTTCAGAAGTATCCTTTCTGGGAGAGTGCTAACACAAACCTGGTGTCCTCCTCGTCTCTCCAGGCCCAGCAGCAGTTTCTTTTGTCCCTCTCCCAGTCACCCTGAGCCTGGACTCTTCTTCTCTGGAACCCAGTCATAGGGGATACAGCTCTGTAACAGAGGAATACCTACCTTTTGTGGAGCTGTAACTCATTTTTCCGTTTTTTTTTTGTTTTGTTTTGTTTTGTTTTGTTTTGTTTTGTTTCTGCCTCACTCTTTACAAAAGCCTGTCAGGAGAGCCATCTTATGAATTTCCTACACCATACATTTTCCCTTCTGCTAGGTCTCTTGACCCTGGTTCTCCCTTATTCAAAGTCTGTGATCATTCTTTAAAAAGTACACATTGTGTCAGAGGTGCCTCAGAAAGGCCAGCTAGTTGTGTTTCTTTCCCTTACCAGGTGAGGAAAATGGTGCCCAGGGCGTGCAGTGACGTGTCCACAGGGGCTGGTACTGAGAGGGAGATTGGTCCTCGGAAGACTTGTGCTTACTTGTCATCCCTTCCCGCCCTTCTTTTGGGCTTGGATTGGGAAATCATAGGTTTCTGGAGGCCATGGAGCCTGGTTTGTCTGGGGTGGCCTGGTTTACGCCAGCATCTTGGACTGTTTTCTGATAGAGCTCTCGTTCTCTCAAAGTGACTCAGTGTGGCTGGTGACTCCAGGGTGTCCGGCAGTGACTGCCACGTCCAGTTGGCTCATTGTCCTTTTAGTCTCTACTTTTTGTCTTCTCTGCACTGTTCCTGTATTCATGTAACAGTGGAAAATTGTAATGGTGGGAAAGTATAGCCCACCCCACCATTCTTTTGACGTTGTTTTTATAAGTGCTGACTTTGACTAATATGTAACTCATAGATGAGCAACATGTTTTATAAGAATCCTGGTAACTAAGTCAAAAGATACAGACTCCGACCCTCAGGCCTCCCAACTCCTGGAGATTTGCTGACCTTTGACCGTGGAGCCGGGGTGATGTAAAGCCAGGATGACTAAACCAGGATAATGCACACCACACCATCACTTGCCTTATCAGAACGCAGTGTGTGCGTCTGCACATAGAGAACTTTGCAGCCCTGTCCCTTGATCTTGTCTGTTCCCCTCTCCCTCCTTATAAACACCTCTTGCCTCTGCTGAGAGGGGGGATGGGCTTTGTGACGTGAGTCCTCTATCTTCTCAGGAGATGGGCTTTGAGATGAATCCCCCTCTTCTAGATGGCTGAAAATGAACCTGCTTCCCAAGTATTGGCTTTTGTAGAGGTAGGCAGCTGGACTGCTTTTTGTTACATTCAGAGCCCTCTCGTGGTCCTTTTAATATTCCTCCAAGTTTCTCTTCAAATTGTGCCTCATGTAAGATAATATCCATGAGTAGCTTATGTTGGAAAAAAACCAGCCTGGAATCTTCATTGTTAGGTTTGGTATCAGCTGGGTTAGTGATGTGCTTGTTTTTATTTATGTAGATAATTGAAACCCTCTGGATTATATGGTGCTGGGTTTTTCTCCATTAGAGGAAGAGGATGTATATGCTGGTGAGAGAAACTGGAGGAAAAAGAGGCTACACCTAAGAGCTTTTCCTTGCTTTTTGTTTTGACATTTTTTGGCCACTAAGTTTAGTTCTGCAGGCAGGGACTGTAATGACTCCCTGTGCTTTGTGCCTGCATGGGGAAGTTAGCCACGCCTCTGAAGAAAAGAGTATTTATGCTGATGCTTTTAGAAGATTATAGCAGTGCCCTGCGTTGATTGGTTCAAGAAGAGTGACATTCTTGGCTAGAATCTTTTTGGTATTTGGTACTTTTTCCTGATGAAGGAAGTTGTGGGTTTTGGGGTGATTCTGTCATGTCTGTACTTGCATGTTTCTTTTAAACATACCTCTGCCTGTAATTGTATTTGTGGAATACACTTCCATCAACCTGGACTGTAGAACTTTCCCCTTAAAAATAGTTCATTTCCTGCCTTTTTTTTGGTTGGTAACGAAAGCCACAACCTTTGCCTGACACCCCCACCTTTGTTGACAGTGCTGCATGGATTTTGTGATTTTGCATTGTTCATACTATATTTAAAAATGGGCTCAGGGGAGGTCGGCCATGATTTGCGCTCTGAGAGTTAGTGGAAAAGGCTTTGGATAATTCAGCGTCAGGCAGGGAGTGACAATTCTACAGAAGTGTTCCCAAATGGGGTAGCTGTTGTGGTGTTGGGCAGCAGGCACCACTTATCGCAGCCACAATGTTGAGCAGACCCAGGGTGCTGACAGGTGGGGGGATCCTCTTTCATGCTGGTGTCTTTCTGTATTTCCCTTCATGAGCCTTGGGGTGGCGAAAGAGTCCATGTTGTTGAGACTGAAAGTTTAGTGTGGGGGCCAGTGTCTGTGTCAGGAGCAGCAGCTTGGGTGGGAATTCTGGATGGGAACTGTAGCACTTTTATATGGAGTGAGGTGATCTCCCGTTGGAGTATAAGCTGGAGTCTTGCTGATGTACATTAGTGGAGGTTGACACCAGAGAGTGTGTGTACTGTGCATATGGTGTGTGCCACAGAAGCAGTGTGCATGTGCTATGTGTTCAGTGTTTGCTGTGCTACAAAAGCATATGCTGTGTGTGCAATGTATGGAGTGTGCTGCAGAAACAGTGTGCATGTCTATAGTGTGTGCAGTGCATGCTGTGGTGTGTGCTGCAGAAGCAGTGTGCATGTGCAGTGCGCAGCAAACAAAAGCACATCCATGTGCTGTGTGTGCAATGTGTGGTGTGTGCTGCAGAAGCAATGTGCTTGTGTATAGTGTGTGCAGTGTATGCTGTGGTGTGTGCTGCAGAAGCAGTGTGTAGTGTTTGCTGTGTTACAAAAGCAAATGCATGTGTTGTGCGTGCATTGCGTGGAGTGTGCTACAGAAGTAGTGTGTGTTTTTGGTGTGTGCAGCGCAGGGTGTGGAGACTTGTGGCTCCTCGATGGTAATTAAAGTGTTGTTGTTGAGCACCTAGGTAATTTAGAAAGCTTTTCGGTAGTTATTTTGTTATTCAGAAAATAACCAGCAGGGGGCAGTCTACAAGTTTAGAAGGGTTATCTGTCGTCCGAACAGTATTGCTTCATTCCCACTATATGCCTTGTAACATTAATTCAGCCCTACCTCTCCCCCCCATGAGAGACTAGAGAGAGTTCTTAGAATGTGTTTTTGTGTCCTACTTGTAATACTCTGGGCCCCTTCTATCCTGGTTTTTATATGGTTTGTAATTGTTGTATTTCATTATATAGTATTGTTTCTATTAAAAAAGTAAAATATTTAAACTCTATTCAATATTGTGAGTTTTTTGATGGAATACTGGTAGGATAGTTTATTTTGTTGAGAATATTGAACTATTCTGCACATTTAATTCACTTAAATGTCCAAGTGAAGGTGAGTTTTTGATAATTCCAACTGGATAGATTCTAAGATTTGTGGGGTATTGAGTGTTTTCTTTTTATTGTACTTATAAGGGGTGGATGTGAGGGTGAGCCTGCCTAGGGAGAGGATTCAGGACACTTTCCTTACATCTCCAGGGAGGTGTTTTCACCCTTGGTCGCTCAGAATCACCTGGAGAGTGTTAATGTGTTGATTCTGGGTCCCTTCATAGAGATTCTAATTAAATTGATTTGAGATGTGGCTTGGTTTTGTAAAGTAATCTTGGTTTTGTAAAGTTCTAGGAGATCCTAAAGTGCAGCCCCTCCTGCTAATCACTCTCCCAATACCACCTGAAGAAAAGGGACCTCTCTGTTTCTTTCCTTTCTGCTTGCTGCATACTCTGGCCATGGGTGAGAGCATATTGCTCTTACAGCATCAGTGGTTGTTAGGTCATGAGGTGGGCCAAGCTCCCAGGGCTTTCATCTCCTTAAGCATTGAGTGATCCTGGGAACAGTTGAGGGTGCTAAATGCCCTTGTCATTCTCATATACAGGCTGACTTATTTTTGCAGAGCTATTTCTATAAAAGTTCTAATGAGACATCCACTTTGTTGTCGTAGTACAAACTTTCTCAGCGCCCTAAGATTTGTCTGGTTTTGCTTTTTGTTGAATAGATTCCTATTTCAGGAAATACTCTGTTATCTTTGTCTGGAGAAGCACTGTAGTCAAAACCTTTTATTGACTCAGAATATGCATTTTTCCCCCTCTTAGAGGGAAGCATTTGTCTTGTTTCATTGTGTAGTTTCCTGTTCAGAAACGTGGAATATATGTGAATTCACTTAAGTTCTGATGTCACATTGAACCCCATTGGTGTGTAGTTTTAGCCAACCAGACGCTTCCTGGTATCCAAGTAAGAAAGATATATAATTCTGGAATAACAGGAAACTTCAGTTTTCAACATCCTGTTTTTCTGGGTTTTATGACTCGTTGCCTCACCACAATGAAGGTTAGTAGATGTTTTATGTATACTTCTTTCTGTGAAATACCACAGTTTTAGTTTTCTGGGCTCTAGAATTATAACTTTAGAGCTGAAAGACATGCAGATCAGCTGCTCTAGAATTTTACAAGTGTGGGAACTTCCATGTTCTACATACAAGGAAACTGAGTCCTACTGAGATTAATATTTTCAATTATTTAAAAAAAACCATTAAAAATATAGGTGGATATGTCACCTGGGTAATGTTCTCATTTGACTTGCAACTTACTAAAAAATAGATATTAGAATAAATGAATTAAATTGTATATCATAAGATGATTTTTAAGACTGTTGTGAGGGCTACCTCTTTTTACAGGAAGGGTCTGGTATCATGAAATTAGCTTTATTTTGTACTTCAACTATATGAGATGACATCAGTAATTGTATACAGAATGCTTAGGTGTATTCACATCTTTTAAGTTTTGTGGCTCTGTTTAAGTTTTTAGAAAAAAGTGAATGGAGCCACAAGCCCTTAGAAAAAGAGAGTTGTGTTTTCAGTTCTTCCTGACTCTGTGATTTGATGGCCTTCTTTCTTGAAGTGTTTCAACATCCAGATTTTCTTTTCCTTTTCTTTTCTTCTTCTTCTTCTTCTTCTTTTTTTTTTTTGGTTCATGTTTAAACATACTTCATGATACTTTTTACTCATTTCAGAAATTAAAGTCATTAATTGAAGACACTTTTTTTGAGAATGAGAACAGTAATTAGATTTGGAATGGCTCTTCTTAGCTGTTCTTCATTGTGAATGGTGGATGGGTGGATGGATTGGTACATTTATTATTCAGCAAACATTTCAGTGTTTACTTTGTGCTGGCCATTTTGCTAGATGTTGGGCACTGTAAAACTGCTTTTGTAGAGTTTACAGTCTAGGGTGGCATATACATACACATCGAACATAAAGTTGTCTTTGTGATGAATGTGCTGGTGGAGCCTGGTTAGGGGACCTCGCTGCATCTTGGTTAAGGAAGGGAGACTGGGAAAAAGTCAGATGAGTAAGAGTTAGCTAGGAGAAGGGGGTGGGAGTAGGGTGGGGGTGGTTCTGGCAGGACCTGGGAGGAAGAGGAGCTGACCAAATGGGGAAAGAGATGGCAGTCAATGGGGAGAGGAAGTCAGGGCCCTCCTTTGCTGATAGTTCATTCCTAGATGTCTAGTCAAGTTTGTTCATTTCTGTTCCACTGAGAGAAACTTTGAAGTATGTTAACACGATTTACATTTTGGTATCTAAATACTGTGTCTTTCCGTTATTTGCATCTTTGAAAGAAGTTTTTTTCATAATTTTTCTGGCAGGGTTGTGGATGATTTGACTATTGAATTTTTTTTTTCGTGGGAGTTATTTGGTGATAAAAAGCTGTATGTAGTCTTCAGATACTATTTGGGAATGATTTGTGTTTCAGAGAGAGAGTGTGTGTGTGTGTGTGTGTGTGTGTGTGTGTACATACATATTGTAGACTAGCTGTAAGGCTTCTGAACAAGCTACTGCACCTTATTTTTCAGCCCCTGTGTGTGTGTGTGCCTGCTTACATGCTCCCACGTGCTCGCACGCTCGCTCACACTGGGGCTGACTCCTCCTTCCCCTTGTCGGCTCTCCAGATTGGAGGAATTTCAGGTTACACATCACTGGTCTGGCCTCAGCTCTCTGCCTTGAGGGTCAAGGACTCCCTTCTCCCCTAGACCTGTCCTGATTCTGGAATCCTCATCTTTGGCTTTCCCTCATTTTACTCTCATATCCATTCTGATGGGCGTGTTTCTCTTTTGCCGCTGTTAGTTTTGGAATTGACTGACAAGAAGAGGAAATCTGTAGTATGTCCTGCGGCCTCTGCCTTAATCTAAGGAGAGAAGGATTGGGAAACCACTCCAGCATTCCCTGAATGCTGGCAGAATTGTCTCCCTCATTTGGGAAGGGACCCCAATCCAGGTTTTGAAGGAGGGTGGGGAGTTGGTTTCAGGCTCAGGTTTAAGGTACACTTAAGGGAATTCTGTTGGATCTCCCACCCCCAGACCAGAGGCTGAGCTCACTGGTCCTGCTTTTTCAGGTTGTGCTGCATCTTCAGGATTTCATCTGGAAATCCTATGTGTGCTTCTGTCATTGTTGCAAGAACTTTGTTTATCCTGCACCCAACACAAGACTGTATTAATTTTGTTTAATTTTTCTTTTCAGACATTTGATGCAAATGATTTGTATCAGGGGCAGAATTTTAACAAGGTCCTCAGTTCCTTAGTGACTCTAAATAAAGTAACAGCAGGTAAGACCTTTTATAAATTGAATTGAAGGGGTACGAAGACAAAAGGGCAAAAACGTTTGCTTTTCTTTTAGCAGGACAAAATGGACATTATCAAATTCAAAAAATAAGCTTTTATTGCATTAATTTTTTAGTTGTGACTTTTGCTGTGATTTTTTTTTTTCTTACTAGAATAGAATCTTTCTTTTTAGGTCCTCAGGTGGCTGTCGGATGTTTTCCTTTCTGTGGGTAGAGCAGTTACTACCTGAAAATAGAGCAGAGGAGAAACGTCTCATTCATATGGCTGCACTCATGGGTTGTCTTGGTGTTAGAAGCACCTTTCTCTGGATTTTTATTATGCTGGTTAAAACTCACATTTTTAGCAGATCTGGTGACTCTTTTTGAGGTGTGATCATGACAATTGAGTAGCCAGTGAATTGGCCTCTAAAGTAAACACCTGGGCCAGGTTTCCTAATGGCTAGGAGGGTACGTGCTCAGGTTACTTGGCTTACCGTGTTCTGAGCCCCAGTCATGTCTCATGGAGAAGGGCAAGTGCAAGTAGGGACACAGTATGCCCCTCTGGGCTCTAGACCCAAGTGAGGACAATGAGAGGTTCTGTGCAAATTCCTCCGAGGGAGGCTGTATGCCTGTCCCATGAACTCTGAGAAGTTCTATCTTGTGCATCTAAAAGAAGGACTTAGTGGCTCTTTTGTTTTAAAGTCATTTTTATTTTTTTCTGTTTATAGACTTTAGTTTCAGATTTTTGGGGGAAAATTAGATTTTGATACATCTCTTTTGATCAGAGACCTCTTAAGTTCATTTTGTCATGGTTTCTTCCCCTTTTGTCCTGGCACTTCAGATGGGGTGTACTCACTTCATTGTGTCTGGGAACAACTGAGTCAGAACACATTGGGCTACAACCCTCGTTTGGAGGTCCTCTGCTCTGCTGCCCCTCACAGCACTTTTTTGCTGGAATGGCTGTCCAGGGACTGCCTGTGCTTCAAGAATAACTGAAGATTTTTGTTTCCCTATGATATCGTCAGACTTTTTAGTTGTTGACAACTAATTCAAAAATTTTGTAAGACACTATATAAGCCAATCCAAACATCTGCCAGGAAAGCAGACCCAGAGACCATCAGACAGAAGGCTCCCCATGTAGCTTTAGGAAATTGCTAGGCACATGTATCTCTGAACAGTGGTTTCCTTAGAAACTATTCGTGGCCTCTTTTTTAAAAAAATCACGTCACTTTGAAGAAGTGGGTTGCTGACATTTACTTATTTGTTGGCCTAAGTGTAGTGTCTAATCATGAAGAGACTCTAGAGAGAGAACGAAGCCCTTTAATAGCTATCTATTTACTTTGATCCTTTCACCAACTTTGTGAGGTGAGTAAAGCATGGGCTGCCTTCATTTTGAGAATACAATCCTCAGAAGGCTGTGTCTGAAAAATACAAGTGGATTTTCTGTTAGGTTTGAGTAAGTCTTTTTCTTTTGTTGCCAAATAATTCTTGCTGCTTACTATGAGAAGTGTGGTTCTGGAGAAGTGGGCGATGATGGGGAAGTATTGGGAATGAGTTCTGGGTGGTGCTCTGCTAAGTAATTGAATTTGAGAGGTTTATTTTTTCCAGATAAAGGGAAAGTATTAAAAACAAGTTACAGAATGTTTCACAACATTGAAAATTATACGAGAGAAGAAGTAATAGTTATCTCCAGTTAATTTCTGGAAAGGTGATTGGGGAATGAGTGTGCAAGTCATTTCTGTAGAAGACAGAATCTGCGCTTTGTTTACTGTATATAAATGGCCTGCTTTGTTGTGGTCTGCGGTGTGTCCCTCGGGGGCTGCCCCAGTTTAGAGTCTGGTGTGCAGCGAGGGTGCATGGTGTCAGGCGTCTCAGCTCACTCTTTTCTCCTTTCATGACCTTTTCAGACATTGGACTGGGAAGCGACTCGGTGTGTGCCCGGCCCTCATCTCATCGGACAAAGTCCTTTGACTCCCTGGGATCCCAGCCTTCCCACAGTCGGACTTCAAAGTTGTTCCAGGGCCAGTATCGAAGTTTGGTAAGTTTGAGGGAGGTGGTTATTAAAACTGGAATATGCTAGAAAGTGAGTGTGTAGGTGTATCTGGAATGATGCACGTGTCTCTGGTAACAGAGTTGCAGAATGAGGAGTGGTTTGACCTTACCCATTTTTCCTTTACTTGGGTTTGGTGTTAGTTCATCACTGAATTATCCAGATGTGTTGCTTAATGACTGCCTTTGAGAAACTTGTGTATTTTTTGGCATTATATTTTACGATGCTTAATCAGTTTAATCTAGAGAGATGTGTGCTTTAAAATATTTCCCTGGCCACTTGTGTAGCCTTTCCTCATCCGGTACGTATATATTGAACTGGGGGAATAAGATACATATATTTGTAAAAGTGCTTAGCTGTATAAAGAATAAATGAGTGGAAGCTGAAAAGACCTAAGGGAGGTTGTTCTTTTAATAAAGGAATGACTTAGAGTGCTTTACTGAGTCAGGATGCCGTGTATGAAGGAGGGACTCCCTTATAATGGCTGGTAGTGAGATGGGTAAGGAACTTAGACTAACAGACGGCCTGGAAAGGCTCTGAGTGAAGAACGCAGGATTAACAGTGAAATTGTTACTGAGAAACTGGGAAAGGATTAAATACAGTACTGAATGGAGAAAGTGTGGAAAGAGGCCACCACATCAGTTGAGCAGGATGAGACTGCTCCCTGTTGTCCTTCTGAAAGAAAGCATGCCGGACCCTCCTTTGAGCTACTGGGTGATTGGCTCTTAGTTTGATTAGCAAGTAATGTAACTTTCTTTCCTGCAACATTTTAGTAAATTATGTTAGAAACAAGTTATCTTGTAACCTGAGTCTGAAGAGAGGCCAATTCTTCTAGTTTTTAGGGGACGATAGCTTTCTGTTCACTTTAACACAGAAAGAAATGTTGTTACAGAAAGAAATATTGTTAGGTAAGCTAATGGTGATCCTAAAGAAATAAAAATTAATTTGGTTAAAGGTATATTTTGTAGAGGAAAAGAAATTTGAGTTCAGTTCATGAAGCTGTGTTGAAAACTGAAAGCTATAGAAGGAATATAGTTTTTACATGTTCCTGAACTTCCGAACTCAAGCTAACTCCGATTGCTGTTTGTTTCTTTTTCCTCTTAGAGAAGTCCTGGTACCCTTTCTCTGATTTTGTGTGGAATACAACATGCATTGAGTTGTTTTTCCCTGTGCCAGGCATTGTTCTAGGTACTTTACCTGGACTAACAATCCTCACGGTGACGCCATGAAATGTAGGGTTTAATGGTAGAGGAGTTTCGTAGAGTATGGGAAGAGCTATGATTCTAACCTGAGGAAAAAAAAAACATAAACCACTTAAAATATTTTAAATTAGCTTTATTAAATATATGAAGTGTAAGGGAAATCAGCAAACTTTGGGTGAAGAAATCTTTGCTGTCTCACCCATGTACCCATAGCAGTTTCCATTTTCTTTTATTTTTGAGTAAATAAGAACTTAGATTGCAAATATGTAATCTGAAGTACTACATTTGATCTTAGCCAGAATGCCACGAAGCAGTATCTAATTTGAAGTAAAATAAAGTTAAATGTAATGTTGATAAAGAATACTACTAAGTATAGGATTAATTTTTCATTAGGTAGAGAAATTTTTTCAGTTGGGATAGAAATGAAAAGACCTCAGTCATCTCTCCTGCTTTTGTGTCTGTGATCGGTAGACACAGTGATCTGCCAGTGAAATGAACATGGCAAGGCTTCTCTTACCGTGCTGGGTAAGAATAACTATTTGCCCTTAGATTTTTCTCTGTGTGTTAATTAATAGTACTTTGAGGTAATTTTCTTGGATTAAAAATAATTTATAATGAAACGAGAGCGGCCAAGTGTTCCATGTGACATGGAAGTATACCTGTCATTCTCTACTTTTGTGTTAGAAATTTTCCATAATAAAAAAGTTGAACTAAAAAAGTGACTTGTGGTGTCTTGAACATTTTGTGATCTCATTAAAAGAAAGCCTAGCTTTCAAATTGTGTGAGGCACTACCATCTCCAAAGCAAGGATCAGTATTTTCAATTTGCTGTTGTAATTGCTTGTGTCTCTACTTAAGAATGTCTCGCCTAACCACCACCTTGGTGCGGGTTGTTCATGTAATGTTGCTTCAGTGTCTGAACTCATCATCTGTCTGTTCTCAAACAGATTTCCTGCCTGGTGATGACAGCAGATTTGAAAAATTCACTAGTGTTTGTTTCCCTTGAAATGGAAGTTTTAACTTTATTATGGCACTTCCCAGTTGCTTTCTGATTATTCCTTTCTTGGGGTGATTTCTACTTACCTGATTTCTAATGCCCTGCACTAAAATAAGCTCCTTATCTGACCTTGTGTTATATCATGTCATGTGCCTATTACCCCCTAGAAAGAACAACTCCATAACTGAATTACAGATGGGGGAGTTCTAGCCTGTCGACTTGGGTTGTAGTTTTTCTCATATTTAAGGTTGAATTCATCCTTTTTTATTCTTAAATAAGTTTATTGAATGCTTCTGGGATTTCTCATGTCTCTGCTGTGCCCCAAGTCTTAATCTGTTGACTCTTAATAAGTATAACCTTGGGATATCAAAGTTTTCCTCAGAGTTTTGGGAGAATATTTGTGGGGTTGTTGCTCCTGTGATCGTTCATTTACCGGAGATGAGACTTGAGCTCTTAAGGCATTTTCTCTCCCTGTAGTCCCCATTGCTTCTTGGGACCAGGGCCAGCACTGGTTATTGAGTTCACAAAATGTATTTCCAACGCATGCAAGACAGTAAAATATATTACATGTTTTAAAAAAATATTTTAGTTCATCTGTACTATAAACAGAAATATTGTGCTTCTCTAAGGTACTGTATTTAATCAGTTCTATGACCTTTAAAAAATTAGCATGTCTGAAAGTCGCATGTCTTACAGTTGATGTCATAATTGACTGTATTTGGTGGAATATAAAACCATGGGGCATTGTCTAATTTCTGATTTCTGTATTTGATGAAATGCATTATGATAAAACTGAAGCTTAGAGAAGTTAAGATATTTACAGAAGATCACGAGACTAGGAAATAGTTAACCACTGGAGTAGAAATTTGGTCTTTCATTCCTTCTTTAAATGAGATTCTAGGTACTTTTAGGGAGTGGAGGAGAAGGTAGAGTTTGTGTGACGGTAGCTCACCAGAATATCCTGGTTCTGGATTATTAGGATAATTTCAGAACATTGGATAAAATGAAGTACTTGATTAAGTTATAGATGCATGATACTGATGGGTGGTGCTTTGACCATAGGAATCAGAAATAGGCTATTAAGAATGAATGTGGTGGTGGGGGTTACCTTTTCCCTCTTCACTTCTATTACTAACTAATATTGCCATGTAACATACAATAGAAAAGTGCGTGTACCCTATTCGAACAGCTTGATGAATTTTCACAAGTTGATCATTTCCAGTGTGTAAGCACCAGGATCAAGAGACAGAACTTGATTGGCACCACCTGCCTTTGTTGTGGCTGCCTTTCCCCAGGGCATCTGCTGTCCTGATTTCTAATAGTAAAGATGGGTTTTACCCATTTTGTATTTTATGTAAATGAATTCCACCAGCATATACTCCTTTTTTTAACTGGCCTCTTCTGCTCAGCTCACTATATTTTAGACTGTTGTGGAGTGTCATGTTGAGCCCAGATAGATGATAAGATATAGTTTCAGGAGAACTTTAAAAGAGGGGAAGGAAAACATTCCAGAGTTATAAGATAGTTATTAAATATACCCTTCCCAGATTTCAGTGATACTAGTGACATGACCAGAACACTCTTTACTCAGTTGTAATGTTAGTCTGAAGTTGGTGTTGTAGAGAGTCACTGGAGTACAGCTCTCAGTAGCACACCCTCCTTTCAGCCTGTCTTCGGCATCTTGCCCTCAAATCAGCACTCCTTAGAGCAACGTTGTGAAAGTCTGTACATCATTCAATGTAATACCTGCTGAAGGAATGGAAATTTGTGGAATCAGAAATTTTAAATGACTCTAGGCTGGCTGCTAATACTCTTTCTCTCCACCTCTTAGACGTCTCTCTGTTCTTTCCTTAGTGTAGCGTCTATTTCTAAAGCAGAGATGGTGTCAGTGGTGTGTGCCTAACTTGTGCCTTGACTGTAGAGAATTCATAAGTGTAGGGAGAAGGTAATTTACCTCGTTTATAGGGTCCTGACAAGATACCACCATGCCTCGACTTAGGTTCAGGCCAAACTTGTGCGTAGAGAGGAGGGCCTCGGTGCTGGTTGTTGAGCTGAGGTGGATGGCTGGCAGTAGGGTCACCCCAGGGGCAGTTTGACCTCCTTAGGGGCCTGCTCTGTGAGTTTATTTGTTACATGTTGTGGGAATTTATCACCAGGATTGGCTGTGTGCTTTTACAAAAAGCCAGGATAAGCCACAAGAAAGGAGAATGTAATGATGATCATAGTAGTCAACTGATGAGCGAGGACAAAGGCTTACAGAAAGAGAGAACCCGATACAGCCATAGTAAGCCCGATTCTGTTTCACTGAACCAGAACAAGGACAACGTGTGCCATTTTTCCAAGTGTGAGCTTCACGTGGACAAGTGAGTTTTATCCCACCGCTCACCATTCAAGTGTGCCAGCAAGTATGACACTGTTTGCAATGACAGTGTCAGCCAGAGCTTTCTTTGTCAAATGTCGAAGACATACTTCTTTATTGAGTGTTCTAAGTATTAAATATTAAGTATACATTGAATATTTAATGTATTAATTTGAATTATTGTTTATACTATGTAATAGTGTTATATATATATATTACAGAATAGTTAATAAATTGTTAATATTTAAATAGATAAATAAGCATGAAATACTTTAGGAATTCTATCAGCTCCTCTTCTTGAAGATCTGCAAAAACATTGTGTTTGTGCTTTGAACTTTTTTATCTTTTTTGTTTATTGTTACGTATACCTAGTTTAAAGCATCAGGCAATTAATTAATTCTCCAAGACCTGAGATAATGAAAAAAATCAGAAGAGACAACAACTTTCTATTTTCTCCTTTGATTCTTTAGGTAATTTGGCTGTGAGTCTCTACATAAAATGCCTATATTAACCTTGATTTTTTTTTTTTTTAACTTAAAAGTGTTATCAGTGTGGACTTCCCATAGCATAAGAGGGGGATTAGGGCTCTTCCATTGCCCTTGGGCCCCTTCCCTGCACAGATGCGTCCCAGCTCTTCTTCCTCAGGGCTTCTGTTGTGGCTCGCAGTGGGCCGTTGTTCAGTGTGGTATCATTGGACTCGGACTCGTATCGCATCCCTGATCTGTGCAGTGTGACTGTTCTTCTTTCATAACACCATTTCGTCTTCTGGATTTAATAATTATTGCCTGTTTGTTTAGTTTTCTGTGTACCTTTTGCAGATTATAGTCCTAGTCTTTTGGCTTTTTCTAATAATCTCTTGTACATTCACACATGTCGACATTTTTCACTTTCATTTCTCGAAGAAACTGGAAGGCTTCTGGCCCACTTGAGTCTCTTGGTTGTCAGCCAGGTTGTTGCCAGCTGCCCTCTCCAAGATTTTCTTCATCGTCATCCTGTCGATTCCTTGTGACCTGAGTCATTTTCTCTCCCTCTTTCTCTTCATCATCATTTTTTCTTGGATAATTCCCCTTGTTTGAAGGAGCACATCTTTCACTAACTTCCTGAGAAAGAGTGCGTGGGAGGTAAGATTTGTGAGATCTTGGATATCTGCAGATGTCTTTTTTATCCTGGTACTAAGACTTTTTCTTTCTTTTTAGTCTTCTGAAGTTTAATTATGATGCTACTTGGTTTGGATTTCTTTAGGTTAGTCTTGTTTGGGGTTCACTTGGCTTCTTGAATCTGTATGTTTGTGTCTTTTGCCAAATATGGGACATTTTCAAGCATATTTCTTATACCGTTTTCCAGCGCTGCTCTCTTTCTCCTCCAAGACGCTGATGGTACCTGTCTCACATCTTTGTTATTTCCCACAAGTCTCTGGAACTCTTGTTATTTTTCCCCCCACTCTGTCAGTTTTAGTACATTTTGTAAGTTCTGTTCTTTTCTGAGATTTCATATTTTAATCTTTTTTGAGAGAATTTGTAATTGCTTTTTGAAACCTTTTGATAATGAAAACCCATTCTGATAATCCCAGCATCTGCTTCATCTTGTTGATATCGATGTCATTTCTCATTCAAGCTGTGATTTTCCAGGTTTTTGGAATAATGAGTGTTTTTGATTGTACCTTGGAGACTTTGGAGAGTGTGTTAGGTAGGAAATGCTGTATCCTACTTAAATTTTGTATCTTAGCAGTCTGTGGCCCTAATTGGGTATAGTGTGTGGTCCTGGCTTAGGCTGGTAGGCTGTGGTTCCAGTGACAGCTTAGTTTCCAGAGTCCTTCCAGTGGTGTCTGGTCAGGCTCATTTCTCGGTGTTGCTGGGGTTCCTGCTGGACGGGGTAGAGGTTGGGAGACTGTGGGGTTGATTTGGGACCTTGGTCTCTCCTGAGGCTGGATGGATGGTGCAGAGACTCTGGGACTGGGTTGTCCCCTAAGGCTAAGTAAAGGGAAAGGGGGTGAAGAAGGATGCCTTGTGGGCAGATGCAGCAGCCTGCTGCCACCTGGTGGGAGGCTGGGAGTCCCTGTCTCCCAGGTGAATTTTGCTAATGTCGCCTGCTAAGGTAGTGCTGGTACTCTGTGGTGTGTGGGATGTCCTACTCAGTCCCTGTGTACACCCAGGTGCAGGTTGAGTGCCTGCGCCCCTGTCAGTGTCTGCCGCCCCTTTGCTTCTCCTTCAGTCAGGAGGGCAGTTTTCTTGGGGATTTTCTTTTTTGTTTACTGTTATTGGTGTTTTTAGGCTGCAGGCTTCTCTAGTGCCCACTCTGGGATAGATAGAGATAAAAAGAAACTCTGGCAAATCTGCCTTTCTCTTCCCACATTTCAGAGATCTGCAGATATGCTTGGTCTCTGAGAAAAATACAAACTAAAATGAGGTACCATTTCTTCCCATCAGTTTGGCAAAGATAAGAATACTTGACAGTATTTAGTATTGGTGAATGTTTGAAGAAGTAGTTCTAAGATACTGTTGGTTGGAATGTAGCTTGGTGTAAATTTGTAGAATGTTTTGGAAGGGTAGTTTATAAATAGGTATTAAAATTTAAAATATGTCATACATGTTCTCTGACCTGAATTTAACAGTATATAACCAATGGAGAATTGTTTAAGTAATTAGTCTACGGACATACCACCCTGAATGTGCCCGATCTCGTCTGATCTCGGAAGCTAAGCAGGGTCGGGCCTGGTTAGTACTTGGATGGGAGAATTGTTTAAGTAATTAATGGCATAGCCATACAGTGTATTATTACACAGTTAAGAGTAAAGTAATTATAAATACTGCTGAAAAATGACTACAGTGTATTAACTTTTTATAAATTGTACAGATGTATAATTCCATAAAAATATACCTGAAAATGTGTATATGTAGACATAACAATGGCAGGAATAAGACCATTCAAGCCATTAAGAGAGGTCCCTCCAGGGCTGGAAATGGGGGTAGGGGAGTGGTCAAGGTACACTGCGGAGATAGATAAGAAACTGAAATTTCTCAACTTTAAACCTTCCCCTGCTGTTTTGGGGCTGTCACGCTACTTTTATAACAGTAAAATATCTGATTACTTTGTGGTAAAAACTATACTTCATGAAATTTTTCATCCCGTCTCCCTTTTTTAGGACATGACCGATAATAGCAACAATCATCTAGTAGTAAGAGCAAAGTTTAACTTCCAGCAGACAAACGAAGATGAGCTTTCCTTTACAAAAGGAGACGTCATCCATGTCACCCGAGTGGAGGAAGGGGGCTGGTGGGAAGGCACACACAATGGCAGGACTGGATGGTTCCCCAGCAATTATGTGCGAGAGATCAAGCCCAGTGGTAAGTGGAGTATTGGCAGAATGGACTGATGTTGTTCCTTTAGGTGAGAAGTAACAGAAAGAAATGAATGTGCTCAATATATGCTAAGTCCTTTTATTCCATTGAACTTGTGTAAATGACACTGGGCTGAGTATTCAAATTCTTTCCTTTTTTTTTTTTTTTTGTTGTTGTTGTTGTTGAATGGAAGTGATTTTTTTATTTTACCCCCACGTTGGGGATATATTGACTTTTGATCAACTTGCAATAAATCAGAGTTCCCATGACCCCCTCCTTGGGTTTGATAATTTGCTAGAATGGCTTATAGAACTCAGGGAAACACTAGTTACATTTACTGGTTTATTATATAATAAAGGATATAGATGAACAACCAAATTAAGAGGTACATAGAGTGAGGTCCTGAGGGTTCTGAGGGTAGAACTTTCTGTCCCCATGGAGTTGGGGTATGCCACCCTCCCAGCATGTAGATATGATCACCAGCCTGGGAGCTTTCTGAACCTCATATTGTTGCGGTTTTTATGGAGGTTTTATCACATATGCATGATTGTTCATTAACGCAGATCTCCAGCCCCTCTCCCCTTCCTGAGGGTAGAGGGTGGGGCTGAAAATTCCAAGTTTCTAATCTTGGCTGGATCTTTCTGGTGCTCAGTCTCCATCCAGCAGCCAACCTAGAGTCACCTCCATAGAACAAAAGATGCTCTTAGTGCTTGCTGTTACTGCCTAGGAAATCACAAGGGTTTTAGCTCTCTGTGCTGTGAACCAGAGGCAGATATATATATATATATATATTTCCTGTTTCATAATACATTTTGTTTATCCATTCATCTGTTGCTAGACATTTAAATTGTTTCCCCCTATTGGCTACTATTATGAATTATGTTGCTGTGAACATGGGTACACAGATATCTTGTTGAGTCCTTTATGTTGTCTTGGGGTATATACCTAGTAGTGGAATTGCAGCTTATATGGTAATTCTGTGTTAAACTTTGAGGAGCTGCCATGCTATTTCCACAGCAGCTGAACCATTTTGTATTCCCACCAGCAGTGCAAACTGGTTCTGTTTTCTCCACATTCTTGCCAACACTTTTTTCTGTTGTTTTGTTTTTTATAATAGCCATCTGAATGGATATGAGTAATAGCTCATCGTTGTTGTTTTTTTTGTGGTTGTTGATAATGAAAACAGTATTTTTTCATTATTATGATAAAATTAACAGTAGCCAAAATTTTGTGGTTGTTTATTATGTTCTGGTTATTATATAAAGTGCTTTTTATTTGTGACTTGATTCAGCCCTCACCACAACCCCAGAAGGCAAATAGTGCTGGGGTATTCAGGGCATATAGTATAATTAAATAATAATCTTTTAATCTATCAAAGTGTAGAACCAGCCGAGGGTGCAGCAGTGGTGTCAGGTTGATCAGGATGGAAATGGTATTTTGGTTTCATAGACACAGCTGTTGGGAAATGTGGCTCAGTCTGTAACTTGGTTGGACTTACCAGTAGTTCATGGTTAGTTCATGGGACATGGTTAGTTCATGAACTACCTGGTTAGTTCATGGGACAGCTGGGCAGTCATGGTGCTGGCCCTCATGATTGAGGGCTAGGGCAGGCTAAGTCCAGGCTCTGAGAGCAGCTTCTCTGCTACTCTCGGATTCTGGTGATTCATTCTTCTGGGGATGAGAGAGTAGCACTTAGGCCTTTTCCAGAAGGATGCTGGAGTCCAGGGTGGGGGAGGATGAGGTGGTTTTTCCCTTCACCATTGAGGATAAGGTGGTCAAAGAGCTGGTAATGGACACACAATTTAGGGGTCATAGAGGTGGTAATGGCTACACCATTAGGAGCTCACAGAGCTGGTATAATGAAGCACACCATCAGGAGGTCAGAGCTAATAACGGGCACATCCAGGCAGTCGCAGAGCTGGTAATGGGTACATATCAGGGAGTGGAGCTTGCTGATTGGGCAGATGTCAGTTAAATCAGGGCTTTTCTGAATTCTATTGAGAATGACTTATTTAAATAGAAATTCTGGTTTGATAGTAGGGATACAAATGAATGAATTTTTACTTTTTACGTATTTCTCCTCATGGAGTTTTCAAATTTAACCTTTGCAAGTTAGACTGGAAAGATAGAGATTGTAGGTCTTAAAGTTCTCTTCAGGTGACTTCTGGGAGTTATTTTCAAATTGATTTGAATGTCATCAACATCATCTGTTGGTAATACAGTCTTGAACAATTTGGGGGTGAAGGGTGCCACCCTCTTCCCAGACGAAAATCCAAGTGACTTTTGACACCCCCCAAACTTAATGCTGAGAGTCCACTATTGGCTAGAAGCCTTGCTTATAACATAAACAGTTAATTCACACATATTTTTTATGTTATGTGTGTCATGTGCTGTATTCTTATAATAAAGTTTGAGAAAAGACAGTGTTCTTAAGAAAATATATATTTACAGTATTTCTTGGAAAAAAAAAAACCCACACGAAAGTGGATCTGTGCGGCTCACACCCATGTTGTTCAAGGGTCAGCTGGAGTTGATTTTGTAGCACACCGTTTCCCTTTTCAAGTCCAGCAGTGGAGCGTGGACATCTTGCTCTCAGGTCCCATTTTTGGAGTGGAGTGTAGGGCCTGAGAGCTGGTGGAGACAGATGCGGCCCTAAGAAGAACCAGCCATTACATAGTGACTGAACTACTTTGTTCTCTCTGAAATTTCCATCTTACCTGGGTCTCCGTGTGCGTGCATGCAAGAGACTCTTTACCCTTTTAAACAAGTGTGTGTGACTGCATTGTTGCTCATAAGCCCTTGGTGGGGGTTACATGGACTCCTCAGTTTGCATATTGAGGTAACTTTGGACATTTTTCTTTTTTCATTTTCTGTTTATTTTTTAAGGGATAACATTGGCTCAAATTGGTGATCCACCATGCTAATTTTTCTTCACCTGACAGTTGAACTAAAGGAATAATCTCTTTTGGGAAAAACTTTCCATCTGTAGTGTTTTCAGATTATCTGAGTATATTCTAAGGAAAGTTATCCCCACCTGATTTTAAATGTTGGCATTTGAGACAGGAATATGTAAAACTACATATTTTACCTCTTGCTTTATAACAGTTGAGACTGAAATTCAAGGATCACAATAACACTTCAGTATTGCATCTTTTCAGTAATTCATGTGACTTTCTGATTTTGGAATAGGTTTTATTGTTTGAAAGTTATGTATAATGTAAGTCTTGTAATTTATAGTGTAATTAATGCTTCATTTTCTGTAAGCAAAATGTGCCAGGTCTTAAATGTAGACTCCTCTAACTGATGATCTTGTTAGGATCATTTTTTTGTGAAAGAAAAACGCTGACTTCCTCCAAATTGTGAGTTTCTCTTTTGATTTGATTTATAAATATTTTTATCGACTAAACAAAACTAAGGTCAACCTTTAAGTGACATATTTTGGCCTGTGTATATCCAGGTAAGTTCTCAAGCATGTCCAATTTCTCTCTTCTACTTCTTAGGGAAGTATAAGTAGCTGTGATTGTTTGACCACTGGTAGTGATGGAGGGCATGTTCTGGTCAAGTTCATGTATTCGTGCCTTTGACCTGTTTGTGGTTTCTTGTTTGAAATTGTTCCTCTTTAAAGACAAATATTTTCCAAGAGTCTGCATAAGGGTATTTCTAATGCTTGCTGCAAATGCACTGTGTATTCTTCCTGAATATGTACTATTTTATGGAAGATAGGTTATTGTTACTTAATATTTATGTTCACATTTTTTTGATATATAAAACCCATGGGTATCTGCCATGTATGTGTTTCTTAACATTCAAGAGAGATGGAAGTAAAGAGAAGCAACAGGGCTGATTCTGGGAGTGCGTGACATTGGCTGCTGCTCTTGCTAAGTAAACATGGAGCCTCGCAGTCATTAGTGGGCAACATGAGGAGGGCATGCAGTTGGAAAATACATCCCATTGAGGGCTAAGCTGACTGAGTGAGCAAATCATGTTCCATATTCTCACAAGTACATTGTCATGTGTGCATACAGATTCGCCAGGTTTCTTTCAAATGATTTTTTCTGATGCGTTAATTTCTCCCATTTCTAGGTAGCGCATTATCTGTGTACAGTAAAGGTTTTCTTTTAAAAAAATCTTACTGTAGGTGCTGGTTAGTTTGAGACGTGTAAAAACCTATGCTTGGCAGTGATGTAAGAACTTAGACGTGACTATGATTTGCTCATCCACAGATCTTCAATGAGCAATTACACTGCCACTTCCTGTTTGTAACTTTTACTATTTTGTTTATCTTTGACATCAAAAAGTGCCATAAAATGCAAGCTGTTGGACAGTTATTAATTTAGGTGTAAAAGAACAGTGTTTGAAATAAATATTTTCTGTTCAGAGAAAGGGACAAAAAGGGTAATACGGAATCTCGTTTTTCTTTGTATTGCTGGAAATAAAGGTGTTCTCCAGTCCTCACTCTTTGATGTGAAATGGGTGGTTATTTAGTAGGATGCCCCTGTACCCGGGGTGGCAGAAGTATTCCTTCAGAGAGGAATAACATTTACTTCCTTAGGGGCTCCCAGAGGTTTTCTTGCACTAAGCAAATCCTGGTGGCTCTGTAGGAGCATGGTGTAGATTTGGAAAGGACACCATGGCAGGGTGAGGCTCTGCGTTTTGATTTCTCAGTGGTTGTGTACCCAAATCTCTGAGTAGCTAGTACACTTCCTTGCTGTTTCTCTGGACCAGGAGAGAAGAAGCTTCTAGGCTTCTTTTCATCATTTGTACGGGTCACCAATAGATTCATCTCATTTTACTCTGCCCAAGTTGCACCAGGGCTGTGTCTTATTCCTGCATTGATTGCACCCTTGTCCCTGGGACCACCCCTTATAGGCCCCTCCCTGTCATTGTCAGTGTTTTTCATCCTCTTTCCTTTTGGCACCTAGGGAGTCCCTGCCCGCTTTTCCTTTAGCACATCTGTATTTAAATTATGTTGATTTCAGCATTCTTATAGTTTATTTCAAGAAAGGGAAGACCTTTCTTCAGTTGACCCCTGGAAAGGTAGCACTGAATACATTCTCACCATTTCCTCACCCCTCAGTAGTAGTACTACTCAGTAGTAGTAGTGAACAGTGTCACTTGTAGCTGTCAGACGCCCCCCACCCCCTCAGAACCAGTGATAGACAGACCTATCCCACAGAATCAATGATAGACAAACCTACACATAGAACTAATGGTAGACAGACACACCTCTCCCAATAGAACCAATGGTACATACATACATGCACACACACATTCTGAGAGCCATGTTCTCAGCAAGCACTTCTTCAGTACCGATTATGCCCAATGTCTCTTGAATGGATGTTGAATGAAAGCCATGCAATTTAAAACTGCTTTAAATCTTGCAGTATTCATGGCTGCTTTCATTGTTGACACTTAATGTGGAAGTTATTAAGGCAGTGAGGTGGTTTCCTGGTTTTTGCCTGTTTGGAGTGGCCTTCCTTCTTTGCCTATGGCCTTCAGCCAGACCATATTGTTCAGAGAGACTTGCATTCTGAGTGATCAGAATCCTTGAAATGCAGTTCAGACCATGGGTCTTGATGTGTTAATTTTGTCACTTATTTGCCAACATTTTTCTAATTCTGTTTGGGTAATATTTTATCTTTACTACACTGCTAAGCTATATGTATAGCTAACAATTTAGCGTTCTTTGCTGACGACAATGGAGTGTAAGCTTTCAGAGATTTTCAGCCTGAACTCAAGTTATTGAGCATGAGAAGGAGATGGGGGCACTGCCTCCTGGAGGCGTGCAGGCCTTCTGCTTAGTGTCCCCTTTTGGGTTTATTTCATTTGAGGTTGCTGGATCAGTCATGGTGGGCTCTGTGGCGGGGCTGGTACATTTGGGTGTCTCTAATTTTGATCATTAAAACTACATTACATTTTCATTTCAGAAAAACCTGTGTCTCCCAAATCTGGAACATTGAAGAGCCCTCCCAAAGGATTTGATACGACTGCCATTAACAAAAGCTATTATAATGTGGTGAGTTACTGCAAACTATTTTTAAAAAATACCTTGTTTTTTGAATGTCACCAAAACTCAGCAATGCATTTGGGTAAACTGCTGAGTATGATAAGGATATGAAAATAAACAACCTTATCTGCCCCACACATGTAACCATCATTAATGTTTTGGTATGTTTCCTTCTAATTTCTCTATATTTTATCATCTAAAATAAGTTTTAAATACTGTGAATCTGCAGTTGTACCTTGTTCTTGTCACATAACCAGGTATTGTGATCATATCCCCATACCAAGTCTTCAAAAATGAGATTTTAAAAAGGTATATAATGTGTTTTAAAGATTTTATGTGCATCAAATGCCATAATGCTTATATTTGGAGTAGATTGTAAGTACTTTAGACAGATATAGTTTCTTTATATCTTAACATAGTCTCTCCTGGGATTGGGGTGTGTGTGTGTGTGTGTGTGTGTGTGTGTACATTTGTATACAGATATGTGTCTATAAAAATATCAAATAGCATGAAATTAGAGGAGAGTGTCTAAAAATCATACATAGTAAAGACAAGGTTTTGGAGTCCTACTGCATTTTGAAACTTAACATGAGCAGTTTGTGAGCTTAAAAAACATCTGTGATATTAAATCCAGTATCTAATTCAAACCTTCTCTGTCCCTACACAATTGCACATTGTACAGAACATAGAAAATGATATTCTTTATTTGAATAAAATTTTACATTGTTATTATGTATCTATTTAGTATGATAAACCAGCAAAGTCTGGTTTATCATAGCCTCTAGATATGGCTATGTTTTGAATTCTATGAAAAGTGTGCATTTATTTAGTTATTTTTCACGTACTTCAAGTTTATTTTTTTGATCAGGGGATATATAAATCTGCAGCCATGAGACCTTTGCATTTTTGAAGTGAAATAACAACCAGTTAAGTGTTGTTAGTTTCAGCAGCCCTTTTACCCTGTGTTTAATTTGCTGAACTGATCCTAAGAAATGGTAAAAAATTATGACAGATTTGAATGAGACAGTTCTACCACACTGACCTATTGTCACAGTCTTTGCTGTGAGTCTGTATATTAAGCTTTCTTCTAAGCATTTACCTTCCATTTGTCCCAAATATTACAGAACAAGTTGGCCTCAGGGGAAGTTTGCTCACTTCACAAGTTATTGTTGGGTGCCCACTCTGTGCCAGACCTTGTTAAAAGCATTTGGCATAAAACAGTAAATAGAAATGGCAGAAATTTTTCTTTTGTCAGCGGATGTTCTAGGACATGGATACCATAAATTGTTGACTCCTCCTGTGTCCATTGCAGTGCCTCTTTTCATAAATTCACTTTTTTACTTCTCGTTTATTGGGCTCTGTGCATGATACTGCTGGACACATGCCATTAGCAGTGTTTGACTTCTTTACTTTGTGTTGGTCAACTCCAGATCTTCCTTTCCTGAGAAGTCTTTCATTTAAGTGCCTCCTAGTTCCCTGGTTTCTTTTCTTTTTTTCTTTTCACCAGTCTTCACCTGTTTCATCTGGACTCTGACTTCCACCTTAACTCTGTCGACTTTCAGAACATGGGACTCCTCAGCACATCCTCTCTTGGTTATGCTTAGCTCTGCACATCCTCTTCAGTCCTGTACCTGCTGGATGTTTGTTCCTAGGATGTGATTCCACTAACTTCTTCGTTTTTTAGTATGTTAATGTGTTAGATGTATGGTTTTGTGTATGTAGCCAAACATGACAATTAAAGTCTTTTTATGGTTTTTCAGGGTTTCTTAGTAGGAAAACTTAAGTTTTATCTCGTGGAGCTTCCTTTTCCTCATGCATTCTTCTTATGCAAGATGGTGGTTTCTTTATTGTGGAGGGTTTCGTGTGGTGAATAATGCAGTTATAGTCCATGGTGATGTTCCCAAGAGGGAGCTAACTCATTTGCTGTTAGAGTTTAAAGTAGTCCCTTCTTTTGTGTGGTTTTGCTTTCCTCAGTTTAAGTTAGCCATGGGCAACCATGGTCTGAAAATACTACATGGAAAGTTTCAGAAGTAAACAGCCTATAAGTTTGAAATTGTGTTCTGTTTTGAGTATCGTGATGAAATCTCCTGCTGTCCTGCTCAGTACAGGGATCATCCCTTTGTTCAGTGTATACATGCTGTTTATGCTGCCCATCATCTCAGTTTTTATATTGACTGTTGTGTTGCCAAAGTGCTTGTGTGTGAGTAACCCTTATTTTACTTTAATAACAGACAGCCCCACAGTGCTGGAGATTCAGATACACTGCATTAGTAAATAGCGAGTGTTGAAATTGCAGTTATAGATGGGCAGAAACTCATGGAATTCATAGAAAATCGACTTCTGATGTAGCACTCTTTATTTAATAGTAGAGAAAAACAGTAAGCTCTAGAGGTTAAAGGACTTGTCTAAGGTGACACAGTGATTAGTGACTCACCCAGGATTCAGTTTTAGCTTTTCTGAATTCTGTATTTCTAAATTGTACAGGAAAGTAAAATATAGGACAGAATATATAACGTAGAGGACAAGTATAGTAGGTAGTATTAGTCATTTTTGAACTTTTGTGGTTTTGCTTTCACAGAAAACTACTAAGGTATGAGTATATTTAACCCCACTGAAAGATAAGGGTCTCTGAGAGGTTAAGACTAGGGTTGGGCTCATGTTCCAAAACACAGTTACGTAAAAGACCTAAGTCTGAACTTGGGATCAGTGGAGAGCAGTGAGGAGAGCGTTCTAGGTGGAGGAACAGACATTTTGAAGTTAAGACACAAAAGGATACGCGTTAATGGGGATGGATATGAATCTTTGTGCTGGTATATAATGATCAAGAGAAACCAGAAAACACTGGGAAGTAAGAAGTGATTCTTAGTGATTTATGATTGTTCTCATGGCAGATTCATCATCTGTTTCTCTCTCCTCTTTGTTTGGGACTCCCATTGTACCTTGTTGGTAAGCATGGTCCCACAGGTCTCTGAGGCTCTGTTCAGTTTTCTTTTTCTGTTTTGATTTAATCTTTATTGTGCTTTTTTCCATTACCATTTAGTCCCCTTTCCTCCCTTTCCCCTAGCATTCGTGACACTGTTGTCCATGACCAAGAGTCCTTTTTTTTTTTTTTTTTTTTTTTTTGGCTCAATCCTTCCAGCCCCTAACCTCCTCCACTGCCAGCTGTCATCCTGCTCTCCATCTATGAGTCTGTCACCAATGCGTGAGGAGCTTATTAAGACAAATACATTAAGATTAATAGATAAATAGGAAATGAGTGTAAAACGGGAAATACTGATGGCTGTGTCTTAATCAGTTCAGGCTGCTCTAAAGAAATACCATAGATTGAGTGGATTAAATAGCTTCTGGAGGCTGGAAGCAAGATTGGGTTATCCATGAAGTCCCTTTTCTTGGTTTATAGAGGGCTGCCTTCTGTTGTGTCCTCACTAGGTGGAGAGAACAAGCTCTGGTCTTTTCATCCCCTTATTGTGACACTTGTCCCATTCACCACGGCTCTGCTGTTAGGACCTGATTACTTTCTAAAGGCCCCACCTCCTAACACCAACACATCAGGGATTGAGACGTGGCACATTCCATCTTGGACACAAACACGCAGTCCATACCACTCTGACAAAATAGTGAAGCTTACCGTAAAAAAATTGATAGCAACATTACATGTATCCAGTAAGCATAGATTTAAAGAGAGAATCTTCAGTTGTAATACTGGTGGAAAAGTAAATCTGTGTAGAATTCCTCAGAAGTAATATGGCAGGTATATAGAAAATTCTGAAAACACTCAAGCCTTTTAATCTAGTAATTATACTTTTTGAAATCCATCCCAAAGAAATTGAAATCTAATTTTAAAAGTTTGTGCAAAGGTGTTTTCGTAGGATTATTTGTTAATAGTAGTAAGTTACAAGCAACCTCAATATATAGTAATATAGGAATGATTAAGTAACCAGAAGTATATCCATTTATAATCATTAAAAATGTAGCTTAAAATATAAAAAATGTTTTTGTGTTAAGTGTAATGAGCAGAATTATGAAATTACAAACAGAATGTGATTATGTTAAAATGTCAGAAAATAGAAGGGAGAGTGCTAGAGAATGGGTTTGAGTGGCAGAATTGTATTGCTGGGTAATACAAGTGGTAGTGATTTTGGAAGACTACTTTGGCATCACTGTTGAAAATGGAAGTAGGGCATCAGAGGCCATGGTTAGGGTTAGTAGGGCCTCAGACTTGGAGAATGACAGTGGAAGGGAAAAAAAATCCAAGATACTTTAAATAAAGAGTAGATTAATTTTTGTAGAAAGCTTCCACTGTTATCTTTATTTTCAAATGTGTCCTTTTCAGTGACTTAGGACAATGGATAATCCCCCCTTGCTTAGGGGATGGGATGGGGAACGGGGTGGGGGTGGGTTTCAGGTTTTGTGTGCCCTGTTGGTAGGCTGGCCAGGTAGAAGTCCCTAGCTGCCTGTATAGACACTACATTGTAAAATGAGGTTGATAGTGCTAGACTTGACCTTGAAGTATTGTTAAGAGGATTAGCAGTTGGTCTTAAGGTGTCTGGTGAAATACTTGGCCCTTAGGAGGTTTTTCAGGGTTATTAGGAAGAGTGTTTAGGGCGATTTAGGATGTTAGGCATCACTGAGGCCATTACAGCATTTTGTTTGCAAACAGGCATTCCATTTGAGGATTACTTGGGAGAGCTATAGTCAAGGGTTAGGGTTTTCTTCATTTAAAAAAACATGTTTGTGACATGTCTGAACTTGATGGATTTTGACAATGAAAGAACATTAACTGCACCTGCAGGATGGTAATAGAACTCCTTCCTGATAGAGATGAAAGAAAGCACATCTGATGTAGAAGTTGATGCCCATCCCTAGAGGGTGGATGCCCACCTCTTTTAAAGGATCAAGAGTTTTTGCAGTTATCATTAGAGAATGAGGTCTCTTAAATATGTCGATCTGAGAAGTTACAGGTTCTTAAGATCTTACATGTTCAGTGATATACTGTGTTTTGTTTTCCAGGTTTTATTGAACTTTGACTTAAAAGTGTGTGTCAGTACTCTTTTTGTATGGGAAGAGGAAACAGTTATCCTTCCATTCATGCCAAATATCATGAAAAGTCAGGACAGCTTTTGCCTTTGAAACATTGTAAAGATGATACAATAGACAGCAATCACTAGTTTTAATAAATATACAAAATATATGTGCATCTTTCTTTCATAAAGTGTTATAGCAAACTTCCATGGACCTTTTTCTGTCTGCAGAGAAATAGTACATCTGTCTTTGCCCTTTGATCCTTGAGTGGCCCTGAACCTTTCTGCATGCTGGGTCAGGGAGAATGCTTGAGCTTCTGATCTGACATCAAATGTGTACATTGAATAGCCCAAACTCAGCCCTAGTTTTGCTGCTTTTATCTTTTTTTTAAATCTTCACCTGAGAATATGTTTATTGATTTGAGAGAGGAAGGGGGAGAAAAAGGGAGGGAAGGAGGGAGGGAGAAACATTGCCTCCCCTATGCACCCTGACCAGGGATCAAATCCGCAACCTACGAATGTGCCCTCACTGGGAATTAAACCTGTGTTCTTTTGGTGTATGGGAGGAAGCCTCAACCAACTGAGTAACCCTGCCAGGGCTGCCTTTATCGTTTACCTGTCCCTTGGCTCCCTTCCATCTTTACTAAGATTGTTTTTTAATCCTTTGACATGTGATGTCTCTGCCCAGTCCTGTGTGTGGATAAAGTCCTCTATCTTCGTGTGCCCTAGGGATTATAAGAGGGGTATGCAGCTTGTTCCCTGTGGCTCTAATAGAGAGCTGTTGCCCTCCTTTCTAATATCCTATCCACATTTTATATTGACAGTGGGGGGCCTGCTGATGTCTTTGACAAATTTTGCTCCCGTTTTTATATAATTTTCTTGTTTTATATTGATCATGATGTACATAAGGTTTTCAGGTGGTAGCAGAAAGCCTGGCACAGAGTAGTAGCTAAGCATTTGGTAAATGAATGAAGGAATAACTGAGTTATTTAATTGTGGAAAAGACTGGCCTATAAAATAATTACCTCCTGAATAATGGAGTTATGTAAGAAGTAGCTCCAAATAGGATTCCAGGTTTGGGTTGGAAAGCTGTACTAGGTGGTTTGTAAGATTCCTTTGTACTTTAAGTCAGGGACCTGACACTCTTGAGGAAAGGAATCCCTTTTTGTGAAAAAAAGAAAAAAGAAAAGAAAAAGAAAAAAAAAGGGAATAGATATGCAGATAAGTATAGTACCAGGCAGGATGTAGCAGAGCCAGGATTTGTGCTCAGGTCTGTCATTCTCAGGTCCAGCTCTTTACACATCAGGGTTCAGTCATGCACATCAGCTTGCTTGCTAAGGCCAGCTTTCTGTTGTGATGTCATCATTGTGAACCTGCAGCCTTTGCTCTTGTCTCAGTAACTAACCTTTTAGTATTGGGAAGAAATAGCATCCCAAGAGCTCGTGAATCCCCAAATTTAGAAATACTGTAATAACGTAACTTCTTACAGTCACATAAAGCAAACATTTTACATGGCACCTCTTTTTGAGAGTTAGTGTTATTAAGTAATAAGGACACGCAGAGATAAACAAACTACATTAAATCAGCGATTGCCCGGGTGTGGGAGTGGGTTTGCTTCTGAGTGTTTTTTTGGCCTCTGGATTTGTGGAGCCAGGCATAGCTGTAGGAATTACTTCTTCTGGCAGCACTGCCCTTCCTTCCTCTCCTTTCCTTTCCCTAGAGGCTGATAGTTTATTAGTGGCTCAAATTCTATCTTAAAATGTACTGTTTGAAAATTTAAGTATTAACCACAGTTTAAATACAGGGACTGGGTTGAAAGGAAACATACAGTAATTATTTTTCCTTGTGTGGGGAGGGGCTGATTACATGAGTGGCAGAAGGTTTAGGCCGGTTGTGCCATTCTTTCATTTTTCCCATTGTGCTTATGAACCAGGATTGTGTTTTTGAAATTTGGTTTTAGTTTATGATGATAATTTTTTATCTGGATCAAATCTTTAAAAATTACCTAATGTTTCTTTCCTTATATGTAGATCTTTTATTCATTTTTAAAGGACCATCACTGCCATGTAAAAGAATGCATGACATCTACCAAGATTTGCAGTGAAAGCTGTAACTCGTGTAAAATCAGCGATACTAAGTGCTCCTTTAAATGGTGGTAGTAATAAAATGAGTTTCTGTGTGTCTGAAAGGTACTGAAATCAGTCATCCTTTGTTTTGCGTTGCTGTAGTGCTGATAGTTCAGGGATTGTCTTTGTGGCTCGCCTGATGTCCTCCTTCTGTGTGGCACCATTGTTTGACTGGACTTGGTTCTCCACGCCTTATGCCTCAGGGAGAGTTCATGCTGGCTGAGCTCAGGCGGGGCTGTGGAGTAAAGACTGCTCTTTCTGTGAAAACAGCATGCGTTCGCTGGTGTCCTGCCTTCCTGTGATGGAGCTTTGGCAACCTGGCTGTTAGGTCTCATGGGGTCCTGCAGCAGCCAGAGTTTGCAGAAGTCAAGAAAGGGAAGAAAGGTGATGACTGGAGTACACACACGTGCTGCTGAGCATAGGGTGGAGGGATGTGTGGCCTCCTGACAGAGTGGCCAGTCAGCGTCAAGCATGACTCGGTTAGCCAAGTCTTGGTCCTGCCTTGGTGGAAAAAGCTAAGTGTAACTTGGATTGTTTGGAGTGGGAGTGTTATAGAACTTGTCTTTAGCACGTATTTGAAGATAATATTTATGACTGGTAGTAGAAATGAACCAACTAAACTGTAAGTGTAGCTTTGTGACAGGATTGCTTTTGGTACATTCTTGTGGAAGCTTCTATATCTGCTTACTGTGATAAATTCTGTTAAGGAAATGCCATTTTTTCTTCCACTCATACTAATGATGATAGGAACTGTTTTCTGTTTTATAAAGTAGGTGTTTAGGTTTTCAAGTGTGCTCTAACTAGTGTTGCTAATAATTCCTAATGTTTGTAATTGAGACATGAAATCATTTAATTTAACCTTTGTTTTAACATTGCAAAAGGACTTTTCATTGTAAATGTCTGTGACATTTTTATTTTTGTTTTTAGTTCAGTGATCCATTATACTTGGCCTACTTCATGTTATTTTTGAAGGGTAAGATCTGGTTTAAGTATAATTCTCTGATGATGCAGTGGCTGGTGTCGCACTGTGTTCTCTGTCCACTAGTCCTTTGATATTTGTATCTAATGAGTATATTTCTTCGAAGGAAGACATTATAATCATAGGATCAGCACCCAGATTCCCCCGCAAAGGAATGAACTCTGGAGCGGCCCCTCCTCCCTCTGGCTCACTCCACCAGTCTTCCATGAATAGAGCCATTCAGGGGCAGAACCAGTGTTCAGTGTCAGAGTGAAAGAACCTCTGATTCTCTGCAAATTAAATAGTGTAGTATGTAAGTTATTTAATCAGGTTTGCATTTACTCATGAGTGACTGTAGTCTTTCCTCAGAGTACACAGAAAACAGGAGTGAACAGAATAATCCATGTGGTGTTTATTAATGCTGTAATCTAAGTTCTTAATGAGTACCTTTTTCTTAAGTATTTAAACATACATTTTAATGATCAAAAATGAGGGGGATAAAACCAGAGTGTGTTTGATAACTTTATTCTGTAAAGTTTTTTTGTATGGTTAATTTAGAGTGACTTGTTAGTTTTGGAAGACAGAGCACATGTTAGTGCATGTAGTGGATCCTCAGGAAAAAAAACATGTAACATGATTTCTTGATTAAAGAAGATGCTGGCTCTCTTGACTGAGGGAATAAAAAAGATAGTTGAGGAAGGGATTTCAGTTTCTTTACTCATATCAGGTCCCACAGGAGCCTTGAGTCCTGCCCTTAGTCTGATGGCTGGAGAAGGCACCGTTGGGCAGTGTAGCATCAGAGAGACCTAGGCTCTCAACATTCTGCCTCTGCTATTGATTCACTAGCTATTGATTTGGGGTAAGTTACCTAATGTCCCTACACTTTGGTCTTTTCCTCTGAAAAGGGCATAGGTTTTGTGAGGATTAGAGATAATGTATGTAGAGCACCCTGCTCAGTGCTGGGAATATAATAAGCATCAGTAATTAGTGTTAAGCCTGCTCGTGCATCCCAGCTCTACCTGCACACCTCAGCACCTTCTCACCTTGCCCTGTGAGGAGCCTTTGCTCTTGGTGATGACTGGTGGAAAGAGGCTTTTGCTTCAGTTCAGCCGTTTTGCACTTTATATTTAACTCTCAATTTTTAGGAGTTAAGTGATTTTTGGCTAAATTTGCTACACTAATACAGGATACCAGGAAACATTTTAATTTTAAGGTTGATTTATAACTAATCTGCTATCTTTAAATAAAGTATAGGCATACTTCAGAGAGTTTGTGGGTTCAGTTCCAGACCACCACAGCAGAGCAAGGATTTCAATAGTGAGTTGTGATCTTTTTGCTGGTCAAGGAGGGTCTTGCCTTCAGTTACACACACACACACACACACACACACCCTCTGTGAAGCACCATAAAGAGAAGTACAATAAAATGAGGTGTGCCTGTAGTGGCTATTTAAAGGTTGTTTTATACTGGTAGACCTTTAATTTTTAATAAAGGTGTGTAGGATGATCTGAGCTCTCTTATTTCTGATGAAAGTCTGTAGTTGCAACAAATTGATTTAGCTTTCCTAGATGCAATCAAGGAAATGAGCAAACTTCATTTTTTTAGTTGAAATATACTTTATATGTGTTAAAATGCATAGACTGTAAGGTTGCAGTTCAGTGAGTTTTGACAGATGTATATGTCTATGTAATAACTTCACACATTATGATCTACAACATGTCTATCACCCCAGAATTTTCTCATGTCCCTTCCCCCCTTGTTACACTCCCTTCCCCCTTTTTTGATTTCATTTCTGCCATTGTAGATTAGTTTTGCTTGTTCCTAGACTTACTGTAAATGGAATATGCAGCCCTGGCTAATGTGGCTTAGCTGGTTGGAGTGTCATCCTGAAACTGGAAGGCTGATGATCCCTGGTCTGGGGGGCAGGTGCTGCGACTCCTGGTCCTGATGTGTATGGGAGGGAACCAGTTGATGCTTCTCTCTCTTTCTTCCTCTTTCTCTAAAAGCAATGGGACAAAAAATGTCCTTGGGTGAAGATTTTAAAAAAAATGGAATATGCAGGATATGCTTTTTGTGAATGGCTTCTTCTGCACAACATAGTGTTTAGAGATTCACGCATCTGTGCTTTTATGATTATCAGTGGTTTCCCTTTTTATCTATAGGCTTGGCATTACTTATCTGATGAAGGAATTCATGCTAGCCTCATTCTACATATACCTGTGTCAAATGCTTGGCAGTAAGAGGAAGTCGGTGGTGTAGCTGTGGTAATAGTAATTAAGTGGCAGTGAATTGTAGGTGTCTGTGTATGATATTAAACACACTAATATTATATAGAGGCAACAATGTGAATTGAACAGAAGCTCAGTGGTGATGAACTTTCGAAAGTTTATAAATCTTAATGTCACATAATACTTATTCATCATTTGTTGTAGGTGCTACAGAATATTTTGGAAACAGAAAATGAATATTCTAAAGAACTTCAGACTATGCTTTCAACCTATCTACGGCCATTGCAGACCAGTGAGAAGTAAGTTAGATGATAAATTGGATTAATTGTAGAGTAGTCATCACCTTCGGTGCTCCCTTGCATTTTCATAGAATAGAGGATAAAATACTGGTACAGAATTTAGTGTACTAGTTTGCCTTAGATATAAGCAATTTGTTTATTAGGTTAAGACTTTAATGGGGCATTGGGATGGGAAAGCAGAGGAATATAAGTAAAACTGTTTACCTATTTTTACTGTTATTTTTCTTGGCTCTAGGTTAAGTTCAGCAAACACTTCATATTTAATGGGAAATCTAGAAGAAATATGTTCTTTCCAGCAAATGCTTGTACAGTCTTTAGAAGAATGCACCAAGTAAGTAAGATGCTAAAATTCACAAAATTCAGATTGGTATGACAGTTATTTAAAGGATTAAGTTTAACGTAATTTTAGAATTTACATTTCCAAAGATGGAAACTAGGTTATTTTGAATTTTTTAGGTATATTATCTTTTATTGTAAAAGCTGTGTTTTACATTATCTAAATTTTACATTAGTGGTCTTAAAGGAGGCATCTGTTGACTAGTCAGAGAAAAGAAAGGGTTTCACGTGAGTGATGATTTGATTTTTAAGGTGTTAGGGGGAAGCAGGTGATAATAACTCCAGTGGAGGAGAGGATGGCATGTGAGAGAGCATGGAGGTGCCAATGGCTTGGTTTCCTACGTGCTGCCGTGTGCTCCACGGGGAGGCGTGTGTGCACACACCCTTGAAGGCCAAGTCTTCCCAGCATTGTCTTCCAGCATGTGTTGTTCCTGGCCTGAGGAAACTGAAAAATTGTAAAGCACTGCATATGTAATGTGCTGTTGAGATCTATTAAGGACTTGGTTTTGTCACGTTTCCAAGATTTTGTTTCCCTCCCCGGGACTAGGGGGCAGGTATGTTCTGAATGATCAGACATGAGTTTTGTTTTGATTTTTTCTGTGTGACTATTTTATGTTCTTTGTTAACAGTAGATACTAAAGGATATTTATGAAATGCCTGCTGGGTGTTGGATGACTTAAAGCCATAATGCACATGAAAAGTCGGAGATTCTAGTCTATCAGATTATATTGATGTTTATTATTTTTTTCTTCTTCTTTTTTTATTTATTATTATTATTTTTTAGTATTTTTTTAATTTTTATTTATTTATCTTTAGAGGGGAAGGGTAGGAGAGAGGGAGAGGGAGAGAAATATCAATGTGTGGTTGCCTCTTGTGTGTCCCATGCTGGGAACTGGCCTGCAACCCAGGCATGTGCCCTGACTGGGAATCGAACCGCAATCCTTTGGTTCACAGGCCCGCGCTCAATCCACTGAGCTACGCCAGCCAGGGCTGATGTTTATTTTTTTGTGGGCTTGAAAAAGGAAGGCAGTGCATTTTATTTTTGCATTCTCTTTAATTTCATAGTTACCAGAAGGACCAGAAAGTTTTTTTCTTCTCTAGTTGGTCTCTGGTTTTTCTTCCAGGTTTTTGCCTATGTCTCTCTCAGTCTTGGAAGTAGTGAGGGCTTGCCTACTGTGCCAGCAGCTCTTTAAATTGGTAACAGTTTGCCATGCTGCAAGTAGGTTTGCTCCCCTACCTTTGGCTTCAAGGCCCCATCGAGGCCTTTCATTGGAAGCTGTGGCAGTGAAAGCTGCTTGTCAATGTAACGAAACACTAGCTCTCAAACAGAAATCCAGAGTTTTTGTTTTTGCAGTATTTTTGGTTTGCATAAAATGATATACTTACGTGATCATTAAGAGCGTAGTTTGAGAATCACTTTGCTTTCCATTTGGTGAATGAACATTTGACCACAATTTGGGGTCTTGCGAGAGGCTAGCCTGTTGGTCACATAATGCAATAAATGTTTGCTTCTCCTTTTCTACTGGCTATAGGTGATGTAGACTAAATAAATGAACACTTATGTAGCACATTTTGCAGTATCTCGTGAGCCTCTTGTCAGCCTGTGAAATAGGGCAGATATTACTATCTTCACAGTATAGGTATAAAAACTGCAGTTCAGAGTGGTGAAGGAATGGTAATGGCAAATGGCACCAGATGTTAGACCTCAGTCTTTGAGTGTAGCTAAGAATTCACAGCCAAGAATTCAAATATAAGTGATAGTTTGGTGAATATGACCCACTTCACCACTCCTCACTGAGTGTCTTGGGGTTTTCACTTTCTATCCTCATTTTCAAGGTCCTTCCTTTTACCCCTCTTTTGCATATACTTCATGCTTCTTTGGCCCCTGTCATGACACTCAGGGCTGATAAAGTATATCTGAGTTTAAATAATCAGATACATCTCAGTTGTGTGAATGAAAATATCTCATGGCTTCCTTGCTGTTGCTTTATGTTCAGATGTGATACATGGGACACCATTTCATCAAAAAGGTTCACACAAGTTTATGAATGGTTGAGTGGAATGGGGTGGGGCACTGCATCTCCCAAATGTCCCCCTCCAACCTTATATGATTCTAGGGCTGGCCAACTGTCTGTTAGTATTTTTGCCAAATACTAACAGATGATAGTCCTTGGCTATCTGGAAATGGATTTTATAGAATGCTACCATCTGTGGAAGACTATGAGGGAAACATACCCATTTTGGAGCAACATTTGGAGAATCGTGTTTCATGGTGCTATTAGAAAGCAAAACAGTGTCTTATTCTTTATATTCTCAGTTATTTACTTTTTGAATTTTAACATGTAAATTTTCAGTACATAGATGGCCTTAAGATTATCAAGTCAATAGAGCTTAAGGAAGAATTTACTCCACTGGGGATAGTTTCTAAGCAGGTTTGTTGTTTAAACTATTTTAGTTAAAAAACTGTGATTTTTGAGTTGAGCTGATTGAGAGGGATATTGTGTTACTAACTGATGAAGGCAAGACTAAAGAAAGGACTTTGGATAAGGCAGTAAGTTCCTTCTGGGGTGCTTGTGACCTTCCTGTGAGGGGGTCTGACAGACAGTTGGCCAGCCCTCGAATCACATAAGGTTGGAGGGGGAGATTTGGGAGATGTAGTGCCCTACCCCATTCCACTCAACCATGTGTGAAGAAGTGTGGCCTGGGGGTATTTGCCTCTTTATGTCTTAGTTTCCTCATCTGTAAAATGGGCATAGCAGACTACACTGTGAGCATTAAATAAAAGTCAGCAGGTGGTGGCGGCTGCCTGGGCTTGGTTTCTTTATGTCAAAATGCATTCTTCCTAATTCTGCAACACTCTCCCTCCCATTCTGTTAGAGCCATTTGTGATTCAGTACTAAATGAAACACTGATTTTGGATGTCCATGGGTGAGTCGCTGACATTCTTGAAGGAAAGGTCAGTTTTCTTCAAACTGAAAGATTTTTTTTCCCCCCTCACCCTTCCAGTTCTTAGGCATTATTTCCCATTAGTTTCAATGTCTGCCTAAATTCAGACTAATTTAGGAAATTAAAAGAAATATGTAGGATATATGACTTTAGATATTACTATCTTTGGACAAATTATTCTGTAGAAGACAGCGATAAAGTTGTTTCCTTCTCAGTTTTTTCTTTGCTGTAACATTAAAAAAAATCTTCACTGAGGATATGCTTAATTGATTTTTAGAGAGAGAGAAACATTGATGTGAGAAAGAAACACCGATCGGCTGTTTCTCGTATGCACCCCACAACCAGAGACCTAACCTGCAACTTAGGAATATGCTCTGACCAGGGATCAAACTCACATCCCTTTGGTGCACAGGATGATGCTCCAACCATCTGAGCCACGCAGCCAGGGCAGCCATATCATTTTTGGAGATAGCTAATAGGTAGTTGGCTAGCCATGGAATCATTTTGGAACTAGAGAACAATGTAGTGAGTCCGGTGATCTAATGAATTGGTATGAGAATTCAGTTCCTTACTCTAAATTTTATTTTTTAGTGTGGGTGTTTTTATTATGTTTCTTCTAAAAGAACGGGAGGGAAGACAACTCATTTTGAACCACTAAGATTAGTTAAAACCATCATTGCCTATATTTGGAGTGGTAGAAAGTAGCAAAAATATTTTTAATCTTATTCTCATCAGACATTAATTAGTTACTTGGAGGCTGTGTCTGTGTCAAACTAAAAAGTCAGGAGAGTTTTACTTGGAATGTGAAAGAGAAAATGACTAAGTGTTTAGGAAAGAAATGTTGGGGATGACTAAGGGAGCATTGTAAATGGTAATTTGAGGAGTCAGAGTGATTAGAATTGTAGAAATTTTCTTTTATGTTTTTAGCCACCTTGTTTCCTTTTCTTACATGGTTGCTTCTGGCTCCTTCTCCCCGCTGCATAGATCTCATGGCCCTGCCCCGAAGTCCTCTCCTCTTCTTGCTTTGTGGTGGCCACCATCCTGAGTATCAAAGCCAGCTCTTGCTCCTGCCTCTTAAATCTGCCTTTCCAGATCTGATCTCTGGATTTGTGTTTTCACTATCTGCTTGATATTTTCATGCTACTCTTCTCAACTTTTCATGCCTTTCAAGTCAGCTCAGCAGGAATCCACATCATTGTCCCTTCCTTTCTTCTCCCCTGGTTACTACCCCCCCCCCCCCCACTTTTTTATCCTTATTTTGGTTAAAGACGCCACTGCTCCTCTGTCTGTTTTTTCTAGAAACCATAGGTGCCTCTCAAAGGCTTTCTATCTTCTTGGCTCAGCCCCTGTGCTGCCCTTACTGCTGCCACTTGCCCTGACTTAGGTGACCTCATCCCTGCTGTGCCCTTGCACCAAACCTCCTATCCAGGCTCTGGCCTCCTGTTGGCCCCCTGTGCATCCATCTCTCCATCATCCCAGGCTCTTTCTGCAGTGGGCCTCATTGGGTCAACACTCCACTGGGAAACTTTGGGTGGCTCCCAGTTCCTCATTTACTTATTCACAGCAGTGTTTTAGAAACCTGTTTTTGAGATATTTGAATGGGATATCTTGTGGAAGTAAAAGCTGATTCAGAAGATCAGGTCCAAAGTTTTAATATCTGTAGTAGTCCCTCAGGCAGGTTCCTGTCTGTCCAGTGGCACCAGACTTCTCTCCTGTCCCTTCCTCTCCTCGCACCTTAGCTCAGCAGGAAAGCCTTTCTTTCTGTCCTGTGCGGGACCAAGAAGTGCGGTTTCCCACTCAGTTCTCCCTGCCATTCCCTTCTTGTGGATTTGCTTTCTTCTCATTAAAAACTGCTTGTTCTTTCCGACCCAGTGAATATATGTCACTTCTTATCACAGCCTTCTCTTCCTTTGCATTTGCTTACATGCATGTTTGGGATTTCATTTGCAAACTCTTTTTCGATGGGTTTTTAGTTGCAAACTCTTTTTTGATGTATAATAGATATAAGTAGACTGAGTTCCCTTGTATATGACAAAAGAAATTCAGCTTATTGAATAAAATACTTATATAGTGTATTCTAAAGTATTTAATTGATATCGATTGAATAACCACACTGATTTTGTTCAAAAGTGAATTTTAAAGCTTATCTTAATATATACATATATTCATTTTTATAAATACTCTTTAGACTTATAGTAATGTTTCCACAGTAAAGTAGTATATATTTGTTCTAGATTATTGTCAAAATGCAGATTTAAACAGGAGGATGTTGTTTATTTTTTGAAGGCTGTCATTTTAAACTGTCTAAATAATAGCAAGCCTGGGTAATGTAGAGATAATAATTAACTTTGGAGAGCAGTCTCACTTGGACCCAGAGCATGTTTCTGAGCCTGGGCTGTCCTTATTAAGAATTAAGACACAGGAGTGGAGCTTATCTGGAGATGATTTGGGGTTAGTTGTACACACTTGTAGAAGCAGGTGCTCACCTGTGTGATTGACACTGTAGTGTTTACCTCCTGTGTGTCAGTACAGGAGGCAGTGTCTGCCCTCTGCCCCAGGTTGCCATGTACTGTCACTTGGGAAACCCCTGAGTAACTCTTTCCATAATTTCCTTATATGTTTGGATTTCATGATCCTATAGAAACATGATTTTAAAGCACATTTCCAGTGCCAGAATGTTACAAGTCTAGGAATTTAGAAAGTGATGGGAAACCAGTGGCATGTGCAGGGAACACAAACAGATGCCCCCGGCAGGGAAGGAGCTCGAGAAGGCTGATTACTGATGAGAAGAGCTCGAGAAGGCTGATTACTGGGAGGGAGGAATCTCAGATTCTGCAGCCTTCCTGGGGCTCTGGCATTCTTTTTTTTCAATCCTCACCCAAAGACATTTTTTCATTATTATTTTTCTTTTTTAAAAAAATATATTTTATTGATTATGCTATTACAGTTATCCCATTTTCCCCCCATCATTCCCCTCCACCCTGCACACCCCCTCCCACCCACATTTCCCCCCTTTAGTTCATGTCCATGTGTCATAAGTTCTTTAGCTTCTATGTTTCCCACACTATTCTTGTCCTCCCCCTGTCTCTTTTCTACCTACCGTCAATGCTACTTATTCTCTGTACCTTTTCCCCCTTCTCTTCCTCCTATTCCCCTGTTGCTAACCCTCCATGTGATCTCCATTTCTGTGGTTCTGTTCCTGTTCTGTTTGCTTTTGTTTTAGGTGTGGTTGTTAATATCTGTGAATTTGCTGTCTTTTTACTGTCATATTTTTATTCTTCTTTTTCTTAGATAAGTCCCTTTAACATTTCATATAATAAGGGCTTGGTGATGATGAACTCCTTGAACTTCACCTTATCTGAGAAGCGCTTTATCTTCCCTTCCATTCTAAACAACAGCTTTGCTGGATAGAGCAATCTTGGATGTAGGTCCTTGCCTCTCAAGAGTTCAAATACTTCTTTCCAGCCCCTTCTTGCCTGTAAGGTCTCTTTTGAGAAATTGGCTGACATTCTGATGCGAACTCCTTTGTAGGTGACTGTTCCCTTATCCCTTGCTGCTTTTAGAATTCTCTCCTTCATTTGAATCTTGGGAAATGTAATTATGATGTGCCTTGGTGTGTCCCTCCTTGGGTCCAACTTCTTTGAGACTCTCTGAGCTTCCTGGACTTCCTGGAAGTCTATTTCCTTTGCCAGATTGGAGAAGTTCTCCTTTATTATTTGTTCAAATAAGTTTTCCACTTGTTGCTTTTCCTCTTCACCTTCTGGTACTCCTATAATTCAGATGGTGGACCATTTAAAGATGTCCTGGAGGTTCCTAAGCCTCTCTTCATTTTTTTTGAATTCTTGTTTCTTGTTTTCTGTTTGGTTGTTTGTTTCTTCCTTCTGGTGCACTCCATTGATTTGAGTCCCAGTTTTTCCTCCATCTTTATTGGTTCCCTCTGCGTTTTCCTTCATTTCACTTATTGTAGCCTTCCTTTTTTCATCCATTTCTTGAGCAAAATCAACCAGTTCTTTGAGCATCCTGATCACCTGTGCTTTGAACTGTGCATCTGATAGGTTGGCTGTCTCTTGGTTGCTTAGATGAATTGGCTCTGGGGCTTTCATTTGTTCTCCTGTTTGAGCCATTTTTGTGGGGTTTTTTTTTTGGGGGGGGGAGTCTGGTCGCAGCTGTTACATAGTGAGGGGCGGAGCCTTAGGTGTTCCCCAGGGCAGGGCAGCCCAGTCGCCTGGTAGTGATGCTGTATGTGGGGGCAGGTCCGAGAGGGACCAGTGGCGCTTGCTCAGCTCTCTCTCGGATTCCAGTCCCTTCCGTCTCTTCCCCTTCGCCTGGATTATCTGTGTGTGAATGTGGGACCACCTGGTCAGCCAGCAGCCGCCTCGCGCGGCCTCACTGGTTCTGCACTGTTGCCACCCCATGCCTTGGGTCCGCTTGCCACTGCCTGCACACCTGGGATCTGCCAGCCGCTGCTGCCTGTGCTCCCAGGTCTGCCAGCCTCCACTTTTTCCTGCCGCGACTTTGCCCTTCTTACTGGTCTGGATGGATGGTTCTTGGACTTCCGTACAGTTCAATTTTCTATCAGTTCTGGTTGTTTTCTTGTTTCTAAATCTTTGTTGTCTTTAATTTTCATTGTGGGAGGAGGCACAGTGTGTTCACCTACACCTCATCTTGGCTGGACTTTTCATTGTTTTTAGAGAGAGGAGGGGGAGAGAAATACTGATGCAAGAGAGAAGCATCGATTGGTTGCTTCCCATATGCACCTAGACTGGGGGATTGAACCTGCAACCTGGGTATGTGCCCTGACTTGGAATTGAACTCACAACCTTTTGGTTATGGGACAGTGCTCCAACCAACTGAGCCACCAGCCAGGGCAGCTCTGGCATCCTTGAAGGAGTTTTCTGTGTTCAGAGTTTTGATTCCCCCAGAGAGGACTGTGGACTGTCTGAAGCCATTGCCATGGTGTCCGTGTGGCTGTGGTCCCCAAGGCCTCCAAGGCACCTCCCTGAACGGGAACCTGAGGCTCCTTACATAGTCTCTTCTCTTGAAGTTGCACATCAATCATGGACAGATTCTGCAGGCTTTATTGAGAACATTGAAGTGTACTGAGGTTTGCCCAGCTCTTAGTGATATCTTCATGTTGATCTTAGTCTGTCCTCTGAAATCTGTAGTGAATTGTGAACTGTGAACATTTTATCTAGTTAGCAGTACCAACAGGAATAAATGTGTTATGGGAGAAAATTGCTTAGCAGTTTTATGATTTCTCAGAAGCTCAGAAGCATTTTCTGGCATTTGTTCATTTTCACTTTGGGAAAGGAAAAAGGCCCTTTGGACATCCCCTTGTGTCTTTTGCTGTTACTCTTACTGCAAAGACTATAGACTGGATTGTTTGTGTCAACATAACTGTTACTAGATCAATGGTAACACGTGTTGTCTGACCATTGCTGACACCACTCCCATTATCAGATCTTGGCCATTAATGCTACCAGAAGGCCACAGGTGGAAGTTGCTAGCAGTAACAGCTTTGTGAGCCATTTGTTCCTTTGTACCTGACCTCAACACCATGTTGCATGCCATGCCTAATATTATTATTCTCTGAGAAACAACCTCTAGAAGCACAAGAGAGAACCAAAATGAACATTCTCAATTTTAATTGTCATATGCTGCATCGATGATGTTTGTAAGTTTTGCTTGCTTGTTCTGTTTATTTAGTGATCCTAGTTGGTATCATGTGTGAGATGTGTTAGCATATGACCTAGGCTCCAGTCTTAGGATGACTCATGTAAGCTTTCTGAGCTCTGTCTGCTGGTGCCATTTAGTGAGTATGGACTACAATGGCTTTATAAACTGTAAAGCCATTTATATGGTGGTGGCGGTTATAGTGGATTCTTGCAGAATTGGTTTGAGAGAGATAATAAAACTCTAGGGCCAGGCTCAGTGGGGCCAAAGGAAGAAAGAAAGAAAACCTTATTTAATGAAGTAATTGTTCATGTATAAGCCATGCTAACATATAACTTAATTTTAATTAATTGATGAAATATAAGAAATGAAAATCCATTGATTTAGATTTTAGGTAAATTCTTCTTTGAATGCACCCCTGGGCTGTGGTATTAGACCAGGTGAGAAGTGAAATCATAGCACAGTATGTGGCATAGCACTGAGCAATATTATGCAATCACAAAAATCGAATCACTTCCATATTCACATCTCTGACAGTGTTCTTCTCTTGTTCATAAAACTTTGTTATCCCATCTCTCTAGTTACCTTTAATCCCCTCAGCTAGGCATTTGGGGTTTCCTGCTAGACCCCTTGCATTCTAGAAGCCAGACTCTTAACGTTTTGCTGTGTCCGAGTATGGACGTCACCTGCTCAAATGTCAGTGTGTCATAGTCTCAAAATATATGCGTCTTAGGTGTCTGGATCCTGATAGAAAGCAGGCAGTCCAGTGTGCAGCATCCTTGCTGTGTTTGATGACTGGTCTTTGGGTTACTTAGAAAGGGTGCTGGCCTGTGTGCTTTCCTCCTCTGGGCTGGCACCAGTTTGTATCTCACAAAATTGAGGCATCATTGGCTGTTTTATATTCCCTTTATTTTTGTTCTTGTTTGATATTACCTTCAAAGATCGCAGCCACCTTTAAGGTAAAGATTTCTTACTCTTTTTAATCTGTTAGTCCCAGTGCCTGAATAAATAGTTGAAGTTTATTTGCTAGGTCAGTGACTATCTTGCAGATAGAACTGTGGCTAATTCCTGAAGGCTATTTAAAAACCCACTTAGGAGTTCACACTTGGAAAAGAGTCTGCTGGCAGTACTGATGCTAGGTTACTTTGGCTTCAGATAAGGATAAATGAACTAAACAGCACAACTCCAGATAAGCCTGTTCCGGGCTAGATGGTTACTGCATTAGGTAAATGCTGTTGACAGCTGAGCATGTTCTGCGGCAGAATTACTGTGCCTTGTCGGCTCTTTTTCTCAGGATAGTAATGGTGATAATTGCCTTCATTTTTTTCTTGTTTGCTTGTTTTTTTTTTCTATACCTATCAGTAATTTATTTTTGGCTTATGTTCATTTCTTTCAATACGTTCATATATTTTAGGTACTCACGAATTTTATACTCGTATCTAGAAGTCACTCCAGACCCTCCTGGTTTTTCGTCTGTAACCCTGCTGCATGGTCTTGAGGTCTCCCTTGACTGTCGTCCTGCATTTTACCTCCTTGGTGTGAGATGCTGGTATCTTCCTCTCGTTGTTGTAGACCCTCATTTCCTAGGACCGTCCTGAGGAAAGAGTGCTTGGAAGACGGTTGATCCATGTTCATACTAATTATGATGCATGGAGATAGAATTGTCGGAAGTTATTTCTGTCTGCTGGGGTTTTTTTTTTTGTGGTCCACTCCTATTTTTTCTTTTCTTTTTATTGTTCAAGTACAGTGTCCAGTGTCTCCACTTTCACCCTACCATGGCCCCCCGACCCCTACCCTTGAACCTACCCACTTTGGCTTTGTTCATGTGTCCCTTGTACATGTTCCTTGATGGACCTTCCCCTATTTTCCACTATTATCTCTCCTCACCTACCCTCTGGTTACTGTCAGTTTGTTCTTTATTTCAGTGTTTCTGGTTATATTTTGCTTGCCTGATTGTTTTGTTGATTAGGTTCTTGTTAAAGGTGAGATCATATGGTATTTGTCTTCACCGCCTGGCTTATTTCACTTAGCATAATGCTCTCCAGTTGCATCCATGCTGTTTTGAAAGCTAGGAACTCTTTCTTTTCTGCTGCATAGTATTCCATTGTGTACATGTACCATAGTTTTTTTTTTTATCCATTCATTTACTAATAGGCACTTAGGTTGCTTCCTTCCACTGTTTTAAGGGTCAGTGTTCTTGAGAAGTCCCAGGCCATTCTAATTCCTAATTCTTTGTGTGAAACGTGTGTTTCTCCCTCTCAAAGCCTGTAGAGTCTGTCTCCAGAACTCTGAACTCTGAACTCTGATGCTGCTGCATTTCGTTTGGGTCATTCTGCATCCTTCCTGCTGGCCCTCTGAGTTCTTCCTGTCTCAAGACTTACGTCTTTTATTCTGCCAAATTTTATAGTTATTTCTTCAATTTCGATTTACTTCTGTTTGTTTTCTGTAGCTGGAATTTTTATTGCGATGTGGAACTGCTTGTCCTGATCTTTCTCTTCCTTGTTAATCCAGGAGATTTCAGAACTTCATTTTCCAGATTTCCTTTGACTTTCTCAGTTGCTCTTTCATTTTGATTTTCAAAAGCTCCTTTATTTTTATCCTCAGTGTTCTAATTTTCAAGGTATCAACCTAAGATCATCCAAACCTGTAGAGAATTTGTATGAAAACTCACTTGAGTCAAACTGAGGATACACCTGGAAGCAATATCCTGTCAGCAGACTGAGTTAAATGCTTTTGGGAATAACAGTTTGTAGTTTATTTTTATGCATTTGAAATTAAGGAGAGAACTGAGGAGATGGGAGAAAGCTAGGTGGAGATTGGATTACTGTGTAGTTTACAAGATTATGTGCTGTCCTGAGGGTGGTTACTCACCTAGGTGCGGAGAAACCATGGACAGCTTGCTTAAAGAAAGATAAACTTTTTACTAAAAATACACGTGCTGGGTGGGGCATGCCTACCCACCAAGGCCTGCCCAGTTAGGAATTTATGGTCAGATCACTCTGTGAGGTACTTTCCATAGACCCCCCCCCCTTTTTTTCCATCCACAAAAGCATCCTTTTCTTTTTTTCATAGATCTTGCGTTATTTCTCTCAGGATTAATTAAAATTTCTTTTGCATATTTTTCTGTTCCCTGCAGACTGTCATTTTTCTCCCCGTTCATATTCCCCATCTTTTGCCCTTTGTCATTTTTGTTAGATTTTTTTTTTTCCTGAAAGTGTTTGGTCATATTTCTGTGTCTTCTAATAATGAAGATTGGTGCACTAATCACTTGAGTGGAAGTGCTGGTTGTGGGTTGAAACTTGTTGACTGTTTTGTTGGGAAACTCCTGGTATTACTATTTTTTGGTCACTTTTTCTTTGGGTCAGATTCCCTCAGGAGAAGAGAAGGCTCTTCAGATTTCCTGCTTCGAAAGTTGTAATCCTTCCTGTCAGTGCTTTGGGGTTCTGGCGGGCAAAGGAGACTGGGGTTGGTCATTGTTCTTTCACGATGTTTTCTAAGGACCCCTGCTCCAAGTCACTGCTGGTATGCTCAACCAGTGACCTTCTGCTGCGCAGAAATGTGTGTCTTGCTGCCATGTAGACCTTCACTCAGCCACATCTGTGGCTCTGCTGCTGAAGGGCGGCCTGATTGCTGGGGGCTAAGGTGTGGTCTTAGAGTGGGGTGTGCCTGCCCAGTTATGACTGCTCATCATCTGCTCTTCAGCTTCCAAAGTGGGTTCTGATCATCTCTTTTTCTCTTCTTTTTGTTCTTGTCAGTTTATGCCTTCTGAAGAATCAAGCCAACTATCATAGTGTGGGTTTGGGAAGTAGAAGGCTTGATAGATGTGCTCGGTGCCCATTCTTCATCTGAAGGGAAAAGTGGCTTTTATATTTTTTGTGTGCCTATCTTGATGCTACTTTAGTAGAAAAACTTACTAACCAAATAGCCACATTTTATAATTCTCCTTGTTTTATGCAAAATGTAAGACATCTGTTTTCCTCACTGCTCAAAGAAACCCAGACTTGTGGATTTATAGCTTTGCTGTGTGCAGGTGCTGGCATCTGGATGCTGGAGAAGAGGTAGGGGTTTAGTTTCCTGTTTTGTAGCAGAGCAGCTTTCAAGGTAGGTACTTAGAACCCCGCTATAACCGTGCTGTGAACAGCTGTATTCTGAGATTTGTTTATTTTGTTTTCATAGGGTGGTACACAGGAAGGTCTTTATTACTCACAATATTCTGTATTTGTTACTTAGCAATTTCCCTCTGCCTGTGAAATTTAGGATTATTTTCTTTGTGTTGTATGTCTCCAGGTTGCCTGAAACTCAGCAGAGAGTTGGAGGCTGCTTTTTAAATCTGATGCCACAAATGAAAACCTTGTACCTTGCATATTGTGCCAATCACCCATCTGCAGTGAATGTTCTCACAGAACACAGGTGCGTTCACATAGACACCTTACCTGAAGGGAAAGGACATCTTGGGGTACCCTCTAAAACAATGCTAGTACTCACACAATGAAAGTTTTAGTTACCCCTTAAAATTAGTGCCTCAAAAGTACTGGTAATAAGTCTTTGAAATGCATATTAGTATTTTTGTTATAGAAAAGGATATTTTTTGAAGTCTCCTTCAGCCTAGAACCCTTTGGACAGTGGGTTGAAGGAGCTGGTAAGATTTCTAGAATGTAGCTGCAAGTTAAATCCAGGCTACCAGAATCATGTTTCTCTCAGGTCATACAGCTGGAAGTACATGAGACTGAATTAGATTTGCCTTAGGAGAAAATGTCCCATTTAAAATTAAGATTGGATTTTATAGGTCTATTGGACATTACATTGGAGATCATTAGCTTTAGATTTTTGACCTGAAACAAAATTAAAACACTTGAAACAGAATATACATATTTTCTGCCAGTTTTTTAAGACAAGGCCATCCATGTCTGTTTCCCGAAAATTGTAGGAAGGCTGGGGAGCATTGCCATTATGAGCAGATGTCAGAGGGCATAGAGGCACAGATTGGTATCAGTAAGTACTTTAGAAAAATGTTTATGGTTTCTTTTGAAAGCAGTTCAATATTTGTTAAACCATAAATGGAAAAATAGTTTTAGTAGCATGAAGATAAGTGCCACTGTGCTTTTAATTCCAATATTTAGCTTCAGCTTACTCTAAATATTTCAACTTAAAACCTAGAAACTTTTGGTAAGCAAGCATTGCTGAGCTGTTTAGAGATTGAGGTTCAAGTGTAGTGTCCTCGTGAGTATGAAAATAGTGGCAGGGTTTCTGGATCGGTCACACCTGTGTGTGAGCCCTGACGACAGCTTTTAAGTTGGGTGGGCCTGGGTCACCTCACACTTCTAAAAGTATTTTGTAGGGTTATTGTAAGCTTTAAGCAAAACGTGTGAACTGATCAGAACTGAACGAACATGATAAAGGTCCTGAAATGAAACTACAGTCTTTGACATGGTGATGAAGAGAAGGGACCTTAGGATGTACAGTGTCCAACAGAAACAGAAAATCTAAAAGACACCCTGCCTCATTACCTCATCCTTCCTCACCTTTCCAGGAGGGCGGACTATGGTAGGATGCACCTTGCTGAAACCATGAAACCTGTATTCAGTTATGCTCTCTGCTGTCTACTCCTGGGGATTGCAAATTAAATGAAATTTTTACAGAAGTGAAATGCAAGGACTTAAATGTGTTTCTGAAAAATTTTAAAGGAATCGTTGATGCAGTGATGGGGGAAGATATACAGAAAGTAAATAGAGTATTAGGGCAAAATTATAATCATTTTTATCTTTGTTCTCCCTCTTTTTTTGAGGAATTGATTCTCTAGGATTGGGTTGGAAGTATGGAGGGGGGTAAACAATTTTAAGGACAAATTCTAACTAACTATTTTTCCCATGAAAGTGAGGATCTGTCCTGAAGACATTTAAAGTAAATTCAGCCTGTTAAAGTTTCCTAAAATAATACTTTCAAGGGAAATGCTTACAAGTATGTGCTGGTTATCCTCTCTTCTGTACTGTTACTTTAATAACTGCACCATAGCTGAAATATAAGTGTAGCATTTTCCCAAAATAACAGGGAAAGAATACAGATGAGTATCTGAGGGGGGAAGCTGTGCCTCCTCCATGTGGCTTGTCCCAGTGTTGGGAGGTGGGTGGATCGAGGTCATGTTCTGGGAGTGTGAGCCTCTAGAGTGGCTGTGGCAGGTTGTGCTGCTGCTCATGTGCCCTCCTGAAGTCTCTGAGCAGCGAGAGTCCCCACTCTGTTCACCAGTCAGACCCCATTTCTGAAGTGTAAGTCCATGAATTGAGATGAGGATTGCAGTTGGCTGGTAGCTTCTGTCAGCAGTCACCACTTTTCATTCTGGGATCTTTACTTGTAACCACTTCCATGCTTCCCTGCATTTGTTGAAGTGTTAAAGCTGCCATACCAATGGGTAGATTTATCTATGTTTATGCTTGATATGCTTGAATATGTTTTTTAAGGATTGATTTAAGTATAGTGTTTTGAAGTTTTAAGGCCTATTTGCAGCTATGATGGGTTAGTTTACATTCTTAGTGTGAATCTTGTGAATGCATTTACAGAACCACCAATTCTAGAATTATAACTCATATGTACTTTTTGCATTATCATGTGATAATGATAGTAGACATCATATGTTAATGACTTCCTATTTGGAATGAATTGTGGGTTTCATAGTTTAGTCTGTCAAATGAATTTTGTTTTTTCCAGCACTTTGTTACTTTTTTCTTGGCTACATGATAGTTCTCCTTATTTGTGTTCCTTTTTTTTGCCTTCTTGCAGCCCACAGTGTCATTTCAGTAAATACAGCAGAGCTGCACTGTATAAGGATTGCTCACATCAGTAGAAGCTAAGCTGAAAGAGCCATTGTTTTGTCAAAATAGCTGTAACCATTTTGTTTTATTGTACTACATTAAAAAAATGAAAAAATGAAAGTAACCTATAAAGATTTACAAAGTTCTGTTTTTTTCTTAACCTTACATGTTCTAGCATTACAAAAATGTCATGAGTATATTAAAAGAAGTTACTTTTGCTTGCAAAATTTTTTCACTTACATTTTAACTTGTAGGGTTTTGGGGAGGAGGGGTAATAAGAATAACTTACTTAGTTTTGTTAATTTTTTTTTGCTGTAACTGTAGTTACAAAATTTAACATACAATTCTGAAATATCAAAAATGACATGCATAAACTTTTCTGTGATTTTTCTGATGGTAGAATAGGCCCTGCATAGATTAAAGAATTTGAAATGTACTTCCGGTACCATGAAGTTTCATTTTGGGGGGATTTTGCTTGATGAATTTTTCAATAATTAAGAGAAAAGCATACAAAATACAAATTTCTCCTTCTTAAATCCATCATTTTACTCTACTCATGCTTTAGGGATGGACAGAGTGAGCAATTTGAGGGAGGAGCATTTCTGAATAAGGATTGATGACAAGTGTGAGGAGGGCACAGTGAGTGTGAAAGACAGCAGTCTTTTGTGGTGGTCAGAGGGGCCAGACCAGACACAGAGCGCCTCCTTGGGCCGACTTGGGCTCAGCCATCCAGCTGGCAGTCAGAACAGAGGTAGTGGCCTTCACTGGGCGTCCTCATCTGTAGACATGCATAATAATGCTTGTGTCACAGGCCCAGAGTGCTGTTTACCAGAATCATGTTCAGAAGTATTTGCTCTGGTGCCCAGCTCAGAGTGCTTGTCCCATAGCGTCTCTCCCTTTTCTTCATTCTTCTTTATGACCATTCTTTTTGCTGCTCTCACTTCTGCTTGAGCTCAGCAAATGGCTGGGGTAGGTGGGAGAGGAGGCTGCATGTAAGAGTGAGTTTAGGAGCACTCTTCACTTACCCCACCCATCTCTTGTGAGGAAGGGAAAATGCAAAATGATAATAAAACTGTGCAAACAGGTACTGCAGGTTACTGTTCATGGCTTTTAAATCACCATGACCTCTGGGATAAACACTAGACTAATCCACAAGAAGGTTCCGAAATATCACTGTTCCCAGTTTCAGTAATCCTAGCCCTGTGATTTTACTGAGAAAACCATTCTTAGAAAGCAGAGTTACACATAGAGATGTTGAGCTGTGCTGATTATGAAAGCAAGCACACCCACAACCCTATAAGTAGTTTGACAGTTTCTGTGGTGGTAGCATTTTAAATTGCACCATCATGATGGCTCACAATAAGGAAATCATAACGAGGCCTTATTTCTTATAGAAATGAGAAAAGGTTTATTATATGTGCTAAGTTTTTATAATTAGGGTTATGTTTTTCACTTTTTATTAAGTTGCTTTGATTTTGATAATATCTTCTAAATGTTTGTAGATGTGTATTTATTTAAAAAGTCGATACTAAAAATATGTGATGTGTTGGTGGTAGATAGTTAGCAGGTACTATTAACAAATTATTACTGTATTTCTTTGTGCAGCCAGAAATGCACTCTGATTTTCAATGCAGTGCACCTTGCTTAACCAGGCCACCTGCGTTTTCACAGTTTTCACCTGAGTTTAGATAGAGTGGTCTTCTAAAGAGGTTTTACATGCTTAAGCAATGTAAGGCTGATTTCCTAGTGATTCATTAATTTGTTTAATGAATCACTGGTATTTGAAACCTTATATTTCTAAGTTGGTTTAGTTAAGCAAGATGATTTCTCCTTTAGATGATCACTCAAGGATGAGGTAATGGGGGGAGTGTCAAGATCAATTCTTGTTCTCACACCTCTCCACATGGAGTGATTTTAGGTTGAACTGTAGGAAACTTATATTCACCACTTTTCAACTAGCACTTTCAAATGGTTTAGCCTAAATATTGTACATATTTTTATTAGGAGCCCTTAGTGTGGCTGGTGTGTTCCCAAGAAGCTTGGGCAGGGGCCAAAGTGTAGCTGGGTGGGGGTGGGGAGGGATAGTACTGCTCTTCCCAATAGGTGACATGGGGACGCAGAATTCACGCTGTTCTCTTCCCAGTGGGCACCCTCTTTCTCTCCCAGCCTTTCTGCCCCTCAGTTTTCCATGTCTGGAATGACACATGCAGCCGCAGTGAGGAACACAGACCCAGGTCCTCGCATGGACCCTAAACATCGTCTATCCTGCAGTGGAGAGACGGAAACGCAGAGTTTCAGTCACTGATGTGAGTCATAAATGTGTCAGTGACAGTCGACTCCCACTGCACTCCTGGCTTTCCTGCCCTCGTTCTGAATGCCAAGGCTGCAGAATTGGGCTGCCTGGGGCAAACATAGTGTGCACATGGTAGAGGCCTCAGGAGGGCATTGTTGCTTGTAAAAGGTACATGAATAATAGTGAAGTTGATGGAGAAAGAGGAGTAGTAAAATACTAAAAAGTTCTTTTTAAGCTTTTTAATTTTCTGAAATTAAAGATAGTTTCCTCGACACTAAATAAATGGAGATAACTTTCTTCTTTGTATATTGTATGGATTAAATGAAATGATGGTGTGAAAATACTTTGGAAATTCTAAGGCCTAAATAAGTATTGATTTCATTGCGCCACGTTGTACACTCTGAAGGTCGGAAAGGCTTCTTTCTCTCACAGAATGCTTTCAGGTGCAGTTCATGTGGGGGCGTTTGGTGGACTGTTAAGCGTCTGAAGTGTGAATGCCATGATTCAGTTTATTGTAGTTTTAAAGTCTCTTTTCTCTCTTATATTTTTTACCATCTTGAAGTTCCCAGATAATTGAAATCTGTTCAGCTCTAAGAATGCACACATGCATTTGAACACCTCTATGTGAAACTGACTTGCTGAAATGGCTTTTCATGGGTGGAATTGCATAGGAAACCACGTGTATTCTGTGTCATATACAATTGTTTTTGGTCATAAAGAGAGAAATAACATGAACATCTTTAACATGGTGTTTTGACATACCAGCACATTTGGCTAGAAAAGTGGTGATTTTAACAATGTTAAAGATACCCTATTATATTTCATATTCTTGGTGATTGCTGGTGGGGATGAGAGGACATCCTCATGATGAACTCTTTGACAGTGGTGTCTTACTCTTTTATTGCTGGCTGCTTGTTACTCAGTGAGGAGCTGGGAGAGTTCATGGAGATGAAAGGTGCCAACAGTCCGGGGATTCTCGTGTTGACCACCGGCCTCAGCAAACCATTCATGCGCCTGGATAAGTACCCCACTCTGCTCAAGGAGCTTGAGAGACACATGGAGGTACTGCTTATCACCTGTCTGTCACTTGGCATCTGTTAGCCATTGTCAAAGAAATTACTATTAATGATTTATTTTAGAGGCCAGAAGCAACAACAAGAGTTTACCAAGGATTTTAATTCAGTAGCTTTTCAGAATGATTTTGTTAAATACTAAGTTTTTTTCTTCTTATCCCAGATCCTTTGTCTCCTCTTTCACCCACTGCTGCTGATAGAAAAAGTTCCAAAATGTAGAAGATGCTAATAGCATTGAGGAGTCACATCAGGAACATTTAGCTACAAATATAAAATGTATAAGTTGTGGAGTAATATAATGTTAAAATTATCATTTAATTAAAGATACATATTATCTTATTTCTGAGTAATAGGCTGTGGGCCTTGCAGAAATTTGGATTTGTGTTATAGGCTAGGGTTTGGTGAACTTTTTCTGTAAAGGGCAGGCACTTGTTCTCCACAACTGCTCACCTATTGCCAAAGCAGCAGAGGCTGTGTGTAGGGACTGGGTATGGGGTGTGCTGTCTTCATTTACCACAGCAGACGTTCTCCTGACTCCAGTTTTTGGCTTCTGTCTTCCAAACTGTTGTTTCCCCACTGGGAAACTGGCCACTGGCCAGTCCACTGGCTCCATAATTCCCTTAAAGAATGAGAGGTGGCACTCCAGTGCTGGGAAAAATAGGACATATTAAAGGTTGAAAAGTACTGGAAAATTGAAGCTAGTCTGTAGAGAGTACCTTTTTAAGAAAAACTTTGCATTATGAAAGCTAATGGTATGTTCCTTTTATTCAAAGGATTATCACCCAGATAGACAAGATATTCAGAAATCCATGACTGCCTTCAAAAACCTTTCAGTAAGTGATTAAGCATATTATGGAGTGTTTTGCTCAGATATTATTATGGCAAATGAATGTAGAAAAGTTGTTTATCGGCTAAAATGTTAGGTGATAAAAATTACCTGTGATGTATAATTCTGGTTTACTTTGATGAAATAAAAATGAGTATACAGCCCTGGCTGGTGTAGCTCAGTGGATTGAGCATGGGCTGTGAACCAAAGGGTCGCCAGTTCAATTCCCAGTGAGGGCACATGCCTGGGTTGTGGGCCAGGTCCTCGGCGGGGGCCCGTGAGAGGCAGCCACACATTGATATTTCTGTCTCTCTTTCTTTTTCCTGCCCCCTCTGTCTAAAAATAAATAAAGTCTTTAAAAAAATGAGTATACATATAGTAGTTATTCCATAGCTGATACATTTTCATGCTTTACTAGACTTTGGACACTAGAACAATGAAATGATAATTGTTTAAATATTTAAAAGGCACCACATAATTGATGCTATAGCCACTTGAAAATGATTTCAACATGTTTTTAACCTCCATCCTAGTGATGGGGTGTGAAATGGAATAATGGTGGTTCTGCTTTATTTTTTGTTATGTACTCTTACTGTTTCTGAGATACACTCCTTATTTATAGCATAAATGGGACTTACTCTTTTCCCTGCTCTTTTCATCTTCTGTGTTGACAAATATTAATAAAATCAGAGTATTTTTCTGTGGACAAATATTAATAAAATCAGAGAATATATTTGTCTACACCTTTAGAGGTAGCAAGATCTATATTTTTCTAAAACATTGTTTCTTATTCCAGGGAGGGTTATGTGTTTTGCCTCTCTTGACCTCATTCCATACCTGTGAATTTAAACCCATGGTTCAGTAGATTACCTGTCTTAAGAGGAAGTAAGATACAAAGCATTATGGCCAAACTTACGATTCTGGAAGTTTGTCTCAATTTAAGAGTGTCCTATGTCCATCAGGCCCAGTGTCAAGATGTACGGAAAAGGAAGGAGCTGGAGTTGCAGATCCTGACGGAAGCCATCAGGAGCTGGGAGGGAGATGACATCAAGACCCTGGGCAATGTCATTTACATGTCCCAGGTCATGATTCAGTGTACTGGAAGTGAGGTACTGCAGTGCATGCTGTGACCGTTTCTGTCCCACTGTGCAGAGTAGGAGGGAGCGGCCGTGGAAGAAACACAAGGGGACACCAGCCATGTGCTGGTGGACTTTGTTCTTACTCCATCTCTCAAGTTGTTTTTCTTGAAATTGTTAAAATGCCTTGTGTAAAAATTAAGAGCTGAACATAATTTGCATTAAATGTGATTTATATTTTATAAATGCTTTTGAAGTTTCCTCAATTACAGTCAGTATTATAACTACTTTAGAATGTTATGTTTTTATGATTGTGTAATATGAGATTTTTAAGGAGTATGAAGTGATGGCAATATCTGAATAGGACTCCTGTCTCATATTTATTGTCTGTCTTTCGTCCTCACCAAATATGAAAGTGGTTTCTGTATGTTAGAGAAACTTAGCCGATTGTGGGCACTTGACTGGATTAGATGCAGCTAGAGAACAGTTACGATCAACGTCTGTGTCAGTGTCGGCAAAGAGGTGGCGTCCCGACAGGATCTTAGATTTCTCATTAAGAGCCCGGTTCTGCAGATAAATGCCACAGGGAAGTGTGTGTCTCTCTGGCCATGACTTCTTACCAATACTGCCATTTTAAGAAATCTGCTGTTTTCGATGGTTAGTTCATTATACTTTTCTGTTATGAATACTAATTGGCATTTGCTTATCGGAATTATAGTTATCGTACAGGTTTAGTTTAGGTGAGAGATAAAACCAGATTCTTCTGATATCTCCCGCACCGTGGAAACAGAGCAGTTCGTGCTTCAGCATTCATGTGACTTTTATGTTCATTGGGTCACTAACTAGTACCTCATTTTGAATTTATTCTACCTTTGTAAAAAATAATTAACATGATCAAAATTGCTAATGGCCCATTTCAAACATCAGATTTTTAGGACAGTAAGAAAACTGAAACTTATACTTACAAACATATTCTTTCCTACCTATGAAATTTAAAAATTATATCAGCCCTACAGATTGTTTTTAAATTATGCATTTTAAAATTTTATTTAAAAATCAATGAAAACATTTCCCAGAATTTTTTGTGATACTAGATTTACAAAATATTAATAGATGCCACTCCAAAAAATGATTCAAAGATATGATTGTGACTGAAAAGATTATAATTAGTTGTAAAGATTTCTTTTTGACAGGGCTTCTCAGAGCTCTGCTCTGAGTATTCACAGTGTATGTTGTGCATCTTTAAGAAGGGAGTATAATAAATAGTTTTCAGCAACTTCTTTACTGTATAGAACCCCCTTTTAAAGCGCTTTGCCTATGGCTGGTGTTCTGGAGTCTGCTTGGGAACACTGCTCCTTAGTATTATGTAACTTCTGTGGGCACTAGTTAAATGGCAGCTTGTGATGAGGGGTATCTTGTGTTTTCTCTTTCTGTGTCTCCTTTTAGGTTCTAAGAATTTTTGTCCTTTAGTTGTGGTTTTGGACTTTTCTTACCTTATGGAAGTGAATAATTTTTAATACATAAATAGTACTTTTAAGTCTTTCATGTAAACTAGATTAAGTTTACAGGATAGATGCAAACAACATTAAATCGATAATACAGGGAGTTTTAGGTTAAGTGCTAGGAATTATTAATAGACCAAAATTGATTTTAATATTTTATCTCACCCATCTTTTAGCAGGAAAGGTCCACCTGTTCTCCTTTCCCAATAAAATTTTACAGGTTCCTTTGTTCTACTTTCTCTCAATCACAAAAATAAAACTTTAGATGAATTAAAAAGAGTTAATGGCAGAGGTGCACTCCTTAACCATATTTTTAAAAAAGATGTTACATAGGCTACTTGTGAGTCTAAGAATTCATTGTAATTTTGTTTCCATTTAATTTAGCTAATATGATTTAGTAGAGAGAAATATCTAAACAAGAAAATAGTATGTTTTATAAGGCTTAATTTAAATATATTTCTTACATCTGTAAGTATATGTTTTTAAAAAATTATTCATATTTGTTCTTTTACATTAGGAAAAAAATGAAAGATATCTTCTACTCTTCCCAAATATTTTGCTTATGTTGTCTGCTAGTCCCAGGATGAGTGGTTTTATCTATCAGGTAAAACACATTTTAAATTTATATTCTATTGTTTATTGTGGATCTGAGAATCATTTCCAGGCATAATTTGAATTTTTAAATTAAATACAACCTGTATGTATTTATGTGTTTGTGTAATGTTGTGTGTATAGTGGTATACCTTCAAATATGTACACATGGCTCCTGTCTCTGTATTGTGATGTCACTGTACAAACACCCTAAGCAAAAAAAAAAAAAAAAAAAAAGAAGAAGAAGAAGAAGGAGACAAGTGAAGTTTATAGAGCTCTCTCCTAAGGACACAGATACTGAGGTGCAAGGCCAGTTCCGTCACCCACTGAAGTCCTATCTTGCAGTTGCCACTTCTTTCCTGGTCATGGTGGCGCCGTCGTGGGTGCCCCTGTAGGTAGAGTGGGACAGTGCTTCAGGCTGAGATGTTTTGTAAACAGTATAGCACTGAGAGAGACGTTGACAGATGGCAGGTGTTGTAAGTAGTGTACGATCAGTTAACCTCTTTATGTAATTTCACTAATTTTCTTTGAGACGATATGAGAGCTGATTTAAGAAGAAAATGCAAGGGAAGGCCTTTTCTTTTCTTTCTTTCTTTTTTTTTTTTTTTTTTTTACACAGTTGCCCCTCTGTATCTGCAAGGAACTGGTTCCAGAATCCCCTCTCAGATACCAAAATCTACGGATGCTGCTCAAGTCTCCTGTAAAATGGCATAGGACAATGTATACAGTCGGCCCTCCCCATCCTCAGATTTCCAGTCATGGATAGAAAATACTGTTTTTGATCTGCAGTCGGTTGAATCTGTGGATTTGAAACCTATGGATACGGAGGTCCGACTGTAATTTAAAATGGCAGTATTAAAGTAAATTATATTTTCCCTGTATGTCTAGTAGGTGCTTCTGGCAAGGTTTTATTGCCTCCCCCCCCCCCCCCCCGCCCCGCCGTGTAGTTACAGAAACTAATGCCTTTCCCATCAATATGTAAAGGCCTGGCCAATCACTGTACTGCTTCAACATAAGTTACCACTTTGTCCTCTGAGTTTCACTTTTTAGAATATAGTGTGTTGTTTTGTCCTCAGTAGAACACTAGTGAATCCTGAGTCTAAGTGTCTACAGCTTTTGGCATCTCCAGAAAGCTTTGCCTGCCATCCAAAGAGAAATTGTCATCATACTTTATTCCAGAAGGAGCACTTTAAAATCGATAAAGCCAATGTATATTGACAACCCAGAAAATAATGCCTCTTAATTTGTAAGGCTGCTTCTGAGCAGATGTCTGTTGCTAATATAGCAGCTACCGAAGTGCCCTCATGCTGGTAGCTCCTGCATTGTTAAATGACCCCGATAAACACAAAGCTGAGTCCTTTTTCTTCAGCACTCTCTGGTTTCATGTTTTATGCCTCAAGAGGCTGAGATAGGACTCTGCTCTGATCTGAGGAAGCAGCGGTTGCCCTTTGGGTCAGGCCAGGCCCCCAGAGACAAGGTTGGTGCATTTGCTCTGGATGTGGGCTTTGATGTGCCATCAGCGGGACCTGTTTTCCCACTCTGCACAATTGCCTGGGGGTGTCTCTCTCCAAGTGCTATGACCTATGTATTGTGAATACTTATTTCTGGCTTTGAGGGACATTAAAAAGCATTAATCTAGCAATAACCAGAACATTCTATCGCTTGGTGTTGATTTGCAAGGTTAGATGCAGTCACACAGCTTTATTTCTGCAGGATTTCTCAAAGATACTAATGCACTTCATGTGTTACGGATCTTGGAAAGGAGTGTGCAGCATGCAGCATTTTTTCAAACCTATCTGACCACAGAAGGACCAGGCAATGTCTAATGTCCCACCTACCAAATGTCAGGATAGACTTTCTTGGCCTGGATGCTGTCGATGTGATGGACTGGATCAGTCCAGCCCCATGCACTGTAGTAGGGTGTTTGGCAGCACTGCTGGCCATCTCCTCTATAGGTATCAGAAGTAATCCATATCTCTGTGACTTTGCCAGTGTCCTGTGCAGGGCTGCCTTTCCCCCTTACCTTGCTGAGAACTGCTGCTTTCGGAGGTTCAACAAGCAGGTTGGCCTCCAACACTGAGAGACTTTTCCTAAAGACTTGGTTGGTTACCAGGTACCATGCTGTATCCATGGAGACAATTAGTCCATGCCCACCCATCTACCTAACCTCATGTGCCATAACCAGTTAGGCTACCGAGGCAACATTGGTCATACAGCCACAATACAGTCTTTGGACCAATAAGACATGATAACTTTTTATGTATTAATCCTGTAAACTAAAAGTACAAATAAATGGTGTGGGCTGTTTGAACCCAGGGATGTTTTGTTAAGGGTAGACGTTTTTGACAGAACCAGATTTCAGGGACCTTTCGGTGTGAAGCAGATGTGTCAGTGGATGTTTCAGACAGGACCAAATGTCCTGCAGGCTTGTTTGCAGTCCTTTCCTGGTACCCCCAGTGACATTCCCCATTTTGGTTCCCAAGTCCTCTGTTTTCAGAATGAATGGGCTGGCTGCTGTTTTCTGCATTTTGGGCAGTGCTCAGCACAGCTGTTGACTTCCTGTGTGATGGATGACCAAGGATAACTGTTGTACAGTTCCTCTCGCTCAAATTTTCCCCTTATTTTGCTTTCAGTCATGGAACTTTCTCTGCATTTTTATGAGGCAGATCAGTGCTTCCATTCCATAAACATGTAATTTAAAATCACTACCACAGGCTCTAGTTTTGTTTTGTTTTTTTTTTTATCATAATGTGTAATGTTTTTGTGTCCTCGTGTTTATGTTTAGAGTAACTCATCAGTTGGAATTTATTTGTGTTCTAGGAATTTGTGTTTGCTGCTCTGTACCTTTTTGCTGGCTTAATATCTTGATTATAGTGTTATGATTACTCATTTGCGATAGCTTTTGTGTGCATCTGGGACAAACAAAATAGCTTTTGTGGTTTACAAATGTAGTTCCTCTGCCATTTCTAAAATACTATAGTATTTATTTTAATGATGGTATTTTCTTTACTGGAAAAGGACTAATTGTTTTTTTTTTTTTTTTTTTTGTGGGGGGGGTCTTTTTTTAGGGAAAGCTACCAACAACAGGAATGACAATCACAAAACTTGAGGACAGTGAAAATCATAGAAATGCATTTGAAATATCAGGTGATAAGCAAAGCCTTTGTGGATGCTGTCTGTTGCAGTGATGAGAGGCACCTTACCATTTGTATGCAGATTCTTTTGCTTATTTCAGAGGGCTGCTATTTAAGCCTTATTGAGTTACACTCTGTGTGTGTGTGTACGTGCGCGCGCGCGCACACATGTGTGTGCTTTCTACCTGTATTCCCATTTCATCCTGTTTTTCTCATCTCTTGTAGGCAGCATGATTGAGCGGATATTAGTTTCATGCAACAACCAGCAGGATCTCCATGAATGGGTGGACCATCTGCAGAAGCAAACGAAAGTCACATCTGTCAGCAACCCCCCCATTAAGCCTCATTCTGTGCCGTCTCATACTGTAAGGACCCCCATATTTCTCCTGCGTCCAAACTCTAGGGTCAGCTTTTGGTTGAGTTGTCAGCAAGTGTCAAGTAATTTAAAGTGTTATCAAATCTGGATCCAGAATGTACAATACTTGTATTTCTTTGCAAATATTTGCTTCTCTCCATGGAATAGTGAATAGCCACACAATGACCAGTCTTGTGAAACAGCCCTAAATTGTGCTTTGTCACATACAGTTCAGTGGCACTCAGGTGGGAGGGTGCTTCTGTGCTCTGAGGAGGCCTTGACTAAATAACTGCTCCCTTGATGCTTTTTCTGAGTGTTTTAACTGTACTTGTTATGTTTCATCAAAAAGCAAAACAAAAAATGAGTATTTATGAAGATGAAAAGGACCAGATTCATGTTGAAGGCATTAAAATGTAATTTTTGATTCATTTTGATTTAAAAAAAATCCACTTAGAAAACCTCAACAGCTCAGCTTGTTGGCTTTTCAGATACTTAGACATTTCAGAATAAATCAGTATCAAAGTGTCAGTGTTTAAAAGTTCTCTTAATTGGTGTTTTTTGCTTAAGACAATCATTTGTCATCTTTATCAAACAATATTGAAGAACCAGGCACACCTCTTTTACATATGACTTACAATTATACATTTCCAGTTGGTAGGTTTTCCTCACATTTTTATTAGGTTGTTGTGATCTTTATTAGGACTTTTCCTACCATGTAGTTAGTTCACTTCTGCACTTGTACCTTTAGCATTAATGTTTTAGCTCTGGACGGGTGGCTGTAGCATAACATTCTGATCACAGTATCATTATCTTACTGAAATCTCAATAGTTTAGAGGCTAAAACTACTTACTTGCTTTAGCTGATGTTTCATTTTGAATGGCTCTACCATTTTTAACTTTGCCAGTACTTCAAAAAATAAAGATGCTTTTATGGTGCTAAACTTATTCCAAAGACATAGGTGTATATGTGTGTGCTTATAAAGAAAAAAATTGAAGCGCCTTTTCATTCAGATTGTCAGTAACAGTCTGAAACTAAACTTTATAAAATTTCTTGTCAGATAAAAGTTTGTTCTATATTTGGAGCCTGGCCTCTCTCTCATATTCCTTTTCATCTCCCCAGTGGCAAGGGAGTGACCCCGTCCGTTCTGACTGTTCCTCACATACAGGCTTTTCAAATGTGCGCTCTTAGGGAGCTTCCTTTTTGGGTAATTCTGTATTCTCCCTGTGATCTGGCTGTGTCTAGCTGGAGTATTATTTTAATTTTAGCACAAACCATACCTCTTTTGACTTTTTCAAGTAGGGAGAAACACCACCAACTATTATTTACTATTACACTATTATTAGAAGGGATATTTTGCACAATTGTCTCCTTCTGTGAATTACTTAGTTTGAAAAAGTTTTGTAGTAGTTGTCCAACATATTACAAGACACTCATTCACACACCAAAACAGGCATGTGGTTTCTACAGAAAGTTTATTTTCCTGTTCTTGAACGCTGAGGCATCAGCTAGAGCTAAGATTTCCTTATTTTAAGCATGTGTTCATGCTTATTTCAAATATTATCCAGTTCTTTCTAATAATGGCCTTGCTCAGGCTTCCAGCTCACAGAACTATTCTGCTCTTTTTCCTGTTGAGCATGCCTTATTGCTTTGGACTAGTATGAGGTCATTGGCTAATTTTGAATTATTTAATTAATGTTTTCTTATTTAATTGTCAGTGGGATGGGTTTTCCAGGAATATAAACCCCATTAATAATATTTTCTGAGAAATTAGATTTCTATAAATTTTGTCTTGATTAAATTTTCATGAGAAAAGTTGTTTTCTTCCATGGAGTGGCAACTTTTTTCTGTAAAGAAACAGATAGTAAATATTTCCAGCTTTAACAGGCAACATGGTTTCTGCTGCAGTTGTACTTTGGTTTTGTAACAAAAGCAGCTATCAATAGAAATGGGCCTTGCTGTGCCACTTCCTTGTTAAAGAAAAACTTTGCCCACCCCTGAATCACCAGGCGCTGAGTAGTAGTTAATGGGGAGGATTACCCTCCCCCCTAACCACACTCTTAGTACAGGAATGCCTGTTCTTTCATAAAATTCTGATACCTGTATTAAACGAAATACATGTTTGCAAATGTTACTCCATGGCAAATAAAAGCAGCGGTGCAGTGTCCAGGCCTTAGGCCCCCAGCATTCTGCTGCCTCCTAACCCAAGCTTGGTCGCAGCCTGCAGCAGCACCTTGGGGGCATCCCAGAGTCTCACTGCTTGGAGTCAGAGAGGAAAGAGAAACAATAACTGGGCGTTATTTCACTGGTTGTGTTCTTAAAAATTAGCAAAATTAAGTGCGCTGGATTGAGGTATCTTTGATGGTGAATATTTCTGGTCTTTCTTATTCTTTTCCCTGGGCAGCTCCCCTCCCATTCAATCACCCCATCCAGCAAGCATGCAGACAGCAAGCCTGTGCCACTGACACCTGTCTACCACACACTGCCCCACCCCTCCCACCATGGCACTCCGCATACCACCATCAACTGGGGGCCCCTGGAGCCTCCGAAGACCCCGAAGCCATGGAGCCTGAGCTGTCTGCGACCTGCACCTCCCCTCCGTCCCTCGGCTGCTCTGTGCTACAAGGAGGTGAGGTCTTAGCGAAAGTGAGCGTAACTTCACATCTGGGTGTGTTCGGTTGGTCATTGTGTGCTGTGTTCCATTGAATTCAGAAATATGGAAAATCACATCTTTCTGTGGTGTAAAAAATACAGATCAGATTCTTTGAACTCTGAAAGGCCTGCCTTTCTATTCTCATTGTCTCCTGTTTGGGGGGCCTGGGAGGGCCATGGAGAACCTCATGGTGGGTGGCTAGTGTAGCATTGGACTGGACCCTCTTTGTGCCCTCTTTGGAGGGGCCTTTTCTGTGCTCACTGTGGCCCTGCCTTGAGAAATTAGAAGGCTTCACATGGGCTTCCTTTGGGCCTCTAGCTGAATCTAAAATTATTTACAACTTCCAGTTGTGATGGGTCTTGCTTTATTTCTGCATACTGTTCTGCTGTGCCTTCATAACCCATTATCAAGTTTTTTTTTGTTTGTTTGTTTTGTTTTAGATTTTTTAAATATATTTTATTGATTATGCTATTACAGTTGTTCCATTTCTCCCCCATCATTCCCCTCCACCCTACACACCCTCCCCCACCCACATTCCCCCCTTTAGTTCATGTCCATGGGTCATAAGTTCTTTAGCTTCTACATTTCCCATACTATTCTTGCCCTTCCCCTGTCTATTTTCTACCCACTATCTATGCTACTCATTCTCTGTATCTTTTCCCCCTCTCTCCTCCTCCCACGCCCCTGTTGCTAACCCTCCATATGATCTCCATTTCTGTGGTTCTGTTCTAGCTGTTTGCTTAGTTTGCTTTTGTTTTAGTGTGGTTCTTAATAGCTGTGAGTTTGCTGTCTTTTCACTGTCATATTTTTATCTTCTTTTTCTTAGATAAGTCCCTTTAACATTTCATATAATAAAGGGCTTGGTGATGATGAACTCGTTCAACTTGACCTCATCTGAGAAGCACTTGATCTGCCCTTCCATTCTAAATGACAGCTTTGCTGGATAGAGCAATTTTGGATGTAGGTCCCTGCTTTTCAAGATTTCAAATATTTCTTTCCAGCCCCTTCTTGCCTATAAGGTCTCTTTTGAGAAATCAGCTGACAGTCTGATGGGCACTCCCTTGTACGTGACTGTCCCCTTATCCCTTGCTGCTTCTAGAATTCTCTGCTTCATTTTAATCTTGGCTATTGTAATTACAATGTGCCTTGGTGTGTTCCTCCTTGGGTCCGACTTCTTTGGGACTCTCTGAGCTTCCTGGACGTCCTGGTAATCTATTTCCTTTGCCAGATTGGGGAAGTTCTCCTTTATTATTTGTTCCAATAAGTTTTCCACTTGTTGCTCTTCTTCTTCCCCTTCTGGGACCCCTATAATTCGGATATTGGGACATTTAACAATGTCCTGGAGGTTCCTAAGCCTCTCCTCATTTTTTTGAATTCTTGTTTCTTCCTTGTTTTCTGTTTGATTGTTAGTTTCTTCTTTCTGGTCCACTCCATTGATTTGAGTCCCAGTTTTCCTTCCATTTCTATCGGTTCCCCATGCATCTTCCTTCATTTCATGTATTGTAGCCTGCATTTTTTCATCTAATTTGTAAGCAAAATCAACCAATTCTGTGAGCATTTTGATGACCAGTGCTTTGAACTGTGCATCTGATAGGTTGGCTATCTCTTCATTGCTTAGAGGAATTGGCTCTGGGGCTTTTATTTGTTTTCCAGTTTGAGCCATTTTCGGTGGGTTTTTTTTGTTTTGTTTTGTTTTGGTTTTAGTCTGGTCGCGGCTATTCCGTAGTAAGGGGTGGAGCCTTAGGTGTTCCTCAGGGCGGGGCAGCCCAGTCGCCGGGTTGTGACGCTATAGGTGGGGGCAGGGTCCAAGAGGGAACAGTGGTGCCTGTTCTGCTCTCCCCTGGACTCCGGCCCTTTCCACCGCTTCCCCTTCACCTGGATTATCTGCTCACGCACACGTGCTGTTAGGTAGTGAGGAGTGGAGCCTCAGGCACCCCCCAGTGTGGGGCAGCCCAGTCACTGGGTTGTGACGCTGTATGTGGGGGCGGGGTCTGAGAGGGAACAATGGCGCCCGCTCCGCTCTCTCCTGGATTCAGTCCCTTCCACCACTTCCCCTCTGCCTGGACTGTCTGCGCGGGCGAATGTGGGACCACCTGGTCAGCCAGCCGCCCTGTGTGGCCTCACTGGTTCTGCACAGTTGCCCCCCTGTGCCCAGGGTCCGCCAGCTGCCGCCTGTGGGCCCGGGGACCGCCAGCCGCCGCCTGTGCACCTGGGAACTGCAAGCCACTGCTGCTTGCGTTCCAGGCCCGCACCTCCTCTTTCTCCTGCCGCGACTCTGCCCCCTTACCGGTCTGGATGAATGGTTGTTGGACTTCCGTACAGTTCAATTTTCTATAAGTTCTGGTTGTTTTCTTGTTTCTAAATATTTGTTGTCCTTAATTTTGGTTGTGAGAGGAGGCACAGTGTGTCCGCCTATGTCTCCATCTTGGCCGGAAGTCCCCATTATCAAGTTTGAGATCTTGCTCAGGAGCCCTACATTTTGTTACCAGAAGGTATTTAAGATGAAAACGTTTACAAATAACAATGAAAGAAAATTGACAGCTTTTCTCTTTGTGTTAGGAGTGGTTATGCACCTTGCTCTTTTTCCGTTCTAATCTGGTGTCTTTATATGTATTATGTGCAGTTAAAATATTACTCCCACCCATAGATAAGTGTTAACAGTTTCCTGTACTTTCATACTAGGTTTCATATGCTTAACCTGTTTTGATGAGTAAAGTGTCTTGAGAACTATGTTCTGAGAAATATTAGCACTCGAGGAAGCTTGATAATTGAAATGATGAGTGTGATTATTGCAAGTGTGAGTGGTGTGAGTGAATGTGGTTATCTTGAGTATGAATTGGGAGTGTGGTCATCATGAATGTGAATATGGCTACTGTATGACTGTGTGGTTATTGTTAGTGTGAGTGAGTAAGGTTATTATGTGTATCACTGTGGTTATAATGAACATGACTGGGTGAGGATGGTGAGTGAGCAGGAGTGCGAGTTTGGTTATGGTATGTGTGGCTATTGGCATGAGTATGAATATGGTTGTGAGTGTGAGAATGCATACGGCTATCATGAGCATTGGTATGTTCATTGTGTGAGCATGTGGATGTGGTTATTGTGAGCGTGGCTGTCATTCGTGACTGTGATCGTCACGGGTATGCACGTGAGCATGGTGCAATGCCATCGCCTAGTATGAGTCTCCACATCCCGACAGGGACGGAATTGCCGAAGAAGCTGGAGCAGACCCTCTTTCCATCCCTGCTGGTCATCCTAAGTATTTTAAGACACCTAGAAAAGTACTACATGAATTATAATCCATTCTTAATATTTTTTGTTCTTAACAAATTTTTTATGATACATGTCTTGCTAGTGGTCATATGCCCAAGTCAGATTATTTAAGTAACAAATTCCTTTGTAATGGGAAGTTACTTAAATAATTTTGGTGTTCTTTATTACATTGTTTAGTGTTTATAGATAGCACAGGCAAGTACTGGTGGAGATTTCATTATTGGAGGGGGGGAATTGGGGTAAAAGTGTTAAGCAAAGGAACACAAGGGCAAGGGAAGAGGTGCAGCAGTGAACATGAGCACCTGGTTTTGGTACGTCTGGCTGCAGTTGCTATTCTGGACCCCATGCTGGATAAAAGGTTTCACACTCTCATTATTGTACACTGTTGTTTCCGAGCACGTCAAAACACTTAATGGAAAGTGATCTTATGGAGTGTCACAGAAAATGGAGCAGCCAGCTGTGCCTGGGTCCAGGAGTCAGGGGGCAGTGTGTGCAGACTTGCGCCCTCTGCACCTGTGGTGCCTTGTCTGCTGCACTGCCAGGAGCCTCACCTCTCTTTGCTCAGAAATTGGGAAAACCTAGCATGCATGCTGTGTTTATTTCTTTGTGAACTAATTTCTGCTGCATTTCTAACAGCTTTTTAATTTTTATGGAAAATATTTTGAAGAGATACCTTTAAAAATCAAGCTTTGCTCCCTCTGTATGCTCAGTCCGATTCATCCGAAAGCACACGTCATCTCCTCAGTCTTGGCTTCTCATTATAACATTCATAAACAAATGGTTTATGTAGTTTAAATGATATCGATATTTAATACATGTTTGACAGTGGAAACATCGCCCACTTTGTTGGACTTCGTCCTGCTGTCAGGTTTGCACCTTCATTTTCTGCACATTTTTTAGAAGTTGTGTTACAGAGGCAAGAGGTAGACCTTTACATTGTGAACGTAGCTCTGAATTAGCATGAATATGCCATAGAGAGCCCGTGTCTGGTCTGCGCATCTGCACTGAAGGCTGACAGGCTAATCTATCTTACTCCCTCCTTTTCTTCTCCCTCAAGGCATCAAATATTTTTCTAAAGAGGTCATTCTTTACTTACCTTTCCTTTAAAAATAGCTTTAGTTTCCTTATCTCTTTCTCGTTAGCTGCAGCAAATGGGTCTGCTCCAGAATTAGCAGCATGCGTGGATCTTCGTGCATGCATCAGCCAGCTGTCCCTTCTCTCTTCTCCAGAACCTGCCAGACTCCCTGCAAGCCTGCAGCACCTGTGGTGTGTTGTGACATTGCTGACAGATCCCAGTAACATGAGGATGTTCATAAGAGTCATTGCCTTGTTATTCACTTTAAATTAATGCTTAGGAGTTGGCAAATAAAAAATCATAATAGGAGAGAAGTAGGAAACTCTTAACAGTGAATAATTGTAGTGATTTAGTATTTCACACCTTCACAGCGACCCTTACTGATATGCCAGTAAGAATTACTGCCTTTGGAAATAGCAATTTTTCTCTTTTTCTTTCCTTAGGATCTTAGTAAGAGTCCTAAAACCATGAAAAAGCTGCTGCCTAAGCGTAAACCTGAGCGGAAGCCTTCAGACGAAGAGTTTGCGCTGAGGAAAAGTGAGTACTTGTACATGAAGACGTGAGTCTGCCTCACACAGGCATAGCACAGTGTTCCTGGGGTAGGGAGGTGGCTCTTCAGAGACTTCAAACACAAGTCAGGGTCTGAGGCTTAGTGTTACTTCTAAAGGAACCTGAGCAGCGATAGCCACAAACCAGTGTAAATACTCGCCGACAGGAGAGAGACACTAGTGAGGAAGCATGCCTGTGGTTTTCCCCTTGATGGATCCATTGGTTGTCCCTTGGCCTCTGTGTTGATCATTTTGTCTGGGCAACCAGTCCAGGGTTGACCTGAGACCACCTGTTCTTCCTGCCCTGCTTTGCCTGAAGTTTTCACAAGACAGGACTGCACTCCCCCAGTGGTCTCTCACTGTAGGGCTCATTTTCCCCAGACATCATTCACTGCTCAAGTGTAAACTTGTGAAATGCTAGGCATGGTATCGAATTCAGCTCTGAATTTCTCAGCCTTTGACAGGGGTACTTCACACACAAGAGATGCTCATTGGACAGTGTGTGAATAAGTAGAGCTGTTTCTAGAAGCAAGCGATTGGAGAGCTTCAGCATATGCCCACCTACTTCTTCCCAGCGTTGAGCCCATTTCCCACCACCACAGGCAGGAAGGGTTTCGTGTGAACAGGCGGCTGTGGGGCTGCCTGGCGATGCAGGAGAACCTTGATAAGAACATTGCCCTGCCTGGTAGGAGTCTCAGGGGAGTTGTGGGATCTCTCTGAAAGGGGTCTGCCTCCCCACCCCTCTGTCCCTGCTCAGCCTGCCCCCATCTCTGTATCTCCTTGCTCCCTCCGCATGTACCCCATGCTTTGTCATAAGTTTTCCTGACTCTCTGGAGCATCGCTCCTCATTTTGGCCACGCCCGTTTAGGACCCTTCAGGGACTCATTTCCAGAAGAAGGCTGCCAGGAGAGATGTTTTTAGTCAGAATGCGTGGCAGACATCACCCAGAGGAGGGGGCAGTAGCTATAGGTGATCCCGGAGGTCCGGCAGCCTGCACTTGAGCCTGCTCTGCCACTAGTCACTGTGGGACCTCCTTGTCTTTAGAACAGGGGTGATGATAAACTGGGAGAAGTAAATGCAGTAATGGCCTAGAGGTGGCTGCTCTGTGAACATGAACTCTCACTGCCCCTGACACCTGACATGGTGCAATGGGCACCATATATTTTGCCATCCCAATGGCCATTTCCTTCAGATTTCAACAATACTCTAGGACAGCTCGTAAAATGGAGTAATGAGGCTGTGCATTCTAGTGAGGAGAGTCAGACCTGGAGTCGAACATCTGCTCCACACTTAGCAGCTGTGACTGCGGAGTGTTTGGTGGGTGCCTTTGTCAGCAGGCATTTGCTCTGTGTGAAGGCTCTGTGCTGGGCATTGGGACAGGCTGCAGATGAGGTGCCATTCCCTCGACAGATTTATTCAGTGCCTCTGTGTGCCAGGTGCACAGCAGTAAACAAAAGAAAGCCCCTGTCCTCGTGGAGTTCTGCTTTCGTACAAAGATACAGGTATAGATGGGAGACCAAATAGGCAAATGTTAGCGTGTTTGTGTGAAGTGCAGGGGAGGGGGGCGGGTGGGGCTCTTGATAGGGTGGTTGGGGAGGCATGGGTGTGGGGGTGTTGTCTGAGTGAGCAGCTTGAAGAGGTGAGGGAGAGCTTTCCAGGCACTGGCTCTAGAGTGCCTTAGCCAGGAACCCCTGTGGTATATTCAGGGGGCAGGAAAGAGCCTCCTGGCTGGGGTTCAGGTGGTGAGGGTGGCAGGGAGATAGCGAGAGATGGTTCCCAAAGGTACTTCGAGCAAACTTGCAGCCAGTCCACTTGTGAACAGAGGTGTTGATGGGACTTTGGTTTATAGGACCACTGATTCCTGTGTTGAGAACAGACAGGTAGAGGTGGGGACAGGGAGGCCAGGTTAGGGGACTGTGCAGTCGTCCAGGGGGATGGCATAATGTTGGCCTGGGCAAGGAGATGACAACAGGTGAAACATCGGCAGAGTTCAGATTTCTTTGAAGCGGAGCCTCCAGCAGTGGCTCTCTACTGGGAATGACTTTGTCCTGCCAGGGACATTGAGTAATGTCTGGAAACATTTTGCTGTCACAGCTGGGTGAGGGTTCAGGTAAAGGTCAGGGATGGTGCTTAGCACCCAAGACAGCCCCACAGCAAAGAATTATAGCAGGTCCTTGAACAACATTACATTATAGTTTTGATGAGAAGTCACAAGAACTCTTGTTTATATCAGTTAGCCTATGGTGAAATTGGTTTCATTATACATTATTTCACTTAGAGTCATGGAACCTCTTGAAGATGTTAAGTGAGGACTTAGTGTATCTGACCCCAAATGTCTGTAGTGCCATTGACGTTTGAGAAACGAGGCCCACAGGATGAGCTGTTGGATTGGACTCAGCGTGTGAGAGCCAGCCTTTCAGCCTGAAGGTCCTGTGATAGGGCAGAGGGTTAACAGGATGCTGAGGCCCAGGGGGAAGATCTGGGCCAGTGGTGAGAATTTCAGTTGTTCTGTGTGCTAAGATGGTTTCTGAAGCTGTGAGAATGAATAGAGAAGAGAAGCATCTGAGTCTTAGGAGATGAGGGGGAGATAGGTAGGGAAGTAGGTAAAGAGCTCGCAGAAGAGGAACCAAGAGGTAATAAGAAAACCAAGGGTTTTTGCTGGGTTGGAGGAGAAACTTTTACCTCCGTGTAACTAGTGCCTGTGTGAGCAAGTACTTCGTAAACTTGACTGCATTAAAGTTACATTGTAATCTTGTGAGTTATTTTCACTTTTTTTACATTCAGAATCCTAGAAAATTTTCTAGTTGGTAAAACAGCCTGTGCCACGTAAAAAATGTGTGCTGTTCTCTTGTTAATTTACCTTTTTCAACCTTCCTAAGGAAGCCAGTGCCCTTTCTGGCATCATAAGGCTTTCTTGCACTGAGGATGATGCTGTTGCACTTAACCCACATGTGAAAATAATAATCCCGTTAAGTCAGTTGGACAGATTGTGTTTCTTTTGGCCAAGAGGGAATGGCCTGGCCTGCCCCTGGAAGTTACCTTGCAACATGTCCCGAAATTACACTAAATGTTATCTTTCTTACTCCTAAGAAAGGAGCTTATTATGGGAAACTTGTTAAGTGATTAGTCCCAATTATTGAAATTTAAGTCAGTTTCTCAGTTGCTTTTAAACTCTGGGTACTAAAGTTTATTTTTTAGTAAGGAATATTTGGCTTACCTTGTAAATGTCTATCTGCCTATCATAAAATGATGTTGAGGCTTTATTGCGCAGCTTGTAAATATTTCAGCCTTCCATTCTTTCCACATTTTTTATTACAGTATGTGAGCCTTTTAAATGTATATATCCAAGTAATATTTTAGAAAATGTAGAAAAATATAGAAAATCTAGGAAAACAAGCCAGAAACAATTTAACCATAGAATCATATGAAGTATGCTGGGTGTGAGGCTCTGTACCCATCTGATTCCATTAGATGCTGTTAACCTGGGGGGTTCTGTTCTCAGTGCCTGTGATCTCTGATCGCGAAGCCAGTGTCTGGAATAATCCATTGTTTAAGGAAGAGCTCTTGAATGAATGACACCTTTAAGCTTCAGATTGTGCCTTATAAATTTCTTAGATGAAATCCTTAGTAGGAGTTCGTGGATCAGAGGAAATACTCTTTTTAAAGCCTATAGTAAATATGGCCATATTGCACCCCTGGAGGGTTTTGCCTCTCTTCATTCCTGCAACCGTGGGTAGAGGGAAGACTTTTTCTCCCTGCTCTCCACGTATACATTGAGAATTGTCAGGCTTTTTTGTCAGTGTGGTATGTTTTAATTTTCATGTCTTTTGTAGTGAGATTGAATATCTTTTGTTATAGACTGTATTCTTTTTGTGTGAATTGCTTGTTTCTAGTTCTTGCCTGCTCAATTTGAGGATGTGGGATACTGTTTTTCTTATGGATTAGTAAGATAACTTTCATATATTTAGGAAGCTAACCCTTTCTCAGATATGTTGCAGACCAAAACTACTTTACAAAGCTAAAAATAATTTTGAATGTAATTGTTTTGTAAATATTGGGAAACAGTTACCTGACAAGAAAATAAAAGGAGAGATTGTATTGATTGTCATCATTTTGGTTGAGTTGATGACTTTGCATTGCTTTGCTTAATGGTACTAGTTATTTTTGGATTGTGACGTGTTGCATATGTCTTGACAGGCACAGCTGCTTTGGAAGAAGACGCGCAGATTCTGAAAGTCATTGAAGCTTACTGCACAAGCGCCAAAACACGGCAAACACTCAATTCAAGTAAGTTATGCAGTGATGTACTGGAATTGTGGTGCTTCGTTTTGTTTAAAACCATAGTCAGAAGGAACCTGTGCTGTAGGGGCCTGTGCACGGCTCCTCTGCGCTGCCCGAAAATGGCCCTCAGTGAGGGATACTTCAGAGTCCTACCCAGGTATAGAACAGCTTAAGCCTGACATCCCTAAATCATTGAAAAGGGTCTGAGCTATCAGTAAAATAATTGACTTCAGAGAAGATTCTACTGGGAAAACTTTAAATATAAGGTACTGGTAGAATATATAAAGCTTTCTTTTGCATACAGAAGGTATATTTAGACATCAGTGGAAGATTCATTCAGTTGTTATTTAAGCTATTTAAACTATTGGTGTGATAATGGGATTTTATTTATTTGTTAGTTTCTTAGCATTGTTAAAAATATAAACTTTGAGCAAGGCTTCTTGTAATCTACCCTCTTTTAAAAAATGATTGCATTTAAAACTTTTTAAAAGTAGACACTAATAATAAATTTATTAGATTTCAGTACTACTGAATTTACCTGCATCTTATATGTTTAATGTCTTAAGTGAAAAAAACCTTAATCTATTGCGAGAACAATAAAAAGGGGGCTCTTTTTTTCTGAAATTTCCCTGGCACTTGAGAGTGGAGTGCAGCGTGGTTGGGCAGGTGGAATAGTGCATGTGGTTCGTTCAGAAGAATGGGGCCGAGTCCAGCCTTTACTGGTGCCAGAGCCACAGGTATCACGAGGCATCCTTTTGTGCCATTGTTTTTTATGTGGGTATTTTTTTTTCTTTTGGAGAACTGGATGGTTAATATATATAGTATGGCATAAAACTGGCTTCTTATTAAGGTTTTGTATTTTTGGTTCTCTTTCCACCCTGACACTTAGCAAATCACTTATTTCACCTTCATTTTCACTACTTGCAGTATGGTGATTGGAATTTGTGCCCTGTCCTGTTTTTAAACTAATGATGAAAGGAGAGGTGGGAAAAGGAATTTCAACTGCTCTAGCTTTTGTTAAAGATGAAGATAGGGCTAACAGAATTAAACCCTAGGTGGCATCTGCAGGTAATCTAGGAACTCTTGTGGCGAGTATATTACATGCTCCTCCTGTGGCATTATGACTTCTTTTGTCCATACTCTTACCAGTGAAAATGTCTTCCATAGTGACTAGTCAGCAGAGGAGAGAAATGGAAAGGCATGAATGTCGATTATGTATGCAAAAAATCAAGCAGTAATTTGTAAATACAGATTATTGTCATTTAAGATATTACATAGTTTCATATATTTGATAAGAGATTGTATTTGAAGTAATAGGTTATAAAATGTGGCCATAGTTTTGTAGGTTTTGAATTTGAGATGTTAAAAGAACTACTCATCTCAACTTCAATCATTTGAAATAAAATTTTAACCTATCAGTCTCAGATGAATAGACCAGGTCATATGGGCTTTATGTATGCTTTTGTGCAAGCTGCATTTCTTCATCCAAGAGACAGTGCCCTGTGATGTGCCTGTGGCCTTGCTGCTTCTGCCTGCCTGGAAGGAATGGCTCATAGTTTGTGCAGATCTTTTCTTATCACATAGCCTATACTATGTGTTTCCATTTCTCCTGTGCAAGAAAAGCATTGGACAAAACACTGATTTTTGTTTTTAAGTGATATTACAAGCCAACCACTCTGAAGCCTCCTATACACAATCATATATGGCTTTAAATCTAATTAAGAACAGGTTGGATAGGGGAAATTGATCTTTTGTGCTGGAAAGGTGATATCCATAATACATTTGGAAATGGGATCAGAGTGAAAGCAGCTCTTTTCCTAGTAAATGTTTAGTGAAGACAGTTAGGATACCATTATCTTGCCTAAAATTCAGCTCTGTTCAGTATACATTTAGATGCCAGTAAGACTACAAACCAAACATCTTTGGTATTGATTTCTGTTTCAAGGAGATATGACCTTTGTAGACTATAGGGATTTAAATAAAGAAATCCAAACCAGTCCACTGCTTGTTCTTGTTATGAATTTGGAATGGAATTAACTTTGATCAGAAGCAGAAACAGGATGGGTCCAGTGGTTGCTGTCTGTGCCATTCCCCGCCACAGAGGGGCCCCTGGTTCCCACTGAGAGTGTTCTTCCAGCCCCCTTTGTCCTGGCCCATTCCAGCCTGCATGTCTCACACATAGCTGCCTGCCCAGTGTCATTGCTCACAGGTGCCACCCACTCGTGGGCTTATTTCTGTTCTCCCATTTGGTGCCCACTTCCTTCAGTTGTCCTTCTTTTAACATTGTGGCATTACCAGTTCACGTCTGTCTTCCTGCCAGTAAAGGGGCTGCATCAGGGTGGCTAACATTTGAGCAGATATGGCTTCCCCCTTTATCTATATCTACCAGCTGAGCGCTCTAAGGAGTGGAGATGTGGGGGATGGGAAAGGGGCAATGAGAAAGAAGTGGACCCTATTTAATTCCTTTTTCCATTCTGAAATTTTTACAGTGGTTATAGTTTGATAAGGTAAGTTTTAGACACCCTCCCCCCCACCATCATTAAGATGACTTCTGGTGATCTATAGTCTGCCAAAGAGCTGAAGCAGTAAGTTAAAAATCCTTTGAAACTATTTTGCATTAAATATCCATGTAATAAATAGGAAACAGTTTTTAATTAACCACATAAATGGTTCCTTTGATAAATAATGTTCTCATTGAGATTATTTTATTAATAGAATGTAGGATAGAATTGGTTACATGTTAGATAAATATAGAATCATTTGTGGACATGGCATTAATTCGAAAAAGATTTAACTGAGAACTTAGCCATATTTTTAAAAGAAAATTTTGAAACAATATCATGCTTTAGGTTTATTTAAATGATAATCTGGTTTTATTCTGAGGGTTGTGCTAACTTGGTTATTAAAACTCAGCCATAAATAAGGAGAAATAAATGAACATTGTTGCCATTTTTTAACAGTATTTTCTCTTTTCCTTCTCTTCCCATCACCTTTTGCTTTTGTTTTTATGTTTTTGGTTGTGGCTCTTCCTCTCCGTCCTCCTTCTCATCCCATCTTTGCCTGTTACACCTGTCACTCCATCCCACCCCTGTCTTAGCATGGCAAGGCACTGACCTGATGCATAATCACGTCTTGGCTGATGATGACCAATCAAGTCTAGACTCCTTGGGTCGTCGCAGTAGCCTTTCTCGTTTGGAGCCTTCAGACCTCTCGGAAGACTCTGACTATGACAGTATATGGACAGCCCATAGTTACAGAATGGGTTCTACATCTCGTAAGAGCTGTTGCTCATATATCTCTCACCAGAACTAATGCACTTCTGAGCTTTCTTAACAAACGCTTGTTGTATCGCAGCCTGCTTTTCTTAGATGTTTTCTTGCTGTTCCTTGTCTCTTTTATGTGATATTTTAACAACTTTTGAGAGCATTTCTGATATTTCCCCATGTACTTTGTGGAGGCTTAATTGCCAATTCAAATATCCATTGGAAGTTACTTAATGATTGTTGAAGGAGATGGTGAATTCACACAGCCTATACCTAAGAGTTCTTAGTGAGTAGTGATGGTTTTATAGCCCCAAATGGTGGTGGTTTTTTATTCTCACTGTAGCAACTGTCTCATTTCTTTTTGGATACAGCTATGTGAACACTTTGATATTTTATACTGAAACCATACAGGTTTGTGGTCTAAGTACCAGTAACATGGCGAAGACTCTGGCCTTATACCTAGGGATCTAAATTTTTTATGCATCATGGACACACTGGTCAAGTAGTTGTGGAGAGATAAGAAGAAAAAAGCATGCAACAAAAGTACTATGAGTTCACTTTAGGCAGCTGTGCTCCAAGGTGACCACGAAGAACCACATGTTGGTGTGGGCTTTGGGCCTGGGCAACACAGAAGAGCTTGTGTGCACCCCCACAGCTCTGTGCCTGTCAGTGTGCCACATATGGTCTTCTTCGTGCCCCTCACTGGCCTGTGGGGTGGGAGTTTTCCTTGCCAAAGACCAACTTACTGTCAGAGCTCAGACACTGTTATCACACCAAACTTTCCCTAATTGGAGTAATTTCTCTTAAATGGCACTTAGCAAGCCTGTACCACTGTACTGAAGGTTTACAGTCCAAACTCTGAAGCATCCAGCCTCTGAAAGTATAGATTAGACTGCTTTCAGGGAGAGGCATGTGGTATACTTAAAAAGGCAAGTGCTTTTGGCTTCAGTCACGACCTGGCTTGCCTTGACATCCATACTTATACTGCCTGTGATGGACACATTGTTTGTTTTCAGCAACTAGCTGCAGTGAAACTCCATTTACAGCAACCCTGTCCTATGTAGCCCTCATTCTTGCTTGTAATGGGGATATCTGAGTCTATCGAAGACTTACTAAGTTGCCATGTAACTCACTTAATAGGAAATCTCAGATTGGGGCATATTCCCCACTTTCCTGGGATTTGTTGTAAGGAGATTTCACTGGCCTCACTCAAGACTAATTTCTGCTTCAAAAAGAACTGAATGTGACATGTTGCATTCAGTTGTAGCATCTGAATCCACATCTGGTCATTGCTAGAGGGGAAGCACTGTGTTCTCTCCCTTGCATGCTATATTTGGTGTTAAATGAAACCTTAAGGTTGTGTTTTAAGTATTCATTAAACCAGCTTCAGAAAACAAGATGCCGTTTTAAATTGGGAATAACATTTTTTCCTTTCTTCAGGGTGGCTGTAATTCCAGGTGGCTGTGAATGCTCTCTTCCCTCACCACACCTCCTTCGCCAGCCCCATGTATTCAGTGTCCTGATCTTGTTTGCACAGAGACATCTCTGATGCACTACGTCCTTTTTTCCTGGGAGCTGGGTCCTGTGGCTCACGAGCCCAGAGGTGCTAGTGAACGCCCGGCAGTAGCATATTGCTTAGAAAGTCAGACTGCTTCACTACTGCATGCAGCGAGGTCATTAGGAAAACTGATCATTCTAAATATCTGTTTCCAGGCTTATGCCATCTGGAGATTTCATATTTTTATATTAATTAGTATAAATAAGAAAGTTGAGGAGCAGTCTTTTAAAATTTGAGCCCCCTATTAACTCATGATAGAGATAGGGTTTATATGTGTTAAGCCAAATAACAAATGGAATTTTTGGAGAACTATGGAATTCATATGCTTACCCAATATCACGCAAGGATTTTGGAGGCAATTTTGTTTTCTGTCATGTAGAGTAGTCATCTTTTCTATTATTAATAGAACATTTTTTGTTTGCTTTGAAACTCTAATAATTGGTGCATTGGCCTTGATGCCTTTGCCATGCCTTAGTAAACTTGGGTTGCCTAATGTCATGTGCAATGTATACCACAGCATCGAAGTACAGTTGCTGCACTTGGAGTTTTAACACTAAGTATCATTTGGGTTGTCTTAATGAGACATTGTCATTTTCTATACACCAAAGTTTTAACACTTTCCCATCATTCCTTTTTGTACCAGTTAAAGCCATTTGGACGACGATTTTTGTTGATGCTAAGATCACTGCACAGTAACAACCTGGCTTTTTGTTTGTTTGGATCTGTTTTGAATGTCTGGCACCATGAGCTCTTGTGACCTGGTTGAAAGTATTAGTGCCACAGGCCTGAAAACAGTTGTGTGGCAGTGGTGATGAGGCATCGAAAGGGCCGTATTTTTACTTCTGTGGAACTTCAGTCACGCTGAAATAGTATTTTATGTTTATACAATTCTGTAATATCTATGTGTACAGTTAGTATTACAATGAAAGGATGAAGAATCTGAACTAGAAGGTAGGTTTAAGCCATTATCAGGCCCTTTGCAAATGGCCTAAATGGTGTTCCCATTGAATTAACTTGCCACAAGTATATAAGCTATATTAATTGTGTTTTGCATAAAATTGCCAAAACACAGTAATATGTATATAGTGGTATAAGACCTGGAAAAAATTTATATATTGTGCTTTTTATCTGTGAATGGGAAAGCCATTTTTAGTGGGTGACTGCCATTTGAAGACTCAGTTGGATGTATACCTGAATGTTGCATTGTATTGTACAGTATCATATTATTGTTTGTGGTTGCATATGGCAATGAAGTGTTTGTTTTATTAAAAAAAAAGACATCTGTTATGTACAGTTGAAATAAATTTTGCCTTTGCTAGCCTGTGGCTTTTAATATTTGTTACATGGGGGGCGGGGGAGTAGCATAGTTTGCAGTTTAATATGATTTGGCTGTTCTCTTGAACGATGTCTTGGAAGGCCAGGCGGTAGAGCCCTTTCTCTCTGCCTTGATAGAAAAGCTTGCACTTTTTAGGTTAAATGTGTCCTGAACAATACAAGGTCACTCCTTGTACATTTTTATATCATCTATTTTCCTCTATTTTTTTTTAAACAAGTTTTCAATCACTGGGAGGTTTGTTTTCAGAATGAAGCATTCTCATTTTTGGTTTGGGGCAAGCTGTGCATGCATAAATAGAAAAAAAAGCTCAACTTTAATAGTTTTTTTATTTAGACTAGGGTTTTTGTTTGTTTGTTTGTTTTTTAAAGTGCATGCAGAACTTACCTGGAAAAGCAAAATGAAAGGAAAAGAAGTGTCTGTGCCAGTGCAGGGCTAGGACCAGTTGCAAATGATCAGCAAATACAAATCATTCTTCACATCCTCACATCTTCTTTTCCTAAGAAAAGTAAATTAGAATCTTGTAAGTAACAAAGTGGCCCTTTGGAGAGATTTTTTAAAAGTAGATTTTTAAAAATGTAATATTTTACTTTATTATAAATGTTATTTTAATTTCAGTTGAGTATAAGTCACGGTTATCAAACTCATTTTCACTGGGGGCCACATCAGCCTCACAGTTGCCTTGAAAGGGCCGAATGTAGAGCTCCTTGCCTCTAGTTAGGGAGTTACATGTACAATCCTGGTTACATTCAGCTCTTTGAAGGCAACCGCAAGGCTGATGTGGCCCCCGGTGAAAATGAGTTTGACACCCCTGGTATAAGTAGATGCAGATACTAGAAAGATTATGAACTTAGTCTTTTGTAGCAAAAGTGAACTTTGCTACAAATATAATAGACCACCAGCCAGACAGGCAGACATTCTTTTCCGATAAACTGTTTATAGGCTTTTGGTGGAGTACTCTCACCACTCACTGGTGTACACGCACACGCACACCGTACGCATGCCCTGGATTTGACAGTCCTGTATGGTGAGACCAGGCACTTAACCGGTGCTCTACTAGCCAAGATGATCGTGCCCTGGGGCTTGAACCCTACACTTGCTGCCTGGGCAAGTCATCTGTCTATAAAATGGAAATGTTTAATCAGTCTGTGTTTCTCAAACTAAGGCCCATAGTTCTGTGGGGGCTTGGACATTTAGGGGGCGGATTCTAAGCTCTGGGGATTTGTGGCAATTTTAGGGGGCAAGGTTCTAAGCATGTCTCCAGCTTTTGGATCACACTTCTGAGTTAGTTCCCCCCAGGGATCCCAGTGCCTACTGACTCTCCAGCTGTGTGGTACAGTGTGACCCCTGCTGGTGGCAGTTGGGAACTGCTGTTGCCTGTTTGTCAGCAGCCAGTCAGCAGCACCCAAGCACATGCAGACCTGTGCAGAGAGGTTTGGGAAATTATGGATTGATGCTAAATATAAATCATTTTTTTCTTTATATTTACCCATATTGAAATGCAACAAAACCAACCAGCATTTGTGTGTATGTATTTTAGGCTAGTCTAGCACTCTTCAAATCGTTTCCCAGAAAACTGCAAAATGTTTAATATTGTTGCTGAAGAAAGAGTTCAGTGCTCAGGTGAATTAAGGAGATGCTGAATTAAAGTTCAACAGGTATTTTTATTGCAGACCTCTGAGAACCTTAAAATGTGCACTGTGAATCTCTAAGAAGTAGCTGGAGCAGACAGCATTTTCCAAAATGATGAGTTGCAGAAATCCCTGTTAACTCCTTGTATAACACAGATTTTGGGAAACACAATTCTTGAGTGTACTGGAACCATCATGAACCTGTTCATCTGTGTCTCAGGCCTTTTAGAGGATTTTCAATAAAGTGATAGAACATTTTGGTAGTTGTGCTATTAAATTGTTTTTCCAACCTCATTCAGGGAAACATGCTGTGATACCTCTGCAAATACTTCAGTAGTCTTTGGAGTAACTCATGAAAGCTGTTTACATTCTAAAACTGTGTTCTTAAATAGTGAACTTACTTATAAATCTGGCTGGAGAATATTCCTTTATTGTTTTGTTGAAAGGCTAACATTTTTTTCAGTCATCTTAGAAAAATATGTTATGCTCAATCTAGGCAGATTATTAGCAGCCCATCAGTTTCTCAGGAGGCAATAAATAATATTCACTTATAAGCCTCTTGGCTCACCATCAAATCTGTAAATGCCACTTTTTTACATTGGCGTTTGCATGTTTCAGGAATCAAGCAGTTTGGCACATCTGCCTATAGTATTCTCAAACTTAACGTTTTATAATATGTTGTTAAATTCTTCTTGTGTACTTTAAGTGTATTAAAAATCAGAGCCATGTCATGCGTGCACAACTGTTGTATCAGTTCTTACAGGTTTTAATTTCTCTGATACATGTTACATAATGGAATTTAAGGCTTTTATCTTTATGAATTCATCTGGTAAAAGACATTTATAAAATGTAACTTTAAAATTAATCCTCAGAACATCTCTGCAGAGGTGGTTGGTTTTGTTCTTCTATTTTACCAATAATGGAATTGTATGGCTCAGTGTAAGTGAGGGGTGTGAGTTGACTGAGGACTCCCACGGATGGGGCGTGGGTATGAGTTAGGTAGTCCTGGCACCTCACAGGACAGCCGACTGCTGTCTGATGCGCTTTACAAAGTAGACATCCCCTGTGATGGTGTTTTGTTATTCGAACATTTTAATGCTGGAAACATAATGTAACTAGGTTTCCTAGGAAGCTAGAAGATGCAGAAATAATTGAAATGCATAGAGGTTAATATTCCCTCAAGTGCTGTTATATAAAAACACTTTCAACCTCTTGTCTGATTAGTCCATCTGAAGCTTTGTATTGCAAACCGAATGTGACAGATGCACAACTGATAACTTTTTGATTTGACTGTAACACAGTCAACAAGTGTTTGGACTCAAAGCAGATACTAGTTGGAAAATTCGTGAGCCATCTAAATTGTCTGATGTCATCAGTTTTCTTCACAGCGCAAATTCAATTTGTTTTCTACATATCTGAATCTTTATGAATGCTTTTCTGTTCCTCTAGGAAAATAGCACATGAATTAAGTTCCTTATAAAAACATGGGTAACATTTGCATTTGTATCAGAAGCACAGGGTTTCCCTTAGCCTCCAGAATTTTTTAGCTGGCTGGTATCCCTGTACTTTCTCAGTAATTTGGTTCACAGTGCTAGTTTCCTTCTTAAGCAGTATTTCTCCAAGTAACCCGGATGTCCCGCCAGCATTCCCTGGTTACCCAGAAAGGCCTAGAAGAAGACATGCCCACAGACCCTCATGGCGCCATGGCACGTGGAGCAGGCAGTACCCTGGGGAGGTGGATTATTGCCAGCTATGCCAAAGACATAATAATGTCTTTAAAGATATGCCCCTTTCTGGGACCATGTCTTGAAGGACATTAGCTTGTGTCTAAAAGCAATTTCCTGGCTCCGCAGGTCACTGTGTGAAAGGGTAGAGTGTGGCCTTAATGGGGGTGGGGTGGCGGTGGGTGGGTTAGGAGTGACCAGCACCTCCTCCTGCCTGACAGTGACAAGATCTGCTGGTCTAGGATGTGCAGCGTGGTGTGAACACAAAAACACTAGCAGAGGATCGTCTTTGAAATAATATTTGACAAACCCATGTACAAATATACTTCTATGTGCCAGCTCATTAAGGCTTGTGACAAAATTCTAAGTACGGCATTTAAGTAGAGTACTAAAGTTATTCTCAGTACACAAAAAGGCTCTTCCCTTTATTGGTAAAATATATATATATATATATATATATATATATATGTATGTATGTATAGAAGTTTGTACTGTGTAACATAGAATCGTATTTGCTTACCCAGAGCTTAATTTTCTTATATCTGAGATAACAAAGGAGAAAGTCAGCATCTTAATTTGGTGCTGTTTTGGACCTTATGGTCTCCCAGCATGCTTGTATTTGATGCCCTTCCCAGTCTGTGAGGCTGGGACAGAGGAGATTTTGCAGATGCCCAGGAGGCAGCAGGGAGACACTTGGCCAAGGCCCCAAGGCCTGTAACGCCAGTCCTTGCTCCCGCACATGCTGCCGTGGGAATGATGGAGGTGCTCTCTAGACGTCAGTAATGTTTTATGAGCCCTTTGCTCTCCAAGTCTTGTTAGTAATTGTTAATCTTGTTCCATTCAGAGGAGGAGAAGCTTACAATACAGTAGTGATGACACTATTCTTTAAAATCAAACTATTAAAACATTGGTGTTATGCTGAATATTCCCATAATACAAGGATGTACAATAAGTGCCATCTTACAATTTGATGGACTTTTAGGAAAGCAAATTAAAGATAAACCAGGAAAAACAAGATCAAGCAAGTTGAGCCCCCATCTCCATAATTAGCAATATCAAACTGAAGTGTATTTTTTAGTGAAGACATGTTTATCACAGAGAACACAGTATTGGTGTTCTCTGGTGGAGTATGTGCCTCAATTGCATCTGATGTTACTTTTCAAAAATGTAAATGGTACATGGTCTAGTGTTGCATAACCTTCAATATTTTCTTTAAGAAAAGATGATTTCCTTGTATCCTTAAGTAAGATTTGATCCTTCTTTTTCACCTTTTAAAATAATCATTTGGGTTTCTCAGTTAATTTCTAAAGCACTTATTTTGTGGCAAACATTTATTGAGACACTGTCCTAGGCAAGGTGCTGTGCTTTTAATTGTGACAACAGTGTTACATGTTTTAATTGCCAGTTCTTTAAATTTATTAAACACTCAGTGCATATGTACTTCATAGTCTGACACATCTTTCTAAGATTCCTAGAATGTGGCCAGTTTGGTTGATTTGGGTATTTATTCCCAAATACCCAGGGCACTATGGTCAGAACCTTTAACCTACTGACTGGAGAAATTCAGTTTAATAGAGCCGTAGTCCAGAATAGAAACTGAAGCTTAATAAATTAGAAAAAGACTGTTTATAATGCTTTAGGAATGAAAAAGAGTTCAATAGGTGGAAATAGAGAAAATTGGTAAAAATTGTCTTTCCCTATTTTATATAGAAAGTAATTTTTAATGTACAGTCCGTGGAATTTAATATTAATATTTAAATAGTACGGCATGGTTCTTTTTAATTTTACTATGGTATTCACCTGCGGGTTTTTTTTTCCAATGATGATAGGTTCACGTAAAGAATCTGCTCCACAAGTTTTGCTTCCAGAAGAAGAAAAAATTATAGTTGAAGAAACTAAAAGCAATGGTCAGACAGTGATAGAAGAAAAGTAAGATATATTCCAGCATTTTAAAGCAGGGGGTGTGTGTGTGGAGGGGTGGGGTGGGGAGGGGAGGAGTAGAGTGCTGGAGTCAGAAAAATCCCGGGAGGGCTCGAGTGTGGCTTCAGAAACAGTTACTTTGTGTCCTCAGAGATTGGAGTTAGCATTGACCAGGCTCTGACTTCCCACAGAAAGAAATTGATTGATCTGACGCATATGAATTTAGATGTTTAGTAAGGAGGGCAGAACAGCTTGATTTCGTCTGGCGGCGTTGTGTCTCCTGGTGAAGTGCTTTCTTTGTCCTCTTCGTTCCTCATCCTTGTTCAGGTTTCATTCCATTTTCTGTTCTAGGAGTCTTGTTGACACTGTCTATGCATTGAAGGACGAAGTCCAAGAATTAAGACAGGTGAGTGATAATCAGTTCTTTAATCTTTTTTTTTTTTTTTTTTTAATTGGGGAGAAGAGAAGAACACTATATTGAAAATGAAGTCAGTTGTACTTAAGCAAATTATTGGGTTGGCCAAAAAGTCCCTTTAGTTTTTTCTGTAAAATAAAAGACATTTTTCATTTTCACCAATAATTTTTTTGATTTGGCTATTTTGAGTATGTTGACTATTTCTTGCTATTGGTTTCTAGTTAGGTACAAGACTGGGGTGCTGCTTAATATCTTCCCATGCACAGGACAGGCCCACAGATAAGAATATTTTGGCCACAATGTCAGTAGTACTGAGAAACTTGGCAAGCCGCTTTCGACACGTTCCATCAGTCACAGCTCCTTCTCCATACACTGCACAGATCTTTCGTTGCATTTCGGTTGTTTTTACTTTTCTTGAAATAATAAAGCATAATATGCTGAAAATGTTGCATATCTTCTTCCATCTCCAATATTAAAATGGTTGCGCAAAAATTCACCAGTTTTGATAAGTTTTTTTCTTAAACGCATACTGATATGATAGCTATCACAATGCAATCTAACAAAATTATTTTGAATGAAGTTAAAGACAACTAAGTACTATTAGAGCCACTGTATGGAAAAAACTAAATGCACTTTTGGCCAACTCTATAACATAGAAAGGAAATCCTGCCTTTCAGAATTTCAGATCAAATCATCAGTCTTTTGTGAATGTGATAGACCAGGAAATAAATCTTTAAAGTGACTCATTTAAACTCTTTTTACTATATTGTTTTTAGTATTAGAAACCATCTCAAATTCTGATAGAATAATTATTTAAAGTATGTAAAATTCCAACTGCTTATAAGGTTTATTAACTACCTACTGTGACTCTTCTCTGCCACTTTCTGGTGTAACACATGGTCCTTATTCTTGAGAAACCAAAGCAGCATGTCATATGAAATGTATTTTGTGTATGTACATTGTTTGTACAAATGGCTTTCGTCTCCAAGGAGGGAGTCGTAAGTGCTGCCACACTAGAGGAGAGGCAGGAGCACAGCGTGGTCCAACCCCAGCGTGTGCTCAGAGCTGCCCCTCTCAGCCGTCCTCAGCAGTGTCCGAGGCCACTTCCAAGTGCTTTCCTTCCTTTGAGGGGCTCTTGGGTTTGTGCTTCACTGGTGGCAGTGGGATACCTCTTCGTGTATGCATCTTCTCCATGTGGAGGAACAACTGGGTGCAGGCTGTATGGAAGTAGGTGCTTACTCATTCACTTGTATATTCATTCAGTTGCTGTTAATTCCATTCTTACATAACTTGAAGATCTTTACAAACGTGTGAAGAGTAGGTGGGATGCAAGTTGTTTCTTTTTCTATTTTCAGCCATTTGCTTATGGTATGTCATATAGAGCTTCTCTCCTTCGATGGTTGGAACTTAAATTTTAAGAGATGTTAGGACTGTTTTTCCATCTGTGATTTGCCTTGGTTCCCAGGAACAACTGTGCGGTAAGGAGCCCCAAGTAAATGTCTGTTTAGACATTTAGATGGTCCTGTTGAACACGCTCATGACCACAGTGCAGGGCAGACCCCCGGCCTGGGATTTCAGGCGGCGAGCCCCCAAGTCTCCTGGGGGAAAGAAAGTCCTCTCCAGGGCCAAAAACAGTGAATATCCTGTCTGCTTCATCTACAGGATAACAAGAAGATGAAGAAGTCTCTGGAGGAAGAACAGAGAGCCCGCAAAGAGCTGGAAAAGTTGGTGAGGAAAGTTCTAAAGAATATGAATGATCCTGCTTGGGACGAGACCAACCTCTAAGGAACGTCCTTAGTTCTTTCTTAAAGACCAGTTATGAGACCAAGTTGGGAGCCCCGTGATGCCAGCGGATGTGAAATTCAGGACCACAGGGCAGGGCTGATGGAAGTTGTCTTGCTTTCTGTGCAAACAAAAGCTGGAGTTCATCACGCAAATAGAAACGGTTACATTGTTCCTGAAGAACCCAAACATGAGGTGTAGACACTGAGGGTGAACTGCATTAATCTTACTCTGGTAACATCTTAATTACCTCATTTTGCAATAAGTGCAGTGACTGACTACAAATCCTGGTCTTTCAGGCTTTTATTGAATATATATAAATATTATATATACATGTTTCTTGGAATACCCCATTTTGAATGCATATCCATGGTCGTTACATTTGGGCTGTACCCACGCTAGGACACCCTCCCCACTCATTTTTCTGGTCCCGTGAACTAGAAGTCATGTTAGTGCACACATGGACAGCAGAGGCACAGAGGGTGCCTGAATGGCTCTTGGTGGATGCCTGTGTGCTCTCCACCACCACAGTATCCACAGTGCTCTAAAGTTACTGCCTACTTCGTTATGCCTAACTAATTTAACCTTATTTATAGCTGCAGAGACACTTTAATGCCATTTGAAACTCTTCTGTTAAAGCAGTATTGCAGTCACCAACATGGGTGGCTCTGAGTGCCACGCTCTGGCTGATTGAGGGAGAGCCTAGGCCTCAGCCAAGACTCCAAGGGAGTCCCACGCACACCACCACGACCAGCTGCAGGTGCACCCTCTTGTCTGCTTCTTGTGAACGCTGTGACCATCAGAGTGTACTTACTGCACTTGGAGAGATCATAACAGACTTTCATACGTAGACTAGTTTAATGACTTGACAAAGTGCACTGTTTTGTTCTTCCCTCAAAAGAGAAAGCTTCACTAGAACCTGTAAATAAAATGTATTACATATCACTGCAGCCGATGAAGACAAATCAAGGTGATGCTGGGAGCTGACCTGGCTAGGTAGGATTTGTCAGGCCACCATCCCTGAGCTGTGTTTTACCGTAGGGCGCAGCAAGCATTGTTGCAGTGCTCACTGGGAAAGAGACATGTTTCCCTCTTCCAGCAAGAGTAAAGCAATAGCCACCTTAAATTCCACCTAAGTAATGAACGTTTAAATGTGGGTCCCATATCCAAACAGCAGAGCAGACGGAGGAGGCAGCCAGTCCTAACTCTGGCTCCGCTGACCCCTGGGCCAGGGGCTCTAGACGCTGCGGCAGCCTGGGCAGGAAGATCAGCCATGGAGCCCAGCTTGTCCTTCTGCCTTGGAGAGAGGATCACGATGTCACAGGGAACCGTTCTTTCTGTTACCCTCTTGTAAAGAGGTGGTTTTAAAGTGAGATAACTTCTTCATAGAGCAGGTGTTACACCTTTAAAAAGCAAAATCTCAGCCCTGTGTGTTAGAGACTTTTCAAAAATACCCATTTGGCAGCAGATGTGACATTGTGTGATTTGCGATATTTTGTTGATAAAGTGACCCTTTAATTGCATGGGAATCTTCTGATGCCTATAAACTGGGCACCTTGGGAACTACTTGGTGTTCTGATTGTCCATGGGTCTTGTTCCACGCCCATGTTAATCAGTCTCTATCCCCACCCATCTCCCTGCTGAGGGTGGTCACTTGAGCTGGCCCCCTCCAGGCTATAAGCTCATGTATCTGGGGCCCAGTGTTGACCTGCCCACACTTGACCTTTCAACTAGAATTGCCAACCTTCTGTACTTAGCATTTGTTCATTAGTGCTAGGGCTAGAAAAGTTTGTGTGTGTTTTTTTTTTTTTGGTAAGCCCTATTTTTACAGTAGTACTTTTTTGGTGATGCATAAGACGTTGCAGTGAAAAACAATTAAATTTGAGTGTACTGAAGTTTGCTATCTTCAGCAAATTTTACCTCAGGAACAACATTTATCACCTGATCTCTCCACCGCTTTGTGATGACAGAGTTGCTGTCAGCACCCAGGATGGGTCTCTGACAGAACCTGCCTTAACTGTTGATTAAGCGACAGGTGAGAACATGTGTGTTTTCACTGTCCCCCTGATGGAGGGTGAAGGCTGAGATGCCTCTGTAATGCATTACCTTTTCTTCCCGTGGATCCAATATTTTACTAAGCTTTTTAGGGAGCAGAGAAAATGCATCTAAGAGCAATTCTTTCTACAAAACTGCTCTATTTTGTAAATAGACTGCATACATTTCTCCATGTGACCTTCTGAGGGGTTGGGGGTTGATGGGAACAGTAAAAGGGCCACTGTTTACTTGTAGCGTCACTTCTCTGCTCTCACCTTTCATGGACAAGGAGACGAAGCCATTCCTACCCTGAGATGTGAAGCACTTTCAGTCCCACACGATGCTGAGATGTGGCATCGGAAGCTCTGTCCACTGTGCTTTGCAGTGCGTGTGCCTGTCCACATGCGCCAGGGTGTCCGGGCATCGGAGACCTCCTGGCTCTTTGTGGACCTCCTGATGCCCCTCACTTCTTCCTGTCCCCAGGACACATGGTCCTTATTTACAGCTGTGGGGACCTTCACGTAAATGCCACACTGTCCTGGCACTGACCACTTGTGCTACGTTGTTGTAATTATTAAACTGATTATTTTTCTTACGTTACAAATATGTCACTTTATTTTCCATGATGTATTTTCTGGTGTGTGTATGTTACCTTTACACTTTATTTTGACTGTTTCATATATTTTAATTAGGTACATTTTTGACACTGGGAAATGCCATATTTGCCTTTAAAATCTAGGGTTTATGAATATTTGAAGATAGATTAGAAAATGGAATTGACATTAGGCATGGCCTCCACTTTGTCTGTCATTGTAGAATGACTGTGGTCCCGGAAGATACTCAGTAAACCATGGTGTGGGGTTGAGTAAGTGAAAGATTTTTCAAGATTCCCGTGGGCCCTTAAAGGAATGTCATTACAGCACAGAAAGTTACATGTCTGTCACAAGTGTTGCCCTTCCCTGACATTCCCTGCAGGCACGGCCTCCCATCCAGGTAAGCAGCTGGAGAACAGTGGTCAGGGAAGAAAACAAGCCATGAGTTAAACTGCCAAACTGGGGGTGTGTAGAACGTTCTTCCCTCTCAGAATTTCTACCCTGAAACCTGTGGAGTGGAGCTGATAGCGCACTCATCTGAGTCACTATGGTTTTCTGTTTGATAACTTAGTAACTACTATTTTGTTGTCTACCAGATTTTTGGGAGACGAATGATGGGATGGATATTTTGCCCAAAAGTCATTGTCTTCCTGCTGGTAAAAGTAGAATATGTGTGGTGGTTGACATTTTTCAGTCCTCTAACACCCCAACTCTCCAGGAGGCAGGCTACCAAGGTAGTGAGGATGGTATCCCGGCCACCCCTGCAGCTGTGAGTGATGGTGCGTCCCAGTCCAGACCTCTGATGGGACAAGGGAGCCTGAAGCTGGAAGCCTGGTGTCCCCGCTGGACATGGGGTAATGGGTGTCTCCGGAAGGGAGTTTCTGAGAACAAGATGCGGTAGCCTCTGCCCAGTGTGTCCATGCGCTTGGCTCAGGTCCCAGCTGCCTGGGGTGCAGTGACTAGGCTGGGGTGGTGGGGGCCAAGAACCCAAATGCAGCTGGTACCCAAAGTTTAGAGGATTTCCATTTCTGACTAAAACGAGAAGGCATTAAAAAAACACTGTGTTGAGTCACATTGTGAATAGAATGCATGGCGTGTTCAACTGCTCTGATTTGGATTGTTCATCTTCAGGGGGCAGTTTGAGCATTTATCTTTCTAGCTAGTCTTTAATGATAAAATACCTGCTCATAGGGAAGACACAAACTACCTAAGGATGTAAAATAGAGTATTTCCCTCCCAATACCTTCTCCTTCCGCAAAAGTAACCAATGTGACATCTTACGTATTTTTTTGTTTGTTCTTTGGGGCAAATGCAAATGTATGTAGTTGTGTGTGTACGTACAGTTTTGTTCCCCGCAAACAAGGTCACACTTTAACTTACCTTTTTAAAAAATCCATGTGGGAAAAATAATAGCTACATCAAAAAAAATTAATTCCAGGTATATTAAAGACCTACATATGAAAAACAAAACTTGAAAATTTTAGAAAGAAATACAGAAGTTTTATGACCTTTGGGCTACAAAAATATTCTGGGTTGAATGGACTGCGTTCACCTTCGTCACCTGGCACTTGGCGGGGGCTGCTCCTACTGCAGAAGTGCTCCGCTGCACCTGCCTGTGCGCGCAGCTGTGCGAACGACGCCTGGAACCCGTTTGTGCATTTTTTAGACTTGGATAGAATTTGCCACATTCCTAGATGTTTTAGAAATGACATGGACAGTTTTACACTTTTAGAGGCTTTCAAAAAGTGAATAGAGGTAATAAATGCTGTGTGACACTTGTGCTTCATTCCCCACTCTTAAGTGAATATGCTACTGGGAGAGAAGGTGTGGTCTCTACATGTGTGTATATTTTTGTCCCTAGTCTTATCAGATTTTGTGTAGCAGCAATTCTCTTCATAAAGCAAACAAAAGGAGCCCTCAGTCTACTATTGTGACCTCGTATCTAGCTTTGCCCCTCTCCTTCTCAAATTCCTCTAAAACAGGTTTTCTGCAAGTGGAGTGTGGGGGGCTGCTTTCCTCCCCAGTTCCTGGGTGCTGCCGGAAAATGTCAGTGCCAGCCCGAGGCTGGGGGGTGGTTGCTGAGGGTGTGGGCTGAGAGCCACCCAGCCCTCTGAGCAGTGACCGGGAGGCGGGAGGAAAGGCAGGGTCCATGTGTCCGCATGCAGTCAGTGTGTGTTTGCGATTCTGATGGGCAGGTGGAAGGGGACTTGACAGCTGGCCTGCGTGTCTCAAGCTCAGATGCTGTGCCCCAAAGAACGCGTGTGCCCATTGCAGTTGCAGAGGGTTCTCAGTTCTCAGATGTGTCCAAGTTTTAAAGATTCAAAATTGTTCAAGCAGTAGGGGGAAGATGAAATGAAATACAGCTTTTTATTTTTACTTTTTTGGTGGTTCTGTCTCCAGCTCTCAGTGGCTACTTAAAAACCTCTTTCTTAAGTATGACACAACTCTCACCAGATTTAAAAAAAAAAAAAAAATGGCACTGGTGTGGCACCACTTGCCTGCACTGTTCTCGTTTCAGAAGAGGGGTGAGCCCTCGGCCCAGCCAGCACCCCTTGCAACACTTCTCCCCTCATTAACATCACGTGCCATTTTATTCTCCTTTCCTGGGCACAACCGCTGAGCCAAGGTCCTTGTCGTGGTGGTGGTGGTGTGTTTTTTCACTGTGGAAAATATCAAGCATATATGAAAATGTGATGGTAACCGCTTCAGGAGTCAGTATTCCAGGCCACGTGCCCCTGGTGTGGTCATGAAGAATTGATTAATATCACAGTGCTGTCATTGTGACTGCAGAGCAGCTGGGGGCAGAGACCGGTGGCCTCGGGTCCCCTTGTTGCCAGAGAACCCTTGGTCTCCTCATTATAAGCACGGCAAATTTCGTCCTTTGGATTTTAAGCATGCTTTCACAAAGCTGCTTTAATTTCATGGTTTCCCCTTGGCCACCAAATGATTCCTTTCCTCAGTAAACCCAGAAGGACATGTACACGTTGCAGCTTCCACCCCCATCGCCTGCCCAAGAAGACATGCTGCAGTTCTGGTGCTCATCAGGTGACCTTGCTTGTATCTACAGTTGGCATGGATTTGTACACACGGCCATTCCTGCGCCCTCGGCCTGCTGCAACCCAGCTGTGCTCACTGGTGTGTTCTCTGGGCCAGCCTTGCTCCTCCCTGCCCTTGGGGACAGTCTGGATGGAAGTCCAGTGCCTGCTGGACCCGGATTCCTTGTTATCCTAGCTCAGTCCTCATGTTCCTCCTTCCCAGTGGTGGTTACACGTACATAACTGTGATGATTTTACGGATTCCCTCTTCCCCCTTGAAGTCCAGCTGGCATCTGTTTTTCTCGCTGTAGTCCCAGCCCCTGCTTGTCATGCCTCAGTGCTTGCTCATGGCTGCTTGGAGAAGGGCTGAGTGAGCTAAAGGCCAGGAGAACCTGTACCTACCTGTAAATGATGTGCACGTTCTCTGTGGCCATCAGGTTCATTCCTCTTCCCTTTTGAGCTTTTAAAAAAATCTTTACAATTATCTCTGTGATGCTGGAATGTGCTCACCTATGGTGAGCACTGCTGTTGTCCTTCCCATGAGGGCAGGGTGGGGGCCTCTGACTGGCAGTGGCAGGCCCCCCAGGAAGCCCACGTGACTGTGTCCCTACCAAGATGGTTGTCAGCAAGTGTGTGGGACTTCGGCTCTGAAGCCAGGCCCTCTAGTCAGCTTGTCAGCTGCACGGCTGGCCAAGGTGCCAGATGCTGCCCTGTCCCTGAAAACTGCACCAGCGGCAGCACAGGACAAAATGCAGTGCTGCCCTTCTAAAAAGTTACCTTCTGCAGAATGCCTTTCCCTAACACATGCTGGATGCCGATCATCTGAGCTCTGCCTGGGCCGAGGTGGATGCTGTTTTAATTTCTTTCTTGGGTGCAGTATTTAATTAACTTGATTTTATTTGTAAACAAAACGGGTTGGCATTTAATAACTGAAAGGAGGTAGTGGCAGCTCCTGAATATGGCAACACTGCAAAATTAAAAGCTGGCGGTTTCATAATAGGAGGGAATTGTTCAGGGAAGTCCCTCTCTGACAGTGGTGCGTGAGGGCTGTTGACAGAGCTGGCGACCAGCGTCACTGTACAGCTGATGGGTTGGCTTGGCTGTCTTGTGATGTGTAGTTGACAGAGGCTCCGAGACAGAAGGGTGGGGCTGTTTGGGCCTCAAACCACACTGGCCTGTGTGCCCTGGCCTGTGGAGGCCCACAGTGCCCGAGGGGCCCCAGGAGTCAAAGACCCTTGTCTGACCAAAGGCCACCTGTAATCAACATGCTTTGAGCTTATTGTCTTCTAATGGTCATAGTACGCGGGTGTTTCTTCTCTGGTTATTGTCCCAGCAAAATGGCTAACGGTGTGCTGTGTTAGTTTCTCACTGCTGCTGTAAGGAATGCCACTAACTGGCTGGACCCTAACAGAACTTGGTTCTCTCTCAGTTCTGAGGCCAGAAGTCTGAAACAGCGTTGGTGGGGTGGTACTCTGTCTGAAGGCAGAGGGGAGGATCCTTCCTGCCCTTGCCAGCTTCTGGTGGATATAGCAGTCTGGTGTTCCTTGTCTTGTGGTACTGTAGCCCCAGTTTCTGCTTCCGTCGGCAGATGGCCGTCTTCCCTCCCTGTGTGTCTTCACAAGGCCGCTACCTCTGTGTGTCTATTTATCTCTTCTTAGTAGGACACCAGTCGTATTGGATTAGGGCCCACACTGAGTATGACCTCATCTTGACCTGATTGTATGTGCAAAGACCCTATTTCCAAATAAGGTCATGTGCACAGGTACATGCCTGCATCAGGACTTCAACGTGTCTCTTTTGCAGGACGGGGTGGGGGCGGTTGGGGCACAATTCAACTCAACAATAGGGAAAGTGGACTCTCACCTCTGGGCATTGGCCCAGTCCCCTGACTCTAACCTGAGTACCTGCCCTTCCTGAAGTGAGGCCCTATTGGCTATAGGTTATTTAAATCCCGTTAAGGTGTTAACTAATGAAGGGTTAGTAGTTGTAGTCCTCAAGGTTGTAATGGATCCCAAGGTACTTTTCCTTTTCAGAAAACTCACGACACCGCCCACGTTTTCACATGGGAAAAATGACACAGCCCACAACAGCAAATGTCTTGCTCTTCGCTAAAATGAAGTCAGTAAATGCAGTCACTGGTTATCACGTTGGAAGAGGACTCAGGGCTAATAAAGGGACAGACGAGCCCTGGCCACTCTGGCTCCCCCTCCCATGGGCTGTTAAGCCTCTATCCTCCACAGGCCTGACTTTGCCGGTCACCAAAGTGGACAGTGGCTTCAGTCACTGACATGCCTGGGGGGGTGGAGGGGGGATCTCCCTAAACAGCGGTGCTCTGTGGGTTCTGCCACCCGGGTTGGGGTGAAGTGGCATCTCCCTTGTCCTGTGGCCCCAGGTGGATTCTGATGGTGGAGGGGCAGTAACCCTTCTCTTTGCGCCTCCCAATCCTACCAACCCCACGGTAGGCTGCCTGCCCCCCTGTCCCCGCCCCAGAGCAATTGCCCACACTGACCCCTAGCTGCCCTGTCTTGTCTCTGTCTTCACTTGAATAAATCCTTGGGAGTCTCCAGTCCTCCTTTGCCTCTTCCTGGACGCCTGTCATGAGCATCCATCCTCCTGCCACCCAAGGGCTTCTTGGCCTCCTGGTGCAAACTCCAGCCTTAAAGGACCACATTTGACTCCCTGTCTCTATGAATTCCTTGGAAGCTTGTCAAGAATGAACCTGAACTGACGTCTGGCAGGGTTTTTGCTGCTGTAGGTTAAGATTCCCAGGAGAGAGGACCTGCCTTAGCTTAGAAACATCAGAAGGTGCTGCCACTTGGACAATTGGATAATAAGAGAGGCTAGGTAGTTTCTTCTCTCTCTGCAACTCCTCCCACAGATGCACCCTTCTGCTCTCATTCTGTCCTCACGTCTCTTCCCTGCTTAAATCCTGTCCTGAACCACCACCCCTGTCCTGCAGAAACCTTGACCCTGGTTAAGTCCAGTGTCCCTGCTCCTCTCCCCAGTGGTCTGGCGAGTGCGACCCATCAACCAGCAGCCATGCCTGCTCCCCTGGGTGGTGGTCCCTCCACTTACCCCTCCTGATCATACTCCCCTGCCTCACCGCCTGATCGGTAACTCCTCACTGCCCCACCCTCACCTGGTCCAGGCACCTGTGTTCTTCCGTCCTCTTCTCGCAGATGAGCTTTCTTTTTCTGTCTCTGGAACACCATGCCACACTGTTCCTCCCACTTCCTGGGCTTCAAGCTGCCCCTTCCAGTTTGCAGGCTCTCTGTCCCTGGCAGCCCAGGGTACCCCCAGCCCCATGCAGGCTCCCCTGGGTGCTCTCCTGCATGCTGATGGCCCTCTATCCAGCTAACCACTATGCATGCCCTGCCGGGACCTCAGCCTCCACCACAGCCACAGACGCAGTATCTGTCTGGCAGGTCCACCTTCCAGCCTCTCAGGCAAAATCCTTGAGCTATTCACTGACTTGTTTCCTCTCACAAATCTGTCAGGCAATCTTACTCTAAAATGACACACAAAAAACGTTCAACCTGTTACTGCTTCAGTACTGCCTTTATTTTTCTCCTGGCTGGCTATGTGATTCCTCAAGTTTACTCTTGCCTCCCTACTATGTGCTTTCGGCACAGCCAGAGTATCGCTGTTAAAATATAAACCAGTTCCTCCTCTGTGCAAAATCCTGTCCTAGTGCCCTGTTTCACTCAGCCTGAAGGCCGAAGTGGGAAGGGTAACCTACTCCCTGCTCATTATTTAGTCTCTGTGACGTCTCTGTCACTTCACTCAGGCCACACTGGCCTCCTGGGTTCTCAGATTCGCCAGGCCTGCCTCGCCCCAGGGCCTTTGCACTTGCTGCTCCTTCAGCCTCACACCTTGCACGTGCTTCCTGGACACCCACATAATGCCTTCCTTCACTTCCTTCCAAAGCTGCTCAGGTGCTGCCCAATTCAGAGGCTACCTGCTCACCCCTGTGAAACAGAAAGCCACTCCCTGCCTCAGGTGCTTCCAGACCAGTGTGCTCTGCTTTCCTGTTCTTCACAGCACGTGTCTGATCTGACATGTCTGTTGTGTCACCTTTCATGAGAATATATGTCCCCGAAGGTGGGGACTCACTGTTGCATCCCAGCAGTGTCAGCAGAAGCGGGCTCTCCAAGAGGGAGAATTGTGCCGCAAAGATGGGAGTGCTGGGGTTCAAACACCTGGCTGCAGAGCTGGGCCTGGTGGGCAGTGAGGGTGGGCAGGGTGCAGGGTCTGGAGCAGGGCGGGGTTTCTGATGCCATGCCTGCCTTAAGGCTCTCCCACCCTCCTCAGCCCTGTAAGTGTCCTTTCTGCCCTACAGGGCCAGCATCACAGTCCTGCCCTCTGTGTGATGTCACAGGGCTGTGTGGCATCACAGAAGGTGGGGTGGGCCAGCCACTGGCTCCACACTCTACTGGCCAGGAGCAGCAGGAGGGAGTCAGTATTCTGCTGGATTCAAAAGTTGTCCGCTTGGAGTGTCACTGAGAGATGTATGGTTGGTGGGCTCAGCTGGGGGACAAAATTGACAGGTGAGACTCGGACCCGCATCAGCCTGGCTACCTCAGGTCCAGCCTGTGCTAACTTCTCTCTCTCTCCCAGGTATCCTTGAACCCTCATCCATCCTTCAACTGCTACAATGAGATATGCACCAGAGTTCAAAAGGTCCCCCTCACATCCCCTGAAGAAATTTGCAGGTAATGAGAAAAGACCATAATAGGAGCCTATTTCAACCCAGCATAAGAAATCTATTTATTTTCCAGGGGGCTTGGGGCTAAAGGTGCTTTCATGTGACATGCCAACCGTATACTTCAGCTACTTCATACTTTTTATGGCAAGAATGATTTTTCAAATCCCTACCTAAGGATTTGCTTATTGATTTTAGAGAGGGGAAGGGGAGCAAAGAGAGAGGGAGAGAAACATCGATGTGAAAGAGAAACATAAATTGGTGTTGCTCGCATGTGTCCTGACCAGGGACTAAACCCACAACCCAGACATGTGCCTGATGTGGAATTGAACCTGTGACTTTTTGGTTTACAGGACGACTCTCCAACCAACTGAGCCACACTGGCCAGGTCAAGAGTGATTTTTTTTTTAAAAGAAAAAATGTTTACAGTGAAGTTCACCTTTCCCCAGCCCTGCCCAGGATGTGAAGTCGGATACCTGTGTCTCTTGAAGGAAATTTTATGTAAATGTGACTTCTTTCAAGGCACGTGGTTAGTGTGTTTACACAGTGTGATTGCAGTCACTTAAAACCATGGGGAAAAAAATTCCAGGAATGTGAGACCTTTGGGGAGTGGGTGAGAGAGGGGATGTGTTCCTTCTACTGAGCAGATGTGTGTTTCTTGAAATTTTTTCTCAGCTGAGCTTTTCTTCATGTGTGACTATAGTAATAAGGAAATAGAAAGAAAAAAATTGGTTTTCTTTTTTTGGCTTGGAGCAGGAACTGACTGGGGAGGCTCCTGGGATGGCCAGGGATGGAGATGCAAGAGACTCTTCTGTGTGGCGATTTGAAGGAAATGCATTGAGACATCATCATGGGAGGTCCAGGCTGATAAAACAGTGCAGGAGGGGAGGGGGAAGGAGGACAGGGAGGCTCCCAGGGGTCTCAGGTGTGATGGGGAGACCGAGCTTCCACAAAGGCGGGGGTAGGGGATGAGCTGCTATTCCAAAATATTCCATTAAGGCAGCCAAAATGGGAAATCTTTACCAAGATTTTCTCACCTGTGTGGTGATGTTGAAGAGAATAATCAGTACGAACACATTATGTTTCTCTTAATGAATTTTTTTCCTGCCCACGGTCTGCCCCATGGGGCAGGGGCAGAAACAGTGGGGGTGATGGGGACCCCAGCTCTGCCCACTGGCTGAGTAGTCTTGGGTCTCCTGGATCTTTCTGGGTGAGGTGGAGGACCTGAGCACGCAGGAGCCAGTGTTTGCTGCCACCATGACTGTCATCAGGTCATCAGCAGCCCTGTCTAAATTCTGTGGGAGCCGTCGATGGGTATGGTGGTGCTCCCCGTGCTGTGTCCCTGAGACCAACTCCACCTCCCTGAGGGCCTTAGGTGGCGGCCTGGACCACACCAGGAGCAAAACCCTGCACAACTCCTGTTCCCTTAAACTGATGGCCACTCTGTGGAGCGACTGAGAGCTCAGTGAGCACAAGGGCTCCTGGGAGGCCAGCACACCCTGGCCCTCCTGGGACCAGCTCTGAGCCACTCTAGTCCTGCTGTGCCAAGGACAGGCCCCTCTCCTTACCCTGGCTCCCTTGCCCCTCCCGGTTAGCAAGCTGGCTCTGGCTACTAGGATCCAGCTATAGGAGAGGGCGGTGGTGCAGAAGGTTAACAGCTGGACCTCTCGTCCTCTGACTCTGCTGGCATGTCCAGTTGTGTGCTCCGGGGGCTGTAGAGGCATTCTGAGGGCCACCACAGTTCCATCATATCTCTGACAGGCGTGGGAGGCCATGGCGACAAAGACAGTCTTTGTCAAATCTGGAGTGGGGGGTCTTGGGAAAGGGAGGGAGGGGCATAAGGGACAGGTTTCTCTGGAAACCCTGAGTGTGAAAGTCTAAGTCAACTCTAGGAAAATGACTGCAGGGCCCTGGAAAGTCAGAGAGGTGGGCCAGCTCCCCTCCTCCCCACCCCTTGTGACAGAGACCCAGCGGGGATGGGCGGACGTTGCTGGCTGCCAGCCAGCCGAATCACATGTCCCCAAAGCTGACAGTGTTAGGTGTTAGGTAGCTGGGCTTTGCTGAAAACAGTCACTTGTCTCCTGCAGTGTATTGCACATTCATTATCTCTTTCTTTTTTGTCAAAATTGGCATTAAACTTTATTTTTGATTCAACTTTTAAATTCTGAAATAATCCTCAGCCCATATTGATAATTTTAATTCACTGTCTACTTACAAATGAATTAATTACACATTATAACCCGAGCTCCAAAGTATCCATTGTACTAGATCTTTGTCTCCGTTTTCTTTGTAGAGCGCCGAGCCCTGCAAGCGCCCCACTGAGATGTATTATCTCCTTCATCGTTAGCAGACCCTGCATTATTCTGTGTAATTAACTTGACATTATTTTGTTCAGCAATCCAATTTATTCCAGATCTTAGTCTCAAAGTGAGGTCTGTACGATGCATAATTAAAAACGTAACAAAACCCACAACAGAAACCCCTAAGTGTCCTGTCCAAGTCCCATGATTTTTGAATTACGAGCGGTGGCTGTGTTCTTGCTAATAACTGGTCTGTGTGTATCTGTGTTCTGCAGTGTGCGACATTCCTCTGTACACCGTATGTGACCACAATGTCAGCAGAGATCGGTGTCAGGGACTCGGGTGCTGCTTTCATAAAGGCGTCTGCTATGAAAAAGCAGTTCCCAGTAAGTATTGGGCCAGGCCCACCCCATAGGTATAAAGTTGCAGAGGCCCAGGAGCGGCCTTCTTTCCTGCCCAGGGTCTCATCGCTGGACAGGCCCTTTGTATCGTTCCCTGGTCACATCTATCTGCAGTAGTGAGAGCGGAGGGCTTTGAGGGTTGGCGACTGGGACTTTGGTCACCAGGAAAAGTCCACTTCCAGATGGGTAGGCTTGCTATTGACGAAGACTAATTGAGGTCCCTCCTCCTTGTAAGACCTGCGGCCTTCTCGGGGGTGTTTTAGGCAGGAGTTGAGGACATCGTCCTGCAAAAGCACCTGGTCCAGGGCAGGGGTTGGTTGCTGGCTGTGCAAAGAGTCAGATCTGACCAGGGCAGGAGACAGTGCACACAGCTGGGACCATGAGGATGACAAGAGGACCCCTGTGGCTCAACAGCATCGGAACAGAGGCAGACCTGACAGACACTCCAGCCTGTGATGCGCCTGGGGAGGCAGGGCCAGCAGGGACGGGGAGGCTGTGGGACCAGGGGAGGGTCTGTCATCCTCCACACAGGGCCTGCTTCCCAGCCACCGCCAGGGGAGGCACATGGTGAGAAGGTGGTCAGAGGGCAGGGGAGGAAGTGGATGTGGAGAAAGATATAAGCCAAGATGCCTGGCCCTGAAGGGGCATTCTAATATACTTTCTCACACTTCAGAGCTTTGGCCTTCTGTGACTGGAATTTTCTAAATTGATATTTCCAAATGCTCAAAAATTCCATTTGATGGCCGATGTGTTTTCCTGCCACTGGTGGCCCTTTCAGAAATGAGGGTGAGTGGGCTCCAGGGCTGTTTGGGATGGGACTAAACAAGACCATGGACCAGGGCAGCCTGCACAAGACCTCACCAAAGAGGAGGAAAATGTTCCCATAGATATGAAAGGCTGGCTGCTGTCTGGGGACACTCAACAGCTCTGATGCTGTGGAAAGTTGCGTCCTGGTCTCTCCGTGTCCCAGGCTATGCTCCTGTCTTCACCACTTGCAGTGGCTGAAGGTGCGCTTGTGCTCTTGGCCTGGTAGGATTCCTTCTTTCTTTTCTCCTTTAAGCCTCAGTTAGGCTGAGCCCCTTAGACACAAGACAGTGAGTCTGCCTTCTCATCCCTGGACTCAGAAAGCCCCAGGAAGTGAGAGACACTAGTGACTGATGAATGTTACCAACTACTGAACCATGGGACCACCTGATCCCAAAGACTTAAAACTTGAAGACAGCTCTTTTAGGACATAAGTGATATATATTCTGGAGAAAATGACTCAAGAAGCTAAAGTATTAGCAGGATCTTGGTTCACCCAAAAGGAGAGCATCTGTGTAGTTTCATGGTGAAGATATGGCCCTTGGGCAAAAGAAAAGGAAGTTTGGCTTCTCAAAAAGTGGCAGATGAGAGGTCATAAGGAATGCCATTTATAGCCAGAAGGATTTTCTGATGGCAGTTTCTTCTTTAGATCTTGAATTAGAAGACTTGGGAACACACCTCCTTACTTGACCCACTGTCCACCTTCGGGAGACCCCAGCCTCCCTGGGATCCCACACCCTCCCCTAGACCTGCAGACCAAAACAATTGGAAGTTACCTCTTTGTTGGTTAATGTTTTTGAGATAAAATTCTCATACCATGAAATACACCTTTAAAAGTATATAATTCAGTGGTTTTTAGTATATTGACCAAGTTGAGCAACCGTTCACCACTGAAAATTTTGGAACATTTTTGTTATTCTAAAAAGAAATCCTGTACCCATTAAGTAGTCATCCTGTTACCCTCTCCCTCCAGCCCCTGTCAAGCACTGATTATCTCTGTCTCTGGATTTTCCTAGCCTAGACATTTCATGTAAATGGAATTATACCATGTGTGGCCTTTTGTGTCTTACTTCTTTCACTTACAGTTTTTTCAAGGTTCACCCAGGTTGTAGCAGGTGTCAGTGCTTCATTCGTTTAAAAGACGGATAACATCCCATCATACGGTTATGCCACATTTTGTTTATCCATTTCATCAGTTGATGGAAATTTGGATTGTTTCCGCTTTTTAGCTATTATGAATAATGCTACTGTGAACACATTGGTACAAACTTTTATGAACATATGTTTTCAGTTCTGGGTATTGACAGAAGTGAAATTACTGGATCATATATTAACTATATTTAAAAATTTTTAAGGAACTGTTAAACTACTTTACAAAGTGGTTGCACCATTTTACAGTCTGACCAGCAGTGTATGAGGGTTTTGGTTTCTCCATAGCCTCACCAACACTTGTTGTCTCTCTTTTTTTATTATATCTAATGTAATGGTTATGAAGTTGTATCTCATGGTTTTGATTTGTGTTTCCCTAACAGGTAATGATATCAAGCAGCTTTGCATGTGTTTATTGGCCATTTGTACATCTTCTCTGGAAAAAAATCTTTAAAAATCCCTAGCTCAGTTTTTAATTGGGTCTTTATTATGGAGTTGTAAGAACTCTTTATACATTCTGGATAGCAGACCATTACCAGATATATAATTAGCAACTACTTTCTCCCAATCTGTTGGTTGTCTTTTTATTTTCTTGATAGTATCCTTGAAGCACAAACATTTTCTGTTTTGGTGATGCTTAGTTTATCTATTTGTTGGTTGCTTGTGCTTTTGGTGTTATATCTAAGAAACCATTGCCTAATCCAAGGGCAAAGATTTATATCTATGATATCTTCTAAGAGTTTTATACTTTGGCATTTTAATTCATACATTTAGATCTTTCGTCCATTTTGAGTTGATTTTTGTATATGGTGTGAGGCAGGGATCCAATTTCATTCTTTTGTATGAAGCTATCCTAGCATCATCTGTTGAAAAGACAATTCCTTTTTTTAAAAAAATTATCTTGGCATTCTCATTCAAAATCAATTGCCCATAAATGTGAGAATTTATTTCTGGACTTTCAATTCTATTCTATATGTCTGTCTATTTTTAAACAGTACCATACTGCTTTGATTACTGTAGTTTTGTAATGTGTTGAAATTGAGAAGTGTAAGCTCTTCAATTGTTCTTTTTCAAAATTGTTTTAGTTATTATGGATCCTTTGCATCTCTGTATAAATTTAGCATCAGTTTGTCAATTTCTGCAAAAAAAAATCCACCTTGTATTTTTGACAGGGATTGTGTTGAATCTGTATAATTTGGGGGTTATTGCCATCTAAATAATAAGTATTCTGATCCATGAGCAGGGGATGTATTTCCATTTATTTAGGTCTTCTTTAATTTCTTCTCATCAGAATTTTCTATGAGAGTTGGCCATTTTGTAGATGTTAGTATGTATAACAAACATTTTTTAAATTAGTAAAATCATCTTATGCCTGTCATTCATTTGAAAAATGAGACTTGTTCCTTACAGCGCCTTAATAATTAATGTCTTTAAGGACCACTTTCCCTCCACCAAAACCCCCGCAAACTCAAGAATTTTTTTCTACTTGAAGAGAGCCCACTGTTTTGCAAGTGGGTGTGCCATTTTTCGTGGAGGCAAGTATTAATCCTCTTTCCAGCCGTTCAATTTTAATAAATGAGTTGTGTGGGCTAGGTTTTTTCTTACCTTCTGACTTCTCTCATGTTTGAGGGGTTGGGCCCTCTGTGAGAAGAGTCTGGGCAGTGAGCCCTGCATTTGGGTTCTCACTGTGCCCTCAAATCATTTTTCATTTCTTTGACATCATACGCATTTAAGACAGTGAATGAACCTTTGTGCTGTGTAAGTTGTAGTATTCAGTGACAGGGTATTATGAGTTCTTTGTGCACATAATTCCATGTTATGAAAACCTTTCACCAACTTCTTAAATTGGCTGGTTTGAAGTTCACATTGTGTTATGGCATAATCTGTATTATTAAGAATGTGAACTTGAGAAATTAGCATTAGATCTTTGAGAAAGAATCAAGGAATTCAAAGACAGTGACTTGCCTTCATTCTTCAGTCTTGACTTCGGGTATATTATGTAACATGTCATTTCTTCTAAGTGTTTGATTTCAGTTTCTTCATGAGACTTGCTGAGATGTTTCAAAACTTTTGTTTAACTTTACTTGGGGGAGAATTTCCCAAGATATTTCTTGAAGAAAATAATGCTTTCCTCAATTGCTGCTATTTCTGAATGAGCAATCATCATGTCTGGTTTATTAAAAACCATGCATATTGTTTATATCTGGCCAGACACTGTACAGATAAAATCAAAGAGCTTCAGTCTCTGCCTCCAGGGGCTTGACATCAAGGACCAAAAATGCTTGTACATATAAGGATATAGAAGATATGCTTATAATTGAATTCTAAAACATTGTTTAAATATTTGTCTCTAACAGTACTTCACTTACATATTAGTTCTGTGTTTATTTCATGAGCAAAGACACAAGATTATGCTACGGAACACATATTCCCTGGAATTCAAGAATTTGTGGTTTACCTTTTTGTATCTTTAATTTCACTCTTTTAGGTAAAATGAACTTTATTTTTTCATTTTAATTAATTTCATTCAACATCATTTAAAGAGCATTTCCCCCGTGCCTTAGGCTATATCCCTAGGAGAAAGCTCAGGGGGGTGGGCAGTGCCCAATTCTCCCTCCCACTCCTTCCCAGGGAGTGGAGAAGGGCTGAGAATTTATACCAGCCGATGCCCCTGCGGCGGGTGAGCGTGCAAATGGAGGCTGCCCCGTAAGAGTCCTTTCGAAGGCTTTGGTTCTTCTGGTGGGAGTGGATTTAGAGAAGACGTGAACAACTGAGCACAATGGAAGCCCCTTGTTAATACAGAAAAAGTCAATAAAATTTGAAATCAGACCAATGGGATTTATCATCCAAAAAGCATTTATTTTCCCTATATTCAGTTTGGGGATAACTGACCTGCGCACTGAAGAGCCAATTTCATGGAGTTGGGGGCAGGGTGAGGTGCCCAGATCACTGGAGGCCAGTGTCGCTGTTTCCGGCCACCACCCTGAGTACCTTTCATGTGGAGCCTTCATGTGTCTGGGCAGCCTGGATCCCACAGAGGGGATGGCTGCCTTTTAGTCATTAACCCAAATGATGATAAATGGACGTTGTTTTCCAGCTTATGTGCAAGTGTTTTTTGCCTTGATTGTGATCATCACCGGGGCCTTTATTTTCACTGTTATTTACAGGTCAGTAGCTTTGTTCTTTCAAACTTCCATGCAGAATTTGGATGGGAGAGGAGTGGGTGTTGGGGGAACTCCCCGCCTCCGTCAGTGCTGTTGGGGCTACAAGGACAGCTTGCCAGGAACATGAGCCAGCAGGACTGAGAATCCAAGTTTTTTTCCAGAGCTTGATAATAATACCAGCCAGTATTTAATGAGTGCCTAACATTTCACTCTACAGCCCTCCTCTAACTAGCAGGGGCCAGCTCCCACCTGGCTGTGTCTGCAGGGCCCTGGCTGGCTGATGTTCCCAGTCCAGGCTGACCACGCCCCTTCAGTGTGATGGGGACGTGTTGTAGGCATGTTCTCAGACGTGACTCTTCTCTTCTCCTTTCAATGGTGAGGACATGCCTACCCAGTGAGGCTGTGGAAGCTGGTGGCTGCCTACAGGCAGGACTCGAATTCAGCTTTCTGACTCAGGGAACTTCCACCACTGGTCTGTCCCTGTGATATGAATAAAAGCTGCTGAGATTAGTTGGGTCACTTTGTCCAGCAACAAGGAAAACTATTTTCCTCCTCTGCTAGGTGCCAGGTGGCCTCCTTAGTGACTGACCTGGCTGTAGCCTGCACACAATATGCACCTTTCCCACTCCTGTTTTTGTCCTTGTGAGTCTGGGCGCCACATACAGGTCATCCATGCAGCGCTTGTGTAAGAAACTAAAATGGGAACTAGTAAGGCAAAGCATTTACCTCGACAAATTTTCTACATGCATGATCATGGACCCTGTATTTTTAGCGGGGACGTCCTGGCGGAGGACTGGATGGCCCGTAGTTTTCCATCTTCAATTTCTTTGATTGTGATAAAAAACTCTGTTCCCCTCAGAGTTGTTCAAGAGAGGAGAGAAAAGGAAGTCTGTACAAAGTTACCTCTGTCTTCCAAGCCCAGTGGTAAAGCTAAGGCAGCCCGCTTGGGTAAGCAGGCAGCACTGAAGGCTTGGATTGGCAAAGCATGGAAAAGTGATGAACGTGAAGAAAGCATGGTAAGTGAGGAGATGTTGGGATTGTCCCAGACTCAGGGCACAGGGCACAAATTTATTCCTTCAAGAGATCTTATCTGTGAAAGACACTCAGCAGCTACATTAGCCTTTCAACAAGAGTTGCACTTATTTTTTAGTTTGGACTAATTCTAATCTTTTCCAACTAGGAGGGTCTAGTTTGTAAGGTGGATCCTGCCCTCAGCTTGGGTTTCCTGCTCTAAAGGCACATTTTGTCCTGGCTGGATTGCTCAGTCAGTTGGAGCATCATCCTGAGCAACTGGTTGTGGGTTCCATCCCCCGTCAAGGCCTGTATGGGAGGGAACTGATTGATGTTTCTCTCTCACATTGATGTTTCTCTCTCTCCCTCCCTCATCAATAAACATATTCTCTGGTGAGGATTAAAAATAAATAAGAGTTATAAAATAAAGACATTTACTTCCGTAAATACTGTTTTCTACCTTTTCTTCCCCCTCATTGCCTCTCTGGCATCCCACCCTCTCTAGCTGGGCCAGCTGTGTGGGTGGGAAGTGGGTCCAGGGTGGCAGTGGTGTTGGGGTGTATCTGCGACCCCAGCAGATTTAAAGAAGGTGCTTCCTGGCAGTACTGCCTGACAACACCACTTCCTGCTGTGGCTCCCCGACAGGGTTGTGGTCCTTATTGGTGGCCGTGGTTGAGGAAATGTGAATAATAGCTAGGTCTTCCAACACCTCTGACTTTGAGGAAGTACAGTTTCTTGCATGTTATTAACTCTTAGGCCTTGGGAGTTCCTTGATGCTTTTCACAGGTGAGCAACTTGTCAGGTAGAGAAGGAAACATCCCAATGATCAGCTCAGTCTTAAGTGACGTTTGTATGGGAACTCTGTCTAGGTCTCTTGTTATCCATTAGTCACAATGACTTGGTTTTACTGGAACAAACGGGAAAAGGAAGAGGCAGGGAGAAGCGGCCCACCCAGACATCGTGAGGATGGGTCTGGGTGCTCGCCCCTAACTGAGGCTATGTCTGTGCAATGATGCTTTCCCACAGGGCACGATGCCGCCTTCTCAGGGTGCTTTCTGCAGAGTGGGGCCTCGAGAGGGGAGCCTGTTCCCTCCTCAGTAAGCTTGTTCTCCCAGGAATGTGTGGAGAGACAGGGCAGGACAAACCCACCTACCAAACATAATTGAGTAAATCATGTCCAATTGTAGGCCATATAGATGTGTTCACAGAACTTGATGAAATTTCTTTGGCATTGCCGAATAGTCCATCTTTTAAACCCCCCCTATTTTTCTTTTAAATTCAGCAACAGTGATACTAATGAATGGTGAAGAAACTGAGGATTGAAATGCATGATGAGGAAAATGTGGAGCATGGCAGAAATATCCAAATGAAATGGTATAGCTGGCAAACCACTGTGAAAATGTGTGATGGAATGACAACCTATTTAGGAAAAAGGAAAATAAAAGTATTTTAAGTGCTTTTGTTTCCTGTTGCCTTAGTCAATGCTGTATTTTTATTTCAGGAGAGACAAAGACTTTGGAGTGTGAGAACATTACCAGAAGCTTTGATTTTTCTCAATGGCGCTGTTTGTTACTGATACCAAAATCAAGGCAGCTTATAGCATTGACACAAGACGATGTCCTCGAGGCCCCCTTTTCAGAAGACAGGGCTATACTTTCATAGGGTGCAATTGTCAGTCAGATGTGGGGAAAATTCAGGGCTTGCCCAGCAGTAAGCTGTGCTAATAAGAGGAGCAGCATCAGTTTCGGAGAGACCCTGGCTGGTATATATTGCCCTGGCTGGTAAATTCTATGCATGTGACCAATGGAAGTTTGGTCAAGGCTTTCCTGCTTTAGTCATTGGCTCTAATATTTGTCTGTGTCAGGAGTCAGCACACTTTTTCTAAAGGACTAGGCAACAACTATTTTAAGCTTCGTGGGCCATAAGTTCTGATAACTCTGCTGATAGCCAGAGACAATGGAAATGCACAGATGTGGCCAGGTTCTAATAAAGCTATATAAATTAGGTGATGGGCTGGATTTGGTGTGCAGGCCATGGTTTAACAACCCTATTATTTTGCCCATCTTTTTCTAGGGATTCCATAATGAGATATTTCTGTGATCCCTGTAGTTCAAAACCTCTAATGGTCAATTTATTCCTATAGCTTATTGTAACTGGCCAACCTGACTCTGCTAACAGCCAATACCTGGCTTTCCCATGCCGAGATCCCATTATTCTAATAAGATCAGGAATTAACATTATTCATTTACATCCTGCACAGGTTGGTCCTCAAAGAGCTTTTTAAGGATGCGTTTTTTATGCCAATGTGAATGGAATGTGCCCTTGGTTCTCTTCCAGAAGTTCGATTGAGCAAGTGGCTTATAAAAGATCCATCAGCATCCCTATCCTTGTTCACCTTCCTCTTATACCAGTGGTGCTCAACCCTGAGCAGCTTTACCCCTGATGAACATTTGGCAATGTCTGGAGACATTTTTGGTTGTCAAAACTGGGGGAAGGTACTGTTGGCGTCTAGTAGGTGCGAAACATCCTACAGTGCACGGGACAGCCCCGAAACACAGAATTATGCAGCTGTTTCAGCATTGTATTAGTGGTCTGACAGGTGCTCAGTTAGCAAAAGCAGCACTTTTATAAAGAGTAGTAACACTTTTAAAAAGCCACAATGTGTAAGCATATGTTTTAATATTTGAATCTGTTACATTTCTAGCCAGGCACAGAGAAAGAGATAAAGAAGAAATTCTGGACTCCCCGTAATTGAGACAGGGATAGGAGTAGGATTTAGGGCTGCATATCCACCAGGTGGCTGGTAACCGCAGGCATCATTTCTAAAACCGTCCCTGGTCAGACCTGTGGTTTCAGCTCTCCTCTTCAATGGAGGAACTGTAAACAAAAGGCCTTGAGTGAGCTCAGTTTTCACTGGAGAGGAGTTGAGGTGATTCCTGGGAGGGTGCTTGTGTGGGAGGATGGTTAGCTGTGGGTCTGGTGTTGTTCGGGGCCATCCAGGAAAAAGAGAATGATGTCCGCTTCTAGTTCCCAGGCACACAGCCCTGTGGCTTGGCTCAGCACAACCCACTGCTGTGCTAAGTCTTTTAGTTTCTTCACTTACGTTTCCTATTGCAACCAGTTATTTGATCCTTACATAATGCTTCGTGTTATCATGAGCTGAGGAGTAGTGATAACGCTTAGAGAATGGTTTAAGATTCTGGAGGGGGAAACAATCATAATCCAGATGTAGCACTTAAAATATTACTTATTACTTTTACTATACAGGTCCAAAAATTCTCTGAAGTACCAAAAGCTAATTAATACTACATATTATTTTGCCATAGTAATGTAGGCTAGATATAGCTTCTGCCTGTATTTCTACAATAGTTGGGAAATATACCAAATTGCCCACTAGGTATATACCAAATCACTCCCCAGCTCTCACACCTTCTGAAATACATTAGTATATATAACTAATACTCTCAGAGACTTCCCTAAAGCATTTTAGCTTTTTATTTCAACTACTCCTCTTCTACCCAGTATTTCACCATGAGTAATAATGATAACAAAATTGACTTCCACCCTACCAGGCTGCAACAAGGTGCACCTGCTGGGTTGGGGCAATGGGTAGAAAAGGCCAAGTGGGGACTCAGGACTTTCATCCTTTTGGGAGGTCACAAGTCCCTTCCTCCCCCACATAGTGTCAGTGGAAATCACACAGAGAGCCCAATTTATAGCCCATTTGGCTGGACTTTCACTACCACTCAGTGCTCCCCACCACCCACACACACACGCGCGCGCACGTACTGTTGGTAGAGGCCACATGAGGAGCAGGGACAAGGCACCTCTGTTCCTCCCAGACAGGGTGGTATCAACAGAGATTGAGAGGGGAAGCTAGACTTCTACTCCAGGCCAGCAGTAACAAGCCTGCAAGGTCCTCTATTTCATGGTGTCATGGAGGTTGAGAGGGAAAGCTGGATTTTACTCCCATCTGGAAATGACAAGGTGATGCTCCCCAACTCCCACCAGCACAGTGTCAGAGGAAGGTGCTAAAACACATGACAAAATCCAGTGGCCAAGATATCCAAGATTCAACTGAAAGTCACTCATCATACCAAGAACCAGAAAAATCTCTCCTTCAATGAGAAGAGACAACCAATGGATGCCAACATGGATATGGTACAGGTGCTGGGACTATCTGTCAAGGATTTTAAAGCAGCCATCATGCAAAATGCTTTAATGAGGAATTATGCACATGCTCAAAACACATGAAAAATAGAAAATCTCAGCAAAGAAAGAGAAGATATAAAGAAGAACCTAGTGGAGATTTTAGAACTCAACAATATGATAACCAAAATAAAAAGTTCAATGGATGGGCTCAGTATCTTAGTGGAAAGGACAGAGAAAAAGAATCTGTGAATTTGAGGATAGAAATGATCCAGTATGAATGGGAGTGAGAAAATAGAATGAAAAAAAGAAGCTCAGCAATCTGTCAGATGTAGCAAAAGATCTAGTATCCATGTCATTGATGTTCCAGAAGAAGAGGGGGAAGCGATTGGGACTGAAGAAGTATTTGAAGAAATAATGCCCCAAATTTTTTAAGTTTAGCAGAAGATAAAAACCTATAGATTCAAGGAGCTGAATGAACCCCAAATTTCTGAAAACTAAAGATAAAAAATACCTTGAAAACAGCCAGAGAGATGCAACTTCGCCTGTGGAGGAAAGATGTTCTAATGACAGCAGACTGCTCATCAGAAACCATGGGGTTGTAAGAAAGGGACACAGCATTTTCCAAGTGCAGGAAGAAAAGGAACCATCAACACAGGGTTTTATTATATCCAGTGAGAATATTCTTCAGGAATGAAAGGGAAATCAGGACCTTCTCAGAGAAAGAAATACAAAGAGAATTGTCTGTAGCAGAACTAGCCTAAAAGAAAGGATAAGGAAGTTCTGGAAACAGAAAGGAAGTTGCAAAAGAAGGGATCTTAGAACATCAGAGAAAGAAAGAACAATGGAAAAAATGAGAAATTTGATAGATTTTTCTTCTCTTGAGTTTTCTCATTAACATTTGATAGTTGAAGTAAATATTATAACATTGTTAAGTATGGTTCTCAGTGTATGTAAAGGGAATAACTAAGACCAGCATATTATAAATGGGTGTGTGCAAAGTGATAAAAAGGGAAGTACACTTTCTATTCCTCACTCAAACAGATACAGACACTCTAGAAAATAGTTTGGCAGTTTCTTAGAAATTGAAACACACATGTACCATACAATTTGCAAATGTACTCCTGGGGAAATTAAAATTTAATGTACTGTTTAACCAAAAAACTGTATGCAAATGTTCATGGCAGCTTTGTTTGTAACGGCCCCAAATTAGAAACGTGACACTATAACAAGTGAGTGGTTAAAAGAAAACTGGTATATCCATACCAGGAAATACTACTCAGCAATAAAAAGGAAAAATGAGTGATATATTCAATAATTTGGATGGATTTCAAAGGCATTATGCTGAGTGACAAACCAATCTCAAAAAGTCACATACTGTATGATCTCATTCAGGTGGTAATAGAGATGGTTGCCATAGTTAGGACAGTTGTGGGTGGTGGTGGAAAGGTGTGGGTGTGCAAAGGAGGTCTATGTGTGCTGAACGGCCTATGTCTTGATTTCAGTGGTGGTCCATGAATCTACACACATGAAAACATGACACAGCGCTCCACACACACTGACCCAGAGTTACTTTCCTGGTTTTGATTCTGTACTATAGCCATGTAAGATATAATCACTAGGAGAATCTGAGTAAAGGGTACATGGGACCCCTCTGTACTACTTATACAACTTCTGTGAACTCTGATTACTTTGAAATAAAAAGTTAGAAAAATGTTAAAAGAAGTCTTTCTGCCATAGAAGAAAAGGCCAGCGAAATGGCCATGATATTCTAAAAAGTCAACCGGCATGAAACTAGTCTATAGAGAACACAAACATGGGTATGATGTTCGTCTAAGTAGCGAAAGGAAAGTACTAGTTACTATGCATTTTGAGAGCTGCAAATCAGAGGAGAATTAAACTACTATGATAAAATACAGGCCTCCACTATAATTCTAATAAGTTACCCAAACACATGTGGTAGTTCTTGTATGTCTTTTGTGTTCCCTGGAGTGGAGTTCTCCTTTTTACCCTACCAACACAATCCTTTATTTTTTAAAAGTCAATGATGAATCTTTAACAAGATCAGAGCTCCCTGCAATAGTTCATGGTTCCTTAATCATTCTGCATCTTTTCTTCTGCATTTTCACTATGAAACAATTTTGCAAAAAAAAAAAATAACAGGAAAAAATCTTTCCACATTTAGAGTATTGTACTAATTATGCATGAGCATCTTTTCATATTGATGAAGCTGATAAAAAGAGAAAATTTTAAAAGACTCTTGTATAAAAGATTTCAGGCCCCTGCGTAAAAACTCTTTTGTCCCATGGCCTACCTTTTCTGTATGCCCAGTGACCCAGACTGTACATCAATTTTCTCTCAAGGGCAGAAAATTCTCACTTACCGTCCTCCCCGCCACCAACCAAGTGTCTTTATTTTCCTCTCTGTCACTTCTGTAATAATGTACCTCTGTGTCCTTATCTTGACCCTACTTTTACTTAATTTTTGATTAAACTATCAAACTCAGCCTGGTACATTGAATGTTGCTTCTTTCTTCATTCTTAGACTGTGAACTATGAGTTCATAACAATGAGCTACTCTATGGACTTGAACCTCCCCCTTCAATACATCTAGGATGATATTCACTCTAACCCCAACATAGGTGGTTTATATTTCCTAGTTTCCTAAAGTATTCCCCAACACTTCAGAATAAATAGACTTTTATGGTAAATTCTTTATGAAGAAATCGCTTTAGATATTTTAACTTCACAAACTAAGTGATAACAAAAACATTTTTTACCTATCCAAAAATGTAGTCTGTAAAATGTCATTGTGTAGGAATAAAACATCAATAAATAGGGAGGCCAGAGATTTTGCAGTGACATTTAATTAGGTTGACACACTGATGATATAGAAACAGGCAAAGTGGAAACATATGCAATAAGGATAAAGGAATTATTAACAAGGAAACATGCAACCTTCCTTGTGGGTAATAGAGGCAGAGGGGTAGAGAGCACAATGGCCTGCACACTTGCTCCCCCAGTGAAAACATGGGAGAGTGGAAGACACTTCCCAGGGACCCACAAGTAGCTGGAGCTTCATCATGCTTAAGAGATACCTGATAATTGGAGGAGGCTACCACAAAGAAATACTGTGCACAGCAGAGTTTCTGGGTGTTTGGGGAGTGAAACTCTTTGACAATTTTGCAAATATTTAGAGCAGAAGAGGGAAGTTGGCTGAATAACATTATCTTGACAGTGACATGGCTGTGAAGCTGACCTCATAGGTCTCCACATTGACTGGGACCATGATCACACTTGATTCTGGAGCCCGGAACATTGGTAAGAGCCCCAAGAATGGTTTCAGATGTCTTCTAGGTTTAGGAACTGCAGTGATTCCTTTCAAAGGTGGGCAATATCTTGCAGTGTTTTGTGCCCAGATTGCTTTGTTTGGAGTATACTCAAATAAACGTGACAGAGACATCAGCTACCCAAAGAATATAGTACCATGTTGAAAAGGGTGAGTCTTCTGGGAAATGGTAGCCTAGTCCTCTTGTCTTCCTCTGATGTGGGAGATGGAAATAAGGTCAATTTAATTCTAGAATGTAATGTGAGCTTTTACAGGCCACCTCCAGGAATTAATATACCCTTTCCATAACATGAACACCAGTGACCCAAGAGGTATCAAGATTGAATTATATTGTTGGCCTTAAAAAAACTCAAGTCTGTAAAGAATTCTCACACATAATACAAGCTGGAAATACTGTACATGACAGTTTCTGGATGCACAGTATTTAACACCAGCTGGAAAGAATGATTACAAAATACTGTGTAGTATATGCTCAGTAGGAAAGATGTTTCTGATAGAGAAGGGAAGCAATGTCTTTTGACTGGAAATATTTTCCATGATTTACAAGTCAAACTTAATTTTTAAAATTAAGTTTAAATTATTAGTAAGGCTACATAAATTTGAATAAGTTCATATTTGAATTGTCAGTAGGAGGTGGGATGGAGCGAATGGAAAATACCATAAGGGACAGCATAAAATTAAGACAAAGTTCTTGCCTTTTTAGAACTTATAACCCAAAGAAGAGGACAGTAGAATATTTTTTATATTCTCAGGACTTACTCATTTTGTAACAGGAAATTTGTACCTTCTAATCTCTTCCACCCATTTTGCCCACCCCTCAAGTTGTGCCTCAGGCAACCACCTATCTGTTCTCTATAGTCATGAACTCTTTTTTTGGTTTTAGATTCCACATATAAATGAGATCATATGGTATTTACCTTTTTCTGTCTGACTTATTTTACTTGCCATAATGCCCTCTAGAAGAAAAGAAGGAATATGAACAATCCAGAAAAGAAGATAAAAATAAATTGTTCCCAGGATCTCAAATTACCATAGTTAATTAGGCTGCAGGTGGTACCATTATTTCCTTCCCATTCCTTCCCTAACAGCACAGTATTTAGAGTCCACCCTGTCCTCCGGGACAATAATAGACACTTGTCTTTGTCCTCTATGATGGTTAGTTTTACTTATCAGCTTGGCTGGTCCAGGGGGAACCCAGATATTTTGTTGAACATAATTCTGGGTATTTCCGTGAAGACATTTTGGGTTGAGTTTAACATTTAAATCAGTAGACTGAAGAACGCAGATTGTCTTTCTTGCTGTGGGTGAGCCTCAGCCGATCAGCTGAAGGCCTAAAGATAACAAGCTGACCCTCTTACAAGTAGGAGGGCACTTTTCCTGCCTGATGGCCTTTGAACTGAGACAACAGCTTTTTCTTGCCTTTGGATTTGAATCGAAACACGGGCTGTTTCGAATCTCCAGCCTGCCAACCTTATAGATTGGAACTTAAACCATTGGATTTTTGGGTCTTCAGTGTGCTGACTGCAGACTTTGGGACTTGGCAGCCTCCACAATTGTATGAGCCAATTTTTTATAAGTAAATAAGCAAATCTCCTGTTGGTTCTCTTTATCTGAAAACACCGACCAGTTTACCCCCTGTGGAATAAAGAAGTTGGCCTCAATCAAAGAGAGGTTTGGCCTTTGTCTCTCATGCCTGGGCGGTAACTTCAAAGCCTTTGGAGTTTCTCTCAGGCAAGGAGTGTCTTTGTGACTCAGAGTGGGCCCCTGGAAAGTTTATGCTAATGAGATGACTCAGGATGGGGGCTGGTCACACCAAAAAGACCTACCAGGTGATATCAGCACGCTCTCTGGGAGGGAAGAGGGCTGGTGATTGGGTTAAGCCACATGGGTATCGATTCACTCAGTCATGTCTTTAGAATGAAGCCCCAGTAAACACTGCACACTGAGGCTGGGCCGAGCATCCCTGGTTGGTGACCTATACTGCTGTGCCAGGAGATGTGTCCTGGACATGGAAGCATGTCCTGTGCGGTCCCACCTCACACCTCACCCTTTTGCTGGTTCCAATTTGCATCCTTTGTTATGATAAAATAGATGTCATACTTATAGTGCTTTCCTGAGTCAATGAGTTGTTCTGGTAGATTATGGAACATGAGTGTGATAGTGAAGACCCTTGAATTTGCATCCAGTTTGTGTGAAGTGTATGGGTGGTCTGGGGACCCCCTGACTTGTCACTGGCACCTGAAATGAGAGCAGTCTTGTGAAAATTGGTCCCTCAGGTTGTGCAGTTTGATGAAAGTCCCTCATACTCCCTGTCACTACAGTAATTTTGCTGCCTGGCTTCCCCGACTGGCTGGGGCAGGAGGTAGGCTTACACACTTATGCAAAGATTGGCTCTGGTACTCACAGTGGGGGACATTAGACCCACCTTCTTTTTTGCTCTCATCACACTGGAAGGGGACTGGTCTGTGTAGAGTCATCTCAGGTTTATAAACATACACAAAAAAGAAGAAACTTAGTTAAGATCATGCAGAATGTGGTAGAGAACCAAAGTCTGACCTTGAGGCTCCAGGACCGTCTGTGCTGAAGGAAACCTGAAGTCCTGGCTAATGTTTGCAATTGATGTTTTCTGTTTTACATCTGAACTTGGGAATTGTTTTTAACTGCTGAAGTCTCTGGTATTTTATAGTGGGGAAAACCACCAGAGAACCGTCTTTTAGAGAGATAGTCCCCTTTGATAATTGGCCCATACAGTACCTAACAGATTATGTAATAATTTTCACTCTCCTCACTTGTCTAAGAATAAAAGCATTTTATTCTGTAAGTAAGGCTGTGTACACTATAATCTGATCTTTTGATGAAGCAAAGAAAAGCTGATTTATTTTTAGGTAATGAACTTGCTGATACATCTTAATTTGGACCCAGTGAATTTAACTGCCTGAGGCAGTTTAGCAAGTTTCCCCATTCTCTGTGTGTACACGTGTATTGACATGTCACCTCATGGGGACATGGCGATTTCTGGGTCTAATCCACTCAGAGTCTGCTATTGATTCTTCACAAAGAAGAAAAATAAAGTCAGAGCTTTTTTCTGGCTCTAAACCCTTCCTTCCCTTCCATGGTGATTTCCAGAGTTTTTTAAAAAAGTTGTTTTTAGCTCGCAAGTAGATTTAAAAAGATGAATCTCAATCTCTTGCCTTCATAGAGAAAGCTTATAAATTAAATGTGGATGCTTAAAATGAAGGTCACCAGAAGTCCCTCTGCTGGGAAGGTTTTGTTCTCACTCTACCTGGAAGCTTTTTTTTTCTTTCTGAAGAGTGGTTGGAAAGTGGAATGAGCACAATTTGTACCTTCATGTCTGTGGATATGTCTTTAAATAGAAACAGAGAACAAAGCAAATGGCCGAGGCTTGGGATGAGGGTGGGTCTTAAGGATGCTCAGTGTGGAACCTCCTGGTCTGGGACATGGTTTGTGGCATCATAGGAGGGAGTGAACAAGGCCACAGGTGACATGGAGGCGAGGTGGTGTGGAGCCTTTTCTCTGGTCCAGTCACTCAGAGTAGAGGATTTCATTTTGACTGAGAGCAACACACAACCCTTTCAGATGAATGAAGGAATAAGCTTTGAGGAAGTGTCTGCATGTACCAGGTTCTAGGTGAGATCCTTGAGAAATGCAGAGCATGCCGAGGTCTGCAGGGGTGAGAGTGAAACTGCCTACATCCTGAGGATAAGGCACTGTCCTCATCTGGGAGAGAGGGCAGGCAAAAGGCAGAATAAGTGCCCCTTAGATATCCGCTTCCTAATTCCCAGATGAGGTGAATATGTGAATCACTTCACAGGTGTGATGGCAGATAGTGACCTTGAGGTGGGGAGATAATCTGGGATCATCTGGGTAGAACCCAACTCCTCGCAAGGGTCATGACAAGCAGAGGGCTCTCCTGGCAGGGGTCAGAGGGAGAAGTGACCATGGAAGGAAGGCATAGGGATGTCTCCTTGTGGATGGAGACATGTCTCCTTGAAGATGGAGGATGGGCCAGGAGCCAAAAATTTGGGCACCTCTGGAAGCTAGAAAAAAACATGTTCCCCAGAGTCTCTGGAAGGAACGCAGCCCTGCGGACAACTTGACTTTGGTGCATTGAGACTGTTGGATTTCTGACCTGCAGAACTGTAAGGTAACACATTTGTGTTGTATTGTTCCACTAAATCTTGGGTAATTGGTTATGGTGACAATAAAAACTGACACGGTGATGTTGGAATTTGGAGGAGAGAGGGACTCCTGTAAAGTCTCCACTAGGACCTTGGGTACCAAGGGTGCTGGATGCAGCGGCCTCAGCATCATCCGAGAGCTTGTTAGAAATGCAGTCCCCCACTGCCCCACACCAGACAGATGAGGTCAGAATGTGCATTTACAAGTGTTCCCAGCAACTGCCCACTTGGGCTAGGAAAGTAGGGACTGGGTACATACAGACAGGTAGGCCCTGCAAGGGCCTCTGAGTACCTGCAAGGCAAGTGGTACTCTGAGTGCTGAACAGGGAGAAAAGCGATACCATCACCCCTCCACCAGCAAGCAAGACCAGAAAAACTGGCTTGGCAAGTTTGAAAACAGCAAGAGTCTTTTTTTTAAAAAATAATTTTTAAATTATTATTTTTATCTTTTTTACCCACAAATCCTTTTGCTTCTCTTTATCTCTCTCTTTCTTTCTTCCTTTCCAATTTTATCTCTTCTTTCTTCCTCTTCTTTTTTCTTTTTTCATTTTTTCCCTCTTTTCTCTTTTTAAATACCCATGAGTGAGGGGGGAAAAAAAACCCTGGAACTGTGAAAAAACCAGAGTTGGTCCCAAAGAGGGGGCATCCCAACAGTTGAGACAGTGGAAGCTGTGAACACCAGGATACCCCAAGGAGACTGCACCACTGAATCTCACAGGTTTTCTACCACAGAAGTTCACACCATAAACCCAGGGAGCCAGAACAGATCAATTTAAGAAGCTGAAGCTAACAGGAAGAGTCTCACAAACAATGGGAAGACAAAGAAACAATCCCCAAATGAAAGAAAAAGAAGAAGCCCCAGAAAGAATGCTAAATGAAACGGAGGCAATGCAACTATCAGATAAGGAGTTCAAAGAAATGGTTGTCAGGAAGCTCCATGAGCTCTCAATGAGCTACCAGAAACTACAGGGAAGCTATGATGAACTCACTGTAAACGATATCAACATGAAAAAGAAAATAGAAACTATCAACAAGGGCCAAGAGGAAATGAAGAATACAATTTCTAAACTGAAGAACACAGTAGAAGGAATGAAAAAGACAATCGATGAAGCAGAAGATCGGATCAGCGAGTTAGAGGACAAAGTAGAAAAAACACCCAGAAAGAGCAAGAAAAGGAAAAGAGGCTCAGAAAGAATGAAGAGGGGTTAAGAGAAATGCAAGACAATATGAAATGTAATAATATCTGTATAATACGGATACCAGAAGGAGAAGAAGAGCAAGGGATAGAAAACCTATTTGAAAAAGTAATGATGGAAAATTTCCCTAATTTGATGAGAGAAAAAGTCACACAAAATCCAGGAAACACACAGAGTCCCAATCAAGAGGAACCCAAACAGGCCCACTTCAAGACATATCATAATTAAAATGGCAAAATTCCAAGACAAAGAGAGAATCTTAACGGCAGCAAGGGAGAAGAAGGAAGTAACATACAAGGGAGCCCTGATAAGGTTAGCAGCTGACTTCTCAATGGAAATGCTCCAAGCCAGAAGACAATGGCAAGAAATATTCCAAGCAATGAGAACCAAAGGCCTGCAACCAAGACTACTTTACCCAGCAAGGCTTTCAATCAAGATAGAAGGCCAAATAAGGAGCTTCCCAGACAAAAGAAGTCTCAAAGAATACACCTCTACCAAACGAGTTCTGTAAGAGATATTAAAGGGACTGCTTTAAGGAAAGGAAGGAAGAGAGAGAGAGAGAGAGAGGAATACACATATGAAAATGGCAATGAATCAGTACCTATCAATAATAACCTTAAATGTAAATGCTTAAATGCTCCAATCAAAAGACATAGAATAGCTGAATGGATAAGAAAGTAAGACCCATACATATGCTGCCTACAAGAGACCCACCACAGGACAGAAGGCCTACACAGACTGAAAGTGAAGGGCTGGAAACAAATTTTCCAAGCAAATGGACAGGGAAAAAAAAGCCGGAGTAGCAATACTCATATCAGACAAAATAGACTTCATAAAGAGAGACCCAGAAGGTCACTTCATAATACTCAAGGGAAGAATCCACCAAGAAGACATAAACATGGTAAATATATATGCACTCAACATAGGAGCACCCAAATACATAAAGAAAATCTTAGAGGACTTCAAGAAAGATATTGGCAGCAACACAATTATAGTAAGGGATTTTAACACCCCGCTGTCAAAAATGGACAGATCTTCCAAACAAAATATCAACAAAGATATTGTGGCATTGAACAGTACTCTAGATGAATTGGACTTAGCTGATATATATAGAGCCCTTCATCCCAAAGAAACTAAATACACATTTTTTTCAAATGCACATGGAACTTTTTCAAAGATAGACCACATGATAGGACACAAAACAAGCCTCAACAAATTCAAGAAAATTGAAATCATAGCAAGCATTTTCTCCAACCACAAGGGACTGAAACTAGAAACCATCCCCAAGGGGAAAACCCCAAAACCCTCAAAATCATGGAGATTCAATAGCATGCTATTAAACAATGAATGGGCCAAGAATGAAATTAGGGAGGAAATCAAAAAGTTTCTGGAAACAAATGAAAATGAACTCACAATGACCCAAAACTTATGGGACACAGTGAAGGCAGTCCTGAGAGGGAAGTTCATAGTGATACAGGCCTACCTGTAGGTACATTTCAAACAAACGACTTAACCCTATGCCTACAAGAACTCGAAGAACAACAACAAAGACAGCCCAGAGCAAGTAGAAGGAAGGAAATAACCAAGATCAGAGCAGAATTAAATGACATAGAGACTAAAAGCAGAATTCTAAGAATCAATGAATCCAAGAGCTGGTTCCTTGAAAAGATAAAATGGACAAGCCTTTAAGCAGGCTCATCAAGAAAAAAAGAGAGAGGACTCAAATAAACACAATCAGAAATGAAAGAGGAGAAATTACAACTGACACTGCAGAAATACGAAGGATTGTAAGAAATTACTATGGAGAACTGTATGCCAAGAAATTTAAAAACCTAGGTGAAATGGACACGTTTCTGGAAAAATATAATCTCCCAAAACTCAAAGAAAAAGAAACAGAAAGCCTGAACAGACCAGTAACAGCTGATGAAATTGAAGCAGGAATCAAAAAACTCCCGACACACAAAAGCCCTGGACCAGATGGTTTCACAGGAGAATTCTACAAAGCATTTAAGGAAGAGCTAACCCCTATCCTTCAAAGACTATTCCAAAAAATCCAAAATGATGGAAGACTCCCAAACTCTTTTTATGAAGCCAGCATCATCCTAATCCCAAAACCAGATAAAGACACAACAAAGAAAGAAAACTTCAGGCCAATATCACTGATGAACATAGACGCTAAAATTCTCAACAAAATATTGGCAAACCGCATCCAACAATACATTAAAAAGATCATACACCATGACCAAGTGGGATTCATCCCAGGGATGCAAGGGTGGTTCAATATTTGCAAATCAGTAAATGTAATACATCACATAAAGAAAAGCAAAGACAAAAATCACATGATCATATCAATAGATGTGGAAAAAGCATTTGATAAGGTACAACACCCATTTATGATAAAAACACTCAGCAAAGTGGGAATAGAGGGAGCATTCCTCAACATAATAAAGGCCATATATGAGAGACCTACATCCAACATCATACTCAATGGGCAAAAACTGAAATCTTTCCCACTAAGATCAGGAACAAGACAAGGTTGTCCACTTTCACCACTTCTATTCAATATAGTATTGGAAGTCTTAGCCACAGCAATTAGACAATACAAGGAAATAAAAGGCATCCAAATTGGAAAGGAGGAAACAAAACTATCATTGTTTGCAGATGACATGATAGTGTACATGGAAAACCCTATAGACTCGGCCAAAAAGCTGCTCGACATAATAAATGAATTTGGCCAAACAGCCGGATACAAAGTCAATATCCGAAAATCAAAGGCATTTTTGTATACCAACAGTGAAACAGCAGAAGCAGAAATCAAGAAAAAAATGCCATTCGATATAGCAAGAAGAAAAATACAATACCTAGGAATAAACCTAACCAAGGAGGTAAAAGAGCTGTATGCAGAAAACTACACAACACTGAAGAAAGAAATCAAGGAAGACACAAACAAATGGAAGCATATACTGTGTTCATGGATCAGAAGAATTAATATCATCAAAATGTCCATACTACCCAAAGCAATTTACAGATTCAATGCAATACCTATTAAAGTTCCAATGGCATATTTCACAGACATAGAACAAACACTTCAAAAATTTATATGGAATCATAAACGACCCCGAATAGCTGCAGCAATTTTGAGAAAGAAGAGCAAAGTAGGAGGGATCACAATACCTGATACCAAACTGTAGTACAAGGCCACTGTAATCAAAACAGCCTGGTACTGGCTCAAGAACAGGCACATGGACCAGTGGAATAGAACAGAGAGCCCAGAAATAAACCCCAGTCTCTACAGTCAATTAATATTTGACAAAAGGGGCAGCAACATAAAATGAAGTAAAAATAGCCTCTTCAACAAGTGGTGCTGGGAGAACTGGACAGCTACATGCAAAAAAATGAAACTCGAGCACTAACTTACACCATACACAAAAATAAATTCAAGGTGGATAAAAGATTTAAATATAAGCCATGACACCATTAAAGTCCTAGAGGATAACATAGGCAGGAAAATCTCAGATATTTCACGCAGCAACATTTTTACTGATATGTCCCCTAGAGCAAGGGACATAAAGGAAAGAATAAACAAATGGCATCTCATCAAAATAAAAAGCTTCTGCACAGCTAAAGAAAATAGTATTAAAGTAAAAAGAGAACCAACTGTATGGGAAAACATATTTGACAATGACACCTCAGACAAGGGCTTAATCTCCAAAATATATAAAGAACTTACATGACTCCACTCTAAGAAGACAAGCAGCCCAATTAAAAAGTGGGCAAAGGACTTGAACAGACACTTCTCCAAGGAGGACATACAGAGGATCCAGAGACACATGAAAATATGCTCAGTATCACTAGCCATCAGAGAGATGCAAATTAAAACCACAATGAGATACCACTTCACACTGGTCAGAATGGCCACCATAATCAAAGCAACAAACAACAAGTGCTGGAGAGATTGTGGAGAAAAGGGAACCCTAGTGTACTGTTGGTGGGATTGCAGACTGGTACAACCACTATGGAAAACAGTATGGAATTTTCTCAGAAAACTAAAAATGGATCTGCCTTTTGACCCATCAATTCCACTGCTAGGATTATATACTAAGAACCCTGAAACACAAATCCAAAACAACCTATGCACCCTAATGTTCATAGCAGCACAATTTACAATAGCCAAGTGCTGGAAGCAACCTAGGTACCCATCAGTAAATGAGTGGATCAAAAATCTGTGGCATATTTTCACAATGGAATTTTATGCAGCAGAAAGAAAGAAGGAGCTCCTACCCTTTGTGACAGCATGGATGGAAATGGAAAGCATTATGCCAAGCGAAATAAGTCAGGTGGTGAAAGACAAATACCATATGATCTTACCTTTAACAGGAACCTAATCAACAAAACAAACAAACAAGCAAAATATAACCAAAGACACTGAAATAGAGAATAGGCTGACAGTGACCGGGGGGAGGGAATTTCAGGAGAAAGTGTGCAGGGTCTGCAGGAACAAGTGTAGAGGACACATGGACAAAAACAAGGGGGAGGGGTGGAAATGGGAGGGAGGCGAAGAGGGCTGGGCAGGGATGAGAGTAGAAAGCAGAAAACTGCACTTGAATAATAATTAAAATAAAAAATCTTTCAAAACCTCAAACTTGAAGAAATAAAATAAACTAAGAAACTCAGAAAATTAAAAAAAAACCCAAAAATCTCAAACTTACAGAAAAGTTGCAAAGTTACAGTACAAAATATTTTTCTCCATTGAACCATTTCAGAATTGCTGAAATAATGTCCTTCTCCCAAATATTCTAATGCGTATTTCCAATAGGCAAAGATATTCTCTTCTATAACAAAGATCCAACTATCAATATCAGGAAATTAACATTGATACTTACTACCATCTAATCCTTGGACCCCATGCAAATGTTTCCAATTCTCCCAGTAATGCCATTTATATCAAAAGAGTTGGTTCAGCACGCTTGTCAGGTCTCTTTAATCTTGTTCATTCTGGAGCATTGTCTGGACCACCATAGAAAAGTCACTTGTAAAGATCAAAGTCACTTATAGATCAATAACTTAGTAGGATTCCTTACTTTGGATTTGTCCAGTGTTTCCCTCATGAATACACTTAGGCTGTGCATCTTTGTAGTGAACATCACAGAAGAGGTGCTGTGTCTAGTCTGCATCTATCAGGTATCACTTTTAAATAGCTCCATTGCTGGTAATGGTCATTTTATTTTGTTTTAATTTTTACTTGTTTTCAATTACAGTTTGCATTCAATATCCTTTTGTATTAGTTTCAGGTGTACAGCATAGTGGCTAGATAATTATATACTTTACCAAGTGTTCTCCCTGATATTTCCAGGGCTCACTGGACACCATACATAGGTATTACAATATTAGTGACTACATTCCCTATGATGTACTTTACATCCCTGTGACTGTTTTGTAACTACCAATTTGTACTTCTTAGTCCCTTCATCTTTTCCACCCTTTCCCTAAACTCCTTCCCCTCAGGCAACTTCTGTTCTCTGTATATATGAGTTTGTTTCTGTTTTGTTTGTTCATTTATATTGTTTTTTAGATTCCACACATAAGTGAAATCATATAATATTTGTCATTTTAATCATTAGATTAAGATGACATCTCGAAGGCTAATGCATTATATGTTACCCTTTTTTCCTTCTTATTTAGTATTTTGTGTACTTTGAAATTGTGTAAGTATCCTCATTAAACTTCCAATTTGTATATTCATCCATTCATTCATTCATTCAATCTGTATGGACTAATGATGCAATGGTTTTATGGACTATGATCTGTTACTATCATTATTTATTTTGATGCTTAAATCCTCTCACGTTTGGCCAGAGGAAGCCCCCGCAAGCTGGCTCCCACACCTCTTTGGCATTATTCCTTGAGCAGTTTCCTGCTTTCTGACACAACAGAATATTTCAGGCTCCTCCTGTACCTTCCTGTCCCCAGCCCTGGGATCAGCATTTTATCCAAGAAGCCCTGGTTCTTATAAGTGGTGCCTCCTTTATTCTGACAGAGGAGATGCCAGCTCTAGTCAAACTTGACTAGGAGAGGGGGCAGGAGGGTCTTTCCTAACTCCACAGGGAGGAGGCTGCTGACTCATCACCTGGGGGAACCCACAGGCCTTTGTGTATCAGTGAGCCCTCCCTGGGTCCCTAAGCAGTTACTCTTTCTTCCTGAGCAGAGGTCCCTGCTAGTCACCAAAGCTCTGCTGTGCAGCACCACAGCATTCTTCTTTTTCTTTTTGGTTGGCTTTAAAAAATCTGCTTATCTATCTGCTTCAAATTAATCCCCAAATGTGGCTTTATCAAACCATTTTTTGTTTCAGTGGCTGTTGATTACAGATGTACATCATTTCTCCCCCAGCCTTTTGAAAGGGCCAATCGCTATGGTAACCGAGTTACAAAAATTGCTTTGTCTTCATAAAGTACCCTTCAGAAAAAGGTCATTTGGTATTAATGTTTTCCAGCTGAAACTAGCAATGTAAGTAGCATTAAGACATTGTCACCACACACAGTTCTTTTGTGGGTCTGTTTTCAGTCAAGTATTTTCAGGAAACTCTCAAAACAGGACTAAATATTGAGAGTAGAAAGAGCTCTAATGCTATAACATATGTGTATGTGTGTTTCTAAATTTGAAAAAATGTATTTATTTTGGTTCTTGTGGTGGCAGGGCAAGCTTTATTGGCTTTTGATGATGACATTTTGCAGTTTCCTTGATCCCAGTGTGGGCTGGGATTGAGAGAGGCACCCTGCTCTTGTCAGATGTGGAGGGTGCCTGATGCTAATTAATGGGAGAGATGACCCTTTGGGCAGAGTGGCTTTCAGAGGTGCCAACTTCCACAGAGCTGCACCCCCAGGTAACCCTGGGCGGACCAGCTAACTTTGAGTGTTATAGTAGACCCTGCAGTGGGTCAGACAATAGAATATATTTTCGTTGTTGTTTTTCATTTAACCTCAAGATTTTATATACCATTTCAGTGGCTATGGGGTTTTGTTTCTCACAAGAAGAATCACTTCAGCTGTGTTCTGGGTGCTTAGATCTTTCATCCTTTTATTTTCCAGGGGAAGAAATAGAAACACAGAAGTGTCTCAGCCTTAGAGCTCATTTCCATACAGATGGTATTGAAAGCTGCACCTCTACTCTTGTGTTTCTTCTTCCTTAAGAATTACCCCTATCATATTTAGATATGAGCATAGTTTAACAGGCAAATTGTTCTATGCAGTTCATAATAAGAAATGACAGCACCCTGCCTCTTTTATTCCCACCCCAGGTCCTGCTCTCCAGAGGCTACCACTGCTAGTTGTTTTTGGTGTTGACTTTGGTATTTGTTTTCATATTTCTTTCTTTCTTTCTTTTTTCCCTCACAAATCATTTTATTTTATTTTATTTTATTTTTTAAAATATATTTTATTGATTATGCTATTACAGTTGTCCCATTTCTCCCCCATCATTCCCCCCACCCTGCACACCCTCTCCCACCCACATTCCCCCCTTTAGTTCATGTCCATGTATCATAAGTTCTTTAGCTTCTACATTTCCCATACTATTCTTCCCCAGCCCCTGTCTATTTTCTACCCACTATCTATGCTACTCATTCTCTGTACCTTCTCCCACTCTCCTCCTCCCACGCCCCTTGCTAACCCTCCATATGATCTCCATTTCTGTGGTTCTGTTCCTGTTCTAGCTGTTTGCTTAGTTTGCTTTTGTTTTAGGTGTGGTTCTTAATAGCTGTGATTTTGCTGTCTTTTCATTGTCATATTTTTGATCTTCTTTTTCTTAGATAAGTCCCTTTAACATTTCATATAATAAGAGCTTGGTGATGATGAACTCCTTGAACTTGACCTTATCTGAGAAGCGCTTTATCTGTCTTTCCATTCTAAATGACAGCTTTGCTGGAAAGAGCAATTTTGGATGTAGGTCCCTGCTTTTCAAGATTTCAAATATTTCTTTCCAGCCCCTCCTTGCCTGTAAGTTTTCTTTTGAGAAATCAGCTGACAGTCTGATGGGAACTCCTTTGTAGGTGACTGTCCCCTTTCCCTTGCTGCTTCTAGAATTCTCTCCTTCATTTGAATCTTGGCTAATGTAATTACAATGTGCCTTGGTGTGTTCCTCCTTGGGTCCAACTTCTTTGGGACTCTCTGAGCTTCCTGGATGTCCTGGTATTCTATTTCCTTTGCCATATTGGGGAAGTTCTCCTTGATTATTTGTTGAAATAAGTTTTCCATTTGTTGCTCTTTTTTTTTCTTTTTTTAAATATATTTTATTGATTATGCTATTACAGTTGTCCCATTTCTCCCCCATCATTCCCCTCCACCCTACCCACCCTCTCCCACCCACATTCCCCCCTTTAGTTCATGTCCATGGGTCATAAGTTTTCTAGCTTCTACATTTCCCATACTATTCTTGCCCTCCCCCTGTCTATTTTTTTCCCATTATCTATGCTACTCATTCTCTGTACCTTTTCCCCCTCTCTCCTCCTCCCACGCCCCTGTTGCTAACCCTCCATATGATCTCCATTTCTGTGGTTCTGTTCCTGTTCTAGCTGTTTGCTTAGTTTGCTTTTGTTTTAGGTGTGGTTCTTGATAGCTATGAGTTTGTTGTCTTTTCACTGTCATAGTTTTATCTTCTTTTTCTTAGATAAGTCCCTTTAACATTTCATATAATAAGGGCTTGGTGATGATGAACTCCTTGAACTTGACCTTATCTGGGAAGCACTTTATCTTCCCTTCCATTCTAAATGACAGCTTTGCTGGATAGAGCAATTTTGGATGTAGGTCCCTGCTTTTCAAGATTTCAAATATTTCTTTCCAGCCCCTCCTTGCCTGGAAGGTCTCTTTTGAGAAATCAGCTGACAGTCTGATGGGAACTCCCTTGTAGGTGACTGTCCCTTTATCCCTTGCTGCTTCTAGAATTCTCTGCTTCATTTTAATCTTGGCTAATGTAATTACGATGTGCCTTGGTGTGTTCCTCCTTGGGTCCAACTTCTTTGGGACTCTCTGAGCTTCCTGGACGTCCTGGTAGTCTATTTCCTTTTCCAGATTGGGGAAGTTCTCCTTGATTATTTGTTCAGATAAGTTTTCCACTTGTTGCTCTTCTTCTTCCCCTTCTGGGACCCCTATAATTCAGATGTTGGGACATTTAACGATGTCCCGGAGGTTCCTAAGCCTCTGCTCATTTTTTTGAATTCTTGTTTCTTTCTCGTCTTCTGTTTGGTTGTTAGTTTCTTCCTTCTGGTCCACTCCATTGATTTCAGTCCCAGTTTTCCTTCCATCTCTATCAGTTCCCCATGCATCTTCCTTCATTTCACGGATTGTAGCCTGCATTTTTTGATCTAGTTTGTGAGCAAAATCAACCAATTCTGTGAGCATTTTGATGACCAGTGCTTTGAACTGTGCATCTGACAGGTTGGCTATCTCTTCACTGCTTAGAGGAATTGGCTCTGGGGCTTTTATTTGTTTTCCGGTTTGAGCCATTTTTGGTGGGTTTTTTTTGTTGTTGTTGTTTTGGTTTTAGTCTGGTCGCGGCTATTACGTAGTGAGGGGGTGGAGCCTTAGGTGTTCCTCAGGGCGGGGCAGCCCAGTTGCTGGGTTGTGATGCTGTATGTGGGGGTGGAGCCTGAGAGGGAGCAATGGCGCCTGCTCCGCTCTCTCCTGGATTCAGTCCCCTCCGCCACTTCCCCTCCGCCTGGACCGTCTGCGCGCTTGAATATGAGACCACCTGGTCAATCAGCCAGCCGCCTTGTGCGGCCTCACTGGGTCTGCACAGTCGCCCCCCTGTGCCCGGGGTCCGCCAGCTGCTGCCTGTAGGCCCGGGGACTGCCAGCCGCCGCCTGTGCACCTGGGAACTGCCAGCCGCTGCTGCTTGCGTTCCTGGGTCCGCACCTCCACTTTCTCCTGCCGCGACTCCGCCCCTCTTACCGGTCTGGATGAATGGTTGTTGGACTTCCGTACAGTTCAGTTTTCTATGAGTTCTGGTTGTTTTCTTGTTTCTAAATATTTGTTGTCCTTAATTTTGGTTGTGAGAGGAGGCACAGTGTGTCCACCTACGCCTCCATCTTGGCCGGAAGTCTGTTGCTCTTCTTCTTCCCCTTCTGGGACCCCTATAATTCGGATGTTGGGACGTTTAACGATGTCCCGGAGGTTCCTAAGCCTCTCCTCATTTTTTGGAATTCTTGTTTCTTCCTCGTTTTCTGTTTGGTTGTTAATTTCTTCCTTCTGGTCCACTCCATTGATTTGAGTCCCAGTTTTCCTTCCATCTCTATTGGTTCCCCATGCGTCTTCCTTCATTTCACGTATTGTAGCCTGCATTTTCTCATCTAATTTATGAGCAAAATCAACCAATTCTGTGAGCATCCTGATCACCAGGGCTTTGAACTGTGCATCTGATAGGTTGGCTGTCTCTTAGTGGCTTAGAGGAATTGACTCCGGGGTTTTCATTTTTCCTCCGGTTTGAGCCATTTTTGGTGGGGTTTTTTGTTTTGTTTTGTTTTGGTTTTAGTCTGGTCGCAGCTATTACGTATGAGGGGTGGAGCCTTAGGTGTTCCTCAGGGCGGGGCAGCCCAGTCGCTGGGTTGTGACACTTTAAGTGGGGGTGGGGTCCGAGAGGGAAGAATGGCACCTGTTCCTCTCTCTTCTGGACTCCGGTCCCTTCCGCCGCTTCCCCTTCACTTGGATTATCTGCGCACGCGTGCGCGTGCTGTTACGTAGTGAGGATGGAGCCTCAGGCGCTCCCCAGTGTGGGGCAGCCCAGTCGCTGGATTGTGATGCTGTATGTGGGGGTGGGGTCTGAGAGGGAACAATGGCTCCTGCTCTGCTCTCTCCTGGATTCAGTCCCTTCCGCCACTTCCCCTCTGCCTGGACCGTCTGCGTGCGCGAATGTGGGACCCCCGGTCAGCCAGCTGCCTTGTGCGGTCTCACTGGGTCTGCACAGTTGCCCCCCTGTGCCCGGGGTCCACCAGCTGCCGCCTGTGGGCCTGAGGACCGCCAGCCACTGCCCGTGCACCTGGGAACTGTGAGCCGCTGCTACTTGCGTTCCTGGGTCCGCACCTCCACTTTTTCCTACCACGACTCTGCCCCTCTTACCGGTCTGGATGAATGGTTGTTGGACTTCCGTACAGTTCAATTTTCTATAAGTTCTGGTTGTTTTCTTGTTTCTAAATATTTGTTGTCCTTAATTTTGGTTGTGAGAGGAGGCACAGTGTGTCCACCTACGCCTCCATCTTGGCCGGAAGTCCTCACTGTTTTCATATTTCTAAGCAATCTCCTTGATCACTGTTTAGATCTACTTAAGTAGCTGTTTCACCAGGGCTTACGTTGTACCACTCTCCAAAGTTCTTTATGTGTTTTAACTATTAATTCTCTCAACAACCCGATTTGGTAGGCACTATCAATAGCCTCATGAGAAAACTGCGGCACAGAGAGGTTAAGTAGGTGGCCCGAACACAGAGTGAAAGGCAATGGGGATTTGAACCCTGATGTTTTGGCACCTGCGTTTTTGACTTAGCAGTGCTGCGTATTATGTATTGACTTACTGTCATGGGAGACCAAGAGTACTCCCACGTCCTCCATTCTCATATCTTTCCTTCACTCGATTTTTCCTGTATAGAACACTAATTGGTGCATTTTTGTGTGCTCTCTCGGTATCTCTCAGTGTCTCTCACACTTGTGCACGGAGGCACACACACAATTTTTGAATCATTTGAAAGTACTTCAGCCTGTGTCTACAAGGAACAATGACATTTTCCCAACTGACAGTGCTATTCTCCTCCCCCCAAATCGTAGACAGTCTATATTCCAGTTTACTCAGTAGGCTCCAAAATGTCTTTTACATATTTTTTCAATCTAGGTATAATTAAAGATCACACATGATGGTTGTTTCTATTGTTCTATAATTTCCTTTAATCTAGAATAGTACCTGTGCCCTTCCTTTTTCCTCTTTCGAGCCATCATGGCCATGTGAGTTGTGTGGTTAATGTCTATAATTGGGATTATTTGGTTTTGTCCTCAAAATTTTATTCTGGTCAAATATTGTGGCAAGACTGCTACATAGGTGATAATGTGTACTTCCTGTTTCATTGCATTAGGAGTGTATAACAATTTATTATATTTAATCATTTGTTTAGGATGACTACCAGATTGCTCTAGTGTAAAAACCTTTTCTTTTTGTAATTGGTAAGAAATTTATGGGATGATATATTGAACCAATATGAATATTCTGTTCCCCAATAATCTTTTATTCAGTGATTTTTGCTTAAATCATTTATGGTTGTGGAATGGTAATATTTTAATTCCATCATTTCTCCCACATTTATTAACCAACTTTCTTCTGTAAAGAATAACTTTATCTCTTCAGTCTTTTTAAAAATTAATTCACCATAGTCTCAATTATTCTTTTTTAATTCAATGTTTTATAATCGATTACAGTCATTATTCTTTTTTTTTTTTAAATCAAATTGTTCCAAGTTTGGCCAGTAGGAGCCACTTCAATCAGATTCTTGTATCTTTTTGACATGCCCATTCATCTTGAAATGTGTCTTTGCTTTCTGACATAAAAGATGGTTCAATGTCACTTTGTACTTTCTCTGCGTGAGACCTGGAATTAGCTAATTTTCTAAGACCTCCTGGTTACTTTCTGTGGGGAGTAGTTTTATAAATAAAGACCTGGCTGTTAGGTGTGCTAATTGCAACTGGGATGTCATTGCTTCTGGCCCTTTAGATGGACAGAGGTAGAAGCTACTCCAGTTTAAGTCTAATACCACAGGTTGTCTCTTGTTCCTTATTTGTATTTCCCTTCTCTTAAGACTCTGGCTTTCCAAAAGTTGAACGTATTTTGCCTATTTGCTCTAGCATGCACAAACTCATTTCAGGATTACTATACCAATACCACTACTAACAACAAAATTATAAAGAAAAATTCAAGATTTTGTTGGAATAATTTTTGCCCTTAGAATGTATAACACAAAATGAGAATAGTCAAAGAACCTGGTTAAAAATTCACTTGCATTAATTCTTCTTTCTATGTGGTTGTGTTGTCAGTTTGATATGCCATCGAGTTCATTTGTTTATGTGGGTTTAGAGATTTAGAGTATGCCATTTATCATCATACTTGGCTGACTTTTTGAACATGCTAAGCTTTTACATGCTCAAAAGACAAAACTATATGAAAAATGATGGAGAATTCTAATTCTCATCCACATCCTTTTCATTTATTTTCCATCCACCAGCCTCTAGGTCATAGTTTTTATTAGTTTCTGGTTAATCCTTCTGTGTAGATGTGTGTGTATACATGAATATGTGTATATTAGATAGGTATTATGTATATATTTCTTACTTAACCTTCTTTTGTAAACAAAAGGTAGTATGCTATATATACTCCTCTATATTTTGCTTTTTAAACTTAAAATGTATCCTGGAAATCACTCTGTATTAGTTTATAATATTTTCCAGTTTAGCACAATACATTTTGCAGCTGTACTATACTTTATGTAACTCATTGCCTATCAGTGGGCACTTAAGTTGTTATATGTTGCAATATTGCCACAGTGAATAACCTTGGGCATATATTTGTGAAGATGTTTTCAGGGCTAGTTCCTAGAAGTGGGATTTCTCAGTAAAAGGGTAAATGCATAGTTTTCTTAGTTGTTGCCAAGCATATTTCCATAGATAAGGTACCATTTTGCACTCCCACCAGCAATATATCCAACTGCCTGCTTCTCCTGTAGTCTTGCTAACAGGGCACATGGTCGTGCTTTTCAGTTTTTGCCAACATGATAAGTGAGAGAGAGTATCCAGTGTAGTTTTAATTTTTATTTATGGGTGAAGTTGAGCATCTTTTCATATATTAACACCATTTTGTGTATTGTTTTCTGTGAACCGTTTATGTCCATTTTTCTATTGGATTTTTTAATCTTCCTTTTCCTGTATTTTTGAGATTATTTTTTATATTAGGGAGATTAGCACTTTATCTGTGAGAAACAGTGCACAGACTTTCTACCAGTTTATCTCTTGGTATTTGGCTTGGTTTACAGTGGTTTTGAAATATTAAAACAGTTTTATAGAGAAATTAATCATTTCTTTTATTGCATGTTAATGATGTTATGGTTTAAAACCTTTCTTCGCATCCTTCATATCCAGATTATAAAAGAATTCACATGTTTTCTTCCTGAAGTTTTTTTCATTTACATCACTGATCCGTTTGGTCTTTATTATGGTGTACAATGTCTATTTAGAAGGTATCCAGCTATGTAACATGAAAATAGAGACATTTATTGAAGATACAAGATACAAGAAACATTATGCACAGGACAATGATGCCTCAGTTGCCTTCAAAGTAGGCACCTTGAGACCTCACACAGTTCTGTCAATCACCATCAGCTGCCCTGTTGTATTTTCCTGAATCTCACTGATGGTCTTAAATATCTTCACTTTCAAAGGTGATTTTAGTTTGGGGAATAGCCAAAAGTCACAGGGCATCAAATCTGTGATGTAGCAGGGCTGAGCCACCTGGGTGATTTGATGTTTCACAAAAAAACTGAGCATGAGATGTGATACATGAGTGAGTGTGTTGTTGTGATGAAGCTGCTCATCACCAGTTGCCCATAGTTGTGGCCTTCTGAGTCATCTGAATAGTTTCTGTGGAGAAATGTTTAAGCTTAATGCAAAATTTGATGCAGATTTATTGTTCTACTCACTCAGTCATTTTGAATTCGACAGTCACATGCTCACTCAACAGCATCTATCCACCCCCTCCCTGCACTGACTAGTCCAGTGAATTTGTCATTGTTCACACATGCACGTTCCAGTCCAGCCTCCTTGGCTGCCAGGTTACTTTGATGTTGCACAAACAATTCTCGACATATTAACAATGGCTGGGCTTTTTCTGGACAGACCTCAGCTGGTGTGAGGTATGTGCCCATTTCTACCCTTTTCCAAATGACCATCCAATAATCACGGTATTTTTATTATCAAAAAGTCTATGTATTCCCAGCAATTTGAGATGTCACCTTTATCATGTACTATATTTCCATATACACTTGGGCCTATGCCTAGACTTTTTCATTATCTGTCTATTCATTTGCCAATGCCACAGTTATAATTATTGAGATTTTAAAGTATGTTTTAATATTGGCAGGACCAATCCTCCCTCATTACTCTTATTTTAGAGTTTTTCTGTTATTACATGCTTAATTATTCATTTAAGCTTTAGAATCAACTTGCATTAATCCAGAATAAAAATTTCCTGGCAGTTTTATTTTAATTTTGTTAAATTTATATATTATCTCTAGAAGGATTGATGTTTTTATAATATTGTTATTCTATCCAAAAACAAGGGATGTTTTTGTGATTGTTTAAGTCATTTTGTATTTTTTATAATTGGTTTGAAATTATTTTCATGTGGGTTTTGTATTTTCCTTGGTAAGTTTATTCCTAAGCACTTCATCATTTTTGTTGCTTTTGTACATAGAGGGTTTCTCTTCCATTATGTTGTTTATTGTTTGCGCACACAAACACTCACACACAGTATTTATTTTTATAGATTCATTTTGTGTTCTTATACTTCTTGAATTCTTTTATTACATATTGCAAATAGAGTTTTATTTCTTTCAAAACTTCTAATTCTATAATGACTTTTCTCTTTTTAAAGTATATTTTATTGATTATGCTATTACAGTTTTCCCAATTTTCCCCCTTTATCCCCCTCTGCCCTGCACTCCACAACCCTCGAGCATTCCTCCCCTGCTTAGTTCATGTTCATGGGTTGTACACATAAGTTCTTTGACTTTTCTGTTCTTATACCATTCTTAACCTCTCTCCATCTCTTTTATGCCTACCAATCATGCTTCGTATTCCCTGTACCTTTTACCCCCTATTCTTCCCCTCCCCCTCCCCACTGAAAACCTCCATGTGATGTCCATTTCTCTGATTCTGTTCCTGTTCTAGATGTTTGCTCAGTATTTTTTTTTAGGTTCAGTTTTTGATAGTGTGAGTTTGTTGTCATTTTAGTGTTCATAGTTTTGATCTTCTTCAATTTCTTAGATAAATCCCTTTAACATTTCATATAAGGGCTTGGTGATGATGAACTCCTTGAACCTGACCTTATCTGGGAAGCACTTTATCTGCCGTTCCATTCTAAATGACAGCTTTGCTGGATAGAGTAATCTTGGATGTAGGTCCTTGCCTTTCATGACTTCAATACTTCTTTCCAGCCCCTTCTTGCCTGTAAGGTTTCTTTTGAGAAATCAGCTGATAGTCTTATGGGCACTCCTTTGTAGGTGACTGTCTCCTTTTCTTTTGCTGCTTTCAAGATTCTCTCTTTATCTTTAATCTTGGCTAACTTAATGATGATGTACCTTGGTGTGTTCCTCCTTGGGTCCAACTTCTTTGGGATTCTCTGAGCTTCCTGGACTTCCTGGAAGTCTATTTCCTTCACCAGATTGGGGAAATTTTCCTTCATTATTTGTTCAAATAAGTTTTCAATTTCTTGCTGTTGTTGTTCTCCTTCTGGCACCCCTATAATTCAGATAGTGGAATGTTTAAAGTTTTCCCAGAGGTTCCTAAGCCTCTCTTCATTTTCTTGGATTCCTGTTTCTTCATTCTGTTCCAGTTGGATGTTTATTTCTTCCTTTTCTTCCAAGTTGTTGATTTGTGTCCTGGTTTCCTTCCTGTCACTGTTGGTTCCCTGAATATATTGCTTTATTTCACTTTGGATAGTCTTCATTTGTTCTTTCATTTTTCGACCAAGCTCGATCAGTTCTGTGAGCATCTTGATTACCAATGTTTTGAACTCCATATCAGATAGGTTGGCTATCTCCTCATTGCTTAGCTCTTTCTTTGGAGTTTTGCTCTGTTTTTCATTTGGGCCATATTTCTTTGTCTTGGCACACCTGTTAAGTTGTAGGTGGCGGGACCTTAGGTATTTGCCAGGGCAGGGCAACCCTCTTTGCTGTGTTTTGGTGCTGTCTGTGGGGGAAGGGTCAGAGAGGGAACAATGCAGTTCACCTGCTGGGCTCTAGCCCAATTTCCAACAAACTCTGGTGTGAGACTGGGAGTTCTCCCACCATGGCAACCCCTGCCATAGTCCACAGTCAGCTCTAAGTCTGTTTCCCATTCAGCCAGGTCTGCCCAGGCGGTCTGCTGCCTCTCGGGGGGTCCTTTCAACCAGCCCTGACTGCAAGGCCCATGCCTTGCCTGGGTTCTCTCTGTGGTCCTGTCCACCCATCTCCCTCCTACCGGTCTGGTTGGTCTGATTGACTGTTTCTTTAATTCCTTGGTTGTCAGAGTTCCATGAAGTTTGATTTTTCTGATACTTCTGATTGTTTATTGTTTTTAGATTGGTTGTTATCCTCCTTTTGGTTGTGTGAGGAAGTGAAGGGTTTCTACCTAAGCCTCTATCTTGGCTGGCTTCTGACTTTTCTTTATTTAAGCGTATTCATTTTATTTTCAGTGCAGTTAAATAGTAGTCCCTTGTTTCTGGTCTTAGTAAGAAGTACTTTCATTGTTTTCCTATTAGAAAATTAAGATAATGATTTAAAAGCTGATTTTATGAATATATGCATACATACATTTATCTATGTATATACCTACATGTGCATGTATATACATGTGTGTATAGATAGTATAGATATAGATACATATATGTGTATATTTAGAGAAGTATCCATGGATTCTTATTGATTATTTTTTATCAGGAATTATCAAATTTCGTTGAAGGCATTTTTTATTGTTATGGGGAAAATTGTATAATGTTTTCCTTACAGTTTGTATTAGCATGCCAAATTATATTTTGCATATATATGTACATATAGATTTTATAATACTGATTCAGCCTCACATTTCTAGAATAAATTCTACGTGGACATGATGTACTATTTTTTAACATCTTTTTGGATTCTGTGTGCTAATGTTTATTTAGTTTTTTTACATTAATTTCTTTAAAAAATCTAGGTCCATAGCTTTCTTCTTAGAGCTATGTTTTTTGGTTTAGATATCAATATTATATTTGCTTTAAGAAACAATTTGGAAGATTCCTTCTTTGTATACTCTGGGACAAATTATATAACAGGCAGGTCATCTTGTCCCTGTAAAATCATCTAGGTCTGGTCCTTTTTTATGAGATGGTTCTTTCATAAATTTCTGTATTTTGTTTGTGGAGGTAGATCTGTATTACTTTCTGTATTTACTTGTATCAATTTTAGCAAATTGTTTTCTCCTAGGAAGTTATAGATTTTAAATGAATTTGCATAGAGTTGTACCAAATATTTTTTTGATTTTTTTATGTTGATCCTTTTCATGGTTGTTTATCCCTTTTCATTTTTTTTTTTTAGTTTCTTGATAAGGCAAATTATAAAAGTATCTATTTGTTAATTCGTTAAAAAAGAAACTATTAAATAGTGGTATTTAATGTTATTTAATAACTATTAAGTAAATATTTAGTTTCTATTTTGTGTCATATGTGTTTTTACCTTTATTATTTTCTTCCTTCTGCTTTCTCTTGGTTTATTTTAGTTATTACTTTTCAGCTTTTTGATTTAGGATTTAAGTCCTTTTTTTATTCTTTTATTCTATTGGCACAATTATTTAAAGTTATAAAATTTTCCCTGATCACTGTTTTAATTGTATCCCATAGATTCTGATACAGTATTTTTATCACAGTAATTTTTAGTAATTCTGAAATTTTTATTCGTACTTTTGTCTTTGATCAATTATTGTTTAATACAGCATTGCTTTTTTCCTTTTAATTTTTAAGAGAAAAGGCCTGGACCGGAGGCGGTTCTGCGACCAGGACGGAAGCGGCTCTGTGACCAGAGGTGGCTCTGCGACCCACCGGAGGTGGCCCTGGGTCCTGAGATGGCTCTGCAACTGAACGGAGGCAGCACTGCGACTGAGGCGGCTCTGCGACCGGGTTGGAAGTGGCCCTGGGACCGGAGGCAACCCTGAAACTAGAGGAGGGGACTCTGTGGAAGACCCGGAGCTCACATCTGTGATCCTGGGTGAGGCAAAAAAAATCCTAGAACTGTGGAAAAAAACAGAGTTGGACCAAAAGAGGGGGTATTCCAACAGCTGAGACAGTGGAAGCTGTGAACACTGGGATACCTGAAGGAGACTACACCACTGAATCTCACAGGTATTCCACCACAGACGTTCACACCATAAACCCGGGTAGCCGGAACAGATCAATTTAAGAAGCTGAGGTTTACAAGAAGAGTCTCACAAACAATGAGAAGACAAAGAAATAATCCCCAAATGAAAGAAAAGGAGGAAGCCCCAAAAAGAATGCTAAATAAAACAGAGGCAACTCAACTATCAGATAAGGAGTTCAAAGAAATGGTTGTCAGGAAGCTCCATGAGCTCTCAATGAGCTACCAGAAACTACAGGGAAGCTACGATGAACTCACTGCAAACTATATCAACATGAAAAAGGAAATAGAAACTATCAAGAAGGGCCAAGAGGAAATGAAGAATACAATTTCTGAACTGAAGAACACAGTAGAAGGAACAAAAAGCAGAATCAATGAAGCAGAGGATCAAATCAGTGAGTTGGAGGACAAAGTAGAAAAAAGCAGCCAGAAAGAGCAAGAAAAGGAAAGGAGGCTCAGAAAGAATGAAGAGGGGTTAAGAGAAATGCAAGACAACATGAAACGTAATAATATCCGTATAATAGGAATACCAGAAGGAGAAGAAGAAGAGCAAGGGATAGAAAACCTATTTGAAAAAGTAATGATGGAAATTTTCCCTAATTTGATGAGAGAAAAAGTCACACAAATCCAGGAAACACAGAGAGTCCCAATCAAGAGGAACCCAAACAGGCCCACTTCAAGACACATCATCATTAAAATGGCAAACTTCCAACACAAAGAGAGAATCTTAAAGGCAGCAAGGGAGAAAAAGGAAGTAACATACAAGGGAACCCCAATAAGGTTAGCAGCTGACTTCTCAATGGAAATGCTCCAAGCCAGAAGACAATGGCAAGAAATATTCCCAAGCAATGAGAACCAAAGGCCTGCAACCAAGACTACTTTACCCAGCAAGGCTTTCAATCAAGATAGAAGGCCAAATAAGGAGCTTCCCAGACAAAAGAAGTCTCAAAGAATACACCTCTACGAAACGAGTTCTGCAACAGATATTAAAGGAACTGCTTTAAGGAAAGGAAGGAAGAGAGAGAGAGAGAGAGAGGAATACACGTATGAAAATGGCAATGAATCAGTACCTATCAATAATAACCTTAAGTGTAAATGGTTAAATGCTCCAATCAAAAGACATAGAATAGCTGAATGGATAAGAAAGTAAGACCCACACATATGCTGCCTACAAGAGACCCACCTCAGGACAAAAGACCTACACAGACTCAAAGTGAAAGGCTGTAAACAAAATTTCCAAGCAAACGGACAGAAAAAAAGGCCAGGGTAGCAATACTCATATCAGACAAAATAGACTTCAAAAGAAGAGCTATAAAGAGAGACCCAGAAAGTCACTTCATAATACTCAAGGGAAGAATCCACCAAGAAGACATAAACATGGTAAATATATATGCACTCAACATAGGAGCGCCCAAATACATCAAGAAAATCTTAGAGGACTTCAAGAAAGATATTGACAGCAAAACAATCATAGTAGGTGATTTTAACACCCCACTGTCAAAAATGGACAGATCTTCCAAACAAAATATCAACAAAGATATTGTGGCATTGAACAGTACTCTAGATGAATTGGACTTAGCTATATATATAGAGGAGCTATATATATATTCCTTCATCCCAAAGAAACTAAATACACATTTTTTTCAAATGCACATGGAACTTTTTCAAAGATAGACCACATGATAGGACACAAAACAAGCCTCAACAAATTCAAGAAAATTGAAATCATAGCAAGCATTTTCTCCAACCACAAGGGACTGAAACTAGAAACCGACTTGATGGGGAAAATCCCCAAACCATCAAAATCATGGAGATTGAATAGCATGCTATTAAACAATGAATGGGTCAAAAATGAAATTAGAAAGGAAATCAAAAAGTTTCTGGAAACAAATGAAAATGAACTGACAACAACCCAAAACTTATGGGACACAATGAAGGCAGTCCTCAGAGGGAAGTTCATAGCAATACAGGCTTACCTAAAGAAGATAGAAAGATTTCTAACAAACGACCTAACCCTATACTTACAAGAACTCGAAGAACAACAACAAAGACAGCCCAGGGCAAGTAGAAGGAAGGAAATAACCAAGATCAGAGCAGAATTAAATGACATAGAGACTAAAAGCACAATCCTAAGGATCAATGAATCCGGGAGCTGGTTCTTTGAAAAGATAAACAAAATTGACAAGCCTTTAAGCAGGCTCATCAAGAAAAAAAGAGAGAGGACTCAAATAAACACAATCAGAAATGAAAGAGGAGAGATTACGACTGACACCACAGAAATACAAAGGATTGTAAGAAATTACTATGGAGAACTGTATGCCAAGAAATTTGAAAACCTAGGTGAAATGGACAAGTTTCTAGAAAAAAATAATCTCCCAAAACTCAATGAAGAAGAAGCAGAAAGCCTGAACAGACCAATAACAGCTGATGAAATTGAAGCAGGAATCAAAAAACTCCCGACGCACAAAAGCCCCGGACCAGATGGTTTCACAGGAGAATTCTACAAAGCATTTAAGGAAGAGCTAACCCCTATCCTTCAAAGACTATTCCAAAAAATCCAAAATGATGGAAGACTCCCAAACTCTTTTTATGAAGCCAGCATCATCCTAATCCCAAAACCAGATAAAGACACAACAAAGAAAGAAAACTTCAGGCCAATATCACTGATGAACATAGACGCTAAAATTCTCAACAAAATATTGGCAAATTACATCCAACAATACATTAAAAAGATCATACACCATGACCAAGTGGGATTCATCCCAGGGATGCAAGGGTGGTTCAACATTCACAAATCAGTAAATGTAATACATCACATAAAGAAAAGCAAAGACAAAAATTACATGATCACATCAATAGATGTGGAAAAAGCATTTGATAAAGTACAACACCCATTTATGATAAAAACACTCAGCAAAGTGGGAATAGAGGGAGCATTCCTCAACATAATAAAGGCCATATATGAGAGACCTACATCCAACATCATACTCAATGGGCAAAAACTGAAATCTTTCCCACTAAGATCAGGAACAAGACAAGGTTGTCCACTTTCACCACTTCTATTCAATATAGTATTGGAAGTCTTAGCCACAGCAATTAGACAATACAAGGAAATAAAAGGCATCCAAATTGGAAAGGAGGAAACAAAACTATCATTGTTTGCAGATGACATGATAGTGTACATGGAAAACCCTATAGACTCGGCCAAAAAGCTGCTCGACATAATAAATGAATTTGGCCAAACAGCCGGATACAAAGTCAATATCCGAAAATCAAAGGCATTTTTGTATACCAACAGTGAAACAGCAGAAGCAGAAATCAAGAAAAAAATGCCATTCGATATAGCAAGAAGAAAAATACAATACCTAGGAATAAACCTAACCAAGGAGGTAAAAGAGCTGTATGCAGAAAACTACACAACACTGAAGAAAGAAATCAAGGAAGACACAAACAAATGGAAGCATATACTGTGTTCATGGATCAGAAGAATTAATATCATCAAAATGTCCATACTACCCAAAGCAATTTACAGATTCAATGCAATACCTATTAAAGTTCCAATGGCATATTTCACAGACATAGAACAAACACTTCAAAAATTTATATGGAATCATAAACGACCCCGAATAGCTGCAGTAATTTTGAGAAAGAAGAGCAAAGTAGGAGGGATCACAATACCTGATACCAAACTGTAGTACAAGGCCACTGTAATCAAAACAGCCTGGTGCTGGCTCAAGAACAGGCACATGGACCAGTGGAATAGAACAGAAAGCCCAGAAATAAACCCAAGTCTCTACAGTCAATTAATATTCGACAAAAGGGGCAGCAACATAAAATGAAGTAAAAATAGCCTCTTCAACAAGTGGTGCTGGGAGAACTGGACAGCTACATGCAAAAAAATGAAACTCGAGCACTAACTTACACCATACACAAAAATAAATTCAAGGTGGATAAAAGATTTAAATATAAGCCATGACATCATTAAAATCCTAGAGGATAACATAGGCAGGAAAATCTCAGATATTTCACGCAGCAATATTTTTACTGATATGTCCCCTAGAGCAAGGGACATAAAGGAAAGAATAAACAAATGGCATCTCATCAAAATAAAAAGCTTCTGCACAGCTAAAGAAAATAGTATTAAAATAAAAAGAGAACCAACTGTATGGGAAAACATATTTGACAATGATACCTCAGACAAGGGCTTAATCTCCAAAATATATAAAGAACTTACACGACTCTACTCTAGGAAGACAAGCAGCCCAATTAAAAAATGGGCAAAGGATTTGAACAGACACTTCTCCAAGGAGGACATACAGAGGATCCAGAGACACATGAAAAGATGCTCGATATCTCTAGCTATCAGAGAGATGCAAATTAAAACGACAATGAGATACCACTTGACACCAGTCAGAATGGCCTTCATAAACAAAGCAACAAACAGCAAGTGTTGGAGAGGTTGTGGAGAAAAGGGGACCCTAGTGCACTGTTGGTGGGAGTGCAGACTGGTACAACCACTATGGAAAACAGTATGGAATTTTCTAAGAAAACTAAAAATGGACATACCTTTTGACCCAGCAATTCCACTGCTTGGATTATATCCTAAGAACCCTGAAACACCAATCCAAAAGAACTTATGCACCCCTATGTTCATAGCAGCACAATTTACAATAGCCAAGTGCTGGAAGCAACCTAGGTACCCATCAGTTAATGAATGGTTCAAAAAACTGTGGTACATTTACACAATGGAATTCTATGCAGCAGAAAGAAAGAAGGAGCTCCTACCCTTTGCGACAGCATGGATGGAATTGGAGAGCATCATGCTAAGCGAAATAAGCCAGGCAGTGAAAGACAAATACCATATGATCTCACCTTTAACAGGAACCTAATCAACAAAACAAAGAAACAAGCATAATATAAACAAAGACACTGAATTTGAGAATAGTCTGCCAGTGACCAGAGGGGGAGGGGAGGGAATTTCAGGGGAAAAGGGGAACGGTTTAGAGCAACAAGTATGAAGGACACATGGACAAAATCTATGGGGGGTGGAAATGGGAGGAAGGTGGGGAGGGCTGGGGTGGTGGGCTGGGGGCGGGGTAAAAGACAGAAAAATGTACAATATCAACAATTTAAAAAATACTGATAAAAAAAGAGAGAAAAGGCCTTTTGGTATTTTGATTCTGTATTAATTTCTAAGTTTTTTACATTTGTATTTATGTTTACCTTTTATTATTAAATTTTTATTTGTGACTAATATGGGGTAAATTTTTGTGACTATCCATAAGCATTTGAAAAGGACTACGTTCTCTATTTTACAGTGACTATTCACCTCCCTGCTTTACTATTGGTTGCATGTGCTGGTAACTGTTTGCCAATTTAGCAATGGGAAGCACTCTGTGTAGATATGTCTCTGGTATATATATGGTTGGGTTTTACTTTGTGAGCCAATTTGAAAATCTTGAGTTTTCAATGTTATGTTTGATCTCAACTGTATTATATTATTAAATATTATATTTATGTGCTTATTATATCATAGCAAATTCTATTTATTTTTTAATAATTTGTTTTCTTTTGGTAATTAGGAGGCTTATTTCTTCGTACTCTATACTAAAAGTTTTCATAATGCTTTTAGTCTTTTTTCCTCTTATTTAGGCATCCCCTATTTTCTTTTTAGTAGCTTCAAATGATATCTGGTGACTTCTAGTTCATCTACTGGGTGACCTGAGCAAGTCACTTTATGTCACTCAAACTCACTCACGCAGTAGATGTGACTCAACCTCAACCCCCTATGCTCACAGCCAGCCTGGTTCTGAAGTGAAATTCTTTGTTGCAGAGAAAACGGTCCTGCGTCTTCTACTCCTCCCAGGGGAATCTTTCCCCTCCTCAGCATGCTGCTGCTGATCTATTAGGTGTGGGGCCAGCACCTGATGTGACACTCAAGGCCCAGAGGGGGAATCTGGATGCTTAGAGTGACCACATAGGGAGTTCGCTGGGTGGCAGAATTGGTCCCCAGCACAGCCTCTCTCTGGCCTGGAGTGGAGAAGCCACAGTCCTGGATGTGACTTCCTGGGACTCACATCCCAGCAGGGACTCAGGCTCCAGCTCTCTGGGACAGGGGAGACGTTACTACCCCTTTCTCTATTTTTATTGTTTCAAATTCTAATTGAAAACAGATGTTAAAATTTTTGGATTAGTCCTTGAACTTTTTCTCTCTGAATTCCCATGTCTTTTCCCTTATCTAAATGATTTTTCTCTATTTTTATTCCTCCAATAACTTTTAAAAAAGTCTTGTATTTTCTCTTTTGTTTTCTGAACAACGTCTTTTATCACATCCTTCACACTGCTCCTCTTGTCCTTCATTCTAGAGTTTATTAATTCAAACTCCTCAGAGATGAAACTTCTGTGCTGGGCTGGAGTGGAGAGGGAACCATTTCCTGGGATCCAGAAAAAGGGATCTGGGATCTAAATATGTCTCATTAGAATTTCAATAAATCTTTGTCCTGAACACTTTCTCATACCTCTACAGTTATCTGCAATTCCTGAGCCTTTTGGGATCCTGTAGGGTGAATCGGCTAGCTTTTGTTGCCTTTTGCACTCTGTGGGCTCTCAGATTTTACCTTTATCTACTTTTCTATGTCAATTGCCATTATCTACCTGATTTCCATCTTTCAAAAATGCATTGATATCGTGTATCTGCTATCAGTGCCTTTTCCGTGCCCTTTGTCCTTGCTGTGCCCATCTTTTCCCTTCTGTTGTGATGAATCTAATGTGGAGGAGCACAGATGAAGGATGTTGCAGCTGTGTTAAAGTGGAAACTGTCTTCTGTGCTGCCATCAAGTTTTCTTTATGTTATAATTTTGCCTTGCTCCTCAAACCTACTTTCCCTTTTTTCTGGACTAGCTACCTAAGATGTTTAAATTTGGGGGATTGTCATTTGTTGTTACCAAAATGTTTCCTACCTGGAAAATTTGGACCTTTCTCAATGAAATAAAAAATTGAGTTAATAGTGTGTCTGTGTTTGTGTTTGAGAGAGAGAGAGAGAGACGGAGGTGCACTCATGGGTGGAAGAAGTGGGAGACAAAGTGATAGAAGAGGGGTGAAAGTCAAGGGAGACCTACTGAACAAGTTTACAAATCCCAAGCAAGGCTATGACTGGGATGCTAATTTGCTTCAGTGCGTGCATGTCACTGATAGCAAGTTGTGCCTGTGACATTCTGACATGGTCTCTTAAGAAAGAGAAGGACTTAGAGGGTGCCCATGTAATTGGAAAGCCAGCTGAGATCTGAGGCAGCTGAGGACGAGGATTCACCCTTTCTCTACACAATGGCATTGGTTGAAGGTTGTATATAAGGTGGCCTTATTAAAGTGACAAGGCAATTTAATTCCTTTGTGCACAATGATTCTACTTCATTGATTTACAATGGGAAGGATATAATTTTGCTAGTGTTGGCAAAAAGCTCAAATGTCAGCCTTTTCAAATTGCCATACTTGCCTTGTTCAGGATGAATAATGAATAAGTCACCTTTTGTCTACAGTTAAATATTCTTGAATAAATACAAAGAACATAAAAGACATAAATGATTGCCTGATTTATATTTAAAATAAAGATCAACATTGTGATAAATGGTTCAAAATGCTGTGTGTGCAGCAATATGACTGTCCTGATAATTACATTATCAATGAAGGTGCAGTTGAGGTGTAGGTTGTCATTGGGCGCATACTACTTACCTGGGAAGACCTGTCAAGTAGCAGGTCCAAGGTGCTTCATGAAGGGGAACCTGGGTCCCAATGGAAGGGACTGGTCTCCTCAGACCCCTCCGTGTCCTGTGCCCCCAAAGCCAATGAAAGGCAGAAGAGCCACAAACTCTGAGACTCCTCAACATTAGGCAGTTAGGAACCTTGGTACAGGCCTATTCACACTGGGCCCTGGATGGCTTTCCCTTTGTCACCTATGAAAGGGAGTTTATAAGAAACATTGAAGGAAAGTAGGAAAGCAGAGTCATCTGTAAAATCAGTAAGCCCTTGGTCAAATAACTCTGGCATATCCACGCAATTGAATGGCAGCTGTTGGAAATGAGCAAGGTGGGGAGAACCATTCATGATGAACAAATATATCTGCATTACTCTCAAATAAATAAATCAAGATTTACTTCAATAGAAGCAATAAGATTATATTTTTATTAAAAATGTACATGCGTGTGTGTGTAGTGTTACTTAGGAAACTTTTTTCTAGTTTTCTGTAGAAACATAACCAATAGAATATGTGTGTATATTTATCTACAGTTAAATAAATATATGATATATGTCTTTAATTTACATTACAATATTATGTATATTAGAAAGAGGGGGAAAGAGAGAGCTATTTTAAGGAACTGGCTCCCATGATGCTCACATGATTATAGTGTCTGGCAAGTCGAAACTCTGCTGGGTGGGCTGGCAGGCTGGATACCCAGGGAAGAGCCCATGTGCAGCTCTAAAGTCTGTCTGGAGGCAGAATTCTCTCTTCCTTGCAAACCTCAGTCTTTTTTTCTGGAGACTTTCAGCTGATTGATGAGGGTCATAGACATTATGGAGGGTACTCTGCTTTACTCACAGTCTACTGATTTAAATCTTAAGTACATCTTGAAAAATACCTTCACAGAGATGTCCAGACTGGCTGACCTTTGACTTAACATCTGGGCAGCATGGCCTAACCAAACTGATACATGAAATTAACCATCACAGTAATGTATATGAAAATACCCTGGCTGGGTAGCTCAGTTGATTAGAGTGTTGTCCCGATAAGCCAAGTTTGTGAGTTTGATCTCTAGTCAGGATACATACAAGAAGCATCCAATGAATGCATAAATAAATGGAACAGCATATTGATCTTTCTCACTCTCTCTACAATCAATTAAAAAAAGAAAATACAACAAAATGCTTACCTGTTGATTTTTTTGTATGTTTGCATTTTGTAAATGTTTTTGCAATGAACACATTTTATTTTGCAATGAGAAATAATACAACAAAACATACTTTTATAACTCTTGAGCCCCAAGTCTATGGTGTGAAATTCACTTGACTCTTGGTATTTCCAGGTCTGGGTATTCAACAGTGATGTATTTGAGGGGTTGACATTTTCCTCTTCCTGGGACATCAGGAATCTCCTCCTCTTCCCAGCGTGTCACTGGAGACGTCAGCATGGGTGAAACTGGAAGGTTCATGGGAGGTGTTGGGAGAGGGAAGGCAGATCTGTGTTCCAGTCTCAGCACTGCCACTGAGCAGCTGCATATCCCTGGACAAATCGCTCACTTTCTGGGTGTTCATGTCCTCACATGTCCATCATAGGCTTGGGCTAAACCAGTACTTTTTACCAAAGGGGGTACTTTGGGTGTCCTAATGATGTGGGGTGGGCTGAAATGGTATATAGTGGGTTGAGTTCAGCCATGCCAGACCGCAGCTAACTCGTGAAGTAGTGTGGGAAAAAAACAGATTTTTTCTGCATCCCTCATGTCTTTTGAATATCCTGCCAGATATTCATGTAGGTGAGAACCAGTTGTTCATTATCTTAACTTAAAACTTAACCCCATCTCACATATGCACACAATGCCTTTTTGTACGCTTTTAACATACACTATTTTTTTAAAAAAGAATGCAGTTATAGTAAAATGGAGATATGCTTTGTTTGGGATTGACCAGGAGACATGCAGCGCTGCAGAACCTCTGCAGAAGCAGAGCCGCTCCCTCATGGGTGTGTCGTTGCGTGCACTGTGATTCCACACGCAGGTTCCGTGCAGGCCCTTCTTTACGCCTGTGGTGCACCTGGGTCTGGGTGCACATGTTATCAGACTCTGAATTACTTTCATTTCTTATTTATATCATAGTTACAGTATTATATATATTTGGAACTATAGCTGTAGGAGGAGACTATATTTTTAACTTTCATTTCAAGACAGTAAAGGGGCTGTTACCAAATATCATCATGAAAAAAAGGGGCATTTGGTCAGTTGGGTGGAAAACCACTGCTAGATGGTATTCCATGTCTAAAACATTATGATTCTACAATTCAGTTGTAGAACAGTTGGAAACACCTACATATTTGCCCTCAGTTTTGTTAGGAGACAATATGTATTTAACTCCTTTGTCCAGATTTGCAGTGGAGAAAGTAGAGAGAGGGTCCCCTGTCCATGGATCTGAGGTCTCCCTGCTTGTCCCTATCTGTGCTCCCAGTTCCTAGCCCAACTAAGCTCGATCACTCACTGGCACATCCAAATAGCCTCCTGACTGAGCCTCCACTTCTTCTGTTGCCTTTCTTCACTCCTCACACCGCAGTTGCACACATCTCTCCCAAATGCAAAGCTGACTACACCACCTTGGGCTCCACCCTTCAGTAATGTTCCATTGATCTTATGATAAAGATCAGCTTGTTTAATTAGGGACCACCAAGGTCTGACCCTCAGCTTGGGTCAGGTTCCCTGTTGGACACTTGCCTTTAGTTTTCCTTTTCAACTTTCAGTGAGCTAGGAACATGTCAGCTCCCAGTTTAAGAACCTTGCTGCAGGTACAGGGAAGCCTTTTCCTGTCTGCTTCCTCCCTCATCATAGTATGTTAAAGACATGAGTGTGTGCAGAAGGCAAAACCAAGGATGCAGTTTAACATTCCCTACAGGAATGCAGTTGACTGGTTCCTTGCTGATAGAATTGCACAAGCTAACAGAACTACAAGGTTCCTAGCAAACTTCTAGCCACTTACTATTTGCTGAGGTACCACCTGGCAGGGCACTGCTGTGGATCCAGGAACCTAAGTATGCTTACCTCAGCTCTGTGACTATTCTTAGAAGTGTTTCTAGAAAGCAGTTTAATCTATTTATAAAATAATGTCAACCCAGCTCCTAGGGAGGCTTAACACATTGACAAATACATTTTCATTCATGTATGATTGTTTGCTGTTACAATGCCTGGTACTATGGAGATGAATGCTTCATAAATGTAAATGAACAGTTTAAGTATTCCTTGGATACAAGGCATTGCCCAGGGTGGTCCATGCTGATGAAAAGTGAAGACACCTTGGTTTTGGAGCCTTGTACATTCTGTTTCTGGCCTGGTGACAACAGCTGCCTTCTGTGGCTTCTGTAGGAAGATGGAGACAGAAATGACAAGCAGAGGTGTCCTTGGAAAGACATTCTCTGGATTCTAAAATCTGTGTGAATTATAAGAAGGTACTTGAGTTAGGAAACAGGATCTCAAACCTAGATTGCCTTGACCTTGTTAAAACCTGATGGCTAGGCCCTACTGACTCAGCACTTCTGGGGATGATCCCCCGAATCTGCCTTTTTAACAGGATCCCAGGTGCTCCTGATGCTGCTGGTCCAGGCACTGACTGGATTAGGGAAATATTTTGGGCTGAGCTGAGATCCACTGGAGAGGTAGCTTTATAACAACTGACTTTTTCCAGAAAGTAGGAGGAGAAGGCTCTATAATCCCATGTAACATCCAGTGTACCATCCAGTGTTGAGTGACATGTGTGCCAAACACACTACATACATTCTTTCTGATCCTCAGAGCAACCGTCTAATAAGGAGTTCACAACTCACTGAATTCCTGAGAGCACAGCACTTTGGCAGAAATGATGGGTTTGCCACTCTGTGTCACCAAGGCTGGAGCACATTATGCTCCATATGGGTGGGCGACAATGGCCAGGCTGTGGTGGTCCAGAGTGAAGCTTTTCCTTCTGTCTGGTACTGGCTGGCACTCGAGTTGTCTATGGAAGAACTCCTGTGCTGAGTGCCTAGATGCAACTATGTTCACCCCAGATGGCCTCTGGGAACCTGAGCTGGAGGGTTAATGTCAAGATTGGGGCCAAGAGAAGGTGGGACCCAAGGTGGTGAGTGAGGATCTCTTGGTGTAAGTGTGGGAATTCAGAGGCCTTTGATGGCCAGGGGACCTCCACAATTGCAATTCCTGTTTGGGAGGGAAAGCTTTCTGAAGTATTGTGACATGAGTGAAGAAGAAGATACTTTACATGTGAGGCTTCTCTTCTGGCATATTCTATCTCTATAGGGCTTCTTTGGCAAAGTCAGAAGAAACTGCTGTCACCTGGGGAGTTTGTGGTCCAGGGTTGTTCTTCTGTTAAAAAATTTTCAAGTTCAGTATTAACTGTTAACTACATGTTATTTAAGAATACACACACACACACACACACATACACACAAATGTGGATATACAAATATTAAGTTAATAAAGTTGTAACATGGTTGTTAATTTTATTTCTTTTGCGTACGTGAGTCAATACGTCTCTCCTACTTTCTTTTTTGTTTGTTTTACTTTGCCTGAGATAGTTGAGGAGTTTCTGTCACTTGCAAATGAAAGATATAGGATCTTGGAGATTGCTTAATCCAATGATATTCAACACATGAGGCAGTGAGGACGAATGACGTTTCCGACTGTACATAACCTGGTGAGGGCAGGCACAAGATTTCTACCAAAGCACTGTCTCAAGCTGACTGGTGGTTTGAAAACTGTGCTCCTAGGATCCCTAAGGGTTCTTAGATCCTGGAGACAGAGAGATAAGAGGACGCCCATTGCCTGACTTGGAGGTCCAGGCCCCCCATGCCCCACCTTTAGCAGAGCAGCTCCACTCTTATGTGCTTTCTTGTTTATCTATATTCCTGGGCAGTATCTTGTGTGAAAATAGTGCCCTGGATATAAACTTTCAAACATCTAATTTCCAAGTTGGTTGGGATCAGGAACTGTGATTTGTTCTCTTGCCTAACCCCCTACCTACCCCAGGCCCCAGGACCATGTAGAATACTGTGTTAGGTGAAAAAAAAAAATCTCTCATTTGCAGACATGGGAACTCAGCTAGAGGTTTTGTAAAATACAGTGCTTCTGATCCATGCCCACCCCCCTCCCCAAAGAAAGAAAATTGGCTACTCTTAATACACCATGAATTACACTAATAAATATTATGCTATTGATTTTTAGAGGGTTGGAACAAAACAAGCTCTCAATTCTTAATCCATTAACAGATTTGTTTCCTACCATTACTTCATTGCCTGGTTTTGTGACTAAGAGGCTTAAATGAGAGGGGGTGACAGGAACCTAGAAAGGTAAACATGAAATTACTGTTTCAGTAATTTCATGGGTGAGGGGCCTGAGACACTTTCAGGTGAGCCACTGTCTCCTGCTAGCATAAGAGCCAGGGGGCCCTGCTTACATTTCAATGTGGGCCCCAGATCTAAGTTCTTAGAAGGAATTAATTTTATAGGCTATAACAAAAGTATACACATCTCATTCCTTCCCATTTCCTACTTTTCATCCACTTATTTTCTCCTTTCCTTTTTTCCCCTTTGTTTGTCATTTTGTTTATTTAATTTCTCTTGTCAGTTCAGTCCAATGGACACCAGTGGGAACTCGTTTGAGTGAAACGAGGTCAGTGTGTAAACTCTGGACACACACTGGAGGACGTACCTCAAAGATGCGTCCCACATTCAGAATCATGAACGGTGTGAGAGCAAACCCTTCTGCTCTTTCCATACAGCTAGCTGCTTTATCTTCTTTTTAAGTGATTTCTAGAACAATTGCCAACCACAAACCTTCCACTCATTCTGCTCCTGAAGTCAGCAGAACCTTACCTCTTAGAAGCAGAAGTACATGTAGCCTAGACACCCAAGGTAGCAGGCTCTGCTTTTCACTGTGTGTTGGGTTAACTCCTGGGCTGACAATCGTCTTTTGCACTGTGGCAGTGGCACTGTAGTGCGCCTTGCAGAGGCCAAAAAATAATGAGGGATGCCACCCTCCAGAACTTGATGCTATGTTGACTTGATCTGCTCCAAGTAACAAAAATGTGTTTTTGAAAAATAGAGACTTTGGGATAAAGGACACATGGACAAAAACTATGGGAGGGGGTTGGAAATGGGAGAGAGGTGGGGAGGGCTAGGGTGGTGGGTTCGGGTGAGAATAAAAGACAGAAAACTACAAGATCAACAATTAAAATAAAAATTAAAAAAATAAATTGAACAAAAAAAAATAGAGACTTTGGGGCCCTGTTCTTTTTTTTTCCTTTTCTTTTTTTTTTTTTTTTTTTAAAAAAAAACATTAATAGTGTGAAGTAATAAGAAGAGACATGGACATATGAGAGAGTTCCAGGGCGAGGGTTCCAGGGGAAGAGGTCGGGGCAACAGTTGGGCAACAGTTAGGCATCTTGGTTAATCACTTAAAAAAACCACTTAGGCTTTGAAAGATTCTTCCTTGACCTCAGGATAATCAGATGAGAGATTGGTGAGTAAATTTTAAACTGCAGAGAATGTAATCCAGGACTTGTGAGATCAGGCCTAGCAGACCTTTCCATCTCTAGAGAACCAAAGTTACTTACCCTGAATATTTCCACCTCAGGAATAGAAATATACAATATGCTTAGCACTGAATTTGTCACTGAAAAGGCTTTAGAATTTCAGAATATGCAGGTGAAACCCATGCTGTGTGAGAGATCACAATGTAAGGTATTGAAATGTCACTATACTGTAGTATGTGTGAAAATGTAGTAAGGACAGCTGACAGTAGGACAGGAACTTTCAACTATATTCTCAATGTCATCTGTGTTGCCTTGTGGCCAAGACTGATGGGAGTAGCTGGCCAGGGTCTGGGGCAAACGAGCATCCAGTCTGTGGCACAGAAGGCATGCCTCAGCCTAAGTCATGGAGGTTTCATGAAAAGAGAGGCTAGAATTGGACCAGGGCTCACCCATGGGGATGAGATAGTAGTGAAGAGTACCATTTGCATTGTTTCTGCAGAATACATACATCCTGTTTAAAACAACAAGTCCAACACCATCATGCATACAAACAATACTTTCTGCTTCTGTGGTTCCTTTCATTCCCAAATGTCAAGCTGTTGAGCTGACATCTTTCATTCTGGCCCCATCTCTGGGAGGACAGGTATTTGGCAAGAATGACATTTCTTTCACAGATGGAAAATTTGAGACATAAAGAAGTAAGGATGAATTCTGCTCATCCCTATGGCAGAATCGAAATTGGAAACAGGGCATCTAGAATCCAGGTGGACTGAATCTGTCAACCACAGTCCCCTGGGCACAGCAGAAACTGAAAAGGGTGGGATGAGTTCTAAAGAATGCAATGATGAGATCAGGGAGAAAATGGGGAAAGATGAAAGAGAAAACAAAGAGCTGATACAGCATCAGCTCTATGTGACCTTAGTTATTTCCTTATAAGTAGCTGTGATGGGAAGTGCAATGGTTAGCAATAGCCCTTCTGATAATGGCATCAACCACCAGCACATTTAGGGTGCTTCTTCACCACCAGACACTATCCTAAGCATTACTTTTTTATTATTTCATTTAATCCTCACAACCAGCCCGCGAGATGAAGTACAACAATCACTCCCACTTCCCAGTAGAGCATTAAGGAGCAGAGAGGCTAAGAAACTGTCCCACAGTCACATAGTTTAGCATTTGAATATTAGCTGTCTCTGTCATACACCCTCTACACTTCTGTGCCATGGGACTTCTGAATCAGGCTAATTAGAAAGGCACCTCCAGGTGTTCGGGCAAGTGGAGGGTCCAGGCTCTGATGCCAGTGGGGATTCTGGGTGCTGTGGCCTATCTGAGAGGAACTGGTCTCAGTGTCTTGTGGGAAATGTGTGTTTGAGGGACACAGAGAGGGTCCAATAGATCCCACCTAGAGAGGTTGGGTCCACAGGAGCCTGCCAACTGAGAGAGAGTACAGTGGTTGGGGGACTGGGGCCAACCTTGGAAGGCTCCCGAAACTCTGGGATCAGGCACCCTTCTGGGCCATGCCGTGGGTTCAGATGGATTGGTTAAGCCTTAAGGTGCCAAGGCTGAGGTGGAAGATCAGGGTTGCTGTCAGGGAGGGGCGAATCATGCCCTGTGGTCTTCATGGGTGTGGGTGGTCCTAGACGTTGTGGGTGGGTGGGGCGGTACAGTGCCCTGGGCAATTGCACTCCTCCCTTTTCCAGTATCTAGGAAATACTGTCTCTTCCTCCCTCTTCCCCTCCCCTCCCCTCCCCTCCCCTCCCCTCCCCTCCCCTCCCCTCCCCTCCCCTCCCCTCCCCTCCCCTTCCCTTCTCACCCCTTCCTTTTTTTCCTTTCTTTCTTTTTTACTCTGAGGGGTGGGATAAGGCTACAGTAAACATCAGGCAAGGCAGCCCCTCCTGGCTTTGGCACTAGCAGTTCTGGTGTTGTCAGCACCTTCAGCAAAGACCCCAGGACACACCTGAGGTGGTGTGGTGGGTGAGCCCTTGCAGAGAGCACATGAGTGGGGAATTGTGGGGCATCTCATTGAGAGGGGTGGGAAAGGCTCATCAAAGAAACTGAACAAAGATTTTAGGGAGGGCTTAAGGAAGTGCTTTGCTCTGGATTGGATACTGTCAGGAAGCAGGGATAATGTTCATAAATCTGGTCTGTGAGGAGGAAAACCCAGAGCTGGGTGGAGCTGTGACTGGTGAAACAGCAGCAGGGCCTATGTTAGCCAGGATAGGAGGATGTGTCGTCACTGTTGGGCCATGTTCGTGTTTTGTCTGGGCACAGACACGAGCACTGAGCAGTTCGGGTTCCTTCTTGACCACTGCTGGCATCTCTGACATTCTGTGCATCTGAGTATGTTCAATAGGAGAACACTCTACCACCTGGCTGCATGTGTGCCAATCCAGCTGTCAGGGCTGCCTTCCTCTGTCCTTTCTCAGAGTTTAGGGACTTATATCTGAAGATGACTACTATTGTATTCAGATGGCAGGTCTGTCTCCTGGTCCAATTCTCTCTCTCTCCTCAGACTCATTTCAGAAGTGGATTTACTGCGAAGCTATGGACATGGAAAGATTCAGTCCCCCTCCAACACCTATTCCTGATTTTGTATTTGCAATTTGGGATTCTTTTTTAAAAGAGGACTCCCCAGGTTATTTAAGCTTCAGGCCCCACCCCCTGGTTACATCCCAACAAAATCTCTGTTCCATAAACTAGGATCTGGGTCCCCTTTTCCTGCCAACAGACAGCTCTGTACTTCATGTGGGCAACCACCCTGGGAGAATCGAAATGTCAGACTCAGCCCATGGAGGTGCCTGCTCCCATGCAGAGTAAACAAGTGGCTGGACTCTTCCACCCTCTTGTCTGAGAAGCTGGGCCACTTGACTAGGTCATGTCACTTCTCTGAGCCTCCATGTTTCCCCTCAGAGATGGAGGAGGGTACTAGACAAAGGCCATGTCCATGAATCCTCTCAGCTCAGGTATCCAAGACAAACCCTTTGAGAGCTGAAGGGTTTCACTATATTTAACATTTTTGCAAGAAGTTGGTAATGATGGTGTCAACATCCCTGGGAGAAAATTCCCAGAGCAATGGGACTGTGAAGGAGTTCTTTGTCTGCTCCTCATCTTATCAAGAACATGGATCCAGAGAAGGAAAGCAGAACTTACATCTGCAGCTTATCGTTGGTGAAGCTAGAGAACCCCATCAGTCAGATCTGCTGGGTGCTGGTCTGGAGCAGTGTCCCTGCCTGCAGGGTGGGCTCACTGAGAGCCACCGAAGGGCATGCTGGCCTAATCCCATGGCTCAGAGCCTCCGTTTCAGGGCAGAACACTCTATGCTGACACATAGCCAGCCCAGAAAGAATTGTATGATAATCGCCTCATGGAATTGAACTGAAGGGAAAAAAACAAATATTGCTGGGGATATTTTGCTGAAGTGAACTGTCACAGTGTGTTCTTCGGGCTGGTCGTGGATCCTGAGTCAGAGGTCATCCTTGGGAAGCAGTCAGAGCAGTGATGGGAAGGAAAGCTTACACATGTCATGCCTGCGGGCAACACCAGCAGGTGCATATTCTGGGACTTTGGGGCATCTCTGGTCTTTGGCATTCTGCTCTGCAATCTGGAGGTGCCATGTCTTTAACTGGAGGGCTGTCATTAGAAACTAATAAAAAAAAGCTTCCCTGGTATGCCAAGAGGATCCCAGCAGCCTGCAACTATTTTCTACATGAAATGGTGAATATTTCATCAAACTAAATACATTTTGAACATTCTGATTTATTCAGATTAAATGCAAAACAAATCAATAGAAGAATTTTGTTTTATCTAAGAAAAAATGGCTTTGTCCACTGTCAAGAGTTTCTGGCTTCATTAGGTTGGGCAGAGAGCAATAAAACTCGATTTTGTCATAATGGGCTTAATGCACTTGAAGAACAATCGCAGGTTCCCAGGCCTCCTTTGTGTCTCTTTCAGCCTTTGCTATGCATGTCCTTTCTGATCCTTTGTGCACCCAGTCCTTTTTTTCCTATTTAAAAATCCCTCACCCGAATAGCCATCAAATGTGACAGCATTAAATATAAATACATCCTCCCTCAATTGTCTACAAAGCGGTGTTCAGTGACTCTGGCAGGGAAATGCAAAGCCCAGGGCACAACCTTTTACAGCCTTATTTGAAAGCACAGAGGAAAATTACTCCTGGATTCAGCTCATTTCATAAATAAGTAAAAGAAAAAATAACAAATACATTAAACAAAAATTGACTTCACCAGCCTAAGGTTTTATTCTTGGTCTCCAGGCAGAAATATTCAGAAGAACCACCTCTTCCCCATTCCTTCTAACATTCCGAATTGAAAATTGAATAGCTCTCCAGATTAGGCCCTGCCCGCTACCCTCTCTCTGGCCCCACAAAGTTTCAAGGCTATAGGGACGTGATTTGTTTCTAGAATTTGTGACAGATTGAAGAGATGGTTCTTGTCTTCCCTCTGCAATGCTCCTCCCACAGAAGCTGAGTCTGTTTCTTCATCCCTCACATCTGGGCTGCCCGTGTGGTTTACTGTGGCTAACAGAATGAGGTAGGTTTATCCTTGTCTCTGTCCTGAGCCCAGTCCTCCAGAGGTCTTGTGTCTTCCTCCCACTTCTAGAAGGCAGCTGCCACCCTGTGAACACCCCCACCTTCTCCTGCTGGAGGCTGGTAATGCCAAGCTCAGCCACCTCCCACACAGCCCTGAGCTGGCCAACCTGCAGAAGAAGTACTAGCTGATGACCACTGACCACAGATGTGTGACAGAGCCCAGGTGGATGAGATGTGCCACCCCGCTGAGCCTTGCCCAGATCGCTGACTCCATGAACCATAATCTAATGTAGATCAATAGCTGTTGTGCAAGCCACCAAGTTTGGTTTTTTATGCAGCAAAAACTGACCATTACAGGTTGCCCCCTATGTTTTCCTGGTTTATCTCAGTTCAGTGACTGTGGTATAGCTATGCTGGGTGTTAGAAATTGAAACCCTCCTGCAATAGTGGTAACAGACACTCCCTCAGGCCACCTGAGTCCCCACTCCTCTGCCACCACACCACCTGGGACCCCTGGGGCAGCTGGAGGAGTAATAACTAGTGAATCAGGGCTCTCAGGCCCCTGCTTTGTACAATGTTTCCTTTCTTTTTTAGGGTCAGTGCCCATGCCAATGGTTGTGAAGCATTTTGATCGTCCCTCCTGCTATTAGCAACTGTTGGGCTGGGAGGGCATCTGCATGGCAGCTGGCTGTGTCCGTACTTGGGCTGGCCCTCAGCTTGCCCTCTCCCAAGCCTCATCTCTTTTTTTTCTCAGGTCACGCTGACCCATAAGCAAAATAGAATGTGTGTTAAGAACTTGCAGAGGCCAGCAAGGGAAATGCCCATTTCTCTTTGGGCTGAGGCAGCTGGGCTGTGTGTGGGGGTCCCTATACCTCATGTCGCCCAGGCCAGTCTTGGCTCCAGCCTGTCACCTGTTGTGATCATTTGTATCCCCCTATATTCTCTAAACTGTCCCATTCGGGAGACAAAAGACATGGTCACCACAGAGCCCCTCAAATCCTGTGGGGCCAGAAAAAGGTGGAGGGCAGGGTTCCTTGGGAGGTTTCTTGCGCTGGGCCTGGAGTTTGAAGATCCAAGTTGGAATTAAGCTGTTGGATTGTGGTGGGAACGCTTGGTTTCCTTACCTGTGAAATGGGGACCATGCCTCAATGTCCTGTAAATTGGGTGCTGGTCTCATGTAGTAGCTGCTCAATTGCTGCTGATGGAACAAATGATACAGAGAGGAGTCTGACCTTGAGCCTGAGGTCAGGGGTTAATGTCTCTATTGATGGATAAGCAATAAGGCAAGGTAGCTGGCTGATTGGTGATGGATTATCAGGTGAAATTTAAAATTCTCAATTATCCTTCATTCAGCTTTCACTGGGCTCCCCGTCATTACGACACCAGTTTTACCCAAATTACCTTGGAGTAGCTCTGCAGGCAGGACTCAGCTATGTCTCTAACTCTGCTTTGAGGCCTTGTAGAAGCCAAACCTTTTCTGATATTCTTGAAGACACTTTCTACAATGCACGTTTGTTTCAGGCCATCACTTACCACAGCGTTCTTTTGAACCGACTTCTCCTTTGCCTTTTATCCCCTTTTTCCTCTAGAATATTCCTCTCATTGACAGCTATTTTTTTCTACATTGTGAAGAGGCTTTGTGCTTCTGCCATTTAACTCTCTCTAACAGCTTTGCCTCCCCATTTAAAAACCTTCAGCAAAATTTATTTCCTTTCTTTGATTTGGATACACAGGAGCATTTCTAGTACTTTCTTTCTAAGCTCTGTGTGTGTCTCTGTGTGTGTGTGTGTGTGATGAAAATGAACTTGGCATCAACACTTTGTTTAGCTATTCCTATGTTAGCTGACCATTAAGTCATGTTTTTTTTTAATTGTAAACCTGACTCAGAAGGGTGATTTTGACTTTTGCAGTGATATTTTGATTTCTCTAAGAGAAAAGATGTTTTTATTAGTGAGGGCTGCATTCTCCTATGCTTAATGGGTTCTACATACACCTTCTCCATTAAGAGATCATCATACTGTGTTCTCTTCTGTCTGACCCCTCTCCTTGGCCCTCAGTCTTCATGAGCTTCCTAATCTTTCTCTGATGTTTCACTCCCCACATCCTTGCTCCATGCTCTTGTCCCATGCCAATGTTTTCTAATATCAACACTTTGTCTCTTCTTTCCAAATACTGATTCTTCTGTTTCCCTGGTTTTTATACTTTCTCTAGGCTTTTTCTATCTTTATTTATGTTTCTTAGTAAAAGAAAATACCTATAGTTGTTCTTGCTGTACTGGCTGATTATTTTCAGAATGAATTTGTGTTCAGATATAAAGAGATTCTGAACTCAGATGTGACCCACAGGGCTAGAAGTATCCAAAATGAGGACACATTAGCAGGCCTGTGGCATTCCACATCTCTGGAGGATGGGAAGTTCCTCTGATAATATGGACCACACACTGCTTCTTCCATGTGAAATGCTTAAGGGTGAGTAGAGTCTGCACTCAAACTGCTCTCCTTGAAGTAGGTAAAAAAAAATAGATAACATGCTGAGTAACAGTTCTGGGACTCTGTCCCTGGGACAGGGGAAATGTGAGCCATCAGGGGACCACAGGAGATCATTTCACTGTTGAGAACACCTGGCTTGTGGGTGTGAAAAGGCCACAGGATACAGATTCAAGGCCAGTTTTGTCTGCATCTAATGCCTCTGCCCCCATCCACCATGCTTTGAGAAAATGTGCACCTGACTGGCCAGTCTGGGGCCTGTTTTTATAGTTGAAGCAGATTAACCTGGCTTGAAGCACAAACCAGATGCCCAAATCAAAGAGAATGGCCTGTGTTTCATTCCCCCTCCAACCCCTGCCTGCCCCCCCTCCCCCCCCCCGAAGCCTGTGATCATCTCTCAACAGCTTGACCTGACTTTAGCTTTCCCCAGACTGCTGCCTCTCAGCCATCAGGGCCTCCTATCCTCTATCCTGACTGAATGCCTTTTTCATCCTTGTGTGGCTGGCCCCTCTGCTGACCTGGCTGTCCATCCCAGCAGGGCCCATGGAGCACCTTGTGTAGCTCTCTCCCATTCAGTCTGGGCCCTCAGGATGCACTCTCAAGAACCCTGTGGGTATCACTAGGCCCAGAGCAGGATACAGGCACAGACTGTGTAGGGCCATAACTCCAGTAAGACTTTATGGGGCACACACCTGGGAGAACAGTGGAGAAAATGTTTGAAGTCACAGGATTTCATCTCCAGTGCCATTCAGCTCATCATATTGTGGAGTATCCCTTAGTTGGCACAGTTCAAATACGTATAAAGGCACCTTAGGCAGTGCCAAGTCCAGAGGGAGTGTGGGTTCTGGTGAGACTCAGTGAAGGTTTTGGTCTGTGGCTCTGGGTTCCCACGCTTACCAGACAGAGGCCTCGATGAGACTGAACTTGACTCTTGTCTTGTCCACTTGAAGTGAGAGTGTTATGCAAAGCACCTATAGCTTTTGAGGGATGGGGGGCTGGGCCTTCGTTGAGCTGCTAGGCCAGGAAGTTGGTCTCCACACTTGCTGTTCATTAGCACATAGACGTGCAATCAGCCTTCTGGTGCAGGTCAGGAAGAAGGAGACCTGAGGCCCCTGCCTCCCGCTAGTCTCTGGAGGCTGCTGAGCATTGCTGCATGGAACCTCAGTAGTGTGAGGAGCCACCTTGGTCAGGTAGTTCCCAGCAAACACAGAGGTAATGGAAGGAACTGAGGAGGAGAAAGAGATGTGAAGTAATACTTGAAGCTAAATCTGGCTGTGGGGTCCAGTGGGCTAGGGGAGCACCGACACCTGGGAGGAATTTCCAAGCCAGAGTCCGAGCTACATACAGCAGGTTGCTGGGTGACTTTCCTGGGAATCCCATAGCAGCCACTTATCAGCAGCATAACTCACTCTTTGCACCCAGACTCTTATCTGTAAAATAAGGGCTATACCCACTCCCCAGTGTTGTTGTGAGAGTAATGAGATAAGACGTGTAAAGCACTTACAACACCGCATAGCACACATATCATGGTTAATTTTACGTGTCTATCTGACTGGGCCAAAGGGTGACCAGATGTCCAGTTAGACAATATTCTGGGTGTGTCTGTGAGGGAGTTTATAGATAAGACTAGCATTTGAATTTTTAGACTGATTAAAGTGGATTGCTCTTCCCAACAGCGGTAAGCCTCCTCTAATCTGTAGAGGGCCTGAAGAGCAAAAGGAGGAAGAAGGCTAATTCTCTCTCTGCCTGGCTATTGATCAGGGACATTATCTTCTTCAGCCCACAGCACTCCTGGTCTCAGGCCTTCAGACCCAGACTGGAATCTGTACCATTGGCCTTCGGGCTGTTAGGCCTTCTAAATCTCACCAGCCTTCCTGGGTCTCTAGCCTGCCGATGACAGATGGTGGGACTTCTCAGCCTCCATAATTGTGTGAGCTAATACCTTATAATAAATCTCAGTGTTATCTATATCCTTTTAGTTCTGAAGAACCTTGACTAGTGCACTATAGGACTCTCCCTATAATACTGGTGAAGTTTACAATTTTGTGAGTACTTGGCATTAACTCCAGCTCTCCTGTAATGTCCACACACCTCCGCTCCATATTGACCCATACAGGACAGATAACAATAAGATGAGGGTGTGTTAGCTAATATTTGCATTTGGAGGGGCCTCTAGATCTCATGTTCTGACCACAGAGGCCTGTCCTCATCCTCATGCCTTTGGGTATAAACTGGAAGAGAGAGGAGCATGAGATGGGACACAGGTAACCAGTCCTGAGCCAGCCATACTGGATCTGGAGGTGTTGGTGGGACAGGGTGTGTTACCCAGGAAAGAACAGGCAGTGAGAAGAATCCCCCTTCCAAGGCAAAGTGGCTTCAACCCCAACTTACACACTTGAGCTACTTCTTTTCTTCATGTCAACCTCATGTTAGTAAAAACCTTAAGTTAGGCCAGCCTTGTTGGGATGCTCAGAGAGGCCCACAAACTTACTATGTGCTTGGGCAATATTCCAAGGGCATGGGCTCAGCTATGGGCCTAGGTGTGGTAGACTAGAAAGTGTACTTGGTCTTTGCTCCAGTTTTTGGTACAGGGCTCTTAAAGCATTAGGAATTTCCTGAGCGATAGGAGTGTCTTTTATTATTCATAATGAGCCCCTCTGTGTCTCTAGGAGGGGCTCCAGGGGGGGCTCATTATTGTTTCATCTGTGGATGGTTCCCTCTTTCTCTCTCTCTCTCTAAGGCTCTGAGCCTAAAACTTAGCCCATCAATGAAGTAATAGCACTGGGTCAAGTTCAAAAGATTCTTGTCAAAATTCAGAAGGATTTTAAATTAACGTTTCCTAAATTTATACTCTGTGTTGAATCTGGTCCATTTTCTGACTGTTTTGTATATGTAAATAGAGGCTAATGTGGCTCATACCCATCTGGATTCTAATTTGTGGATGTGCATTTATTGTAAGAGCTTGTGAGCCAACAACTGGAGGACAGATTCTCTCTTTGCCTAATTGGAAGAGGGAGAAAAAGAGAATAGAGAGAAGTAAGTACATAATCAAATTATAGACTTAAATTGTCTAGAATATAAATTTGAAACACAGTGTATTAAGACTGGGTGGCTTAAATAATAGACATTTATTTCTCACAGTGTTGGAGGCTGGATGTCCAAATCAAGGTGCTGGCAGGGTTGGTGTCTAGTGGGGGCTCTCTCCTTGCTTGTTGACGGCTATCTTCTTGCTGAGTCCTCACACGGCCTTTTCTCAGTATATTTATGGCAGGGCTGTCAAACTCATTTTCACCGGGGGCCACATCAGCCTTGCGGTTGCCTTCAAAGGGCTGAATGTAATTTTAGGACTATAAACGTAACTACTCCTTAACTAGGGGCAAGGAGCTTGGTGCTGCCACAGGGTAGAAACAAGGTGCTGGGCTGGATAAAACAAGGTGGAGGGCTGGATTCGACCTGCGGGCCTTGTGTTTGCAACCTGTGATTTACGCAAAGAGAACGATAGCTTTCTCTGTCTCTTCCTCTCCCTATAGAAACACCAATTCTATCCGATCAGGGACCTACCCTTAGGACCTTATTTAACCTTAAACCGCTCCTAAGGACCTATCATCTTTAGATACAATCACATTGGGCGTTAGGGCTTTAACGTATGCACTTTGGGGAGAAACTGTTCAATACATAGCAAATGACCTTAAGTCAAAAAAAGAATCAAGTTGATCTTCATTATTCATGGGTTCTGTATCTGCAAATTTGCCTACTTTCTAAAATTTATTTGTACCCCCATGTCCTAGTTGTAGAGCTCTCAAGGTCACTTGTGGACATGCACAGTGTGTGTAGTGAAAAAATCTGAGTCCATCATCCCGAAAGTTCCTGGCTGAGGTGGAACAAGACAATACCTTCCCTTCTTGTTTCAGTTCTAGTACAATAAGCACTTGCCCTTTTCACAGTCTTAGTGCAACACTGTCCAAATTTTTGTGCTTTTTTTTTTATGGGTGATTTTGCTGTTTAAAATGGTCCCAAGCATAGTTCTGAAGTGCTGTGTGGTGTTCCTAAGTCAAAGAAGCTGTGATGTGTCTCATGGAGAAAATGTGTGTGTTAGATAAGCTGCTTTTGGGCATGAGTTATAGTGCTGTTACTGAGTTCAATGTTAATGAATCAGCACTGTATATTAAACAGAAACATGTAAAACAAGGATATGATGTGATTGGTTGATGAACATGTTGTGACCGGAGGCTCGCAGGAACCTAAACTTCTATTTCCCCAGGGACTATGGTCAGGATTTGCTAATGTATTGATCATGGTGGCTTTATAGAACACAACTACATTGAATATTCTACTGTGGAATAGATTGTATATTTTTAATTGAACAGGCTGTGTGTGCAGAATGCCGAGAAACCCAAAGAAAGGTGCAACATGCATTAGTTATTTGGCTTTTTGACATTGTCAACGTACAATGCTAGTGGTTGCAACATAGTGGCTGCTCTGGAGCAATGAAGGGGGTGGGGTGGGGTGGGGGGAGTTATGAAAAATGATAATAACAAACAACTGAAGATCTCCGTTTCCTACTGAATAGTGAAGCTCAGATCATTCAACTGGCAGCAAAGTGCAGAACACCAGCATTTGACTAATGAATTCAATACCCCTAAAAAAATGTCATAGCCAGCTGGGGTAGTTTGCCTTTTATTGGTTTATTTTAACATATAAATACTGCTTTGCCAATACAACATCACATTGCATATTCTTCAGTTATAAATCCCAATTATGCCATAAGTATAAGCAAGTAGAGGAATTCATCTCTTGGCTAATAAATAGATTTTAATAACATCCTTTCAGTTTTGGTTGGTTCAGCCCTCCCTGAGGTACCTCTGTGATCAAGGCCATTGGCTGGGGTACCTGGAACACCAAGTTATTACACAGTAGACTTTATTTGCATAATATCAAGTGCAGGTTTCTTTGGCAACCCTGCTAGCTTAGCCATTATTGCTCAAATTTTAATGAAAAGACAAGTGCTGTGCATGTGGAGAAAGCCATTTTAGCAACAACTACCTGTATCATTTAAACATTTACCCCCAAACTGTTCTTGTGGGCAATTGAGTTCTTGCAAACTTATAGCTTCCTTGGGGAATGAAAACAAACCAGCTAACAGACCCACACACTCCAGGCCAGCCTCAGGACAGTCCAGGTGTGAGGCAAGCAGGTCTGGGCCTCAGGGACACCAGGCTATTACTCACAGCTGCAGATTTTTCCCATTTAAATTGTGAAGATGAAAAAAATTCTAGCGGGAAGCGCAATATTCTCCTCCACAGAGCTCAAATCAAGCCTGGCCCAACATGTCAATAGCGAGTTAAGCCCTGATCATGGACACTCTCCCAGCCTCAGCCCCGGCTGTGACAGTGTGCACACGATAATGCCTGTATGAACTTTGTCCCTGGGTGTGTGTTTTGGAGTGTGCCAGGGTGACATTCAGCCTCTACATTTATTTTTATGATAATTCCGAGTAAATTGTGGTGCAATAAACTCTTCAAGCCTGTCTTTCTTGTGAAAGCCATGAATCAATCAGCTGTGGGCTTTTTTGGGGGCCTTTCAATGTATAGTGATCATTTAGATTTGACGTGCATTGTGAGACCTGAGCTTGCCTCCTCTCTCTGGTCTGTCATTAATTCCAGCCTTTGCTATTCTGAAGTACAGTGAAGGATGGCTGAGAAATCATTGCCCTCTTCAGCTCTGTTATTGCACAAAATAGCAGCGCAATAATTTTTTGTCAATGTTTTACTCTAAAAGCTTTCTACGTCAGTTTTGAAAAGGAAGCAATAAAGCCCATTCAATGGTATGAATAAAAATCCTTTGAGGGTTAGGAGCAGAGCTTCTTTTCTTCAGCTGGTAATCAAATTGGAGCTAAAATGAAATTGAGTTTTCTTATGAAAATAGCCTTTGTTGCTGGGAAGGCTGGTAATTCATAAACAATAACCTGCTCTTTTGTGTGGATAATAATATATTCATGTTCTTTCAATAGGGTAAAAGCCAGACCTAGTGCATTATGGTACAGTAAAAATAGCAGAAGGAGCTGGCTGGAATGATCTTGAAGAAGAAATGTAGCGGTCGGTGACTTCAGCTTTCAGCATCCCTCTGAAATGCTACTTTGCTTGATTTGTGCGCAGGTTTTAGTTGTTGATTTGTTGCTGCCATACAATGTTTGGTTAATTGGTCTCCAGCTGTGCTCATCACGGCCACGGCTGCTGCGGCTGCTACAGACCGAGCCTGCTGCCACAGGACGTTCGCAATTCGCAGGAGCTGGCTCTCAGCACCCACGAGGACTGGAGTCCCAGAGCCCTGGACCAGACAGACAGGCAGCTGGATGTGGGCACGGGAGGTAGGCTGCAGGAGGAGGAGGGCATCCCTGGGCTCCATGGGAAGAGGGTGAATGTTGGGGGGACAATTTGCTGTGCCTTTTCACTGAGTGCTGGGAGGTGTGGAGGGAGAGTGTCTGGTTGTCTGAACTGGGGTGACTTCCAACTGGGTCACAGGTGAGGCCAGGGTGGTTCTGTTGCTGAGATGGTGCGGGACCTTTTTGAGGGAGACTGGGGGCATGTCTGCTGGCCTCTGGGGCTACGCTCAGAGTCCTTGAGGACCTGGTGGAACCTGAGTGCAGAGCAGTGTGTGACCTGGGGGGAAAACGACTGTTTCTTCCAGTGAGATCTGTGTTTGCCGAACTCAGCTTGGAAGCCCCTGCGCAGGAGGAACGTGCTGTTGGGATTTAGGTGGGGTTGGATTGCCACGCACAGACTCATCACTGACTGTTGCTGCTTGGGCAACAGTGACTTTTGTTCTCTCTCTCAAGTTGGTAAAAGTTGGGTTCTGGTGATTGCAAAAATGTGTGCAAGCCCGATCTTTATGTTGAATTATGAAAATAGCCATGGTGTTCTTGGACCCAGATTTAGAGGACCGGGCCAGTCAGATAAAAGAGGTCATTTTCTATTACCATTTAACACAGAGCTATAATGAAGCATCAACTTGACCATTGAAGTTCCTTCTGATAAAGTGCTTTAGCTGTTCATTTGGGAATCATTTTTGGTTGCCTTTTAAGTTCCAGTTTCTTGGATCTGAAAATAATTCAATGGACTAACAGAAAAGAAAAGAGGAAAAAACCCTCGAATGCTGAGAATTGTACAGTGTGGTGTGGGCAGTTTAACACTGGTCAGAATAATGTCATTCTTGCTGTATTTTGACTGTTTGGCGGACAATGGTCCTTTTATACCCACTGTAGTTTCACTCTGGGTTACGTTTTTTTGTGAGGGTCCGAGGAAATAATGGCTATTTTTCTGACTTAGCTTCAAGGTTCTGCAAACTTGATTTTGGTTCAGAAGTGAAGAATGGAGAAATTGAAATGAATACCACAGGATGCAGTTTTAAACTATGAAACTTTGACTGTTTCAAAGAACCTGAATCAATAAACAGCAAGCCTACCCCGTGGAAACAATTAGAAAACAGAAAATGAGAGAATAGCAGAGTGTTTATTTGCACTCAGATGTGGCAGGGATGTGTGCTAGGTTTACTGCTGGCTAACAGGTATTTTTGTGTTGTTTGGGTATTTAAACAATGAAATTATGTGCTTAACAAAAGGAACTTTTAAAGGCACAGTGGAAATTGACAGTTGTGGTAATATATGCCATTATCCAATTAGTTTACACGAGTGTATGTTTCTATGCTTTACTTAACACACCTCTGTGTGTTTTCAACTCCAACAAATATGACTTTCATTGAAGTCTTTCAGAATGAGAATTCTAATTGTATATATTATACTCTGCTGCAGTTAGTCTTCTGTGCTTTTCAGAATCTTGAGTACCTTAATCAATTTTGATTTTTAAATCTATTTATCATTCATTTTTTGGGGAAAGAAGCCAGGATTCTTTTGGCTTTCATTATACACTTTGTTAGAAACCCCCTGACAATTTCCTCTTACTTTCTCCCGCTGGCAGAGCTGCATTGCATGGCGGCTTTATTCTTATGCTAAAGTTGAATCCCTGTGAAAGAGAAGATTGCTAATTGTCAAAGAATTACCTTTCAGCTTTATGTAAAGGAAACGACAAAGAAAAGTTCATGGGGGTATTTTTACTATGGAAGAAATGATGAAGAAATATAGTTTATTCATTATGGAAACCATTGATCAAGTATCACAGCTTGTTTTCAACTTGAAAATTATAATTTTCTTCATTTTAACATTTGGTGATCTTGATGAAAAGTTGTCCTTTTAATAATTCCTGTTTTAACATGCAGTGGCTTTGCTTTTTTACACCTGACACATATGTGGCAAGGAGAAGGGAAGGGTAACCAGTTTCTGTTGGGTGGTTTGGGGGATCCGACAATGCCAGGAGGGGAGCCTAGTCAGCGGGTAGGTGTCTGAAAAGGAGAATGTTGGTGTGTGGGACTCTGGTCTTGTGTCCGATTTTTCTCTCCAGTTATTTAAAAAGAGAAAAGTTGCTTATGACCAAGTGCGTTTTTTTCCTGCATTCCATCTTTCAGCAGTGAGTGATAGTTTCCACAGTGGTCCCGACACAGCCCCTTACATCTTCCCCAGAGCATGAGAGGCAGGCTGCACTGAGGACCATGGTGGACATTCCACCCAAGCAGCCTTCAGACTGGAATCAAAGACTGGATGTCACCATGGAGGGCGAGTCTCCAACCAGACAGGTTGGATGCATAGTTGTCTATAAAATTTGTAACAGCAGAGGGGAGAATGTAAAGGTGTCCTCTCCCCTTCTCTACTGACCACCAAGGTCAGTTCTTTCACTCCCCAGCTGTGTGCTATACCCACATCCTATCCTTGCTCTGGTTTCATCCTTGGTCTAGGAACAAGGAAACTCTTGTTCTCCTACTGAGGCCCCCATGGCAGTCTCACACCCAAGAGATGAGTGTCCATCTCTGTTGGAAGAGGAGCCATTTTTTCCCCTTGGGGATTTGGATCTCCCAGGGCAGATGGGGTGAGAAAAATGAGTGGCTCAAGGATTCAGATGGCAGACACACGGACAAGGCAGGGTCTTAATCTAGAGCTTTCTCAGGTGAGGCACAGAAACCTGCCTTGGTAAACCTTCCAACTGCTCATTGGGGTCACTGCTCTAGATTCTGCCAACTCTTCTAGAACTGTGCCAGCATCAAAGCAGCATCATGCTCATTTCATTTTGAATGGTGACACCAAATCTTTGGTCTCCAACCTGGAGGCCCATTAGGGCTGAGTGTCCACCACCACCTCAAGGCTCCTTCTCATGCTCTGGGGCCACCTGCTGTTGAGACCAGTATGGGTGGCAGTAGCTTCTTTGGTTTCTATGAAGAGAGGGAGGCTGACCCTCCACCATGGCAAGATTGCTCCATGGAACGTAGGCAGTCACTTGCCTCTCCCGCTGCACAGGTGACGTAGATCAGCGCTGAGAGATTGAGTAAGTGCTTCTCTAATGATCTTTACTTTAAAAGTAGAACTGACTATCAAGGTGGAGGGCACAGGAATAATGAAAAGGGGGTAAAAACCCATGGAGGAAAACATTGAAGTGTTCCACTGTGACTTGTCTCACGTTAGTAATGTTGCCTACCACGAGGTGAACTAAACTTGTAAATGCACGGGCAAATGATGGGAATTTGCACTAAGGTGAATGTCAATGAAGTCTAAAGGTGCTTTACTATTTATTTTTATGGACCTCTATTCTCCCACTAACATCATTTAAACCTTTTAATACTTGATTAACCTTGATTTTTGGTTATGTTGGACAGAGTAGGTTTTCTACAAGACAGGGAAGTGTATTATGTATGTAATAAAATGCTTGAATGCATATTTTTATTTTTTTAAGGAATCAGAATGTAGATTAAAACTAATGATGACTTTTGATCATTAGAAAAAGGTTATATATAAAAACCGGGTACAATGTAGGCAGCTTTTTAAACACTAACAGCCAATGTCAACAATTTCAAAAAATATTATGCAAATAATTTGTCAAAAATTGAATTCCTTTTCTTCCCTCCTTCCCTCCCTCCTTCCTCCCTCCCTCCCTTTCTTTATTTCTTCCTTCCTCCCTCTCTCCTTGTTCTTTCTTTCTTTCTTTCTTTCTTTCTTTCTTTCTTTCTTTCTTTCTTTCTTTTTCTTTCCTTCCTTCCTTCCTTCCTTCCTTCCTTCCTTCCTTCCTTCCTTCCTTCTTTCTTTCTTCTTTCCTCTTTTTAATTGGCACTACTCAACCTTATCCTCTCTGAAACTTTAAGGGCTTAGGTTAAATGCTTTTCCACTGTCCTATGCAAATCACATCGCTAAAGGTCAAAGATCTGGTACAAAGCCTGTTATGATGATGATTTCTTTGTGCTATTGAAAATTAAGAGCTTATTTACAGATAATTGCTTCTTGTACACTGCCAGCACATAAGATTTACAAGCCCCACTTTATGTTGTATTCTCATCCAAGCACATATTTCATAAACCTAGTGGCTGAATCTTCCTCCAGCTACTTCTGAAAAATTGCTGGTTACTGAAAGACAAACCTGAAATATGCAATCATCTACTCTACCCAGTTTTAGTTTTGCCTCAGTGTACACTTCTGAGGATGGCATCTATCAGGTACCTGGAATGTTTTTATCTAAAAAATGAAAAAAAAAATGACCCTGACATTCTTTTGAAGATATTGGATAAATTTTCCAAATATTATTTCTCTTGTTTTTGAAAAGGTAAAGCAATGTTTTTGGATATAATTGTTATATCAAAATTTCTGGTGCTGGGTATGAAGCATTCAGTTAGAGAATTTTTATGTCACTCTAGAAATATCTAGTGTGTATTTCCAAACATAAAGAACATTTATTTGCTACATCACAGTTTTGAGTGTCCTTTAGAATTGATGTTTAAGAACTTATAAGTGTGCTTATTTATGGACACAATGTTTGTTATTACTAGAGTTAATTTTAATTCTTTTCTCAGTATTAACTTATATGGCAAGTATCTTTAATTTTAAAGAATGTGTGTAAGAGAACATTTTATGACGTGTCATCTATCTAGTTGGACTTATTGGTTTTATTTAAATTATGGTAATTGAGTTCTGCTAGAAAACATTTTTTGCTTAACCTACAATAGATTTGACGTAGAGATTTGAAAATGTATGTTTAAAGGAAAAAATAATTAACTGAGGAAAATCTAACAGTGCCCTCAATTAACAACACTGAACATTAACTATGCAGTCTGTCAGTATGAGTGTCCCTTCACCATGGGTCATTTTAATTCTTTAAAAAATAAAAAAATAGTTTATCACCTTTGCATGTAAATTGATAATTTTCCTTCTTTTGGGTTTGTTTATTATTTGAAACCACTCATCTTTTCCATTCCTGACATTAGCTGCTGCTCTCGCCTTATGACCTTTAGCTGAAAATAAAGGAGTTACTTGCACTGGTCCCTGGGGTCATTTAAATTCTCACAATTCTTGTTTTCAATGAACACACACCCAGCACTTAAACAGCCACACTTCAAAGCAGGCAGAGTTCCATTCTCAGCCCTTAATATGTGTGGTGCCAGAGCTCGAGTACAAATGGAGGCCCACATATTACATGTCTTGATATTTCAGTTACATATGAAGCTGACAAACGTAGCTTCTGTCTCCTACCTTGATGAAAGAGCCTTCATGATAACCTGAAGGCCTGGTATAAATGTGGAACTCAAACCTTCGGGAACTTGGCACAGGAACCTAGTAGGTTCAGGCAAATTGGCTGCAGAGCCATAGCCAATCACTCCATTCTTGCCCTGCAAATCTCAGCTATGTCTGTAACCCACAAGCAGCTTTGTCTTAATCCCTCTTTGGGAATATGAGTCAAGGAAATGGTCTGCGCAGGCCCAGGAAGGGAGCTTGAGTCCATTTGCCCAGGGAATTCTGAGGTTCTGGCAGCCCTAGTGTAGTATGAGGGTCCAGTCTGAGTGAGCATTTTCTCTTGGCCCCTCACTGTCCAATGGGGTGGGGTTGACTGCAAGGGGGTGGTGATTGGAGCAGGAACCAAACTCTTCTTGGTCTAAACATAATCAGTGATCTCCTTAGCTGTGTCATTCTGTGGCAAATGGATCAGAATATAAAACTGGGCTGTATCTCTCTTGGTCTACGAAGTTTTAATATTATGGCTATTTACCTCTTGATAAGTACTATTTTTTTAAGGCTGTTTGTTTTTAAAATGGTATTTATTTCATTTAGCAAACATGGACTTTGTTGAGCCTTAAGTAGATGCTGGAATTTAAGCATAACACTGCCCACAGAGAGTGGACATCCCTTCAGTTGGTAGCAGGAATGACTTACAGGGGAACAATGGGCCTCAGGACCCGGCGTCCAACTGTCTGGGTACCCCTTTTCTCTGTCACTTTCTCTCTCTGACTCTGGCTTTACACATCTATGAAGCAGGGGAGACAATAAAATCTAACTCATAGTCTTGTGCTAAGGTTTAAATGAACTAATATATCCAAAGTGCTTACAATTACAGTTAGTACATGATAAGCTTTTATTAAATGTTGGCTGTCATTATTGCTGTATCTCATTGATTCTAACATTAACATTTAAAAATTTTAATATTTTTGAAATCAGGATGTCTCTACTGTAATAGCTTGGATTTGCTGAAATATGGTTAATCAATCTGATTAACTCTTTGACAATGAATGAATTCCCTAATCTGAGAATTAGTTGGATTTCTGAGAAGGGAAAGATATCTGAATTAATTATTGTCGAAAATCTGCCTTCCAAAATCCATTTCCATGAAATGTTCAGGTAAAGAGAAACCATGGAGTATTTAGATTTACTTACGATGGTCAAATCATTAAAACTGAGATATTGAACAAGCAGCATCTTGAAGCAAAAAGCTGCACAATCATCGCCAGAGCATTTCATGTTCAAGAAGACACAGATTACTCTATTTTGGAAGGGACAAAACATTTTGTCTTCTGTCCTAGGCACAAACTGAGTTTACAAGCAGAAGATAATTGACTTGAAATCTTTCACACTTCTCTTGGAAGGAGATCAATTATATTCATGATGTAGCATTACAAACAAAGCAAAAGTTCTCTCAGAATCCTAACTTCACCTTTCCCATTCATTACAAACACATGGACAGCCCACGCCAGATGTCTAGCGTAGCTTCCATTGTCCACCTCGTCTTATTTTAGGGCACAGTGCTGTTGAGTGCTACCGACTATACTCACCCATGTGCTAAATTCCTTCAAAGTGGCACCCTAATGACCCACGTGTTCTTCTCTGACTAAAATTGCAGCATTCACACTTTCCACAGCTTGTCTGGTTTCTGCTCCTGCTGCCCTGGCACAATCAGAGAACCTGGTTCCTTCTCTCCAAAGAGCCAGGTTTTGTTCCTGAGGAGGCTTCAAAAAAAGGTTTCTGCAGAAAACAAATAGGTGCTCTGTGGCTAGTACCCAAGAAAAGAGAATGTTGTCATCTTATTAATTTTGAGGGACTATGTGCATGGCCTGCAATGCTGGACAGACCACAGGGGATTGCCCTCATTGGAGTGGTATTGGACACGAAGGGTGGAGGTTGAAGAGACCCAGGTCTCTCAGATATTGGGAAGGTCACCTGGAGGACATGAGGAAGCCAGATTCCTCCAACTCTTTCTTGCGTGCCAGGCTTTCCATGTACCCTGTTTTCTAAACTCTTACTATAAGTATTTAGAAAATTTCAGGGTCACCTGGATAGGAAAGGAAGCCTTAGAGGGGCACTGACATTAATACTGATTGAGAAGGGCAATCTAGAGCTGTGGTCTCTGCATGCAAAAGAATTTGCATACTTTTCCAATATACAATGAGGTCTTTCCAGAAAAAGTCCAGCCATTGTTAATATAATGAAAAGAGTTTGTGTGACATTGATGTAACCTGGCAGCCAAGGAGAATGGGCTGGAATGTGCATGCATGGATAATGACAACTTTACTGTACTAGTCAGGGGGGTGGTAGATGCCACTGTGCGAGCATGTGTACTGTATGGCTGTTGCATTCAAAATGGCTGAGTTAATGAGTAGAGAAATGAATCTGCATCAAATTTTGTATTAAGCTTGAACAATTCCTCTATGGAAACTATTTGGATGATTCAGAAGGCCTTTGGGGACAATGCAATGAGTGCAATACAAATAAAAGTGTGGCACAAATGCTTCAAAGATGGTCAAGAATCTGTTGAAAGTGATACACATTTTGGAAGGCCAGCAACAAGCAGAAGACCTGAGATTGTTGACCATGTATGGGTTGCAATCAACGAAGACTAGCAGCTGACAGTGTGAGAGCTAGAACCTGATCTACGGTTCCAAAAACTACTGTGTCAGAGATTTTGATACAGGATCTTGCCATGAAACGTATTGTGACAAAGTTTGTCCTGCTGTTTCTGCTACCACAGCAGAAGGAACATCATGCTCCAAGTGGGAGAACTGTGTGAGATCCCAAGATGCTTACTTTGAAGGAGATTGAGGCTCTTTTAGTTTTTTTGTTTTTGTTTTTTCTTTTTTTAATATATTTTATTGATTATGCTATTACAGTTGTCCCATTTCCCCCCTTTACTCCCCTCCACCCTGCACCCTACCTCCCACCTACATTCCCCCCTTTAGTTCATATCCATGTGTCATAAGTTCTTTAGCTTCTACATTTCCCATACTATTCTTGCCCTCCCCCTGTCTATTTTCTACCCGCCATCTATGCTTATTTTCTGTACCTTTTCCCCCTCTCTCCTCCTCCCACTCCCCTGTTGCTAACCCTCCATGTGATCTCCATTTCTGTGGTTCCGTTCTGTTCTAGCTGTTTGCTTAGTTTGCTCTGTTTTAGGTGTGGTTGTTAATAACTGTGAGTTTGCTATCTTTTTACTGTTCATATTTTATCTTCTTTTTCTTAGATAAGTCCCTTTAACATTTCATATAATAAGGGCTTGGTGATGATGAACTCCTTCAACTTGACCTTATCTGAGAAGCACTTTATCTGCCACTCTTCCATTCTAAATGAAAGCTTTGCTGGATAGAGCAATCTTGGATGTACGTCCTTGCCTTTCATGACTTGGAATAATTCTTTCCAGCCCCTTCTTGCCTGTAAGGTTTCTTTTGAGAAATCAGCTGACAGTTTGATGGGAACTCATTCATAGGTGACTGTCCCCTTATCCCTTGCTGCTTCTAGAATTCTCTCCTTCATTTTAATCTTGGCTAATGAAATTATGATGTGCCTTGGTGTGTTCCTCCTTTGGTCCAAATTCTTTGGGACTCTCTGAGCTTCCCGGACTTCCTGGTAGTCTATTTCCTTTGCCAGATTGGGGAAGTTCTCCTTCATTATTTGTTCAAATAAGTTTTCCACTTGTTGCTCTTCTTCTTCCCCTTCTGGTACCCTGTAATTCAGATGTTGGAACATTTAAAGATGTCCTGGAGGTTCCTAAGCCTCTCCTCATTTTTTTTGTATTCTTGTTTCTTGTTTTCTGTTTGGTTGTTAGTTTCTTCCTCTGGTCCGCTCCATTGTTTTGAGTCCCAGTTTTCCTCCCATCTCTATTGGTTCCCTGTGCATTTTCCTTCGTTTCACTTAGTGTAGCCTTCATTTTTTCATCTAATTTGTGACCAAAATCAACCAATTCTGTGAGCATCCTAATCACCAGTGCTTTGAACTGTGCATCTGATAGATTGGCTATCTCTTGGTCACTTAGATGTATTGGATCTGGGGTTTTGATCTGCTCTTCCATTTGAGCCATTTTTTTTTTTTTTTTTTGTGGGGGGGAGGCAGGCGGGTCTGGTTGTGCCTGTTATGTACTGAGGGGCGGAGCCTTAGGTGTTCACCAGGGCAGGGCAACCCAGTTGCTGCGTTGTAACACTGTGTGTGAGGTGGGATCCGAGAGGGAACAATGGCACTTGCTCTGCTCTGCTCTCTCTCATATTTCAGTTCCTTCTGCTGCTTCCCACAAGCAAACCAGGCCCTTCTGGTGCTGGTTCCCAGGTGGGTGGGCTTGTGTACATTCTAGGACTCTGTGGGTCTCCTCAATTAACTCTCCTATGAGGCTGGGAGTCTCTCCTGGCACCTCAACCCCCACAAGTGTTTTTAATCGGTGCTTTTAGGTTTTATTTCCTGGCACTGGGGCCCTGGGTTGTGCTGTCTGTCTTGCTCCCCATTTTTGCCTGGTTTATCTGCACACGAATGTGGGACTGTGGTCAGTCAGCCACATTGCATGCCTCACTGGGTCTGCCCATTGCCACCCAGCGCCTGGGGTCTGCATGCCCAGGACTGCCAACCACTGCTTTTTCTTGCCTGGACCCCTCTCTGGTGGCCTCTGACTCTGCCCTTCTTACTGGTCTGTATGAATAGTTGTTGGACTTCCTTACAGTTCAATTTTCTATCAGATCTGGTTGTTTTTTTTTGTTGTTGTTGTTTCTAAATTTTTGTTGTCCTTAATTTGGGTTGTGCGAGGAGGCGCAGCGTGTCTACCTATGCCTCCATCTTGGCCAGAAGTCCTCTTTTAGTTTTTATTTGGTGCCATGTTTGTCACATATTTGTGATTTTTGTTGGTGAGTTAGTCACTTAAATTGGCCTCCAAGCAGAGTGCTAACATGCTGTCTAGTATTCCTAAACATTAGAAGGCCGTGATGTGCCTTACAGAGAAAATACATGCGTTAAATAAGCATTGTTCAGTCATTTGTTATAGTGTTGTTGGCTGTGAGTTCCATGTTAATAACTCAACAGTATATACTAAATAAAGTGTCTAAAGTAGTCAGGATTCTCCAGAGAAACAGAACCAACAAGGATGGGTATATACGTATGGAAAACAGGTTTATTACAAGAAGTTGGCTCATGTGATTATAGAGGTTGTAAAGCCCCAAGATCTATAGTTAACATGCTGAAGACCCATGAAGAGCCAACGTTTCATTTCAAGTCTGAGGGCTGGAAAAGATCACTATCCCAGCTCAGTAGTCAGGCAGGAGTTACCTCTTACCCAACTTTCCTTTTATGTAGACCTTCATCTGATTGGATGAGGCACACCCACATTTGGGAGGGCAATCTGCTTTACTGAGTCCACTGGTTGAAATGATAATCTCATCCAGAAACCCTCACGGACATGCCCAAAATAATGTTTGGCCAAATATCTGGGCACCCATGGCCCCTTCAAGTTGACACATAAAATTAACCATCACATACCTTTAGAAAGAAATACACATAAAATACATGGCTATGTATTGATCTGTTGATGAAAATGTGACCAGAAGCTTGCTGGAACCTATCCCTGCATATCTCCTGGGGATAACTCAGTTTTCAACTTTATACAACATACATACCACAAATTATAAGAATCAACTGCACATGAAAGTACCTGACCCATGGTAGACCTTCAAAAGATTCCCATATTCCATGTTTTTTTTTTTTCTGACAAATAAATTGTACATAAAATTTAATTAAATTCTGAGGAAAGAACTGGGAGAAGAAGAAGAAAGAAGCCCTGACCAGCATGGCTCAGTCAGTTGAGCATTGTCCCTCAAAGCGAAATATCGCCAGTTCGTTCCCAATCAGGCACATACCTGGGTTGCAGATTTGGTCCCTGGCCTGGGCACATATGAGTGGCAGCTGATCAATGTCTCTCTCTCACATTGATATTTCTCTTTCCCTTCTCCTCTCTCTAAAAATAAATGTAATAAAAATAAGAAGAAAGAGAAAAATCGAAATAAACCATTATTCTGTTTATCATATCTTATTTCATCTGTTACCTCTTCCCCACAGTCCTCCCAGCTGGGCACTGTTTCACATTCTGTTTTGTGTAATTTTATGGATCAGTAACAGTGCTATGGCAGTAAAGGAATTTTCTGTGATGATGGAAATGTTCTTACTGTGCTGTCTACTGTGATAGCCACAGGCTACGTGTGGTTGTTGAGTACTTAAAATGTAGTTGGTATGATTGAGGAACTGAGTTCTTGATTTTAATTAACTCAAATTTAATTGGCCAAATGTGGTAGGCAGCTACCATTTTGGACAGTGCAGACCTCTCAGGTCTGGTCCTTGGTGGATATTCTGTGATTAGTGTGTGCTGTGGACTCCACTAACTTATCTGATCATTGAAAGCTGGTGTGAGTTATATGAGGGATGTGTTACAGGCTTGGAACAATCACAGATGCGAGAGTGAGATGGGGTTGTCAGCCTGATGTTTCTCACCTTTTTTCAGTTCTCTCCAATTCCCAAAGACCCTGACGCAACCAGGTGCCCACAGTCCCCAGCTGATGGGCACTTTCCACTGGACCCTTCCCTCCATTCCTTGCAGCTTTGCTGGTGGGACCTGCTGTCTGGGAATTGATGCTTCCTAGAACCTCCTGCCCTAAGACAACAACTCATAGAACCCAGCAGTGCCCTTGTCTCTACAGTGGCATTTGGTAAAGGAGTCACCTATCTTAAAGAAAACCTCAGTTGTTAAGATTTCAGACTTTTTGACCAAAGGAAGCAAAGACTCCATCAAAGGTGGGGGTTATTGGGTAGACAGGCCTTCTGGTTGCTGTGGGAAAATTTATCTGCAGCTCTGTGGAAAGACATATGGCTGAAGTCAACAGGAATAGGGAGATACATGGGCAGCCTTGCCCAGTTTTTTAAAAACAATAGCTCACGTTTATTGTTTAATGTCCACTGGCATTTTGCTAAATGCTATCTCCTTTAATCCACACAGATAACTAGTGAAGTGCTGCTCTTGTCGCATGCATGCTGTGGACAAGGACATCGAGGTGGAGAGATCCTGAGCTTGCCCAGCTCTCACTGTCAGTCAGTGCTAGGATCAGAAATAACTCCACGTCTCAGGGTCGATCCCACAGAAGTTTCTGACTGCAGCGACTGTGGTGTGTCCCAGCCCACGACTTCCCTTTGTGTGCTGAAATCACACTTTTCTTAAACTTGCATTTCCCCTCCCATTATAGGAAAGAGACATGTTACGAAAAAACGTTTTGTTGTTGTTGTTTTTTTTTTTTAATCTCAATTTTTCTCTTCTGTTTTCTATTGAGCAAATTGAAGAAAAGTACAGGTGAGAAAGACCTACCCTATGATATGTAACCTGTGGTGGGCATCAAAAATAAAGCTTAAATTACATGTTGAAAGATGTCTTTAAATTGTTAATGGCCCTGGCTGGCGTGGCTCAGTGGATTGACTGCCAGCCTGTGAACCAAAGGGTCACCAGTTCGATTCCCAGTCAGGGCACATGCCTGGGTTGTGGGCCAGGTCCCCAGTAGGGAGTGCTTGAGAGGCAACTACACATTGATGTTTCTATCACTCTCGCCCTCCCTTCTCCTTTCTAAAATAAATAAAATATTTTAAAAAAATTGTTCAAGGGCAAACTTGTTTATGGTGGAGAGAGCCTTCGAACCACCCTCAAGTTTCCCCAAGTACAATAATAAGGTGTTTAGAACCTCATACATGCTTCTCCTGGGAAGTTAAGTAACCCTACAAGATAATCATTTCAATTTTTGGGCCCAAGCTTGTAGCTGTGGGCTCCTTCCAACAGCCTTTAGTTCCATCCAGCATTAAACATTAAATTCTTAATATGCCACTGTTTAACAAAAAAGCCATCTCAGCCTTCTCAGGGCCTCTGTAATATCAGTAGCAGAAAGTGGCAGAATTTATCCCACTGCAGTGAATGGGGACCAGGTAGTTTGTTCATATAAAAATAGCAGTACTTCTCATATATTGCTAGCAAAATAACAGGGCAGGTAATTAATGATGTTACACAATTATTGGGCGAGGGGGCAGATGAAATGAAAATTGACTCTAGACTAAGAAGTTGCACTCCCAAGTGTCCACTCCAACTGTTTTAGAACCGCCAGGCTCTCGAGGCACAAAGTGGCCTCTTATTATGGAACTGGAGCTCCTCTGAGCTTGCACTGCCTGCCTGGTGCCTGCAGGCACCGCATCAGAAATGGCAGCCACTGTGATGTGTGATGCTTTAAATGGTTATAGAAATGCTTTGTGTTTTGTGAGTGCCTTTATAATGTTCTGCACTGGGGATGTTAAAGGAGGTGTTGGAGAAATGGAATATTTAGACAGTTGAATTCCCTTTCTTTCTCAGGTAATTACAGAACAGTCTGGTCTTTGCATATACCCGAAGATAGTTGAATACACAGGCATTAATGACAGGTTTATCTCTGTCTGTACCTTTTAAGGAATGACTGAGATAACTGCAGAGGACTTTGACAAACATCACTGCCTTCAGAGTCTATGACCTATCTGACTCACCCTGTGTCTTGTGCACTTGCTTGTCATTAACTAAACCTTGCTGGCCTATTTGGACTTTTATGTATACAAAGGAAGTCCTTTGCATTTTTTCCTTGGTGCACAATAGGTACCCTACGTGGTAGGGTGATATTGTAAATATTTAGCAACTGGTAAGGCCAGGGCACCCACTAGCCAGAAAGGATGACCCTAGTGAACATTGGTACAGCTGCTTCTCAGATCATTGTTAGCCCTTCCAGCCAGATTTTACTGAACTAAGAGGGCAAGAAAGGCTACTGACTTTACGGTATTTTCTGTAGTGCAGTAATTTTTTTTTTTTTTTAACTTACTGTAGTGTGATAGTCTTAGTTTGAAAACTAAGGACCCTCTCTCCAGAAAAAGGTATTTACAAATTCAATTTTGCTTACAAATTGAAGGGTTTATAGACTCATCGAGGTTCTCACATATCACAGAGCACTTTGTCTGCATTGAGGAGGTAGACAAAAGACAGTTCTATTACCTCCTGTGCAGGTATTTGATCTCATGTTAGTAGAATCAGGTAGCAATCAGCTTTCACCACTGCTGGGGACTGCACAAGGGATGATATTTTATCAAAAAAATATTTTGGCCAATTTTAATTTTGATATTATTTCAATCTTAAAGAAAAGCTGAAAGAATAGCTCAATTAACTTCCATATGCTTTTTAGTTAGGTTCATTTATTTACCTTGTGCACCATTTGTTTATCATTGTTTCCTATCTTTTTACACAAACACACACTCACTTTTGGAACCATGTGAAATGAATATGAGATTAAGTCAAGTCCTTCTACCCTAGTATGCATTGACTATGACAGGACATTCTTTCACATACATACAATTTAGTTATCAAGGTTGGGAGATTTAACATTGACCTAGTTATATTATTAACCCAGTGGTTTTCCAGGTGAGGTCCCTGTGCCATCAGCATCAGCATCTCCTGGAAACTTGTTAGAAATGCAAATTCTCAGCTCTGCCCCAGACCCTTTGAATCAGAAACCCTGGCTGGTGTAGCTCAGTGGATTGAGCGCGGGCCTGTGAACCAAACGATTGTGGTTCGATTCCTAGTCAGGGCACATGCCTGGGTTGCAGGCCAGTTCCCAGCAAGGGACACACGAGAGGCAACCATACATTGATATTTCTCTCCCTCTCCCTCTCTCCTACCCTTCCCCTCTAAAGATAAATAAATAAAAATATTAAAAAAAAAAAAAAAAAAGAAACCCTAGCGATGGGGCCCACAAAGCTTTATTTTGACAAGCCCCCAGGTGATTCTGATGCAGTGAGGTTTTTAGAACTGCTGATCTAATTCACAGGCAATATTCAAATGTTATCAATCAACCCAGCATCATTTATATCCACATTTTCCCTACCTACAATCTGATCCAGGATTATGAGGTACATTTAGTTGTCATGTCACTTTAGTGCTCTTCACTTTGAAACAATCCCTCAGCTTTTCCTGGTCTTTCTTGACCTTGATGCGTTTGATTTTGAAGAGGTCAGCCCATTACTTAGATTTGTCTTGTGCTCCCGAACAACTGGATTCAAGCTCTGCACTTGGGGCAGGGTGCCCACTGAAGTATGCTGGATCTTTCTCCAGGAGGCACTGACTGTGGTTGCTCCAATCTTGGTGATGTTGGCTTTGAGCACTTGGTTAATGTGTGTCTATCAGGCTTCTTTACTATAAACTTACATGTTACCTAATTAGTAATTTATGGGGACATACACTGAGCCTAGAAATATTCTGTTCCTCATTCAATTTTTATTCACTAATTTTAACATCTCTTGGTGATTTTCTAAGCCTTTCATTTCTTCTTTATCTATTGTTAGGTATTAATGTATGTATAACAAATATAATATGATATAATACAACATAACAAAATGTCACATATCATATCATGAGACAGATATGTACATTCTACTATCAGAGCCTTCTTTCTCCCATTTATTTATTGATTTACATCTTTATAGATTTTTAAATTCTTAGTTTAGTCAATGAGTTATAATTCATTACTATTATTATTTATTTCAACAATCAAATTGTTCCAGATTTGGCCATTGGGGGGCCCATGAAACTTGTTTGATTGTTGCATGACCTAAGGTCATGAAATCTTTGGCAGCCAGGAACTAAGCTGATCTACAGTTCTGCTCACCTTCTCAGAAACCAAAAACTTGACATTAGGAAAGGACATTTTAATGAATTAAATTGTGTATTCCTATGGTCACTAATGCCCTCCTAATCGCCACATTCATGGAGACTTTCCAGTTCACATGTCTATTTCTCTCTAGAGCTTGCAGCCCCATTGACAACATTGTCCTTGTGTAATGAAGCCAGGTTTGGCTGCCTGCCACAGTGAAAATCAAACTCGTGAGACAGGTGCTGGTGAGAAGGAAGGTGTTTATTCAAGTTCTGGCCACCTGAGAAGATGGTGGACTTGTGTCTGACAACCCATCTTAACATCTCAGGGCTGGCAGAATTTTAATAAGAAGGGAGAGGGAAGGCAGAACAGAGATCGGGGGGTTGAAAAATTCTCTGCATGCAGACCAGCACAGTCCGTTCTGATAAGGATCTTGCAACTGGTCAAGCGATGGTCTGGTGTGCTTCATTCTGGTTTTATGGTGGAAAGTCAGCAAATCTCCCAGAGCTGGGATGACCAAAGGTCAGAGTCGGTATCTTTTGAAGTCAGTTCCTACAATTCTTAAACAAACCTGTCGTACACCTACAAGTTATATATTAGAGCCAGCATTTAAAGAAACAATGCCAAAAGAATGGTGGGGTGGGTTCTAATTCCTCACTGTTACACTTGGACCTCCTTTTTCCTTGTTCTCTGTGGTATGACTTCCTCTGCTCCTACTCCTTCTCTCTCACTCTACTGTTTCCAGTCTCTCCTGATGGATGATTCTCCCTGCATACCTGGTCCTTATTTAAGGTCCTGGGTCAGCTTGCCCCCTTCTTCTATTCTCATTTTACCTGCACCCCGAGCTCCCTCAGTTACTTCTATGTCTTTAGTTGCTGCCACTAGGTTAACAGCTTCCTAATAGACATTTTTAATCCAGATTTCTCAAACTCCAGACTGAATGTCTCTATTTGAATACAGTAAGACATCTTCTCTACTTGAATGACTGCAAGCACCTAACCTGAATTACTTGTTATTCCCTTACCAACTTCATGTTCTTCTTTTATTAACTCTCTCAATTAACAGTACTGCCATTTTCCCAGTTATCCAACCCAGAGTCACTCTAGACTCTTCATTCTCCTTCAACTTTCATTTTATGTTATGGACATAATATCAGAAATCCTAGAATCTTCAATTTAGCACTGGCTAGAAATTGTAATTCTAATTTGAAGTTTGATGAAGCTCATTGAAACAATGAAAAACTTGCCCTGAGGGAACAAATCCACTGTATATTGTTAGGGAGATAAGGAATAAGTTAGGGATTATTTATATAATCATTGTTTTAAAAATTCAAGTTAAAACCATATGTATTCCACATCTTATTATCATGAAGTTGAGTTTCTAAATGTATTTATGAAGAAAAAAGGCACCTACATTTATTAAAATCTTGTTTTACTAGTTCCAAAATCTGTTGAAGTGTAACCTTGAGAAGTAAATATTTGTTTTAGAAATTTATTTTTCTTAAAATATTTGTTGTAAATAGAATTAATTTAATTTTATTATTATTTTTAGTAATTACTTTATTGTTCAATTACAGTATCTGCATTTTTCTCCAACCCTAGCCAAACCCACCTCCCCCCTTGCTTCAGTCCTCCCCCGCCTGGTTTTGTTTATGTGTTCCTCATAGTATTTCCTGAAAACCCTTCCCCTCATTATCCCCTCCCAGCTCCCCTCTGGTTATTGTCAAATTGTTCTTAATTTTTATGTCTCTGGTTATATTTTGATTGCTTTTTTCTTTTGTTCATTATGTTCCAGTTAAAGGTGAGATCATATGGTATTTGTAATTCACCTTCTGGCTCATTTCACTTAACATAATGCTCTTCAGTTCCATCCATGCTGTTGCAAAGGGTAGGAGCTCCTTTCTTTCTGTTGCACAGTATTCCATTGTGTAAATGTACCATAGTTTTTTAATCCACTCATTTACTGATGGGCACTTAGGTTGCTTCCAGCACTTGGCTATTGTAAATTGTGCTGCTATAAACATCAGGATGCATAGGTTCTTTTGGATTGGAGTTTCAGGGTTCTTGGGCTATAATCCCAGCAGTGGAATTGCTGGGTCAAAAGGCAGTTCTATTTTTAGTTTTCTGAAAAAATTTCATACTGTTTTCCATAGTGGCTGTACCAATCTGCATTCCCACCGACAGTGCAGTAGGGTTCCTTTTTCTCCATATCCTCTCCAACACTTGTTTGTTGATTTGTTTATGATGGCCATTCTGACTGGTGTGAAGTGGTATCTCATTGTGGTTTTAATTTGCATCTCTCTGATGGTTAGTGATGCTGAGCATCTTTTGATATGTTTCTGGCCCCTCTGTATGTCCTCCTTGGAGAAGTGTCTGTTCAAGTCTTTTGCCCATTTTTTAATTGGGTTTTGTGTCTTCCTGGAGTGGAGTTGTGTGAGTTCTTTATATATTTTGGAGAACAAACTTTTGTCCGAGGTATCATTGGCAAATATATTTTCCCATACAGTTGGTTCTCTTTTTATTTTAATGCTGGTTTTTTTGGCCATAAAGAAGCTTTTGAATTTGATAAAGTCCCATTTGTTTATTCTTTCTTTTATGTCCCTTGCTTTAGGGGACTAATCAGTGAAGATATTGCTGCATAGAATGTCTGAGATTTTCCTGCCAATGTTTTCCTCTAGGACTTTTATGGTGTCATGACTTATATAAAGTCTTTTATCCACCTTGAATTTATTGTTGTGTGTGGTGTAAGTTGGTGATCGAGTTTCATTTTTTTGCTTGTAGCTGTCCAGATCTTCCAACACCATTTGTTGAAGAGGCTATTTTTACTCCATTTTATAATCTTCCCCCTTTGTCAAATATTAATTGACCATAGAGACTTGGGTTTATTTCTGGGCTTTCTGTTCTGTTCCATTGATCTATGTGTCTGTTCTTATGCCATTACCAGGCTGTTTTGATTACAATACAATTTGTAATACAATTTGTCCTTGTAATACAATTTGATGTCAGGTACTTTGACCCCTCCTACTTCGTTCTTCTTTCTCAAAATTTCTGCAGCTATTTGGGGTTGTTTATGGTTTCATATAAATTTTTGAAATGTTTGTTTTGTATCTGTGAAATATGTTATTGGTATTTTAATAGGGATTGCATTTAATCTATAAATTGCTTTGGGTAGTGTGGACATTTTGATGATGTTAATTCTTCTGATCCATGAACACGGTAAATGTTTCCATTTGTTTGTGTCTTCTTTGATTTCTTTTTTCAGTGTTTTGTAGTTTTCTGAGTACAGGTCTTTTACCTCATTGGTTAGGTTTATTCCTAGGTATTTTATTTTTCTTGTTGCTGTATCAAATGGAATCTTTTTCCTGATTTCTGTTTCTGATATTTCATTGTTGGTTTACAAAATTGCCTTTGATTTCTGAATATTGACTTTGTATCCTGCTGTTTTACTTAATTCATTTATTAGGTGGAGTAGTTTTTTGGTGGAGTCTATAGGATTTTCTATGTGCACTATCATGTCATCTGCAAACAATGACAGTTTTGCTTCCTCTTTTCCAATTTAGATGCCTTTTATTTCCTTGTATTGTCTGATTGCTGTGGCTAGGACTTTCAGCACTATGTTGAATAGGAGTGGTGAAAGTGGACAATCTTGTCTTGTTCCTGATCTTAATGGAAAAGATTTTAGTTTTTGCCCATTGAGTATGATGTTGGCTGTAGGTCTTTCATATATGGCCTTTATTATGTTGAGGAATGCTCCCTCTATTATCACTTTGCTGAGTGTTTTTATCATAAATGGGTGTTGTACCTTATCAAATGCTTTTTCCACATCTGTGGATATGATCACGTGATTTTTGTCTTTGCTTTTGTTTATGTGGTGCATTATGTTTATTGATTTGCGAATATTGTACCATCCTTGCATCCCTAGGATGAATCCCATTTGATCATGGTGTATGATCTTTTTAGCATATTGCTGGATGTGGTTTGCCAATATTTTGTTGAGGATTTTAGCATCTCTGTTCATCAGCAATATTGGTCTGAAGTTTTCTTTCTTTGTTATGTCTTTATCTGGTTTTGGGATTAGGATGATGCTGGCTTCATAAAAAGTTTGGGAGTCTTCCATCTTTTTGATTTTTCAAAAAAAAAAAATAAAGCATGAAAAATCTGTGAAGGGTAGGGGTTAGCTCTTCCTTAAATGCTTTGTAAAATTCTCCTGTGAAACCTTCTGGTCCAGGGCTTTTGTGTGTGAGAAGCTTTTTGATCACTGCTTCAATTTCATTGGCTATTATTGGTCTATTCAGGCTTTCTGCTTCTTCATTCAGATTTGGAAGATTATATTTTTCTAGAAACTTGTCCATTTCACTTAGGTTTTCAAATTTCTTGACAAACAGTTCTTTGTAGTAATTTCTTACAGTTCTTTGTATTTCTGTAGTATCAGTTGTAATCTCTCCTCTTTCATTTCTGATTGTGCTTATTTGGGTCCTCTCTTTTTTTTTCTTGATGAGTCTGCTTAAATGCTTGTCAATTTTGTTTATCTTTTCAAAGAACCAGCTCCCGGATTCATTGATCCTTAGGATTGTGCTTTTAGTCTCTATGTCATTTAATTCAGCTCTGATCTTGGTTGTTTTCTTCCTTCTACTTGCTCTGGGCTGTCTTTGTTGTTGTTCCACGAGTTCTTGTAGGTGTAGGGTTAGGTTGTTTATTTGAAATGTTCCTTTTTTAGGTAGGCCTGTATCATTATACACTTCCCTCTCAGGACTGCCTGTGCTGTGTCCCATAAGTTTTAGATTGTTGTGAGTTCATTTTCATTTGTTTCCAGAAACTTTTTGATTTCTTCCTTAATCTCATTCTTGACCCATTCATTGTTTAATAGTGTGCTATTCAATCTCCATGAGTTTGAATGCTTTTGGATAAACCTCATTGGCTACGATACTGCCACCGCGCAAAGCTGAATGCTTTTGGGTTCTTTCCTTCAGTTTGATTTCTAATTTCAGTCCCTTGTGGTCAGAGAAAATGCTTGATACGATTCCAATTTTCTTGAATTTGTTGAGGCTTGTTTTGTGTCCTATCACGTGGTCTATCTTTGAAAGTGTTCCATGTGCATTTGAAAAGAATGTTCATTTTGCTTTGTTGTGATGAAAGGCTTTATATATATTAGTTAAGTCCATTTGATGTAGGGCATTGTTCAACGCCACAATATCTTTGTTGATATTTTGTTTGGAAGATCTGTCCATTTTTGACAGTGGGGTGTTAAAATCCCCTACTATAATTGCGTTGTTGTCTATATCTTTCTTGAAGTCCTCCAAGATTTTCTTTACATATTTGGGTGCTCCTATGTTGGGTGCATGTATATTTAAAATGTTTATGTCTTCTTGATGGATTCTTCCCTTGAGTATTATGAGGTGACCTTCCAGGTCTCTCTTTATGGCTCTTTTTTTGAAGTCTATTTTGTCTGATATGAGTATTGCTACCCCGGCTTATTTTCCTGTCCATTTGCTTGGAATATTTGTTTCCAGCCCTTTACTTTCAGTTTGTGTAGGTCTTTTGCTCCAAGGTGGATGGATCTCCTGTAGGCAGCATAAGAAGGCATGCTTTCTTATCCATTCTGCTAGTCTGTATCTTTTGATTGGGGCATTTAATCCGTTTACATTTAATGTTACTATCAATAGGTACTTATTCATTGCCATTTTTTGGTACCTGTGTTCCTGTCTCTCTCACTGTTTTTCTTCCTGTTCTTAAAGCAGACCCTTTAGCATGTCTTGCAGAGCTGGTTTGGAGGAGGTATATTCTTTGAGGCTTCTTTTGTCTGGAAAGCTTCTTATTTGGCCTATTTTAATCGAGAGCCTTACTGGATAAAGTAGTCTTGGTTGCAGTCCTGTGGTTTTCATTAGTTGGAATATTTCCTGCCATTCCCTTCTGGCTTGGAGCATTTCCACTGAGAATTCAACTGCTAGTCTTATTGGGGCTCCCTTGTATGTTACTTCCTGTTTTTCCCTTGCTACCTTTAGGATTCTCTCTTTGTCTTGAAATTTTGCCTTTTTAATTATGATGTGTCTTGAAGTGGGCCTCTTTGGGCTCCTCTTGAGTGAGACTCTGTATTTCCTGGATTTGTGTGACCTTTTCTCTCAACAAATTAGGGAAATTTTTTATCATTACTTTTTCAAACAAGTTTTCTATCCCTTGCTCTTCTTCTCCTTCTGGTATTCCTATTATATGGATATCATTACATTTCATGTTGTCCTGCATTTTTCTTAACCCCTCTTTGTTCTTTCTGAGACTCTTTTCCTTTCCTTGCTCTTTCTCGGTGTTTCTTTGTTCCTTGTCGTCCAGCTCACTGATCTGATCCTCTGCTTCATCTAGCTGCTTTTGATTCCTTCTACTGTGTTAAAATTAAAATTCAGAAATTGTGTTCTTCATTTCCTCTTGGCCCTTGTTGATAGTTTCTATTTCCTTTTTCATGTTGATATAGTTTACAGTGAGTTCATTCTAGTTTTCCAGGAGGTTTTGGTAATTCTCTGTGAGCTCATTGACCTTCATGATAACTATTGCTTTGAACTCGATATCTGATAATTGACTTGCCTTTATTTCATTTAGCATTTTTTCTGAGGCTTCCTTCTTTCCTTTCATTTGAGAATTGTTGCTTTGTCTTCCCATTGTTTGTTTGTGTTCAGTTGGAGACAAAAGGCAAAATGGTTAAATACAGTGGGAATATATTCTATGGTATTTAAAGTACCAATCAATAGAGAAGAGATAGGAAATCCTTTGGATATGTATAGTCTGAACTGTGATATTTCACCCAAGTAGCCACTTTTTAGAAAGGGTGGAAAAGAGATAAGACTCTTGTTAGGGGTGGGGGATGGATTGTGAGTTGGATGTAGAAAGCAGTGAGCTTGTGGGAGGTCAGATTATGAGGTAACGTGAGAATAAAGTATAAAAAATAGGTGTAGTGTGTGAGAGAATAGAGTTAACCACAACAGTATTGAAATTCTGGAAACAGTGAAGTGAAATGAGGTCTGAGTGGGGTGCGGTGTAGTATTTACTATTGTATGGAACTGCAGTTATTTACAATCATAATGGAGCAACAATCATATGGCAGAATCTATGTGATCTGAATAACAAGAATAAGAAGTACAGGATCTAGAGTAGTGTGCTTTTGGAGCACAAGTGAAATGAAAGATGGAAAATTAAAAATACACTATGAAAGAGAGAACAGGGGAAACAAGTCAAACAATGCAACTTAAGAAACCAAGAGACTTCCAGCCAAGATGGAGGCATAGGAGGACACACTGTGCCTCCTCTCACAACCAAAATTAAGGACAACAAATATTTAGAAACAAGAAAACAACCAGAACTTACAGAAAATTGAACTGTACAGAAGTCCAACCACCATTCATCCAGACCGTTAAGGGGGGTGGGGTCGCGGCAGAAAAAAGTGAAGGTATGGACCCGGGAAGCCAAGCAGCAGTGGCTGGCAGTTCCCAGGTGCACAGGCAGCAGCTGGCGGACCCCGGACACAGGGGGGCAACTGTGCAGACCCAGTGAGGCTGCACAAGGCGGCTGGCTGAGCCAGTGGTCCCGCATTCGCAAGCGCAGACGGTCCAGGCGAAGGGGAAGCGGCAGAAGGGACCGGAGTCCAGGAGAGAGTGGAGCAGGCGCCATTGTCCCTCTCGGACCCTGCCCCACATACAGCATCACAACCCAGCGACTGGGCTACCCCACACTGGGGAGCGCCTGAGGCTCCACCCCTCCTATGTAATAGCCGCGACCAGACCAAAACCAAACCAAAACAAACAACAAAAAAACCCACCAAAAATGGCTCAAACCAGACAACAAATGAAAGCCCCAGAGCCAATTCCTCTAAGCCATGAAGAGATAGCCAACCTATCAGATGCACAGTTCAAAGCTCTGGTGATCAGGATGCTCACAGAATTGGTGGATTTTGCTCACAAATTAGATGAAAAAATGCAGGCTACGATACATGAAATGAAGGAAGACACATGGGGAACCAATAGAGATGGAAGGAAAACTGGGACTCAAATCAATGGAGTGGACCAGAAGGAAGAAACTAACAACCAAACAGAAAACAAGGAAGAAACAAGAATTCAAAAAAATGAGGAGAGGCTTAGGAACCTCTGGGACATCATTAAACGTCCCAACATCTGAATTATAGGGGTCCCAGAAGGGGAAGAAGAAGAGCAACAAGTGGAAAACTTATCTGAACAAATAATAAAGAAGAACTTCCTCAATCTGGCAAAGGAAATAGACTACCAGGACGTCCAGGAAGCTCAGAGAGTCCCAAAGAAGTTGGACCCAAGGAGGAACACACCAAGGCACATCGTAATTACGTTAGCCAAGATTAAAATGAAGGAGAGAATTCTAGAAGCAGCAAGGGATAAGGGGACAGTCACCTACAGGGGAGTTCCCATCAGACCGTCAGCTGATTTCTCCAAAGAGACCTTACAGGCAAGAAGGGGCTGGAAAGAAATATTTGAAATCTTGAAAAGCAGGGACCTACATCCAAAATTGCTCTATCCAGCAAAGCTGTCATTTAGAGTGGAAGGACAGATAAAGTGCTTCTCCAGATAAGGTCAAGTTCAAGGAGTTCATCATCACCAAGCCCTTATTCTATGAAATGTTAAAGGGACTTATCTAAGAAAAAGAAGATAAAAAAATATGACAGTAAAAAGACAACAAACTCACAGCTATTAAGAACCACACCTAAAACAAAAGCAAACTAAGCAAACAGCTAGAACAGGAACAGAACCACAGAAATGGAGATCATGTGGAGGATTAACAACAGGGGCATGGGAGGAGGAGAGGGGGGGAAGGTACAGAGAATGAGTAGCATAGATAGTGGGTAGAAAATAGACAGGGGCAGGGTAAGAATAGTATGGGAAATGTAGAAGCTAAAGAACTTATGACACATGGACATGAACTAGGGGGGAATGTGGGTGGAAGGGGGTGTGCAGGGTGGAGGGGAATGATGGGGGAGAAATGGGACAACTGTAATAGCATAATCAATAAAATATATTTAAAAAAAAGAAACCAAGCAAAGAAGACTAAAAGAAAGAAAATAAAAAATACTAATAAAATAAAAGATGTAAAAATAATGAAATAATAATAATAATACAAACATACAATAACTTGCAAGTTCTCTGGAGTAGCAAAGTAAAATTTGTCTCACTGTCTCAGTTGTTGGGAGACCCCTCTTTGGGTCTAACTCTTGTCCTTTCACAGCTCCAGGTTTTATCATCTCACTTGTGGGAATAAAAGAAAGAAAAGAAAAAGAAAGGGAAGGAAGAAGGAATTAAAAAAGAAAAAAGAAAGAAAAAGAAAAAAAAAGGAAGTCTCCTGTTGGCTTTACACAAGCCAAACTATTTCTGTTGGTCTTCCTGGCTGCAGCAAGCTGAAGGAAGATTGGTGGGGTTGGGCACAAGGTGACTCTAGGCAGTGGGATCAGGTGCGCTCTACCCTGGGGGTGCTGTGAGCATAAGCTCTTGGTCTCCTCTGCTGAGGTGTGATGGGCATCCACTGGACTGGGGTTTGGATGCGCACTGTCCTGCAGGCCTCAGGTGTGAGTGCTTGGCCTCCGCTGCAGCTGCCCTGGTGGCTGGGGTGGTGGAATCAGGCTCACTCCGCCCTGGGGCTGCAGGCATGGGTGTTTGGCCTCCTCTGCTGGAGTGGGACTGGTGCTGGACCTCGGGTTTGGTGTGCACTGTCCCGGAGGTTTTGGGTGTGAGTGCAGAGCCACTGTGGCCCGGTAGGAGGCAGCTGGGTTGGTGGTGCACCTCTGGGGTTGCAGGTGCGGCTGGGTGCCCTCCGCCACTGGGGCTGGGGTTAGGGGCACAGTTGAGGTCCTAGCAGCAGAGGTGGGCCCACAGCTGAGTCTGTGGAGGCTGCTTGGGTGCAGCCAGGAGAGGTGGGGGTGGCTGCCCCTGGAGAATTCTCCAAACAGCCACTGAGTGCCTCTTTTTTTCTTTTTCTTTTTGAAAAATTCCTCCTGCTCAAGACTGCTGTTCCATACAAGGGTCTGGCCTCTCACACAGCCCAACTCTCCAATCAGACCAGGGACTGTCCGGGTCAGGGCTTGTCATGGCCCAAGTTCTTCAAGCCTGCATCCACAGTCTCAGTGGGTGCACACCACCCCTGTGTGTTTGCCACTTTGTCCTTATTCCGTCAGCAACTTCAAGCATCCAGGTCCCTCCTGGTGCTGCTCAAACCTTGTTTGGCAGGGGAGGGAGCCGTTGACCTGGCTTTCAACCAAGAATTTTGTAGCAGATGTGGCGGGCACCAGGCCTGGGGCTGCACTGGTCCTGGGGAACTTATTGTTCCAAAGCACTCTTCTTACTATCTGATTTTTCAGTGTCCTCTACTATTTTGGCCTCCAATCTTCATATATGCTGAGATACCGTTGGCTGTTCACTCTGTTCCTCAGAAGATCGGCTAGGTGTTCCACCTGTGCGCAGGGGAAAGTGGACTCCACTCCCACCTATCTCGCCACCTGTCAGAATTAATTTTAATGCAAACTTATCTTTATCATCAAAGGTAGATTTTATTGATCAACTTTATGATAATTAACTCAATACCTTTGGCTCCACGGAGCTTTATTCTGTTCTTCCTCTTTTGCAATATTACGATCTTGTCTTTACCTATCCTTAAAGACCTGTTTGCAATAAACCTTGCAGTTTCTACATTTTTGTTAAAAAATTGTGCAAGTTTAGTTGAATCATATCAAGTCCCTGTATTTTTCCTCTTCCCATAACTGCTGCCTTATTTTTCCCTTCTCTAGCTGCAACAATACTGCTGGTCTCATAATTTGACTCTTATGTCTGGTATACTTCTCACTTACCCTAGTCCATCTTCCGCTTTACTTCTGGAGTGACTGTATCCAATGCAAAGCTATCTATCTACTCTACTCCTCTGTTGAAAACTCTTTCATGCCTTCCCATCTGGCGCAAGCTGGGTTGTTTGGGTTGACTGACATCAAGGACTTCCCACTGATCTTCCCAATCCCATCTCCTATGCTGTTTCAGAGGATGCCCATGATCTGTCTGCTTTGCAGTATTTATTGTTCCCTAATGCAACATACCCATTCCTGCTTTCTTCTTCTCTGGGTGCTGCCCGTGCTGGTCTCTCCCTGTCTTCCTGTAAAGAGCTATTGCCTAACATGGCCACTTCCAGGCCAAATCTTTTTTTTTTTTTTTTTTTTCTGTGAACCAGTCACTGGTTGCTTCCCTCCTTGCCCTTCTTCCAAGCATCAGTTACTTTATGATACCAACCTCTATTAGGTTATGCATCTCACCAGACTTAATTACTTGTTTACATTAGATCTTGCCCAGTAGACTGTCCTTGCCTAGCAACTTGTCCTTATCTTTTAATCATCTTTAAATCTGTCCTACCTAGATTAGTATTTAACACACAGCTGATGTTCAACAACGCTTTGCTAGATAAAAATTTAGTGACCCGCTAGCTTGATTGAAAGAATTTGTATAACAGAATGAAACAGAAAATGTTAGTAGAATGACAGCTGTTATTAGAAAAATCAACTACTTTAAAAAGACATTAAAAGATTCATTTTCTTACCATTATGGAGAGCCTCATATAAACCATCTCCAAAAGAAGAGAGGTTGTTCTGTGATTTACTTGTTTTTGTGACGTGGACACCTTGCCTATTTAAGTAGTTTACAACCACTACTACTAAGCCTTAGCACGATTTTTGTTGGGTTTTGTTTGCTTATTTGTTTTTCATAGACAATTTACTTCAACTTAAGTATGAAATGTTCTTTTGAGTCTTTAGGAAATATATTTGGAGTCACATTAGTGATATGGGCTTGGACCCCATGGGAAATCTTAGTGAAGATGGAAATAACATCTTCAATGAGTTAGCATTTTTGACCTCATTATTAAAATGAGTTGTTAAAAGTGCTGAATTTGAAGTGAGTATTGAAAAAAGTGATATGATGTTAGGAATGAAAATAGTTCTTCTAGATGTCTGGGCATTATTGTAATATGCCTTAATAAAGAAGTAGAGAAAATCAGCCTTGTAAATTGCCCTCAGTCACAGGAAGAGGGGTGAAGGCATTGTGTCAGATAGAGCCAAAGGGACCTTTATGACAGAGACCATTCATCTGCACTCTCATAATGGCAATACCACACGTTTGAACATCACACCACAGTCAGGTCATTCAAATGAGTTCCGCTTGGAGATGTTGAAAAAAAATCTGTACCTGGTGTGCTCTTTATCGTGTTCCCTGGATGAAGTGTTATTGAGAAGAGCATCTGGCACAGATGTGACTGCTTTTATTTGTTCACTTTTTCCTCTCCAGAGGTGCATCTTTTGGATGGTGCCTTGCATGAAGATCAGAGAAGCTTCCTAGTCAAAAAAAAACTAGTGGAAAAACACTTACTAAACTTCCTCATTGCATGTATGAAATCTTTCTACAAACATTTGTTTTAACACCAAAACTGCACTGTGGAAGGTTTTTGTGTATATGTTTACTCTAACACACTATTTATTATTAGGAAAAAATAGAGTTTTGTTGTACAAAATCTGATAAATAAGGTTAGGTAGTTCATTTAAAAGTGGCCAACTTCCTTAGTTTAAAATTCAAGGGCATCCTCAATTGACCTTAAGATTTCTTATTCTTCCCCTACCCCATTCTTCTTATAGCTGACTATAAGGGCATGCAGGTGGTCAAGAATGTACCTTATAACAGGTTGTGCTGAGAACTGGATAGAGGTGAGAGACTCAGAGGGTAACCTGCTTGGGAATGAGATGAACTCCTTGTGTAAAGCTTGGAAAGCAAAAAATGGAAGGAAAACAAGAGATGAGGTCAGGACAGTAAGCAAGGATGAACCATAGAGGACATTGTCTATCACTTTGAGAAGTTTTACTCCATCTGAGAGCAGCGAAGAGCCATTGTAGGGAAAGATGCAAGCCTTCTTTCTAGGTGGGGCACACTGACTATGGTATGACTACCAGATGGATGGGTGGGTGGATGGATAATGGATTAATGGATGGATGATGAATGGGTGGATAGGTGAGGGGGATGGATGGGTAGATGAATGGATGAATGAATTGATGAATGGGTGGGTTAATGGGTGGATGTGAATAGGTGAATGGATGGATGGATAGTTGGGTGGGTGGATAGATGGACAGATAGATGGGTAAATGTATGTATGAATGGATAAATAGATGGGGGATGGGTGAATGAATGAACTGGTGAATGGGTAGGTGGGTGTATGTTTGGGTCAGTGGATTGGTAATGAGTGGGGGGATGGGTAAATGAGTGAGTGAATGGGTAGGTGGATGGGTATGCAAGTGGACAGGTGGATGGGTGGATGAATGGATGGGTGGATTAGTGAATGGATGGGTGTATTAATGAATTAATTTATGGGTGGTGAATAAATGAGTAGATGGGTGAATGAGTGGATACATGGGTGGATGGGTGGATGGGTGGGTATAGATAGGTGGGTGGATGGATGCATGGATACATAGAGACATAAATGAATGGATGAAAAGGGAGCTGTGAAATGGAGCTGCTGGGCTGGAGACAGAAGATGAATGAGAAAACTTCTACAGAAACAGATGGGATATTTTGGTGATCTAATGTAGGGCAACAGCCATGATGGGGAGAAGTGATCAGATTTGAGGAATGTTTAGGAACTATTATTGACAGGACTTGGTGATTGATTGAGTGTAGGGGGAGACTGAGGGAAAGTCAAGAGTGACTTCCTCAGCCAGGAAGAGCATGAAGCATGAAAACAAAAGCAGACTTGGGAAAGAGGTCTGAAGACACTGACATGAAGGTAGTGGGTGGAATGAAGAAACTGACCAAAGTCACGAAGGAGGAACACCCACAGAGAAGAAGGGACTGTCATTGTGTGAAATGTCATTGGCAGTCAGGTCAGGTGTGCAAAGAGGACACTGGATGTAGAAGTAAAGGAACTATTGGTGACCCTAGATGTGACTTTTATGAAACATCTAATATTTGCGGCATGGGAGTTAACAGGCTGTAGTTCTTCTTTTTCTTTAAACACTGAAGAGGTCTTACTTCATTTTTCACACTTAGACTCTTTCCCTAACTCCCAGCACACATTAATTATGTATTACCATGTGGAGATGGCATGTAGTTTGGTGTCTCTTCTGCAGCAGTGGGAGGTGAGCAGTGAGGGTGACCTTTGTGCTTTCTCTCTCTGTTTGCTTGGAAGTCTTTATTTTATCTTTTCTAAGGATTTGAGGCGGGGGGGGGGGGGGTTAGTATGATCATTACATACATTGTTTTTTATGTAATGCAATCCCAGATTTTAAATTCCTCATTTTAAAGATCATAATTTTTCTTGTTCCTATGAATATTCTTTTTAAAATTGAGATTTGAGTAGGAAAAAGATAACATGTATTATTTTATTCATAAGGGTGTGTATTAGTAATGTAGAGCAAAGACCAAGGTTAGATTATTTAGGTTGTTTAGGGACTTGTTGACCTCAAAGGCTGGTTTTGGGCAAACATTCAAATTTCTCCTTCCTCAGATTTTATCCTTGGCTTTCTTTATTTTTTACTTTACATTCCCATGCCTTCAATTGTAATTTGCACTTAAGTTCACACTGAATTTTTAGTACTAGACTCACCTCTTTGCTAAGCATCAGCTCTAAATTTCTACTGTCTATTGGATGTATTCAGTTGATGTTCTGAAATTTGGGCAGTCCAAACTAAGCACATCTAGATAGGCCTTCATTTCTTTGATGCCCCTGTTCCTCCCAAGGCTATTTTCCAAACATAAGAGAAGGTGCTGGGATGTACCCTGCTTGGTCCCACTCAGCGTTCCTGCTCCTCCTGGTATCTGCAGTCATCATGCCTCTGTACTCATGTTTCTCATGGAAGGAGAACCTATAATCATTGCTGCAGCCATCCCGTCTCTGGGAACAGGATGGGTCTGGGGCACAGCTGGAGCCTTACTGCTCCCAGTTCACTGGTTTAGGTGGCAGATGAAGGCTAGGCAGGAAGTGCCTGGGTTAATAGGATAGAAGACAAGGTGAGCAGGAACACCTGGCCTCTCAAGGCTCAGGAATAAGGTTGCTCACTCTCTAGGTGGGGGGTGGGTGCTTAATGGCTAAGGGAGCAGGCCATCCTGGCTTAGGCACTCACCAGCTCTGAGACTTTGGCTGGACATCATTTTTCTCGTCTTTCAAGTGGCAATCAGTGTATGGCTATTGTGGGGATGGTAAAATGTGTGTGTAAGGTGGTATCAGAGTGATTGGCCCAGAGTCTGTCTGTCCTAGGCAAGGCTCCATGTTGTTGATATTCAGGGTGGATGGAGCTGTGTAGATACCAATAAAATGATGTGTTTGGGAGACATGAAACTTTTAGTCAATTGAACCAATGATTTTAATAAGCTTGACATTGTGAGAGGCAGTTTGCAGAGAATGACAAAGGTGATATGCAGACTTAAGTGCCTTTTGTTTAACGGCCCAGTGAGGGGAAGCCTGTGGAGGGTATTGTTTGTACCAACTCCTCCATTTCCGCCCCCATCATGCAGTGTCATTGTCTGGGAGTCCATGGGGCTGTTGCCATAAGCTGAGTCATGGAGCCCTCTGCCCTGGACTGAGCATAGGCTCAGGAGGGCCCAGGGTATTGGCTAAAGTCACAGGGACAGTATGTTCCTATCCCCTTCTTCCATCCTTCTGTCCTTAAGATGCCCCACCCCACACCAATGTGTTGTGTACAACATATTCCTTCAACTGCAGTCCCACTCTGTGGAAAATAAGCTAGCAGCCTCAAATTAACCCAGTTAACCCAATTAAAGGCAATCCTGGCCTTCTCCTAATTCTTAGATTAGCATAATGAGTCTACATTAATTCCCAATTATAAATAAAGTCTCCATTTATTCATATTCCTCTAAGTATTACATCCCCTGTCAATGATAAATTGTTCTTAGGCAAAGCGTTCTCTTTAACAGACATTTTGTTTTCCTCTTTCTTCCAATATTCAATCTATTTCCCACCTGGGGGAAGGCACTTTGCTGGATTTCTGGTTCTTTTTCCCTATGCTTAGAGATTAGGTAATCCTGTGTTTCTGAAGATTTGACATTTCACAGGAGGATTCTGGGAATATTCATGACTTAGCTCAGGCTTATGTTATAAAAAAAGGCATTTTCTGGGGCCCAGTGGGTGTGGTGCAGTGACGAATTTGTTAGGAGTGGGTTTTCTTTCTTTTTAATCCTCAGCTGAGGATATGTTTGTTACTTTGAGAGAGAGAGAGAGAGAGAGAGAGAGAGAGAGAGAGAGAGAGAGGAAAGGAGAGAGAGACAGACAGGGAGAGAGAGAGAGGGAGAGACAACAATCAATTGCCTCCCCTACACGCTCCAACCAGTGATCAAGCCTGCAGTTGAGGTACGTGCCCTGACTGGGAATCGAACCTTCAACATTTTTGGTGTATGGGATGATGCTCCAACCAACTGAGTTACTTGGCTAAAGTGAGGAATGGGTTTTCCGAGGTGCTTTTCCTCACCTACCATCTGCCCTGCATGTGAGAGACCTGGCTGCCTTTCTTCATTCTGACCTGGCTTATGAGCCCAGCACGGTGAGTGAGTATTATGAACCTAGTCAATCTACTGGGCAGCTTCCCAACTTCCCTTCTTCCTCCAGCTTGCCAGTCAAGTGTGCAAGGCAGATCCCCAAGACATGACAGACACCATTTGTTGGGGAGGGGTCAGAGATGATTGGTGACTATTTCCTCCATCCTCTCTTCCTTCAGAACCCTACAGTGGACACTAGCACGAATGAGGCTGGTGGGATCCCTTAGCCAGGTGCCGTGGCTCTCTTGAGTGGGGCAAAAGGGAAGTGGATGGGATTAAGTTGGCAAGAGACTTGACAAACAGGGAATCCTCTTCAAAGTCCCAGCCTGTTACCTGAGGTTGTTATCTTCAGACTGCCAGTTGCCTAGAGGCATACAGAATCAGTGTGGGGGAGCTGAGCAGAAGGATGTGAAGACATGAACAGGGAGGCAGTTCCTGTTGCCAAGGAACTCCTAGACTAGGAGTGCTGAGGAATCTCACAATTCATGTCATGTAAATGAAATGTAAATTCCATTGTGATAAGCCATGAACATTTGGCCCTGTTTGTCAGCCCACCCTGACCTGTACACTCTCCTTTACTGAGTGTTCTTACAGCTGGGGTGCCCTGAGAGCTTCTCTGCCTTCACTTCCCCCTTGGAGATCCCACCCATGATATATACCACCCCCTGCTTATGACTCACAAACTTGAATTTCTAGCCCTGTCCTTTCCTGAACCAAGGCAAGTACAACCAGTTGGTTGGCAGACAACTTTGTTCAGATGTTCATGGTCATCTCAGTCCTATCTGAACAAACAAAGCACCCAATTTCCTCCCCAAACCTGCCCTCTGCAGATCTCCCTAACTATGTTGAAGGCAACTCCATCCTCCCAGTTGCTCAGACCAAACTTCTCAGACCCCATGTTAATTCATCAAGAGTTCTTATTGGCTCCACCCATAGAAATGTTTAGAATCTGTCCACTTTTCACCTCCATCACCACCATCACCACCCTGCCCTAAGCCACTGTCCTTTCTACTTTCTTCCTTGCCCCTTCCTCCCATGATCTTTATTACTATCAAAGCTAGAGAGATCCACTTAAAATGTTACTCAAATCATGGCCCTCCTCTGCTTAAAACTTACTAATGCCCTCCCTCCTGTTGCATTCAGACCAGAAACCAAGCCCTTAAAATGGTCACTGTCTCAGCCAGCTCAGGCTTCTTTAACAAAGTACTGAGACTGGATACCTTAAAACAACAGACATTGACTTCTCACAGTTGTGGAGGCCGGAAGTCCCCGATCTTGTTGTCTGCAGGGTTGGTTCCATCTGAGGCTGTGAGGGAGAATCTGTTCCAGGCCTTTCCCCAGCTTGTGATGGTTTGCTGGTGATTTTGATGTTCCTTGGTTTGTAAATGCACTACAACAATCTCTGCCTCTATCTTTACATATCATGGCAATGGTATAATCCAAAATCAACTCACTTAACTTTGTTCAATGTTATTACCTAATATACAGTACATAGCCACATTTTGTTAGTTGTCTCAATCATGTCCTTTATACAATTTTTCCTTATCCAGAATCATCTCTGTAGCTAAGTAACAGTGCTTTAAACTTTCTTTGTTTTTCTCGATATTTTTGGAAAGAACAGGCCAGTTATCTTGTAGAATGTCCCTTAATTTGGGCTTGTCTAATATTTCCTCATAATTAGATTCCAGCTATGCATTTTGGGCAGGAATACCACAGAGTGAGGTTGTATTCTCAGTATATCATATCAGTTGGTGCAAATCATCCATTTGTTTTAATATTAGTGGTGTTGGCTTTATCAGTTGGTTAAGGTAAATTCTGCCAGGTTTATGCACTATAAGTAACTCTTTCCCCCCAAGTAGCACCAAATTTCAAGGCGATTTAGACCTGCATATGACTCTGATGGGAGAATAGTGATGTTGGCAGGGTGAATGCCAATGAGCCTCTCTCCTGATTCCTCCGTTGTTGTTATCCTTAATTACTGAATGCTTTGGGCCAGGGGATGACATGGTAGGGAGATGTGAATGAGGTGGACAAAGGGTAAAGCCATTTTTAGGGCTTCCACTGAGCACTGTAAAACACCATGTGAGGATCAGTTCTCAGCACATGTCAGCCTGTTTCCATCTCACCTGTGACACATGCAACACAAAGGAGGATGTTGCCAGCCGCAGAGAGGTATTAGGCTTGTGTGAATTTGTGTGTGTTTTGTGTGTGTGAGTATGTACATGCCTATGTGCTTGTCTTTCCCGCTCGACTCCTTACTGAATTATGATGGTAACACAAAATGGTAAATCCAAGGTTAATGATGTCAGGGTTGGCAGGGAGAAGTCTGGAACACTTAGTGGTTTGCTTCTCATTCATTGTTTTGCATACCATCTTGGTCCCTTTTACCTTTAATGCCTTTCCTCCTCTTCCCCATTGTCCTTTCATTGTAGCTGACCTCCCTGGGCCCTATTCAGTTTAAATTCTCCCCTTGCCAGTCTCTTGACTTGCTTCCCACCACGCTGATCCCTAGTAACTCTGTCTGCATTGAATTTGTGTTTGGAGGTCACCAGAATAAATTGATAACCCCTTTAAAATTTTAACTTTAATAGTGGTAAAATATACAAATAAAATTTACCATGTTAATCATAGTTAAGTGTACAGTTCAGTCACATTAAGTACATTCACATTGTTATGTAGCCATCACCACCATCCATCTCCAGAAAGTTTTTCATCTTCCCAAACTGAAACTCTGTCTGTCCCACATCCCTTTCCCCCAACCTCTGTCACTCACCATTCAGTCTTTAGTTGCTATGAATTTGACTACTCTAGGGACCTCATCTGAGTTGAACCATATAATATTTATCATTTCGAGACTGGCTTATTTCACCATGGCCACAGGGTTTATCATACTGTAGCATGTGTCAGCATTTTCTTCCTTTTTAGGGCTGAATCATATCCAATTGTATGAATGTGCCACATTTTGTTTATCTGTTGATTTGTCAATGGACATTTGTGTTATTTCCACCTTTTAGCTAATGTGTGTATGCTACTATGAATATGGTGTGCAAAAACTTGAGTCCTTGCTTTTAATTCTTTTATGTATATACTCAGACTTAGCATTGCTGGATCCTATGGGAATTCTACGTTTACATTTCTGAGAAACTGCTCTGCTGTTTTTCACACTGGCTGCACCTGCAATGTGTGTGTTCGTATTTCTTCACATCATCATCAACACTTGATGTTTTCTGTGGGGTTATTTTTTTTTTGATATGGCCACCCTAATGAGTGTGAATGTAGTTTTAATTTGTACTTCCCTCGTGAGTAGTGATGCTGAGATCTTTTTATGTGCACATTCCCTTTTCTAAGAATATAAATTTACCTTTTTTTGATGAATGGGTGTAGATAGAACTTTCTAGGTATACACAACCCCTATTTTAAAAGTTACTATGAGCCCTGGCTGGATGGCTCAGTTGGTTGGAGTGTTGTCTCATACACCAAAAGTTTGTGAGTTTGATTCCTGGTCAGGGCATGTACCTAGGTTGCAGGTTTGATCCATGGTCTGGGTGCAAACAAGAGACAACCAATCAATGTTTCTCTCTCTCTCCCTTCCTCTCTCTAAAATTAACAAACATATCCTCAGGTGAGGATTTTAAAAAAAGTAACTACGAAAATGTGCAACTGTCTATGTCAGTGACCTTCTGGAGGGAATTTAGAGATTTTTCTCTTTAATCCCGTCCCTCCACCCCCAAGTATTAATTCTCTTTCTTAACTTTAGGGAAAGTGAAGGCCCTGGTCCCCAAGCACTGCTTACTGAACTTCCCACACCCCACTGCTTCACCTGTGCCTGTGAGCACTGACTTCTGCATGAGCTTATGCCTGAGCCCTTGAAGGACTCGGGCCTGGAAACTGGCGGCCCTCTCCTACATTCCCACAGTCAATAGTGAGGGTAGGCATTAAACCCAGCCCTGAATCAAACCCAGTGAGGATAGGGTGCTGAATCTAAAAGGGACAAAGTATAGACCATCTCTGTTCTGCTAAAATGAGTATAAAAGTTAGAATAAAAATAAGAACTTAAAGAAGAACAATACAAAATGTGAAAGAAACTAAATAAAATGAGTGAAAAATAGACTGTCAGCTGGGTAAGGACAAAAATAAAATGACTGGAAAAACATTCTGAGTAAATACTGCTGATCATCGTCAGAAAGGCATTGAATTAGAGATCACTGAAGCAGCAGTATGCATTTTAATCTTTTGAAAGTATAGAACAGGTGCCGGAGAAGTTTATTCTGGGAGAGTAAGAATCATCACTACTTGTAGCTGAACTTCATGCATCTGCAGCCCCAGATTCACAGGGTCCTATGTAGGCGGCAAGCATTTAATCTTTTGTGTAGGTGACATCCTTTTTGTAAGGACCCATTTCCCAGAAACACACCTTCTGCTAACAATTACTGATGGAATGTGAGAAGACGACATGTGGATGTACGCATATCTAGGACAGGTCTATGTAGTAAAGGGAACAGACTTTGTATCCAGAGAAAGATGGACTGAAAATCCAGGTTTTCTATTCACTATAATAATTTTTATTTAATTATTTTTAGAGAGATGGGAAGGGAGGGGAAAAGAGAAGGAAAGAAACATCAGTGTGTTAGAGAAACATCCACTGGTTGCCTTTCACATGCCCCCAACTGGGGACCTGGTCTACAACCCAGGCATGTGTCCTGACTGGGAATCGAACCAGTGCCCTTTTGGTTCACAAGCCAGCACTCAATCCACTGAGCCACACCAGCCAGGGCTCTAGTTGCTATAAATGCAACTGTGTGGGAAGCATTCAGCCTTGCTAAACTTTAGTATCCCAATCCACAAACTGAAGATCATGCTTTATTGAAAGCTATTAACATTATATGTGATGAGTAAGTCATGTGGCTCAGTTTCTAGAACATAGTAAGCACTTGATAAATGATTGTTATTATTGTTATTTATCATAATCATTATATCAGGGAATTAAAAAGAGGTAACAAAAAATACAAAAACATTGAACAATTAAAAATATGAGGCAAAGAGGCCTTAGGATGCTTATAATTTTGGTAGATTTATTTTGATTCTGGACACTTTATTAATTCGTTATAGTAAGGTGGCTTTGTTGTGGTGGTTGCTGTTAGTATTGATTTTATTGAATTTTCTAAGCAAATAGTTATATTAATATCTGAAAATTATAATGTAATTTTTACTTTTTAACATAAGTAATTCTTATTTTCATTTCAAGTATCATTGCATTGGCTATCAAGAGTGGATTTCCAGGGCAAACAACCAGCTGGGGAGTGTGCTGAGGAGATGCCCTGTTTCAGGGAACATTCAGTTGTGATGTGGTACAAACCACTGCAGAGCATGGAGCAAGAGGCAGAGCTTTCTAGGTCCTCTTCTGTTGTACAAGTCCTTTTCTTTTGTGCTTTCTTACTATTACTTTAAAAAACATCCTTTGTTTATTTTATCTTCTACTGCTATTTAGTATTATACATCTGCAGTTAATTTTACCTTTCAGTTTTCCTTGATAAAAGAATAAATGTTATATCTCGATTCCACCTAAATCAGATGCCTCTCTTTCCAGACTTACCACATATTTCCTTTGATTATATAATCTGTGGTTTGAGACTGAGATTATTGTTGTCAACTGATAACACTATAAGAACATGACCCAAGTGGTCTGACTTCACAGTGGGTTTGAGGTTAAAGGAAGATATCCCACTAATTAAAAATTTATTTAAAAATAACCCAAATTCCTACTTATAGTTGACTTCTCAAGCACCACACTGGGGCTCTGTGGACAACAATAATTCTTAAAAATTCTCCGTCTGTTTTCTTCTTTTTATCAGTGTCTCAATATCACTATTAAATTCTTTCAAAACCTATTTTTTTATTTCTAACCTTTTCTACCTTTTGTCTTTCTATTTCTCTCATTGATTTGTTGTTACAAATACCATCCATCCAAAAAACAGAACAAAGGAAAACTAGCCTAATAGTGAGAACATTCTTGGGAGGCAGAGGGAGGAAAATAAAAACTAATGAGCACAATCAGAACTTGTATCTTGTTTTATGCATTTGTTTTTCTGGAATATATTCCTAGTTTCTCTGCTTCTTTAAAAAATGTACATCCAAGGTTAAGTTTCTTTTTATTTGCCAGGTTTGAAAATGTTTCTTTAAGTTTTTGCATTTGATTATCATTTAGCTAGATGTACAAATCTGGTTTGAAAAAAAACATTCCATGGTTGAAGACTTTGGCTCCATTGCCTTCTGGTATCTAGCAGTGGTGATAAGAAGACTGGTGCTGGAAAGACAACTAGGAAATCTTGCTGTTTTTTTTTCCCCCTGTAAGTGTTTAGAATCATGTTTTTATCTTTGATATTCTGAAATTTCTGTCTCATTCTGCTGGCACTCATTATTCTTTTCTTTGTATTCCATTCTATTTTCTAGAAGAATTACAAAGTTTTAGCTCCTTAATTTTCTATAGTTTTAAAATTTTGCCATCCATTTGATTTTACATTTAAAGTCTCTTTCGTATGGTTCGGTACTTTCTTTATAACATGCAGTTCTTTCGTTCATTGGCACAGTGTTCCATTGAATATCCCTGAAGATGGAAAATAATTGAAGTTCTGTTATCTTTCCTGAATTACCTGTATCCTCTACTATCTTGTTTTCTTCATGTTTGCCCAGTACTTTATCTTTTATGTGGCTGGATCCCCTCAAATATCAGGAGATCTGTGGGTGTTCATACATAGTAAGAATGGAACATAAAACGTTCCATGGGAGCTTGGAGTAGATGGTTGGGTTTTGCTGGCTGGTGGACTCTGTTAATGATGAGGAAGCCAGGAGACCATTATTAAGCTGGAAGACTGCTAAGAGACAGAATGTGAAAGTGTTCATTCTGTGGTCAATATTCGCTGCTCTGGTCTCTACCACATTCACTTTTCTTAAAGGAAAGCCTAGTGGACACATGCCTGGCGGTGGCTTGTGCTCTGTGTGGGGTCAGGAAGTCTGTGTGTAGCCAGGTCTTTCACAAATTCTCTCTTAATCCTTGCATGTTTGGCCACTCTTCTCAGCCATGTTCTTTTTCAAACCTGGTGTTCCTGGGTCCCAAACCTCTCTGGGGTCCTTTCAGGTAGAGCAATTCCTCAGAAGCAAGAAGAAGAGAGAAGAGGAGAGGAGAGACAAGAGAGGTTTATTTTAAAGGATTGGCTCACATGATTATGGGTGCTGGCAAGTCCAAAACCTGCCAGGCAGGCCTGCAGATTGAAAACCTGTGGAGGAACATTTTCCCTTGCATATCCCTTCCTCCAACTGCCTAAGCTGAGCAGTTGGGTGATTATATAGAAATCTTGAATTCCAGAAATCTCATTCAATCTCTAGTGTACAAGTAGCAATAATCGTGTCTCGGATAAACCTCATTGGCTATGGTACTATCACTGCACAAAGCTGTCAATCTCTAGTTTTAAAGAAAATTAAGTGGTAAGTTGTTACTGGTTACCTCTGTGCTCAACAAGGCAGTATGGGAATGATCAGGAAGGATGCGGTCCTTGCCTTCACAGAGTGTGCAGTCTGCGTAGAGAAGACAGATAATAATGCAAGTAATAATTACTGTATTGTGTGACATGATAGAGCAGACTAGAGGATTCATGGGAACACATAGCAGGGAGACTGAGTAGGACAGGGTCAAGGGAAGGTGGGACGGCTTCTGAAGAAGTGATGTTGGGGTGCTATTCATGTGGGGTGGAGGGTAACCTGCTTGCTTAGGTAGTTTTCTGGGGAAATCAAAGTGAGGGATGACAGATTCTGCTCTAGCTTCCTGGGATGACACATTCCTCCAATTTAGGATTTTGTTGGATGTGGGCAGGATGATTTTTAGAGGAGGGAGTGGGATAAAGTACCATCAATCTGGAGGGCAGAGAAACTTGGAGGCTCAAAACTAGGGATCTTACAAGGTCTCCCCGCCTGAGAATAGGAATGACAACCCCATTTGGCTGATGGGGAAACTGAGGCCCAGAGAAATGATATGACATGTTTAGGGCCATGTGGCCAGCTCATGTAGAAGCCAGGAGTGGCCCCTCCATCTACTCAGCTGCTCCACGTGGAGTCTTGTCATGGCCAGGTAGGAGGCCATAGAGAGAACGTGGACTACCTGGGAGGATGCAATGAGGAGGCTGTCAGTGGACCCTCCAGCCCTTCCATCCCACCTGTTTCTAGCTTCTAGGGTTGATAGAGCACCATTTGATGAATTTTTTAAATTTAATATATTTTATTGATTATGCTATTACAGTTGTCCCATTTCTCCCCCATCATTCCCCTCCACCCTGCACACCCCCTCCCGCCCACATTCCCCCCTTTAGTTCATGTCCACGTGTCATAAGTTCTGTAGCTTCTACATTTCCCACACTATTCTTGCCCTCCCCCTGTCTATTTTCTACCCGCCATCTATGCTACTTATTTTCTGTACCTTTTCCCCCTCTCTCCTCCTCCCACTCCCCTGTTGCTAACCCTCCATGTGATCTCCATTTCTGTGGTTCTGTTCCTGTTCTAGTTGCTTGCTTTTGTTTTAGGTGTGGTTCTTAATAGCTGTGAGTTTGCTGTCTTTTCACTGTCCTATTTTTGATCTTCTTTTTCTTAGATAAGTCCCTTTAACATTTCATATAATAAGGGCTTGGTGATGATGAACTCCTTGAACTTGACCTTATCTGAGAAGCTCTTTATCTGCCCTTCCACTCTAAATGACAGCTTTGCTGGATGGAGCAATCTTAGATGTAGGTCCTTGTCTTTCATGACTTGGAATACTTCTTTCCAGCCCCTTCTTGCCTGTAAGATCTCTTTTGAGATATCAGCTGACAGTCTGATGGGAACTCCCTTGTAGGTGACTGTCCCCTTATCCCTTGCTGCTTCTAGAATTCTCTCCTTTATTTTAATCTTGGCTAATGTAATTACAATGTGCCTTGGTGTGTTCCTCCTTGGGTCCAACTTCTTTGGGACTCTCTGAGCTTCTTGGACTTCCTGGAAGTCTATTTCCTTTGCCAGATTGGGGAAGTTTTCCTTTATTATTTGTTCCAATAAGTTTTCTACTTGTTGCTCTTCCTCTTCCCCTTCTGGTACCCCTATAATTCGGATGTTGGGACATTTAAAGATGTCCTGAGGTTCCTAAGCCTCTCCTCATTTTTCTGAATTCTTGTTTCTTCCTTGTTTTCTGTTTAGTTGTTAGTTTCTTCCTTCTGATCCACTCCATTGATTTGAGTCCCAGTTTTCCTTCCATCTCTATTGGTTCCCCATGTGTCTTCCTTCATTTCACGTATTGTAGCCTACATTTTTTCATCTAATTTGTGAGCAAAATCAACCAATTCTGTGAGCATCCTGATCACCAGTGCTTTGAACTGTGCATCTGATAGGTTGGCTATCTCTTCATGGCTTAGAGGAATTGGCTGTGAGGCTCTGATTTGTTCTCCGGTTTGAGTCATGTGTTTTGTTTTGTTTTGTTTTGGTTTTGGACTGGTCAGGGCTGTTATGTAGTGAGGGGTGGAGCCTTAGGTGTTCCCCAGGGCAGGGCAGCCCAGTCGCTGAGTTATGATGTTGTATGTGGGGGCGGGGTCGGAGAGGGAACAATGGCGCCTACTCCTCTCCGCTCTCTCTTGGATTCCCTTCTGCTGCTTCCCCTTCGCCTGGATTATCTGTGCACGCAAATGTGGGACCACCTGGTCAGCCAGCCGTGTTGCATGGCCTCACTGGATCCGCACAGTTGCTACCCCGTGTCCGGGGTCTGATGGCCGCTGCCTGTGGGCCTGCCAGCCACCTGCACACTTGGGAACCACCAGCCACTGCCGCCTGTGTTCCCGGTTTCGAGCTTCCACATTTTCCTGCCTCGACTCTGCCCTTCTTACCGGTCTGGATGAATGGTTGTTGGACTTCCGTACAGTTCAATTTTCTATTAGCTCTGGTTGTTTTCTTATTTATAAGTATTTGTTGTTCTTAATTTTGGTTGTGAGCGGAGGCACAGTGTGTCCACCTACGCCTCCATCTTGGCCGGAAGTCTGATGAATTTTTATATCTAACTGTATTCCCATTTCTGTCTCAGAAACCAAAGTTCATATTGACTCAGGAGAAATTCCAAACTGCAGGATAATTGCCACCAGATGTGGAATTCATCATAGGCTAGGATAAGCAAGGTGCTTCCCCAGTAGGCATGATCATGGCTGACACCTGCTGGTATTCGAGGTGTCTTGTGCTTTAGGTGGTGCTGTGCTTGGTGGGTGACTAGTGTCCTGACCCACTGCTCTGATGGCTGCAGGACCTCTGTTTCCTCCTCTCCCTCCCTCCTGTCTGCTCACTGAACATGGACTTGCAGCACACCTATGTGGGCCTAAAGCTCTCATCAGCAGTCTTGGTTGTTTTGGCTCCACATGGTGCCACCAAGTGTTAGCTTGTGCTCTCCCCAGATTGAGTGATATTTTCTTTGGGGACTATGAGGGTGTCCTTTATACTTTCTTTTGTATCCCTTTAATACTTGGTATAGTGCTTTGTGGTTAATCGACACCTAAGACAATTTGAGGAACTGTTATCCCTGGGCCCAGTGGGTGGAATGGCCTAGATGTCTTGTGTGTTCCTCTGGCCCAGGGAGTTACTCTTCCATACTTGCAGGGCTGAACTGTATGTGACCTGTGACTCTGTGCCCACAGCAATTTATCCTGTGCCAGTGTGTGGGCATCAATCTCCTTACCCTGACTTCCTCCTTCTCCGGCCAGAGCTCTGGTCTCCTGGCTCCAACTCCACATGTGCTTGAATAGCCCAGTCCACTACTAGGCACCCCTAACTCCATCTTCTATAGCAACTTTTACCCCCTTAACAACAAACATGTTGTGAACTATATTTATCTCTTGTTATTGAAATGACTATTTTTCTTCTCCCAGCTAATTCCATGAGCTGATGTCTTATTGGTTTCACATCTATATGCTCCTGCACACAGCAGATATTCCAGGGTGATTTTGGTTTGATGGACTATTTTAAGAGTAGGCAAGTCTTCTCAGGACTCTAGATGGGCTATGGCTACTGAAGTTACTGAGTTTGTCACACACAAATGACATGGGAAGGCATTCTTCTCTCAGGCTTGGCTTAAGGCATGCATTTGATGTCTGGGTTTTTAAGAAGAGGATGTTTTTGGATAGCCTAAGAAAATATTTGGAAATCTTTGAGGGATCCTGGCCTGGCAAAGCCTGGACTCTTATGGAGTATTTGCATTATTTGGGACCATGTATCTCTTATATCACATGTTAACTTGGAAATAACACTTTCAGAGAGAGAAATACCAAGGGAGAGATGTAATTAGCAGTGAATGGACTGAATCAGATAGAGCATCTGAGTCCAGAGTTGCCCACACAGAAAATTTGGCTTTATGTCTCAAGGCCTCACTTCTTGTACAGGACATCTCCTTTGCGGTAGCTTTCTTCCTTAAATAACTTCCCTTTCTTCAATCAAAACTGCTCTTAAAAATCTCCAAATGTTTTCACACAAACACATATATATGTATAAATATGCATAAATATGCACGTAAACACACACATGCAAACTCAAAAACATACAAATATACACATGAACACACACACATGCATACACCATATATAGTGTCTGATAGGAAGTACTAAAAAAATGGACCCTTTGTTATTTTAATTTTTATTCCTTTAGTTCAGCTGGAGCTAGAATCCAGGTAAAGGAAGGGGTAGGAATCAGAGTGGATGGACAGAGCAGGCCTGTTGTGTGGCCACCCTGAAAGTGGGGGTCAGGTGTTTGCACTGAGTGGTTGGGAGGTGGACTCAGGTGCTGGCACCCCTAACAATTCTGAGCAGGAGCCTCTTTGTTAGTGAAGGCATGAATGCATTTACAGACTTCCATTCAGCCCTTTTATTCTGTGTTAATCTGGGGATTGGATCTTGAAGAGTTGGAGGTTCTCTATGGCTCAGAAGAATTTACTTTCTCTGTGTCTAGAAATGACAGAAGACTTATTTTGTGCATTCTCTCTCCATCCCACACATGAACTCACCCCTGTGCAAATAGAAAGAACTCTTCCTATTGTTGTACCAGAAACAACAAAGATTTCTGCCAGCAAACACCCAGCAATTGATCCAGAAGTCGCTTACAGTCTGTAGTTTCTGGCATAGAAACCAACATCACACACTCATGCTTTGTTCTGTCTGGGCTTCAGTTCCAGAATGTTTTATTTTGCAGCAATAATTGTGTATTCAGTAGTTGAGGAGCAATTTTGCCAATCTGTTACTTCTTCATTCATCTTTAAAATGTACAGTAGTTTCTCCAAAGGCCAATACCTAACATCAGTTGCCTTGCGCAGTAGCCAAGAACTGTAGGAGTCTGACTGAGAATTTGGGACTGGATTTTCCCAGAGAAATGTTCTAGGACAGAATCTTAAAGAAGCTATCACTTATCTTAGCCATAAGTCCTCCCCTAGATGTTGCTTCATGGGCTTCACTGAACAAATCTTTTTGGAACTATTATCAGCTAAGCATGACATTGAATTTGGGAACTAAGAGCCTGCAGAAGAAGACCAGTGAGATCTGTAGTTTAAAGCAAGTGTGTCTAGCCTCACGCTGCTCTCCCTTTCCCTTTTTAAAAAAACTTATATTTTATTGATTATGCTATTACAGTTGCCCTAAAATTTCCCCTTTGTGTCCTCCACCCAGCACCCCCACACTCCCTCAAACAATCCCACATGTAGTTCATGTCCACAGGTCATGAGTATAAGTTCTTTGGCTACTCCATTTTCTATACTGCATTTTACATCCCTGTGGCTATTCTGTAACTACCTATATGTACTTCTTAATCCCCTCACTTCTTCACCCATTCCCTCAACCCTCTTACCATTTGGCAACCATCAAAACACTTTCCGTATCCATGATTCTGTCTCTGTTCTTCTTGTTTGCTTAGTTTGTTTTTTAGATTCAATTGTCGATAGATAAGTATTTGTTGCCATTTTATTGTTTACAGTTTTGATCTTCTTTTTCTTAAATAAGTCTCTTTAACATTTCATATAATAATGGTTCGGTGATGATAAACTCCTTTATTTTCTTCGTGCCTGGGAAGCTCTTTATCTGGCCTTCAATTCTAAATGATAGCTTTGCTGGGTAGATTAATCTTGGTTGTAGGTCCTTGCTTTTCATGACTTTGAATATGTCTTGCCAATTCCTTCTGGCAGGCAAAGTTTCTTTTGAGAAATTAGCTGACAGTCTTATGGGAACTCCCCTATATGTAACTAACTGCTTTTTCCTTGCTGCTTTTAAGATTCTCTCTTTATCTTTAACCTTTGGCGTTTTAATTATGATTATGTCCTGGTGTGGGCCACTTTGTATCCATCTTGTTTGGGACTTTCTGTGTTTCCTGGACTTGCATGTCTATTTTCCTCACCAAATTAGGGGAGTTTTCCTTCATTATTTTTCCAAATGGATTTCCAATTTCTTACTCTTTCTCTTCTCCTTCTGGCACACTATGGGGCAAATGTTGGAACACTTCAAGTTGTCCCAGAGACTCCTTACACTATTCTCATTATTTTAAAAATTATTTTTTCTTCTTGTTGTTATGATTGGATGTTTTTTGCTTCTTTCTGTTCTGAATCATTGATTTGATTCTCAGTTTCATCTACTCTCCTGTTGGTTCCCTGTAAATTGTTCTTTATTTCAATTACTGTATCCTTCTTAACTGAATGAATCTTTTTTATGCTGTTGAGCTCCTCACTATGTTCCTTGAGCATCCTTCAAAAAAAAAAAAGATTTTATTGTTTATTTTCAGAGAGAAGGGAAGGGAGGGAGAAAGAAAGGGAGAGAAACATCAATGTGTGGCTGCCTCTCACTTGCTCCCTGCTGGGGACCTGGCACACAACCCAGGCATGTTCCCTGACTGGGAATCAAACTGGGGACCCTTTGCTTCACAGACTGGCCCTTAATCCACTGAGCCACACCAGCAGGGCTCCCTGAGCATCCTTACAACAATTGTTTTGAATTCTGCATCTGATTAATTGCTTATCTACATTTTGTTCAGTTCTTTATCTGGAGTTTTGATCTGTTCTTTCATTTGGGCCATCTTTCTTTGTCTCCTCATTGTGGCCTCCTCCCTATTTTCATTTTTATGTAATGGGTAGAACTGCTATGACTCCCTGTCTTGGTAGCATGGCCTAATGAAGTGGGTGTCCTGGAGGGTCCAGTGGTACAGCCTCTCCTATCACCCAAGTTAGGTATTCGAGGTACACCATGTATGTGGGCAGAGTATACTTTCCTCTTGTAGTTGAGCCTTGAGTGCTGTTGGAAGGTCAATGGCAGGGATTTACCCAGGCCAGTCAGCTGCAAGGACTGGCTGCAACCACTGACCATTAACCTCCATCCTCTGTGGAGGTATCAGCTGTGCAGGGGCAGGGTGGTAGAGCTCCCATGTGGTCGGTTGCTTTCCACTGGGTATGGAGACTCTGGGGTTTTCTGGGTGGTACAGGCCAAGGTCAGCCCACACCTGAGTTCTGCCTGGGGCCACCCTGCATAAGCTATGAAGTTATCCAAGATGGTTGCTATTTTTGCTGGACTTAGCGGTTCCCAGGCAAATCCCAGCTGTGAACCTAGGCTGGCTAATGCTAGTGCCAGGCCTGGGGCCAATTAATGGGTGGTATGGGGGCTAAGGGCTTGCTGAGACTGGCTGTTGCTTGTTTGAGAGGATTTAGGAAGATGTGAAGCATGAGCCATGACAAGCCATTCCTTTGGCAAAGCCACCATTAACAGCTTTGTTGGGTCTGTAAGTTGGGTGGGGCAGAGCCTCAGATAATCACTAGGGTGGGGCAAACATTGTGAACCAGGTTGATGGAGTCTCAGATATGGCACCCTTGCCGGTTCTATGGCTGCGTGCAGGGAGGATTCAGAAGAAGAACAGAGGCCTATGCCTGTTCTGTCTGGGAGAAAGCTGTCCCCCCCAGCTCTTGCCCTGGTGCCAGACACATAAGTTCCTCCCTGTATGCCACTGGTGCCTTTCAAGCTGCTATCCTGGTGCTGGAGCTCAGAGGGAGTAAGTCTAAGTAAATTGTGTGTGGATCATTTAAGAGGAACTGCTTGGGAATTCAGGAGTTTCTTCCACTGACTCAGTCCCTGATGGACTTTGCAGCCAGAAGTTATGGGAACTTACCTTCCTGGCACTGGAATCCTGAGCTGGGGGTGCCTGATGTGGCGTTGGGACACCTCACTCCTGAGATATCCCCCTGGAATTTTTATCCATCCATGTGGGTGTAGGACCAGTCTGTTCTGCAACTGTTACCAGTCTGGATTGATGTTTCTTTAATTCCATACTTGTTGGACTTCCAATCAACTTGATTTCTGACAGTTCTGAATGATGGCTGTTCTATAGTTTAGCTGTAATTTTTTTTAGGCTTGTCCAATCTCCCTTCCTTCCTTCCTTCCTTCCTTCCTTCCTTCCTTCCTTCCTTCCTTCCTTTCATCTTTATCAGATGGTATTTTATTTTTATTTTTTAAAATATATTTTATTGATTATGCTATTACAGTTGTCCCATTTCTCCCCATCATTCCCCTCCACCCTGCACACCCCCTCCCACCCACATTCCCCACCTTTAGTTCATGTCCATGTGTTATAAGTTCTTTAGCTTCTACATTTCCCACACTATTCTTGCCCTACCTACCCCTGTCTGTTTTCTACCCACCGTCTATTGCTACTTATTCTCTGTACCTTTTCCCCCCTCTCTCCTCCTCTCACTCCCCTGTTGCTAACCCTCCATGTGGTCTCCATTTCTGTGGTTCTGTTCCTGTTCTAGTTGCTTGCTTTTGTTTTAGGTGTGGTTCTTAATAGCTATGAGTTTGTTGTCTTTTCACTGTCATAGTTTTATCTTCTTTTTCTTAGATAAGTCCCTTTAACATTTCATATAATAAGGGCTTGGTGATGATGAACTCCTTGAACTTGACCTTATCTGAGAAGCACTTTATCTTCCCTTCCATTCTAAATGAAAGCTTTGCTGGGTAGAGCAATTTTGGATGTAGGTCCCTGCTTTTCAAGATTTCAAATATTTCTTTCCAGCCCCTTCTTGCCTGGAAGGTCTCTTTTGAGAAATCAGCTGACAGTCTGATGGGAACTCCCTTGTAGGTGACTGTCCCCTTATCCCTTGCTGCTTCTAGAATTCTCTCCTTCATTTTAATCTTGGCTAATGTAATTACGATGTGCCTTGGTGTGCTCCTCCTTGGGTCCAACTTCTTTGGGACTCTCTGAGCTTCCTGGACATCCTGATAGTCTATTTCCTTTGCCAGATTGAGGAAGTTCTTCTTTATTATTTGTTCAGATAAGTTTTCCACTTGTTGCTCTTCTTCTTCCCCTTCTGGGACCCCTATAATTCAGATGTTGGGACGTTTAATGATGTCCCAGAGGTTCCTAAGCCTCTCCTCATTTTTCTGAATTCTTGTTTCTTCCTTGTCTTCTGTTTGGTTGTTTGTTTCTTCCTTCTGGTCCACTCCATTGGTTTGAGTCCCAGTTTTTCTTCCATCTCTATTGCTTTTCCATGCGTTTTCCTTCATTTCACATATTGTAGCCTGCATTTTTTCATCTAATTTGTTAGCAAAATCAGCCAATTCTGTGAGCATCCTGATCACCAGGGCTTTGAACTGTGCATCTGATAGGTTGGCTATCTCTTCATGGCTTAGAGGAATTGGCTCTGGGGATTTCATTTGTTCTCTGGTTTGAGCCATTTTGGGGGGCGTGGGGGTCTGGTCACAGCTGTTATGTAGTGAGCGGTGGAGCCTTAGGTGTTCCCCAGTGCAGGGCAGTCCAATTGCTGAGTTGTGATGCTGTATGTGGGGGCAGGGTCCGAGAGGGAACAATGGTGCTTGCTCTGCTGTCTCTTGGATTCCAGTCCCTTCCGCTGCTTCCCCTTTGCCTGGATTATCTGTGCATGAATGTGGGACCACTCGGTCAGCCAGCTGCATTGTGCGGCCTCACTGGGTCTGCACAGTTTCCACCCCATGCCCGGGGTCCGCTAGCCGCTGCCTGTGCATCTGGGGTCTGCTAGCTGCTGCCTGCATGCCTGGGTCTGCACCTCCGGTTTTTCCTGCCACAACTCCGCCCTTCTTACCGGTCTGGATGAATGGTTGTTGGACTTCTGTATAGTTCGATTTTTTATCAGTTCTGGTTGTTTTCTTGTTTGTAAATATTTTTTGTCCTAAATTTTGGTTGTGAGAGGAGGCACAGTGTGTCCACCTGCACCACCATCTTGGCCGGAAGTCTTCTATAGTTTAGCTGTAATTTTGATGTGGTTGTGTGAGGAGGTGAACTGTATTTACCTACACCTCCATCTTGACCAGAAGTCTGTATGATACATTCTTTTCCCCTCTTATTTTGGGGCACTGTTCTCAGTCCTGTGATCTGATCAGGCTTTTGCACAAGATTGTTGTGCCTTTCTTCTCAGCATGTGGTCAGATTTTGCAAGATGTTTACCACTGGTCCATCACTACGGACATTTTTAGCAGAGGCTGGACAACTGTTTGCTAGGTGTTTTATGAAGAGGACGGTCTTCCTTTGATGGGAGGTTGGACATGCTGACTTCTAGGTCTAAAATTGACACTGTGTGATTATTTTATCAAGTCAAAGTCAGGAGAGAGAAGTACAACAACATATGTAGAGTGCTTTGTGTCCGGACCATAGTGGTGTTCAGTATAGTATTATTGTTCTCATAATTAGTTTACAAAATATCTAAGAGATTTCTCATCAACATTCCAAACAGATGTCTTATGAAGCACTTTATCTTTTCCCTTCTATTGTCATAGAGGCCTTTCTCTGATTTTCTATCTCCTGATTATGAATTCTGAGAGGAACAGGGTCTTGTCTTATCTTTCATTGCCCATAGTGCATTGGGTAATATTGGTACTCAAATGCATGCCGAACAAATAACTCTTGCTTACATAACTAATAAATGATTTTAAAGGAACTATTTGTTCCACACTCTGTATGGTGGCCTGAGAATACAGAGGTGAACTAGAACATTTCTACCCCTGGGGCCACATATCCAAGCTTGTATTCATTTATCCACCATGCTGTGGGGATCCCCTTATAAAGCATTTATCAAAGGCTTACATTATGCTCAGGACAAGCAGGTACAGGGACAAAGTCCCTGGAAATGATTTCAGGTGTGGATTTGAATCTGGGAACTGCTACCCAACCCCTGTGTGAGTCCTAGTGGTTTACATGACATGCAGCTGTTTGTTCAGGAGGCAGGTGGGGGTGAAGCCAATTTCCCATGAGGTCATGCTGCTGGCATGTGGCTGGCACTCAGTGTATGTAGGTCTTTCCCCTATCCTTGGTCCTCTGAGACTTCATTCTCTCTGCATCAGCTCTGACCTAATATTCCTTAAGACAGAGATGGCAAACACAACGCCTGAGGGTGGAATCCAGCCCTCTACCCTGTTTTATTCAGCCCAGCACCTTGCTTCTACTGGGCAGCAGTGCCGAGCTCTTGCTTAACTGTTAAGGGGTAGTTACATTTATACAGTCCTAAAATTACATTAAGCCCTTTGAAGGCAACCATGAGGCTGACGTGGCCCCGAGTGAAAAGGAGTTTGACACCCCTGCCTTAAGGCCTCTAATGAGGAAAATAATGTCCTTAACTTTAGATTTAAAAGAAAAACCCAAAATAACACTCTGTTATCCCTTTGGTGAATCACATTTGCTGTTATGGAAAAGCTAATGGGTTAGGCAAAGTTGTTTGTGGAACAGACAGGTATGAGGTTTACATTAAGATAAAAACTGTGACTATGGACTCTGATGTAAATCCTTTAAGACTAATAATATGAGAAAAGGAAGGTAATCATATTTTCCTGTACCCACTGTGTTCTCTATGTCATGGATTGTCAGATTTGGAAAGTTGTTTAGCAGATACTCAGTGCACTTCCCATCCAATAAGGCAATCCTCCTTCTAATACCGACTTGGAAAGATCTGGAATGCTGCCAGTGATGAAGCACTTATTCTTTTGTGAGGCTGCCATTGTGCTTCTAGAGGTTTTCTTCTTCACCACTCATCCATTGGCTTTTCTATTACTCTGATTTTTACAGATCCAGTATCTCTCATATTATGAAAACACATATCTGCAGCTACTACCGGATGTCCTGAGCCCCCTCTTTCCAGTTAAACTTGGAACTCCTTTCATTCTTGTTTATATAATTCCTCAATATTGTTTTAATGCTAACTAACTTTCGGATATTTCCCTTTTGTTCCTGTTTCTCATAAAATGTGGGGCTTGGCTGGATGCACTGTTCCAGATGTGGTAAAGGAGAGAGGCCTTATCTGTCACCAGATTTAGAGTCTTCCATTGCTATTAACATAACCCACAGCATCTCTTATTTTCCATACTCTTTCTTTATATGTATTTTATTTATTATGCTATTACAATTGTCCCATTTTTTTCTTCCCTTTATTCCATTCCATCCTACACCACCCTTGCACCAGCATTTCCCCCAACCTGCCCCCTCTTAGATTGTGTCCATGGGTCCTAACATATAAGTTCTTTGGCTTCTCCATTTCCTATACTATTCTTAACCTCCCCCTGTCTATTTTCTACCTACCTATTTATGCTTCTTATTCCTTGTATTATTTCCCCACTCTCATCCCTTCCCCTCCCCACTGATAATCCTCCAGGTGATCTCCATTACTGTGATTCTGTTCCTGTTCTAGTTTGCTTAGTTTGTTTTTGTTCTTTTTAAGTTCAGTTGTTGATAGTTGTGAGTCTGCTGTCATTTTACTCTTCATAGTTTTGATCACCTTCTTTTTCTTATATAAATCTCTTTAACATTTTGTATAATAAGGACTTGGTGATGATGAACTCCTTTAACTTGACCTTATCTGGGAAGCACTTTATCTGCCCTTCCATTCTAAATGATAGCTTTGCCAGATAGAGTAATCTTGGATATAGGTCCTTGTCTTTCATAGCTTTGAATACTTCTTTCCGGGCCCTTCTTGCCTGCAAAGTTTCTTTTGAGAAATCAGTTGGTAGTCTAATGGGAACTCCTTTGTAGGTAACTGTCTCCTTTTCTCTTGCTGCTTTTAAGATTCTCTCTTTATCTCTAATGTTGGGTAATGTAATAATGATGTGCCTTGGTGGGTGCTTCCTTGTATCCAACTTTGGGACTCTCTGAGCTTCCTGGACTTCCCAGAAGTCTATTTCCTTTGCCAGATTGGAGAAGTTCTCCTTCATTATTTTTTTCAAATATGTTTTCAATTTCTTGCTGTTCCTCTTCTCCTTCTGGCACCCCTATGATTTGGATGTTGGAATGTTTTAAGTTGTCCCAGAGGTTCCTAAGCCTGTCCTCGTTTTTTTGAATTCTTGTTTCTTCATCATGTTCTGGTTGAATGTTTATTTCTTCCTTCTGGTCCAAATCATTGATTTGACCCCAGTTTCCTTCCTTCACTGTTGGTTCCCTGTATATTTTGCTTTATTTCATTTTCATAGCCTTCACTTTTTCCTCCATCTTGTGACCACACTCAACCATTTCTGTGAGCATTTCGATTACCAGTGTTTGAACTCTGTATCTGATAGGTTGGCTATCTCTTCATCAGTTAGTTCTATTTTTGGAGCGTTGATCTATTCTTTCATTTGGGTCATATTTCTTTGTCTCAGTGTAGCTGTTGCATTATAAGGGGCAGAGCCTTAGGTATTCACCAGGGCAGGGTAACCCACATTGCTACATTGTAGCACTGTATGTGGGGGAGAGGTCCAAGAGGGAATAATACTGCTTGCTAGGCTCTCGGCTGGCTTTCAGTCACTTCCTCCGCTACCCACAAGCAAATTGGGTCCTTCTGGTGTTGATTCCCAGGTGGGTGGGTTTGTATACTACTTAGAACCCTGTGGGTCTCTCTAACAAACTCTCCTATGAGTCTTGGAGTTTCTCCCACTGCTACAACCCCCAAAGATTTTTACAGCCAGAGGTTTTGAGGCTTTATTTCCCTGCACTGGAACCGTGGCTTGTGTGGTTTGTCTTGTGCTCCAGTTGTTCCTCCCAGTTTATCCGCATACAAATGTAGGACCACCCAGTCTGCTAGGTGCCACCTTGCTGCATGTCCTTTCTACCCCAGCTGCCCGTCTCCACCCCTCCTACCAGACTGAATGAATATTTCTTCTTTAACTCCTTGGTTGTCAGACTTCCATGCAGTTCAGTTTTCTGGAAGTTCTGATTATTTTTTGTTTTTAAATTTGTTGTTGTCCTTCTTTTGGTTGTGCAAAGAGGCAAAGTATATCTACCTATGCCTCCATCTTGGCTGGAAGTCTCTATTTTCCATATTCTTTACCTATGTTTGGGTTTTGGTCAGCTAGCCTTACTAGGTCTCTTTGATAAGAACTACTATCATGTAAGATATTACCCATGTTGACCTTGTGCAGTAGATTTTTAAACATAGCATCAGTATTTTATGTTTATACCTAATGAAATTAATCTTAATTTTGGAGTATCATCTTTGTGTATTAAAATGATTTTTAATCATGGTTTTGCATCTAGAATTTTAGCCACCAATCACAATTATGTGAAATTATCTGTAAATTCCTGAAAGCATGTCTTCTCTGTCATGATTCAAGGCACTCATACTTATGGGAAAGAACGGTCCAGGAAGACAAGTGTCCTTATGTGGTTGATCCCAACCACAGTGTTTGGTGCATCAAGCTTTTAAGCAATCATAGATCCGCCTGACTACTCTCACCTTGCCCACATTCTCTACAGCATGGATTTGAGGACTGAATAGTCTTTACAGTTCCTCCTCTTTGAGCCCTAAAGAAGACAACAGTCTTGGTGGGCCTTTGCTTTCCTCCTTCCTGGCTCCACCATTCTCTCTCTGTAACTCCATGTATTTGGATCAGATTTAGTTCCAACATATTGCAAAATTTTTAAACAACTTTTTGAGGCTACATAATTACCCGTATATATTTAATAAATTGATACATATTCACCTGTATATATTTAAGGTGTATAAGGTTTTATGATAAGATTTTGACATTTGATGTAAATAGGAAATCATCACCACAATGAAGAGGATTAATGCATCCACAGCTCCTAAAAGTTCCCTGGTTCCCTTTCCTAACCCCTTTCCCCACTTTTCTTTCCTGGATAATGCTCTGTCACTATAGTTTATATTTTCTAGGGTTTTATGTAAATACTACTTTTAGTTTAGCTTCTTTTAGTCAGAGTCTAATGGAATCTATAAAAACAGCTATTAGAGCTAATCAGTGAGTTTAGCAAGATTGTAGAATTCAAGATCAATGTGCAGAAATATTTTGAATTTCTGTGTACTAATAACAGAGAAATTGAAAAAATACTATTTACAATAGCATCAAATAATATGAAATATTTAGGGATAAATCTGACAAAAGATGTGAAAGAATCATTCATTGAAAACTATAGAATATTGCTGAGATAATTTAAAGAAGACCTAAATAATAAGAAAAATATGCCATATTCATGAGTCAGAAGATTTAATATTCTTAAGGTGTCAAATGTCCCTAAACTGATCTGAAGATTCAATATGATACCAACCAAATTTGAGAAGGCTTTTTAAAAAAGCATTGACAAAATGATTCAGAAAATTTTTATTCATGAAAGTGCAAGGGACCTAGAATAGCCAAAATAACTTTGAGAAAGTAGAACAAAGTTGGAAGACTAACACTACCTGATTTTGAGACTAATTATAAAGCCATAGTGACCAAAACAGTATGGGTGGGGTATCTAGGTGGATAAATAAATCAATTAAACAATAGTGAGTGCATAAATAGGCCCACATATATATTACTTGATTTTCAACAAAGGCAATTCAGTGGAGGAAGGATTGTTTTTAAAATATGATGCCAGAATAATTGAATATCTATAGGGAAAAACATTAATTTATACCTGACCCCACAAAAATGAACTCAAAATATATTGTATCTTTAATGTAAAACCTAAAATTATAAAACTTCAAGAAGAAAACATAAGATAAAGTCTTCATGACCTTGATAATCAAAGATTTCTTAGACATAGCATCAAAAGCACAATAATAAAAGAAAGAATTGATGTATTGGGCTTCATCAAAATTAAGAAATTCTGTTTTTCAAAAAATGCCTTTTAGAGAATGAAAAGTCAATTCAAGCCACAACCTGGGAGAAAACACATCTCTGATAAAGAACTTGCATCTAGATTATAAAAAGAACTCAAAGATGATATGCAGAGAGCAATCTGACACTTTCTTAAAAGGTTAAGCAGATACTTATCTAGCCAATCCACTTTTAGCTATTTAGTCCAAAGGAAACAAATCACAGATCCAAAGACTTGGGCGTGAATGTTTATAGCATTTGTAATAACCCACAAGCGGAAACAACACAAACGTTCCTCAGCCAGAGAGCACATCCTTTACAGTTTCATACACATGAAATTCTGAAAAGTGTAAGCTGATGATCTACAGTGACAGACACAGAGCCGTGATTGTCTTGGGCCTGGGTGGGTGGGTGGGGAAGGGCAGGAGGGAAAGATTATAAAGAAGCAGGAGGAAGTTTGGGGCATGGATACGTTCACTATCTTGACTGTGGTGGTGTCTCCATGGGTGTATATTTATACCTCAAAATGCATCAAATTCTCACTTTAAATATGTTCAGCTCATTGTAAGTTAATTACATTTCAGTAAAAAACATATTATTCCCTCCAAAATAAAATAAAACTGTATAGAAGAGAAATGTATTTAGGCAGAACCTAAGTGAGGCTATATATTTCATGCATCTTGCATAGTGCCTGACATAACATGCCCTCAATAAATGTTAGTTTCCTTCCCTTCCCTATCACATCATAAAAATTCAAATTATCATACAACTATAGATTATCTACCTGAAGTTTCTCCTCTGTAGATTAGGGTAGGGCAGATATTTGTTGGAAGACAATAACATTTTGATCTGTAAAGATCATGTGATACTAAAACTTTCAAACACTTTCACATGATTTGGAGCAAGGCACGATGATCAGATAGACATGTAATTAAATACTGAAAAGCCTGTTTTTTTTTGAAATGTTCTCAAGTTCTTAAAGGTGTAATTATCAGCCCTAGCTGGGAAGTTCAGTTGGTTAGAGCATTATCCTGATATGCTAAGGTTGCAGGTTTGATCTCTGTTCACAGCACAAACAAGATTCAACCAATGAATGCATAAATTAAGTTGAACAACAAATAGATCTTTCTCCCTCTCTCAAAATTAATGAAAAAGTTTAAAGGTGTAATTATACCTGTGGGACTAAAGCAGGGAGGTAATCTCAATCTATGACTCTGTTCTTTGTCTCTGTTTTCCCAGAGGCCCTGAACTTACTCACCTACAGGGAGCGTGCACTCTTTTATGTCTGGCTTCTATACTCCATCACTGCCGCTTTGTTATCTCTAGGCAGTGTCAGCTTTGAAGAACAAATTCACCCTTCATCTATTTCCAGAGTACCTTTCCCCTTTGGCAACACCGAAGGGCACTGAGTGCCTGCTAAGTGAACTTACTGAGGGAGGCTATGGAAGAAAAGGTATCAGTTCTTGAACCATGTGCAAGAAACAGTGCAATAATTTAATCTCCTATTAACAGGGTCTTACAGGACACAAAATATAGAACGTATATGGGTGTATTTTGGGATACTGTGCTCAGAGATTACCCAGTGTGACCACGATCTGGGCAAGGCCTACTGCAGATCTCCAGCATTTGTAAATGAAGCTGGAGCCAAGTAGTTCCTGCAAAGCAGTTGGGGAGGGATTTTATGGGGGGGGGTGTTCTCCACCAGAAACCCTTTTTATTTTGGACAATAACCAAAGGCAGGGGACTTGTCTGGGTGGGTGCCCTGAGTCTGCTCTTACATGCTGTCATTTTCTCTTATCCCCACAAGTATAGGGCTGAGGTGTAGCAGTCTTATTATGCGTGACTTACAAATTAGTAATGAATTTCACCAGATAATGAACAAAGCGATTCTTCCCCAAGCTCATGAATGAACAGCCCACAGTTGAAACCTTAGTTGATGTCCCCCTTGTTTTCTACTCCCAGCTAACTTGGTTTCATGGGGCAGAAAGACTATTTCATTTTTCTTCCCAGAAAACACAGGCAATAACTTCCCAGGAAACTTCTAAAAGCACACTGTATACCAGAGAGGTATGCTGCAAATCAAAGTCAGTATCAGGAAAATTCTCCACTGACGTATGGAGTTAATTCCACAGTCCTATGTGCTCCCAGGGAGCTCATAACTCTTCGGTGGAAGTTTACGAGATGGAGATCTTAATTCTATAAAAATATGTGTTACACTTCCTCTAATGATTTTCTTTGAAGTTAACATGTACAATACATAGCCTGCAAAGACCCTGGATTAGTATCTTTGGAATTATTTATATGTAGCAAACACAGCAAATTAACTCAGAGTAAAGTCACAAGTACCTTCCCAATAATAATGAAATCTGATGTTAATTACACCATTATCTGTTAGGTTAATGGCTCCTAAATAGTGACTTAAATCACCACTCTGTCTTGAATATCCAGCACATAAAACTTCCGTGCAGTGAGTATACTGATTAGGTAGAGTGCTGTTCTTTTGTAGGGAATGTCCTAGATACTATGGCAACTGCTGTTCTTAATCTAAATACTCCGGGCAAAGCCCTGGCCAGTTATCTCATTGGCTACAGCATCATCTGGATATGTCAAGGTTGAGGGTTCAATCCCTGGTCAGGGCACATTATAAGAATCAATTAATAATTGCATAAATAAGTGAATCAACAAATTAACATCTCCTTTTCCTTCTCTCTCTTCCCTCTTCCCCTCTCTCTCTTTCTCTCTCTCAAAAATCAATAAGTAGGCAGTATTTGTAATCCTGGCTTTGTGCCATTTAAGTATTCCAGTTTAGTGTAGGGCCTGGGCATTTGTATGAACCACAGTTCTTGGGTATATCCTTGTTCCCGTATTTGACTGGCACTTGGGATCCAGCAATTTTATGTGGCTTTTAAGCATGGAGTCTTTTTTGAAAAACAGGTAACTTGTCTTCTTAGTACCCCTGACATTGAGTATCTGTGAAGTCAGACAATCTCAGAGTTTGGGTTGCAAGAAGTTTTTCTTAGCTCCCTGCCACCTAGCTCTGATTCACCATTGACGTAGCACTGGCACAGATGCCCCCAGGTCCCAATGTCAGGCTGGTTGACTCCCAGGTGCAGGTTTACCTGGGAAGGTCCCAGATGCAAAGAGTGAGGCAGAATCAAGGCTCTTTGCCTGCCCTCCTGGTGTGTGGACCTGCATGGCCTGAGATCCTGACCCTCAGTGTTGCTTTCTCCTTGTGTTCCTTTGTGAAATAACTTGTGAATGCTTTGGAGGGAAAGGAGGAGATGGTGTTGTGTGTGTGTATGTGAGAGAGAGACAGAGACAGAGAAAGAGGGGAGAAATGTTAATGACTGAGGGTGGGTTAACTTAAGAAATTAAGTTCTGTATTACAGATAAAAAGTAGTTTCTGCCATGCCGACTACACTAACTGTAAAATTAGCCTGGGATATTCCTGTCTTCTAGGGCCCAGTGCCCTCAAAGCAAAATAGGGTGGGAGGGAGGGAAAGGAGGCTTCTACAGTAATATATTTGGCTTTCTTAACTGTGTTTAGCTGGGAAATGGTTTGAAGTAGTACATTTCTTTTGTGAAGCAGGCAGTATAGCAACCTCCACCACGTACACAGGAAGACTCAAACATCCAGTTCTCTAAGTGTCCTGCTCTGAACTCAGGGTCTTAAACTAAGTTTCTTCATGAATATGTTTTTCAGCCTGATGGAGAGGCTCTAAGCAGTCACAACAAAATGAACCACTGTGTGTGGGGTTTTTATAAGGAAAACTGCAGGGAACAACCAACGTCCTGTCTGGAGTAACCACGGTGGCCCATTGATTAGGAATTTGTGAGGGTCACTGCCATCTAGTGATGAGATGCTGGAAGACATTGCTGAGTCTGGTGCAGAAAGACGGTGGTGTACTGTACTTCTGTTATACACAAGATATCCTATCTTGTGTCCTTTGCCTCACAGTGGAAATGAAAAGAGTTGGGACAATTAATTATCGCCTAGTTTAGAATATGTGTTTCCGAGGTGTGCAAGTACCTCTGACGATAATATTTCTTGTCATTTTACAGAGGAATACACAAACCCCCTTGAATACAAATAAGATAAGGTTGAGACTACATGTGAAGATTAATGAACACGTGATTATTAGAATCACTGTAAAAAAATGTCAAGGGCTTAGTAAGCAATGCCACAGATAGCTGGGAGAGGCTGGCGACATCTAAGTTCAGGTATTTAGGTTCCAGACTGTCTGCTGTGCTGGGACAGACCGCTCACAGGCCTTGACAGATGGCCCAGAGGAGATGCATGCACCTTTCACTTCATTGGTAGAGGATTTAGGGCATCAGGAGGAGGGAAGTCAGGGAATATGAAACAAAGAAATTGCATGAAGCTTCCTGTAGGACCCACAGGGCAGAGGTGCCCACGCTCACTTCCAGGGAGGCCCTGTGGCCCCTGAGAGCGCAGCGGGTTGGGGCACAGTGATGTGCGGGCAGCAGGTGGCACATGTCGCAGGGCCCCCGCCCCCTTTCCAGGACCAACAGATCCCCACCTGTAGTGGAGATAGCTGGGGCAGAGGAGGGTGGGAAAGCAGTGGGTGGGCAGGACTGGGTGTGTGCATAGGTGTGCATGCCATACTGGTTTTGTTTCTTCCAGGCTGTTGTCTGGGAAATTTTCAAACAGAAACAACGAACACCTAAATACCCTTCACTTAGAATCAGCAGTAGGTGTGGCCACCCTTGTTTCCTCTCTGTTCACTCTCTGTAACCTCCCCATCCCATCCTATCTGTCTGTGTCTGTCTGCCTATCTATCTACCTACCTACCTGCCTCTTGATATCTGTCTGTCTGTCTGTCTATTTATCTATCTGTCTGGACTTTTTGAATAATTTGATAGTAATTTTCAGACATTCTGACACTTCACCTCAAAGTGTTTTCGAATGCATCTCCTAGTAAGATCATTCTTCCACATAATCACAATTACATGATCACACTTAAGAAAATTAATGACAATTTTCTAATATTGTCTAAAGTCATGGGCTGCAGGCTTCAATACACTAAATTGAGATTGTTTTTATATCTCCAAGTGCATCTACTAAAGAGATACCACCTCACACTCACCAGAATGGCTGCTATCCAAACACCGGAGGGTAGCAGGCATTGGCGAGGATGTGGAGAACCTGGGACCTGTGCACGGCTGGCGGGAAGGTAAAATGCAGCTGCTGTGGAAAACAATATGGTGTTTCCTCAAAAACTTGAAAATAGGGTTAGCATATGATCTAGCAGTCCTGCTGCTGGTTGCGTATCCAAAAGAACTGAAATCAGGGTCTCAAAGAGACACCTGTACTCCTGTGTTCATCAAGACATTATTCACAACAGCCCTGATACTGGAAACTATTCGAATGCCCACTGATAGGTGAATGGGTAAGCAAAATGTGGTGTGTACACACACACACACACACACACACACACACACACACACGATGCCATAAAAAAGGAAGGGAATTCTGATATGCTATGAGGTACATGAACCTGTGGATATTGAGAAATAAGCTACTCACAAATACACAAATGCTGTTTTATTGGACTTATAGGAGGTCCCTAACATAGTTAGAGTCATAGAGACCAGAAAGGAGAATGGTGTGTGCCAGGGACTGGGAAAGGGAGAGAACGGAGTTGTTTAATTGGGTATAGAATTTCAGTTTTGCAAGATGGAATAGTTCTAGGGATCTCTTGGATGACAGTGTGAATACAGTTAACATGACTGCATGGTATACTAAGAAATAGTTAAGATGGTAAACTTTATATGTTTTTAATTTTTTTTACTACAGTTAAAAAAAAAGTTCACATTGGAATTTGGAAACCCACTGGCCTTAGACAATGAAACTGCTTCTGATACCTGTTGGAGTTCATGCACCTAGTCTCAGTTTTCTCATCTATAAAATGGGTATAAAACTCTCTTCCTCTTGCACCACAAAGCTGGTTGTAGGGATTGAATAATAATATGAAGGTGCTCTCTGTTTGCAGGAGCATACAGATTTCAGATGTGTAACTTTGTGACAATGGACTGTTTCCAACTCTGCTATTGAGGAAGCATGTATACTCTGGGGCTTGTTTTAACTTTTAATGCAGTTGTCTCCTTTGTTACCTGGGGATGTCAATTTAGTGTAACACGACATCCTTTCAGACACTGGGGTTTAGAAAAACCCGATTCAAAAAATTCCATTCGAGCTTATGTGTGCATCAAGCTCCAGATAAAGGGGATGTCAATGACACTTCAAAAAAAAAAACCTCAACACTCTGGGAAATGAAAACAATAATTTAAATGAATGGTTTTGCCTAGAGCATCGTGATGCATCCCTCACCAGTGGTAGGTGATCCCTGAGGGCTACTAGCACAGTGTCTGATAAATACTTTTGGAAGCTGTGTGTGGACAAGCTCCCCCATGAGTCTCTTTGCAGAGCTCTGAAGGAGCAAAGGCCATCCAAACTACATGGCACTACTCAATGCAATCTGTTTACTCACTGTAATGTTGAAGGTTGTAGAACAAAGTTAACACAATTCAGCTTTTGTCCTTGCTTTTTAGGCTGTGCAAATAAGTGAGCCATCAGAGAGGATGGTTTCTTTTCCTCTTTCACTGTTTCCTGATGTATCGGTGGATGGATACTCTCATATCTCATACTTCCCATCTTTTGTTTAGCAAAACTAAATTGAAGCTGATGTACATTTAAAGTCAGAGGGGCCAACTCTTTTATTTAGAGGTGAATGAATATATGGGATGTGGACATGTATATTCTTCCACACTTACTGCCTTTTGCACATGTCTCTCTAGGTAGCAGAGCTGTAGGGAAGTTTTTGCAAACAGGCTCTCTTTTGTAGCCTGCTGTTATTTTCTCCTGCATGTCACCATCCTTCCTGGGTGTCATAATCAAGAGGTTTCTCCTACTTGGGACACTCAATATTTCTGGATTATTCCCTTTTGGAGTTGTATTTGTCTGCCTGTTTTTGAATTTCTCCCTATAGTTCTATTCTATGTCCAGATGAGCCCCACAAACATTTCTTTATTCATTTCCTAACTTAAAGTATTATACTTTAAATTACTTATAATGACATACTTTTCATTTTTTATTGACTTAAGAGAGAGAAGAAGGGGAAGAGAGGGAAAAAAGAGAGAGAAATGTAGATTTGTTGTTCTGCTTATTTATGCATTCATTAGTTGATTCTTGTAGGTGCCCTGACTGAGGGTCAAACCTGCAATGTTGGTGCATCAGGGTGGCACTGTAAACTGACTAAGATACTCAACCAGGGGAAATTTATATATATATATATATTTATTTAAGTTTGTACATCACCCCACAGAAGTTTCTATGGATAGAGCAAGGCTGAGCAGTTTGTCCACTTCACTTCGAAACTGCCCCATTTCTAAGGGCACAGGTGGCCTTGGGAACTGACCATTGGCATGTTTGAGTATTATGCAGAATCTTTCCTCCAGCCCAAGGTGCACAGATTCGCTTTAGAACAAAGGATGGAGGCAGGTCCATGTTCGGCTGTCAAGTTTAATAAAACCGTCTTGCTGTGTCATATTTGAAATCACAGTCATGGGCATTGCAGGAGTTACAATCCCTATGTTTTATTCTCACAGTTTTTCGCTTATTACAACTTAAACTTTGTAGAAACTTTACCAGTTAAAGCATTTCAGAAGATTAGATTTTAAATAAAACCTTATAGGAGGAATAAAAGTTGAAAATAATTCTCAGTAGATTTCCTACTGCCTGGCACATTGTGTCTCTGAGTGGCTGGGACAGTGGAAGAATTTAGCTGTTTGTGTGGAGACAAAATATTAGCATAGTTGAATTGAAAAAAATGTGGTTTTAATTATGTTTAGTGAACTCACTAGTTATGTTATCTCTGCCACCATCAGCCCTTTTCTGTTATTTAAGGCCCAGTGACGATGTATGCATGTGAGTGTGCATTTTATAAATACGTGGGCCTTATTATGAATATATAGGCTTAAATGAGAGATTTTATAAGTCTAGTTTCTTTTGCTTGTTTAAAATCATGTTTTTAAATGAAGAATACTTGCATGTGATCAAACATGAGAACTGAAAGTCTTTCTCCACAATTTGACCTCTCACACATACTCCTTTCCCTGGAGCCAACTAATTCTACATCTTTTATATCCTTCCAAAATTTCTCAGTGAGAACGTATGCACAGATACAGATATAGATATCGATACAGATGGGTGACACCCCCCACAAACATGTGCATGGCTTTCCTTTTCACATAGTTATAGTCATACTGCAGACTATATTCATCTCAGACTGACACAGATATGATCAAGACCAACATTACCACCATTTTTGTGCTGCGAAGGGGTCCTTCTGCATCCTGATCCTTCCTTCTGTAGTTTGATAAACATGTATTGAGTGCTCGAGTGCGCCATAGCTCCTGCCAGGCAGGCACAGCCCTGGGGGTAGGTTGTAAACAGGGCTGGCCTGGGGAGGACACTTTCTGAGCAGGAAACTTGTGAGCTGTCCCAGCAAGGACATCCGCTGTGGAGAGGAAGCAGCCAACGTCCGGGAGCCTCGTCCACACAGGAAGGGAGAGAGCAGCATCTCAGTGACCTGAGGGTCAAGCGGAGGCTTGCAAGATGCTAAGAGTCTGTCAGGGCAAGGGGTGAGGTCAGGCTGGGTGTGAGCATAGGCTGTGTTCGAAGGCAAAGTTTATAGCACATGCAGAAGCTTTGGGGCAGGACAGGTGTGTCATGGGAAGAGCCCCACAGTGGCTGGAGTGAAAGGGTGGGTGTCAGGCATGGTGGGAGGCCAAAATGACACCAAGACCCATGTTGTGTGGACCATGTGAGGGGTCTGGATTTGATACTAGGAGCAACTGATGAATGGGGTGTGACTGAGTGTGTGTGGGAGTGTGCCAAGTGTGATTGTGTGTGAATGTATATAGGTGTGAATGTATATAAGTGTTTGGCATACATGTGTATATGATGTGTATGCACATGTGTATAAGTGTGCATTGTGTGAACAGGTGTGTGAATAGTGTATGGTGTGTATGAGTGTGGTGTATGTGATGTGCATGTGTGAGTGGGTATGGTGCATGTGGTATTCACGTGCTGCATGCACACACACATGTGAGTGCAGTGTACAGGTGTGTTTGTGTGAGAGGGTGGTGTGCACATGCCCCCACATGTGTGTGAATGTGGCATGAGTACACATGTACGTGTGTGTGTGTGTGTGATATGTGACTCATAGCCACGCTATAAGCATGGCTTTGACCACACTGTGGATGATGACTGAGTGGTAGGACCTAAAGGGGACTGGGGTAAATATGGGAGACCCCACAAGAGGTGATGAGTTGTGCATGCACAGCACTGGGGAAGTCCGGAGGAGGAGTGGGTCTGGAGAGAGGATGGCTCGGTGGTGAGCATGCTGGGACTGCAATGCTGAGGTGCAGTGATGTCAGTGGTGGTCAGATAAGAGTCTCGGCTTAGGGACAGGCATCTGCTTCAGAGATGGGCACTGGGAGTCATGGTATCTAATGCATGTGCAGCCACGAGAGTGAAGGGACTGCAGCTGGATAGAAACAGGGAGAGGAGGAGAGGGTCTGGGGTGGACACTGAGGAGCAGCAGGGGATGGTCAGTGAGCAGTTTGAGCAGGACCTTCTGGGAGCCAAGATGAGAAGGGGAGGGGCCCTTCTTACCTTCAACCCAGGACCTTAGCAACCCAGGGCATGAGTGAGAAGAGCCAAGTGAGCAGTGTCAGGAGGTAGGCACTGAGAGGGAATGGGATCCCCTGGAAGGAGGGGTAGACAGGAGGGAACAGGGGGCATGGGCTAGCATTCACTCTGCCTGAGGTCTGCTAGTTGTGTGTGTGTGTGTGTACAAGTGAGTGTGTATGTGTGGTATGTTTGCGCCATATGTGGGCAGTGTGTTTGCGCATGTCCGTGGCATAGTTGTGTGTGCACGTATGACACACACATGTTATTTATGCACACACATGGGTGGTATGCACATGTGTGCATGTACGTATGTTGCATGTGTCTCTGTGTGGTTTGTGCAAGTGTCTGCACATTTGTGCAGATGGGCATGTGCACACACACACTTGTATACATAGGTGAAAAATGCTCTTCAGCACACCTATGGAGACAGTCTGGCTGGCTGGATTGAAGGAGGGTGGGTGTGAATGGTGTGGGTGATGGGTGATGGGTGATGGGCTCTGGTGGCAGTCAGGGGGTGCTCTTTCTGGCCTGAGGGAGGCATAGTGGGGAGAGTGGAAAGGAAAGCTTGGGTTCTGGGTCCTCTGGCTTTTTTCCACCATGGCTGCTCTGTGGCTGATTGCTACTGTTCCCCAGCTGGTCCTTGGTTGAGAGGCTGGTCCCAGGCCACTGGAGCAGCCTCTGGTGCCACCTATTGGCAGGGTGTGCCCAGACCCCAGAGCCCTGCAAGGTGGCAGGTGACACTGTTCCCAGGACTCACACTACCTTGCTGGGCACAGGTTCTGAGAAGCTGGCTGCTCCCAGCCCATGACTATACGGTGTCACTTTATGGTCTTGCTGCTGTGGACAAAATTTTATATGGAAGTCCCATTTCAGATAAACCCAGTTGTCTTCAATTATGATTTCTGGGTCCTTTATCTTCTCCACACTTAATGTATTCTCAGTGTAGGAAGATGGTGGTATCACTGATAGATGTATTCATGTGTAAAACACTTAATCATTTAATTAAACAATACACTGTTCTGTGCAGGCTATGAGGTGTGAGGCTGAAGGCTGAGCAACCTCAATCATCCCAGAAATGCATTAAGGCTTCCTAATGGGCTTGCTTGAGTGCCTTCTATTGTTTTTTGTGTATGTATGTATGTATGTGTATTTTGCATTTAGAGAGGCTTTATGTTTTTCCCCCCTCTTCTGGAAATTAAACAGAGCATCCAGTGGTATTGCAGAGCACATCTCTTGGGATGAGCTTCTAAGGAGGAAGGAGAGTGGTGAAGGCCTTGATTCTCCTGCCTTAATTTAGTCCATTATTCACCCTCTTCCACCTTGCTGAGACCCTAGGAAACAGGCAGCAAGCCTGCAGATCATGTTTCTGGTGGTTGGATGGGTGGAAATACCAGCTGAAGTGGCTGTCTGCCCAGAGTGTCTGGTGCTAGGCTAAACCAGGCCCCCCCCTCCCCCCCGCTTCTTAAGCTGGCATCGTGTTGTTACGGGTTCTAATGCCATCCCTTCCACTTCCTGCTGGCGTGACCCCTTCTGTTTTAATGTCTAAAGAAATATAGAATGTTTAAGGTTTCTTTAGAGGTAGGAGCAATGGGCAGAATCCCAGTTTTGGTCCATAAAGGACCCTGTCATCACCTGCTCCCATGCTGCTATTTGTAGGTGAGAGAACAAGCTCAGCGAGGTGAAGCGACTTTCCCAAGATCACACAGCTCGGCAGAGGTAAAACTAGGTTTGCTGATTCTCCCTTCTTGAAGAGTCCAGTATCCTGAGCACCTCCTTCCAAGCTTGTCCTGACTCCTGACCCACCTGGAGAGGACATGTATGCCCGATTAAGAGAAGTATCTTTTTTTGTTTTCATTCCAGTTTTGTCATTTTTAGGGCATTACTCAGCCTCTGAGCCTGTTTCCCTCTCTCTTATATGGGGATGACAGATTTAAAGGCCTTGGAGAGGGTTTTTGGGTTGGAAGGAGCAGGGAGTGGCAGCTAGGAGAAGAGCTGTATTGACCACTGAAGTCTGAGAAGGACCATGTGATCTGGAATTGGCAAAATTAGGTTTTCAGCTATAAGAGCATATACAGGCCCGTCTGATACATTATTTTTTCAGTTGTAGAGAAATAGAATCAGTTTATTTCCACACATCTCCAAAATGTAGCTGTGACATTTGTCTTACCTGCTACACTTTGCAAGGAGTTCGGGCAAATGATTTTTCCATTTGCCTGTACCCCGCTTCCTGTCAGAAATGGAAGGGGTCATGAGTAGGGTGGCTGGTGTGTGTTTTCCTACTGTTAAACTCACACATGGTCCAAGTGGACCTGAGATGTAGGCTGCTGGTCTGAGGATCACCAGGAGTCCCCTTGGCCATAGGGAACTTCCCTGGCAGAGAGAGAGAGAGAGCTCCTGAAAGGTGGGCCCACGGCCTTCTGGTGGAGACAGTGGTAGACGAAGAAAGGCCCAGAGTGAGACATGAGGCCTGGTGGAGGGAAGGACACCTGGCTGTCTGGGGACCAGTGTAAGGACCAGGTGGAGTGAAGGAAGGCCTTGTGGCAGGAAGGGTGGTGGCAGGTGGGGGATGGGGGTGGGGGTAGGGGTGGTAGTAGGCACACGCTGAGGGGCAGGCTGGCCTGGAAGCCCTTGTCACACATCTAAAAACTCAGATGCCCATTCATGATCTGAAGCCTACTGTGCTGTGTTTGTTCATTTATGCATACATTAAACAATCCTAGCCCAGTGTCCGCTCTGGTGCCTTCACTGTGGTAGGGGCTGCCTCCGCTGAGGAATGAGGCCCTGATGGCAGTCACTCTACAGGGATGGAGGTGCAGATACAGAAGAGCATGTCAGCCAGCCTGGGAGGTGCCCCAGGTCTGCAGGACTGGATGAGGGCTCTGGGGTGGGACCAAGGAGATGGGCGTGGCTGAGTGTAGGCGGGCCAATGGCAGCAGGGACTTTCAGAGCATTTTATAAATTTGGGAAACCCAAGAAAAGTTCTCAGCATTGCAGTCAGGCAGGGAAGGGATGTGATGAAATGTGCCTTTTACTTTGCTTGTGGCAGGGAGAAGGGGGCACTGGCTGCAGGAGAGAGGCCAATGGGGGCATTGCTGAAACAGGAACATGTTAAAACCTGTTATCTATACAGGTTTTCATCTGCTATACATTACATATTACCATGGCAGACAATTTGGAAAAAAATGTGGGTGTAGAAAGATAAGTGTCATCACCTAAAATGACGCCTGCCAAACGCAACTGGTGACGCTGGCACATTTCCTTTGAGAGTCTGCGTCTAAAGGTGTGTGAATGGGTGTGCAAATAGTGGTGTGTCTGGACTGCATACTGTTTGCATGGCCCCATTGTCCATTAAAATGTGAACCTTTCACTTTGGACTGAGCATCCCATCTTTTATTCTTTTGTCCAACCAAGAGCTAGTCTTTATTTATTAGGAGAAATTCTCATTGGTGAGTGTAGTGTTACACTTGGTACTAAGGCCTGGTCATCTTATTAATTGACAAGTGACTGGTCCATGAAAATTACAACTACAAGAGTGTTTGCATCTTCATATCATTCTGGTGTGGAACAAGAAGGGAGAGGGACTCAGCCTCTGTTGCGAGTTTTCTTAACAACCTGTTCTTATGTCTCTTGCTCACACTTGTGCTGCAAGTTCACAGGTATTTGTTTCCTGTGACTTCCTAGCGTGGCTGAAGGGACACAATCCTGCATGGAAATGATGGCTGCTCCAGAGCAGTTGGGAGACCTTCCTCAGCCGGAAGAAGAGTCAAGAGAGCAGAGTGAGCTCAGGAATATGGCTCTGGGAATTAAAGTCCCAGGCATCTTCCAAAGGCATTGGTTGTTAATAATGGAGATGATTCAATTAATGCATTGCTTGTGTGTCATGAGTGTGTTCAAACCATCCTCCTGACTCCGAACCTAATCATGTTGACCCTGGGACATGGTGCCTGGAGAATAAGGACCAATTTTGGCTTCACTCCATGTTCTTAGCTTCCTTTAGGAAAAATAGGGCCTTGATGTTAGTGAAATTTAATGTCCAGGTGAGAGCAACATGATTGAGAGTGATTCATCTTTTTTAAAAAAAATTCCCTTTTATTCTAGAGTCATAACCTGTAATATGGGCACATGAAATCTCTGTACTCGGATTTTCTAAGAAGTGAGTTTTCTCAGACTGCCACCAGATGTCAGTAAAATCCCTCTTAAAATAAATGTACAGTTGAGCAAGTTGATGCTTGAGAAGGCAGTGGAACCTCTAGAAGCTGATACTTGGATGGGGCCCAGTGAAGGCTGCGGTTCTGTGATTATACTTCAGAATGGGTCCCTGGCCCCTGGGGTGGGCCTGCAATTTTGAAAGCTTCCCTAGCTGGTGAACTGCAGATCTTTGGCTGGCCCTCCTGCGTGTGCAGGGAGCCACAGCAATGGGCTTTGGTGAGGACGGCCCCCAACTGGGGTGATGATGCTTCTACCAGCATCTAGACCCTTCGACGCTGGGAAGCCTGGAACCCTTTAAGTGTGGGACTGCGTGCTGGCAGAGAGAGGCAACAGTCCTGCCTTAGTGTCGTAATACTCGTTAACCCAGCTATAGAATCCACACGGAATCCTTGCCAGAGACCCTGCCAGGATCACTCTGCCTAAGATGGGGAGGCACCAGGGGCAGGGAAGGTACTGATGCCAGTGGAGCAGTCAGATGGACTCACAGGCACAGTACTATGTTTTGTCACTTTGCCTATTTAAATAGTAAGTGACTCTGGACTGTTCTTTTTTACTTCTGGGGCCTAACAAGCCAAGGCTGCCACTTCCATTTCCAGAAAGGGGATGCCCATGTGCCAACATCGATGTGTGAGAGAAACAGCAATGGGCTGCCTCCCACATGTGCCCTGACTGGAGCCCAGGCCCACAGCCCGGCCGGTGCCCCAGCGGGAATCAAACCGGTGACCCCTTGCTTTGCTGGATGACGCTCAACCAACCCAGCCATGCTGGTCAGGGTTGTATATGATACTTGTAAAAAAGATAACAGCATACTTGCCAGTCTTTCAAAGATGTAGTGATAATGATTTATAATAAATAAAAATTTGGTAAATTCCACAGGTAGTTTTTTGCTTTCCCTAAGAAGTAAATGGAAGTAGATTACACCCAAGAGAAATGAAAATATACATACACACAAAAGCTTCTATGTGAATGTTTACAGCCACATCATTCGTGATGGCCAAAAGGTGAGAACGACCAGTGTGCAGCTGATGAGTGGATAAACAAATGCGGTCTTCATGTAATGGAATATTAATTAGGCCAGGAAAGGAATGAAACACTAAATAATGTTACAATGTGGATAAACTATGAAAATGTTTTGCCACATGAAAGAAGCCAGCCACCAAAGACCCTACGTATGATCTGTTTATATGAAATTTCCATTATAGGGAAATCTATAGAGACAGAAAGTAGGTTAGTGATTGCTTAGGACACAGGTGGCAACACAAAGCCCTCTACCTTGTTTCACCAGTGGCAGCACTGAATTCTCACTTAATTGTTAAGGAGTGGTTACATTTATACAGTCCTAAAGTTATATTTGGCCCTTTGAAGGCAGCCACAAGGCTGATGCGGCCCCAGTGAAAATGAGTTTGACACCCCTGGCTTAGGGCTTGGAGAAGCGGGGTAGACAGGAAGAGAGAAGGAAGATGATAGTTAAAGAGTGCAGTGGTGTATCCTAAAGCTGACTGTGGCAATGGTTGCACACATCTGTGAACACAGGTGAGCCAATGTAGGTTTACAGTTGTCACACAAATAAATAGTACAATAATTAATACATAATAAGAGAAGAATAAACTCTTTTGTGTTCTCACCACTGTAAATCCACTTTTGCCCACCTGTATATTAATATTAAAACACATTGAATTGTATGAGTTAAATGGGTGAAATATATAATATATAAATTGTATTTTATTAAAGCTGTTAAAAGAAATGGATAGAACCATACTTGGGACCCTGGAAGGATCTTAGAAATCTGATAGTTGAGAACCTTAGATAGTCTGAAAACTATCCTCTTATAAAACACACAGAAATGATACACCAGTATAACAGACATTTAAATGCATAAATTTGAAAGTAAGAGAAATTCTCAAGGGCTCAGACACAAAGAAGAAACTGGAGACCAGAGTGGTCTGTGAGTAAGAGGCTACGTTGGCAGCCCTGGGAGGTACAGTGGTGGGACAGGGCTGGCGTTGCTGGTTTCATGGACCCTGCAACCAACCCACAGATCTAAATTTTAATTTTTCTAAACAGATGATTGGCCTGTGTGAGATGCAATATTGAATGTGATGTTACTTTCCCCAGACACCCGAAGTCAGGATCCTTGACAAGAATTCCCTTCTTGGTAAAAGGGTATGCTGGAAATAACGCCCCTTCCCCCATCCCATTAGTACTAGACAGGAAGGAAACTGGAGCATCGGTGGAGAGTGTGCTATGAGAATTATAGCCCTGGTTTTCTTGCTGCACTGGTTTGAATCCATACTGCCAGCATAACCGGGGGTTCCCCAGGTTGAGAATCAGCAGTCATCCTCGGGAGGGCGGCTTCCATCTCTGGGGCATCTTAAGTACTAGCCCTGAACTGCTTTGTATCATGGGTTCCCCAGAGTCCTGCTGAAGATGCACCCACAATCCCAAATTATAAAACCTAACAGGAACCAACTCACCAAGAATAGAGATACAGGATCCTCACATAACAGAACCAAGAGAGAAAGATGAACAAATAAGACTATGATGCATGGAAGAGGAAAATGAAATATAATTAAATAATAAGACACCATGAAAATACAACAGGAAAATTTGAAGAAGAATCAAGGTGAGCTTCTAGAAATGAAAATCATAGTCTTTAAAATTAAAACATAGCTCTGGCCAGGTAGCTCAGTTAGAGCATCGTCCTGATACTCCAAGGTTGCAGGTCTGATCCCAGGTCAGGGCACACACAAGCGTCAGCCAGTGAGTGTGTAAATAAGTGAAACAACAAATAGATGCCTGTCTGTCTGTCTGTCTGTCTCCCTCTCTCCTCCTTTCTTCCCTTTCTCTCAAATCAAATAAAAATTTAAAAAATGAAATTAAAACATAAACGAATGGTTTAAAGAGTTCATTGAATCTAGCTGAAGAGAGAATTTGCTAAGGTTTGAAGAAATTGCTCGGGATGAAGACAAGCCTGGTAGAGATGAGAACTATAAAATAGTGGCTGACAGGGTTCAACTTTTTTTATTTTCACACGAGGCAGGGAGGCTCAGGAAGATCAGGTGGTGTGCTCGAGGCTGCGAGAGGAACCTCACACCACCCGCTTGGTTCCAGGTTCCTGAGGTTTGGTGGTGAACACCAGGGCACTTTCCCACCTAGCAGCAAAGTTCTCTGAAAGTGTGGCGAAGGCTCCTTCATGGGGCTCCTGTGAGTTCAGTGGTCACCATCATGAAGGTGCTTAGGAATCTCCAAAGGGCATTCAAAAGTTAATCCGCCTTACTGCCTCTCCTACAACCACCTCCTTCTATACCTTCCAACTCCTAGAGATGGTTGTGGGAAGAGAACACACCACCCAAATGCTCTCCACAGAGACTTAAATAGTTTCACTTACTGAAAAGGGAACACCATTAGCAAGCAAAAGAATTTACTTATGTTTTAGAAAAGATAAACTTTTTTGACCAATTTGATCAAAACAATGTAATAACATGTGAGTGGAGACAATTAATGCTTAACACCAAAAATGAAGAAAATATTGATGATACATTTCATTGTTCATCTGCCATCTATTGTCATTGCCACCGACATCCATCTCCCACCTCCACGCTTTCTAAGCCTGCATTAGTAGTGTTTTACACCCACTTTCTCTGGCTCCCCATTCCCTGCCCTGACCTTTTACAGCATTATTTTTGGGACTGAACTGTGAGGGAGGAGACTTCTCTGAAAACCTTTGGGTCAGAATGGCACTGACTGGGACATATGCCAGCATTTTTCTTTGCCAAGTGATTCCACAGAATGGTGGTTGTGAGAAGCACCTCTGGGGTCATGCCTGGGGAGGGAATGTGTGAGCTCCACTCAGGGGAACAGGGAGCCAGCTTAACATACAGAGGTCACTGCATGTTACAGTGAGGAGCTCTGCTTCTGTAGATGGGTCTGAGTGATGGGAGTCTGTAAACACAGCCACAGAGAAGAGGGCTGGGCTGGGCTCATTTCAGCTGGATCAGGATGCCCTTTGCAGCTGAGCAAATACTCAGTGGGGACTGCTGGCACTGAAAGCCCCAGAAGGAACCAGTGTAAACACGATGGCCAGCTATTACAACATGAAGTCACATGAATCTAGGATTATTTTTCTGCATACCTGAATGGCATCTGGAAATAGAGAAGGTGATTGTTAGGAGCAATGCTCTCAGGTTGCTTTAAACCTTTGTTGGCATAGGGTTTCAGCCCAGGCCTGAAAACTGACTAGAATGGGCAGTGGTGGGAGTGGGAAGTGATGAGTTGTATGTTATTAACATTATCCAGTGTAGCTGCGTTATGCCTGAAGTGAAAGACTAAAGAGAGACTTTCCAAGTGACCTCACCCTGGGAGACTAGCTTCCTCGTATCACAATTAAGTCTTTCCCTATTTCAAACCTTGACTTTTCCATGCTCACATCAGTGCGGCTTGATGCACACATGCAGTTATTTTTTCTTGTTTAAAACAATGTGTAGATGTTTAAGTACTACAAAATGTTTACTATAAACATAGACTTCTTTTATGAAGACTTAAAATATCCTTTCTAAAATCTCATACCATATACTTTTATCATTTTAGGGGGCCAATCAAATGCTATTGTAGAAAATTTTAAATATTTTAAATTCTTAGAATTCTGTAATATCTTACATGTTTCTTGTAATACCTTGGCTTGGAGCACATTGACTTGCTGTGAGATTGCAAAGGTAAATAGTAAGTCAGCGTGGATGGCCCTTTGTGGGGGGCCCTTGTCCTGGGCACCAGATGTGCGGGGCTCCACCCACAGAGCCCCATCCCGTCCATCACGGATGAAAATAAAACTACCAAGACATGATCTGCTTGGGGAGGAAAGGTGGTCAAACTCTCAGAGGAGGATGACCCAGAGCCCCTTCCTCACTAGGCTTTTATTGGGTTCAAATACACAGGAATACCGGTATGTCAGGCAGCAAGGATCAAACAATGGTTAACATTTCAAAGAAATCTGAGGGCTTAATCTGAGTCAGTGTTTGTCAGGAAGGGGGTTGCAAAAGCTTTGGGAGACATACTCATTTCCTCCTCGGACCCTTATCATTTAAATGAGTGCACTCTTAGCAAAGCAGGTTTCACAGGACTTTACGAATTCTTTCTTATGCCTGATCACCTGGGGAGCCATTCGGCACAGGGCTGCACTGCTCGCTGTCAGAGTTTCAGGCTTTAAGCCAATTAGGCTCAGGAAGCAGAAGACATCTCTCAGATAGAAATGGGGACTCGGCCTATGTCAGAATAGCTGGGGGGCGAGGGTCCATCACCCCCTCTTTGCTGCAGCCCCCTGAGTCCTTCCATGAGGGCCTCCCAAGTGGTGGTGTCCGGCTTAGGTTGCCCCTCCCATGAGGAGTCTTACCCGTCATTGACTGCCAACCAAGCGTTGGGGCCAGAGATGGATGAGGCAGAAGTAGTGCTCCTGCCAGGGAGATAAGCTTTGTCTCCTTAGTAGGTCATGTCCTCTTGAGAGAACAGACCCAGATTAAACAGGTCCCTAGGCTCTTACACAGCCCACCATGGGGTGAAGGTTACAACTCCTGAAACCAGGCTGAACGGTCTGCAACAGCCCCTCAGCACGGTGGCAGTGCTGGCGCTAGAAGGAGGAACAGGCTGTCTAAGGGGAAATGTGATAGCTAAGAGCCATTCCCACCACTCACTGAGTGACCTTGGGTAAATTTCATAACTTGTCATAGACTCATTCTTCATTTGTAAAAAAGGGGATAATATTAGCCACCCCAGAGTGTTGTAGAGGAATTAAATGAGATACTGCAAGGAAAGTGTCTAGAGTTGCACCTCGTAATTATGCAATAAGTATTAGCCATTAATTAGTAATGGGTAAGCATTAGGAAGTTGAAAGACTTAGGATCCGACTCTGATTCTTGATTCTCATTGCCCTGTGTATACCAAGGAAGTAACAGCCGTCCCAGGTATGAGATGAATCCTTTACCCTCTTTAAGGAAAGAAAATTTGCTTGGTGCAGAATAAGGGATGGAAGTGGTGGTAGGATATTCCTGAGACCACATCACAGAAATGCTATGAACCTCATAAATACATCCCGCCAAACCCAAATGAAGCATAGTCTGAATCAATTGTCCTTTAGTTGAATCTTGTCTCAGCCAGTGTGGGCTGCCATAAAGTACCTTAGACTGGGTGGCTTAAACAACGGAAATTTGTTTCTTGTAGTTCTGGATTCTGAATGTTCAAAATTGGCAGGCTGACATGGTGTGGTTCTGCCGAGGTCTCTCTTCCAGGCTCATGGAAGGCTACCTTCTCACCGTGTCTTGATGTGGTGGAGAGAGAGCAAGCTCTTTGTTGTCGAAGGGCACTATCCCCATTATATGGGCCCTGTGATCATGACCTTTTGTAAACCTGACCACCTCCTAAAGGCCCCATCTTCAAATATTAGGGGTTAGGGCTTCAACATATGATTTTTTTTTTTTTTTTTTTTTTTGCAGGGGGCACATGTTTCAATCCATAGCAGATCCTGCTAAAGCCTACATTGGGAAGGTCAGTCACAGACATGAAGGGCACAGGCTTGTCAGCTTTGCTTTTTGTGATCTGAGAAATTCTTCCCCTGACCAGAAAGATTTCCATGTGCAGATGCAAAATGTCTAGCACACAGTAGGGATTCAACTTGAAAAATGCCAATGATTTGCCACTTGAGGGCAACCTGTCACTGATGAGAAAGTTACTAATGACATTTTAAGTTCTTTTTTTCCATACTGAGTTTGTGAAGTCTGCCGTGTTCTACACTCACAGCACATCTTGGTCTGGCCTGGCCACACTGCATGTGCTCCATAGCTGTGTGTGGCTGGCGCCTGCTGTATGAGGCAAGCAGCTCTAGAGTTCAAATTTTGACCTAAGTCCTAATGGCTCAAATGACTTTATAAAGGTTCTTGATCCAATGAATCCCTTAGTTCTGAGTTATGTAAGTAGACAGGCAGCTGCCCTCCTGTACCCCACCCCAAGGCCAATGGATGTGACTCATGTAGGGTCCATATGACACATATCCAAGGGATGTTTCTGTTGGAGGCACTGTGGTGGCCACAAAGAAGGAATAAACCCAGTCCCTACTCTAGGAGTTTAGGATTTAATTGAGAAGGTGATAAAGTTAGAAGGGCTTAAAGAAGGAAGAGATTACTTCAACCCCCAAATCTGGAGGTAAATAGTGGGAAAAACTTGAGGGGGATGAAGAAGGAGATGCAGTGTCTTATGGGAGCCCATTGAAAAGAGCTGGCCAGCACCTGTGTAAATGGTCACCTACTGAACTCTTCCCCATCCAGATGTGACACCAGAAGGATTGATGATCAGAGATGGCCATATAGCTGCCTCCCCTTTTCCGTGCCCAGGACTGATTGCCTGAATTTTGAAGGCACGCAGCAAACATTTGCTGAATGAATACCCTTTAGGTACAACACCGACTGTGGAAATGGATGTATAGGGTCCAACAGTACTGTGATTACTCTTTTTGTTTCTCCAGCAGTTCAAATGGAAGGCTCCGGCTCTTCTAGTTCGGGGCCAGTTTTGCTCATGAATAAATCTGAGATCTGCTCACATGGCTTCCAAAGGCATTACTTTTTCTATTCTCTTTCTCTCCCAATACCAAGAATTGCACCTCACTTGTACCCTTCCTCAAGTCCCTGAGCATGTCTTATTATTGTTGTTATGTTGAAACTCTATTCTGGCCATCCCAGCTGGCCAATGCTGTTTACTGGCCTTAAAGGAGGTAGCCTTTGTCTCATGGGAACAAGATTCATTCATTCCTTGGGAACTCCATTCATTCCTTAGGGGCCATACAACTGTGCCAGTGGTGTCCTGGCTGAACTGAAGATCTAGTCACAGCCCACAGAGTGAATAGAAGTGTTTGCCAAGATGAGTCCAACAGGGTTAATGGGATGTATTTTCCTGAGCTATTATCCTATCGGATTACCACCTATCATGCTGCAGGCTATTTATATGGTCAGCTGATAAGTGATAGGTATGCTTATTAATTGTATTCTTGGGGACATACCCCCACTGTCCAAGGATCCCAATTTGGGAGCGATGGGTTATGTAGATTGCCACTCAGCATTTCTTTTTCTGTGGGTAACCCAGTGGGAAACAGATGGAGGTGTGTTCACAGGCCTCTGCCTCTGGAATACAAGCCCAGCTAACCCATGAGTACAGAAGATTCCTTGTCCGTGTCTGTTACCTGGCGGGTAACTGCAGCTGAAGGACAAACAGACTGAAGATGGTACATTCACTTTCCTATTGTAGTGTTTCTGAACTCTCATGACTTATTTGTGAGGCCCTAATATGGGCTTGGGTGTTCTTACTTACAATGCAATTGTGTTAAAGCTTATTTTCTTTTGTAAATCAAATTATAATTTAAAGTAACTTGGAGAATTTATTAACAAGAACCAGTAGTAATTCTTTTTGTGTAATGAATACTCATTTCCTAATAATCTGATTTCAAAGTTTACATTTTTAATAGGTTGGTATTCATTTTGATATCAGCTTCTCCCCAAGTCCCATGGCCATTAAACAAAAAGTTTGTTTTCAGAATATAAACATAAATACATAATAATGCCATGACTTGGAGCATCAGGGAACAATGGAGTTAGGAACTGAAACAGGCTTTCAGAGAAATGTGAACTCATCTTCCCTGCTCATGGTATTTCTTATTACAAGTTAAACTATTTAAAATGATGGCTTAATGGGTGCTACCTGAAATGTGGGTGAGATAATGAGAATAAAATGCTTAACTTTTGCATTTCCTGACTGCTTTGTGTAGAAATCAGTAAATGCACTATTATAGAAAAATGCCTTTTTGAATTTAATATTTTATTCTTTCTATGTCCTATGTCCAAGAGAAAAATGGGGAACAGATGCATTCTTAAGAGTCATGTTTCCAAGTAGCCTCTTTGGTGGGCTATCCAGTGATTCTGTCCTGCTGCCTTGAGGGACTGGCTGGGCCTGCGAAGGCAAGCTAAGGATGCAGAGGTCAGTCAAGGCCAACGGTGAAGACTTAACCCCACCTGTTAACACTCACCTGTGGGGAGCTGGAAGACATGGAGCAGGAGGTGTTTACTCTTCCTTCAGGAGCTTATAATCCTTCAGAAGGTAGACACCAGAGTGAGGAGATCTATGATGATGATGGGTGTGGGGGCAGCCTGAAGTCACCACAGAGGGAAGCAGAAAGGGCGAGAAGAGAAGTGTCCACTCCCAGACACTTCTCTGGGGTGGCCTCTCCAAGGTTGGGTGAGGCCACAGAGGACACAGAGGTTTACATTAAGGTGACTTGATTTCTATAGGGCAAGAAGCACAGGAGAGCATAGCCACTAAATTGCAAATTGCCCATTAATTTTATGTGATGTGCCACTAAATTTTCTTAATTAAAAATAATTGTCCTGGGTTTGGCCTACCTCATCCACATTCCTAGTGCCTTTTTGGGGGAACTTTGTGTCTTTCCAGGTCTGCCTGCTTCTGTGTGGTAACTGGGAGCATGGTCCCCTCTTGTGCTTTCCCACTCAGTCACCTGCAGTGGTTCCCCACTCTGAGGGAACCTAGACCAAACCCATGTTCTGGTGTAATAGACCATGGCTGGCGTCAGCTTCCAGAAGCTGGCTCTCGGCCCTCTGGGTCATGTGAGCACATGGTGGCCTGGTTTCCTCACTGGTTTCAGGATACAAAGACAGCAAGGGCCTTCCTTCCCGCTCCCGGCCTGTCTCCATTCATTTAAATCTCTACCTGTCTCCTGTCTCTGCACAAGGCCCAGCTCCATTCATATCCCTACCTGTTTCTTAACCAACCAGTAGCACTGTTCTGGGGCCAGAATTGTGTTTGAATTCTTTCTCTGTGGTTTCTTGCAGTCTTTTCTTGGACCCACTCACCCCTCCCCAACTTAAGTTCTGTGAGACTGTTTCTTCATCAGTGAGTTAGGGCATTACTAGCTAGCAGGGGACTATTGGAAGAACTTAGTAAACAAACCACTCAGTAGTTCAACCCTATGGAGCACTTTCTACATGACAGGTACCACTTCTGGTGTTGCAGATGCCGTGATGAGCCAGTGCATTAGAATCATGAGACAATAACAGTGCCTTTACAGACCTCTCTGAGGGATTTTTATTTCTACTTTATCATAATATGGTTTCTTTTCCCACACTATACCTCCACCCCACCCCAAAGGGCCTGACCATGGGACTAGGGCCCCTCACATGGTCTGGTTGGAAGAATGACTGGCTCAGCTGGGAACATAGTGAGTGCCTTGCATTTGCAGAAGACGATTTGACTAGTAAAGGCAGCATATCAAGGGACTAGTCCTGCTCTTGATAGCACTAATTTTTACTGGAGGTACGTTTGCCAGGGCTGGAGGATTGCTGGATTGTGAAAGCATCTGGGCAGTCCATATTTTAGTCCTGCATGAGATTTGTTCAGTGACAGCATTAGTCAGGCACCAACTGACTCAGTTTTAAACAGAGTGTGTTCCTTACTAAAAGCATTGTAATCGTATGTTAGAACACTGGTTGGGGCCCAGGATGTTGTGCAGGTATAGGGCTTTTATATATACAGTATAAAAATGTAAAAAGGTATTGCATTAGGAAATTAGAGACAACAAATTCTGACTGCATATTAGCCTATTTAAATTCTGTAGCATAGCTTGTTTTGAAGCTTCTTATATGACAACAAAATTAAAAAGAAATACATGCAATCCTTCCGTCTGTCTTTCCTTCCTTCCTGTATGTTCTTGCTATAGGAGGGAATACAACTTTTTTGAACCTCTTGGATTCTATGTGCCTAACTCTTCAAATTTTGCATTCATGTACATTTTTCTTTATATTTAATTTCTGTGACAGCCAAATTACATGCCCTTAATTGAATTAACACAAATTAGACCTGAAAGGAATTGAGGAATGAAAATTTGGGATGTTTCTTGAAAGCTTTCTTATCACTGAGGCACTCTGAAAAAACCTTCTCTTCCTAAGGAATGGCACCAATTAAAGACATATTAGACTTAATACCAGCAGGGTCTTTTCATAGCGGGGGTGATTCATAACTGCTTCTGATTCTATTATTTCAAAACTCAAATGTCAAGTGTTTAAAAGCAGGACTGGTTTCAGGGAGGAGCCTCATCTGGAAAGACAACCCATTTCTGTTTAGCACCCTTTCCCATTCTGGATGGAGCCTCCAGTGAACTGGAAAGTGACCATTACTTGAGATTTAGCAAGGAGCTTTACCTGCCAACATGCATCAGGCAAGGGGGTGGGAATATTAAATTCAGGGACCCTCGGGGATGGAAAGATCTTCCAGGAGGTCTGCTCAAACCACCTCCTCCCCACTCCCAGCTCTTTGCTTAAAGTCTTCATCCTGTTTGCTAATGACTGGTTGACATCTCCAGTGGGTATTCCCTTTACTTCCTGGGATAGCCCAATCTACATTTTGGCAGCTGAATCTATATGTAAACAATTCTTTAGGTGAAGCAGCACTTCATCTTCTGTAGCCCCCACTCACAGGTCTTGGCTCCACCTGAAAAACAAATATTTGATCCTGTTTTACATTTACATGTCCTCAAGTATTTGAAGGCAGCCACCGTCTCCATCTCTCTTAGCTGTTGCGCCTGTGTCATACATTCCTGCCCTTTTACCAGTCTGTCCCATCTTTCTAACTCTGAGACAGGGATGACTTCTTAAAGGTGCGGCTCTCCAAGGGGGATCCTCAGTCCAGCAGTGTCAGCATCACCTGGGAACTTAGAAATGCGAATTATGTATCCCCAAGGCAGACCTACTAAATCAGAAACTAAGAGGTGGGATGGGGCCAGTTATCTGTGTTTTAACAAGCTTTGCAATTTATTCTGTTGCTTTCTGAAGCTTGAGGACCACTGGTCTAGCTTCCTAACTGGTCTGATGCAAATGCCTCACAAGAGGCCTGAAAGACTTTTCTCTACTGGGTGCAGAGAGGGGCCAGGGCAGAGCCCTGGCTCTGGCCTGCCCTGTGGCAGTGCCTTCCCTATTTTATGTACAAGAGTTACTATTCCCTGTGCATGCCTCCATGTGGGAGTGCCCAGCATACCAAGATCTCTTACAGGGCTGATCTTAGGCCCACTAGACCCACAGGCTTCTATTGACAGCCAACCGCTACGCAGGATGGGCCAGGAGTTCTTGGGTTTCTGTTCCTCTTAGGCACAGAGGTGCTGTCTGCCCTGCACTCTGCTATCTCAATTCCTTCTCATCATTTACTGCATGCAGGAGGATCCCCTCCCACACAATACTGACCAGAAGGTGGCTTCAAGAACCAAGCAGCACTTGGTGTATTTCTCTTGCTATAGAGGGCATGTGGTCAGAAGATGTCTATAAACACGGGCATGTGTATCCATGTATTAGGTGTCAAGAGAATGGAAATCACAGCCTTTCATGGCTGTAATTGCCACTCTTCCTGCCATTTCTGAATCACTGGGGCAGCCAAAAAATTGATCTCATGGAAATGCATGTGGCTGGTGTCGGCTGGCAGCTGGGGGTGGTTTTATGGGATACCGGGTGGCAGTGATGCCTTCCTCTAGGTGAACAGTGAGAGGAGCAGGGAGTCAGGGATGGGGGTGAGGCGAAGGAGGAGGATAGCTAAAGAGGTGCCTGCCCAGAGGTCACACTTTATCCAGAGCAGGTCTTAGGGGCAGAGACTGGCCAGGTGTGGCAATTAGCACCCAGTGTACCAGGGTGTGCAATGCAGGATGAGAACAGAAGCAAAGAGAAACAACAGGACTGTTGCCCCGGGGAGTGCCTGTGCGTCCTCTGGACAGGAGGACCATTTTTACTATTAATCTCAGAAAGAGGGCTCCACAAGGCTTGCTTCTCACTATAGGGCCTCCTGTAGGCAAATAGTAGTGATGCTTTCCTTGGTAAGATTGAAATTACTGTTCAATTCAATTCTCTTTTTTTGGAGGGGCAAAGATTGAATGGAATCAGTGACTGAGGTTCAAGCCAGACCACTACATTATGGGGGATGGGGGAGGAAAGCTTGAAAGTCAGGAGCTGGGATGAGAATGATTTTATCTAGAGATGAATGCTGGGGTACAGCTGGGGTGCCATCCGTGAGCTGCACCGGAGGCAGATCAGAGCTATTGTAGTCATGCAGGTATAACAAGGGGGTACCCTGAAATTCTCCAAGCAGAAGTTGGACAGGTAAGTTCTATAAAATAATATATAAATAAGGAAGTCCAAATCTATAACAAAGGAGAAAATGCAATTTCCCTTTTCTTCCTCTTTTTCTCTAGGGGATACACTAGGTAAATGATCTTTTTTTGATGCATCGAAAGGTACCAAATATTTTCAGCTTTACCCCATGTCCAGGCATGGCATCAACCTGCTGAATAATCTTATCCACATGCACAATAAGCAAACAACTATAACCAATGTATATCTTGATGAGATGGCCAGTCTGTGTAACAGGGACTTGAGAACCTATCTGCCAGGATCATCTTAAAAATATTCATTGTCTTCTAACCCATAAAAATATGTGACTAAAATATGACAATGGCTCCACCATGGAGTTGGTTTACATGGAATTTGTTAGGATGGGGCCCCACCAGTCTGTGATCTGACCATCCTGCCTGCCTGCTTTGCTGGGCACATACCAGGCATCTCAGGGTTACCTGGCTTTTGTCTCACCTCTTCGTCTGAGGAACCTGACCACCTCTTCAAGTGTATCTCTGGCTTCTTTAGGGAAGCCTCCTTCACTGTCCTTCCCTTCTTTCACAGCCAGGCAGCATTCATTTCTCCCTTCTCATTGTCCCTTGGGAATTTACTAGAATTTGGATCATATTGGGCTGTGCTACCTGCCCCATCTCTCAAGGCGCCATGAGTGCCTGTAAGGATAGCTGACCAAAGACCTGGGCTTTGCATAGTGCCTGGCACCTAGCCAGTGACACAGAGAGAGTGAGAACAATGGCTGGATGAGCATCATTTCACTCCTGCTGGGAGAGCCAGACCTGTGGATGTCTGGTTCAGTTTCTCTTCTGCTCCTTTTACACTTGGCAATGGAAGGGTGCCTTTTGCCAAAGTTTCTTCTGTATAAAACATAGGTGGGGAATGACCACGGCTACCTTCCACTGCACTTTCTCTAACAGAAGGCTGTGATCACTCTGGGATGCAGGAAAATGAGCTGCCCACATCTTGCTTGCAAGAGTGTGTGGCTCCAAGTGCTGGAGTGAATGCACTGAAGAATGAGCACGAGCCTCTCAGCAGGGCCGCAGGACACGGCGATTTTTCATTTGTTGGAGGGACTGTCAAAACTCACAGTCCTAGGAGAGTGTCTTTCTAACTGTCACGTGTGAGATAAATTCCCCCAAAGGCTGCCATGGCCAAGCTGCCAATTCTGCATTTTCATTTAGTAGTTTAGTTACAAATTAAACACATTGCCAGCATGCTTTATTTTGGTTTGGGAAGGTAAATTGTAGTAATTATATTGGGATTCAGAAATGCATACTTAAATTTGAAGAAAAACACATTGCCAAGGCAAGAATTTGTCACTTAGAGATGATTTTGCCTGTGTGCTCTGTACCAAAGGAGGTGTATTTTCAAACTGGCACTGTCTTTTTCAAGAAGAACATGCCAAAATTAACCAGATTATTGTTGATGGGCAGATTCTTTGGAAGCACTGAAGGATCCTGGGGAAATTTAACACCATCATCAAGTGCCGAAAATCATGGAAGTTTATCCAGGTCTTGCTAGGGATGTTATCAAGTGTTGCCAAGTATGCACCAAAGGAAATGCAGTCTGTGAGGGCTCCGTGTTCACCCCACAGTCGATAGTGGGAGAAAGAGGCCCTAAGCTGGGCTTTGTCTAGTTACTGTTCAATAAAAGTGCTTTGCTCAAAGAAGCAAGTGCAGTTCCCAGTTTGAGGTCTTGATATATATGGATATTAAACTCCTCATCAGAACTCAGTGCACACTCTTTCTGTTTCTTTCAAGAGATGGGTGAGGTAATTGGAAAGTCTTAGCTAGGGTCCCTTGTGCTATAGCAGCATAAATCTCTAGGGGGGTGACGGGTGTACAATGGTTACACTCCTTCACTATCAGGGTGGCCCGTGTCTGAACTATTTATTAACCGAAATGTGAATGGGCAAATGAAAGGCCAATTTACATGTTACAGAGGGAGATGTATTACAACTGCCTTAAACATCGATTTCCATTCTTCGTTTATTCTTGGTTGGGATATAGACACAAGGAATTGCAATAATGTGTGGGTGTCCTTATCAGATCTTGGATATTTCCCCAGACTGTCTGCAACCATTAACCTTGCATATTATCTGACTCTAGTGATTAGTACAAGGAACATAAAACCGCATTGATGGCCAGTCTTGGGTGAGAATGGTGAGCTGAGTTATTGGAGGCTTGATTTTGCTGACTTTGTGATACAAATGATAGTATTATGTTGGTGCCACAAAATTGCTAATTTGTCATTTCTTTCATGGTGTCATCCATGATGTGGTACTAACGAATGATGGCCATAATTGTGTGATGTGGCCTTCCCAGGCTGTGCTAAGAGGAGAGAGGTGTCAGGATGAGCTCTGTCACCAATTCACCCACCTTTTCAGAGCTGTGTTGGGGTAGTCACAAATGCCATTTCTCATGAATACCAATGCTACTGCAGTTTGAGTTTCTAATTCTAACTTTATTCATCCTGCTTTATTTGCTATTTCTACCAGGCATACTAGTAAGTGTTACAGGCTGATCATATATATTCAGTTTCAAAGATTTCCTGCCCTGTGATATACAGTCTGAGAGTTGGCTTCATGTGTAGTTTTTCTTAGCAGCAACTCAGGTCTCCAGACTACCTTGAAAGTGGGGTCCCTAAGCTTGTTCATAAAAGAGAGCCCCAAACAATGAAGCATCATTGAAAAGATAAATGAGCCCACTATCCTCATGGTGTGAGGTGGATGCTAAACCTGTATCATTATGATAAGTAACCAAATTCTCACCCTGCATATGGCATCTGTAAAGCCCAGGACAAACAATTATGGTGCTTTAAAAGTTAGAAGGAGCTGGAATGATTATCTTCCCCAGAAAAGCCTGAAGTCGACAGGTGCTTAGTAGTACAACTAGAACTGTAGTAGGTCCTCAGACTTCTAGCCTAGTGTTCCCCATCCTTGGTTGTCTGTACATGCTAGAGGCAGCAAGTGGACTGCTACAGGTCTTATTCAAGGAGTGGATTTGCTTAGATGTTGTTGGAGTTGGCCAGCTCTTCCACATTATATGCCTATAAATGTGAATGGGGCCACCAGTGAGTGGCAATGCATGAAATTATAGCAGGTGGATAAGCTTGTCTCTATAGGCAGTAAGGGAGAGAAAGCCTCCACTGAGGGGTATTTTGTTTTAGGAAATTATTAATTAAAATATGTGTTAACTGTGCTTCATAAGGTATTAGTAAATGCTGAAGTATAAATGAGGGCAACATATAAACTAAATATAATTGTTGGCCCTGGTGGGGTAGCTCAGTTGATTGCAGCATCATCCTGATGTACCCAAGTTGCAGGTTCTATCCCAATTCAGGGCAAATACAAGGATCAACCAATGAATGCATACATAAGTGGAACAATAAATCATTGTTTCTCTCCCTCCCCCTCCCTCTCTTCCTCTCTCCCTAAAATCAATCAGTTATATATATAAAATTGTCTAGGCATGGTGTAATGCTTCTGAATAAATAAACATTAATAGCAGTTTAATATTTAAAATTTTGGCTTAGAAACCTACATTGGGTATTTTTTTAAATATTTTTTTAAATCTTTTTTAAATATATTTTATTGATTATGCTATTACAGTTGTCCCATTTCTCCCCCATCATTCCCCTCCACCCTAAACACCCTCTCCCACCCACATTCCCCCTCTTTAGTTCATGTCCATGTGTCATAAGTTCTTTAGCTTCTACATTTCCCATACTATTCTTGCCCTCCCTCCCCCTGTCTATTTTCTACCCACTATCTATGCTACTCATTCTCTGTATCTTTCCCCCTCTCTCCTCCTCCCACGCCCCTGTTGCTAACTCTCCATATGATCTCCATTTCTGTGGTTCTGTTCCTGTTCTAGCTGTTTGCTTAGTTTGCTTTTGTTTTAGGTGTGGTTCTTAATAGCTGTGAGTTTGCTGTCTTTTCACTGTCGTATTTTTATCTTCTTTTTCTTAGATAAGTCCCTTTAACATTTCATATAATAAGAGCTGGGTGATGATGAACTCCTTGAACTTGACCTTATCTGAGAAGAGCTTTATCTGTCCATCCATTCTAAATGACAGCTTTCCTGGATAGAGCAATTTTGGATGTAGGTCCCTGCTTTTCAAGATTTCAAATATTTCTTTCCAGCCCCTTCTTGCCTGGAAGGTCTCTTTTGAGAAATCAGCTGACAGTCTGATGGGAACTCCTTTGTAGGTGACTGTCCCCTTATTCCTTGCTGTTTCTAGAATTTTCTCCTTCATTTTAATCTTGGCTAATGTAATTACAATGTGCCTTGGTGTGTTCCTCCTTGGGTCCAACTTCTTTGGGACTCTCTGAGCTTCCTGGACGTCCTGGTAGTCTATTTCCTTTGCCAGATTGGGGAAGTTCTCCTTTATGATTTGTTCCAATAAGTTTTCCACTTGTTGCTGTTCTTCTTCCCCTTCTGGTACCCCTATAATTCGGATGTTGGGACGTTTAATGATGTCCCGGAGGTTCCTAAGCCTCTCCTCATTTTTTGGAATTCTTGTTTCTTCCTCGTTTTCTGTTTGGTTGTTAGTTTCTTCTTTCTGGTCCACTTCATTGATTTGAGTCCCAGTTTTCCTTCCATCTCTATCAGTGCCCCATGCATCTTCCTTCATTTCACGTATTGTAGCCTGCATTTTTTCATCTAGTTTGTGAGCAAAATCAACCAATTCTGTGAGCATCTTGATGACCAATACTTTGAACTGTGCATCTGACAGGTTGGCTATCTCTTCACTGCTTAGAGGAATTGGCTCTGGGGCTTTTATTTGTTTTCCGGTTTGAGCCATTTTTGGTGGGTTTTTTTTTGTTGTTGTTGTTGTTTTGGTTTTAGTCTGGTCGCAGCTATTACGCAGTGAGGGGTGGAGCCTTAGGTGTTCCTCAGGGTGGGGCAGCCCAGTCGCCGAGTTGTGACGCTATAGGTGGGGGCGGGGTCTGAGAGGGAACAATGGTGCCTGTCCCGCTCTCTCCTGGACTCTGGCCCTTTCCGCCACTTCCCCTTCACCTGGATTATCTGCGCACGCGCTCGTGCTGTTACGTAGTGAAGAGTGGAGCCTCTGACGCTCCCCAGTGCAGGGCAGCCCAGTCGCTGGGTTGTGACGCTATAGGTGGGGGCGGGGTCTGAGAGGGAACAATGGCGCCTGCTCCAGTCTCTCCTGGATTCAGTCCCTTCCGCCACTTCCCCGCTGCCTGGACTGTCTCCGAGCGCGAATGTGGGACCACCTGGTCAGCCAGCTGCCTTGTGCGGCCTCACTGGGTCTGCACAGTTGCCCCCCTGTGCCCGGGTCCACCAGCTGCTGCCTGTGGGCCCGGGGACTGCCAGCCGCCGCCTGTGTACCTGGGAACTGCATGCAGATGCTGCTTGTGTTCCTGGGTCAGTACCTCCACTTTCTCCTGCCGAGACTCTGCCCCTCTTACCAGTCTGGATGAATGGTTGTTGGACTTCCGTACAGTTCAATTTTCTATAAGTTCTGGTTGTTTTCTCATTTCTAAATATTTGTTGTCCTTAATTTTGGTTGTTAGAGGAGGTACAGCATGTCCGCCTATGCCTCCATCTTGGCCGGAAGTCTCTTTTTTAAAATATTTTTTATTGATTATGCTATTACAGTTGTCCCATTTTCCCCCTTCACTCCCCTCCACCCTGCATACTCCCTCCCACCCACATTCCCCCCTTTTAGTTCATGTCCATGGGTCATACATATAAATTCTTTAGCTTCTACATTTCCCATACTATTCTTGCCCTACCCTTGTCTATTTTCTACCTACCATCTATGTTACTTATTCTTTGTACCTTTTTCTCCTCTCTTCTCCTCCCACTCCCCTGTTGCTAACCCTCTATGTGATCTCCATTTCTGTGGTTCTGTTCCTGTTCTAGTTGTTTGCTTAGTTTGCTTTTGTTTTAGGTGTGGTTGTTGATAGTTGTGAGTTTGTTGTCATTTTACTGTTCATATTTTTTATTATCTTCCTTTTCTTAGATAAGTCCCTTTAACATTTCATATAATAAGGGCTTGGTGATGATGAACTCCTTGAACTTGACCTTATCTGGGAAGCACTTTATCTGCGCTTCCATTCTAAATGAAAGCTTTGCTGGATTGAGCAATTTTGGATGTAGGTCCTTGCCTTTCATGACTTGGAATACTTCTTTCAAGCCCCTCCTTGCCTGTAAGTTTTCTTTTGAGAAATCAGCTGACCGTCTGATGGGAACTCCTTTGTAGGTGACTGTCCCCTTATCTCTTGCTGCTTCTAGAATTCTCTCCTTCATTTTAATCTTGGCTAATGTAATTATGATGTGCCTTGGTGTGTTCCTCCTTGGGTCCAACTCTGGGACTCTCTGAGCTTCCTGGACTTCCTGGAAGTCTATTTCCTTGGCCAGATTGGGGAAGTTCTCCTTTATTGTTTGTTCAAATAAGTTTTCCACTTGTTGCTCTTCCTCTTCTTCTTCTGGTACCCCTATAATTCAGACATTGGGACATTTAAAGATGTCCTGGAGATTCCTAGGCCTCTGCTCATTTTTTTTTTGAATTCTTGTTTCTTCCTTCTTTTCTGTTTGGTTGTTTGTTTTTTCCTTCTGGTCCACTCCATTGATTTGAGTAGCAGAGTTCTTCCCATCACTATTGGTTCCCTGTGCATTTTCCTTCATTTCACGTATTGTAGCCTGCATTTTTTCATCTAATTTGTGGCCAGAATCAACCAATTCTGTGAGCATCCTGATCACCAGGGCTTTGAACTGTGCATCTGATAGGTTGGCCATCTCTTGGTCGCTTAGATATATTTGCTCTGGGGCTTTGATCTGTTCTTCCATGTGGGCCATTTTTTTTGGGGGGGGGTCCTGGTTGTGCCTATTATGTAGTGAGGGGTGGAGCCTTAGGTGTTCACCAGGGCGAGGCAACCCAGTGGCTGGGTTGTGATGTTGTATGTGGGGGAGAGGTCAAAGAGGGGACAATGGCACTTACTCCGCTCTCTCTCAGATTTCAGTCCCTTCTGCTGCTTCCCGCAAGCAAATTGGGCCCTTCTGGTGCTGATTCCCAGGTGGGTGGGCTTGTGTATGTTCTAGGACCCTGTGGGTCTCTCCAACAAACTCTCCTGTGAGGCTGGGAGTCTCTCCTGGCATCTCAACCCCCACAGGTATTTTCAATTGGTGTTTTCAGGCTTTATTTCCCTGTGCTGGTGCCCTGGGTTGTGCAGTCTGTCTTGCTCCCCAGTTTTGCCTGGTTTATCTGTGCATGAATGTGTGATTTCAGTCAGCCAGCCACCTTGTGCGCCTCACTGGGTCTGCCAGCCACTGCTTTTTCCTGCTGCGACCCTTCTCTGGTGGTCGCTCACTCCGCCCCTCTTACTGGTCTGGATGAATGTGTCTATTTTTACTCCTTTGTTGTCAGACTTCTATGCAGTTCAGTTTTCTGTCAGTACTGGTTGTTTTTTGTTTCTAAATTATTGTTGTCCTTATTTTGGTTGTGCGAGGAGGCATAGTGTGTCTAACTATGCCTCCATCTTGGCTGGAAGTCTACACCGGGTATTTTCTTGAAGTCAGAAGTCTTCTGTGGACATACATGACCTTTGGGCTCTGTTTGGCTCACCTCTAGCTTCATCTGCATGGAACTCCTGAGCAGGACCTCATGCATGCATGCATGCATGCATGCATTCATTCAGCAATACTCATTGAGCACCTACCCAGTGTCAAGCCCCAGAAGTAAGGTAGCAAATAGGACCAACACAATTACCAACTTCGGAGAGCTTCCCAGTCATGTAGGAAAGAGAGGCATTGAACAATAACTGAGAGTATCATGAAGCAGGATGGAGTTGTAGGTATACAATGGGAGGGTGATCCGGTATGGCCTGAGAGGAAGGGGTAAAGAACCCCTCAGGATGTCCTGCCTGAGGGTCTTCTGGCCTCCCTTCACGAGTCTTTTCCAGGGCTGTCTTGCATTTCAGCAAAAGGATGCAATATCAGATCCTCATTGTAGTTTCATTTGGTAGCATTCTAAAGTGTGTATATCCAATTCACTCATGTGCATCACTGGTTTTTCCCTTGGAAAAGTCCCTCCCTGGAGTGGGTTATGGAAGTCATTCTCAGTGTCTAGCAGAGGTCCATGCATCAACAGACCAAGCCTGACTGTCAGACACCTCCTGTTACCAAGGTGTACACAGTGCTGGGCACCAAGTCATGGCGCTCTTCACAACTGATTTTCCAGGATGTTTTTATTGTTACAAGCCTTCCTTATTTTTAAAAACATTTTCTTAAAGAAGATTTCAAATACATAAAAATATCACAGTATAGTGATCCCATACTTGTGCATCAGCCTGTGATGATAATTAGCCACTTATGGCCAGTCTTGTTTTATCCATGCTCCTCCCCACCTCATTTTATATTTTGAAGCAAATCCAAGAGGTCATACTATTTCTTCTGTAAGCATATTAGTTAGTATTTCTAAAATACAAAGGCAATTTTTAATATAGTAATACTAATAATGATACTCCCACACCTAAAAAGTTAACAGTTTCCTTATTACCAAATATCTAGTGTTCAAGTTTCCAAATAGTTTCAAACTATCATTTTTAATAGCTTTTGTTTCAATCAAGATCAAAATAAGATCTATAAATTACAGTTAAGCCTAATTTAATCTAAATTTTCTTCACCATCATGTTTTTTTCCCTTGCAATTCATGTGTTAAGCAAATCGAGTTGTTTGTTCTATGGAGTTGCCCACAGTTTGGATTTTGTTGATTGCATCTACATGGTATGTTTGGCTTCTTCTTCTATCCTCCATGTTTCCTTCAAATTGGTAGTTGGATACAAAGGTTCTCGATGAGGAATGCCAGTACTGCACAGGGGTCATTTGGCAATGTCAGAAGATGTTTTTCTTGTCTACAACTGCAAGGAGGTGCTACTGAAATCTCGTGGGAAGAAACAAGGATGGTGCTCAACATCCTAAAATGCACAGGGCAGTTCCCACCACAAAGAATATTACATCTAAAATATCAGTGGTGCTGAGGTTGAGAAACCCCAGAAGCTTGATCAGAGCTAGGTTAAAACTTTTGACAAGACTGTTTCATAGGTGCTGGTGATGCATTCTTCCATCACTGGGGGCATACCTCCTGGCTGTCTCTGAATTTATGATGTTGCAATCATTCTTCCCAGTGCCAAGATCCATTCAGGGTTACAAAATGCTTATGTTCTGAGTCTGTCAGCCTAGTCTCATTTATTGGCTGGGATACTTCTATAAAGAGAAACCCCCTAATCCTTTGAAATGTTCTGTTAGTCATATAATGTGCCATTTAAATTCTATCTCCAAGGCTGGTTCTTGTACCCAGAAATGGCATAAGAGTCCTTTGCTGGATTATCTGTTCCAGAGATGAGGTCTACATAGTCAGTTATGTAATCATAAGTAATTAAAAATATAAGATAATAAAATAGACACCATTAAGAGTGCAGGTTAATTGCAGCATGATTGCACAATCATGGGCACAGGCATTTAAAAGAGAAGCATCACTTTGGGTTAGGGAGGTGAAGCCAGGGAGGGGCAGGGAGTAGTGATGTCTGGAGACTTGGGTTCTAAACTACAGCCTGTTTGGTGGATGGTGGGGGAGGGAGGGAAGCAGATTCCAGAACAGATTCTCTGGGTTGGAATTCTGTTTCTTCAATGTCTTGGATCTGCAGCCTTAGCTGAATCAGCTTACTTAACCTCTCTGTACCTTATTTCCTCATTGATAAAATGGGGATTGTACTAGTACTGATGTCCTAGGGATTTTGAGGGTTTCACAAGTTATCCTCTGTAAAGCACTTTGCACAGTGTCTGCACATAGTAAAAAATGCGAGATCTTATGATTTGTGAAATGGGAGAGGTGAATGGAGGAGTGCCTTCTAATGCCCCTTCTTAGTTTAGCATTCTGTGATTCTGACCAGAGAAAGCTCAATGGAAGATTTGGGATTTGAGCTGGGCCTGAGGCGAGAGTTGGAATTTTGGAAGCTGGGTGGTGTAAGCAAGGCCCCACATAGCTGAAAGCCCAGCTGGGAGAGGACCTCTCTATGTGTCACCCAATGTGGTGAACCTTTAGGATAGAAGGTGCCCAAGTATTGGTGGAAGGACACCTCAGAGAGTTTCTGCATAAGGTAGAGGTATCAGATTTTTGTTTGGATACTGAAAAGTGATTTTTTTCCTTTTGCCCATTCCTGGTCTCTCTTTAAAGCCCCAGAAGCTTAGACTGTGACTTTTGATCATCAGTGATAAAAGGGAATTGTAATGCGTGCTGGCTTTCCCTAGACAATAGGCTTGTACCCTGGACTGTCAGTGCACAACAGCTGTGCCTGTCAATATAGCATTTGCACAGGTGAGGCCTGGTCAGGTGTTTTTCAGAAATCCATGTGTTACTTAATGGCATATAGATACTGAGATTCTGTTCAATTAAAAGGCTCGACTTTGGGGAAACACCTTCCTGATTTTCCATAAACCTCATTCCCTTAAGCACACAACAGAGGCCCAAGGGTCCCTGGACCTATACTTGGCTTTTTCTGAATAGTTAGTTAGTGTCAGAGCCTTTGCTTCATCTTCCAATTCTGAGATGGTTCTATCAGAGTCACTCCAGAGAACTCCATTTTTTTCAACTTCTTTTCTGGCTACTCTTTATTGCCAGCAAAGTATTTGTATGACCCTTTGCTTGAAAAGCCACATTTCTTTTACAAAGGTGTGGTTTTCTGTCTGCCTCTTTCTTGGCTGCACCAGGTGGAACACTTAGCAACATAGTACCTATTTCAGTCAGAGTAAGCACAGATGCAAATTAGTCATTTTTAAGCTCCCTTCTCTGAACTCCATTAGTCACTCATCTTCCTGCACCTGCTCAGCTCCGCACTCCCACTTGCCTAAACCCATTTAGAGTAAGATGCACTTTCTTTTATTTTCAATTCAATTAATCCCCAAGTTTAAGATTTTTGGAAGTGCAGGAGGGGTGTAGTTTCCCCCCCAGAAAATGTTAAAATTCAAAAATGATCATCATTCATTAATTTGCTTTTTAATATTGATAGTATGGGTACTTGAGCCAAAACACTCCACATAGCATATAATGCAGGTAGAGCAAAATGTGCATATGCATTTCTACAGATTTCTTCGTGCGTGCTTGTTCCCTGGAGATTCTCGAGCTGGAGTAAGCATATCTTACTTTCTCTATTAAATCTCAAGCTTGTTGAAGACCTTGTTTACCAAAGGAACCTCAAAAACAATATGAGAGACGTGTGAACATCATGCAGCCTTGTTTCACGTCTCGCTAAGGGTTGTTTTTCCTAGTTAGGGGGCTGAGCACTAGTGCTATTGCATCATTTGGGGTTCATCTTCTGGGGCTGTACTCAGTTTGGGTGTATTAGCTCCAGAAAACTTAATTTCCTTATTATGTAGGGCCACACATGACAGGGTTTGGCCTCATCATCTTCCTCATCCTATCTTGATTTTGAATGAAAATGCTTCAAGATATTTATTTTATATAAAATGGAAGAAGATAAAAACCTATTTGATGGGAAGATCTGAATTTGAACTATAGGATTAATTAAATAATTTATTAATACATGGTAGGTACAGATAGGAAGTTGTGGAATTGACAATACTTGACCACTTTTGACCCACAAAATGATGACTACATCAATCTAATACCTGTAAGTGTGTAGACATTGTAAGATTTTCTTTCTCTCTAGTTAGAGTGAAGTTCTGTTTTCTTTGATAGGGTTCTCCTCACTAAGGTATGGAAAGCTTGAGCCAGGACTAGTTGGGGAATGACTGTTCCTGATGGCTGGGCTTCTGTTTCTTTGGTTGGTCCCACTGATCAGATCCTGGTTCCTTCACTGGTCCATGTGTAAGGACACCCACCCTTGAGCTAGTCACGTGCTTGTTTCAGGGTTGGTATTCTAACTACAAAGAGCCCCAGACTCTAGTTGTTCTGCCTTTCCAGGCAGCTGGTCTGGCCAAAGTCAAGCTCCATCTTCTATTGAATGAGGGACAGTAGGTCAGTCCTTATATCTCTAAGACTATTTCTTCCTAGATAAAAGGTAATTAACAGAGCTTCTCACCTCAGAGGACTGCTGTGAGTGGAAAATGAGGTTAAAATGTGGACCACATTTTCCATGACATCTGACACCTAGTTAGGACTGAATCCTTATTGGCTGCTGTTATTTCATTATGTGAGGTCAGCTGTTAAAAGCGGTAACAGGCAGGTTTTATTACCTGCCCAGGGAGGGCTTCTGTCATAACTGTCTACTGTGTATCAGGCATTTTGCCCAGATGTTTTCAGACTTGTGACTTCCTTTGGATACTATGCTAAAATAAATAGAGCTCAGAGAGGTTGATGATAACAATGACCAATAATGGTAATAGCAGCTTATGCTATGTGTTGCTCACCATGAGCCAGGCTCCATTCTAAACCTACTCTTCCAACAATCCTATAAGATAGCCCCTGTCATTTACCTTCACTTTTCAGATATGGAAGCCAAAACACAGAGAGATTATAGGACTTGCCCAAGGTCATACAGATGATAAATGGCAAAGCGAACCTCTGGACCCAGAGCTGTCTGACTCTAAAATCAGCTTTTCTCTTGCTCATATCCACCATCACTACACTCTTTGCTTAGGCTACATTGATTCTGCTTGATGGCCCCCTAAATCTGGGGCAAGTCAGCAATGGGGCTCCTTTATCTTTGGAGATGTACCTTATATAATCCATGAGGCAGTTCGAACACCTTTGTGCTTAGGGCAGCAACTGGGGAGGTGGCCATGTTTCTCCTTTGCTTTTGCTGAGAAAAGGGTACTTAGAGACTGCCGTCTCTGACAGCTACGCCCTCCTACTCCACCACTCAGAAAGCTTTTACTTAAAGCCCCTTCTTGTGTGTGTTTCCTCCCCCATAGGCTGTCAGGATTTAAACATGGGGCATGACTATAGTCCTGTGTGCTCACAGGGAACCCAGAGTCTGGCATGTAGTCTGGTATGTCCTGTATGTCATATTTACATTGACATTTCCACTGACTCCCTCCACTCCTGCTACCTCCTTGGGGACCCCATTGGTGTTGCTCAAATGCAGGGTATCATCATTTTTGACAGCCTAAAATTACCCAGCATTTCTGCTTTTAAGTTGGCCCCCTCCATAGGTCCTCTATCAGAAGTAGAGCCAGTCTTTAAAAATGCAAACTTGGCCACATCCTTCCTCCTTGAACCTGCCTCCTGCAAAAATTGCTTAGTTCAAACAAAAGGAAGAGCTCTTCCACTTTTCCCACTCAGCCTTCTGCCATCCCAGATTGCCTGCAGGTTTTTTGTTTTAATTGTGGTAAGATACATATACTATAAAATCTATCATCTTAACCATTTTTAAGTGTACAGTTCAGTGGCATTAAGCACATTCACTCTATTGTGCAGCCATTACAACCATCCATCTCCAGAATGTTTTCATCTTTCCAGACTGAAACTCTGCCCCCATTAAGTGCTAACTCCTCATTTCCCGTCCCCCAACCCCTGCACACCCATCCTTGTACTTTCTGTCTCTATGGATATGACAACTCTAGGTCCCTGAATGGAATCATACAATGTCCTTTTGTGACTGGCTTATTTCATTCAATATAGTGTCTTCAAGGTTCATCCATGTTGTAGCATGTGTCAGAATTTTTTTCCTTTTTAAGGCTGAATGATATTCCATTGTATTCATATACCACATTTTGCTGATCCATCATCTGTCAATGGACACTTGGGTTGTCTCCACTTTGGGCTGGTGTGAACAATGCTGCCATAAACATGGTACACAAGGATGTGTTTGAGTCCCAGCTTGTGAGCTCTTCAAGGCAGTGCCTACTCTCCTTCGTGCTTTTTCAGGTGCGACATCCCACACAAGTGGCCTAACTCAAGTGTCTTCCTCTACGGAGGGCCCCTGGATGCCCCCTAGGTCTTCTGCAAAGTTTTCATCACACTCTATTCTTCTATCCCACCATCTTACGCTCTTACTTGTTTACCTTCACTGCTTAACTGCAAGACATTGAAAGACAGGATTAGGTCTGAACCTTCTGTGACCCCAACAAATAAATATGTATTGACCAGATTAGTGAAGAGAGAATCAGACATTATAGGCAACTTAGTAATGACTAATCTTAAAATTCATTTTAACCTCTAGTTTCACCTTCTCCCTCCTACCATAATATCCACCCCTCTTTCCTCTTCAGAGTCTCAACATTTACTATGCCTTTGTTCATAAGGAATTCTTAGGAGTCTTCATCTTCACAACCATAGCTCCTTCCTCCATTTGCTGAAAACAGTGCCATATATGCCCAGTAGTTGGGTGAGTGAGCCAGGGGCATGGGACTCCACAGAGCAAGTTACTTGCTCTGGAACGATGATACTTTTGTTTGAAGAAATTCTATGCTTTTATTTTGGTACAGTAAAATGTGAAGCCATTCACATTGGGAGAAAATATAGTAAAATAAATAAGAGAAACCACTTTTCATTGACTTCTCAGGTCATTTGACCTGACCCCAAGTCTCAGTGGTCAGCCCTTTGGCTAACTACTGATGGCACAAAGAGATTAGTTTTGCAGTTATGTGCTGATTTCCTTATTCGTCAATTTCCTTGGTTTTATGTTCTTGAGTTTGCCCTGGACTTACAACAAAGGCTGGTCCATCAGGAGAATAGCACCTATTTGTCACTAGTCAAACAGAACACCTAGGAGAGAAGCACTCACAGATCAGCATGTTTTGCAACAACAGCCTATCAACTCAGCTTAACAGAGACATTTATTTGACCAGCACTTGGCCCAGTGGCCCCATCCTTCTATAAATCTTGCAATACAACTCAAAAAACAGTATGTGCTGCACCAAAGCTGGAAGGGTATTGCCAAGGGTTATAAGGAATCCACTTCTAATGGTTAACAACTGTCACTGTGGTTACTACCTCCCACTTTCCACCCCCATGTCTCTATCCCTATTTTTAAACCACTGAAAGCAGATGAAGTGAACTATACTTTTCCTTCAGTGCATCTCCGGGTGGTAGGTAAGGTTATGTATTAAATGACCTCCTTGCGTGGCAGTTTTGTAATAAACCATTTAGCAACTAGAAAGTCTGTATGTTTGTGCTGAGTAGTTATTTGTTTCACTGAGATTACAGAACTCTGAACTTTCAGTGTGTGCTATTTATTGTATTGAGCTGTGTTTAAAGGAAATCTACTGCTTTTTCATTGATGGGAGTCTCTAGCTAACAGCACTTTAAAGAAGTGGAAAATGCTCAGTTATCACCCAATGTGAGCGGATCAATAATAGTTTAGTAGTGTCTGATAATTGGAGGAGCTGTTATACACAAGAGCTTGTATCTCCTTGAATGACTCTTATCAATCTATTGTCCATCATCATCTGATAATCAGACCAAAAATATGGTGGGGAATTTTCCCTTTTTAAATCAAGCTTGTGAAAAACGTTTGAAATGATGGGAAAAAAACCCTCATTGTTCAACTCAGCAGGGAGGAAAATCCAGGAGCTGGGTGACTTTCTGCTAAACAGATGAAAACTAGTCAGTATGGACTGCACTGAGAGATGCATCGAGTGATGTCAGAGGGAAAGATTTCGTAACATTTAGATGGCATGTAAGAACTTTGGGGGTTAGTGCCTGAAGTCATCCCTGTTCTTGGGTTGAGAGAAAGGGAAAGAAAGCCTCTCATCCCCTTCCCTCCTTCAAATCCTGGGCAGGAGTCACTGTGCATGAGGCTCTGTGTGTGGTCAGCAGCCCAGCAGCCATTACTCAGGAGTTCTGATTGCACCGTGGGGTTTTCAGTGAATCCTCTGCTGTGGGTCTCAAAGGCATTAACAGAGTTCTATGACCTAGTCAGGAGGCACTTGAATTCCATCTAAAAGCATGCTTTAGTTTTTGTTGGTGGTTAAAAGTAGACTGTGGGGAAACTTTAGAAGTCTTTTTTTTTTTTTTTTTTTTTTTTTTTTGGTTAATTCTTCACCCAGTCAAGGATTTTTCAAGCCCTGCTATGGGTGAGACACTTTTTTGGGAGCAAGATCTCAACTGTGATCTGCCACATGTCTGAGGAGCCTCATGCCCAGTGATGGGATACTTTTTGCTTTAGAAAAGTAAGAAGGAAGCATAGATAGTGTTGACTCACTTTCGAGACCTGTGAAGCAGAGGTCACTGTCTGGGCTCTGAAGACCAGAGAACCTGTGGGCGCTCTAAGGGTCCTCGCTATGGTGGTAGATCTGACTATTCAACTTGCCTTCTGCCATGTGACCTCCAGCACCTTCCCAGACATGAGGCAGAGCCTACATGGACCTGGATGGCTTTGGCCACTGGAGAGCCAGCTGACACGATGTGATGATGATTTTAATGTACTATGTGGATGGCCTTGGGCTCCTGCACTCTCTTACTCACCTTGAGGAGAACATGCACTTCCCCAAACTGCACACAAGATCATGGGAGTCTGTGGTGGTTCTTGCGAAGAATCCAACTTCTGTCACATCATTAAAGTTGTCCTTACCTAGAACCTAAGATGAGGTCAGCTACTTCTGTAAGTGATCACAGCTACCACTTCTTCCTTCAGAAGGAACTGGCCGGAATAATGCAAAGTGCGTGTGTGTACATGTAAGCATGCTCCTGCAGAAATAATCACCACACTTAGATGTGGATTTATTGAGTCCACCCAGGAAACAGGCTTCTCTTCTGAGTTCTACCCCTCACTCTGCCTCGCCATGCTCTTGCCTCGCCCTGAGCCTAACAGCACCCTCTCAATGGCATACCCTCTCCCTGAGTTCATATGAGCACATGCACACCCATGTGCACACGAAGACATATAGTCATTCACACATGAACATGCTGGTTCACATGCCTACCCCATGTACACACTCACATGTGCACACATCATTCATGTACATGCGCATAATCACACATGCACACATTCATATTCATTCATGTGCACACACCCACTGACCCTTGTCTAATACAACGAGACAGCAGGAACAAGTTCAAGGCCCATTAAAACACACTAAAGAATAAAACCTGACTTTCCTCTGACCCCAGTTATATATCTGTGGGCTGATGTCAGCCCCACCTGGCAGACACCCTCCGTTTACTGGTTCCTTCCCTTTCTGGTCAGCCTGAATGGCCGATGTACCTGAACCATTGTCACCAGGCCCCACAGTTTATTGGCACCACTCTATCCCCCACACCTATCAAAGCCCCACCCCTGCATCATCAAGTTCTGATCCATTTTTCCTCATCCTGAGTGGCCTCGTCCTGCTGCTACAGAAAGTCACATCATGGTACACACAGCCCATGGTCACCATGAGTGTGTCCTGTCCAGCCTTGCCTGGTGGTCAGCTCATTTCCTGTCTCCAGTCAGTGCTCTCTCCATTTCCCCCAATGACAAACCCAGGCCTTTACAATGATCCCAAGTGCCCACCCAATTCACCTCTCTCACCGTTACACATAGCTTTGCTTCCCAGTTCATTCCACAAAGAAGCACTCAGGATTCATGCTCCCCTGCTTACCCTCAAGCTCTTAGCTCTTGGTCACTCCTGTGAAATCCAATTCCAGACCTCCCAGCCCCAAAGCCTCCCACATCACATATGTGTGGTTGCAGTTCACTGCTGGTGAGAATTCAGCTTCAGATCAGCACACAGCACTTGTTTTGCTGTCCATTTGTGGTCAGCTGAATGACTGCCCCAAGATATCCACCCCCTAATTGCCTTAATCTGTGAATATGTTACCTTAAGTGACAAAAATAACTTGCAGATTTGATTAATGGCAGGGACCTTGAGATGGAAGATTGTCCTGGATTACCCAGGATAATCCCTCAGACCCAGTCTGATTACATGGGTCTTCAAAAGCAGAGAACCTACCCAGCTTTGATCAGAGAGAAATATGATGGTTGAAAAGGGTCAGAGAGACTCAAAGGTACTGTCTGCAGAAATGAAGAAAGGGCCAAAGCAAGGGAATTCAGTGGTGCCCAGAAAACTGGAAAAAGCAGGAAACAAATCCTTCTCAGAGTGTCCAGAAAGAACCAGCACGACTGACGCATCTTGACATTAGCCTCTAAAGACTCATGTCACACCTGTAACCTCCAGAACAAAGTGGTGTCATTTTGAGCTGCTAAATTTGTGGTATTTTGTTATGTAGCAGTAGGAAACAAATGACCATGTATCCCCCAGACTTTTACGGTTCCCAGAATGGAAGATGTTCTCAGTAAATCTTGGTTGAGTCAGTGGGGAAGAGAAGGAGCCTACTATCCCTTCTTTCTACCTGAAACTTATTCAGGGTTGTGTCCACAAGCTGCTCCACTTCCCACCCTTCATTTTCTCAACTCCCTGCAGCATGGCCACTACCAATGATATTTTACTGAGTGTCTTTTCTCATCCAAAGCTGGAGGGCACTCTCTCTTCTGGAAATTTGTCTTCCCATGGCAACTCTTCTCCCCTCATGCCTTTCTGTCTCTGGTTGGGTATCCCACCTCTTTTCCTGGTCCCAGGCCCACATGGCCCCTCCCTGCATTTCACTCCCTCTCACAGCTCTCACAATGACCTCTGAGGTGATGACTTCTGCTTGTCAAAGCCCATTTGTGCAGATCTTGGTCCTCTGGTTATACCTTGTTGGTTTTGAGAGGCAAGCAGGTCATGTCAAAATTGGTCCAATTATGTTTCTGCCAAAATGCCATGATGTCTCTGAGCATTTCAGAGTTCCTTTTCCTCAGGGAAAATGGTTTTAGAGTATGGTCAACAAGGAAATCTGTATTATTCCCCATTGGATGTGAGCTTGAGAACAAGAACCATGGTTTGATCTCATGTACCCAGTGTGATGGATATACAATGAGCTCTGTGGAAATAGAACTGTTTTCTAGAATCACTGTTTTCTAGAGTATGACTATGCATATTACCAAGTAACTTCATGATCAAACACCTTTAGGTTTTGTTGCTTGTTGGTATTTCTAGAAGGACCTTCTAGATGGTAACTCCCCAAAGAATATGTTAGTGCTTCATTTGATAAACCCAGATATTGCCCCCAAGGATGGACTTCATAAATTTTGTGTTTAAAGAGATACGAATGTGTTTCCTAGCTCAAAATCTGTTGTGAAATTGTTTGCTGAGGATTTTATTGAAGGAAGGACTGTCTTGGTCTAGAGGTTGCTGAAGTTCTAGGAGGACTTTCTAACGAGACAGACCCCTATAAAGAAACCCAAGATCACACAGTAGGTAGCATGAATCTTCTCTCTTTTTTTATTGGCAGCTAACTCAAAGAGAGGGACATTTACTTTTTCTTTGACATGTTATTCTATACTTTTGAGGGTGGAAAGCCATTGAATAATAAGCACCCATGAGTTTTTCCACACCATTCCCTTTTCTGGAACTTCCTTCTCCCTGATGCCACACTGTCATTCCCTCTCCAAGGCTGAATTAATTTCTCTCTCCTCATACCCATTTTAATCCCTTGATGATAATGGCTAACATAAGATGTCTGCATTTGCTCCCTGTGTTTGTGTCTTGTGGGAGGACTGCTCTGTGAGGATCTCCTCTGTGCGCTTCATGAGGCCTGAAGCACAGTGTTGTGAAAGCATAGGCCCTGGCACAGGGTTGAGTTGAAATAATCAGTGAAGCTTCCTCACCTGGTGCATTTCAGGTTGAAAGCTCCCACCCACTTTGGGTTTTTATGTTGAGAGTTGTACTTTTTTTGCATTTTATTTTATTTTTATTTAATCTTTATTATATATTTTTCCATTACCATATAATCCCCTACACCCCTCTCCCCCAAGAAATAAAAAAAGAAAAGGATAATGAACTCATGGAGAGTTGTACTTTTGACTACTCTTGGCTGCTTCCTATTCTCTCTCACAGCTACTGAGAGGGAGGAGGGTGTGAGGGGTACTAGTGTGAGGTATATAAGAGTAAGGGCTACCAGTGTGGAGGGTACTAGTGTGAAGTGAACCAGTGTGAGAGGTACCAAGTGAGGGTATTAGTCTGAGATGCTAGTGTGAGGAGTTCTAGTGTGCAGAATACTATGTAAGAAATAGTAATTTCAACTTTCAAGGGATTTATGTGCCAATGAAGGAAATTGGAAAGGGGACTAAAACTCCACAGCCAGTGAGTGCACCTTCTTCCCCATGTCCAGAGGGGATGTTAGAACAAGGTTTCTAGAAGACTCTGCAGGCCTCCTCCTCCTGAGAGGAGGTTGTCCTCCTCTAGATGACAACCTCAGTCTCAGCCCTGAGAGAAAACAGACTTGCTGCTCTGAGTTGTCCCCTGAAAGCCTTTCTGAGTGACCACTGTTTAGTGTGTAGTGGAGTCCACCAGATTCAGCACTCTGCCCTGCTGTGGAGAGTGAGGCAGAATTTACTCCTTGAAGAAGCCTAGAAGACAAGTACTTTTTCCATCCACAGTTTAGTGATGACGTGGGCTCAAACTTAGACAAGTCTCGGAGCCTAAGCTCTTTTCGTGCCAACATCCACTTTTAAGTGAACTTTGAGAGTGAGTTGTTCATAGAGTAGGAAGAACATAAAAATGCCTCCTAAACCTGCACCTGGATAATGGCTTGCTTCCATTGAGGGAATCATATGAAGAGTCTAATGGACTCAAGGATATAGTTCAATTTCTAGGGTTAACAGGCAAGTTGGAACTTGCAAAAGCAGCAAATAGCCATTTTTAGACATTTATTACTAAAAGTAAGTGTATTTTCTAGGCACTCTCCTTCCCAGGAGCACATCCATGCCTTTCTTCCCTCTTAGGTGTGTGTTTCCTAAATTCTTTTTGATTTAATTATTTTTAAATTGTTATTCTATTACAGTCATCCCAATTTTTCCCCCTTTGTCCTCCTCTACCCATCCCACCCGCTACTCCCACAGTCATTTCCCAAACCATGTCCATGTCCCTGGGTCATTCATATGTATTCTTTGATTAGTTCCTTCCCTTTCCTTCCACCATTATCCCCTACCTCTGGCCACCATCAGTCTGCCCCATGTTTCCATGCCTGTGGTTCTATTTTGTTCGTTAGTTTATTTTGTTCATTAGCTTCTTCTTATAGGTGAGATCATATGGTATTTGTCTTTCACCTCCTGGCTTATTTCACTTAGCATAATATTCTCCAGCTCCATCCATGCTGTCACAAAAGATAGGAGTTCCTTCTTTCTTTCTGCTGCGTAGTATTCCATTGTGTAAATGTACCATAGTTTTTTGATCCATTCATTTACTGATGGGCACTTAGGCTATTTCCAGCACTTGGCTATTGTAAACAGTACTGCAATAAACATAGGGGTGCATGAGTTCTTTTGAATTGATGATTCAGCCTTTTCTAAATTCTAAGGAACCCCACAAGACATGCAACCAGGGAGCAGTGGGCAGCAGCAGCTCATCCCGGGATAACCCCATGAACCTGTCCATAAGGTCCCTTTTCTCTGACTTTCCAGTGAGCTGACAGTAGCCCCACGTTGGCTCACTTCTGTCACTGACTTTTATTTCTCAGTGAGCCAGAGCAGTCCCGCCTAGACTTTCCTGTTGCTTCTTCTACCCTAAGCCCTTCCTTGTTTCACTGTCCCCAGCTTTAATAAACATACTTTCAAAATCAAATAAATAATAAATAAAAGGATATTTTCCAATTTTTGCCTTTTTATCTCCATACTTAACAGAAAAATGTCTATTTTTCACACATGTGTGAACAGGTATAGTGCTGTTCTTTTTATGGATAACTTTTAATCTTAGGTTAATACTTTTTTCCTCTTTTTTTCCCTGTTCTTCATTAAGAAAATACATATATTTATATATTTTGGAACAAAAAAATAATGCATGTCCAATGAAACTCATGTTTAGTGGCTATTTACATCTGGTAGATTCATTCTTTTGTGACCCTATTTTAACTATTAATTTGAATTACTTTGACAAGATTATATATAAATTTTCCAATTACTACCTTCAACAGTAATCAGTTAGGCATCTCCCTTAGTAAGACTTCAGGAAATTCTGTGGCTCTTGAGTCACTCCCCACTATTAGAAATTTAGTCCAGCCTAGTCCAGTTTGGCTGAAGCCCTTTTTTCCCCGCTGGGTTTCTGACTTTACTCTGTCAGTGAGTGTCTCAGCCAGGCTGGCTGGTGGTGCCTGGCTGTGGGGAGTCACGTGAGGCAGCCATCAGGATGCTCACTCTCTTGCTCTGGGGATTTCACTCCAGTTGGCTCTTCTTCTGGGTGGGGACCCACGGACAGTTTGAGCCTGGTTTCCTCCATTCGTGTTACTTGCTACGGCCCCCTGGAAAGGAGGGAGAGACCTCCACCACAAGGCCTTCTCTTCTGTGTCCTGACTTTTCTCCCTGTCTCTTTGGCTGTGGTTGTCATGGAGGGATGGGGGCAGTAGGTGGTGAATATTCTCTACACCTCCTGGAGGAGATTATAGCCCAGTACTCCCAATGGCCAAACATTCTGGAAGGGAAATTTCTATTCAGTGTCCTGTTACACTAATACTAACTTTGATCATGTGTATGTAGTGAAGATAAATTTCAGCTAAGAAGGAGGGGCTGTGATCTCAAGCTACCCAGGCACTTAGACCTGCTGCATGAAGCATTATTACTTCTCCAGTCTCCAATTCCTCATTTGTCAGATGAGGATTCTGATGATGCTGAAATCATACCCTGACAGTGAAATGGAGGGCCTGGCATATAATTATTATTCACAAGTATTAACAACTCTAGGCCCTTGCCTGTCCTCCCTGTGTCACTTTTAAGTAGAGAGTTGAGAAGCTGGATGATTACCTCCAAACTAGGGTAGACTTGGTCCTGGGATCTCGATGGTCTCCAGTATGGTGAAAGATTAGGAGGTTGTGGTAATAAACACAAATATGTATACTTGTACAAAATATGCTCTGGTTACTTCTGGGCATCACCAATAAGATATTTAGCCTGGGTCATTGCTGCTTGAGTGGGGTTTGTTCTCTCTCCTTTCCTTCTCTCACTGACTGCTTGCAGAGCTGTTTAGAAAGTAAACCTTCCCCAGGTCATTATCCAAGGAAATCACCCAGGTCCTCATAAGGCTAAAGCCTCAGGACTCTGCCAGACCTTCTGGGCCTTCATTTTACAGGAAGATTCTGGGTCTGTGCTCTGTGTAATCACCTGGAGGGCAGCCCATCTGGGGCCTGTTTGCTCCTGACCCATTTCCTCAGCTCTGCCTGGAAGATTTGGTGAGGACTGGGGCTGATTCTAGCCTAGAACTGGTTGGGAGAGTGGAAGCTGAGGAAGGAGGGTGGGGAGCACCCCACCCCCAGAGGCAGGGAGGTGCTCAGCATGTGCAGCCTATAGTGCTCTGGACCCCCTCCTGAAAGGCGTTTGATGTGGCCATTTGCAACTTGTAGCTCTGCCCATGTTGTGGCAGCCCACTCAGCTGCAGGAGTGCTTCCAGGGGCCCCGATTTCATGTGGAACCCTCAGCTTTGAAAGCACAGGACTGTGTGTTAATGTTGCTTATGTAAGTCTGCTTGAGAAAAGTTTCATGTATTTCATTGACTTGGGCTCTTTGAACAAATAGGCCAGCTGTAGGGGAAGTGGCTGCTCAGTGCAGCTAATACAATGGAAATGAATGCCACCCAGTCTGGTCTCTTGGGGGAAATACAGCAACAACTGGCAAAGCAGTTTCTTAAAATGCATCTCACAGCCAGCAACCTCCTTCAGAGCCATTCTGAAAGCAGAAAGAGATGGTTAATTAGGTGGCTTAAAGATAGTTGGGCAGAATTGACTCCAGAGGCCATGCAAAGTGCCTGTGCAAATATACTGTATGTAATTAGGGAGATTAGGAAAGATACCACGTTGTAAATTAGGATTTGGTAGATTCTGAGTAATAATTTTTAAAAGACAGTTTAACAAAGATTGATTTGCACATTCCGACCTTATGTGCAGTAATCCCACATTTTGTTGGCTTGTTATCCCATATATATCATCCTCAAAATTAACTGTGCAATTCTAACTCCTGCTGCCCAGTCCTTAGCTGACAGTATTTTAGGGGCTCATTCAGCACTCATGATTTGAGGAGTGTATGAATGAGTGTAGCGTTTCGAGTTTGCACTTGAAACTGCTATTAAACATTCCTGGATGGGGAAAGATCTACAGGAAATGTCCCCTTATGACTCAGCTTTGTCTTAACTGAGGGAATTTGACTTGGGTTAGGATATTCTCTGCTCCGTTTTAGCCACTGAAGGGTTTTGATTGTTCATTATGTGGAATCAGTGAGTAAACCTGGTAAGCTCAGAATCCGCTTATTGAATCAGTGACCCGGATGGTTGGAATGCCCACTGCATTTTGAGAACCACCTTCCTGCTTCTAAATTATACTGATAGTAAAAGATCCTGGCCTCAGCCAAACTGCTTTGTAACCTAGACTGGTCAAGATTTGGTCACAGATTCCCAGCCCCCCATTTCCCATCATCATCTCCCATCACAGAGATGGGAGCCCACCCATCTCTGTGATCGGTGGAAACAGAGAAAGCAAGAGTCCACAGTGGATGTGGGACCTGCTTATGAACCCCTTTACAGTGGATGTGCACTGCCCAGGGCCATGGTTGTTGACGTGCCCCCTCCTGACCACAGCACAAGTAGCTGTGTAGTTTCATTGAGCTACATGTCAGGTTCTCTACCTGAACTGTGTTTTAAAAACTCATGCATCCATTCTGTGAGGAAGGACAATCAAATCCTAATTTGAAAATGAGGAAACTGAGGCTCAGGGCAGCCCAGATGGCCACGGGCTGTCCCAGGTTCACACATAGGACTTTCAACAGACTTTAGACTTGTACAGTGTGGCCCTTCTTGTTTGTCTCTGTGCTTTCAGGGTCACTTCTGAGCTTACTAGACTGGGCTAGGGAGGCCAGGACAAGTTTTCCTACTGCTCTACTAAATATTGTGAAACAGAGGCTACAAAGACTTAGGAGATAGTCTTTGCTCTCAAGGGGCTTACAGTCCTACTAGAGAGAAAGGCACATGGGAGTAAAAAGACAATATCACACTATTTTGTTCTACCTTGGAGGCAAGCAAGTGACCCTGACAACAGATTATGGCACGTCAGGGAGGGGAGTGTGTGATTGTGGGGGTCATTGAACAGCTATACTCTAACTACTGGCTTTGGGGCAACATGGTGGATGAGGAGGACAGCGTACATGCTTATCCCAGCTGGATGAGCACAAGGAAACTTCCTTTCTGACATTATTGAGAGTCCACAGTGTGTCAGACCCTGTGCTGGGAGCTGGTGTAAATGGAGCAGGGCTACCACTAACCTAGAAAGTGCCTATAGTGCAGATTAGATAAGACACAATTTGTCTGTGTGGAGCTACCTGCATTTATATCAGGATGAGTGGCTCAGTGAGCCAACCCCCGGCTGGATTTCAGCCCAATCATGGATGTCCTTGCATTGTGACCGACCTGCACTGCTGTACCCAGTGCATCTGAGTGGTGGGCAGCAGGGTCAAAGAGAGGCTGTCCTGGTCCTCCTACAGCTTATACCCTGGGTAGTGTTTGTAGGTAGGTAAAGGCCCCCAAAAAACAATAAACACAAAATATTTCAAATTGTGCTAAGGACTATGAAGAACTGTGTACTGAGAAAGCATGCCTGGGAGGCTTCTGAGGCTGGGAAGGCATACCTGGAAGGTGCTGTTTAAACTGAAACTTGAGAAAGAGATGGAGCCAGGTCAGCTGAGAGTAGAGAAAATAATATCCTCCAGAGAAACTGAATATTATCCTCATTAGCCTGAAGAGGGAAAGAACTCAGTGAGTATGAGAAACTGAAAGAAGTTTGGTGTAAAAATTTACATTGGCTACATCTAGAAAGTTTCTGTATAGGAAACCATCAACAAGATGAAAAGGCAGCCTACAGAATGGGAGGAAATATTTGCAGGTTAGATATCTGATAAGGGATTGCTATCCAAAATATACTTTAAAAAGGACTCATACGACTTTACTTCCAGTCAAGACGGTGGCATAGGTAAATATGGCTTGCCTCCTCGCACAACCAACCACCTCAAAATTACAGCTAGCATATAGAACAACCGTCACTCAGAACCATGATAGAGTTGAATGAAAGTCTGACAACTCCAGAATTTAAAAAATCACATCCATTCAGACTGGTAGGAGCGGCAGAGGCACAGAGTGGCCTGGTCCCACATCTGTGTGTGGTAAATAAAAATTCAGGGATATCTCAGGAGCAAGAAGTCCCAGCCCTACACCAGGCTCATAGCCCAGGTTTCCAGTGGAAGGAAGATAAGTCCCCATAACTTCTGGCTGCAAAAACCAGCAGGGATTGAGTTAATGGAAGAAATTTCTGGAGTCCCAAGCAATTCCCCTTAAAGAAGCCACACATGAACTTACTCAGACTCACTCCTTGGAGCTCCAGCACCAGGGTAGCAGCTTGAAAGGCACCAGTGTCATACAGGGAAGAACTGAAGTGTTTAGCACCAAGGTGGGAAGTGGGGGACAGCTTTCTCCCAGATAGAAAGGGGGCAGAGGCCTTTTCCCCTTTTCTGAATCTTCCCCCTATAAAGAAAGCTACAGAACCTGCAGACAGGTGCCTTATCTGAGACTATCAACCTGGCTAACACTGTTTGCCCCACCCTGGAGATTCTTAGAGGCTCCACCCCACCCAATTTATGACCCCCCCAAGATATGAATGGCTGGTCTTGGCTATGCTTCACAACTTTCTAAATCCTATCAAACAAGCAACAGCTGGTCTCAGTGAGCCCCATCCCCATCCACTGTACCACTTGCTAAGTGGCCGCAGGCATGGCACTAGCAGCAGCCAGCCTAGATTTACAGGCTGGCTTTGCCTGGGAATCTCTAAGCCCATCACAAGTATCAGATATCTGCAGATTGCTTTATAACTCATGCAGGGTGGCCCCAGGCAGAACACAGGTGGGGGCTGACCTTGGCCTGCATCACGCGGGAAACCCCGGGGTCTGCGCACCCAGTAGACAACTACAGAGCATGGTGGAGCACCTCCACCCTGCCCCTGCACAGCTGATCCTCCACAGAGGACAGAGATTGGTGGTCAGTGGTCACAGCCAGGCCTTGCAGCTGACTGGTTGGGTAAATCCCTCCCATTGACCTTCCAACACCAATTAAGGCTCAACTAAAAGAGGAGGGTGCACTCAGCCCACACAAAGGGTGCACCCCAAGTACCAAGCTTGAGTGATAGGGGAGGCTGTGCCACTGGACCCCACAGGACACCTACTACATTGGGTCATGCTACCAAGACAGAGAGTCATAGCAGCTCTACCTAATACCTAGACACAAACACAGGGAGGCTGCCAAAATAAAGAGACAAACATGGCCCAAATGAAAGATCAAAACTCCAAATAAAGAACTAAACAAAATGGAGATAAACAATCTATCAGATTCAGAGTTCAAAACACTGTTGAAACAAATAAGTTTGCTCAAGGAACTTAGTGAGGACCTCAAGAGCATAAAAAAGATCCAGTTAGAAATGAAGGATACACTAAAATTAAGAACAATTTACAGAGAAACAACTGTAGAGTGAATAAAACTGAGAATCAAATCAATGATTTGGAACATAAAGAAAGAAAAATTAACCAATCAGAACAAGTAGAAAAAAGAATCCAAAAAAGTGAGGATAGTGTAAGTAGCTTCTGGGACAGCTTCAGGCATTCCAACATTTGCGTCATAGGTGCCAGAGAGAGAAGGGGCAAGAAATTGGAAATCTATTTGAAAAAGTAATAAAAGAAAACTTCTCTAATTTGGTGAAGGAAATAGATATGCAAATCCAGGAAGCACAGAGAATCCGAAACAAGATGGCTACAAAGAGGCCCATTCCAAGACACATCATAATTAAAATGCCAAAGGATAAAGACAAAGAGAGAATCTTAAAAGCAGCAAGAGAGAAGTTAGTTACCTACAGGGGAGTTCCCATAAGACTGTCAGTTAATGTCTCAATATAAATTTTGCAGACTAGAAGGAATTGGCAAGAAATATTCAAAGTCATGAAAAGCAGGGACTTACAGCTAAGATTGCTCTACCCAGCAAAGCTATCCTTTAGAATTGAAGGGCAGATAAAGAACTTCCCAGACAAGAAAAACTTAAGGAGTTCATCATCACCAAACCATTATTATATGAAATATTAAAGGGACTTATTCAAGAAAACGAAGGTCAAAACTATAAACAATAAAATGTCAATATCTATCAACAGAATATCTATCTAAACATCAATGGATATTTAGATCTATTGAATCTAAAAACAAATTACGCAAACAAGAAGAACAGAGACAGAATCATGAATACGGAGAGCATTTTGATGGTTTCCTGGTGGGAAGGTGATGTAGGGAAATGGGTGAAGAGTGAGGGGATTAAGAAGTACAAGTAGGTAGTTACAGAGTAGCCATGGCAATATAAAGTACTATATAGGAAATGGAGTAGCCAAAGAACTTGTATGCATAACCCATGGACGTGAACAATGCTGTGGGGGTTGCCTGAGGGAGTGGGGGATGCTGCGTGGAGGAGGACAAAGGGGGAAAAGTGGGACAACTGTAATAGCATAATCAATATTATATCATTAAAATAAAACTCATACAATTCAATAGCAAAAAAAAATTTTTAAATCTGATTAAAAAATGGTCAGAGATTCTGAATAGACATTTTTCCAAAGAAGACATATAGATAGATCAAGTGTTGGCAAAAATGTGGAGAACAGGGACACTTGTGCACTGTTGGAGTACCACTGTGAAAAAAGTACGAAGATTACTCAAAAAATTAAAAACAGAAATACCATATGATTCAGCAATTTCACCTCTGGGTATTTATCTGAAGAAGATAAGAACACTAACTTGAAAATATATATACATTCCCATGTTCATTATAGCATTATTTATAATAGCCAAGATATGGAAACAACCTATGTGTCCATCAATAGATGAATAAAGAAAATGCAATACACATGCACACACACATAAAAAAAGCCATAAAAAAAAGAATGACACCTTGCCATTTGCAACAACATGGATGGGCCTTGAGGACATTATGCTAAGACTTATTGTGATGACCATTTTGTAATATGTACAAATAAGGAATCCTTATGTTGTACACCTAGAACAAATATAATGTTATATGTCATTTGCACCTCAATAAAAAAACCCCTAAAAATAACCTGTTGAAACAAATTTTACATTTTTACTGAACAATTCTAGAGTAATAAAGTAAAATAATTGACTTCAAATTATTTCAGGTGATCTTTAAAATGAAAATCTTTGCTAGAAAAGATGTTATGGGTTAAGTCAAAGCAAGATATTTACATTTAATGTAAATTGTTGATACTGCTAAAAAATTTACATTGAGATTTTTAAAAAATGGAAAATGTTTTTAGTTCTACCCGATTGGTAGAAATCAGTAGAAAGAGATTTTAGAAGGAATGAAGAAAACCAGCATAGCTCTTCTAGGGCTTAAGTTGCCTTCCATTTAGGACAAAGTAGGTGGCAAGACTGCAGAGTTAGGGTTGAGAATTGAGAGGATGAAGAAATATTGTTAAGCACCTACCATGTACTGGAATCTGGAATTAGGGAGGGAAAACCATACTTAAACTGGTTAAGACAATTTTAGTTAGAGCATCTAAATAGCATTGATATAAAGGAATTGTAAATATATCAAATAAAACATTTTCTGTAAGTAATGTTGACTGGGCCTAAATTGTGGGTCAATATGGATAGGCTACACTATAGCCTGTAGGGTTATGTTCTGCAAGATATTTATTTCAAAGTAATTAAATATGTGTTTTAATAGTACAGTATCATTTCTTGGTTAGCTGTTACCTTGATAATGCTGCATAACAAATTACACAAAATTCACTGGTGTCAACAGCTTCCATATTCATGTATGCACTGGTTGGCTGGGCTAGGCTGATTTAGGCTAGGTAAGTGGATGGATGGATGGATACATGGATGACTGAGTGTGTGAATGGATAGGTGAATGGATGGATAGATGGATTGACTGGTGGATTGCTGAATGAATGGGTGGATGGGTGATTGAAAATGAATGACAAGGACATGGTATTCTCTGGAGATCTCAGTATCTCACTAAATGCAAATCTTTCTTTCTCTATGCAATTAAAACATAACAAGTTCTCATAAATCTATGATACCCTGAATAAGATTCTATCCAACTTTAGCATTTTTGCAAGAGTTATCTCATATAGTTCCAGAAGAAATCTATAAATTTTATACTCTCTCTATTTTACAGATGAGGACACTGGGGGTGAGTGTAGCTTATCCACAGCTAAGTCAGAGCTTGTCTATGTCCTTCACACCCACAGCCACATCTGCTTTCACAGTACCTGGTGCTCAGAAAAATGCTGAGGCTACAACTGCAGATATGGGGTGGGCTGTGCAGTGTCTGGAAGCCGTTGTATGTAAGCATCCCTTCTAAGCAGGATCATAAGTGCCAATGTCCTGCCTGATGTTGAAGGCCTGGTTGTCTTTCTGGAATGTTCTCCCTGTTCTTTGCATATTGTAAACATGTCCCCCTTGCTTCTTCTCTGCAGCAGATCCATGGAGGACAGGTCAGAAGGACTGCCTCTCTCTCATTATTCTAGAATCTTCTCCAGGGATTTAGTGAGTGCTCACAAGCTCTGTTCCTGGCTGTTGTTCCTTCTGTGGCCTCATCATTAACAGTGCCTTTATTTCCATCATCTCTCATGACCCAGTTATACTTTGCAAACCACTTTAAGAGCTGATCTTTACAGACCCCTGTATCTATTTCTGAATACTTTGGTGGTATTTTTTCAGAAGTGAACAGAAATTTATGACAGAGTGCCTATAAAATGTAACTCCCAGATGAAGTGAGCAAAAGTAAGCTGCTGGTGTGCGTGGAAGGTGTTGGTGATGGGCATAGAAAGAAACCAACTTGAACTGGTGTAACTGTAGGTTCACAGGCAGGGCTGCCACCTTCCTCCCAAGGTTGCCCTGGTAGTGTGGCCCCGAGGAAGGCATGTATTTCCTAAGCTCTCAGGATAATAATACACCTCATATTTGTTCTAAATAAACTAGGCACAAGAAGTGAGATTAATGATACATCCATCCCCAGTGTAATCACTGAAATTAGCAGAAGCAAGCTGCATAATGCAATTGGTAAAACTCCTTTTTTCTTCTCGTGCTCCTGAGCTGAGCTGGATGGTTTGGGTAATGAATAATGCTAGGCCTGTTAATGAGAACAAGAATGTTTAAATGGGGAGGCTACTAGGTTCTTTGCTGATTATTATCCACTAGTTATGGATGAATGATATTTGGGGTTAAATGTAAGAAACTGTGCTCTCTACCTCCCTCTTTCTCATCCTCCTCCTTCCTCTCTCTCTGCTTCTTCACTAGGCGTTTTATAAATAGTGCTCAGGGTTAGGGGGACTTAAAAAACATAACCCTCAACAGAAAATAGGAAGGGCAATACCCCCAAAAGAATATACAGTACACCAAAGACCACACACGATAGGGAAGTATGGCTTCGTTTCTCTCCTCTCATTATGGCTGCAGACACCTGACACAGGTATGAACTGATCTGCTCACCATCATGAGACTTGGGGTTTTGTTCATCTGTTGTCTGTGTCCCCTTTAGCTGCATGTCAGTTCATCAAAATCAATTCCTTTTTTAATTTTGCAACAGCCAAATGGGTCAGCTAACAAAAGACAAAGAACCTTATTCATGGCAAAACGATCGCTGCATTACTAGTACAATTTTGCAGGAATTTAACAACAACAACACAAAACAACTTTAACCAAGAACACAATTTTCTGCATTATTTACTACCTCGAGTGCTACCTAATCCAGTCCTTATTCAGGCTGTCTTCAGAACAGACCTTCTTCCCAAAGTGACATCTGTGCCCACACTAGGCAGTGCAGTGGAGGTGACTTTTCTCGTGTGATCTGCAAAGGATTTCAGCTTCCAGCTTGTTTTTCTCCTTTCTTGTTATCTTTGCCCTTGAAAAATTTTAACAGCTAAATCTGTGGGGGGGCCTTGCATGTGTTACTGCTTACTTGCCCTTCCTTCCTTCTTTCCTTCCCTTCTTCCCTCCCTCCTTCCTTCATTCCCTATTTCTCTCCTTTCTGCCTACCTACCTGCCTACCTTTCCCTCCACACATGATGCAGTGGAGTAGGTAGGGCAGGGTGGTGGAGGTGGGGGTTCCAGTATTAACAGCCCATGACCTACTGCTGCTTGAAGTGCTCCTCGTCTCTCCAGAGGGCCAATGTGACCATAAGTGCAAAGCTTGGGATGAACCTTGAAGTTTTCTTTATGAAATGGGAGATGTTCAAAAATTAAATTTTATTTTTTATGATTGCCTTCCAAATCTATAGAAAGTGAATAGGTAGGATCTCACAAGGACTTTTACATTTTTCTTTGAATTTTCTTCAGTTTTAATAACACATTTGACTGGAGCAATGCCATCTTATTTCTAGTTGATTCTAAATATTTCAGATCATACTTTACTTATTCCAACAGATATTTTTCACATTTAACAATTTTAAAATCAGATGCATGTTACCATTCATTACACCTTACAATTGTTACTGGCCACATTTTTCTTTCTTAGTGGTGTGTCTTATAACTGACAGACTCCTCCATTTAATTAAAAGCATTATTATGGGGGTGCTGTCCCATGTCCTTAAAGATGAAGTTACTTCCTGCTGCTCCATTTCCTGGGAAACACTGGAGTCTCTTATGAGCTCTTGGTGCCCCTTTCAGGGACAGGGATGGAGGAGTGGTACACTGAAGCCTGATTTTACTCCCTGTACTGATGGTCATTGTCAAAGACAATCTAAACACCACCAGTCTTGATTTTCCAGGATTAAGTATTATTCTACAGTATGTGTGTATTATTTTGGGGTCACTGCTGAGTAGGCACAGTGCTTTACTTTACAAATTCCAAATTCTTTTTTGGACGATAAACAGGATTATCTTTTTATTTTATACTCTGTTCGCTACTTTGACCAGTTCCCTTCCTTCCTCCCTCCCTCCACCCCTCTTTCCCTCTTTCCTTTCTTCCTTCTACTGACCTTCAGTTACTCTCCTCTCCTCCCCTCCCCTACTTTCTTTCTTCCATCCACCTGGTCTCTTCCCTTTTTTGTTTAAAGCTGCACTTCTGCCAGGCCCTGGAATCTGTTGTCCTTTTTGATGTTCCTGTGTGAATGCTCCTCTTGGCCTATATCAGTTGCATATTGGTTCTTCTTTAGCTTGTTGCCCATAACAGCTCTCACCTGCCCTTTTTCGCTGAGAATAAAATGTGTAGTTTCCTGACTTAAATTAGAAATCTGAATGAAGCTCATAGCTTCTTCCCCTTGAGATTAGTTAGGACTGCCTCTGCGAGTAGATTATTTTCTGAGAAGTCCTTGCAGGCATCCTGACTTCTAATGTTCTAGTCATGATCATTTGTCACACAAGTTTCCTTTGCTCCTTGGAAACCAGGTTCCTGCTTAAGTTCCAGTCCTGCCCCCACTCCTTCATCCCCCATCCATGCTCCAAGGGGAATCCCCCTTAGCAGCTACCTTAGGCCAGTGTTTCTCTCAGGGAAAAATGAACACCTTCTTGACCACTAGAATCCCTCTGCTACCATCCTGTCCTTAAAAGCCCCTCCTTAGCAGGGATTGAAAGTGGAAGCAGAAAAGGGCCAGATCCTGTTTCTGCTAACCCAAGAGACAGTAAGATAGGGCAGTAAAATGATTCCTGGTGACTCCTATGGGGTCTTTATCTTGGACCTCTGATGAGCAGTTGAGCTAGCTCTCCCTTGGTTGAGTGGGAGGTGGACCAAAGGATCTCTTGAGAGCCCTTTGGACCTATGGAAATCTGACTGCTAAGGAACACACTCAGCCAGTGGCTGTGACTGGCACAGCTGGTGTCTCTTGGCCTTCAGCACTATCAGCTTCTCTCATAAGAGAAGAGGACCTCCACACATCATTTCATAAGGCACTCCTACCAAAGGAGGCAAGGACGCAGGGAGGATTCCTCAGTCTGTGTGGGAGGCTGGGGTGAGGGTCTTCGATTCCCCATGGGATTTCCTCAGGTCCTTCACTGGTTTTCTGAATTCACAGTTGAATTTTTCTGGAGTTGATTTCTGACACAGTGGCCTGTTGGTGTGGTTTTCCTGCACACCTTCCAGTACATGTTGACAGGCATCGTTCCTTGTACAGAGCTATAGAGGAAAAAGGAAATTGGAAGAGGTGTCAGGCTTCCAGACTTACTTTCAGAACCACTACACTCAATATACAAGTTAATGTAAAATTTGAGCCTATTTTGACATACCTAGTTGCAGGTAATAAGGTCTGCTTCTACACAACCCACATTTTTTTTGCTAGGCAGCTTTAGGGGAGGGTAGGTCTTAGGCCATTGCATAATTAGTAATTGGATTCGGTAGCCTTGCATCTCAACAAACCTTCTGCTTGCTTGGAAATTGCCATTGTGCTTAATCCTTCCTGTAGAGGAAACTGTTTTTTAGGGATGTTGGTGCTATCCTTCCTCTGGGGCTTAATTTTATGTAGGTGGAATATTAGAGTTTGGGGTTCTTTGGGGAAAGTCTCATATTTTGCAACAAAAGGAAACATGTCAAATTAAACAACAAGAGGGAGATTGTGAAGAATTTTAGTTTTTAAAAAGGGCTTTCTGCTTTCCAATCCCAGGAGAAAGAGGTTTCCTTTCTCTTCAGAATATTCAAAATCAGAAAGCATTAGAGAGAGTTCTAATTTTGAACACCATTTTTCCTGTAGACATTTTTTTCCCTGCAGAAATGGTTTAGGGGTTACTACTGTTAGTGATTTTTATAGCCTTAGTTTGTACTGTCGTTAAAAAATTACTAAATGAATCTTTTTTATTTACTCTGAGGATACGTTCATTCTTAGGTAATATTTTGTATTACTGTTTATTTGAAATTAGATACTGCTTTTGTTTTTATTAAAAATGCATTGAAACAGTTTTAAATAAAATCTTGGTACTAGCACTGTAAAATATTTTACAATATAAACACTATAGGAATGAATTTTCATTTTATTTATTTTAGTGCTATAATCCTTTTCTTCCTCTGCTTAGCGGACTCACTGTTAAGGGTCTGTTACTAGCAACGTTAGAGGCTCTGAAGGCTGGAATGAGATGAGGGGTTTTTCATTTTGGGTTCCGTTGCATTTCCATCTTTTGCATATAGATGGCACTTTTGACTTACCAAAGAACAGTGCCAAGCAGTCCTTCGCACAGAGAAAACACAACGGTCTGTCTCTGTACAAGTCAGAAATGTATTACTATTCACGTGGAGGCTGGAGAAATTAAAATTAAGCCTCTCTGAAGACAGCAGTATTGCATCTCTCTTAAATGCTAAAACCTTAAACATACAACTACCCCAGGTATGAAAATGAGTGCATTTTGTTATGTTTTTATGATTTTTATTATGCTTTGGTGCATGGCAATCTTTGATCTGGAAGAGCAAAAGAAAACAGTGTAATGAAAGTTTGATTTGAAATAGCATTGTGTGGGGCTGTGAATGTTTTTAGTGACTAATTTGTTGTGCAAAGCCCTTGTAAATATCTTGGTTTCCTCCCCCTTTTCTCCCATGTGCACACACGTGTGTGCAACAGCATGCGCGCGCGCACACATGAGGCTTATAGACCCTCACAAACAGGGGAAAAAATCCGGCTGTTGTCTTGCAAGTGTTACTTATCATATTAATTAAAATCTGGTGACACGATAACACCACCAGCTGTGTGGGAAAGCGAGGGAAATTAACAAACGTTTGATTTGTTGTCTTGCTAATGTGACACTTATTATACAGGTCAGAGTAAAACAATACCTCAGCCAAAATATGCTAATGAGGCGGGGAACTGTTGCGGTTGTAAAAACATTGGTGTTTATTATAATGAGGCAAAATAGCACAGCTACCTTTTAGAGAATGAAGTGATGTTTGAATCTAATAGCGCAACTAAATTTTAAAACAATGTGTCATTAGAAGTAAAAAAAAAAAGGCATTAACAACTTTTCTTATATAAGTAAGTTTTGAAAAAACAATGTGAAAACTTGTTTAAAATAATACGGATTTTGATAAAATACATTTGCTGTTTGTTTTTAAAAGAATTTTGTTAAGATAAGAAATAGTGAATTCTGTAAACATTAGCATATTGCAAATGCTGTTGTTTGCTTTATAATCAATTAACCAAATTTATAAAGATGGGGTGGTTTAAAATTGGGTTATGCTTAAGGAGAAATAGTAACGTTCACTTATTCATTTTGGAAGTTGTAAATGCTTCTACTAAGAGTAAAAGTCAAAATTGTTTTTTAGAATAGTATAAATAGAAGAGTGTAATTTTAAAGGAATCTGCTACCCTTACATGCCCTTTCCTCCTCATCCTGCCCCTTTATTCCTGCAATAAGGAACAATTGCACAGTTTCTCAAAAACACTTGGCAAACTTTTTCTATTGTATTCCGAATCGGTGGTAGGAACTGTGTCTCTACCTCCATGGGGTGGAAAGAAGATACAGAATGCCTGAACTCGACATAGCTCATATTGTGCATTTCTTGGAGGTCATATCCAGCATTTTGCATTTACATTCTCACAAGAATATCTGATTTTTGTCTTCCCAAAGAGATCTCCAAGTTGGTGCTTTTTTGTCCACTGTTATGTTCCTCAGCCTAAACAAGAATATTTTTTTCTTTCTTCCTTCCTCCCCTTCTGGTGTTTTGCTCATGCTACAGAGATGGAGTGCATGAAGTCAAGCATTTGTTTGACAATCTCTGACCACAGATTATGTCAATTTTGCCCAAAAAGAACACTAGTCATTGGGAACTGAATGCTGAGTGTGCCATCTAGATCAAAGGTCAGATGGCAGGGCTGGAAGGGGCAGAGACTTCACCTTCCTGGGGGTGGGGAGCATAATGATGGGATCCAGGAAAGGTCAGGGCAGCAGTGACTCAATTCCTCTACCTGCACATCTGAGCTTGTGTGGAGGTTCCGTTTTCCTGGGGCTCTACCTGTCCTTTGGAAGTGTGAATATTCTCCTTAAAACCAGTCCAGAAGCTACGTGACCATAGTGTGTGCCAAACTTGTGACTACCTGCCAAACTCACCTGTGACCCTCAACATTGACCCTTGGGTCTCGGCTGTGATGATTGCAGTTTCTGACTTGCATCAGTCACAGTATGTTCCTTTGGGGGAAGAGAAATTGTTTTGTATCTGGCTATCACAATATCCCGAATAATTCCATTCAAAAAGGAAAGAGTTGATAATTAAGTCAAAATGGCAATTCCTGAATGCAGAGGGTGCTGGGAGGGTCTGGGCTGTAAGTTGTAACTTTAGAAATGCTGCAATAACAGTTTGCTTTCAAGCTGTGATTTTGAGCTATATTGAGAGGGACCCTTGTCATTGATTAAATCTATATAAATAAACACGTCTACTTCTGTGTGAGAGCAAAACGCGATTAGGTTCAAAATATGATAGTGTGTACACACATTCTCAGTCATTGGGAGTCAATTTTCCACTCTGTTCAAACTGACAGAGCATGGAGAGATCAGCTTGCCAACAAAACTTCCTTTTCTCTAAATCTAGTAGCTTTAGTTAAGCCCATGTGACAGAACTGGCATTTCAAAATACAAAGACATGCAACTCTGACAAAAAATATAGTTTATTTAGCTTTGAGTAGATTTTTTTTTTTTGCTTTGAAGAGCTTGTTTTTTTCTAAACATTAAATTATTAATGAAAGAGTGAAAGCAATAAATGGGGGACAAAAATAAATGTTACAGTTGTGGCTTCCAGATACACATTTGAAGCAGGAGAAAATTTCCAGTATTCTTTAGTTTTTCTCCCTTGCACCCTGAGAGATATGTGTAGATTCTGCAAGGAAGCTTTTGTGTACACTTCCCACCTTACGGTAATCTGGAGCATACCCATAATATGTTCAGTGACGTTAAGGAGAACCAAATCAATAACAGAGATGTCCAGGGTAAGATTTGAATCTATTAAATAAATGCCATCCAAATACCATTATATATATTAAAAAGAACGCTTAATGTTGATGAAAAATCAAGGTATATTTTTCTATTAGAGTAAGATGATTGAACTGGAAAATACAGCATTCAAGTGGCATTATTAAATAGTCTCTGAGCCTGATCTAAGCAGTACCCCTTTCCTACTCCAAGATAAAACTAAAACTAAAAAAAAAAAAAAAAGAGAGAGAGAGAGAGAGAGAGAGAGAAAAGAAAACCTATTTGCAATGACTAATAGTGTAAGGTGAGTCCTCATCCAGCATCATAGAACAATCTGATTTGTCCAGACTGTGTTAAAATTTATTAATATATTTGGGAAAGCCAATGTCTGGTTAATATTATCTACTTAAAAAATAATTACAAGGAAGGATGTTGAGACCTTGGACGTCCCTCTATTCACCTCGTGCATGTGAACCATCAGGAATATTCTGTGGTAGAAACTGTACAGATTCACCTTAGGGGAAAGGAACCTAGGCACGTTATAACCAAGTCCTGTGATAGATTTACACCATTGTGGCTGAAGTGCAAGTCTACCACTAACAGTTGTAATCACTACATTTGCATTGTTTGTTTTATACTTTTTTTTATATGAGGAAGAAAAAAAGCTAGCCTCAGGCCGATTTACACTCTGATCTGAAAGAATTCTGTCAACTGGAGAGAGCTCTTGCTTTTGTGTGTGTGTCTCTCTCTCTTTTTAAAATATTCTCCATCTTTTTTTTTTTTTTTTAAATCTACCCTCCCTCAGCTTTTCAAGCTGGGTCACTCGTTCTGACTCAACTCCATTAATTGCGGAGAGGCCACCCAGCTTTTTACAGAGTATTGTCCTGCACTTCACCTTGCTTTTTCGGGAGGTGCTTAGAATATGGCTTTGATATCTGGCTACTGTACCTCTTTCTAATTACATTAATCTGTGTAATTATGCTCGCGTTCATTTAATTATTCTTTGCATAAAACCTAAAACAGTTTATTCTCACGACACAGCAGATTTTGTTCTGGTTTTCAATGTGCCTAAAGAGTTTGAAAAACTATTATGTAAAAATAGACAATCTTCCCAGGCTCCTAGCCCTTCAGGCAGCACCTCTCGCTGGAATCACAAGCTACTAGATGCTGCCGCACTTTACAGTTCTTTAGTTTTCAGTTTTGTCTTATCCCATTTATACCTATATGTAACATCAGACCGAGTTACCTAAACCTGCTATTGTATATAGAAAACAGAAATCTTGTATAATTAATTGAGAAAGACGGTATTCAGTTATTTCCTTACCCAGACATTTCTGACTTTTGCTACTCTGCTAGAGTTACTCCCCAGCCCTTTCCTTTCAAAGGTAGTTAAAATGAGCATGATTCTGGTTGCCCTGCTCCCAAGCCTTGGCAACATGGCATTAATATATTATTTATTTCCTCTAATTCTCCACAAATACTGGGGAGGGTGTGGTATAGAGAGAAAAAGTTCAAAACCTACCATTTGGATTTTAAGGACAGTTTTTGAAAAAGAGCAATTTCCATATATCAACACTTTGTGGTGTGATCCATGAAACATTTTGATATGATTTAGCAAAAACAGCTTTTGCATCAGGAGCGTTATAGCTACCTCATCTGCATATGTAAAGAATGCAAAATGGAATCACATTAGGTATAAATTCAATGCAAAAAAAGACGCCCTTCGTTAATGCAACATTAGGGTAGGAAATTCAAATGCACAAAAGTCATAAAATTCAATGTTCCGGTTCTCATAGCAATTACAGCTTGGTCACATTTGCATAGTTTGGCATTTTATATGCTGTGAAGTTTTCTACCTTAAGAGGGAAGCGCCGGCTCTTTGCTCAGCCCAACAATCAGTAGGAAGGAAGGACTGGTGATGATGAATAAATTGCGACTGTGTTTTTTCTCAGTTGAATCACAGTTTGTTATTTTCAAACTGAAACTGAGGAAGGATGGATCTTCCCTTTTGCAATGAAATGCCAGTTATGATACTGGACAGGATATATACCACAGAAGAACATGTATGAGTCCCTCTCTGTCCAAAAGAACAGCTAGGTGCTGGTTGAGGGTGATGACTCCCTTTAATCGTCAGTCCAAACCGAGTAAATGTGTGATTCTCTGGTAAGTTTCTTCAGGAAGGCTGTTGATTTGATAATGAATAGTTTGGACAGTGGTTCATAAGGCCCACTGAAGTCATGTATTGCCCATAGTACAGGCCATTCCAGTGATGTCCTAGCCCTAGAATGAAACTTATAATGTGCTTATGTGGGGTGTAGAAATAGCCTGTTATAATAAGATGTGCTCTCTCATTTGGTCCTTATTCTACTTATATATTTCCATTTCTCTGTTCCAATGCCACAGTAGTAAGGTGTTCTTACTCTTATTTTTGTACCGAGGCTGAAGGGCTGCCTTATCCAAGGTCAGGGCTGAAGGAGCCTCAAATCTCAGAGTTCTGATTCTGAATTCCTTCTGCTTTCACTCAAAGCCTTTGGCTTCTTGTTTGCAGCTAACAAACAGTAGCTCTGTTTTGTGGAGGTGGAATCAGGAAGGCTCTCAGTAGATTTTGGTGGGAGGATGGGTAAGGGAACTGTAATGTTTAAACATCAGTCATATGGGGACTTGAGCCCAGTTGCTCAGAGCCACCCTAGAGAATTCCATCTTCTTTGACAGCTTCTCTGAGGTGCCAAGAGGATGAGTCATCTGAGGCCTCCACCCCCACCATCAGGAAGAAGCTGGAGTCCCTCTGGGCCATGCAGATGATTAAAATGCCTCCAGAGATCCTTGCAAACTCAGGATGGGGACTCTCGAAGGATAGTTCTTACCTTAGAAGGAACCCAAGCTCCCTATTAGTAGATTAAGGGCCAAAGTTGGGTCCAGAGGGTGATTCAGGACACATCCTCATGCTTCCCCATGAACTCCTTTCAGCTCATGCAGAGCCTAGCCAATGGCTACAGGAGCCCCTGCTTCTCTCACCACTTCCCCTTGTATCCCAGCCCACTCTAGCGGTGTGCCACTCCATCCTCTACAGAGTCCTGGTTCCACGTTCAACTCCAAAGAGGGTGGGGGATTCCTACTGCTCAGCACATGCAGAGTTATTCTTTTAGATTTTTCCCTGTGCCAGATTTCACAAGCAGACCCCCCTTTGCAGACTGCAACTACCTGGCACAGAGTCTTTGATGCATTGTTATACTGCCAGAGAATCACCTTCCAGGCAGGAGAGGGGGGAGTGGAAGGTTAGAAAGCCCCAACATTCTTTGAAATTACTAACTGATGAGCCCCAAAGACCCTGTGCCATGGAACTGGGTGGGGTTCTAAGATGCGGAGCCCAAAGTCCACCTTCCCATTTGGCTCATGGCCCATGGTGACCTCTGTTACCTCAGAAATCACTAAAAAAAAAAAAAAAAAAAAAAAAAAAGTTTTAAAAGGTGTGTGCAGCTGAGGTGTGCTGAGGAGGACCAAGCATCAATATATGACCTTGAGTGAGCTCCTATCTCTGTACCTGTTCTTTAATTAAAGAAAACCACCAGAGGTTGATTCTATCTGCCTCAGAGATCTTTGTGAGGAGCACAGTGAAAACCCACCCCAAATGGGTGTTGTAGAGGGATCCAGGCTTCCAAATAGGGGTTAGGTAAAATCATTTGGAAGCTACAAGAACTTGGGGCTTGTGTCAACAGGTTGGAGTGACAAAGGAGGTACAGGGTCAGTTTGTCTGGATGACATCTGAGAAGCACAGCTAGGACTTACAGGCAGACTGGTATTTACAAAGTAAGCCTTTTTTTCCTTCTCTTCTCTCCACCCTCCACAGGAAGCCATAAAGATCTGGAGCTAAGCCCACACCCATCCTGGAAGAGATTCTATTATGTGCATTTTGGTCTTCTTTTGTTTTAAAGATTATTATATAATAAAATTAGTTTTTTCTCCTTTTGGTATTAGTTCTATGAGTTTTAACATAGGTAGAGATTATATAACCACTGCCACACCCAGGATCTAGAACAATTCCATCAACTCCAGGCTGCCTCCTGCTGGCCCTCAACAGTCACAGCATTGGCAACCAACCATCTCAATCTTCTTGGCATGTGGGAGTTTCAGTGCTGAAACTGGGAAAGTCCCAAAGAAACCAAGACAGGTTAGTCGCCCCTAGTCACATAGCCCCTAACTCTGGGAACCACAGGTCTCTTTCCCATCATTAGCATCTTTTCAAGACTGTCAAGTAAGTTGGGTCATCAACCTCTGCGGCCTTGTTTCTTGCTCAGCATAATGCCTCTGAGGTTCATCTGATTGTCTAGTGCCTCAGTAGAGAGGTGGTTGCTCTGACCGCCAAGCAGCACCCCATGGCATGAATGTACCACAGTTATCCTTTTCCCTGCTGAAGGACATTTGGATAGTTTCCAGCTTTTGGCTTTCATGACTAAAGCTGTTAAGAACATTTTTGAATGGAGATAAGTTTTTGTTTTGTTTCTTTAGGAGTGGGATGGCTGGTCACAGGGTGAGTGCATGCTCAACATTATGAGAACATGCCTAACTTTCTTCCTCGGGCATTTGAGATGCCACCACCAGTCCTTCAGTGTCCAAGGAAAGAGAATTCTAGTCAAGTGACAGTGGAGAGACCACAGCTCCTGTGATCTTAAAATAAGTATTTTAATTGACAGAAACTGATGGGGTGGAGCATGAGTCTGGGAATCAAATTTAGCCTCTAGACTCAGGACCTTGACCTGGATTGGCAAGGGCTCCCTGGAGAAGATGCAGGGAAATCTCCTGGGGTGCAGGGCATGAGGGGAGAGGCGAGGGTGCCTCAGAGGGACAAGAGCCAGAGAAGATCCTTTTCTTCATGGTTACTGAAAAAGAAGAAAAGAAGGTAGTTCTGAAACCAAAGGGCAGAAAATGGGAGGAAGAATACCATAATAAAAGCAGACACTGGCCTGGACTGAGCAGGGTGGCAGGGAGTGGGTGTGGGAGGGGGAGTCTATAAGCTTAACTTAAAAAAATTAATTATAATCCCTAAAAAGTAAATTTAATTAAAATGGATGAAATACTGCAAGACAAACATTTTGAAGGCTGGCCTGAACCTTGGTCAGTCCCTGCAGAGGCCCAGGATGGGTGGCCTTGCAGGCAACGTGGGGTTTTGTGTTAGTTAATATGTGGAATCTTCTGTGCTACTCAGTCTGTTCACTCACCAGCCATCCATCTCACAGGTGTGGAAAATGGCCTGGTGGCCATTCTTAATTATGGAAAACTTAATTCCCTTGCTAGCCAAAAATGAACAAAAGCAGCATAAATAAAGATGGGATGTCTTGGGTGCACTTCCCTGAGATGAAATTATTTCCTTGTGTTCTCAGCAAGCATAAAGTGGACAGTGAAAAGAAAAACAAGTCTCTTTATCGTTTAGAGCCAGTTCAAAGTTTATTAAACCAAAAGAATGCACAGAAATGACAGGGATTTAATAAATATACAGAAAAGAGCTGAATAAATGGGAAAGGAAAAGAAAAACATGTGGAAGAGGAGAACGCAGGTCAGAAATCTTTTAGGAGCCCCCTTTGACTTGGCAGAAGTCCATTCACATGAGTATGAGACCGGACTGGCTCTGGCTTGCTAGGTCCTCACGCAGCTGAGAAACAGGCAGCAGACACACGCTCCCAGGGAGCTCCCAGCTCAATGTAGCACTTTTGTTTTCACATATGGATAACCAAAAAAAAAAAAAAAAAAAAATCACCTTTTGGTACCTAAGGTATTAGGTCCTAAACCACTCATTCATTTTTTTTCCTCCTGAAAAAATGTAACTTTAAAATAATAACACATGTATTCATTTGATTCTAATTTCTAATGATAACCAAAGCGACACCCAAGTTAGAAGACAATATCAAAGTGATCCAAATACCTAAGTGCCCTTGTAATTAAATTTACTTTTTATCAAGGGCTGCTTAATTGACCATTGACTTTCTCTTAGCTGCCTTAGGACATACGTGGCTTCCAGCTGGCTGTGGAGTCTCATCAAAGTGGGCAGTGGGTTTCTCTGTCTCCATCTGCTGTGCCCTTGGTCCACTCAAGGGCTCCCCACAGTGTTGTGGAAGTGTGGGGCACTTTGGGTGTCACACTGCTTGGGATGCTTTGGACACAGGGGATGCTTCAGGTTCTTTGGTGCCTGGACAGTACTGCCTGAGTGGACTGTCCCACTGTTGCCCTGTGAGCCTGCCAGGGGCCCTGATGGTGCAGGCATGCTGGTGCCAGGCATGCCAGGAGGTCAAAAGTGGAGGCTTATTTCTGCCTCCTGAGCCGCTTCTTCGAATGTCTTCAGACAAACACCACCCTTGGCTAGCTGAACACCTGCCTTCCTCTATTATTTTTGACTTAGGGCTCAAAGGACTCACCAAATCCATGTATAAGTCCTAGTGAGTCCCTAGAGCCAGGAACCTGCACCTCCAATGTTAACATGTCAAATGCCTTGTGTGCAGGATGGGCCTGGGACCCGCCCTCATAACAACCCCTTGGCGAGGTCTATGTAGCTGCCCAGTAGTCTTCACTATGGAGACATAGGTGAAGGGGTTGTTCTGGTTCTTCTTTGTGTGCCCTGGAGCCTCATGTCCACATGTTTTATACCAGAAGTTCTTGACCGTACTTTAGACCCACGAAGGGAGCTTAAAAAAAAATACACTGACAGAAACAAAATTGCTGTGGATCCTGCTTGCCTGCAGCCTCGGAACCACTCTGCAACCTATCTTGGTAAAAGCAGGAACACTAACCTGAAGGCTACTTTTTGGGCTGACACCACCCCATGCATCAGAGAGACCCCTTAATGCCGTGCTGCTGTAAGGATACCTTCAGGAGCAGTCAGTTCTCTTTTCTAATTCTCTGTTGACTAAGTGCTTTTAAAGCAACAAAAATCATTAACTCTAAAAAAATGTCTAGGATTAAACGAAAAGCCTGACAATCTGGGGAGCAAGTATTCATTGTTCAAAAGAATTTAATCATGTTATGTCCATGATACAGTAGAAATATTTTAAGAGGAAAGATTTGGTTTGAGAGGGAAATGTATGTTGTGTGTATAAGTATGTACATGTATAAATGTGTGCGTGCCACATGTGCATGTATTTGTGTGCATTTATGTGTACATGTACCATATTTTGCCATGTATAATGCACACCCACATTTTTGTATGGGATTATTTTACCCATTATTACACCCATGGTATGTAATCATTATACTCATGTATAATGTACTTCCTTATTTCTCCCTCAAAAATTTCGGCAAAAAAGTGGGCATTATACACAGCAAAATATGGTAGATGTATCCTGTGTACAAACATGTGTATATATGTGTGCACATAAATGTATGTATACTGTGCATAGCACACACATATACACTTATGTATATAAATGTATACACAGGCACTTGTTTGTATGCATGTATGCACACTCTCCTGCATGCACATGCATGTACACATGTATGCATACCTATAATTACAGATGATGAAATGATGAGAGGGACCCATACCAAGGTTGTATTGGTGAGTGTGATATTACTAAGCAACCTCCTTGCCAGAAGCCTAAGTACTCTGACAATCTTATTTTAGATTCCTGTGTAGCTGCTGGGAGATAGTTTGCTGATGAGTGTTTTCTTCATCAATTTGACAGGTAGTGAAGTCAGGAGTTGGGCGAGGTTAAGTAGCCTGAGTGGGGTGAGGCCCAAGGCCATGTTGGCATGGTGGCAGCCTTTCCTGTTCCAGCACTCTCTCTGCCGGCCAGCATATAACTACTGCTCTGTGACATTGCTCGTTTGGAAGGGCAGTGTTTATATACTTGCTTGTCAAAACGCCCAGGAGGCTGACTGCTGCAGACTCAGCAATTAGCCTCGGTGGTGCTCTGCCCTGAACACAGTGCAACCTGGTTCCTGCCCAGAGACCTCATGCTCTCATTTAGTGAGACAGACATGCTCAGATCAGGCAATGGCAGCAGACTCATGGCCTCTGGGTAAACTCCTTCAGCACTGAGGAAGGCTTCCCAAAATAATATTAGTCTGGGAAGGGCTTCAATCAGAGGAGCTATGTGAGTTTGTGAAAGAAGAAGTAGTAGATTCATGAGAAATAATTGCTCTTTATTCTCTGGAATGTGATTTAGAATTAGGTCCTTTCTTGTAAATAACACACATAAATTATATGATAAAATATTTCGGGCAGATGACAGAGAAAGGAGACAATGCTATGAATATCCATGAGCTTCACCATTGACCTTAACAAGTAAATTGTGATAGATGTTCCTCTCTCACAGTCTCCACTCTCCTTCCCCAGAGGAAACAGCTCTCCTGAATGGGTTGTTTTTAAGATCAATATACAATACTAATTTGCAGTTTGAAAATGTTATGTAAATAGTAGCCTGTTGTATAACTATTTGTGCTTCTTGGTGGGAGGGGCCTTGATGTCTGTTTTAAAGACATTCATGGTGGCGTGTAGCTTGAACTCATTCATTTTCACTGTTGTCTAGTTTTTCATCTTCAATTGTTGGGCATGTAACTAGTTTCCAACTTTCTGATGACATTGAGAGTGATAATGAGTTATTTTGCGTGTATTTCCTTAAGTGCATGCATAAGCAAGTTTCACTAGAATTGCTAAGTCTTAGGGATGCACCTTTTTAACTTATCTAAATATTGCCAGTTGTTCTCTTAATGACTGAAGAAATGTCAGCCCTGACCCAGTTTACTCCACATCCTTGCCAGAGCTGTCCATACTTCTTACCCTGTTAAATGAAGTAGCTGGTAGGAGTGAGTAATATTTTCTCACCCACTGTGGCAACCAAGTACCCCATTTCCAGTCAATACTGAAGACTGATGGCTCTTGGAAAACCTACCTCATTAACAAACAGAATATGATACTCAATTTCAAAACAATAAAGTATCCTGGGCCATTTCACTGCTGCTTTCTCTTATCCAAAATGGTTCACATGGGTGGGAAAGTAATTGAGTGCAGATGGAATTTAGGATTGTAATTACTCCAATTTCATAATCGCTATTAGAAACATTCTAGCAAAAAGCTATCTTTGTTATAAATATTCTTAAACACAGTCACATTCTCTATGAGAATATTATAGTTAATCAGGCTAAAAAGGGGTTCCATACAAGTGTTGCCCCCTTGATGATAACATTTTCTTTTCTTTTTTTTAAAAACATTATTTATTTATTTATTTTTAGAGGGAGGGGAAGGGAAGGAGAAAGAGAAGGAAAGAAACATCAATGTGTGGTTGCCTCTTGTGTGCCCCCTACTGGGGATCTGGCCTACAACCCAGGCATGTGCCCCTACTGGGAATTGAACCCGCAACCCTTTGGTTTGCAGGCTGGTGCTCAGTCCACTGAGACACACCAGCCAGGGCACATTTTCTTAGGAATATAAAAATACTGTGGAATTAAATGCAGTGCAGTAAGATCAACATCCTGGTCACACAAAAGTGCCTCTCATAATGTAGCTTTAGAGATAAACTTGAAAACAATTTTACTAACAGCATTGACTGGAAGATTTGTAAACAGATGAAGAGTTTAAAAAGAACCCAGGAAACACACGACTAGTGTGTAAGGTCGAATTTTTATGTTGCTCCTTCAATGACTAGTCTCCTTCCTGTTCTCATTTTCACCTTCCAAATTACCCTATTTTTTGGACTATAAGACTCATCTTTCCCCCCACCAAATTTGGGAGGAATGATGGTTGTTAATGCTTCTGTTGAGTTCTGTTTACATTTACATTAGTGAAATATTATGTTATTTATGTTATTAAATATTTTACCACATTTTTTGCTTCAAATTTTTTTCCCTGTTTTTGTCCTCTAAAACCTAGGTGCGTCTTATGGTCTGAAAATATGGTAATGGATGACTTTCCTATGTAGCTTTCCTGCGCAGAATCCAAGTGACACCCACCTAGCATTTTCTGAGCATTGTTTTTGTGCCTGGCTTCAGTATGTGAGAAGCTGTGGTGAATGTTGGCACATCAGCTCAAGTAGGGAGATGTGGAAGACAACAAGAGGATGTTGGCTAACACCATCCAAAGAGCAGGGTGGGGGGTGCTACAGGAAGGTGAGTTTCTAGAGTAGGTTGCTACCTGAGCTGTGTCATGGAGCAGACCTGAAAAGGGTATGCTGGCCAGGGGGAGGGAGAGGAAGGAATACTGTTATGGTGGTAGGGTGAATGGGGAAGGCAGGGGACATGATTGAGAAGCTGGCTTGCCTGGGACAGGGCCAGTTTTGGAAGTCATAAAAATGAGGATGACTACGGATAGGGAAAGGAGAGGTGAAGCCTTTGCTCTTAGGCTTCCAGTCTGATATTGACCTCTTCGGTAAAAACACTAAGTTTTGCTTCACGAATTTCACTCCCAGAGCTAGAGGTGGGGTCCATGTCCCCTGGGGTGGTCTGTTGTCTACCCACAGTATGGTGGGAGTGATGCTTAGGATTATATTACCAAGGACACATAGTAGAAATAATAAGCATTTCTTCCTTCCTCTTTCGGGATATTTGTTCTTAGAACCCAGTCATCATGCTGTGAGGAAGACCCAGCATTGAGTTGTAAACAGGACCATGTAAGCAAAAACTGAGGTCCCTCACTCACAGCCCCAGATGAGCAACTAGCATAAAGGTCGCACCAACTTAACAGCCCTGTGAATGAGCCATCTTTGAAATGAGCCTTCTGGTCTCAGTTGAGTTGTCTCAGTTTGCAGCACATAGAGCAAATGAGCCATCCTTACCAAGCCCTGCTCAAATGATAGGTTAAATCAGAAAAGGAAATTTCTGTGATTTAAACTGCTCAAGTTTGGGGTGATATAACAATAGATAACTGAAAATAAAACCTTAAAAAATTCCCAACAATGTCATACTGATGACCTCCCCCACCTTTCCACATATCCAGAGGTGGAAAAAGAAGGTAACTGTGGAGGTTTGTTGTGGTGGTGGCTGCTTTCCTATCAGCCTGGTCTACAGGACCAGCTAAAGGTGGAGAGCTGACCATTTGCATGGGGACCAGCTCAAACCACTGGCCAGGTGGAGGTGATGTAGCAACACACAGCTTAGTACAGGTGTCATTCTCTTCTAATTCCCAAAATCCAAAGCTCACCATCCTCAGTTTATCTAAACCCCAGGCATGTTGTCAATAAAGTTTAGCTTTTATTATGGTAATATTCAAATTGAAAAAATCTTTAGAAACCATCCTGTCCCTTTATTTTATGGAGTAGCAAAATGAGAAGATTCAGGGGCTAGTTCATGATTATATAATTAGTGGCAAATCTTCAACCAGGCTTTTAACCATCCATCTATCCATCACCATCATCCAGCCTTCTACTCACCCACTCCATCTATTGACCTCTCCATCCTTCCATCTCTCTATCCAACATTTATTGAATATCAGTGTCGTCACTGGTAATTCCTAGATGAAAAACTCATGGTTCTTGTATGCAAGAGTCTCTTGACTTATTGGGGTGGAACTTATAAATTGGTGACTGTAATGCCATGTGGGAAATGCACTAGTGTGGCACATTCTGGATCCCAAGGAATAAGGAGGGCTACTTCTCCAGCATGTGTGGGTGGGTTAGGAAAGGTCTTCTGGATTTTAGAGGACTGATGGGTGTTAATTTCGGCACAAAGAGTGTTCTTATGTGTGTGAAGTGTGTTCCTCCATCTAGCAGCATCAGCATCCCCTGCAGAGGTTGTTAGAAATGCAGAGTCTTAGGCTCTACCCCAGGCCCCTGCATCAGAATCTGCATTTTTCACAAGATTGCCAGAAATTAACTGTGAAATTAAAGTTAAGGCTGTCTGCTCCACACTATGTGACATGCTCCCTCTCACTCCTAGCCATATCTGTTAAATATAAGGCCTTTGCCAAATTCCGATACAAAAATCTCATTTTTCTCATGGGTACTGAGGGTGCCTGCAGTCTTCCCACTTGTCTAACGTCTCACCTAGAGCATTATAGAACATGAGGGCAGCTAAGGTGTGTCCTCAGCGTGTTGCATTCAGTGAGCTAGCACATTACATAAAAGCAGCAACATTTGATAAGCCAACCAAGGGCATAGTTCTCATGAAAAATGGTATAAATTATACAAAATGAAATGGCCTCAAGTTCCTTAATGTTAACAAGAAAAATCTCCTTCAGGACAGAAAGATGCTGTTCTTTGACAACCACATCTCCATGTGTCTGGTGGGGTGAGGTCCCAGCCCTGCCTTGTCATTGGGCTGTGTTGGCCAGTGTTCGAAGCTCCCAGCTGATACTTCGTGAGCTGGGCTGCTGCACCTGTGACTGCAGCCTTTTCAGACTGTCCTCATTTGGGCTGAGGGGCTCTCAGTTACCTCTGCACAGGCTGCCTCCAGGCTTCCTGCAGAACCTGATTTGATTAGAGGGCAAGTGGAGCTTTGCTGAGTGGCGCTTTGTGATGGGCAACTTTGTTGGCATTGCTTTTGCAGTGTGTCTCTGAAACAACTGTAACTCAGCTGCCTAATGTTCCTATCTTTGACTCATTTGGCAGTGGTGACAAATGCATACTCCAGAGGGGGGCAGATCTGCATGACTTTCCACCTAAAACCCAGGGCATATCTGCATTGTCACTCGAACAGGATCACAACTCCCTCACCCCAGCCCTACTCACATTTCGTCTTTTTTTGCTCTTTGCCTGGTCTTCACTGGTATTTTCAGAAGAGGAGCAGAGAGGCAGAGGATGTGAGAATAGGCAACTTACAGCTCGAAGATATACGGCATTGTATTTCAACACTGCAATATGAATATGCTTTCACAGAATATGCATATTATTCAAACAATGAAAAGACAAGTTGTTTAATCTTAACATAATTTAAGACATTTTCCATTAAAATGCACATATTTGTTACATATTGTATACACTAGTAATACACTTCGTGGTGTGTACACTATGTAATACACTTCATGGATATTTTTGAGAAAAACTGTTATGGCTATAAAAGGAAGTGAAGTTCTACATACAGAGTGGGACTAAAATAGGATTACAGTTGTGACTACAGAAAGTACAGAGTTTATTCTTGTGTTTTTACTTATTAATTGTATTATTTTTTTATGTGAATCACTGTAAACCTACTTTGCCTCACCCTGTATTTAGATTTAAGGTCTCATCTGTCCTTACACACATTGTGTTTGTATTTGTATTCACTCTCCTTCACTGCTAACATTAACAGATGTAAACATTTGAAAATGTGACTATGGTGACATTTTGTTTTTACCAAAAAGCAAATCCGTTAATTAAATATAAGCAAAGCAAGCCCCCTACTAAGCACAACTTCTCTTTTCACTACTTATACCTTCTTTGAATCTTCATTCCAGACCTCATTCTTGAATTCCAGATTTACATTTCTGTTACCTAATATGGAACATTTTGAGCTGGTAACTTCCTGTCACTCTAAAGTCAGTTCAAAGAAAATTCATAACTTTCTAGTACTAAAACCTGCTTCCTCGATTCCCAGTTTCACTGGATGGCATTTCTATTTTAGCCAGTCCACAGAAGATGTCCTAAACACTTTTTCTTCCTTGTACTGATTCACCAAATAGTCATTGATAACTGTTTTCAATTATGCTATATCCATATATGTTAAAATCCAAAAATTTATTTCATCATATACTGTTTCTCCTTGTTATAAATATAACAACAGGTTAATAATAGAACAGTTATGAAATATAAAATTATAAAGAAATAGATTGAAAATCACCTATAGACATCATTTGTTTGTTGTTGTTTCCTTCTGGTCTGTTTTCTACCATGAGAAACTTCTTCCCACTAATCTGTTTCTATAGGAGAAATGCCACCTGAGTGTCTCTCTTTCTCTCCATCTCCTGGGCCTCTGCCTTTGCAAGTCTTTCTTTGTTTCTTGATGGGTTTACTGCTACAACCAGCTCACCGCCTCCCTGCCTGTAGTCTTGCTGTCTTCCCAGTCCTGCCTCTGCACTGTCAGGGTACGCTTTTGAAAATGAAATTCTCATTCTTTCCTTTCTTTTTTTAAAAATATATTTTATTGACTATGCTATTGCAGTTGTCCCCTCCACCCTGCACACCCCCTCCCACCCACATCCCCCCCCCTTAATTCATGTCCATGTGTCGTAAGTTCTGTAGCTTCTACATTTCCCACACTATTCTTGCCCTCCCTGTCTATTTTCTACCCACCATCTATGCTACTTATTCTCTGTACCTTTTCCCCCTCTCTCCTCCTCCCACTCCCCTGTTGCTGACCCTCCACGTGATCTCCATTTCTATGTTTCTGTTCTTGTTCTAGTTGTTTGCTTAGTTTGCTTTTGTTTTAGGTGTGGTTGTTAATAGCTGTGAGTTTGCTGTCTTTTTACTGTTCATATTTTTTATCTTCTTTTTCTTAGATAAGTCCCTTTAACATTTCATATAATAAGAGCTTGGTGATGATGAACTCCTTGAACTTCACCTTATCTGGGAAGCACTTTATTTTCCCTTCCATTCTAAATGAGAGCTTTGCTGGATAGAGCAATCTTGGATGTAGGTCCTTGCCTTTTAAGATTTCAAATACTTCTTTCCAGCCCCTTCTTGCCTGTAAGGTCTCTTTTGAGAAATCAGCTGACAGTCTGATGGGAACTCCTTTGTAGGTGACTGTCCCCTTATCCTTTGCTGTTTCTAGAATTCTCCCCTTCATTTGAATCTTGGCTAATGTAATTACGATGTGCCTTGGCATGTTCCTCCTTGGGTCCAACTTCTTTGGGACTCTCTGACCTTGGACTTCCTGGTAGTCTATTTTCTTTGCCAGATTGGGGAAGTTCTCTTTTATTATTTGTTCAAATAACTTTTCCACTTGTTGCTCTTCTTCTTCCCCTTCTGGTACCCTTATAATTTGGATGTTGGGATGTTTAAAGATGTCCCGGAGGTTCCTAAGCCTCTCCTCATGTTTTTGAATTTTTGTTTCTTCCTCATTTTCTGTTTGGTTGTTTCTTCCTTCTGGTCCACTCCATTGATTTGAATCCCAGTTTTCCTCCCATCTGTATTGGTTCCCCATGCGTTTTCCTTCATTTCACTTATGGTAGCTTTCATTTTTTCATCTAATTTGTGAGCAAAATCAACCAATTCTGTGAGTATCCTGATGACCAGTGCTTTGAACTGTGCATCTGATAGGTTGGCTATCTCTTTGTCGCTTAGAGGAATTAGCTCTGGGGCTTTTATTTGTTCTCCGTTTGAGCCATTTTTGGTGTTTGTTTGTTTGTTTTTGTTTTGTTTTTTTGTCTGGTTTCGGCTGTTATGTAGTGAGGGGTGGAGCCTTAGGTGTTCCCCAGGGCAGGGCAGCCCAGTTGCTGAGTTGTGATGCTGTATGTGGGGGTGGGGTCTGAGAGGGAACAATGGTGCTTGCTCTCTCTTGGATTCCAGTCCCTTCTGCCGCTTCCCCTTCACCTGGATTATCTGTGCTCGAATGTGGGACCACCTAGTCAGCCAGCCACCTTGCACGGCCTCACTGGGTCTGCCCAGTTGCCACCTTGTGCCCAGGGTCTGCTAGCCACCGCCTGCATGCCTGGGAACTGCCAGCCACTGCCGCCTGCGTGCCCGGATGTGCACCTCCACTTTTTCCTGCCGCGACTCTGCCCCTCTTACCAGTCTGGATGAATCGTTGTTGGACTTCCGTACGGTTCAATTTTCTATCAGTTCTGATTGTTTTCTCGTTTCTAAATCTTTGTTGTCCTTAATTTTGGTTGTGAGAGGAGGCACAGTGTGTCCACCTATGCCTCTATCTTGGCCGGAAGTCTGAAATTCTCATTCTTTCAATCCCTAATTAAAACCATATTCCTTCATCCTCCATAAGACAGTGTTTACATTTCTTATCAAGGCTTGAAGATGATTTTGAGCCAATTCCTTTCTGTCTTTCTTTATACTTTCTGACATGCTCCCTCTCTGCTCCACGTAGACCAAATTACTTGGAGTTCTTCAGATATATCAGTGCATTCTCATTGTTGAATCATTGCATTTCTCATACCTGGTGTATCATCCTGGGTTCTCTTGAATCCACTCTATTCCCCTTTCACTTTGTGGGAGAATGCCCAGTGATCCTTCCAGGCTCACCTGTTCTGTGAGAACTCTTCTGCCTGGTTCCATGGGGAACCCCTTCCTCACACCATGCCCTCCCACCATGGTAGGCTTTTGCTTACCAGACTACCTCCCTAAGGGGCATATTCATCTTTATATCTACAGCACTTGGTGCTCTACCTCCTCATGATGGAGCCTCAATAAATGTTTACTGAATAAATGAGTGAGTGAGTGAGTGAATGAATGAATAAGTGGAATCTGAAGCTTGGTGGCAATAGTACATTTTCTATTGCTTCAATCTTCACCAATCACCCAGGGTCATATTCTCTCTGTCTTTCCCCATCTACTTTTTCAGAACTACACTAATGATTCCTAAAGGGTATCTCAATGAATCGCTTGGCAAACTGGCCAGGATTCCACCATCCTGTAGGAGCTGCTGGGCAGTGCTCTTTCCTTGTCAATTAAGGTTAACAGTTAGAGACTTGCAGTGGCAAACATCTCAGCCACAGGGTGAGGCCTTGAGTATTAAGATATTATTGACTTTTGTTGAGACTATCTATCAGATGTATTCACCTGAAAAACTATGAAAGTGTTGACCAATTTAAGCTTACAGTCAATATTTCACCTTGAAGGACAACACGCTTAGGTGGTTTGCAGACATATGTATTCTTTTACACATTTTGAATGTCTTTGTTGATGATCCTGTGAAATAGTATGAGTGCTTGGGAACTCACAGTGACAGTTATCACTTTTGTGCTTAAATCCTCTAAGAACAGAAACCAGAAGACTCTTCCTGCTCATCCTCACTAACCCTCTGTTGTAACACCCCTACCCACCAGTACCAGGTGCATGTGCTGTGCAGCTTTGCTATATTAATCACCTCAGAGAAAAGCTGATACTTTCTTTTAAGAACACAGAACCAGGTTCTGTGGGAACCAGATCAGAGCCAGCAAACCCAGAGCCTCTAAGGTGAATATTTAAGTGGATCATTTCAAGTTAAAGTTGACACTACATCCAAATTATTTACATTTAAATACCATTCAGGTTAAGATTTGGTGGCATGTAATACTGCCTCTTGGCATTTATAAAGCTGGGGTGAACCAGGTACATGTATCCTGAGGATTAATATTTAGCCTAAGGGACACATGGTGGCCAGTGGACCCTGTGGAGTATTCCCTAGGGCTGCACAGTACCTTAACCAGGTTTCTCAGCTGCCTGGTGTAGATGGCGGGCTCTTGATGGTATATTGCAGACTCAGATGAAATTCTGTGCCTTTAAAAGTTATGTCATTGCCTTGGAGTAGAGTTGGCCTCACCGTTTTTCAAGGAGGCACAGTAACTACCAGAAGGTAGAGGGTGCAGGGGCTGGGTGGGGCATGTTGCCTAGTTCTGAGCTCTGTTCTTCTTCCCTTGAATGGTTGCTTCATGTGTCTCTGATCACTCTCCCCTTTCGAATTCGTCCTTCTGTTTTGCCTTTCTTAACTCCAACTTTTTCCTGGTACCAAAGTGTCCTGATTAGTCAATACTGTCAGGGTACTGAAAACAGTACCCTGTTTTCAACGAAGAGTACTGCCTCTGGGGAGACTTTTAGACCTTCAGGGCACCCTTAGTCACAATGTGGATGGGGAGGGCACCTCTGACAGAGTCATGAGATATTGCGTAATGCACAGGACATTTCCACATAATAAAGCAGTGTCCATTGTCACGCACAACTTTTACATTCCTTCATGAAGGTGTAAACACCGTTTCTAAGTATCTGAGCCTCAGATGAACTACATTTCTATGACATTTTTCAAAGCATTTTTGTATAGTTTTAATATATACTACAATTTTCAGAAATACACATATGCTTAAATTCAGGGAAAGTTATTCTTTGTGTTATCTGGAGTTTTATCAAGAGTTGATCACCATTTCAGAAAGCCACCTCATGATGAGAAGAACGTCACTTACCTCTGAATTGCCGTGTGCACATCTTTCTCCTTTGGCTTTTGTGGTTGTCACATTCTCAGAAGTTCAAATATCAGCACAAACATGGGACGATTTTATTATGCCTTTGGGTGTGGGTATGCTCAGAAACTTACATGTTGAAATATATTTTATTTCGATTATCTTCCTTTTTATTCTATTAGAGCATTATGTTGATTTTCTTTTTTTAAAGTATTTTTTATTGATTATGCTATTACACTTTCCCCTCTTTGTCCCCGCTCTGCCCTGCTGCCCCAACCCTCCAGCATTCCACCCCCCTTGATTTATGTCCATGGGTGGTACATATAAGTTCTTTGAGTCCTCTGTTTCCTATACCATTTTTAATCTCTCCCATCTATTTTATGCCTACTAATTATGCTTCTTCTTCCCTGTATTTTTTCTCTCCTATTCCTCCCTTCCCTGTCCCCACTGAACTCCCTCTATGTGATGTCCATTTCTCTCATTCTGTTTCTGTTCTAGTTCTTTGCTTAGTTTTTGTTTTCATTGTTTTTCTTTTCTTTTAGGTTCATTTGTTGATAGTTGTGAGTTGTCATTTCACTGTTCATAGTTTTGATTATCTTCCTTTTCTTAGATAAGTCCCTTTTACATTTCATATAATAAGGGCTTGGTGACTATGGACTCCTTTAAACTTGACCTTATCTGGGAAGCACTTTATCTGCCCTTCCATTCTAAATGATAGTTTTGCTGGATAGAGTAATCTTGGATGTAGGTCCTTGCCTTTCACGACTCAAATACTTCTTTCCAGCCCCTTCTTGCCTGCAAGGTTTCTTTTGAGAAATCAGCTGATAGCCTTATGGGAACTCCTTTGTAGCTAACTGTCTTCTTTTCCCTTGGAAGATTCTCTCTTTATCTTTAATCTTGGGTAACTTAATGATGATGTGCCTTGGTGTGTTCCTCTTTGGGTCCAACTTCTTTGGGACTCTGGGCTTCCTAGACTTCCTGGAAGTCTATTTTCTTTGCCAGTGAGGAAGTTTTTCTTCATTATTTGTTCAAATAAGTTTTCAATTTCTTGCTGTTGTTCTTCTCCTGGCACCCTGATAATTTGTATATTGGAACATTTCAGATTGTCCCAGAAGTTCATAAGTCTCTCTTCACTTTTTTTAATTCTTGTTTCTTCATTATGTTCTGGTTGGATGTTTATTTTTTCCTATTGTTCCAAATCATTACTCTGAGTCCTGGTTTCCTACCTATCACTGTTGGTTCCCTGAATATTTTGCTTTATTTCATTTTGGGTATCTTTCATTTGTTTTTTTTTTTTTCCTTCATTTTTTGATCAAGCTCAGTCAGTTCTGTGAGCATTTTGATTACCAGGGCTTTAAATTCTTTGTTAGATAGGTTGGCTGTCTCCTCATTGCTTAGTTCTCTTTCTGAGGTTTTGCTCTGTCCTTTCATATTTTTTTGTCTTGGTGCACCTGATAAATTGTAAGGGGGTGGGGATCTTAGGTATTCACTAGGGCAGGGCAATCCTCTTTGCTGCACTGTGGAGCTGCTTTTGGGGGAGGGGCTAGAGAAGGAACAGTGCAGCTTGTCTGCTCGTCTCTAGCCCACTTTCCAACGGACTCTTGTGTGAGACTGGAAGTATCTCCCACCGTGGCAACCCCTGCCCCCCACCTGTAGTCCACAGAGATCTCTGAGTCTCAGTTTCACCTTCAGCCAGCCCCACCCTTGTGGTCCACTGCCTCACCACAGCCAGCCCCACCCACTAGGTCCGCTGCCTTGCCACTGTTTTTCTCAGCTGGCCCCACCTGCACAGCCTCACTGAGGGTCCTTACTGGTCTGGTTGTTCTGGTTGATTGTTTTCTTTAATTCCTTGGTTGTTGGAGTTCCATGCAGTTTGATTTTCTGACACTTCTGGTTGTTTATTGATTTTAGATTGGTTGTTATCCTCCTTTCAGTTATATGAGGAAGTGAAGGGTTTCTACCTATGCCTGCATCTTGGCTGAACCCTGAATGATTCTAGAGCATTATGTTGATTTTCAAAGCTATGACTAATCAGGGTAGATTTTATTATTTATTTCTTTAAAAATATGTTTACTGATATTCTAAGAGAGACAGAGAGAGAAACATTGGTATGAAAGAGAAACATCAATTGGTTGCTTTCCATATACACCCCGACAGTGGATCAAACCCACTGCCTAGGAACATCCCCTGACTGGGAATCAAACCCACAACCTTTTGGTGCAGAGGATGATGCTCCAACCAACTGAACCATACTGGCTGGGGCTATTATTTCTTTTTAAGATAGCACAGGGGATTATTTTTGCAAGTTATAAAAAGGATCAGTGGGTCTCATTAGACTGAGACCCACTGAGTCAGCATGCCCTCTCATGTACGTAGGGCGGAGGGCACTTCTCATCTTCCTGACATCATGCCCTTTGCCCACACCTCTTTTCAGAGCTTACAGTCTGACAAGGACACAAATCAGCGCAGGACATTGCCTCTGGGATTTGATTCATTTCTAGGTCCTTCTTGTTCCTTTGCTCAATTTTTCTTGTCTCTTCTTCTTTTGAAATTCCCACCTTCACTCTCTCATTCAAATATGTGATGAAACAATACTGACTATTATATCCTATATTATTTCATCATGTAATGGTTATATGATCTTCCTTTTATGTATGTATGTAGTCATATATATTATTTTATATATGTATGTATAGTTTTCCTTTTGATTTTATTTATAGTTTCAAGCATTCTCTGTTCTCGCTGAGCTTATCAATCAAATATGTTCATTCTAAGAATTGTACAGAGGTGGGCAAAAGTAGGTTATAATAATAATAATAAATAATACAATAATTAATATAAGAATATTGGTGTACTCACAATTGTAAACCTACTTTTGCCCACCCTTGTATAAATATTTTGTTGATGACCTAAATCAGAATTTTAAATCATACTTTCCCCCAAAGTGGCAGAATATGTAAGTTAGCTGATTCATTATAAAATTGCCTTTGATTTTACTCTTATATGTAGCAGTGGATATTTTTAACTTAAAAATGCTTCTTTTGATTCATTTCTTTTAAAGCATACAAGGTTTTTATAATGTATCTCCTGTAATTATTGCGATAGTAGGCTGTTTTGGTTCTGTGAATTCCACTTGTCAGTAAATATTGCCCCTGTCAACCTCCAAAGACTGTGTTTTTACTTGCATGTGGTGATGGAGAGAAGACAGCACTGTAAATAAAACAGAATGGGATGGAGAATAGTACATAGGGGAAATGGAAGCCAAGACCTAGGAGGGAATCATTACAACATTGCCTACTTGTTTGATGATTCAGTTCTTATCACTTCCATCATTTATCATAGAAGAAGAGGAGGAGGAGGAAGAGGAGGAGGAGGAAGGGGAGATTCTCAGTCTTCTTTTCTTTTCCTGGGAAAGAGGTCATTATAGATGGAAACTGAAACATTGGAAGACTGAAGACACAAATGCATTGATTTCAGATTGCCTCCTTTGATGTCTAAAGCCCTGGGTTGTTTGACTCTGGGTCTCCTCTTTAGCAAATAATAACTACAGGCCTATAGTGTTTCTGGCACTGTGCAAGGCAGCCAGAATGTAGAATAGAATCAGATGATTCTCCCCAACAGGTCACTGGCCATGATCACACAATGTGGTACACACAATGAGAGGCATAGTGGAGGCATAATTCAAGTGACTCAGGAGCCCCGGAGAAATGACCAGAGCCAGGGAAGTCAGGGAATGCACCATGCATGTGGTTCCTGAATCCCTGAACTGGTTCTTAAAGATAAGCAAGAATTTTTAGGCAGAGAAGAGGGAGTAGGGAAGGCATGTCAGGCAGCTGGGATAGCATGCTCAAAGGCTTGGCATCCTGAATGGGGCAGGCACTATCTGGGTGAATAGCTTGTAGTGTGCGGTGGGGAGGAGTGGGGAATGAATCTGGAAGGTGGGCTGGAACCAGGTCAGGAAGTGTCTAGTGTGTCAGGATAAGGAGTTATATATGCTGTGGGTAACCATTGTATTGTGGAGACTTTTGAGCAGGAACACATTCAGATCAATTTGTGTTTTTCAAAGAAGATAACTCTGGCCACTGTGCCACAAGACAAGCAGTTAGGAGGTGAGGTGTAGGCTGAGATGATGGGCTTAAACAAGACTGTGGGAGTGCAGTGGGGAGAGAGTTGGGTTTGGATATTTATCACATGGAATCCACAGCTAAACATTGGATATTGGGGAGAAGGAGGGAAAGAGAGACAGGGAAGGGAGGTGAATGCTTTCAGATTTCTAGCATGGCTGACTGAGGCAGGAAACCCTAGAAATCAACAGGTTTAACATGGTCTTTTAACTGTTTTCTAAGTTCGGGCTGATGCTGTGGTTCCCAAAGACTATAGCAAATTAATTATTGATCAGTGATCACAGGAGAAATGGAGTCTCTGTGTGGGGTTCATCGTTGTTGGGGCCAGAGCTTGGCTGAGCATTGGACAGATATGTCAGCAAATTAATTCTCTGTAGGACAAAAATAATCTGATAGGCTTTAAAAATATTAGATTTTAACCTGTGCCATGACTAATGTGACAGAGAATAGTATATGTGTTTGTAGATGGTAGGCATCTTTGGAACTATCTTGTTTAATATGCTAATTTTATAGATGAGAATATGAGGCCTCAAGAGTTTAATTGAAGCTCACAAAGCTGGTTGAGGATTAGAAATGAAATTGGACCCTGTGTGGTCTTGCCCTAAGTTTTTATATTTTTATATAAAATACTTTGGAATGTGGCCAGGTAGTCTGGTCTGTATCTCATGCATTCATGTTCTCTCTCTCTCATCTTTCTCTCTCTCTCTCTCTGACCATATGTATAAAATCTGAAACATGACCCAGTAGTCTGGTCCAGAGCCTGTAATCTTAACCTCCGTATTACATTGTTTCTTTAATGTGGTTGTGTGCTTCCTTTTATAGCCTGGAGGCAGCTCATGATGAAAAGTCACCTGCCTAATTATCATAGCAGATCAATGATAATTACATGCTGGTTTACTCACCTTCCCATAGTGTTTGGCACTTTTCAGATTGCTCTGACATATGTGACCTCGGTTGTTCTTCCAAAAGAACCCTCTCAGGTGAGTAGGACAGGTTTATCATCTTTATTTCCTTTATGAGGAAGTTTGAGAAGCTGGTTAAACTACTTTGGTAAGACATACACAGCTAATTTGAGATAGAGCAGCCTTTAATGAAGACTACTGGTATTTTGTCCACTGTTCCCCATGCTATCTCAATGGATGTCTGTTCTACATTCTTTCTAAGGGAGTTTGTAAGGGGATGTATTTGGCCATCCATGTTTGAAAGTCTTTTGTAATGGGAATCTCAACAACAGTGCCTTCAGGGAACAGTTAAGCCATGGGGGAGTGTTGTATCAATAAGAAAAATGCCACATCTTCTGTCAAGGAAACAATCCTACTATGTCTGGCCTAAATAATCACTGTTTATTAACTTCCCTTAATAGCGTGATGTGGGGACAGTATTGTCAGAGAGCTCAGAGCCAATCCTCCTTTTCTTTCTTTCTTTCTTTTAAAAGGAAAGGATCTTGGAGGCCATTGCCAACTTTGTCATGGTTCTGTAATTAGAGAGAAACCTGCCCTGTCTGAAGTTCAAGAGTTATTTGTTGAAAAGAATTAGAAAATTAGGAAGAAAAGAGAGTAAGGGATGTTTTTCTGGTTGGGTTTTATTTATTTTTGCACCTTGACTAAATCTTGACAAGTAGGCCAATATATTTACTCCTGGTCATTCTCATTCCTGGTGAACCTAATTCAATTTCAAAGTTCTTTTTCTATTGTTTCTTGATATCCTCATTTTCAAAATTGTGTTCTGCCTGTTGTGACACCAAACAGCTGCACTGTGTATGTTGTGGTGTCTGAGACACTGGATGGATTTCTCTTCTCATCTTCCAACCACCTAGGAAATTATCTTTTAATTTCTTTAATTTTCTTCATTATCATCTGGTAGTTTTGTTATTTTGTCCAGTTCATTAGATGTTATTGAATATTAATATTGTGACACACCTGTGCAAAAGGTAAAGAATTACAGTCTCCCCAAAACTCATCTGCTAGGAGAGAGATGTAGAATATATATTTTATATTTATATTCTCTCTATATTTATATTATTAACATAAATTCTATATTAATAATAATAGGAAAGAGGTGACCAAAAGCTCGCAGTTAGGGAAGGCTTCCCAAGGTAGATGCTGTTGAACTTGGCTTTGAAGTATACCTGGAAGGATGAGGAAAGATCTTTTGGGCATAGAAAAGAGCATGGATTAAGGCCAAGAGGCATGAAAAAGTACAGTGAGTATAAGAAAATCTACAGGCTAGAGCCAGAAGCGTGACTGGGTATTACTGGATAGCACTCTTTTTCAAGTAATGGAAAAGCAAAATAAGGTTGAATTTACTCACAAGATAAAAAGTCTGAAAACAGACAGCTATTGGAACTGGTTTAGCTGTTTGAAGGTCAACAGGGATCTAGACATCTATTTTTCTGCTCCATCTTCAGCATGTTGACCTTCATCCCCATGCCTGCTACCTCATGGTTATAAGAAGATCCTCATGTTCAGATGTCACACTTGCATTCAAACCAGAAAATAAAGCTAAGGGACCATCCATGCAAGTTGTGTGAGAAAGGCAACAGCTTCCTCAGAAACCTTGTGTAGACTTCTGTTTATATCTCATTGGTTAGAGTATGTGACCCATGGCCACTCTGGCCTGCAAGGGATTGGAAAGAACCCCCAAAAGTCAGAGTTCTGTTAATGAGAAGGGAAAATGTCTACCACCATGGCTGAGCTGCAAAGAGTGGATTGGAAACATATATGTAGGCCAGACAGTGAAAGGCCTGAGGTGTCCCACTAAGACATCTGATTTTATGTAGGAGGCACTGGGAAACCAACTAAGGATTTGCACTGGGGAGTGATGTGATTTGATTTGTATTTTAGAAATATTGTAGCAGCAGATTGGAGAATAGAATAAAAGGGGCAGAACCAGAGATGGAGAGAGAGTTAGGAACCCATTACAGCAGGCTAGTGAAAAAATGATGAGGGTCAAGCTTTGAGGAGTAGGACAAAAAATGAGAGGACAGATGGATGAAATACATGAGAGGTAGAGTTGGGGGATTGTTGACTAGGGTATCTAGGGTGAAGTATAGGCTGACACCCAGGATTTAGCCAGAGGGTGCAAATGAATTCCCAAATGTTCCCACAACTTGAAATTCTATCCTCAGTTTGCAATGGATGCAAACACACATGGATTACCTCTTATAATTTCATCTTAAATTTTTGGTTATTATTTGGGATTTGAAGGTAACCTTTCTCTCTCTTTTTAAATCCACTTCGGGGATGGTTAAAGAGATCAGTGTCCTCCAGAGCTGAGCCTCAGAAGTGGTGTCTAACATGTCTTGAAAGAAGTACATCCTCCATAAATAGCAAATTTGGCAGAAAAGCTGGGTAAGTTTTCATGATTATATAAAAACTAGTGTTCGTTTTACATAAAATGTCAAGTCGGTCTTTAAATAGCAGTCTCAGAAGCACAAGCCATTTTATTATCCATTAAGTCATTTAGCATCCACCATACAATTTTTCAAAATTATTTTCCCCAGAGGGTTTGCTGATATACAGTATGCTCGCAAAAAGGGTGGCAAGAGGGGAGAAATTGTTGAAAAGAGAATACCCCATAAGCAATGTCTTATTGGATTTGATTTATAATTTATGGAAAATGCAGACATGAAATTGGAGACAAGAAGTCAAAAAGAAAATGTTTAGATGCTATTGTAAACTCCAGGTTTTGTCTGGTACAGTTCAATGGGAGTTTTCTGCTCTGCTGCCATAGTTGTTTCTATCAATGGCACCTGCAGTCATAAATCCATTACTCTGTCCCCAGTCTGAATAGTACCCTGTGTTAGGCAGAAACACAGGTAAGAAAGAAGCTGTGATCTTCACCCTGGTGAAAGCCCTGTCTGGTTGGGGAGACTGAATCCACACATTTCAAGTAACTTAAAAACCCTCCAAATAGCATGCAGGAGGCCCCTACTACTTGGGTTGCTTGCATCTGGAGGCCTTGCTGTGTGTAATTGTAAAATGCCACAACAACAGGGGCTCTAATAAGCATAGTTTTAAGCAGGTCTTCAAACACCCTAAAAGCTGCATGTAAAATATTGGTATATGAGGTCTGCCTGGAAAAAGTCTAGCCATTGTTAATATAATGAGAATTGTTTGTGCGACATCAATGTAACCTGGCAGCCAAGGAAAGTGGACTGGAATTCACCTGTGTGAACAATGATGACTTCACTGTACTAGTCAATGGGGGTGGTAGACGCTGGTGAGTGAACATGTGTACTGTGTGACCATCTCATTCAAAATGACTGAGCGAGTAGAGCAACAAATCTGTATGAAATTTTGTTAAGCTTGAACATTCTTCTGTGGAAACTTGATGATTCAGAAGGCCACAGCTATGGGCAACTGGTGATTGGTAGCTTCATCACAACAATGCACCTGCTCATGCATTACATCTCATGCAGAGTTTTTTGGCAAAACATCAAATTACCCAGGTGACTCAAACCCCCTACAGCCCAGATTTGACATCCTGTGACTTCTGGCTTTTCCCAAAACTAAAATCACCTTTGAAAGGGAAGAGATTTCAGACCATTGATGAGATTCAGGAAAATGCAACAAGGCAGCTGAAGGCAATTGGGAGAACTGTGTGAGATTTCAAGGTAACTACTTTGAAGGGGACTGAGGTGTCATTGTCCTATGTACAATGTTTTGTGTATCTTCTTCAATAAATTCTTCTATTTTTCATATTATATGGCTGGATACCTTTTGGACAGACCTCACACATACTTATAGACTCTCTATTTTCTGGGACAAGGATCCAGTGTTTATCAAATTCTCAAGAAGGTTAGTGTTCATGGGAAATGGGAGGAACATGACATCAGGGCATTACAATCCCCCAACAGGATATGTCAAGTTTAAATGAAATGATATAGGCCATTCAACAGGCTTCCTAATCTACTTACTATTCCCAAGAGGCTGGGGGAAAACACAGGCAGAGAGATGGGTAAGGCTGGGATCAACCCCAAGGGAAATCTCCCTTCCGCAAACCTGTCCCAGTTGTAGTCTGAAGTGGAGCCTCAGCAAAATTTAAAATGTGCAGGTGTCACAGACCTTTGAACTCTGTGGATGGTCTGCCCTGAAAGACCCAGTGTCCCCTGATGTAGAGAGAAGAGGCCTGTGTGTGTTCCAGGATATTTCTGAGTCATGCAACATTCAGGTTTGGAAGGAGCTGGCAGGAAAGGCTCCTCCAATTTGTATCCATGCCTCAGTGGTCCCTTACTTTCCTGAGGTGTGGATCACTGGGGGATGTGTGTGGTTTGGAAAGAGAATTTGCAGTGAGGTGGAGTGCTTTGAATTCCTTTTGTTGATGACACACCAAGGCAAGTCCTTGAGGTTAACCAAGGCACTACGCAACACATAGGGCATGGCCTTCCCACCCAATGGGGGACTAAGGGCCCAGAGCTTCAGCCTCCCTGGCTGAGTTCAATGCTGTCTTTACCTTTAATGCAGGTGACCAGGAGCTTGACTTTCTTACACTGTTTCTGGAATTGTTCATCCTTGTTCTTCTAACCCAGCATGCAGGGTCCTGGTATCTTATCATGGAGGGCTGGGCATTTTCGAAGAATGCAGGGTCACTGCACAACCCACTTGACTCTAAAAGTTTAAGTTGTTATATGGGGGCACTTTCTTTGACTATTTGGGTAAGGCATTTTTTTCCCAGGGTGTCTTAGTTAGCTTGGACTGCTATTACAAAATACCGCACAGATTTGGTGGTATCACTGTATTGCTTAGATGTGATTTTCAGACCTGATTGGTGAGTCTCAACTTTTCCCTTCTGCCACATCTTTTCCAGGGATCTCAAGGATATAACAAGTGCAACAGGACAAAACTAATTTTACTTGATGTCTTAGTGTGTTCAGGCTACTCTAACAAAACACCATAGACTTTCAAACAACAGAGATTTATTTATTGTAGTTCTGGAGGCTGAAAGTCTGAGATCAGGGTGCCAGCATGGTGGGGTTTTGATGAGGTTTTCTTCCTGGCTTTCGGATGACCAACTTCTTATGTCTTCCTGTGGTGGAAGGGGAGGGAGCTCTCTTGGGCCTGTTTTATAACCCCATCATGAGAATTCTTTATGAATTAAGCACCTCCCATAGGCCCTGGCTTCTTAATGCCTTCACCTTGGGGGTGAGGCTTTCAACATAAACATTTTGGAGGAACATAAGCATTGAGACCATAGCACTTGACTTAAATGTTATAAATACATGGGGAAAGAATTAGAGATAGATTCAAGCAAAGGATGACTGCACAGACAGGAGGAATCTTAAGCACAGCTATTTCTTCCAGTATTTCTCCTACTAAGAAGCCCAAAGAGCTGTGATTTTTGTTGCCTGTCAGCATGTCAGGCATGTTCTGGAAGCAGCTTTTTTGGGAGAGCCCATGTGAGCTCAGGGGATTTCTTTCTGGGGCCCTTTATTTCTGAAAAGTGGCTTCTCCCAAAGGCCAGCTCTCAAATTGTTTCCATTGTTGGTTTAAAAAAAAAAAAAAATCACAGTGAGGCGCTCCAAGCTCTTGATTTAAATAGCAATTTCTCCTTCTCCATTTAAAACTGACTGTGGTTGATATCAAGTGAGACCAACACAGTCTTTTTCTCTTCAGGTTTCCTTCTTTATGTTATTTCAAGGGAGTGACTTTTTAAGCTCCACACCCCACTCAGAAGGTGCAGAGCAGTACATCTGCTTTAAATGCTCTGTGTATGCAACAGTGGGTGATTATGTATTCTTCACCAACACACTGAATGAGAAGGAGAAGAGGCACAGCACTTGATAGGTTAATTTGGAATGTTTTTTGTTAACAAACAATTTTTTAAAAAATACCAAAAAAAAAGAGGAAGAAGAAGGAAAAAGAAATCTCCAACAGTTCGAGTTGTCTTTGCAATGGATTTGCACTAGAGTAGCCTCTCCTTCTCAAGAATTCAAATGATTTTGAGAATCCCCTTAGAAGTGACAGCCCAAAGTGTAAGAATGATAAACGGCTTTGGCCTTGATAATTTTTATTAAGCACTAAATGTCACATTTAACCTGCATTACTGAAAGCAATTACCCATGTATCAACAGTCAAGCAGCACAGAGCGATGCCTGGAGCAGCGCATTTGGCTCCATCTGGGAATAAGGATTTTCAATTAGGAGGCAAATAGCTGCAGAGGGGCTCGGGTCCTCCAGCGGCTCCCAGAGGAGGCCTGCAGAGTAAAGTCTTCATATGCAAGTCATCGCAGGCAGTGTCAACAGATCATCCCCAGCCATCTGCTGCCAGAGCAGCGCTTACTTTATCAAATCTCAATATTTACAGACGCTGATCAGCTCGTGGGACCAGGATGGCTCCCTGCCAGGGAGTTCTGGGAAATTCATTTTAAGGTGTGTTTCAGTAGGCTAATTAATTTACAAGCACCTGTTTCATTGCTGGGAGCTGTTAGCACAGCAGATGAGCCTCAGCCCGGGAGGGAGACTTTATCCCAGCTAAATTGATTTCAATTGATTTTAATTTGCTGATGGCACAGTTGTAGGTTTAATGTGAGCATAGCCTGAAGCCCCATTTTTCTCCTTTTTGAAGTAAGCCTTGTGGATGGCTTATTTTTGGGCCTTGTCATTTCTCAGCAGGAGCCTTGTATGACAGACACGAGGCTGCAATGGGCTCTCGAAAGCCATAGTTACTGTGTCTAGTCAAATGTTAGGTTTGGGGTTTCCAATTAACATCCAGAATAACCAGTTAGATTTGGGCTTCAGATAAACAACAAGTAATTTTTTAGTACATGTGTGTCCCACCGGGACATAGTTTTTTATTTATCTGTAATTCAAATTTAACCTGGATTCTATCTGCTGAACCTGGCAACTCCAGTTAGGGGGCTACTGAGGCGTACGGGAGTGTTTTGCCGCTATCTGGGTAGTTTCCTGTGCTTCAGAGAAGTTCTGTTAAGGAAACTTAATTTCTATTTCTAAGTCAAATGTTGAATCAGAATGCCTACTGCCAGGCAGACATTCCACTTCTGTCACTATGTGATTATAACTCACACAACATACCCTCTTAGAGCGAGAGCCACCTTTCTCGGTAGGCTCCTTGCAGTGGCAGAATGAATCTGCTATGGATGAATGTTTGCTCCCCCCCATCCCCCCCAGTTCATATCTTCAAGCACTAATCTCCAATGTGATGGTATTAGGAGGTAGGACCTTTGGGAGATAGTCAGGTTTAGAAGAGGTCACAAGGGTAGAGCCTTCATGATGGGATTAGTGTCCTTATAAGGGAAGACCCCAGAGGGCTTGCTTTCCCTCTGCTTTCTGTCCTGTGAGGGCGCAGTGAGAAAGCAGCTGTTGGGAAGCCAGGAAGAGGGCCCTCACCAGAACCCAACCCTGTGGGCACCTTGATATGGGCTTCCAGACCCCAGAAAAGTAAGAAATAAATGCCTGTGGTTTATAAGCCTCCCCGTCTGTGGTGCTTTGTTGTAGAAGAAGGGGTAGACTAAAACAGAATCAGATTAGGTTTTGTTCAATGTCACGCGACTAATTAGGGTGAGGGCCGGGACCTTGACTGGTGTTTTCTTTTGGTGACAAGTAGAGATTTAAAGTTTGGACAGTGCTTTTCTGCATGTAATTAGCATGTTCCAAATGAAGCTCCTTTGTGTAGGAACTCAGCTCCCCTTTCCAGTTTCCTGTGCTTTCTATCTGGGCCTCCTCCCTCATGGAAGTTGTTACTGCTTTGCTCTGTTCTAGATCTTCATTATGTTACAGGATGATTGCCAACCTAGTCCTAGCTGTTAGGTTCCACATTCTTATGGTCTACGAATTTATTCTTAATTAAATTTTTATTATGTAAAATTATATTTTGTCATTTATTCAAGAAATTATTGTCTAACTACTTGTACAAAATGATACGCTATGCCCTGAGGGATTCAAACCAGAATGAAATCTAGGCACATATGAAATATGAAATCTAGACACATACCAACTAAAAGGATAAAACAAATGTGCATATATCTATAATCCAAGTAGGATTTCACCCCTGCTATTAAAACTTAAGCAAAAATATTCTTGAGGGTCCTCATCAAAAGATGGCTGCCTAGAGTGCTGAATGTCATCCTAATAGTTATTATTAGGAGGACAGCTTTCAAGAGCTATACAGTATGGTGCACTTTAAGATGGACTACTGCTAAACCTAATCCAGTACAATAAAATCATACAAAGTAGGGGCGGGGTCCCACATAACTCTAGACATGCTTTTGGTTTGGCCAACCTTGAGCAGAGGACTGGATGAATGCATCCTTCAACAAGCCTTCCTAGTGGTTGTTTCTCTTGATGAAGTGTTGACAAATGCCGCATAGCACTGATATTCAGCCAGTGGGTTTGGCAAGTTTTTACTGCCTGAACAGAGTTTGCCATGAAGCTGTCTCTAATGTTGCTCCAAATGGAGAGCTGAAATCATCCGTTTTCCCAAATGTCTTCATTCCTACACTGCTTTCCTGGTGTTTTTGCTATCTGAGTACCATTTGCATGTAATTAGGATTTTCTTTAACTTAATTTTCTTTTAAAAATTGAAAGTACTATTTTAGCTTTTAAGTCAGCAATATCATGCATGAAGTCATGGGTTTGATGTACTTGTTTGCTTTTCTTTTCTGTTACTTGTTCATCCACACATCACTGAAACACCCGTATGTGTCCTGAAGCCTGCACAATCTCAGAGTAGGTGAGGTATCGAAGTCCTCTGGAGAAAATGAAGGACCTGGCAAGAATAGGCTTAAACAGAGACTGCATTTCTTTTGCAGAGGGGAGCTGAGAGCACCCAAGGGTGAAGATTCTCCACAAAAGCCATGTGGGAATGTCTCCTACTGTGCAGAGAAATCAAGGTGAAACTCGGAAAGCTCTAGTCATGAAACATAGAGATGGATTTAAGGGGATCATATCTGGAGCATTCCCTTGGCTGCCCACAGACCTGTGTGTAGATTCTGCCTGCAGCTGGGAAGTGCTGTGGATTCAGGCCTGATGGGTGTAGAACAATGTGGGTAGATGCACCCACTGAGCAGGTGTTCTTAGAGTCAGTCTATGAATAGATTATTTGACTGGGACCCCAGCAAAGGCAAACCTAGTACAGTGTGCAGGACATTCTTCTTGGAGAACTCTGGGGGTCTATAAGTGAGAACAGGAAGGCAGGGAGTGGGATTGGGCCTGGGAGAAATCAGTATGAGCGCAGCCTCAACTATGGACCCAGCTGGCCCTCCAGGGTGCTCTGAACCTGGCTGGCCTTTCACAGCTTCCAGAGTTGAGGCAACTACCTTTTCTATCCTGTATGGGCTAGCCTTCAGATGCAGGCTGCACTGGGAGGGAGGAGACTTTGACTTTGAGTGAGGCAGCCATTTCCAGCTAAGGCAGTTCCCAAGAAAGCCTGACAGCTGAGGGTGATCTGCCAGCAGCACTCCCTGCAAAAGGAGAGCAGGATCTTCATTTCTCAGGCCGTCGGATGGGTGGGGATCATAGCATATGGTACGCAGATAAGGAGGCAGGCATGTTTGACAGCTAGTATTTATTTACTACTTACAATATGCCGTGAGCCCTTTGAACACATTATCATGAGTCCTCACATACACAAAACTTATGGGAAAGGTTTTTTATTACTTCCATTTAGTGTATGACAAAACTTTCATCCCCAGGTGGTAAAGAACTTAGCTAAAGACAGCGTACACCTGTAAGTGAATGAGCCAAGATGTGAGACTGGGCGGCCTGGCTTCAGAGCCTGTCACCTTATGAGGAGTTAAGTTTTATATCTCTATATGTATACACACATATTATATACATACGTATGTATATAATGTCTTTACACATGTATGTGCATATGTGTACATGAGGGAGGACCCCCAAAACCCAGAATTTATTTATAAAAAATTGTGTACTTACATGTTTACTTATATTCTTACATGTTTAAACTTCAGGCACCTTCATATACTCAGGTACTCTCCATTTGATGCAATACACCTATTGAGATGTTTTTTCCACTGTTCAAAACGGTTTTTGAACTTGTTGATTTTCATTCCTTTTAGTGCTTCTGCTGTTCTTTGTTTCACTTATTCCACATGGGCAAAACGTTTCCCTTTGAGGGCTTTTTTTTTTCATTTGGGGAAACAAAAAAAATTCACTCTGGGCAACATTGGGTGAATAGGGAGTGTGGGGCATGGGGCCATGTCACTTTTTGGTCAAAAACTGATGAACAGTCAGCCCAGTGTGGGCAGGTGTGCTTGTAAACCACCCATCATAAAATGGTCAAACATGTTGAAATTGTCTTCCAAAAAATTCACTGAAGCTGAATGTAGCCTCTTGCAGCAATGCCAGTGGTACATGGATGCAGATAAGTTCTAGCACATTCACCTAGGGGGGGAAGCCTGTACTACAAGGGGCCTGCCCTCCAGAAGGTAATTCCAGGGTTTTTTGGGTCCCACCTTGTATATGGGGAGACATGTATATACATATATAGGTGACTGTCCCCTTATCCCTTGTTGCTTCTAGAATTCTCTGCTTCATTTTAATCTTGGCTAATGTAATTACGATGTGCCTTGGTGTGTTATGGTCATATATATGCGAACATATATGTAAATATATATAAACCTCAATTCGTTTACTAGTTAAGGTGCCATCAGAGATGATATTACCCAAAAATCTGTATCATTTTGTGGATGAAATAGAAAAATTACTCTTTATTGTGAGTTAAGAACCATTGTAAAGGAAGGAGGCCTGGAATGTAGAGAGCGTGGGTGGATCAGCCTGTGAGGAAGAAAAGAGGAGTCTGGAATCCAAGATTCTGGCCACTAAGTCCGCATCACAACCACAGGGGTTGAGTGAAGAAGTAATTTGAACAGCCCCCCTCCCAAGGAGGGGTGTGTAGGACAGTTTGCACCTCAACTCATTAGGGAGTCTTAGGCTACTTGGTAGAAGGACCCAGACTTGTTGAGAAGCTCAGCCAACTGCAAGGCTCCTCTCCTCTCCAAACACAGCCCCTGGCCTGTCACCCATTTCTCTCCCTGTCCCATCTCCCATCTGTTCTCTGGATCAAAGGGTAGACATGGGGGTGCAGAGCAATAAAAGCTGCCCAAAGAGGTTATGAGGCATGTTTGTTTGCACTGGGTACTATTGCCTCAGGCTTTGAAATTCAAATGCAGTTCAGCATGGCTGCAATTATTATAGTCTGAGAAAAAAAAAAAACCCAAACAAATAACTTTGATAACAGGTGCTCATTTCAGCCATTAGGGGAAAAAGTGAGTAAATTACCTGTACAGCAACTTTAACAAGTGCCATATGCTTGTGAACTTGCAAGATAAATTGTTTGCAAAATGCTCTCAATGATAGAATGAATCAACTTGCTGCATGAGCTCATTAATTATAAGCCAGCTGAATAATGATGCTTGATATTAGTAATGTCGAACTTAATTTTGGAATATATCAAGTCCTTGTTAATGACAAGAAAACTGTGCCACCTGCAATGGGAAATACTCGCATTTCAACTTTGTAGGGAATGGAATGGGGAGAAAACGTATGGGCAGCTCATCTACAAATGCATGAGGTTAAAAATACTCCTGTGTTTCCTCTACTAGGAATGATTGTATGATTCATCATAAGATTTTTGCTACCCATGTTGACACTTGAGGTAGTATTAAGGGGCAGATTTTGAATGTGTTAATCACTAGTATTTCTAAATTGAGCACATGTCATTTAGCCCAGCTTGGATTTCTCTCACATATGCAAAGATTTTGGATAAATGAATAAAAGCTATAAATATGTTTGTTTTCTTCCAATCTGAGTTCTCCAAAATGACCAAGAATATAACAGCTATCTATTAGTTGTGCCTGGGGTCTTGCATGTTCTTCTTGTAGACTGTTGTCCTAAGAAAAACACACTTTAAATTCTTAGAAAAGTAACCTTGCAACTATAGCTAATAGTATGACTGGTATTGTAAAAGGTCCACAGTCATTGAGGAGGGGATGTATTATTTCCATTTTAAGAAAGGCCTGGGATCCCACCAGACAGGGCTCATTAATTTAAGACAGTTGAACTCACAAGCACCAGAGTTCACAATTCAATTATGGAGGGAGATAATCTTCCCTGGGTGGTTTATTTAGCCTGTGATTTTTAATTAATTCTGCTCCACAAGGGAATGCTGCAGATTGCAGTGTGGGCCCACAACCTCAGGGCTGTTGATCTGCTTGTTTGTAAGCTGTGCCCATGCACATGCACAGCGTAAAATACTGCCACTCTGTCTCTGCCACATTTGGCTGACAACCTCAAGAGTCAACGGTGGTGTGAACATCCTTTAATGCGGTGGGCAGCAATTTCTAGAAACCGTTGGGCTGTGTCCTAACCCTACAGAACCTGCTGGTGGCAACTGTCCTTTCTCTTCCTTCACCAGTTTGGACACTGAAACTAAATAATAACATATTCAACTCCAAGGAAGACTGCTTACTAAGAGGATACTTACGTTCCATTTGATTTGTGCCCTTTGGGTTCCCAGAATACTATCCTAATTTCACTTAAAAAAATCTGAAAAATTTATGTAAAATTATTTCAAAAGACTTTTTTAAAATTTATTTTTAAATATATACAATATTATATTAGTTTCAGGTATACAACATAGTGATTAGACATATAAATTATGAAACAATTACCTCAATAAGTAAAATACAGCATAGGGAATATAGTCAATAATATTGTAATGAGTATGTATGGTATCAGAAGGGTACTAGGCTTATCGGGGAGATCACCAATTTTGCTTCTCATAAGAAAGCTCAGTCCTGTCACCATCTCCTATGGACCAAACTATGGCTTACCTATGTACCTTAGTTTCTGATCATTTTCTTCCCAGACTTTTAACAAAGCTGAAAGTGGCAGGTGGCCCTCTAGAGACAGGGAGTGGGATAGAATAGCTGGGCTCTGAGGAGGACAAAGGCTTTGAAGAGATGTTGATGGATGCCACATACCATCAAGGACTGTGAAGATTTGCTCATTAGGAATGTTTGCATGAGCTCATTATAGACTCTACTTTATTATAATATGCATTATTCATTTATTTGACATATCTTAGGGTGAGTGCTAGGGACCAGGTACTGGGCATGGTGTGGTGGACCAGTCAGGACAAGCTAAGTTATAAGAAGGAAACAGACAGCCCCTGGATCTCAGCAACCTGAAGCAGAAAAGGGTTATTTCTCATTCACATGATATATGCCTCAGGTCCATCCGAGCTCTGCCTGCAACTTCCTCCCTTCAGGACAAACTCTCTGGAGCATGGCCAGCTATAGTAGAAGAAAGTGGGAGCCCTGGAAGACCTTATTCCAGCAGTTCAGTGCTTTGGGACCAAATTGACAGGCATTAGTTCCATTCACAATCTATTGGGTGGAACTAGTCTTGGGCCTTCCCAAATGCAGGGGTAGGATGAGCATATCGGTCACGTGTGTACAGAGAGCTGGGGCCAGGGGTACTTGGTGGACATATTAGTGAGGACACACTTGTTGGGAAAGACAGATGTATCCACACCCTGTGAAACGTGCAGTTCTGCTAGGTAGCCAGACATCCAATGATTACAGAATTAACTGTTGGAATCCTGACATGTGCTGTGGAATCTCACAAGGAACTGACATGCTGTCCTCGGGCACTGTTGTCATCCATGAACATGGTTTCTTATTCTATGTCTTTCATTCCACAGGGAATAGATCATGGAATCATAAATGTTTAGAAGTTGAGGAGGCTTGACTGATGATAAGTATTGGTGGTTTTTAAGCCATATTTACCAAGTCTCTTAATTTAACCAGAAAAGTTCTGACTTGGTTCATTGGATTAACTTGATTTACATGAAACTGCCATGATCAAGCATTCTCAGCACAGGAAAAGGCAATGGCAATCTAATATTTTGGGTTTATGCATCAGATTTTACAAGAAATAGGGTTTGTTGCTTTAAATACACACACACACACACACACACACACACACACACACACTCTTAAATAATGCAAACTGCTTGTCTCAAACTGTCTTTGAAAAGTGAGCAATCTGAGGTCCAAGGAAGTTAGTGGTGTCTTAAGGATACATTTCAAACTACTGGCAGAGCAGAGTTACCACTTTGATTTTTTAAAAGTATATTTTATTGATTATGCTATTACAGTTTTCCCAATTTTCCCCCTTTATCCCCCTCTGCCCTGCATACCCCAACCCTCCAGCATTCCCCCGCTTAGTTCATGTCCATGGGTTGTACATATGAATTCTTTGAGTTCTCTGTTTCCTATACCATTCTTAACCTCTCCCCATCTTTTTTTTACACCTACTAATTATGCTTCTTATTCCCTGTATCTTCCCCCTCTATTCTTCCCCTCCCCCTCCCCACCGAAAACCCTCCATGTAATGTCCATTTCTCTGATTCTGTTCCTGTTCTAGTTGTTTGCTTAGTACTTTTTTCATTGTGTGTTTTTTTTAGGTTCAGTTGTTGATATTTGTGAGTCGTCATTTTACTGTTCATAGGTTTTGATCTTCTTCAATTTCTTAGATAAGTCCCTTTAACATTTCATATAATAAGGACTTGGTGATGGTGAACTCCTTTAACTTGACTCTACCTGGGAAGCACTTTATCTACCCTTCCATTCTAAATGATAGCTTTGCTGGGTAGCGTAATCTTGAATGTAGGTTCCTGTGTTTCATTGTGGGGGGCCCTGTCCTGGGCGCCAGATGTGAGGGGGCTCTGCCTGCAGACACCCATCCCTCCGTCACGGATGAAAATAAAAACTACCAAGACATGATCTGCTTGGGGAGGAAAGGTGGTCAAACTCTCAGAGGAGAATGACCCAGAGCCCCTTCCTCACTGGGCTTTTATTGGGTTCCAATACACTGGAATACAGGTTTAACATGTCAAAGAAATCTGAGGGCTTAATCTGAGTCAATGTCTGTCCGGAAAGGGGGTTGCAAAACTTTGGGAGACATACCCATTTCCTCCTCCGATCCTTATCATTTAAATGAGAGTACTCTTAGCAAAGCAGGTTTCACAGGACTTTAGGAATTCTTTCTTATGCCTGATTGCCCGGAGGAACCATCCTGGCCAGCACAGGGCTGCACCGCTTGCCCTCATAGTTTCAGGCTTTAAGCCGATTAGGAAGCAGAAGACATCTCCCAGACGGAAATGAGGACTTGGGCTATTTCAGAATAGCTGGGGGGGCGAGGGTCCATCACATCCTCTTTGCTGCAGCCCCCCAAGTTCTTCCATGAGGGCCTCCCAAGTGGTGGTGTCTGGCTTAGGTTGCCCCTCCCATGAGGAGTCTTACCCGTCATTGACTACCAACAAAGCATTGGGGCCAGAGATGGATGAGGCAGAAGCAGTGCTCCTGCCAGGGAGATTAGCTTTGTCTCCTTAGTAGCTCACGTCCTCTTGACAGAACAGACCTAGATGAAGTGGGTCCCTAGGCTCTTACACAGTCCACCATGGGGTGAGGGTTACAACTCCTGAAACCAGGCTGAACGGTCTGCAACATTTCATGACTTTGAATACTTCTTTCCAGCCCTTTCTTGCCTGTAAGGTCTCTTCTGAGAAATAAACTGATAGTCTTATGGGTACTCCTTTGTAGGTAACTCTCTCCTTCTTGCTGCTTTTAAGATTCTCTCTTTATCTTTAATCTTGAGTAACTTACTGATGATGTGCCTTGGTGTGTTCCTCCTTGGGTCCAACTTCTTTGGGGCTCTCTGAGCTTCCTGGACTTCCTGGAAGTCTATTTCCTTCACCAGATTGGGGAAGTTTTCTTTTATTATTTGTTCAAATAAGTTTTCAATTCCTTGCTGTTGTTCTTCTCCTTCTGGCACCCCTATGATTTGAATATTGGAATGTTTAAAGTTGTCCCAGAGGTTCCTAAGCCTCTCTTAGTTTTTTGGAATTCTTGTGTCTTCGTTCTGTTCCAGTTAGATGTTTATTTCTTCCTTTTGTTCCAAATTGTTGCTTTGAGTCCTGGTTTCCTTCCTGTCACTGTTCGTTCCCTGAATATTTTGCTTTATTTCACTTTGGGTAGCCTTCATTTGTTCTTTTATTTTTAACCAAGCTCAATCAGTTCTGTGAGCATCTTGATTATCAGTGTTTTGAATTCCACAGTCAGATAGGTAAGCTATCTCCTCATTACTTAGCTCTTTCTCTGGAGTTTTGCTCTGTCCTTTCATTTGGGCCATATTTCTTTGTTTTGGTACACCTGTTAAATTGTAAGGTGGTGGGCCTTAGATATTCTCCAGGGCAGGGTGACCCTCTTTGCTGTGTTGTGGTGCTGTCTGTGGGGGAGGGGTCAGAGAGGGAACAATGCAGCTCACTTGCTGGGCTCTAGCCCCACTTTCCAACAAACTCTTGTGTGAGACTGGGAGTTTCTCCCACTGTGGCAACTCATGCAGTAGTCCACAGTCAGCTCTGAGTCTCAGTTTCCCATTCAGCCAGTCCCACCCACATGGTCTGCCACCTTGCCTTGGGTTCTCTCTGTCCGCCTGTCTGCCTCCTGCCAGTCTGGTTAGTCTGGTTGACTATTTCTTTAATTCCTTGGTTGTCAGAGTTCCATGCAGTTTGATTTTTCTGACACTTCTGATTGTTTATTGTTTTTAGAATGGTTGTTATCCTCCTTTTGGTTGTGTGAGTAAGTGAAGAGTTTTTACCTACACTTCCATTTTGGCCAGAGCTCCCTGATTTTTTAAATCAATGTTTACTGTGGTAAAATATGTATAGCATAAAATTAACAATTTTAGCCATTTTTAAGTGTATGGTTCAGGAGCATTAAGCACACTCACATTGTTGTGCACTCATCACCATTATTCATCTCCAGAACTTTTTCATCATTTTAAACTGAAAACTTGTCTCTGTTTAACACAACTCCACTCCCTCCCCCAGCCCTTGGCAACCACCTTTCTACTTCCTGTCTCTATGAATTTGCCTAGTCTAGCCTTTTGTGACTGGTTTATTTCACTTGGCATAAGGTTTTCAAGGTTGTTGTAACATGTGTCAGAATTCCATTCCTTTTCAACAATATGCTACTGTACATATACACTACATTTTGTTCATTTATTCATCTGTTGATGGATATTTAAGATGTTTCCACCTTTTGGCCACTGTGAATAGTGCTGTTATGAAATGGTTACAGAACCCTGGCTGGTGTAGCTCAGTGGATTGAGCGCGGGCCTGCGAACCAGAGGATCGAGGTTCGATTCCCAGTCAGGGCAAATGCCTGGGTTGCAGGCCAGTTCCCAGCAGGGGACACATGAGAGACAACCCTACATTGATATTTCTCTCCCTCTCCCTTTCTCCTACCCTTCCCCTCTAAAGATAAATAAATAAAAATCTTAAAAAAATAAATTTCATTAAAAAAAATGGTTACAGAAATATCTATTTGAGCCCCTGATTTCTATTCTTTTGGGGATATACCCAGGGATTACCTGGTGGCTCTTGAGAACTTGAAAGGCAGCTAGTGTGAGTGCTTAACTGAATTTTTAATTTTATTTAATTAAAATTAAATTTTAAATGGTGATATGTGACTAACTAATGGCTACTGTTATTATTGGCCAGCACAGTTCTGGCCAACCTTACGTGAAATAATGTATTTCCTTGATATTTGTATTAATTCGAGTTGTAGTTTTCTGTTACTTTGCAGACCTCCAGCAACCATTCTCTTTTCTGTGTGGGATTTTTGTTGTTTGTTTGGATGTTTGTTGTCAATTTGATAACCTTTGGGGAAGAAATGAACATACATAATTTGCTCTGTCATTCTTTTTATTTATTTTTTAAAATATTTTATTGTTTATGCTATTACAGTTGTCCCAATTTTACCCGCTTTGGCCCTCTCCACCCAGCCCACCCCCCACTCCCACAGTCAATTCCCACACCATTGTCCGTGTTCATGGGCCATTCCTGTATGTTCTTTGACTAATCCCTTCACTTCTTTCAATCAGTTCCCACATCCCTCCTTCTGTCTTTTTTTTTTTTTTTTTTTTTAATCAGTATTTTTTAATTGTTGATATTGTACAGTTTTCTGTCTTTTACCCCGCCCCAGCCCACCACCCCAGCCCTCCCCACCTTCCTCCCATTTCCACCCCCCCATAGTTTTTGTCCATGAGTCCTTTATACTTGTTGCTCTAAACCATTCCCCTTTTCCCCTGAAATTCCCTCCCCTCCCACTCTGGACACTGACAGACTGTTCTCAAATTCAGTGTCTTTGTTTATATTATACTTGTTTGTTTGTTTTGTTGATTAGCTTCCTGTTAAAGGTGAGATCATATGGTATTTGTCTTTCATTGCCTGGCTTATTTCGCTTAGCATGATACTCTCCAATTCCTTCCATGCTGTCGCAAAGGGTAGGAGCTCCTTCTTTCTTTCTGCTGCATAGAATTCCATTGTGTAAATGTACCACAGTTTTTTGATCCATTCATTAACTGATGGGCACCTAGGTTGCTTCCAGCACTTGGCTATTGTAAATTGTGCTGCTATGAACATAGGGGTGCATAGATTCTTTTGGATTGGTGTTTCAGGATTCTTAGGATATAATCCAAGCAGTGGAATTACTGGGTCAAAAGGTATGTCCATTTTTAGTTTTCTTAGAAAATTCCATACTGTTTTCCATAGTGGTTGTACCAATCTGCAATCCCACCAACAGTGCACTAGGGTCCCCTTTTCTCCACAACCTCTCCAACACTTGCTGTTTGTTGCTTTGTTTATGAAGGCCATTCTGACTGGTGTCAAGTGGTATCTCATTGTAGTTTTAATTTGCATCTCTCTGATAGCTAGAGATATCGAGCATCTTTTCATGTGTCTCTGGATCCTCTGTATGTCCTCCTTGGAGAAGTGTCTGTTCAAATCCTTTGCCCATTTTTTAATTGGGTTGCTTGTCTTCTTAGAGTAGAGTCTTGTAAGTTCTTTATATATTTTGGAGATTAATCCCTTGTCTGAGGTATCATTGGCAAATATGTTTTCCCATACAGTTGGTTCTCTTTTTATTTTAATACTGTTTTCTTTAGCTGTGCAGAAGCTTTTTATTTTGATGAGATCCCATTTGTTTATTCTTTCCTTTATGTCCCTTGCTCTAGGGGACGTATCAGTGAAAATATTGCTGCGTGAAATATCTGAGATTTTCCTGCCTATATTATCCTCTAGAATTTTAATGGTGTCATGGCTTATATTTAAATCTTTTATCCACCTTGAATTTATTTTTGTGTATGGTGTAAGTTGGTGCTCGAGTTTCATTTTTTTGCATGTAGCTGTCCAGTTCTCCCAGCACCACTTATTGAAGAGGCTATTTTTGCTCCATTTTATGTTGCTGCCCCCTTTGTCGAATATTAATTGACTGTAGAGACTTGGGTTTATTTCTGGGCTCTCTGTTCTATTCCACTGGTCCACGTGTCTGTTCTTGTGCCAGTACCAGGCTGTTTTGATTACAGTGGCTTTGTAATACAGTTTGGTATCAGGTATTGTGATCCCTCCTACTTTGCTCTTCTTTCTCAAAATTGCTGCCGCTATCCGGGGTCATTTATGATTCCATATAAATTTTTGAAGTGTTTGTTCTATGTCTGTGAAATATGCCATTGGAACTTTAATAGGTATTGCATTGAATCTGTAAATTGCTTTGGGTAGTATGGACATTTTGATAATATTAATTCTTCCGATCCATGAACATGGTATATGCTTCCATTTGTTTGTGTCTTCCTTGATTTCATTCTTCAGTGTTGTGTAGTTTTCTGCATACAGGTCTTTTACCTCCTTGGTTAGGTTTATTCCTAGGTATTTTATTTTTCTTTTTGCTATATCGAATGGGATTTTTTTCTTGATTTCTGCTTCTGCTGTTTCACTGTTGGTATACAAAAATGCCTTTGATTTTTGGATATTGACTTTGTATCCGGCTATTTGGCCAAATTCATTTATTACGTCGAGCAGCTTTTTGGCCGAGTCTATAGGATTTTCTATGTACACTATCATGTCATCTGCAAACAATGATAGTTTTGTTTCCTCCTTTCCAAGTTGGATGCCTTTTATTTCCTTTTCTTGTCTAATTGCTGTGGCTAAGACTTCCAATACTATATTGAATAGAAGTGGTGAAAGTGGACAGCCTTGTCTTGTTCCTGATCTTAGTGGGAAAGATTTCAGTTTTTGCCCATTGAGTATGATGTTGGCTGTAGGTCTCTCATATATGGCTTTTATTATGTTGAGGAATGCTCCCTCTATTCCCACTTTGCTGAGTGTTTTTATCATAAATGGGTGTTGTACTTTATCAAAAGCTTTTTCTGCATCTATTGATATGATCATGTGATTTTTGTCCTTGCTTTTGTTTATGTGATGTATTACATTTATTGATTTGCGAATGTTGAACCATCCTTGCATCCCTGGGATGAATCCCACTTGGTCATGGTGTATGATCTTTTTAATGTGTTGTTGGATGCGGTTTGCCAATATTTTGTTGAGGATTTTAGCGTCTACATTCATCAGTGATATTGGCCTGAAGTTTTCTTTCTTTGTTATGTCTTTATCTGGTTTTGGGATTAGGATGATGCTGGCTTCATAAAAAGAGTTTGGGAGTCTTCCATCATTTTGGATTTTTTGGAATAGTCTGTGAAGGATAGGGGTTAGCTCTTCCTTAAATGTTTTGTAGAATTCTCCTGTGAAACCATCTGGTCCAGGGCTTTTGTGTGCCGGGAGTGTTTTGATTACTGATTCAATTTCACCAGCTGTTATTGGTCTGTTCAGGCTTTCTGTTTCTTTTTCATTGAGTTTTGGAAGGTTATATTTTTCTAGAAACTTGTCCATTTCACCTAGGTTTTCAAATTTCTTGGCATACAGTTCTTCATAGTAATTTCTTACAATCCTTTGTATTTCTGTGGTGTCAGTCGTAATCTCTCCTCTTTCATTTCTGATTGTGTTTATTTGAGTCCTCTCTCTTTTTTTCTTGATGAGCCTGCTTAAAGGCTTGTCGATTTTGTTTATCTTTTCAAAGAACCAGCTCCTGGATTCATTGATCCTTAGGATTGTGCTTTTAGTCTCTATGTCATTTAATTCTGCTCTGATCTTGGTTATTTCCTTCCTTCTACTTGCCCTGGGCTGTCTTTGTTGTTGTTCCTCGAGTTCTTGTAGGCGTAGGGTTAAGTCGTTTGTTAGAAATGTTTCTGTCTTCTTTAGGTAGGCCTGTATTGCTATGAACTTCCCTCTGAGGACTGCCTTCATTGTGTCCCATAAGTTTTGGGTTGTTGTGAGTTCATTTTCATTTGTTTCCAGAAACTTTTTGATTTCCTCCTTAATTTCATTCTTTACCCATTCATTGTTTAATAGCATGCTATTCAATCTCCATGATTTTGATGGTTTGGGGATTTTCCCCATCAAGTCGGTTTCTAGTTTTAGTCCCTTGTGGTCGGAGAAAATGCTTGGTATGATATCAATTTTCTTGAATTTGTTGAGACTTGTTTTGTGTCCTATCATGTGGTCTATCTTTGAAAATGTTCCATGTGCGTTTGAAAAAAATGTGTATTTAGTTTCTTTGGGATGGAGGGCCCTATATATATCAGCTAAGTCCAATTCGTCTAGAGTATTGTTCAATGCCACAATATCTTTGTTGATAATTTGTTTGGAAGATCTGTCCATTTTTGACAGTGGGGTGTTAAGATCTCCTACTATAATTGTGTTGCTGTCAATATCTTTCTTGAAGTCCTCTAAGATTTTCTTGATGTATTTAGGTGCTCCTATATTGGGTGCATATATATTTACAATGTTTATGTCTTCTTGGTGGATTCTTCCCTTGAGTATTATGAAGTGACCTTCTGGGTCTCTCTTTATAGCTCTTCTTTTGAAGTCTATTTTGTCTGATATGAGTATTGCTACCCCGGCCTTTTTTTCCTGTCCATTTGCTTGGAAAATTTGTTTCCAGCCTTTCACTTTGAGTCTGTGTAGGTCTTTTGTCCTGAGGTGGGTCTCTTGTAGGCAGCATATGTGTGGGTCATGCTTTCTTATCCAGTCAGCTACTCTATGTCTTTTGATTGGAGCATTTAATCCATTTACGTTTAAGGTTACTATTGATAGGTACTGATTCATTGTCATTTTCGTATCTGTGTTCCTCACTCTCTCTTTTCCTTTTTTTCCCTTAAAGCAGTCCCTTTAGTATCTCTTGTAGTACTGGTTTGGTAGAGGTGTATTCTTTTAGACTTCTTTTGTCTGGGAAGCTCCTTATTTGGCCTTCTATCTTGATTGAAAGCCTTGCTGGATAAAGTAGTCTTGGTTGTAGGCCTTTGGTTCTCATTACTTGGAATATTTCTTGCCATTGTCTTCTGGCTTGGAGCGTTTCCATTGAGAAGTCAGTTGCTAACCTTATCGGGGCTCCCTTGTATGTTACTTCCTTTTTCTCCCTTGCTGCCTTTAAGATTCTCTCTTTGTCTTGGAAGTTTGCCATTTTAATGATGATGTGTCTTGAAGTGGGCCTGTTTGGGTTCCTCTTGATAGGGACTCTCTGTGTTTCCTGAATTTGTGTGACTTTTTCTCTCACCAAATTAGGGAAGTTTTCCATCATTACTTTTTCAAATAGGTTTTCTATCCCTTGCTCTTCTTCTTCTCCTTCTGGTATTCCTATTATACGGATATTATTACGTTTCATGTTGTCTTGCATTTCTCTTAAACCCTCTTCATTCTTTCTGAGCCTCTTTTCCTTTTCTTGCTCTATCTGGCTGTTTTTTTCTACTTTGTCCTCCAACTCACTGATCCGATCTTCTGCTTCATCAATTCTGCTTTTCATTCCTTCTACTGTGTTCTTCAGCTCAGAAATTGTATTCTTCATTTCCTCTTGGCCCTTTTTGATAGTTTCTATTTCCTTTTTCATGTTGATATAGTTTGCACTGAGTTCATCGTAGCTTCCCTGTAGTTTCTGGTAGCTCATTGAGAGCTCATGGAGCTTCCTGACAACCATTTCTTTGAACTCCTTATCTGATAGTTGAGTTGCCTCTGTTTCATTTAGCATTCTTTCTGGGGCTTCCACCTTTTCTTTCATTTGGGGATTGTTTCTTTGTCTTCTCATTGTTGGTGAGACTCTTCTTGTAAACCTCTGCTTCTTAAGTTGATCTGTTCTGGCTACCTGCGTTTATGGTGTGAACTTCTGTGGTGGAATACCTGTGAGATTCAGTGTTATAGTCTTCTTCAGGTATCCTGGTGTTCACAGCTTCCACTGTCTCAGCTGTGGGAATACCCCCTCTTTTGGTCCAACTCTGGTTTTTTCACAGTTCTAGGATTTCTTTGCCTCACTCGTGGGTATTCAAAAAGAGAAAAGAATAAAGTGAAAAAAAGAAGAGAGAGAAAAAAGAGAAAAAAAAAGAAAAAAAAAAGGAGGGAAGGAGAGATAAAATTGGAAAGAAAGGAAGAAGGAATAAAGCCAGAAAGAAGTAAAGAGAAGCAAAAGGAATTGAGGGATAAAAAAGGTAGAAGTAATAAAGAAATAAAAAATATATAATCAAAACAAAACAAAAAGAACCCCACAAAAATGAAAAATGAACCAAAACAAACAAACAAAAAACCCAACTAAGCAGACAAAAAACAACTATCAAAAAAAAAAAAAAAAAAAAAACCCACAAAACAAAACAACCCCCCCCCCCCGGAAAAAAAAAAAAAAAAAAAAAGAATAAGAAGGGAAAAAAAAAGAAAAAAAAATCTCTTGCTATTTTCACACAGGCCTAACTGGATTTTCTGGACTTGCTGGCTGTAGCAGGCTGGGAGGCGACTCGTACCACTTTTCTCCCTGTTCCTCACTCAGTCAGCTTTGCGCTACTGTCCTCAGTGCCGGCCCAACACTGTCCCCAGGGCTAATGGCGTACTGTCCATGCAGGGCCTTGGGTGTGATTTCTGAGCCTCCTGCAGGGGGCGAGCTTTCCAGAGTTTATGGGTTTCAGCTGGAATCTCTTACAGATCCATCCCTCCCCGAGCCTATTGCTGTGAGCTCCGGGTCTCCTACAGGGCGCAGGCGCCCGCCTGAGACTACGGGCGTGGGCTCCAAGAGTTTCCCGAGTTGCGCGCACTCACCCCAGTATCACAGATGTGAGCTCCGGGTCTTCCAGAGTCCCCTTCTCTAGTTGCAGGGTCGCCTCCGGCCGCAGGGCTGCTTCCAACCCGGTTGCAGAACCGCCTCCGGTCGCGCGACCTCCTCCGGTCGGTTGCAGAACCCCCTCCGGTCCCGCGGCCGCCTCCGGTCATTTGCAGAGCCGCCTCCGGTCGCGCGGCCGCCTCCGGTCGGTTGCGGAGCCCCCTCCGGTCCCGCGGCCGCCTCCGGTCGTTTGCGGAGCCGCCTCCGGTCGCGCGGCCGCCTCCGGTCGGTTGCGGAGCCCCCTCCGGTCCCGCGGCCGCCTCCGGTCGTTTGCGGAGCCGCCTCCGGTCGCGCGGCCGCCTCCGGTCGGTTGCGGAGCCCCCTCCGGTCCCGCGGCCGCCTCCGGTCGTTTGCGGAGCCGCCTCCGGTCGCGCGGCCGCCTCCGGTCCCGCGGCCGCCTCCGGTCGGTTGCGGAGCCGCCTCCGGTCGCGCGGCCGCCTCCGGTCGGTTGCGGAGCCGCCTCCGGTCCCGCGGCCGCCTCCGGTCGGTTGCGGAGCCGCCTCCGGTCCCGCGGCCGCCTCCGGTCGGTTGCGGAGCCGCCTCCGGTCGCGCGGCCGCCTCCGGTCGGTTGCGGAGCCGCCTCCGGTCCCGCGGCCGCCTCCGGTCGGTTGCGGAGCCGCCTCCGGTCGCGCGGCCGCCTCCGGTCGTTTGCGGAGCCGCCTCCGGTCCCGCGGCCGCCTCCGGTCGGTTGCGGAGCCCCCTCCGGTCCCGCGGCCGCCTCCGGTCGGTTGCGGAGCCGCCTCCGGTCCCGCGGCCGCCTCCGGTCGTTTGCGGAGCCGCCTCCGGTCGCGCGGCCGCCTCCGGTCGGTTGCGGAGCCGCCTCCGGTCCCGCGGCCGCCTCCGGTCGTTTGCGGAGGCCCCTCCGGTCCCGCGGCCGCCTCCGGTCGTTTGCGGAGCCGCCTCCGGTCGCCGGGCTGCCTCCGGTCGGTTGCGGAGCCGCCTCCGGTCCCGCGGCCGCCTCCGGTCGTTTGCGGAGGCCCCTCCGGTCCCGCGGCCGCCTCCGGTCGTTTGCGGAGCCGCCTCCGGTCGCCGGGCTGCCTCCGGTCGGTTGCGGAGCCGCCTCCGGTCCCGCGGCCGCCTCCGGTCGTTTGCGGAGGCCCCTCCGGTCTCGCGGCCGCCTCCGGTCGTTTGCGGAGCCGCCTCCGGTCGCCGGGCTGCCTCCGGTCGGTTGCGGAGCTGCCTCCGGTCGCCGGGTCGCCTCTGTCCCGTCTCAGGGCCACCTCCGGTCGCTCGGCTGCCACGTCTAGTTTTCCAATGTCTGCTATGGATTTTGATCTCCTATTTTCATATATACTGTGGTATTGTTGGCTATCTGCTCTGTTCCTCTGTAGATCAGTTAGGTTTTCCTCCCATGTGCAGGAGGAAGGACAATCTGCGTCCTCCTACCATGCCGCCATCTTGAACTCCCCCTCATTCTGTCTTTAAAGCTGTTGGTCTTTTCTGTGAATCTATGCCTCTGGTTCTATCTAGCTCATTAGTTTATTTTGTTCATAAGGTTCCACACATTAAGTGAGATCATATAGTTTTAGTCTTTCACTGACTGGCTTATTTCACTTAGTATAATAGTCTCTAGTTGCATCCATGCTGTTGTAAAGGCTAAGAATTCCTTTTTTTTTTTTTTTTTTTTTTTTACTGCTATGTAGTATTGCATTGTATAAATGTACCACAGTTCTTTTTTATCCAGTCATCTATTGATGGGCACTTAGGCTGTTTCCAAATTGTGGCTACTGGAAATAGTGCTTCAAGGGTTTAATCTCCAAAATATATAAAGAATGTATATGACTCAACATTAGAAAGACAAACAATACAATTAAAAAATGGGCAAAAGACTTGAACCAACACTTCTCCAAGGAAGATATACAGAGGGCCCATAGAGATGAAACTGTGCTCAACATCACTAGCCATCAAAGAGACACAAATTAAAACCACAATGAGATATCACCTCATACCTGCCAAATGGCTATCATTAATAAATCAACAAACAAGTGCTGGCGAGGACGTGGAGTAAAGGGAACCCCAGTGCACTGTTGGTGGGAATGCAGACTGGTGCAGCCACTGTGGAAAGCAGTATGGAATTTCCTCAAAAAATTAGAAATGGAGCTGCCTTATGACCCAGTGATTCCACTGCTGGGAATATATCCTAAGAATCTAGAAATACCAATTCAAAAGAATTTATGCATTCAGAAATTCTCTTCAATATGAACTAGGTTGATCTTTTTAGTTCTGTAAAGTACCTGATTCTGCCTGTAGACCTACTTGATATGATTCAGTATTGCTTAAAATAGATATATAACATATAATATATATTTTTATATATGTATATATATGCAGGGAGCATTTAAAATAGCAGGTCTTAGTCTATTAGTTTCTTCAAATGACTTTGAATAGCTTTGTCTCCTTTTTCTGTATTCTTTTGCATGGAAGTTACCTTTTTGTGGGATTCCTTTGTCTTCCCCATATATTTACTTTTTTCTTCAATTGTCTTAATCTTTTTACCTTTTCTTCTGCATCCAAGGTGCTTTTTCCTTATGCTGAGCATCCAGGTCATGATGTGGTTTTCTGCAATCTCAGTTCTGCTACCTGTGGCTCCTACTGCAACACTGAGCAGTACAATGAAATTATTTATAGCCTCAATTTCTTCCTTTATTATTAGTTAATTTTTAAATTTTTGATTAAAGCATAGTTGGCACACAATATTGTATTAGTTTTAGCTGTAAAACATAGTGATTCAACATTTATATTTCCTATGAAGTGATCACTATACTGCTAGCACCCATCTTAATTTCTTCCTTTATACATTAATTTCCTTTCCTTCTCAACTTCCCTGCTTATCATCTCACATTTTATCTCTTATCTTAATAATTCATTGTTTTCTTAGTTCCCTTGAGTATGAAGCAGTTTTATAAAATGTATTTTGTTGTGGCTCATGCCCTATCCCAAAGTACGAGGTCTGTCTGGGAAAAGTCCAGCCATCATTAATATAATGAGAGTGGTTTGCATGACATTGATGTAATCTGGCAGCCAAGGAGAGTGGACTGGAATGCACATGCATGAACAGTGATGACTTCAGTGGACTAGTCAAGGGGACAGTAGACACCCTTGAGTGAACGAGTGCACTGTGTGGCTGTCTCATTCTACTGAGCGACTAGAGCAATGAATCTGCATCACATTTTGTGTTAAGTTTGAACACTCCTTTATGGAAACTATTCAGATGATTCAGAAGTCTGCAGCTATGGGCAACAGGTGATTGGCAGCTTTATCATGACAACATATCTGCTTATGCATTATGTCCCATGCAGAGTTTTTTGGCAAAACATCTAATCACCTGGATCACCCAAACCCCCATAGCCCAGATTTGGCTCCCTGTGACTTCTGGCTTTTCCCAAAACCAAAATCACCTTTGAAATGGAAGAGATATCAGACTGTCAATGAGATTCAGGAAAATATCATGGGGCAGCTGATGGCATTTGGGAGAACTGAGTGAGGTCCCAAGGTGCCTACTTTGAAGAGGACTGAGGCATTGTTGTCCTATGTACAATGTGTCTTGCGTCTTGTATCTTGTTTAATAAATGCTGTGTTTTTCATAATACATGGATGGATACTTTCTGGACAGACCTTGTATTCTTTCATATCCCTAGGCATGCTAAGGTCCCTGTTCTTTTGTTTCAGTAAAAGTTATGCAACAGTGTTATGAGTTATTTTTCATTTTTCTTAATTTTGAATTGGAGGAGGACAAAGTTCTGTCCAAGATTTCTGTTTGCTGCATGGAGTGTGTAATTCTCCATATTCCCTGTCTCATCCTTTGCATTTGTGCATCAGCCAGACCCAGATCCCAGATTCGGGAGTACAGGGGAGGGTGAAGGGCACTGTGAGTAGGAAGTGTGGTGTCCAGAGCATCCCCCTGAAGTTGTCCAACCATCTGTGCTGGGGTAGGTCCTCCAGGTTGGAGACATATCCTGTGTTCTAGCAAGTCACCCCAAGATTTTAGGTTTTCCCATTGTGCTACTGTGAATCCTGGTTTGATATGGCAACAAGGGCTTCTCTCAGATTACAGGGCATCATTCCCCACCTGCTGCCTGGGTGGCATTTTTCTGGGCAAGGGAAGGAGATGTGGGAGGGATTATAGATCTCTCCTCTGTACTCCCCCATCTGCAAGTTTAGCTCCTCAGTGTGGGCCTAGAGGGGAGATTGTCCAAGATTTCTCCACCTGCTGCTGCTGTAAGCTGCTCTCTTATAGAGATGAATTGGAGGTCCCAATTTCTGAATTGTCACTTAATTTGAATCAGTTTGAGATATGTCATTCTGACCATCATGTTGATGATACTTTCTTCACTACTTTTACTTCCTTTTGAAGTTTTTGATCAGTTCTACATAGGACAGGAGATTTTACACCACTTTCTTTCCTAGAGGCATTATGGACACTAGAGAATGGTTCGCTTTGAAAGATACCCAGATCTCAGTATAAATAGTTTGGGTACAAATTGAGATTTTTGTGTCAGTGTTAAGATTTGTATGAGAGATGAATGATTAATCACACAGAGAACAATTGTGGTGAATTTTCAGTACTACCATATGCAGGGTTTTTTGAACAATGAAGAGGGGAAGCTTGAGATCACGGGATTATTAAGGAATTGCATGGACCAGCAGCATCAAATCACTCCAGAACTCTTTGGGTTTTCTTTCAATTTTGCCTGGTAGAAGTAGGTAAAACAGAAATTTTGAGAAATTGACCTGTCATTTTTGAGAAATTACTTCAGTAGCACAGCACGAGAGACAATAGAAAGAGAAATTTTTTTTGATGTGAAGTACCACAGCCAACATATATAAATGAATACAATAGTATTTGCATTTAATGCAGTTTGCATATTAAGGCAGAAATGCAAGAAGGAGTCTTGATGTCAAAAACTGTGGACTAATCCATAGTGATTTTGTCATCATTGTTTCTTAATAACTAATTAATTAATGAAAATTAATTTTTGATGTTGTATCTAAGAGATCTGGTTTAAACATTTTGCTCTGTGTATGTGTTAATTTTAAGATAAGTTCTATCAGGAGAGTATAAAGCATACACTTAATGTAGAATTCTGTTTGCATAAAAAAATTAAAAAAACAAAATACAGGGTAGGGGACAAGACAAGTACACAGAGAAGGCTGCCAGGCATGAAGCTATGTGGCTCGGGGGAAGACTCATTTTTAAGACCCTCTTGCTCTTCCATCTCCTAGTACAGTCAAAGTTCTTAAAACAAAGGCCTTCTGAGAGCTGAGCTTTGGAAGCCTAAGCTTATGAAGTGAAAATAAAACCTCAACACTTAGCAAGATGGACGTTTATTTATTTCTGTAGTCCTGTTCAATACTCATTATCAATAAGTACCATGAACTGATTGACCACATTCTGCAGGTTTTTAAAGAAGGTATCTTCATCAGAGGGCTATTTATCATTATCTGTAGCTTGAAGGGGAGACAGTTACAGAAGCTCCAGCCTCTGATACCAACCCCATCTGCCTCCATGCCACCACCCCAAATTGCATGATGGACAAAGGCCACCTCTTGCCCATGCAGTTTGACACAGGCAGAGCTGTGCTTCCCACTCCTAGAGCCTATAGTTCTGTTTGCCTGTGTGGGATTTGTTTTCCCAAGTGCAGTGCCTGGAGCTCTGATATGTTGTAGGAGAAACACGTTATGACAATGTTAGCTTCTCAGCAAATTATGGAGCCTTGAGGATTCCATTTAAGACATCAAGCAAACATTTTCTGGAGCTAATAATGTACTGCCATATATACAGCCAGAAAAATTATCTAAATAGGTAGCATTTGAAGGAATAAAACAATCAGAAGGCTTTGGGGGGATAATGAAGATTACACTGAATTTGTAAAACTGGATATACGGCTTTTAAAACAAATTATATGCTTCAAAGCATCTTCTGGCTTCCCTCTTCAGCTACTGTTTATGCCATTGGGATATATTTTCAGCATTTGTCTTTTTATAAATCAAACTAGATCTCTAGGTAATATTGCTGGAGAAACTGTCTCAGTTTCACTGGCAACCATGTAGCTTTCTGATTAACAATATTGATTGGAAAAATAATATTTCTGTAAATTCAGGGAGTGAAGAAGTAATTTTAATAGAGGCTAGGGTAGAGATGGGAAGCTTATCAGGACTCACCCAGTGCTAATGCTCCTGACAAGTTCCCCAGCTCTGCCCCTTTTTGCAGTCTGGTTTACAGTTCTCAAGGATGATTCCCAATCTCTGTGTATGTATCAGGGCCATAGCTGGCATCCAGGCATGGCATCTGTACGTTGTCATCCCCATCCTTCATTGTATGGGACATGAAGACATCTTGCACTTTTATTTTTAAGACCCTTTAACATTGCAAAGCACAGAATAGTATTGACAACCTAACCCACACCTTGGCCATGAGGACCAGTGTAACCTCAATAGCTCATTTTCCTCTGTGGCAGTCACCGCTCTTCAAAAACAAAAGAATCCAAAAGCACTGCAGGCTTCAAGCAGACTCATCTTTAAGCAGTCAGTGCTTTCCCTGGTAGGTGCTGCACTGCTCCGTTAAGGAGTTACTTCTTAGCACCATGCCACCATTGTTGGCAGGACTATGGGGAGTGATGGGCAGCTGTAATGTGACCTGAGACAAAACTGTGTGCTCTTCCTGAGGACTTCACTTTGCATATGATCTCCAGCTGTGTGTGCATGTGCATGTCTGTGTGTGGGATAATAGTAGAAGTACACTTTCTGAAACACAAACCTAAAAGCACCAAATGTAAAGATCAGTGCTAGGAAAGCGAGTGTGGTGTACTGGGAAAAATTGCTATGTGAGGTATGGGGGAACCAACACAGACCACTCTGTGCCCTCTATAGGGTTGCTTAATTACAGTGAGTCTTTGTTTCTTCACTTCTCAAACATGGATCAGGCTAGAATCATGACCTACAAAGTTGTGCCTGGGACAAACATGCTGTGGCCTGCTTTGTGTTTCAATGTGTCTCCATCCATGTTGGCGCATTGGCATGTCTCTTCAATTCACGACACATTTTTCTACACTCCATAACCTGTTTCAGTCTCTGAGATCAGGGTTAATTCTCCTTCTCCATTTACCCTCCCTCCATTAAATACTGAATCATCTTCTATGTTTTAACTATTTGGATTCATATTTGCTCCCTTCACTCTATTGTCAATCTCTTGAAGTCAGAGGTTCTGATATTTATCATTGAATCTTGCAGTTCTGATATAGGCTCTGTGCACAATAGACACTCTTGAAATACTTGCTATAGTAGCTCAATGAGTAAAATCACATGCCTCACGTAACCATTTGAGGTTGTATTCTGTCTCTCTTCTCCTGTCTTTGAGCCTAGACTGTGGGACAGAAGGCTGGAGCAAGTGGGGACTGGACCAGCACTTGGCCCTTACTGGACATCCCACTCTGTCCCAAGCTTCTTAAGTTTGCCATTCTGATCTCAGCACCCCAATCCAATTCCATTTCTCAAGATTTCTCAGAAATAAGAATTTGGTTTCTTACAAATGTTTCCAACATGAAACATTCCTAGACTTCCTGGACAGAAATGGAGCCATGGTCCTCTTTCCCTACATAAAAAGTGCCTTTGTGAGAGTGCTTCTTTGTTTAGAGGGGAAAAAGGAATGAAATATACTGTGGAGTACTCAGGCAGATGCCTGCTGCTCTCGGAACACGTGTATTACGGCATATCATGTAATGGTATGCTGTGGGGAATAGTAATGAATAGTTTGAGCCACAATAATGTGCATTGTTGATGTTTGTTAAAATAAAGATATTCAATTTATAATAAAAGGGATTAAAAGCTTAATTCATGACTATGTTAATATTTGCCTGCAAGTACACAGATAAATGGTGACGCACCTTATCACGTTGAACACCTGCACACACAAGTTCCTGCACGGAGATCTCCATGGGATTGTATGTTTTACAGAGCTTAAACTTTCATTTCCCAAAATAATGATATCATTCATTTACAGATATAGATAGGCTCTCCTCACTCCAACTCTATCCTGAAATGAGTATTGTGACTTCAGCTACAAAAATACGGAATTAATTGCAGCAGTGATATGCCACGATTTTCCCGCTGCAATAACAGATGACTAAACATGCGGCAGCCAGCAGCATTTGCTCACTTTCCCTTCTGTGCGCCTGCGGGACATGTGTGGAACGTCCAGGATTTAGTCCAGCAGAGGGATGCAGGTGAACCTGGCTTTGTGGAAAGTGTCTAAGTCACAGGTGCTTGTAAATAAATCGTATTTTAAATGTTCTGGGGAGTTTGCTGTTGAAAGAGGTCTATGAAGAGTTCTTTGGATGAAGTGTCCTGATGGAAAATTTGTAAATGTTTATCAGCAACTCTGACTTGACCGACCATCCCTGGGCCAATTCCCTGGAAGATGCAAAAATAAGATCAGTCTGTGCTTTCACCTAGTTTCAGAAAAAAAAAAAACAACCAAAACACAAAAAATAAACCCCCCCAAACACCCCCAAATGTGAAGAAAATAACCAGAGGTACTAAGCTACACATGTTATTCCTTAGTATATATTTAGGTTAAATAAATGGCATATTATAGATATATTTAAATATCTTGGTTGTATTAGTACCCTGGGGCTCTGTAACAAAGTACCACAGACCAGGTGGCTTACACAACAGAGCTTTTTTTTTCTCATATTTTATTGATTATGTTATTACAGTTGTCCCATTTCCCCCCTTCATTCCCCTCCACCATGCACAGCCCCTCCCACCCACATTCCCCACTTTAGTTCATTTCCATGTGTCATAAGATTTTTAACTTCTCCATTTCCCATGCTACTCTTGCCCTCTCCCTGTCTATTTTCTCTCTACCATCTATGCTACTTATTCTCTGTATCTTTCCTCCCTCTTTCCTCCTCCCACTCCACTGTTGCTAACCCTCCATGTGATCTCCATTTCTGTGGTTCTGTTCCTGTTCTAGTTGTTTGCTTTGCTTTTGTTTTAGGTGTGATTGTTAATATCTGCGAGTTTGCTGTCTTTTTTAATGTTCATATTTTTTATCTTCTTTTTCTTAGATAAGTCCCTTTAACATTTCATATAATAAGGGCTTGGTGATGATGAACTCCTTCAACTTGACCTTATCTGAGAAGTGCTTTATCTTCCCTTCCATTCTAAATGACAGCTTTGCTGGATAGAGCAATCTTGGGTATAGGTCCTTGCCTTTAATGACTTGGAATATTTCTTTCCAGCCCCTTCTTGCCTGGAAGGTCTCTTTTGAGAAACCAGCTGACAGTCTGATAGGAAGTCCTTTGTTAGGTGACTGTCCCCTTATCCCTTGCTGCTTCTAGAATTCTCTCCTTCATTTTAATCTTGGCTAATGGAATTATGATGTGCCTTGGTGTGTTCCTCCTCGGGTCCAACTTCTTTGGGACTCTCTGAGCATCCTAGACTTCCCGAAAGTCTATTTTCTTGGCCAGATTGGGGAAGTTCTCCTTTATTGTTTGTTCAAATAAGTTTTCCATTTGTTGCTCTTCCTCTTCCCCTTCTGGTACCCCTATAATTTGGATGTTGGGACTTTTAAAGATGTCCTGGAGGTTCTTAGGCCTCTCCTCATTTTTTTGAATTCTTGTTTCTTCCTTGTTTTCTGCTTGGTTGTTTGTTTCTTCCTTCTGGTCCACTCCATTGATTTGAGTACCAGTGTTCTTCCCATAACTATTGGTTCCTTGTGCATTTTCTTTCATTTCATTTAGTATAGCCTTCATTTTTTCATCTAATTTGTGAGCAAAATCAACCAATTCTGTGAGCATCCCTATCACCAGTGCTTTGAACTGTGCATCTGATACATTGGCTATCTATTGGTCGCTTAAAAGTATTGGCTCTGGTGTTTTGATTTGTTCTTCTTTTGGGCCATTTATTTATTTATTTATTGGTCTGGTTGCACCTGTTATGTAGTGAGGGGCAGAGCCTTGGTGCTCACCAGAGTGGGACAACCCAGTCGCAGAGTTGTGATGCTATATGTGGGGGTGGGGTGAGAGAGGGAACAATGGCAGTTGCTCTGCTCTTTCTCGGATTTCAGTCCCCTCTTTGAGGCTGGGAGTCTCTCCTGGCACTTCAACCCCCACAAGTGTTTCAGTCAGTGCTTTTAGGCTTTATTGCCTGGCACTGGGGCCCTGGGTTGCACAGTCTGTCTCACTGCCTGTTTTCGCCTGGTTTATCTGTGCACAAATGTGGGACCATGGTCAGCTGCCTTGTGCACCTCGCTTGGCCTGCTTGTTGCCTCCCCATGCCCAGTAATCGCCGCCTGTGCACATGGGGTGTGCCAACCGCCATCTGTGCATTCAGGACCATTAGCCACTGCCTTTTCCTGCTGCAATCCCTCTCCACGGGCTGCCGACTCCACCCCTCTTACTGGTCTGGGTGAATCATTGTTGGACTTCCGTACAATTCAATTTTCTATCTATTCTGGTTGTTTTGTTTTGTTGTGTTTTAAGATTTTATTTATTTTTAAATTTTTATTTTAATTGTTGTTCTTGTACAGTTTTCCGTTCTTTACTCCCATCCCAGCCCACCACTCCAGCCCTAGCCACCTCCCTCCCATTTCCACCCCCATAGTTTTTGTCCATGTGTCCTTTATACTTGTTGCTCTAAACCCTTCCCCTTTTCTCCTGAAATTCCCTCCCCTCTCCCCTCTGGTCACTGTCAGCCCGTTCTCAATTTCAATGTCTTTAGTTATATTATGCTTGTTTGTTTTGTTGATTAGGTTCCTGTTAAAGGTGAGATCATATGGTATTTGTCTTCCACTGCCTGGCTTATTTTGCTTAGCATGATGCTCTCCAGTTCCATCCATGCTGTTGCAGAGGGTGGGAGCTTCTTCTTTCTTTCTGCTGCATAGAATTCCACTGTGTAAATGTACCATAGTTTTTTGATCCATTAATTTACTCATGGCCACCTAGGTTGCTTCCAACACTTGGCTATTGTAAATTGTGCTGCTATGAACATAGGGGTGCATAGGTTGTTTTGGATTTGTGTTTCAGGGTTCTTAGGATATAATCCAAGCACTGGAATTGCTGGGTCAAAAGGTAGATCCATTTTTAGTTTTCTTAGAAAATTCCATACTGTTTTCCATAGTGGTTGTACCAGTCTACAATCCCACCAACAGTGCACTAGGGTCCCCTTTTTTCCGCAACCTCTCCAACACTTGCTGTTTGTTGCTTTGTTTATGATGGCCATTCTGACTGGTGTCAAGTGATATCTCATTGTGGTTTTAATTAGCATCTTTTCATGTGTCTCTGGATCCTCTGTATGTCCTCCTTGGAGAAGTGTCTGTTCAAGTCCTTTGCCCATTTTTTAACTGGGTTGCTTGTCTTCTTAGAGTGGAGTCATGTAAGTGCTTTATATATTTTGGGGATTAAACCCTTGTCTGAGGTATCATTGGCAAATGTGTTTTCCCAGACAGTTGGTTCTCTTTTTATTTTAATACTGTTTTCTTTAGCTGTGCAGAAGCTTTTTATTTTGATGAGATCCCATTTGTTTCTTCTTTCCTTTATGTCCCTTGCTTTAAGGGACATATCAGTAAAAATGTTGCTGTGTGAAAGATCTGAGATTTCCCTGTGTATGTTCTCCTTAGGACTTCAATGGTGTCACAGCTTATATTTAAATCTTTTATCCACCTTGAATTTATTTTTGTGTATGGTACAGGTTGGTGCTCAAGTTTCATTTTTTTTTTTTTTTTTTTTTGCACGTAGCTGTCCAGTTCTCTGAACACCACTTGGTGAAGAGGCTATTTTTACTCCATTTTATGTTGCTGCCCCCTTTGTCAAATGTTAATTGACCGTAGAGATTTGGATTTATTTCTGGGCTCTCTGTTCTATTCCACTGATCCATGTGCCTGTTTTTATGCCAGTACCAGGCTTTTTTGATGACAGTGGCCTTGTAATACATTTTAGTATCAGGTATTGTGATCCCTCCTACTTTGCTCTTCTTTCTCAAAATTGCTGCAGCTATTCTAGGTCGTCTATGGTTCCATATAAACTTTTGAAGTGTTCTATGTCTTTGAAATATGCCATTGGTACTTTAATAGGTAATGCATTGAATTTGTAAATTGTTTTGGGTAGTATGGACACTGATATTAATGTCCATCATTAATATCAATTATTCCAATCCATGAACACAGTATGTGTTTCCATTTGTTTGTGTCTTCCTTGATTTCTTTCTTCAGTATTGTGTAGTTTTCTGCATACAGGTCTTTTACCTCCTTGGTTAGGTTTATTCCTAGGTATTTTAGTTTTCTTTTTGCTATATTGAATGGGATTTTTGTCTTGATTTCTGCTTCTGCTGTTTCCTTGCTGGTATACAAAAATGCCTTTGATTTTTGGATATTGACTTTGTATCCGGCTGTTTGGCCAAATTCATTCATTAGGTCGAGCAGCTTTTTGGCTGAGTCTATAGGATTTTCTATGTGCATTATCATGTCATCTGCAAACAATGACAATATTGTTTCCTCCTTTCTGAGTTGGATACCTTTTATTTCCTTTTCTTGTCTAATTGCTGTGGCTAAGACTTCCAATACTACATTGAATAGAAGTGGTGAAAGTGGACAACCTTGTCTTGTTCCTGATGTTAGTGGAAAAGATTTTAGTTTTTGCTTCTTGAGTATGATGTTAGATGTAGGTCTCTCATATATGGCCTTTATTATGTTGAGGAATGCTCCCTCTATTCCCACTTTGCTGAGTGTTTTTATCATAAATGTGTGTCGTACCTTATCAAAAGCTTTTTCCACATCTATTGATATGATCACGTGATTTTTGTCTTTGCTTTTGTTTATGTCATGTATTACATTTACTGATTTGCGAATGTTGAACCACCCTTGCATCCCTGGGATGAATCCCACTTGGTCATGGTGTATGATCTTTTTAATGTATTGTTGGATGTGGTTTGCCAATATTTTGTTGAGGATTTTAGCATCTATATTCATCGGTGATATTGGCCTGAAGTTTTCTTTCTTTGTTATGTCTTTATCTGGTTTTGGGATTAGGATGATCCTGGCTTCACAAAAAGAGTTTGGGAGTCTTCCATCATTTTGGATTTTTTGGAATAGTCTTTGAAGGATAGGGGTTAACTCTTCCTTAAATGATTTGTAGAATTCTCCTGTGAAACTATCTGGTCCAGGGCTTTTGTGTGTTGGGAATTTTTTGATTACTGCTTCAATTTCATCAGCTGTTATTGGTTTGTTCAGGCTTTCTGCTGCTTCTTCACTGAGTTTTGGGAGATTATATTTTTCTAGAAATTTGTCCATTTCACCTAGATTTTCAAATTTCTTGGCATACAGTTCTTCATAGTAATTTCTTACAATCCTCTGTGTTTCTGTGGTGTCAGTTGTAATCTCTCCTCTTTCATTTCTGATTGTGTTTATTTGAGTCCTCTCTCTTTTTTTCTTGATGAGCCTGCTTAAAAGCTTGTTGATTTTGTTTATCTTTTCAAAGAACCAGCTCCTGGATTCATTGATCCTTAGAATTGTGCTTTTAGTCTCTATGTCATTTAATTCTGCTCTGATCTTGGTTATTTCCTTCCTTCTACTTGCTCTGGGCTGTCTTTATTGTTGTTCCTTGAGTTCTTGTAGGCGTAGGGTTAAGTTGTTGGTTTGAAATGTTTCCATCTTCTTTAGGTAAGCCTGTATCACTATGAACTTCCCTCTGAGGACTGCCTTCACTGTGTCCCATAACTTTTTGGTTGTTGTGAGTTCATTTTCATTTGTTTCCAGAAACTTTTTGATTTCCTCCCTAATTTCATTCTTGGCCCATTCATTGTATAATAGCATGCTCTTCAATCTCCTTGATTTTGAGGGTTTTGGGTTTTTCCCCTTGGGGTTGGTTTCTAGTTTCAGTCCCTTGTGGTCAGAGAAAATGCTTGGTATGATTTCAATTTTCTTGAATTTGTTGAGGCTTGTTTTGTGTCCTATCATGTGGTCTGTCTTTGAAAATATTCCATGTGCATTTGAAAAGAATGTGTATTTAGTTTCTTTGGGATGAAGGGCTCTGTATATATCAGTTAAGTTCAATTAATCTAGAGTTCAATGCCACAATATCATTGTTGATATTTTGTTTGGAAGATCTGTCCATTTTTGAGAGTGGGGTGTTAAAATTCCCTACTATAATTGTGTTGCTGTCAATATGTTTGTTGAAGTCCTGTAAGATTTTCTTTATGTATTTACGTGCTCCTATGCTGGGTGCATATATATTTACAATGTTTATGTCTTCTTGGTGGATTCCTCCCTTGAGTATTATGAAGTGACCTTCTGGGTCTCTCTTTATGGCTCTTCTTTTGAAGTCTGTTTTGTCTGATGTGAGTATTGCTACCCCGGGTTTTTTTTTTTTTTCCTGTCCATTTGCTTGGAAAATTTGTTCACAGCCCTTTGCTTTGAGTCTGTGTAGGTCTTTCGTCCTGAGGTGGGTCTCTTGTAGGCAGCATATGTGTGGGTCATGCTTTCTTATCCATTCAGCTATTCTGTGTCTTTTGATTGAGCATTTAATCCATTTACATTTAAGGTTATTATTGATAGGTACTGATTCATTGCCATTTTCGTACCTGTGTTCCTCTCTCTCTCTCTCCCCACCCCGCCCCTCTCTCTCTCTGTTTTTTCTTCCTTCTTTTCCTTAAAGCAGTCCCTTTAGTATCTCTTGCAGAACTCGTTTGGTAGAGGTGTATTCTTTTAGACCTCTTTTGTCTGGGAAGCTCCTTATTTGGCCTTCTATCTTGATTGAAAGCCTTGCTGGTTAAAGTAGTCTTGGTTGAAGGCCTTTGGTTCTCATTGCTTGGAATATTTCTTGCCATTCTCTTCTGGCTTGGAGCATTTCCATTGAGAAGTCAGCTGCTAACCTTATCAGGGCTCCCTTGTATGTTACTTCCTTCTTCTCCTTTGCTGCCTTTAAGATTCTCTCTTTGTCTTGGAATTTTGGCATTTTAATTATGATGCGCCTTGAAGTGGGCCTCTTTGGATTCCTCTTGACTGGGACTATGTGTGTTTCCTGGATTTGTGCGACTTTTTCTCTCATCAAATTAGGGAAGTTTTCCATCATTACTTTTTCAAATAAGTTTTCTATCCCTTACTCTTCTCCTTCTCCTTCTGGTATCCCTATTACACCGATATTATTATGTTTCATATTATCTTGCATTTCTCTTAATCCCTCTTCATTCTTTCTGAGTCTCTTTTTCTTTTCTTGCTCTTTCTGGCTGCTTTTTTATACTTTGTCCTCCAACTCGCTGATCCAATCTTCTGCTTCATCAATTCTGCTTTTCAGTCCTTCTACTATGTTCTTCAGTTCAGAAATTGTACTCTTCATTTCCTCTTGGCCCTTGTTGATAGTTTCTATTTCCTTTTTCATGTTGATATAGTTAGCAGCGAGTTCATTGTAGCTTCCCTGTAGTTTCTGGTAGCTCACTGAGAGCTCATGGAACTTCCTGACAACCATTGCTTTGAACTCAATATTTGATAGTTGCGTTGCCTCTGTTTCATTTAGCATTCTTTCTGGGGCTTCCTCCTTTCCTTTCATTTGGAGATTGTTCCTTTGTCTTCCCACTGTTTGTGAGACTCTTCTTATTAGCCTCAGCTTCTTAAATTGATCTGTTCTGGCTCCCTGGGTTTATGGCATGAACTTCTGTGGTAGAATACCTGTGAGATTCAGTGGTGCAGTCTCCTTCAGGTATCCTGGTGTTCAGAGCTTCCACTGTCTCAGCTATTGGGATGTCCCCTCTTTGAGTCCCACTCTGTTGTTTTTCACAGTTCCAGGTTTTTTTTGGTCTCTCTTGTGGGTATTTAAAAAGAGAAAAGAAAAAAATGAAAAAAGAAGAGGAAAATAGAGAGGAAGGAAGAAGAGATAAAATTGGAAAGCAAGGATGAAGGAATAAAACTAGAAAGAAATAAAGTGAAGCAAAAGGAATTGAGGGATAAAAAAGATAAAAATAACAAAAAAATAAAAAATAGATAATTAAAACAAAACAAAACAAAAAAAACACTCACAAAAACAAAAAACAAAGCAACCCCCCAAATAACAACAACAACAACAACAACAACAACAACAACAACAACAACAAAACCTCTTGCTGTTTTCAAACTGGCCAAACTGGTTTTTCTGGTCTTGCTGGCTGCATCAGGCTGAGGGGCTATTGGTACTGCTTTTTTCCGTGTTCCACACTCAGTCAGCTTTGGGCTACTCTCCTGGAGAGCCAGCCATGCACTCTCCCCAGGGCTTGTGGTGCATTCTCCATGCAGGGCCTTGGGTGTGATATCTGAGCTTCCTGCAGAGGGCGCGCTTTCCCAAGTTTATGGGTTTGAGCTGGTATCTCTTAGGGATCGAGCACTCCTTGCATTTATTGCTGTGAGCTCCAGGTCTCCTACAGGTCGCACACGCCTACCCGAGTCTAGGGCCCGTGGACTCTGTGAATTTCCCAAGTTGCGTACACTCACCCTAGGATCATGGGTGTGAGCTCTAAGTCTTCCACAAAGCCCCCTCCTCTGGTTGCAGGGCCGCCTCCCATCCCAGGGCCTCCTCTGGTTGCTCGGCTGCCACGTCTGGTTTTCCAATGTCCGCTACAGATTTTGATGTCCTATTTTTATATATGCTGTGGTACTGTTGGCTGTCTGCTTTGTTCCTCTGTAGATGGGCTAGGTTTTTCTTCCGAGCGCAGGGTAAGTGGAATCTGCCTCCTCCCACCATGCCGCCATCTTGAATCTGTGTTTTTTTGTTTCTAAATTTTTGTTGTCCTTAATTTTGGTTGTGAGAGGAGGCACAGTGTGTCCACCTCTGCCTCTATCTTGGCCAGAAGTCCCACAACAGAACTTTATTCTCTCAGTCCTAGAGGCAGATGCTGCATATCAAGGTGTGGACAAGGCCGCACTTCCTCTGCAGGTGCCAGGGGAGGGCCCATCCAGGTTTCTCCAAGGCTTCTGGTAGTTCCTTAGCTTCCGTCAGCACAACGTTAGTCTCCTCATGGTGTTTCCCTGTGGTCTCCTCTCTGTGTCCAAGCTTTCCTATTAATAAAGACACTAGTCATTGGATTAGGGTCACCCTACTACAGTATGACTTCATCTTAAAACTGCTTACAACTGCAATGACCCTATTTCCAAGGTCACACCCTGAAATACTAGAGATTAGGGCTTCAAGATATGAATTATTGAGGAAACCATTTAATCTGTAACACTCTAATTAGTAGTTGCAGTTTGGGGCAAGGCAGATGGCAGAGACCAGCATGTCGCAAGTGGGCAGAGTAGATACTGCCACCCTTAGGGATGTGGTCTGGTGGAGCTGGGTCCTGACCTTCAAGTGGTCATGCTGTGATCACTTGGCTGGTTTTAGGTTCTTGGAATTTTATGAGTCTACAATAAGAGGAGATATATAAACCGGCCCCACAATCACTTGTGGAATAAGCTACACTCCTTGGCTAGGAGTAGATACAAGTATGTGTGGTAGACCAGAAGCCCTATATCTCGGTATGCCAGGGAGGGGCTGTGTCTTTGTAACATTTACTGAAGTCAAAGAAGTGCCTCTCAGCTGCAGAGTGATTGACTTCTGCAGTGGTGATAGTGGTATTCCAGCCCCAACACAAGCAAGTGTGCGTTTCCACACATCATCATGTCTGGTCCTGGGGGAAATGAACGAAGCCCTGAGAGCCAATGATTTCAATCACATAATTGCATAGAGAGGGGGAAGCTTCCCTTCATCCTTACATTGTGCCAGGCATGGCGCTAAGCTTATTGTGTTCATTGTGGAGTTTGGCCCTGTCTCAGGAGGCAACTCTCATCCTATTGTCTAGATCAAAGTGGGTGTTGAATAATTTTCTCTAAAGGTCTCAGCTTTATGCTGGGTTTTGCTGCCATCAGTTTGGGTCCAGAGGGCATGCTCTCAACCATGTGCTATAAATTTCCTCCACCAAAACTATTAAAAGGATTTCAGAAGATTGAGTTAGAGAAGACCTTGAGGACGAAGGGAAATGTGACCAAGCTGGTTGGTGGGTCTGAGCAACTTGAATGCTTGTGGGTGAGGTGTGTTTGCAGGGTGGTGAGATATCTGGCTATCTTGAGCCTGAAGCTGTGTGAGCAGAGGGTGGGAAATAAATTGAGTAGGAAACATTGGAGTGATCAGATTATGGAAGGTTTTGAAAGCAAATGGTAGTGTTTATAGTTAACTCTGCTTGTAGTGAGCAGATGCTATCAATTCTTAAAAAGGACATTGACTTGATGAGGAAGGACAAGGGCTGCTGGCCAAATATGAATGGGAAGCAGAGAGCTGGGGGGGGGGGCCTGGCCCCTCATGGAGGATAGTGGTAATAATGCCAGGTACAAAATGATGAGCTTTGCAGAATAGATAAAGGGGAAAGAAAAATTTTGAATACAAGACACTAAATTAGAAACAGATTTACTGTGAAGAATAGGCACTTGTACATCCCTGAGTATTCACAGCTATCTTAATTTCACATCATTTAATATTTTCTGCAGAGAATCCATTGCATATTCTTTCTTAAAGGTGATTTAAAAAATAAACATTGTGTGACTTTGCATATGTATAGATTCAAGCATCAGATCATGTGTCCTTATGTATTTCAGTTTGCAGCTTAGAAAACATAAGTACGTGCGAAGAGGGATGGTGAGGCTCTGGGCACTTGTGTTTGCCACAGATGGATAAGTGTGGGGACAGACAGACTGACTTGCCAGGCAGCACACCTTGTGGACATATGGAACCCACTGCTCAAGAAATCCGAGAAGCCAGAAATTAAAAATGAGAGGTTGTAAGCCCTGAGTCAAGGTCCAAAGTTGTACTCTTCTGGCTTTATTCAGTTGGAGGCAGGGAACCCTGGATGCCCAGTAATGACTGGAAAATGAATTAGAGAAATAAATGTTGGATGGATGGTAGTTGTTGCTGGGTCAACAATAATCTACAAAGGGCTTCTGGAAAAGAGCTTTGGAGCAATGCAGATGGCTTTCCTCATTTTTCATGAGAAGAATCTGGGGTGGAGTTAAATGACCTTTCAAGTTCACCCACAGCACTTGATGACTCCCCCTGGTTCTTACACCACATCAGAGCTTGCTGGTGAGATGGCTCACATTCTCTCACTGTTGTCCTTACTTATCAAGCCCCCATTCTGGCTGAGCTGTCCCCCCAAAAGATTGCATCTCTCTGCCTTTTCTGCAGCAGTCATTGGCCACATCTCCAAGTTCTAGCTAATAAGATGAAACAAAATGTACATGTGACTTCCTGAATGGTGCTTTAGCGGTACAAAGTGTGCTGTTCTGCATCCTTCACCTCCTCCTGCCAACTGGAAGGATGTTGGGAGGGCCAGAGTGACAGCAGCCATCATGGGCTGGGAGGCATCCTGAGAGGAAGGAGCTGATTCTCTGATGTCCAGGGATTGCCTGCTCTGGGCTCATTCAGGTGAGGGAGAAATAAATTCTTATTGGTAAAAGTCACTCTCCTCTTAGGGTTTTGCTATTGCTATTCTCAGTCAAACCTAATCTTGACTAATATTCAGGGCAGGAGCTTTTCCTAACATACCAACCAGAAGAAAAGGGAAATGGTGACCCACATTGACTAGAGGGAGACCTGAGGCTCACTGTGAAAATAGGAGACTTTGCCTTCTTTCTGTTTCCAGAAAAAGCCAGAACTTACTTTGAATATAAAATTCTCATTGAATTTATCTCTTTGTAAGGCATCAAAGTATTTCTTGTTGGAGTAAGCACTCTTTCTAACAAGAGTTTGAGTCAATTGATCTATTAAACAAGTTATTTCCGTGAGCTCAGTTTCCTTATCTGTGGAATGGGCACAGTATTACTGCTTTGAAAGTTGGTTATTAGAATTGCCTAGAGTAGTGCTTAGCACCTGGAATGGATTCAAACAGTGGTTATAGTTTTAGCATCATTATAATGAATCTTCAAGTAAATTTTGGAATAAAATTTAACAAAAGACTAGATATTTTGCTTTCCTTAAAAAGATTTAATTCTAATTCCTATTTTGCTTTGGTTTTTACCTGGCTGTTCATTCTAATAATTTACAATAAATTTAAATAATAATATAATAAAACAATTATTTTTTTGATAAATGGGGCTAATCTCTAAATTCATGGTATAAAATAAATCCGTAAACATGTCCAATATGCATTTATATGAATTACTGTTGGTTTGATTTTTGGTTAATAAACTGCCAAGCTAAGCTTGCCTTTGGTCTTCTGTAAAGTGGGAAGAAAAAATGTCTGTGTGTACGCGCGTGTGTGGCTGTTATGGAGCTTCAAATAGCTGGTCAGTCCCCATCCAAATGAAAGAGGAATGAATATAGATTAAGGGGGACTATTTAAGAATTCATTTCTACAGGGTGTTGCTTACAACACAGTTTAGATCTATCTTGGACTGGACATTTTAAAAGATAACTATGTTTGTAAGAAGATGGGTTTCTTTATTTTTTTTGTTCCCTCTTTCATTTATACAGACTGACTTTTTTCTTTAAACACTGGAACTTTTGTTATGCTAATCAGGCAGGGACCATTTCCAATTCAATTTCACCTGGGCCTGGTCAGCCGAGTTTCCTTTTGTGGCCATCTCAGGGGACCTTCCCTGTCTTCTAAGCTGTAATTTAGTTGGAGCTGCCATCAATTTCCTGTGCTCATTACATTTGCAGTGATATCCCAGATATTTCATTGTGCTGATGTTCCCAGACTCAGAGGGGAATGTACCACCTGGGTGGGCCCCTCTGCCGGTCCTCTCGGCTCAGAATCAGTCTTCCCTAGCCAGCAGAGTCCAGCTCCTTTCCAGACATCGTGTTCTCAGGATGGTTTGCATTGAGTCTGGGAATGGAAGCTTGGCTCCACAGAGACCTGTCCAGAGGCACTGCTGCTCAGTAATTAATTAGTGATTTCAAGGAAGTGGACAGGCCTGGGCCACCACCACTGCCACTGCTCTTGCTCTGACCCATCTTGGGAGAAATGCGATTTAAAACTCTCTGCTTTCAAACTTGACATAAGACCTCCAACCATGAAAAGTGCTTTATGATTAGTTTTTATTACAATTATCAGCTGACATGGACATCAACCAACAGAGGGATTTTTCTACCTGTGATCGTATCAGCCAGTTCCTGCATTGGGGTGCTCAGTGGTGGGAGACTGGGCCATGGACAGTGGTCAGGTGGGAAAGAGGAAAACATGTGTGCTGGGATGAAGCTGGGACTGCTGAATGGCTGAGCCTCCACATGCAATCATGGAAATAAGAGAAAAATTCGCAGAAGCAACCAGGTGTCCTTGAAGGTGTGCTTCCTATATGGAAAACAAAAAAGAATCTTTGGATCAGGCGTATGGGGATCAATTATATTACCTCATAAGGGACTTAAAATCTACCTTTTTATAACATATGAAGGTGACCATAACAATGAAACAGAGAAGACACATAGGGGGAGAAGGAGAGAGACAGAGAGACAAAGATTGAGAGACAGAAGTTCTTCCAGGAGTCAAATAATAGAGCTTGAGAATCTCTAGATTATTCCCATCATCCATAGTGTCTATCCTTAGATTTTGGTGTTCATTTTCTATGCTACTCCTGGACAGTCTGCAGCAAATTAAACCAATCCTAATGTGGGACAGATTACTCTGTTACCTAGTTGGGCCTTGCTTTTCTCATCTGTGAAATGGGGAAGACAGAACCTACCTCATATGGCTGTGGTATAAGAAAACTTAGCTGTTATTCTTCATTATTGGGAGAACGACACAAGACATTATCAACCACTGAGAACAGGTCCTGCCGACTGGAAGTGCTCCTGAATGCCATTGTTCTTGAGTTCCATTTCCGGAGAGACACATAGCACGGTCCTAACGGGTACATGTGGCTTTATGCCCAGAAGGCACATTAGTCCATGATGGTGTATGGCCTGATGCATTTCCTTTCTGTGTCACCAGGAATGTTGAGCTCCTCATTTTCCTCTACCTTTCTTTTGTGCTTTCGCTCTTCTTCTCTCACACTTATGCTCTTTGGTTCATTTCTTTTTCCCTTTATTATCACTCTTGATTTCCAGTACCTCCTAGAATTATTGTTGACAAAAACCCAGTCCCCTTAATCATGAGAAGAGGATCAATGTATTTTCAAGCAGATTCTCTAAAATTTAGATGTCCTAAAAATACTCTAAATATATATCATCTCATCAATGGTATATCTGTGGTTGTTGAATATTTCTGATGTGCTCCTGGATATGATCCTATTAAATTTTTCTAGGAGTCAAGTTATAGAGTCATCGGTTTACAAGTTTGCCACCATCAGATTCCTGGAAATGGATGGGATGAATATTTCGTGTTAATGTTAAGAGGCATGTGCCTGAGCAGCAGCATGAGCCTGGACCCTGGGCAGAGGAACTTGGATGTTCCTGCCTCATCCCATGTGTTTCTGTTTAGGTTTCCCGCCCCTTCAGACAGTTAGAAATGGGATGATGAAGTACCTGGTTTTATTTCTTTTTGTTTCTATGGAAAGGACACATAGGCTGGATGGGGTTGATATTGACTTAAATTTGACCTGTGTACTCTATCTGAGGACATCATATTAATAAATTTGTGTGCTTTTGCCTCTGGGAATTTTTTCTACATGAGACCCTGCTGTGCTTTGCTGGCATGCAGGTTGCCTACCTAGGCTGGGTGGCGAATGCTGTCTGTGTACTCATGCCCTGCCTGTGGCCATCTTTCCCTCCCTCCCAAACTTAAGCTCTAAAACTGAAATCCTTTGCCAAGCCTTCTACTAACTGGAAATCATGTAGGACAGCTCTGCCCAGGACAGTGTCACAGTGGGTCTTGAGGAAACAGTGACAGGCTGGAAAACAGATGGTCAACAGTGGTTCACATGAGACCATGTTTCCTGCAGTGATATGTAGAATTTTGGAGACAGCTGTGGGTAGTGGGGAATGTTGAACCTGTAATTGTGACTGTGAGTGCCAGCTTAGTTGCTTAGAAGCTGAGTGACCCTTTGGAGTTCTTTAAACTTCTCTGGGCCTCCATTTACTTATTTGTAAGGTGAAGGTTATGATAACAAGTGATATGATAAATGAGAGCTTGTGAACCACTTTAAAGAACGATCAAATGTGAGCTATTGTTCTACTCAGGAAAAACGTACCCTAATAATTTTATTACTACATATTCAGTGTACAGCATGTTAACTGAACTTAAACATGACTTATTTTTTAAGAACATGTGCCTGTGGCTTGGTCAAAATTATGGCTGTGAAGCCACCATCCAAGTTAGAGGATAGTCAGATATTTAGAGTTAATTTATTTCTATCCAAGTCCCACCTAATGCTTAATTGAGTAACTAAGTACATGGTAAGAGAATTATGTTTTAATTTTTTTCATGAGGGAGAGGTTTCATGCTATGCCAATTGCTTTTGAATTATCTTTGATTCATTGTCCATCAGAAAGCTATGGTCTATACACATATCTCAAAATGTAATAAGCTGGAAAGGTGGAGAAATGTTCTTTTTTGCAATCCATTTCCTGAAAAAAAGGCTTTTTTAATATGCATCCTTATATGGATCCCCTCTAGAACAGGTCCAAATGTAGATCTTGACCTTCACTTTGTCCCTTCTCATGACTCACAGTAATAATAGAGCCCCTTCTGTTATACAGGCACTGAGGTGGCCAACAATGGGGGACAGTATCTCACGATTCTTGTACATCTTCAGGGGACAGAATGTGGCTTGTTGCCAGGGCCAGAAAGGACAAAGTCAGCTTCAAAATGTGCACTGTGCTCACAGTGCAGTAAAACGTGGGAACTGAGGGTGATGAAGGCTGGTTCAGCATTCCCAGAAGACAAAGGAGGCAGGCATGGACTCTTCATGGCTGTGGAATGGACTTCCTAGATTGGGAGAAGACTTCTGTAGGGGTTGAGAATGAGTACAAGTGTCCAAGGACAAAATGAAGCTCTGAGGCATTGAAAAAGTGGAGAATTGTGATGGGCAGGTGAATGATGAAAGACAAAATGGCAAACAAGGTGGGACCAGATGGTAGAAGATCAAACAGAGGAGATCAGAAAATTTGATGGGCAGTAGGGGTGTCATAGTCAGCTTTCAAATTGAGAACAGGTTTAAAAATACTATTTGAGTAAAATTGTTCCAGCGATTGTGGCTTATAAGACAGGAAAGTAGCTGAGCTGGTAAAACAATCTGGAAAGAACTGGAGTGATTGGATCATAAGCAGAAACCAAGAAAAAGGCCTGGAGTAAGAAACATGTTAACATAAGAGCAAGACTTTGTGGCTGGTAGGAGATAAAGGAAAGAGAGATGAATACAAGGACTAAGAGGTCCTTGTGACCAGTTGTTTCTCCTGCATCTTGTGCTTCCTTGGCCTTTGGTGGCACATCAGTTACCACTGATCTTCTTGAGCTGGAAAGCATTTATTAACTGTCCAGGGAGAAGACCAGGTGAACCAGGAAGAGACCATTACCTGTGCTGGAAATATTTAAAAAATGCTAATATAGGACACAGAAATACCTGGCATGGCCCCATGAAGTGCATCCTGCTTAGGAGAAAATTTGTTGCCTTGAATGAACAGTGACCTGAGCACTGGTCAACAGGCACATGCAAAAAGAGGAGGTTCTCTAGGTGAGCCTGAGCCTGGGACAGTCTAGATTTGTGGCAATGTGATTAATATGTTTGGATATAACTTTAATGGCTCGTGACCAGTGAGAATTCAGCCATTCTATTTCGATGTTTTAAAATTTACCTTTTGCATTAAGTTAACGCTTCCTTTTACTTATGAATGATCAGGCTGTTAGACACAGGCTGGTGTCTTTCTGTGAAGTAGTATCCCTCCTGGATTCCTATTTTTACTTCCTTGCTGGTAGAACTCCTAAACTCTTTAGCACAGTAAGTCTAGGTGAACAAGCCAGACGGAATTCTACCTATTGCACAGGTGAATGCACTTCTAATCACAAAATAGCACTTGCCGTATCCAGCAAGCACTGGGACACTGGGCACAGAGACACACCTCACCCTGCTCAGTAGGCCATGCTGGAAAACCTGCTTGATGTCTGCAAACATTTCTTTGTTGCTAAAATTATAAATAGATCATCAAGTCACATCATCTCAGCCACACACTTTTTGGGAAAGAAATCTGAAATGCATATATACACACCAAGCATCCTGTTTCCATGATATACAGATGGCTTTCTCTTTTGTCACTATAAAAGTGAGACTAACCATTGGGAAAGAAAACAAAGATGGCCACTTACTAGTTCAATGTTTCAACTTTCTCTGTGGGAAAAGTCCTGCTTCCCTTTTATTGTAGACGTATACATGATTTTTTGCAGAAGCTCTTTTAACTTGAACTTCATTCAAATGTTGATTATTTCAATGAACGAAAATTAGTATACTATTTGAAAGATTTTACTTATTTTTTAGAGAGAGGGAAAGGGAGGGAGAGAGAAAGAGAAATATCAATGTGCAAGAGAAATATCAATTTATTGCCTTTCACACTCCCCTATCTGAGGACCTGGCCCATAACTCAGGCATGTGCCCTGACCAGGAATTGAACTGGAGACCTTTCAGTTGCAGGTTGGTGCTAAATCCACTGAGCCACACCAGCTGGGGCATACCTGTAGTTTCGGTCAGATGAGTAAAAAATATATATATATTTCTTGGTGTGCCATAGAATTTTAGTAATTAGTTTATTTGTACCATGAGATGAGGAAGTTTGAGAATCTCCACCTCTGTATTCTAACTTTGGCAGTCTGCTAGGGAGAATTAATTTTGGGCTTAAACACTGTCTCTAGAGCAAAAATCACATTGTATTAGGACCAAATAAAATTGAACTGCAGTTGAAAAGTAATTTAGAACTCAATAAGTCTCAGTCATTAACTGTAGCATTCAAAATACTCCATACTTTCTGATCAGACTTATTGATTCATGAGTCTCACCAACCACAATTGCTGACCGGGGTCTTTGGTGGCCCATGGACACTCCATTGGCTCTGCCAAAGCTGTAGCTACTGATGGCAGAACATAGCCCCGGAGATGCAGAAAACTTGTCCCTCTGTGGCTACAGCATCTTCTTGGACTAGGAGATAATACACCAGCTTCAGAAAAAAAAAAGCAATAAAGATTTGCTCTTATCTGAATAATGGCTCCATTTGTTAATCATGGATTAATTAATATTTCATCTCATAACAAAAGAATTCTGAGGAAGCTGGATCAGTAACCCAGGGGACGAATTGCCGTTGTGTTTGCAGAAAGTTCAAAACCAGTCACGTTTACTTTTCTCAGGAAGTGGGCTTGTTTTCTCATCTATAGCTCAGAAGGGAGCACTCAGCCTTGGAGAGATGTGTATTTTCATGCCTGCTCCCCAAAGACTCAGTTTTTTCTCCCTCCCCCAAATCCTTCTCCTTACCAGCTGTGTTATAACCTAGGAAAGACAGTTCTAGAACCCAAATTCCTTCAGAATTTTTTTTTAAACCTAAGTCTTATTCATTAGGTATTTTGCAGCTGAAACATCAAAACCAAAGTCTCTTAATGGCACACTTGAGCACATTAACTGCCTTTTACTACCTTCTCTCAAATACAGCAGCTACCGTCTAGTACAAATCAAAACTGAGACAGAGGGCTAAGTAGCTGAGGTCAAGGTCACTGGGCAAATGGGTGTCAGATCCCTGAATATCCTGACCCCTGCAGAACTCTGAGCTGGCTCCCCAGAAGCCGTGGTGTGCTGACAAGAGGCAATGGAGACTCCAGAGTGGCAAAAAGGCTGGACACTATACTTTGATAATGCCTTGTGATGTCTGCATTAATATGTGAGGACACACTGTAGTGACCCAGCCTCAAAATGTGAATGTCACAATGGAGTGGGAAATTGTCCCCAGGGCTGGGGCTCCCTGGGAGTTCATTCAGACAGGGTTTTCATTTTGTGGGCTTTCTAAATTTTGTTTCTGAATGGCATCTTCATTGGGATTTCTTTCTCCCCCTAAGACATTTATTAAACTGGATTAAACATTTTTTTTGGTGGATTGCTAATTTAATTACCTTCTTTGGATGCTTTTGAAATATTACCTACTGGCCTACAATACTCTGGTCTATTTTGGAAGTCATTATGTAGCATTCTTTTTTTTTCAAAATGTGAAAAAGCAAGAGTAAATTTTACTGTAATTATAGATGTTATTATCCCTCTCCTAAGTAGGTGCAGATGCAGTGTTCAAGATGGGCACTAATTTCACATTTGGGAGATACAAAGGATAGACACTCACTTGGTGGAATTTGAGGAGCTTCTCAAATCTTCTGTACCCCTCATTCACCTTGAAGGATGATCACATGGCTTTATATGCCACCAGAAAAAAAGTATTCCTTTTGATGAATATCCTTTCGTGAAAAGGCCCTAGAGAGGTACCAACACTGGACATTTAAGAACTCTTGTTAGGGAAACAGGTCTGATCAGTATGTATCATTCGAAATGTGTCTGATGACTTTTAATTGAAACCATGACGCTTGGACCACACCATGTGAATTGTTGGTGACTTAGGAATTTGGTCAGCATGACTGTCTTGTGCCTGTCTACACAGCCTTGGATGCATTGGCAACAACAGTGGTTTGCTCCCCTTGGTCTGTCTACTGCCTGTTCTCGGACTTCAAAGTTAGAGGGATGAAGGTATCCCTCATGTCACCCCTCCTAACTTCCAGCTCCTACGATGTAGAGGCAGCCACTCTCCATTATTCTAGTTGTTTCTCTGGCATTTTCTCCATATGTCTAAATACCATGCTTATATTTGCTATTTCTTGATTTTTTAACTTTAGATACTATTTATTGACCTACTGAGATAAGAGTTAACTTCCTCATATCTTTCCAGAAACCTATTTTCTCTCTCTTATCCTCACCATCTAGGAATATTTTTTTAGCTTTTTAAAAATTGTTGTTCAAGTACAGTTATCTCCATTTTTCCCCTACCACTCCCCCCGACACCCCAGCCATCCCCTACTTCCCACCCTTGATCCTACCTCCCTTTGGTTTTGTCCATGTGTCCTTTATTATTCCTAAAAACCTTTCCCCTTTTCCCCTCCATTAACCCCTCCCCCGTTACTGTCAGTTTGTTCTTTTTTAAAAATATATTTTATTATGCTATTACAGTTATTCCATTTCCCCCCTTTATTCCCCTCCACCCTGCATACCACCTCCCACCCACATTCCCCACCTTTAGTTCATGTTCATGGATTGTACATGTAAGTTCTTTAGCTTCACCATTTCCTATACTATTCTTAGCCTCCCCCTGTCTATTTTGTACCTATCATTTATGCTACTTATTCCCTCTACCTTTCCCCCCTCTCTTCCCCCCCCTTCCTCACTGATAACCCTCCATGTGATCTCCATTTCTGTAATTCTGTTCCTCTTCTAACTGTTTGCCTAGTTTGTTTTTGTTGTTTTTAGGTTCAGTTGTTGATAGTTGTGAGTTTGTTGTCATTTTACTGTTCATAGTTTTGATTATCTTCTTTTTCTTAGATAAGTCCCTTAAACATTTTATATAATAAGGGCTTGGTGAGGATGAACTCCTTTAACCTGATCTTATCTGGGAAGCACTTTATCTGCCCTTCCATTCTAAATGAAAGTTTTGCTTCACAGAGTAATCTAGAATGTAGATCCTTGCCTTTCATGACTTTAAATACTTCTTTCCAGAACTTACACGACTCCACTCTAAGAAGACAAACAACCCAATTAAAAAATGGGCAAAGGACTTGGGCAGACACCTCTCCAAGGAGGACATACAGAGGATCCAGAGACACATGAAAAGATGCTCGATATCGCTAGCTATCAGAGAGATGCAAATTAAAACCACAATGAGATACCACTTGACACCAGTCAGAATGGCCCTCATAAACAAAGCAACAAACAGCAAGTGTTGGAGAGGTTGTGGAGAAAAGGGGACACTAGTGCACTGCTGGTGGGAGTGCAGACTGGTACAACCACTATGGAAAACAGTATGGAATTTTCTAAAAAAACTAAAAATGGATATACCTTTTGACCCAGCAATTCCATTGCTAGGACTATATCCTAAGAACCCTGAAACACCAATCCAAAAGAAACTATGCATCCCTATGTTTATAGCAGCACAATTTACAATAGCCAAGTGTTGGAAGCAACCTAGATGCCCATGAGTAAATTAATGGATCAAAAAACTGTGGTACATTTATACAATGGAATTCTATGCAGCAGAAAGAAAGAAGGAGCTCATACCCTATGCAACAGCATGGATGGAACTTGAGAGCATCATGCTAAGCGAAGTAAGCCAGGCAGTGAAAGATAAATACCATATGATCTCACCTTTAACAGGAACCTAATCAACAAAACAAACAAACAAGCATAATATAACCAAAGACATGGAAATTGGGAACATGCTGAAAGTCACCAGAGGGGAGAGGGGGGGAATTTCAGAGGAAAAGGGGAAGGATATACAGGAACAAGTATAAAGGACACATGGACAAAAACTATGGGGGGGGGTGGAAATGGGAGGGAGGTGGGGAGGGCTGGGGTGGCGGGTTTGGGTGAGAATAAAAGACAGAAAACTGTACAAGATCAACAATGAAAATAAAAATTAAAAATAAATAAATAAATAAATAAATAAATACTTCTTTCCAGCCTCTTCTTGCCTGAAGGCAAGAAGGTTTCTTTTCTTGCCTGTAAGGTTTCTTTTGAGAAATCAGCTGATGATCTAATGGGAACTCTTTTGTAGGTAACTGTCTCCTTTTCTCTTGCTGCTTTTGAGATTCTCTCCTTATTTTTAATCTTGAGTAATATAATAATGATGTGCTTCTTCGGGTCCAACTTCTTTGGGACTCTCTGAACTTTCTGAACTTCCTGGAAGTCTATTTCCTTTGCCAGATTAGGGAAGTTATCCTTCATTATTTGTTCAAATTTTTCAATTTGTTGCTCTTCCTTTTCTCCTTCTGGCACCCTTATGATTCAGATGTTGGAACATTTAAAGTTGTCCCGGAGGTTCCTAAGTCTCTCCTATTTTCGAGTTCTTGTTTCTTCATTCTGTTCTAGTTGACTGTTTATTTCTTTCTTCTGGTCCAAATCACTGTTTTGAGTCCCAGTTTCCTTCCCTTCACTGTTGGTCCCCTGTACATTTTCCTTTATTTCACTTTTCATAGCCTTCATTTTTTCCTCTATTTTGCGACCATATCCAACCAATTCTGTGAGCATCCTGATCACCAGTGTTTTGAACTGTGCATTTGATAGGTTGGCTATCTGTTGGTTATATTTTTTTCTGGAGCTTTGATTTGTTCTTTCATTTGAGCTATTTTTTTTTTTTTTTTTTTGTCCTGTTGAACCTGTTATGTAGCAACGAGCAGAGCCTAAGGTGTTCACCAGGCTGGGGCAACCCAGGTAGCTGCTTTGTGGTACTGTATGTTGGGGAGGGGTCCAAGAGGGAACAGTGCTACTTGCTCAGCTCTCTTCCAACTTTTAGTCACTTCCTCTGCTACCCACAAGCAAATTGTGCCCTTCTAGTGCTGATTCCAAGATGAGTGGTTTTGTGTATGTTCTAGGACCCTGTGGGTCTCTCCAACAAACTCTCCTATGAGGCTAGGAGTTTCTCCCATCACCTTAACCCTCACAGGTTTTTTTCAGTCAAAGGCTTTGAGGCTTTATTTCCCCATGCTGGAACCCTGGGTTGTGTGGTCTGTCTCGCTCCCCAGTTGTTCCTCCCCGTTTATCTGCTCTTAAATATGGGACTGCCTGCTCCACCAGCTGCTGCCTCTCCCCGACCGTCAGCTGCCACCTTGCCTGCCCCAGTTCTCCAGCTGCCATCTTGCTGCAAGTTCTCTCCACCCAGCTGCCCATCTCCACCCCTCCTACTGGTCTGGATGAATGTTTCTTCTTTAACTCCTTGGTTGTGGGACTTCCATACAGTTAGATTTTCTGTCAGTTCTGTTTTTTTTTTAATTTGTTGTTGTCCTTTTTTTGGTTGTACAAGGAGGCACAGTGTGTCTACCAACACCTCCTTCTTGGCTGGAAGTCCAGTTTGTTCTTAAATTTAATGTCTCTGGTTATATTTTGCTTGCTTGTTTGTTTTGTTGATTAGGTTCCACTTATAGGTGAGATCATATAGTATTTGTCTTTTACCACCTGGCTTATTTCACTTAGCATAATGCTTTCCAGATCCAACCATGCTGTTGCAAAGAGTAGGAGCTCTTACTTTCTTTCTGCTGCATAGGAATATTTTAACATTTGGTAACACTGATATCCAGGATTTATATTAAGTTGATGCTCTACCTGCCATTCATACTGAGACATGTAGTGTACAAAAATTGATCTTTTTTTTCTTATGTTTTTTGTCCTTCTTGGAGTTGTTTTTTCTATTTGCATAATTTTCTACATACTTTCCCTGAATTCATCTCTAAATGCTTGTATATTATTCCCCCATTATCCACAGTGAATATGTTTCAAGAACCCCAGTGGATGCCTGGAATATTGGATAGTACCAAACCCTAAATGTACTATGTTTTTTCTATACATACATACCTATGATAAAACTTAAATTACAAATTAAGCACAGTACGAGATTACACAACACTAATAATAAAATAGAACAGTTATAACAATATATTATAATAGAAGTTAAGTGAATATGGTCTCTCAAAATATCTTATGGTATTGTACACACAGCATGGATACCCTTAACCAAGGGATGATACACATCCAGGCAGGACAGAGCAGGATGGCATGAACAGAACAGCATACAATTCAAAATGGAATTATTTATTTCTGGAATTTGCCATTTAATATTTTCTGACTGCTTTAACTATGGGTAACTCAAATCATGAAAATAGAAATCACAGAAAGTGAAACAGCAGATAAGGAAGAACTACTGTAATTTAAATACAAACATTAGACCGACTTTGTCCCATCCAGACTAAGTACTATATTTATCTAACACCTAGCTGGTTTTCTGGATTCTTCTGTCTGGACATCTTGGGATGATTTAGCCACTCTGTTGGTAGGACCCTGTTTCCTGCATCCCACATCAGCTACTTGTGGTTTTGCCTTCCTTTTGGTGGATTACATCGTTCATTAACTTTCCGAAGAAAGTATGTGTGAAAGATAAAAATTTAAATCACCATTTTATTTTCTACATTTATCCTTAGCTGGTGATTTGGCTAGGGACAAAGTTATTGTCCCAATTGTCTTCCAGCTTTTGATTTTGAGAGACCTGAGGCTGTTCTGATTCTTGATTCCTTGTAGTAGACTTCATCCCCCCCACCCCCATCCCATCCCTAGAAGCATTTAAAAGGGGTCTTTTGATCCAGGTATTACTGAAGCTTCAAAAGTATAGTCCTTCTTATTAGTAGTATTTATATGTGGGCATTTGTCCATTCCATGGTTGGGTCATAGCAGCCTTTAGTCTGTTCTTCAGTAGGGGAAATTGTCTTTAATTCTTTTATGATTTCTTCCTCTATATTTTCTCTATTTGCTATTTCTGTAATTGCAGTAATCAAATATTTTATCTCTTGTATGGATCATTTAATTTTTCTAATTTTGGTTCTATTTTCCATCAGGTTGATTTTTCTAATTTCTGAATAATTTTATAATTATTTTCTTTTATTAAATTTTTCATTTTAATCATATTTTTAATTCCCAAGAACTCCAATTTTTTCTTTTGGCGGGACTCTTTGTTACTAAGATGCAATATCTTTTCTCCCTGACATTATTAGTGATTAGTTGTTCTTTAATTTTCCTTCACCCTTCACCAAGTTCCTCTTTGCTGTTTGTCTTAGCCTCTGTCTTTCCCCTTAGCACCTTTGCTCACATGTCCAGTGACAGCAGGGCAGAGTCAGCTTAGAATGGGTTGTGAGAACCAACTCTTAAATTTTCAGGAATTTTGTGAACCCATTGCTATATATGACCATTATTAAAAATTAAATTATGTTGTGTAAACTCTCAATTAAATAAATTATATGAACAACAAAGGTAATAAATACTCAAAACATCACTCTAATTACTTTTATTATTGTCTATAAAGTTATTTATGTCTATCGTATGGTAAATATAATATATGATGTCATGCTCCCCACTTTTTTCCCAACTGTGCATTAGTAATATCACAATGACAGCTTAAAATCAGCCATGGGGGAATATTTGCACCATGGAAATTGGCCAATCCTACTAAGCAAGGCTCTCCCAACCTTCCACCCCACACTGGAGAGCCTGTTGTTACACATGTACCAGTACACCACTGCAGTAGCCCTATTTATACTACAACTGATGCTTACCTACCCAGAAGATACCATTTGAGGTTGTTTTCCAAATGTGAGCATGTGTTTGCATTGATCAATGCTATGACCTCAACCTCAGCCCAGGGCTTCAGGACTCACAAAGAAATGCCCGCCTTGTGGACAAAATTTCCTCCCCAGCAGGAAGAAATCCTTTCTTTTCTCAGCCCAAACTTAATTCTCTCCAATGTTAGGTCTAAATGAAGATACAGCTTTGGCTAACAGTCTTTCTGAATTTCTCAAAACCATTTCATATAAATGTTCACATTACAGTTTTGAAATGAATACTTTCCAAAGAACAAGGCTATTCCAATATAGCTTTTACTTCTCAATAGTAATTTTTGGGTCCAGTTCTTTTGTATGTTTAAGGAACTGTGGTTTTTTAAGGTACGCATTTTCTCTTCTTTTATTTGAAAATATTTATAATAGTAATTAACACCTTACTCTGCAAAAATATGTTTAATAATTGCTATAAAGGGAGCTGTAGCTATGAATGCCCATTGCAATGTGATATTTTGAAGCATTCAGAATGGAGAGTCCTATAGTTAATACACAAGACATCTTTGGATTACAGTTTGATTTTCTTAAAAAGTTAAAATGAAAATTAAATCATATACATATATCATTTATAACAGAACTAATATTCTCTAAGCTCAATATTTTAGTCTCAAAATTATGACATTGTGAATAGGGAAAAATATAAACAGCTAGAATAAGACAATCATGAAGAAATGAGATAATAGTCTTCAGATGAAACAATTAAATATGAATTATGACATAATTACAGACCCCCCGATGGGTAAAGAAGAAAGCTACTGATGATATAATAGTGTTTTCTGTAATGTCTACTGCTGTTTAGGCTAAAAAGATATTTACTACATTGCAAATTCTTCTATTTTGTTGTTTTAAACTTTCTCAAATGTTCTTTTAAACTGGGGGGTTTATCTGCTTCAATTCAGTCAGAAGTAATAATATTGAAAAAGTTTAATCAAAGTCCCAGTGAATTTGTACATCAGAATGCTATTCCTTTAATTGCTCTACTAGCCAGCATGAAAACACCTGATTCTTCCCATAGTTGTTGATTTGGCCACCATTTCAAAATATTAAGAGTACAAACTTCAAAGTTACCAGGACTTATTTTCTAAGCAGTTAGGTATAAAATTTATTTCAAAGTTGAAAACAATTAAATAGATTATATCAACTTGTACAGGATTAATATAATTATTCTAATCTTAACTTAAATTTTTTTTTGCTTTACACAGTTCTGTTCAGTAGTAAACATCATCGTCCAATCAAAGTACTACTTCAAAGGGGAAGCTTAGTTTCTGGAATTAGGTAGGTGGAAGCTGAGGAGAAAATTTGTCATGTTTACATATAAATATAAGCATAATATTCACATAAACATTCATATGCATAAACATACATGCATATAAACATATATATTCATCATACACACACAAATGTTTGCATACCTATTCATGAAATACATTCATATGAATATTCATAAACATACACAAACATAATGTTCATATTTATATATCTATTCATGTTTATGCCCATATTCATAGAAACACATATATTCATAAACATTTACATGTAATGCACATATTAATATACATACTGAAATACAAGTCTTCATACAAATCACCCATACCTATCAGACATATCCATATCATGTGCATATTCACAACCATATGCACTTAGGTGGGCATAACCATGTACGTATAGAAACAGTTGGGCAGACAGGCTGGTGCATTTTATGACTTATACTATCAGAATCAGGTTGTGGTATGCTTGGAGAAATCAAATTACACTATAGCAGCTATCAATATTTGTGCTTTATTTAATTTTAAATTAGTGTTAGATTATAGTCATGGATTGTTGACACACTCTGGCACCTGTATCCAATTTGATTTGTCAATGGCCCTGTTAATAAATTTAATTATGACTGTCTTCTGCTTTTTATTGACTTCAATAGATTAAGGTAAAAATGTAGATCGGGGTGTTAAACTCTTTTCCACCGGGTGCTGCATCAACCTTGTGGTTGCCTTCAAAGGGCCGAGTGTAATTTCAACTCCTTAATAGTTAAGGAGTAGTTATATTTGTACAGTCCTAAAATTACATTCAACCCTTTGAAGGCAACCACGAGGCTGATGTGGTTCTTGGTGAAAATGAGTTTGATACCCCTGATGAAGATGATGGCTCATTCTGGATTTTTCATTTGTAAATTTATATCTTCTTTGAAAAATAAAACATTTTTAAATTAATTTTAGACAGTGAGAAGAAGGGAGGAAGGGGTGTATGTGTAGGGGAGAGAGGGAGAATCGTGTTGTTCTGCATTCGTTGGTTGCTTCTTGTATGCGCTTTGACCAGGGATTGAACCTGCAACTTTGGCATATGGGGATGATGCTCTAACCAACTGAACTACCTGGCCAGGGCCAAAACTTATTTTCTTGTAGTTAATGTAATTCATGTTTATTATAAAAATGTGGGAAATATGACAAAGTGCAGATCAGCAGGAACAATTCAGCTACAGTGATGGTTAATGCAGCTGTAGCATTCAAAGAGAATAACAGTATATTTCTCTTTCTGTGATTATTATTTTACAGTGCTGAGATACTAATGTAATGCAATTTAGAATCCTGGTTTTCTTCTAGCAGCATTATAGCATAAGCATTTTCCATGTCATTAAAATTCTTTGTGAAGAGTTTGCAATGATTGTACAATATTCTGGCATATAGCGGCTGTCTAATTCACTTATCTCTGGCTCTATTAATGGATATTTTGTTGCTTTCTATGTTTTGTGCTAGTAGGATTATCTCAGAGTGAACAACTTCGAATTAGGGATTATTTTTTAAGAATAGATCTTCAGAAGTGAAGTTACGGTAACAAGAGATATGAACACATTTAAGGCTTCTGATATGTTGCCAAATTGCTTTCCTCCTAAAATGGTCTGAATTTTCATTTCCAATGGCGATGTTTGAACCAGCATCTTTCACATTTTCAAATTTGCTAGTATTTCTAAGTGCCAGGACCACAGTACTGACCTTGATGGACCAGCCTCCATTTTCCCCAACACCAGCTTGTTGTGGGTAGGTGTGGGAGGTACTTTTGTTTCCAGTATGATAATACCACTTCGAACCCTTCAGAGATCTAGGTAAGAGTTTTCGTAACCTCTCCCTTGCCCACCCACATTCCGAGCCCTGGGGAAGCCAAGCTCTCTGGTGCTTTCTCAGGATCAACTCTGGTTCTTAATTTATGCTTCTGCTAAACTTGTTCAGTTTTTGGATTTTTTTCATCATTCATCTTTTGCTCTATTCCTTATTGACCTAGATGTGAAAATGAAGCCCTTCTTTGGCTTCCTAAAAGCAAGCAAGCAAACAAAAGCCCAATTCCTTCTTAAGAAGAGAAGACCAGCTGGAAGATCTGGAGGGATTATGGGATAGACAGGGGCTGCACTGAAGCCTGACAGACTTTCAGTGAATATTAGACACAACTCAGGACAGAACTCTTGGCCCAGCCAGGGCCTTCTTGTCTGGTCCTGCTCCGCTGTTCCCTCCCTTCTCTCCTCTGGGGGCCCTTTGTGACCTCCAAATCCCTCTCTTAGGCACAGCAATGTACTCCTCTAACTACCCCCAAATGGTCTCAAGGTCAGGCCTTTATACAAAGAGTCAAGGTGCTCTGTGGGACAAAAGACCCTTCCCTTGGGAAAGCTATATTCTTTCTTTAGAAGGGAGTTGAGATTGTAGTAGCAGTGTGTTCCCTACTAACAATAATATTTGATGAATAAGACAGCACTCCTTTTAAACTTAGGTTAATGATTTTCAGATAATTATAGACAGAGGGCAGTATTTGGTACTGGCCACCAAATATTTGTTTTTCTGTTTTCTGTTCCCTCCTTCCACCTCTCTCCTTGTAAAATTTAAATCTCTCAGGCAAGCACCCAATTCATGGAGTTGTAAAATGTTTTGCTTTAGACTTCATCATTTCTTTAAAAAATGTGAAGTATAAATAAAAGTTCTGGTGGACTATGTTTGTGGGGATGAGTATGCAGGACTAACTGAAGGGGTACAACCACCCAGCTTTCTTCTCTATGGTTTGCAAGTGACGGTGACAATTAAAGACCAAGAGTCTTAGAAAAGAAAGGGGAGATGTCTCAAAACGATGGGGATAAAATGAGAGTAACAAAGAGACCTCATCCTCTCCGTGAGATATGAATCAAGTTGTCTCAGCAGTCGCTTCCACTTTTGTAGGTTACAGGTTAAGACAGTGCTTCTCAGCATGTGTCTCTAGACCAGTAAGCAGAATGGACCTCACAGGGAACTTGTTAGAAATGCAGATTTTCAGGCCCAGCCCCTGATAGACTGAATCAGTGCTCCTGAGGGCAGGCACAGGGATGTGAACTTTAATGAGAGCTCTTGTTGCTACTGCTACCCTTCCAGTCTGAGTACCATGGTGCTTACAATAGCAGTCCTGCTTCTCCTGAGTGATGGGCTTTGGGCATTGCTGGTAGACTGTGTCAGACCTTGGCTGCGATGTGTGGATTCAGTGGGTTCTCCCATCTTGCTGCGTTTTTGTGATATTAGTTAAGATGTTCAGCAGGGTTAGGACATAAGGGACAATGTATTCCACAGGAGCATCACTCATAATGGTTTAAGATGACAGAGCTGGTATGTTTTTATGTAATTACAGTCCACACTTGTTCATTATTTTCTACTTAGCTAGATCTACACTTCAAGTAGGTGTAGGACATAATATGTGAATATTGTGTATGTATAATGCAGATGTGCCTATCCACCCACATTTAATACCTTATAATAATGTGGTATACCAGATTTTTAATCAAAGCATCCCTTTGTCAGGGTGCAAAACTAATTGTGTTGTTGTATGTTGGAGGTCAAAGTTGTTATAATAAAACATCCATCTTGGAGCTTTTTAGAGGAACCTGTTTATAAAAGGTTAAAGTGGGTAATTATCACACCCTAATTTACAACTACTTGGCAATAAGAGTTGCTTTTCAATGAACCATTAATTCATGATCTGCTGCTCCACGCTGCAGGATTCTTCTTGACTAGGTTAGGAAATGTAATTAATAAATGATAGGATTATTTATGGTTCATGGTGCCAGATTGGGAAATACAATGATATACTAGAATGAGCTAAAAATGATTCTCACAAGCAGCCTGGCAGACTTTAATCCATGGATTGAATTGTCATATCACTTGATATAGTGAAGTGAGTTCCAGATGAAATTCATAGGATGTTTCTGAATATTGACATCACTCTTTTCTGTGCTGAAAGAAAGCCGTCATGCTCCTTCCAAATCAGAGTTAGGGAGCATACTGTCTGTCTTATTCTGGGCGTGTCTAGATGAATTTTTTGGAGGGAGGAGGGTAAAGAGATGTTCATATGATTGCCGAATACAAGAATTCTCTCTTAATGATGGCTCCTAAACATAAATTAGGACTCCTATTAGAATCATAACAAAAAAGAAATATGACATGCTCAAAAAATGTGCCTTCATATAATCAAATAAAAACAGTTTAGCCTGTGCTACCAAGTTTTTCACAAGGTGACTTTTTTGAATAAAAACAAAGGTTTATAATGTTTGTTTTCCAAGCCCCTCATGACACTGGCACTTGATAAACATGTGTCATTGAAAATCCAGGCTTGTTTTGACCACATAAGAAGCCAGAGCTTGATCCTGTCTCTCTGTGGGCTGTCTGGAAGGACTGGAAACAGTCCATAGGGTTTGCACAGTTTCACCTGGCTAAGACCAGTGTTACTGCCTACCCTGAAATGACAATGACCACAGCAGGTACCGCAGCTGCAACGATTCATGGAGTTTGTGACTGTGCCAAGTATTTTGCTGTGTGCTTTACTATTTGCATGGTTCATCCATACCATACCCCTGAAGGTGACTGATGCTAGTTCAGCCCTAGATGAGGATTTTGGGCTTAAAACTTAAGTGATATGTCCAGGGTAGCACAGCTTGTGTGGAGCAGGATAAGTTGGGCTCAGGATTCCAAAGCAATGACCCCATCTGAGAATACAATAAAATGAGCCACCCTCTGCACTAAGCACTTCTTCTTACACTTTTACAGTGTAGCCTGCAACTACCCCAGGAAGGAGGTCTTATGTTTTTATATTTATACGTTATCAGTGGTGGTAAAGAGGAGGATCTCTGAGTGGTGGGAGGTGACAAGACTACAAAGGTGAAGGCACCCACTGGCTGGTGGTGTCCCCTTGTCCATGATTCATAGAAGGAACTGACAGGAAGTTGCCCAGCACCCTAGTTAAGAAAAGTCTTTATCAAGGTCAGTAGTTCTTAACCATTTCACACCCAGTACTCCCCTTTGGGACAAATATTTGAGAAATGGGAATGTCCCATTTCTACCTGTACTGGGTTGAATAGCACTCTTCCCCCCATTCATGTCCAACAGAAGCTTGTGAATGTGACTTTATTTGAAAATGGGTCTTTGCAATGCAATTAGTTAAGGCGAGATCATACAGGAGTAGGGTGGGCCCTAATCCAATGACTGGTGTCCTTATAAATGGAAATGTATGTGAAGGTCCCACTTGAAAATGCAGAGGGCAGATGTTACTTGTGTGGACCTCTGAAGACACACAGAGACAGTTAGCATAGCTGGTCTCTATTGCCAAGTACCAGAGTACACCATGATGACAGCCAAAACCAGCCTTGCTCATCTCCAAACACCCTTTTCAGAGTATGCACCAGGTTCACTGAGAACTGTGGACCCAGGCACTATCCATGGTACCAAGACATACTCATTGTCCCCTGTGAAAACATCTGAGATACTGTGGGGTTTGGAATTGTGCAGGCTGCTCGGGCATAACATGTAAGGGTGGATGTATGATTTTCTTTTGTTATGGGCACTACGTCAAAATTCTTTTTGGTAGGACTGCTTGTCAGATGGGGCACAGTCTTAGGTGATGGTACAGCTAGTGAGAGCATTTTCCTACTTTCTACAAGGCAGATTCAGGCCAGGCAAAGTGATACGCAAAGCTCCTGGGCCTGGTGTCTCCAAAGATGGGGCTCCAGAGATGCAATTGTGGAGCTTGGGGTGTTGGCATATATAGAGTGACTGTGTGAGTTTTTAATTGGCACTTCCAAATCCTATTCTGAGAGGAGAGCCTTAGACACATATACATATCTCTCCATCTATGGTTTGGATACATTGAACAGAGGAGTTGGCTTTTCAGTGACAACATGGGCCATGTGCTGTGTTAAATCTCCCTTGCATGACACATGTTGCATTTATGGGGTTTTTGATCTTTACAATAAACTGGCAAGGTAAATATGGCCATCATCTCCTTTTCTGGTTGAATCTGAGACACAGAGGTTAAATGTTTAACAATGCCACACTAACATTTCTAAGTATCTAAGATAGTACCTGTGCCTGACCACTGTGCTGTTTTGATGGCACCGCAGAATTTTCTGGCTCCTTGTTTGTACTTAACGAACATAAAAATATTCTTCTCTGACAAGGCTAAGAATCACAAATGCAAATAGTTATACTTAATTTTGAATTGTTCAGGTGTAAATGATATCCCTTATGAATCAGATGTCCATTTCCATTCCTTCCTGACTTGTCAGTGTTTTCCCAAGTTTATTCCTTAGCAACTCTATCCAAATAGGAGCCACAGCTGGTGAAATAAAATTGGAGTTTTTAATGACATTAGTTCTCAAAGTTCTGGGAAAATTGTTGATGGGTGATGAAGCATACATTTGATAAAATTGGGTGATTGAGATTTAATTTAGCCACACCCTTCCTGTTCTTGCAGAATTGAAGGTTTAGATGCCCTAAGTACAATTTTATGTAATAAAATAACTTGCAGCATTTTTGACAGACAGAGCAATATTTCTTTACCCCAAAGTCTATCATTATGGCTTTTGAGCTTCACTTAATATTTTGAATAATGAAATAGAAGGATCTTTGTTTGGCAGCCTGAGAGTGGAACATTACTGAAAGATGGAAAGTGCCGAAGTTAATCAGGCTGAATAGCACTGACATTTGCAAGAAGAGATTGCCAGTGAATTAGGATAGAGGAGATGTTCTTCAAGTTGAACAGATTCTTCTGTGAATTTAAAGGGAGAAAAAATGTTAAAAGCACAATTAAGTTTTCCTGGAAGTATTTTTCTCCATGGAATTGAATTTCTGCATCTGATTCCAAAATTAGTGTACAACAATACCACTGTTCACTAAGCATCTTAGATGTGAATGAACTAAAAGAAACAGTGTGGAAGTCTTTTGGTATATATATTTTTACTAAGTTCATTTTTTTGGTTAGAAGGGCTATTTGAGCCTCATTTCCATCCAACATCCAGTTGTTACTCAGGTTTAAAAGCAATCTAATAGAGACCTATCCATCTGTTCACCCTATGTGAGTTTCAGCATTAGGGCTGGAGCCTCCGTGCTTTTCTGACATTGGCTGACACTTTGGAGCTTCTGTTTTAATTTGGATTCTTGTTTTCAGGTAGGAGATTCAATTCTGTCAATTAAGGCAGAACACCTGCTTTTTCTCTGATTTTTCAGTAGATTTACATTTTGAAAAGCAAAGCAGATGCTTGAATTTTGTTGCATTATAATGAAATGGAAAATTGTCAATGTCACCAAAGTGATTGAAAAATTTCCAAAATGAAGTTGAATTCATGAAATGTTATGAGGCTGTGAGACCAAAATTCCAACATGGCTATCAAGGAGAGATTCAGCCAGGGAGCTTTAGTGGTAGAATTTGGAGACTGATTCTTTATGTACCAACACCCTAGGACTTTATGGATTTCCAGAAAGAGTTTGAAAAAAAATAAGTGTCAGGATGCAATTTTATGTAGTATGTTTAATATAGCATTTGTGAATAGCAAATTGTCAGGAACTCTTAGGAGTGCTATTATATCTGTGATTCTGGAGCCAGCAAGAGAGAGATATGGAAAATTGCAGCAATTATAGTCCCATCTCATTGATTAACGCCGATTGCAAAATAGTCACAAAAATATTGGCATTGCAGCTTTAGTCTGTTTACCTAATAACGTTCATGCCAATCAAACCAGATTTATCAAAGGAAGGCATTAAAACAACAGAGGCAGCCCCATTTATCATCTTGGTGTATGGGACTTAATGTATATAAGGCAGACACTAGCAAATCTCTCCTGAATGAATCTCTGCCCACTTCTGATGTTTAATTTGCAATCATTGTTTCTTGGCTTAATCACAGGACACAAAGAATGTTAACTTTAAAATGTGTTTTTATATGTAAAAAAAACCTGTTGAATTGGATGGTCCTATTAAACATCATATAGAGAATCATTGGAAAGACAAAACCTGAAAGGCAAATAATTTCTTCCCTGGAAAGAATAATTAGTTCAGAAATTATGTTTCTATTTATACACCTTTTCACCAAAATTGAAAGGTGGTACTTTGATGAATTTCCTGAGCATATGAAAGTTGTTTACATTTCTAGGTTTTAGGTTTTATTTTCCTGAGTTTGTTTCACAAGGGCACTTGGTCCATACAAAATCATGTAGGGACACTCGATCCCCATCATTTTGTTCTTTATCTGTTCTTGTTCTATGTCTGTTCTTCATTTGTTCTGTAACTTGTCCATATCCTGCAGAATACCTTTGATCAAATACGAAACTGTACAAATAAAATCCACAGCATTTGCAAAAGCTTTCCTTATTTATCTTGCTTTTCTGCCCCTGGCTCCTGCCCCTGTATTAATGCTAACACACATTTATGTTGATCAAGGAATGACAGGGGTTTGGAAAGATAATGAGGCTGCTTTCTTCTTGATCTTCAGGTGGTAATTGTAGAACATTGTCATCTTTCTGAAAAAATTCCTCCTGAAGTTGCAAATCTACTAGAGGTATTTGGATGGGATGCAGGAAGAGTGAGAGTAAGTTTTTGAAAACATGGTACTATCCAAACTCAGAGAAAACTCATTAAAACCCTAGTACTTTGTTTTTGACTGAAAGCAAAGAATAGAACAACTGTGAATAAGAATTAAGCCAGTCTTATAACTAAAAATTTATAAATAGCTAGTGTCCCCCAAAGAGGATTGGATGTAAATAAAACCAGCAGCCTTAATTTCTTGCCTAGCAGTGATAGCACAGGCACCCATCTACAATGCCGAGGTAAGGTGTGTTTAAGCTTTGGCACTAGGGAGGCTAGCAGAAATGTAGAAAGTAAATGACTGGGCTCTCTGTATCCTTCAGCCTACTGCCTCTCCTGACAGCAGCAGGAAGCCCACCTGGACCACAGCAGCTTCCTCCCTAAACCACTGACCTCCTACTTCTCCCTCAAGAGCCATTTCACCTGTCACTTCTTTCATGAAGCCTTCTTGGATTTCTGCAAAACTGAGTGAATTGCTCCTCTAATTTGCTCCTAAAGTACTGTATTCATATTTCTGTTACATTGTTTACCCCTATGAATTCATCCACCTGCATGCTACCCACATGGCAAACAGCTTGAGGCAGGAGCTCTTCCTTGCTCATCTTTTGTGCCCAGCCCTTAGTGTTTATAAATACACAAATGAGTTGACCCACTCAGTAATTGTTCCTAATGTTATTAACTAGGAAATTGAAAGAAAATGACTGAGAACTATTTATATATGAGGTCTTTCCAGAAGGTATCCAGCCACATAATATGAAAAATAGAAACATTTATTGGAAAAGATACAAGACACAAGAAACATAGGACACAGGACACAAGTACATGGGACAATAATGCCTTGGTCCACTTCAAAGTAGCCATCCTGGGATTTCATACAATTCTCCCAGTCACTATCAGCTGCCCTGTTGTATTTCCCTGAATCTCATCAACAGTCTGAAATCTCTTTCTTTTCAAAGGTGATTTAGTTTTGGGAAAAGCCAGAAGTCACAGGATATCAAATCTGGGCCATAGAGGGGCTGAGTCACCTGGGTGATTTGATGTTTCACTGAAGAAAATGCATGAGATGTCACACACGAGTTGGCACATTGTCATGATGAAGCTGCCAATCACCAGTTGCCCATGGCTGTGGCCTTGTGAATCATCCGAATACTTTTCATGGAGGAAAGTCCAAGCTTAATGCAAAATTTGATGCAGATTTGTTACTCTGCTCACTCAGTCATTTTGAACGTGATGGCCACATGGTATACATGGTCATTCAACAGTGTCTATCACCTCCACTGACTATTGCGATGAAGTCATCATTGTTTACACATGCACATTTCAGTCCACTCTCCTTGGCTATCAAGTTACAATGATGTTGTGCAAACCATTCTCATTATATTAACGATGGCTGAACTTTTTCCAGACTGACCTCATATGTGTATATTTTCCAAACCTGCTCTCTGTCCCTCCCTAAACTCAAGCTCTGGGTTTGTCTCTGAGCCCCACTGGCTTCAGAGAAGTCATGATGTGGACCCCAGCCTTGGGGTCTGTGTGTTGTGGCTGTGACAAACAAATTCACACAGATTACAGAAGTCCTGTGGAGCAAAAGGGACAGCATGGCCACTCTCTGAGTGAGAGAGGGCTCCAACCCCTATCTGGACAAGTTTTTATTGCTTTTCTGGGCACATTACATGGAGGATGGTCCTCATTTACTATGCATAGGTTCACTTTAGGTGGTTACCTTTTACAGATAACAAAGGCTAGGATGTTGCTAATTACATCACAGAAGAAGGATATTTGCAAATGCAAAGGAAAAAGTGGTTGAACTGGTTTCACTCCATCCTTGGGAGGTTTAGCATAGATTTTAGGAAGTTACTTTAGAGATATGCAGTAAACATTTGCTGCCTCAATTCAGGGTGAGGGAGTTTTAGCAAAAGCAAGACTTAAAGCAGCCTAGGTACAATTCAGGCCTGATTCCCCACAGGAAAACCTATCCGTGGGTGTGGGTCCTGTGTGCCAACCTAGCTCCCCATAGGTTTTCCAAATCAGGGGCTGGGCTACATTCCCCACGCCACTTGGAACAGTTTCCTATAAAGTCATGTAGTACACCTATGTTGAGCTGAAGACCCAGTGTTTGCTTATTACAAGGACTAAATGAAGGACTGCAAGTAAAGCACCTTAGCATAGTGCCTGGAATATACTAAGTGCTCAATAAACATTAGTGGTTGTTATCAGTGGACCTAATATTATTACAGGGTTTGAGACAATGTGATAAGCAGGCATAAGCTCTATTGTATAAGAACAACATCAGCTAACACTTTCCTGATACTTATTATGTTCCAGGCACTGGTTCATGTTGTTTGCACAGATTAAGTCAATGATGTTCTTGGTGGTACTCTGATGCTTCCATTACATCAGAGAAGGTTACATACTGAGACTCAGAGAAGGTTAGTAACTTGCTAAGATCTCTCAGCTAGTAAAAGGCAGATCTGGGTTTCAAACCAAGGCAGTGTGAATTTAGCATCCATAATATATAAAATAACTTAAAAATTATATTTTATTGATTATGCTATTGCAGTTGTCCTGATTTTTCCTGCTTTGTCCCCCTCCCCCCAGTTCCCCCCACACTCCCTCAGGCAATCCTTACACCATTGTTCATGTCCATGGGGCATGCCTGTAAGTTCTTTGGCTACTCCATTTTCTACACTATATTGTACATCCCCATGGATATTCTGTAATTAATTATTTGTTCTTCTTAATCCCCTCACCTCTTCACCCATTCCCACATACCCTCTCCCATATGGCAACCAAAAAAAACCCTCTCCATATCCATGATTCTGTCTCTGTTCTCGTTTGCTTAATTTGTTTTTTAGATTCAACTGTTGATAGATATGTATTTATTGCCACTTATTGTTCATAGTTTTGGTCTTCTTTTTCTTAGATAAGTCCCTTTAACTTTCATATAATAATGGTTTGGTGATGATTAACTATTTTAGTTTTTTTCTGTGTGGAAAGCTCTTCATCTGCCTTTGATTCTAAGTGATATCTTTGCTGTGTAGAGCAATCTTGGCTATAGGTCCCTGCTTTTAATGACTTTAAATATTTCTTGCCAATCCCTTCTAGCTTGCAAAGTTTCTCTTGAGAAATCAGCTGACAGTCTTATGAGAACTCTCCTGTAGGTAAAGAAACACTTTTCTCTTGCTTCTTTTAAGAATCCCTCTTTATCTTTAACCTTTGACATTTTAATTATGATGTGTCTTGGAGTGGACCTCTTTGCATCCATCTTGTTTGGGGTTCTCTGTCTTTCCTGGACTTGCATGTTTATTTCCTTCACCAAATTAGGGAAGTTTTTTTTCATTGTTTTTTCAAATAGATTTCCAATCTTTCTCTCATCTCTTTCTGCTCAGTCTTTCTTGCTCTTTCTCTCATCTTTCTGGCACTCCATGAGGTGAATGTTGGACTTCTTGACATTGTCCCAGAGGCTGCTTACATTATCCTTATTTTTTTGGATTCTTTTTTCTTTTTCTTGTTCTGATTGGTTGTTTTTTGCTTCTTTATGTTCCAAATCATTGATATGATTCTCAGCTTCATCCACTTTACTGTTATTTCCCTGTAAATTGTTCTTTATTTCAAATAGTGTATTCTTCATTTCTGACTGGATGTTTTTTATGCTGTTGTGGTCCTCACTAGTTTCCTTGAGCATCCTTGTAATGAGTGTTTTGAACTCTGCATCTGATAGTTTGCTTATCTCCATTTCATTTAGCTCTATTTCTGGAGTTTTGTTCTCTTCTTTCATTTGGGCCATGTTTCTTTGTCTCCTTATTTTGGCAGCCTCCTTGTGTTTGTGTCTATGTATTAGCTAGAGCTGCTATGTCTCCTGTCTGGGTAGCATGGCCTAACATAGTAGGTGTCCTGTGGGGTCCAGTGGCATCACCTCCTCCATCACCCAAGCTGGATACTCAAGGTGTGCCCTTCATGTGGGCTGAGTATACCCTCCTCTTGTAGTTGAGCCTTGATGACTATAGGCAGGTCAGTGGGAGGGATTTACCTGGGCCAGTCAGCTGCAAGGACTGGCTATTACCACTGGCTATAAACTTTTTAAGTGCCTACCATATTCAAGGTGTTCTAGATTGTACATGTAATCATCAGCTGTGCTGGACATAAATGATTTTATTAGAGTTCAGGGCAAAGTGCTTTTACCAGAGATTAGGTCAAATAAGTTGGGCTTTTCTGAAAAATTTTGTTGGACTATAATAAAGTGCATTTTTAGAATAAGTCTGGTCCAGAGAATAAGATATGGTAACCATTTTCAAATCTTTTGGCCTCAGGATCCCTTTACATTCCTAAAAATTATTGAGGATCCCAGAAAGCTTTTATATCTGAGGTATTGACCACATTAGAAATTAAAACAAACATTCGTGGGATTTCTAGTCAAGATGGCAGCATAGGCAGACATGGCTCACCACTTTGCACAACCACATCAAGATTACAACTAAAATATAGAACAACCATCACTCAGAACCATCAGAAATCAAGTTGAATGAAAGTCTGACAACTATAGAATTAAAGAAACTACATCCATCCAGACTGGTAGGAGGCACTCAGATGCAGAATGGGCTGATCCCTTAACCATGTGCAGTGGAGAAAATTTAGGAGGGATATCAGGAGCTAGGAGTCCCAGCCCCACACTAGGCCCACAGCCTAGGGTTCCAGTGCCAGGAAGAAAAGTCTTCACAACTTCTGGTTGCAAAAACCAGCAGGGATTGAGTTGCTGGAAGAAACATCTGGAGCCCCAAGCAGTTCCTGTTAAGAATTCACATTGGATTCACCTACTCAGACTCACTCCCTCTGAGCTCTAGCACTGGGGTAGCAGTTTGAAATGCACCAGTGTTATACAGGGAAAAACTGAAGTGTCCGGCATCAAGGGGAACAAAGGCCATTGTCCCTTTTCTAAACCCTCCTCCCACAGACACAGCAAGATTTTACCATATCTGAGACTCCATCAACCTGGCTAACACTGTATGACCCACCTTGGAGATCCCCAGAGACTCTGCCCCGCCCAACATAAGGGCCCACCCAGGCTGCTTTTTCTTATGAATGGCTGGTTTTGGCTCAGGTTTTACTACTTCCTAAATTTATCAAATAAGCAACAGCTGGCATCAGTGAACCCCAGGCCTAGCACTAGCAGCAGCTAGCCTAGATTCACAGCTTGGCTTTGCCTGAGAATCTCTAAGCCCAGCACAAGTAGCAGCCTTCTCAGATCACTTTATAGCTCAGGCAGGGTGCCCTGGGCAAAACACTTTGGTCTGCACCACCTGGGGAACCCCAGAGCCTGTACACCCAGTGGACAGGTACAGACCATGTTGGAGTACCACAATCTTGCCCCTGCACAGCTGATCCTCCACAGATAGAGGTTGGTGAATGGGTGAAGAGCTGAAGAGATTAAGGAGTACAAATAAATAGGTACAGAATAGCCATGGGAATGTACAGTACAGTATAGAAAACGGAGTAGCCAAAGAGTTTATAGGCATGACCAATGGACATGAACAATGGTGGGGGGAATTGCCTGAGGGAGTGGGATGTGCTGGGTGGAGGCATGGCTAAGGGGGAAAAATCAGGACAACTGTAATAGCATGATTAATAAAATATAATTAAAAATAAAAACACTTAAAGTATTTATTAATTCATTTATAAATTATAATGGTCGACCAATTTTATGGTAATTAACATTTTTCTGATACATAACTATATTTCCTCAAAAAACAGTAAGAATAGTGACTTTTTTTACATTTTTGCAAATATCTTTGATGTCTGGCTTAACGAAGACAGCTGGAATTTCACGCTTCTTTTGCCTTCAGTCTGTTATAATCTGCTCTTTTGGTTGAAGGAGATGAAAAAAACCCAGCCTCATACAGATATGTAGTTGGGAAGGGAGCAGTATGTTAATAGCCTTTTCAGATAATTGTGAGTATTCTTCTCTGATATAACACCAAAACTGCAGAAGTGTCTGAAAGTTTGCAGTGTGGAATCTGAAACTGTATCAATGACTTTTCATGCTCTGTTCTACTAAAATCTGTTCCTTTTTGAATGGATCTTACTTACCCAAATATGATTTTGTAATATCATACATTGGTCAGTGGGGAAAAAACGATGTTTTTCAGTTATGTAGATCTTCCAAATGTTAACAGATTTCATCATCTAATACTCAAAATTCACACTTATTAAAAATATCATTACCCATGTTGACAGAGGCGTCTTTAAGCAGTGCCAAGGTATCAGGTTCTTCAAGACCAAAACAAATTTTACAAAGTTCGAAATTTCTTTTGAAAACTCAAATTTTTTCCTTGACAATAAATACTCTGGACCATTTTCCTTGAAGTAAAAATGTTTCTTCTTTGCACATTTTTAAGGAAACATCTCCTATTATCCAAACCTCTGCTGGTCTCGGTGTTGATTTTTCAAGGAAAACTGATGTTCCACAGAAAAGAGTGGCTGAGCTGTCATAACTCCAGAAGCCACACAAGTTATTTTTCCTTAAGATACCCTACGCCTTTGGATGAGGCTGGATCTTTATGTGTGTGGGTCACATGGAGTACTAGAAAGAACTCTGCTGCAGGGTTGAGCTTTTAGAAAACTAATACTCAGTGAAGGCAGGGCATTATTGAGTGACAGTAGCTTTCTCTCTTTGACTCTGAGCACAGTGGTTACCAATCCCATGGTGACCAGTGGAGTTTGGAGTCATGTCTTGTTTTGTGCCAAGGCACTAGTAGTTTGCCCACCTGATGTGAAGAGATACTTCTCTCCTAACCTGCTGTTGTGGACTGAATTTTGTCTGCCCCAAAAAGATATGTTGAAACCTCAGCTCCCAGCACTGCAGTGTGTGACCTCATTTGGAAACAAGGTCGGTGTGGATATAATTAGTTAAAATGAGGTCATACCAGGGTAGGGTGGCCCTAATCCAATGACTAGTAATTTATAAAAGGGAAACTTTGGACACAGAGAAGAGACAACAGGGGAATGTTACATTCACCGATGAGAGAAACAGATGCTCGGAAACTTTCAGGATTCAAAGGTGTTACTTTATTGGCCAAAAGTTTTAACCTGTGCAGGGGTGAACTCTCAGAGTGTCCGGAGACACAATGCTCAGAAGAGCTGCAGATGAGAGTTACGCCTAACGCTTACAGCTAGGCCTTTTTATAAATGCAAGCAAGCAAGCATTTCACAGAAGCAGATGTGGCTGTTAGCTATTGGCTATCTTTTGGCGCTCGAGGGAGCTATACATTGCAGGGTTTGGGGAATGGGAAATTTAAACCTAAATATCTTAAATGGTAATCTGCCTCCAGTTCTTTGTTCTCTGTTCCTGGACAGCTAAATCTCACAGGGACAGTCCTTTAGCTATTTTTCTGGTTCCAACAGGGAACACCATGGAAAGACTGTAGTTGTGCTGCCACAGCCAAGGAACCACCAGAGGCCTTGGTGAGGCCTGGACAGGTCCTCCTCTGGCACCTGCAGAGTGAGCGTGGCCCTGCCCATACCTGATCTGGAACATCTGCCTCCAGGACTGTGAGAGAATCAAGTTCTATTTAAGCTGCTCTGTCGGTGGTACTTTGTTACAGCAACCATAGTACACTAATACACCAGTCCACAGAGAAATATTTTGGAGCACATAATATATTTATTCATATAGTGATAATGTTTGACAATCCTCCAGAAATAGTTAACAAGTTTAAAATTATTTTTTTGCTTATGCATTTTTACTTGATTCACAAACTTTTCTTAACCGAATGTGTTCATTGACATAAAACTTAAGTGCTTACTCTATTCACCAGTAATTCTCAGCTTTTTTATCTTTGCCTTCATTTATTAGTATTCAGAGATTTTGTAAAAGCCTTTTAAAAAATAAACTTTGTATCCTGTCTTGGAAAAAATAAACTCATTCCTGATTCCTGAGGTGATTGACTGCAGGACAAGAATTTTTTTAAACTGTTTATGGTTATCATTATTTAACACCATCTTTGGTGCTTTCCAATTCCTGTTCATGTACAGTTGTATCTCTGCATTAGTTCAGTAATAGAGAGAGAGGGGCTGGATGCAGAGCAGGTCTAAAGACCTGTGCTCCTCTCTCTCCCACCCTCCCCTTGAACAGATTAGTTCCTTTGAAAGCTGCACATGCCCCAAACACAGCAACAGAATCATGCTTGGTCTGCAAATCTCCTGCTTGGCTTTTTAATAATGTCCAACTGTAAACCAAGGAAAGCCAAAAGAGCTAGAATGACTTGATCTTGTCACATTGTACAGGGTTTTTGGAAATTTTCCTGAATTTGCTTTAATACCCAGTATCCTAGGCAGTCTTTTAGAAAGATGGGTCCTCAAAGTTCCTGATGCTGCACGAAACCAGCATCCAGCTGGCTTGTGGTTTCAAATTCTTTTTTCTTTTTGGGTTGGTGCAGTAGTGTTGGTAAACATTTTGTGGCAGGCATTTGGGGGAAGATTATTAAGTGATTTGATACTACTAGTACCTTTTATAGCTACTAGGGGAGGCTCTTTTGTAGAAGGGCTACGGTGGTTAATTAAAGTGTTAATAGGATTTATAGGAGTATTAAAGAGAAAAATGCATGCAAAAATTTGGAGTGAAGGAAAAGTAAGGCCACAGGAAAATGTCAGTGATTCCTGGAAGAGACCCCTAGTTAGGAGAGGGATTCAGACACTCGACTATGGATGCCTCCTTTCCCTAGTCACCTTGTTTCTATGGTCAGAGCAAGGTTTCTACTGGTTGGTACCTTGATGGAGACTTGTTCACAGTGTTAGGGAGGTAGAGGGAGCTGCTGTGGGGTGATCTCAGCTTTGGGGGGCTGCTACAACTCACTGAGCCTTAGGGCCATGGCATCTTCATCTTTGGAACTATTTTCTGAGCACTGTTTCAAATCAATGGTTTACTTAGACCCAAGTAACATTTTCATTTACATGAAGTCAGATGGCCTTGGAGTTGATGCACATCAAGATGTCTCAGTTATGCCAAAAGTCAAAACAGCACCAAACATTTTCCAGCAGGGGGAGGGGAAAGAAAAACTTGTGTAACTCCTGAGCATCAGGAGCTTGCTGCTGCAGCCAATTGTCTGTAATTGTGGGTTTGTGAGAAAGTTATATTTATTTCTTATGAAGGCACATCACACAACATGTACATGGAAAGGGCTTAGAAGTCAAGGGTTTTAAATTCCAAATTCAGGTGGAGAGGGAAGCAAAACTGTCAGAAATTTAGCAATTAGACCATAACATGAGTACAGGTGAAGGACGAGGCCTGTGGCCAGTCATGAGAGTCTGGGAAGATGGTAGATGGCATTGTTGAAGCTGGGTGTGCTATTCAAATGTGCTCATTGCTGTTTCAAATGTTTCTTGGTGTTGTATTTGTTGGTGAAATGAGTCACCATTGCCTGGAAGCCTAAGACATTCATCCCAATGGGCACCTTTTTCCTGAAACTGCCCAGTGGGCAGCTCTGAAGGCAGCAGGGACACAGTTTATATCAGAATCACCAAAACACTTACCTCTGGGTCAGTAGAGGAAACTGCACTGCAGTCGGAAGAGCTGGGATCTGCCTGGCTTGTACATGTTATAGACACATGGACCAGGATAATTTGCTTCATTCTCAGTTTTTCTATTTTTAATATGAGAGTAACAACATGCCCTACCTCCTTGACAAGGTTGTCCTAAGGCACCAAAGAGAAAGGTCTAGAGTTAGACTGTGATGTGTTATGTAGTCAGATGGGTATGGGCGGGTAGGTGGGAGTGTCTATTGGTCTTTACTCACACTGGGTGTTCATTCAATATTTATTCCTTCAATCTATGCTTCTGCATGTAACTAATGTAACTGTATCTGTCCTGGGTTCTCTGATAGTACCAGTAAGGCCCCAGTTCTACTCAAGTTCTCCATGGCTGTGGAATTTCAGCAAATGTTCTCCAGAGCCATAGTCTTCTGTCCAGACCCACTTATGTGTTTGTCCCAGCCTATGATGAAATCCCTTTTTGAGTCAGAGAGTCAGGCAAACTTTATTATACTGAGAACTCTGTCTTTGTGTTGCTTAAAAACACCCATTTGCTCAGTCAGTGCTGACCTCCAGCACATACCCTCCCCTTTTCTGCAGAGTCCCTTTGAAGGAAACTCCTGCCAGCTCCCCTTCTCTGGTCTCCTCTGCCTGTCCCTTCCTTAATGTTCTGGAGTCTTCATACTGGCCTTGATCAAAGTCTTATTTCTGCAGTGGTGTCTTGCCCTGTGAAACTCACAGCACACACACGTCCATAAAAGAGATGCCATTGACCCATTAGGGAGCTATAAAATTTGACTCTAAAGAACCAGGAGAAGGCTTGCAGAAGTTTGTTTTTAATAGTAAATACTTGGGTAAAGCCAATCACAATGCGTATTTGTATTGCAAAGATAAAGCAAACATGGGGTGAAATGAATAATGGAGAGGTGATGTAGATACCCTTCAAAAAGGAGTTCAATATGGGAACAAATGTTAATGTGTATAAAAAGTGTTGTCATTTAAAGTTTTGCCATTTTCATAACAGTGTTACTGCCTGTGCACAGTTACGCAGTAGACTGCCTGCCGTATTCACAGGAGGAAATATACATCATTGGGTCATTTTGAGCATGGGACCGAGGTTGCCCATGGGGCCAGGGCCATCTCATCAGCCCTCTGGCTTGAATAAGAAGCAGAAGGGGGCTGGAACAAACATGGGCTTCCATAGCTGTGATATTTAGTTGTAATGATTGGGGCCAATGACCTACTTTCTAGTTACTTCATTTGCATATTTACCTGGCAGGCCATACTGAGTATGCCATAAAGAGCCTCATCTCCCTTCCCAGGAAGCGTTTATCCATTTTTTCCGTCATTCCCTATGGTGAATGCATCCAGATCCTAATAAAGTCCCCTTCCTTCTTCATAGTTCTGCAGCATCGGTACTTTTAGATGTAAGGTTCTTAAACTCAATATTCTGCCACCCTTCGGACATTGCTGCTTTAGGGAAGGCCATGGGTTTTCTAAAATTGTGTGCAGTTTTGGTGTGTGTATATATTTTTTGGGGAGAAAATCTAAAACTATTATGAGATTCTCCCAAATGTTCAGAACATGCTTTCACATGAGGGGTTTTCTGTCATCTGTGGCCCTATACCTAGAATCTCAAGGTTTTGGGTCAAAATTTTCTGGATCTAAGAAAAGATGGTAGGCAGGAAGGAGGAAATGTTAGATATGGTCTGTGTCTGTTAGTTTTATATGACAACTTGGCTATACCCCACTTCCCAAATATTTGGTCAAACACCAGTCTAGATGTTGCTGTGGAGGTATTTTTTTAGAAGTGATTAACATTTAAATCAGCCGATTTCGAGTAAAGCAAATTGTACTCCCTGATATGGGTGGGCTTCATATCAGTGGAAAGTCTTTACAGAAAAAGACTGAGGTCCCCCCTCAGAAGAGGCAATTCTACCAGCAGGCTACCTTTAGACTTCAACTACAATGAGAACTCTTTGGGTTTCCAACCTGCAGCCTGCCCTGCAAAATTCAGACTTGCCAGCCCCTACAATCTCCTGAGCCAATTCCTTAAATGAAAGATCTCTCTCTCTTTCCCCTTCTTTCCCCCAACCCCACCTCCATTCTTCCCCCATCCCTTTCCCCCTTCCTTTCTCCCTCTATGTGTATGTGTATTTCTTTACAAACACAAACACCTATTTGTTCTGTTTTTCTTATTAATTACTAAGTGTTAAATATTTCAAAATAACTCTATGGAGTGGTAATGGCCTAATTCTGGGGCCAGAAAGAAAACCAGGGTCAGTCTGAAACTCTTCCTTCTTTCCTTGTAATTCCTAGTGGGGTAGGGAGTTGATTACATGCCTTAGTTTCTGTACAGTACTGGTTACCTTCATTAGGGCGGAATTTGTTCTGTCTAAAGCATTAAAAGTATCAAAGCATGCTCATTTCCTGCTTTGTCTGTATAATTTTTTCTCTCTCAGTCTTTCTCTAGTTCTATTTTGAGCTTTCTTTTCTATACTTCACTTTCAAAGTGGAGAAGAGTGAGCCTGACTGGACTGGTGGGGAGCATTTTGGAGGCTCCATCTCCTTTGAAACTTGGCCTCTGTTCCATATACACAAGGCTGTTTGCTTCCTCTCTCATTTTGGTCCTGGCAGGAGGAAGCACCTCCCAGGAGAGCCTCACCATCCCATTGGGTCCTCCGGACATGGCGCATGGCTAGTTCAGACTCATGAAAGGCACAGATTGATTTGGCATAAGTTCAGCTGTGCAATTACTCCCACTGGGATGCCAAGTTCTCTTTTCTGGCCAAAGGACTTGGCAGAGCCTAGACCCCATGGGGAGGTGAGGGTGCCTCAGTCACCTCTTCTGTCAAGCAGACATCTCCAACACCACTCACCCACATTGACCACACACTTGAGCCTGACACTCCCCTCATCATCCAGTTATGCCTGGCATAAGGAGGAGAAGAATGCAGCCACTGCGAAGACAGGAAGGGAACACCGGGAGCTCTTCCCAGCCCCTGCCATCCTGCTGCTGCTTCTTGGCCAACTGCCAGCCCTTCCAGACGACAAGCAAAGCAGGCCTCTCTTCTCGTTTATTCTTGGGTCGTCACCATTCAGAAACACTGGGACAGTGCGAGCAGGGTTTGGCAGCTGCTCTTGGCTTCAGGATTATTCTAAACCCTGGATTTTGCATTCCCGGGTGGCACTGGAGGACTGCACATTCAATCCCGTCAGAGGAAGGACAAATGTGCAAACACCACCACAAGGTTTGGACTTTCAAGGATGAGCAGGTCACACTGAAGTTGTTTCCAAATGCCAAGATCCACAGGAAATGCTGCTTGGCTCCTTCAGAGGGGAAGATCCGGAGTGGAAAAGAAGGGGGCCAGGGAATTGGCAGAGTGATAACATCAAGGGACAGAGTGTGATTGAGAGTAGTGGAGTGCTTCCTGTGTGCCAGAGCTCTTCTGAGGCACTAACTTACTCGATGTCAGCAACCACCTTCTGACACACATTATTTTATTATGTTTCTTGAGCTTTGGGGGGCTCCGCCCACAGAGCCCCATCCCTCCATCATGGATGAAAATAAAACTACCGAGACATGATCTGCTTGGTCAATCTCTCAGAGGGGAAGGACCCAGAGCCCCTTCCTCAATGGGCTTTTATTAGGTTCAAATACACAGGAATACAGGTTTAACATTTCAAAGAAATCTGAGGGCTTAATCTGAGTCAGTGTCTGTCAGGAAAGGGGGTTGCAAAAACTTTGGGAGACATACTCATTTCCTCCTTGGACCCTTATCATTTAAATGAGAGCACTCTTAGCAAAGCAGGTTTCACAGGACTTTACGAACTCTTTCTTATGCCTGATCACCTGGGGAACCGCTCTGGCCAGCACAGGGCTGCACCACCTGCCGTCATAGTTTCAGACTTAAGCGGATTAGAGCCAGGATGCAAGAGATCAGGAAGACATCTCCCAGATGGAAATGGGGACTCAGGCTATGTCAGAATAGCGGGGGGGCGGGGGCAAGAGTCCATCACCCCATCTTTGCTGCAGCCCCCCAAGTCCTTCCATAAGGGCCTTCCAAGTGGTTGTGTCTGGCTTGGGTTGCCCCTCCCTTGAGGAGTCTTACCCGTCATTGACTAACTGACTAAGCATTGGGGCCAGAGATGGATGAAGCAGAAGCAACGCTGCTGCCAGGGAGATAAGCTTTGTGTCCTTAGTGGCTCAGGTCCTCTTGACAGAACAGACCCAGATGAAACGGGTCCCCTGGGCTCTTATGCAGCCTAGCCATGGGATGGGGATTACAACTTCTGAAACCAGGCAGAATGGTCCACAACATTGAGCCCCCAAAGAAAATGTGGCATGGGAGGTAGAGACTTGTTCTTGGCAATCTGTGGTAGTCTTTTGCACAAGCCTATCTCTTTGACTTCATAAAGGAATCTTTGCTCCAGACTAATGGGTCAACTTTTCCAGATGGGATTTGCGCATTTTTTTCTTCCTGGCTCTGCTCACAGTCTGTGCCACACCCCCTCACACCCCTCCCATTCCACCATTCCCTTCATCTTTTCAAACCTATACCTTGAGATCTGGGTTATGTCTTGAATCCTCCTTCAAGTTTTATTTTGCCACATTAGTTCTTTCATCCATGTTACTTCTCCATGGCAGCCTGACGTTATTTTGCACAGTCCCCTGCATGTTATGGTCTCTTTTGGGCCATCTCCTAGCCTGCATGCTTGTAGGGGCCCATGACTGTGGTTTGTGTTTCTTTGTGGTGCCTGGCACAAGCTTGGGTGTTCAGCAAAAACTGGATACTGACAGACAGAAGCTGTACATTGCAACAGAGAAAAAAGGACGGGAGTAGCCAACCCCATGAATGGCAGATAAGGGAAGCAGGGTGGTGCCAATACAGCCATCCAGTGCAAAGGCATGTGGACCATTGAGTCCTGGATGTCTTCCCTTTGGGTCAGCTGCTGCCTCATCATTCTTTATATGTGGGTCCTCAACATGCAGTTGGGCAGGTTAAAAAGTGGTTGTATATCTCATGACAAGTACATATTTTCAAAAAGGAACCAATTAGAAATTCTAATTTGGCTCTGACTATATATGTGTTATTGCCTTAGAAGTATAACTCATTTCAGGTAGTTTAGAAGGTAGTATGCTCTTGGAATAGCATTTGAAGCAGAGAGAAGTGGTGGTTCAGCACTAGCAGGATGGGTTTATGGGCAATCAAAATCAAAATTTATTAAACCCTTCACTCTGTGAATGCTAGAGTTATGAAGATGAGTAAGTCTAAGTCCTGACCTTGAAGTCTAGAGGGAAGTTACACACCAATGGCTTTTTTAAGCAAACTTAGCCTTGTAGGATACTGATGAGCTCAAGTTTATAATAATTACATGACATAGTTTATGAAGGCTCTGCCCTATCTTTTTTCTGTCAATATTTCTCTTAAAATATTTCCTTCCATCAATATCTGCATTAATCAGGGTTGTTGTAGTACAAATAATAAAAACTAAATCTGGCAAATTTAAGCATAAAAATATTTTTATTTTGGACTGAATCAAAGGAAAGAATCAGGAAACAGGTTCTGATAGAGACAGAAATAAGAACAGCTCTGGGAGTCTGGGCAGGAAGAAAACAAACACTCTTGCAGTGTGCTGGTGGAAGAATATATGGACCCTGACCCTTTCTTGTCACTTATTTTCATCTTGCCACACCCTTCTTAAAGCTCAAAGTCATGGGAGAGAGAATGTGATTGACCTGGCTTTGATAAGTGTTCACCCCTAACCAGAAAGGGGCATCACCTTGATTACTGGTGACTTGGTGACTTTTTGAGCCCATGGCAGAGAGGAGGATCTGGAAAAACCTAAGGTTTCAGTTTTAGATTGCTATGTGTATGGAGATGGGAGACAGAGGGATGAGTTGATCTTTGATATAAGTTTGGGATATAGAATATCCAGGTAGGGAAAACCAGTTAAGCAGTTAGTGCAGAGATCAGGAGAGGGTTCTGGGGGATTGAGGGTCACTTCAGAGCAGCAATTTTCAACCAATGTGCTGCAAGAATTTTTAAAACATGCAATACCTGACTATTTCATCAGGAGCACTGACCTCTTTTTTCTTAGATTGTCAAATTAAAAAAAAAAAAAGACAACAACCAACACTGATCAATACCTGTCCAATGTGAATTAATCAAAATTGTACCTTTTTTGTAAGATCAGCAAAAAAGATATTTTGTGGTATGCCACAGAATTTTAGTAATCAGTTTATGTGTGTCATAAGATGAAAAAGGTTGAAAATTGCTGCTTTCCAGGATAGTGACCATAGGAAAGTTGATAAGATTATACAGGGAAAGTAAGCAGGAAGAGGACAGAGCTCTGGGAGAACTCTGCCCCTGAGTAATCGGCATGGACAGAGGAGAAATAGTTAGAGGAAGTCAAGGTTGGAGAGAGTTACTAAGGAGAATGAGTGGCTAGGACTGACTGACCAATGACCGACTGGCCAGTGCTGCTGGGAAGTCGAGCATACTTCCCTTTGCCCTTTATCACCACTCCTAGCCCACACTGTCCCATTAAGGGTGCCATATTGGTGGGACAGTGGATTCCATGTACATTTAAAGCACCTGCCCTATTAAAATCATGTTTTGATAGGTTGCAAGCATGTCTCAGGTTTTGGGCAAGAACTAATTTAGGAAATATTTAGTAGCAGATTCCTTTGATGGAAGCTCATGGAAATTTCCACAGTTTTTGTCAAAATTAGATATTAACTCTGGAAAAAACCCCAAACTCTTGCCCCTTCTCTTAATATTTTAGAATGATGGGTTTTTAGAAGAACCATTCAGTCTTTAGAACATGATGTGCAAATCCTCCCTCCTTACCCTCATCACCTTTTGCTTTGACAGAGCGCACACATCACATTGTTTAACAAGCCACCTCCTCTAAAGAAATTGTACAGTGTGTTTGCACAGAGGGGAAAGGCTGACAAGGAAACACGTCATGACATATTCAAGGTTATTCTTGCCAGCACTCTAGGTTCCACAGCAGTGGAAGCATAAAAAAACTGTCGCTGATTTGGCTCCACATCTCTGAAGAAGTAAGTAACTAACATGGTAAATTGTCTCCACTATTTTTTATCCTTTTCTTTTTTCTGTGCTCAATACAAAGATAATGATCATGGCCACTGCCCCCGTTGGTGGCTCTGTGTCTCCTTATTGGCTATTCAGCCAGAATGCTTCAATTCTTCTCACATTATTTGGCTGGGAGACTTTTGTGCATAGTGAGTGAGCATAAAAGCCCTATGATGCGTTCAGCCATCTTGGCATTGTCATTTGAGATTTTTAAAAATTAAAAGTCTGCCTCAGAGTATGTCAAGTACTCCTGTATTTTTGTCATTCTTTTTATCTCTATGGCAACAAAAATATTTCAACATTTACATGGGCATCATATTCTTTGTTAATGTACTATCTGAACTGTGTGTATGCCTAGAAGGGGACAGGCAGAAGCTGCCTCTGATGGTTGGGATGCTGGAGTTGCCAAGACAACCAGGGGGCCCAAAGATGTCCTCACTGGTAGTATTAAAAGGAAGCTTTAAATTAATTCACCCTCGTGTGTTTTTGTAGCTTGTGTTGTTAATTGAAATAATAGTGATGACCTTCCATGTACATTTAAAGCACCTGTCCTATTAAAATCTTGTGTGCTATTTACTTAAGTACACTTATCTATCAGGTAAATCTACCGTGAAATAGGGGGAAAATGGAAGACACATTGCACTGCTTGACTTATATGTATTGACTTATAGTAATGGGGAAAGCAGTTTTTCTTATGTCAGGCTTGAAATACTGGAAATAAAAATTTGTATTTTAAAACTTTATTTACTTCTGCTCTTTTCCTGCCGGTTCCAAATTTGAGGGACTGTGCAGTCTGTCCAATACTAGTGCTCAGTCAAGGAAAGCAGCATTTGTGTCTCTGCTTTTGGAACTGGAGACACTGATGGGATACTGAGTATTCTGTACCTCTCTGGGCTGCTTCTGTCCCCAGTGCTCTCAAATATTTAGGTCAGGAAGTATTCCACCAGCTCAACTCATAATACCTAGATAGCCTAGCATCACCTGTGCACTGCCAATTCACCTGCTTCTCAGGACTCTACTATACAAGCAAGTCATAACTTTGGGATCCTAATTGATTTTCCCTCTAAAATAAAACTCATGGGAGTTAAGTGCAGAAAACTGGAGAAGAAAGAGTTTTCTCATCCATGTAAATGAGGAAACCAAGCTCTGGGGTTGTTTGTGAGTTTGCTTCTAAAGAATATTCTCTTTCAGACTATGAATTAGATTTAAATGTTAAGTATATAAATTTGAACACTGGAAGGGAGGAGTAAAAGCATACATTTACATGATCCAAATTTTAAAATCTCCACCAGCTGTAGGTATAGGGTTAACCAGCAAGTGCCAACTGAAAGTGAACTAACACAGGGAGGCAGGTGTGGGGCCCGTGGTCTGCCACCTTCAATGAAATTCCCTTTTTGTGTAATTCTAGACATTCAGAAATGGTAAGTACACTGAGCCATTATTGCCTAGTGATGTCTTGCCAAGTGTTTGATTGCCAGAATAGAAGCCAGTGCAAGGCTTTGAGGTGATGAATCTCAGGGCAGGCTCACACCTACAAGACCAAGCACAGGAGCCCTCCAGGAGGCCTGGGGCTGGCCTGGCATGGCCAGTGTGAGCTTCTGCACAAATGCTGATGCCTTGGGCTTTGAGAGAAGGAGGAAAGGAAAAGGAGGAAAGAGAATATAAGAAATTACCCAGAGGAGAACTTTAAATGTTTCTACATTGTTTCTTCCTATCTTTCTGTGAAATCAGTGTGCACTTATGTGGATATAATTTATCTTTTTCCTTTCTTTAGTTTCTTGTACATAGTATGATCAAGAATTCTGAATTTAATTCCTGTTATTCAATGTCTATAATTATAGAACAAAACACAAACAAGTGAATCAAAAAACTACAGTACATTTACACAATGGAATCCTACGCAGCATAGAGAAAGAAGGAGCTCCTACCCTTTGCAACAGAATGGATGGAACTGGAGAACATTATGCTAAGTGAAATAAGCCAGGCGGTGAAAGACAAATACCAAATGATCTCACCTTTAACTGGAACATAATCAACAAAAGAAAAAAGCAAACAAAATATAACCAGAGACACTGAAATTAAGAACAATCTAACAATAGCCAGAGGGGAGTGGGGAGGGGACAGTGGGGAGAAGTGTTTTCAGGAGCTACTATGAAGGACGCATGGACAAAACCTAGGGGGAGGGTGGAAGCAAGGGAGGGAGGTGGGTTTCACTGGGGTGTGGGGGAGGGGTGGGGAGAAAATGCAGACAACTCTAATTGAACAACAATAAAATAATTAAAAAATAAAATAAATTAAAAAACCAAAACGCAAACAACAAACTAAAAAGCAAATCTAAAATAAGCAAGTATGAAGAAACTTCTCCTTTATTTGGAATGAAATTCTGATTTTCCTGGGTGTATCAAGAACACTACTTCTAGAATGTGAACTAGATGCAATATAATATAAGATCATATCATGGGAAAGTGTCTCCATCATCCCTGTTTATTATGATAATAGAGTGAACAGCAGCAGGGGGATGAGAGGCTTCTGGCTGTTGGTACAGATGGACAGGAAAGCGGGCCTAGGGCTGCTGTAAAGAGATCCCAGAAATGATTAACTATCAGGTTTGGGGGCACTGGTAATTACTCCAAAGGTTTTCTGACTGCTCATTTTGAAGGCATTACCAAGAGGGTTTTAAAAATGATGACTTTTATTTTATAGCTAAAGGTTTTCTGACTGCTGATTTTGAAGGCAAAACCAAGAAGGTTTTAAAAATGATGACTTTTTTTTTTTTTTTTTTTGCTGTGGCTTTTGTTCATTTTATTTCATTTTTTTTATTTCTTTTTAATCAGTATTTTTTAATTGTTGATATTGTACAGTTTTCTGTCTTTTACCCTGCCCCAGCCCACCCCCCCAGCCCTCCCCACCTTCCTCCCATTTCCACCCCCCATAGTTTTTGTCCATGAGTCCCTCATACTTGTTGCTCTAAACCGTTCCCCTTTTCCCCTGAAATTCCCTCCCCTCCCACTCTGGACACTGTCAGACTGTTCTCAAATTCAGTGTCTTTGTTTATATTATGCTTGTTTGTTTGTTTTGTTGATTAGCTTCCTGTTAAAGGTGAGATCATATGGTATTTGTCTTTCACTGCCTGGCTTATTTCGCTTAGCATGATACTCTCCAATTCCTTCCATGCTGTTGCAAAGGGTAGGAGCTCCTTCTTTCTTTCTGCTGCATAGAATTCCATTGTGTAAATGTACCACAGTTTTTTGATCCATTCATTAACTGATGGGCACCTAGGTTGCTTCCAGCACTTGGCTATTGTAAATTGTGCTGCTATGAACATAGGGGTGCATAGATTCTTTTGGATTGGTGTTTCAGGATTCTTAGGATATAATCCAAGCAGTGGAATTGCTGGGTCAAAAGGTATGTCCATTTTTAGTTTTCTTAGAAAATTCCATACTGTTTTCCATAGTGGTTGTACCAATCTGCAATCCCACCAACAGTGCACTAGGGTCCCCTTTTCTCCACAACCTCTCCAACACTTGCTGTTAAATGATGACTTTTATTTTATAGCTGCAATACATACTGTTCTTTTATGTTTTCGACTAAACAAGGAGCTGACCCATGCATGGCTCAAGCAAACTCACTGGTGAAAAGTCATGAATGTTGCTTTTTTAATTAGGGGGAGGTGAATTTTAGTTTTCTTGGGGGTATGATTTTTACTATGTGGGCCTAGCCTTTCTTCATCATTTAAGAAAAGATAGCAAATATCACTTTGAGTAAATAAAAAATTTCCCCCCAATTTAAACATTTCTTCCTCTTTTTTAAAAGAAAAATTAATAAATCATGGTAGCCATACATATTTGACTTCAATTAAATGGCAATTTTAGGCAGATTTAGTGCCAGAAATAATTAATTAAATAAATAAAAACCAACATATCATGAATAATGTATCTGCAAATTGCTCATATTCATAAAGTTATTACTGCCACTTAAGCATAGCACTCCCCAATTCTCCTCCAAAGAAATGTAAAAGTCTGAATGTCAACATGTGGCCAGTTTTACAACAAGAATGTATTACCGAGCATATGTTTCACTGTATCCATATCTAATAATTCCTTGAAATACAGGGTTGTGCATTTTAAAAAAGAAAAAGACTGGTACAGGTTGGGTGCTACTTCCTGGGAGGAGTTCCTTACTGTGTCAGAAAACAGGATCATTGGACTCTAGGCTGGATGATTTCAAATCAGAAACTGAATTATGAATTGAAAATTAATTTTTGGGAATATTTCTAAGTAAACAATCAGGAACTGGGAGAAATTAGAGAGGGTGCATCCCATAGAGGTGCAAATTCCTTCTCCAGAAACTCAGCTCTTCACTAATTAGCAAGTTGAAACACATGTACTGTGGCTCCCGATCTGGCCAGCACACAGTCAGAGAAGATGTGTGTGTGTGTGCTGCAAGGGTGGCCCTCCAGCCATATTTCCAGTGGTAAGTGATGAATCAGTAGAAATCAAAAGGGAAGTTTAGTTTTCAGATAAGTCTTATTTTATTTTCCTTCTTGAATTTGCTAAGTTCGTTATTGCCTCACAGTGATTTTTTTCCATACCTTTGTATATTTAATTTCCTTTTTAATAGACAAACTGTCATGGGAGGTTACACAAAGCATTATTATTCAAAAGAATGTTTATATCACTCAGATAAATATCATAGAGTATTATGGCTTGGGAGTATATTTATTACATATACAACTGAGAAAAATGACTCTGTATTATCAAGTAAATACATGCAATATTTAAATAATGTGATAACAATCAAAAATAACCAAGTTTTCCCTTGGGGTTCTGGAATTAGAATATACAGACAGGCAAATTAATATTTAAACTCTGTATAATTTTAGAAATTTAGAATATGCATAACAAAGAGAGATGGCTTTGGACCATGCTGGGGGTAAGATGATATCATAAATGGACTTACTGTGGGAGGCCAATGGGCAATCAGGTGGCAGGGGGCCTCAGAGACTGGAGGGGATGCCTTTAGCACTAAAGATAATTCCATTATTATTAAGAGCTTTTATTGCCTGTAGCTCCTCAGTGGGCACCCTATAAAGTACTTGAAACAAAACAATGTATGATCTTTGCAGCTTAGAAACCAAGGCTACAGATAGGAGAGACAGCTGAGGTTAACTAGATAATTACCAAACATGCATAAAGAATGTAGATGATTTTTTGCAAGTCAAAGGTGGTAGCTGAAAAATGGAGTAAGCCACAGAAATGAAAAGTTTAGACAAGGTAGAGTTCTTTCAGAGCAAGAGGTGGGTAATATTAACTCCGTGATTTGAAAGGTTTTAGATGGGGTGGCCCAGTCAGAACAAGATTCCAGCATCTGCAGTGGCTCCAGCTCTTCTCTCTTTGGGTTTCTCCCCTTTGTCTCATCCAGCACAATTTCCTGTTTACTCCTGGAGGAGTTAAAGGCGAAACACTCTAGGTTCAAACCCACCTCTAAAACCCTGGCAACTATAATGGATTCAGTACAGGATGCTGTGCTATGAAAAATGCAGCCTTGTAACATTATTCAAAATGATGGCTTTTCCTTTTCTCTTCCTTTTCCTTAGCAATAATAAAAATCAAGAAGTGAGTGTTCCCAGCATGAATGTTAACAGCACATAAGATTCCAAATAGTTAAGAATTACCTAAGTTTATCTACATTTAGAAAGAAGGAGGAATTAGAGCTGCTGAATCCAGAAGAGAGAGAGAGAGAGTGAGCATCTGTATGTTCTTTGTGCATCTTTTAGAGCAGAGACTCCAAAATCAGCCATCATGGCTCTTACCTGGGATGCATCCTTCTGGCAGTCAAGGTTAACCAAAATTCTACTTCAACCATTTTGGAGTAGTAGGATTAGCCAAAATTTAGGAACTATCAAGTGCAATCCCTGTATCTTGAGTCAGTCAACAGAATCCAAAGGGGGTGACATTATGCACTCAGGATTATCTGAGAAATCATGGCAAAACATGGGACTCTCCTTTTTGGTACTTATGTGGTAGGACAAAACCCTGTTTTAGAAGCCACTTATATCACTAAATCAGCCTTACCCTGATTAGCAGCCCTAATGCTCACCCCAAAATTTCCCACTATATCATCTCTTCCTTCTGATTTTAATCAATATCAATTTGAATATGAGCTATATATTTTATCTATACAAATATTTTAATATATAAATGTTTTATTTATATTTTATATAGTATATAGGTAATATATTTATAATATATATATTACCCTCAGAGTCCTTCCTTCTCTTAACATTGATTGAAACTTAGACACTGTAATAAGGCTTTAAGCAAGGGGAAATCCCAATAGAATAACATCTCTCTGTGTCTTACACATTACTCCATATTGGAAGTCTTGCTACATGAACCCATGTCATCGATGCTGCTCCTCTCCCAATCCTGATACCCCGCTACTGAGCTTAGCTGATGCTTCCAAATCTGAGCAGATGGCTCTGCTCTATGAGACTGAGGACCACACACAGAGGATCAGAGTTGTGTGCTGTAATCAAATAAAAACTTACTCCAACACACACTAATGACGTGCATAATAATCATTTTGCATATGGTAATAGTAATTAACCATAAACGTAAGCCATTCTCATAAATTACAGTAATTAGTATACTATTTCAAAGCCAAACCATGTTTGCCCCTCATTTTCCTTTTCCTTATTTTACTTATATCTGCAAACAGCATCAGAATTGACAGTTTTCCCAAACTTTCTACGATTTAATCTTCTCTGTCTCTATGCCTCTCCTTACTCCCCCAACTCCCTTTCTCTTTCCAACTTTCTTCAATACACACACACGTATACACACACACTGAAAGACAATTGTCACCACTCCCTTTGAGTCTTTCCTCCCACCCTCCAGCACTAAGACTTTCCCCTTTTCCTACCTTCTTGCTTAAAGGATCCTCCCTGAGTGGTCTTTTCAACTTTCCCCATCAAAGCCCAGCAGAGGGGGTCTGGGTCCTGGATTTATGAATGGAGGGCATTCATGTTCCAGACCCTTTCCTCCCAGATACCTATGGAGGTGGTTCTGCTAAAGGGCAAAGTGACCGTGGTCAGATGGGGGAGGGGAGATAAAAAGTAGGAAAGTCCCTGACTCTGTAAGTCTAAATAGAGCAGTAAAATCAATCTACCTTGTAAACTGTGAGATACACTGCTGATTTCACTTTGAGAAAATAACCATCTTCTGACTGTATTTATTTATTCAACCACAATTTGTTGAGTATTGAGTAACTACAGTATTCTGTTTGTGAGAAAAAGAGTCCTGAGTGATTTTTCACAGAACTAAATGTGGGCTAAATAATTTATTTGGTCTCAAAATATTAGTTGCCATGGCTTTAACTTGGTAGGAAATGGAAATTGAGTGAGAGAACCCTATACATTTGGTAGATGCCAAGCAAGACAGTCCTCATTTGATACATCAGCCCAGGGTTTGCATTAAGCTTAGACTAACAGAGAGTGACACTGCAGATTTTATTTTTCTTAACTGGCCAGGCCAGAAATCCTCAGGCCACATCTGGCGTACTGGTTTAGCAGTGTGGTGAGGGACACTGTTTTTCTTCTCAGCTGTCGTTAGCACAATCTCTTTGTCTTATGGCCTCTAGATAGCTGATTCATTGTCTGCATCTACTCTGCCTTTCAGGCAACAAGAAAAATGCATACACACATGCACATGTACTTGCAAATGTACATGCATGCACATGAGGATGTGCCAACCAAGATGCCACCCTTAGAAAGCTTTCCTGGAAGTCCCATGCAGAAACTTCTCTGTAGCCATTGGCCAAAATTGTATCACATGACAGTCCTAAGGGGGCTATGGAGTGGAGCTTAGTTCATGGCCATGCAGGCACCACAAATAAGTCCATTTTGTTAAGAAGAAAGAAGGAAGAATGTATATTCGATAGGTGACTTTCTGCATTGGTTGAAAAAAGGTCTTTGGAAGCTGACCCCAGCAGGAGAAAGATGGCAAAAGATGATGGACTGGTCAGTCCATATGGGCACTATAGGAAAGTCAATGAATGAAATTGTAAATATTATAGCAAGCCCACTGTAGACAGGGTGGCCTGTAAGGGCCAGGATATGGGATGTAGGCTTAGTCTGAGGCTGAGCTTGTTTACTGAGTGCCTATTATATTCTAGAAGTTGCATTTTATATACACTAATTATATCCATTTATTCATTGCAACTGAAAGGCAGTACAGTACAGTGGTTATGGATGAGGATGCTACAGTCAGAAAGACCTGTGTTAAAATCCTCGCTCTGGGTTGTTCCTCAGTGTTGGAGTAGGAGGTTACAGAATAGCAACATGAGGAGGTGAAAAATGATCCACGTGGTGATGGATTAGAGTTGGAAACATCAATGTGAACTCATGTTCAACTTATATAAATACATATGGGTACATATGGGTTTATATAGAAATACTTACAGATGTGGATACATACACAAATATACTAGTATACACACATATATTTCTCTTGCCTGTTAGCAAAGAGGGCCTAGACACAATGACACCCCAGTAACAACAAGTACATTCCCACCTAGATCTTGATTTCTAAGACCATTCCCTAATAAAAGGGACAGGTCTCTTGAGAGTAAGTGGCTGATTTTAGGACTAGGAACTTACATAGGAAATATACAAAATGAACCTGGAGTATTATGTAGTTCCAACAAGTGAGGACTGCTATAAAAAAAATCACACAATGAAAAGGACATGTCAAAGGGACATAGGAGTCAGCTGAAAGAGTGCCAATGATCAAAGCTGAAAGAATTTGAGAAACATCATAGATAAAGTAGTATTTCATTGCAACCAAAGTGTAAAATAAATGTTCTTGAGTCAGTATAGATATTAATAAATGATTGAATAAATAAATAAATAAATAAATAAATAAATAAATAAATAAATAAGAAGAAGAGAAAAATCTCATGTCCAGAAGAATTCCAAGTAAATTGATATTCCCACTTCAAGGAGGTGGAGCATAATCTCCACTCCTGTTGTGTGTGCTGTGCACAGCAACTTCTTTCCAAGGGCACAGCATGGAACAGGGAGAAAGAGTGACTATACAGTGAGGAAACCTGACAGGCACCTCAGCCAGGTGATCAAGGCAAAGATTCAGAGTGATAAGTCGTGATGATAGTATGTACTCTGGATACAATGTGATGGGAAGGACACTTTACTTCTATGATCTTCCTTTCCAAAACCCATCATTCAAGTCTAATAATGTGAAAAACATAAGACAAAATCCAGTTGAAGGGCATTTTACAAAATACCTGGCCAGTAGTCTTCAAAGTTGTCAAAGTCACCAAAAACAAGGCAAATTGAAAGAACTGTCACAGCCAAGAGGACTCTACGAAGACATGACTACATGCTATCTGGTGTCCTGGATGGAATCCTAGTCTAATAGAGTAGAGACATTAGGGGAAAAAACTAAGGAAATTTGAAAAAAGTATGGACTTTAGCTAATAATGTATCAATATTGGTTTATTAATTATAACAAATGTCTCATACTAATACAAGCTGCTAAAAGAGGAGAAACTGGGTACAGAGTATATGGTAATTCTGTGCTAATATTGGTTATTTTTTCTGTAAATATAAAACTTTTCTAAAGCACAAAGCTAATGGTAAAAATTCCTGGTGCTGCCTCTTGCCCTGCAGTCTTGGGACATAGTTTCCTCTGCTGTGCTGGTGTTTCCTCATATATTCAATGGTATTATCAATGGTGCCCATCATGGAGGCTTGAAGGGAGGTGTAAGTGAGACAGCACATGTACAATATTAGCACAATGCCTGGCAAATTGCAGTTATTCCCTTTATGTCTGCAGTGTCAGAATTACTGTACCTGGTCTACAGCTCAGCTACCTGGGATAGCTCAAACTAGTGTCTCAGCCCGGGTGTTCCCAACTCAGCCTGCATGGGGGACCATGTGATATGAAAAACAGAGGGGACACCTGAACAACTGTGACTGAGAAGCAACTTTTACCTCCCTTTGTTGGGGCATGAAGGTGTAGTATGAGGAGCCTGATGTTAGCAAACCAAGAAAATAAATATGGAATTTGAGAAATTTGTCATTTCTTATTTTCTCATTGTGAGCTGCCACTCCATCATGAAATGAAAAGACAGTGTGGGGCTCTTCAGAAACCTACTCCTCCATAACCCAGCTTTCTGTACACTTCTAGGTTGCAGCTCATTGATTCTTCTACTCTTTGTCCTGGAAACTCATGTCACTCTTTGTTATATTAGAGTTACCCCAGAACTTCAGCATTCATATGGCCTTCAGACTTTGCATAGTGTCTCCCAGTACTAAGAGGAAACTGAGGCCCCAAGTGATTGAGTCATTCAAATTCACACAGATAACTGTGACAGCTGGAATCCTAATTTATTTATCTAGACTTCAGAATATTATTTTATCTTCTTGTGTTATTGCTTTCTTCTATAAGAAACATATCACTTCTTTCCCATTAGAGGGCAAGGAAAGGACAACCTGGGGGGCAATTTCAAGAAGGTTTTGGGTATGGAAAGGTGTTTGAGAGGATGTAGAAAACCCTCTAACCAAGAGAGGGTTCCAGAATTTAAGCAGGTAATCAGTATGTGCTGGTGTTCATTTGTGAAGTTGCTGGTAAAAATGAAAGGGGCAAAGTACAGTGAAGTGGTCCTTAGCTGTGACTCCCCAAATGATATGAGATGTGGTCTCTGTGGGGTAAGTGGCAGCACTATGCATGGCAGGTGTGAAGAATGTGACCCACTGGTTGTCTGTAGAGCTGAAAAGACACTACTTGGTAATAAAGGGATTGTTCTTTCCTGGAGCATGAAGATATATGTGATGGCATGTCTGCACAAGACTTCACTGCAAGATTTCTTCAAAACATGGGGCTTAAGCAGACAGAGATGCCTTAAATAAAATCCTCAGATACAGGACAAACCTGGTCACCATGAGCATTCTCGTCTCAACCTCTGCTGTCCCTTCTATCTGTCACCATCATGCCATTGCATCAATGTACTTAAAAATGGAAGCTTTCAGAGGCTGGTTTGGGATAGCCTTAGATAGTTACAGTTCTGGAGATGTCAGGATTTCCTGGTGGCAACACACCTGGACTTCCCAGCTTATCTTCCAGTTGACAACTATGGCATTAGCACCTCCTTTGTTCTGTCCCCAAATCTATGATCCCCACCTTGGAGAATATGAAGTCACTACAAATGGGAGAAAGGGCCCTGAAAGATCGAATGAGGCAGACTTTTGAGTATTTTATAATTACTGGATGGATGGACAGATAGATGATAGAGATAGATAGATAGATATGCATATCAATTGCTTCCTACCTTAGCTATATGAAAAAAATCCAATGCAGTCCTGTTGTCTAGTCCCCTAGTGTTCTGCTGTGTACTTAGTCTCACAATGTAAGTTCTGCAAGGGAGAGTTGTATTTACTCTAATTAAGTTTCTGCGCCAAATTTCCTATTCACAGTCGGAAGCCATAGGATTCTATCAGGAAATGAACTGTAGGGATGGCTATATACTCACACACTTTCTAACACACACAGCCTTTTAAAACACTGGAAGAATGGTGGAGACTGTTGTACTCTTAGGACTCAGATATCCCAGAATGAGGAGGAGGCTGAGGTATGAATTATATTCATGGAAAGAATGAATTCATGAGAAACTGCTCTTTGAGGGTGAGCTAAGGAAACTGTGTTCTCTATAAATGTTTTCCAGTTCCCAGTAAACTTGTAATCCTTCCCACATAGGCAACGATTGCTACATATTATAAAATTATTGACATTGATGTGATGCAGCACCAAAGGCAAATTGGGATACCTGTGGGATGGGCATTTATTTGAAGAACTAATATCAAGGCCAGTGGCATTTCTGTTAGCATCCCCCCATCTCCTCATTGAACTGACTTAATATAATTTTTGGCCACCGGGACTTGAAGGCCCATTTGCTGTGGTACTTTTTTGGTGCATTAGTGTCCATTTTAAGGCAGTGGGTGTCTATCAGTGTTGACATGTTTATAACCAATTAACTCATCTAACTAGTTTTTCCCAGTAATCGGGAATCACTGGACCATCCAATGCCACATGATATATACACCTTTTCGACCACTGCAAGCAGCATTTACAGGAGAACATGGGGGAAAATGACATTTAGTGTCTCATAGCAAGAAGCTGACAAAACAATATCACTTATGAGAGAAAGAGATTTTTTTAATAGAAGGATTTTTAAATAGGAGGATTGTTTTGTAAAAGGATTTATATTTAGCATTATATGTAGTTTAGGATTTATATTAAGTATTATTATTAATAGTAGTATATTAAGAATTATGTATTAAGGATTATATTTTAAGTATCAAATGTAGACTATATGTAGTACAGGATTTTATAAAGAATAATTATGTAGTAAGGTTTTAGTTATTTTTTTATGTAGTAAGGTTTTAGTTATTTTTTAAAGTTTTATAACTAGTTAGAATAAGTCATGTACATGAAGTGACTGGTTGCATTTATAAGGACCTATATCAGTCAACAAAAGAGAGACGCAGTTGAAGAGGTTGCAGGCTACTCAAGAGTGATGGGGGAAAAACACCTGAGTCCAAATGGATTAGACAGTTTAACAAAGACAAAGCCACAGGAACTGTTGAATTAGGGGCCCCTCTTCATGCTCATATTATAATGAGCAAAACTTCCTCTGAATGGTAATTTGGGATGCAGTGTGACAACTGTCCTAGCTGCTTGCCTGTGGGAATGCTTGGGAATGAGGCTGTGTGGAATGAATGCAGTGGACAGAAGGGAAGTTATAAATGACTGAGTTATAAATAAAAGCAACACACTGAACTCTGCAGCCTCAGCCTTCTAGAGTCCTACCCACTGCTCCCAGTCTCCTCTACATGCTCTGACTCTGGCTGGTGCTTTGTTCAATAGATGTGTTTCAGCACTTCCATAGATGCTCCAGGCATAGTGCCTGTGACACACAATCAGCTCTTCCAAATCTCTGAAAAGATCTGAAGGAAAAAGAATGAGCAACTTCAAAATAGGATAAGAAAGCTATAAAACTAAAATTTATACTATCTATTGAAAAGTTTTTTTAACATAACGTGTCAAATTCATTAATGGTTAAATTTAGTTTTCAAAATTCTGCTACATTTGGAAATAATTTGTATTCATTCTTCTTACAGGAACTCAGGAATTCCTAAATGTGCATAAGAATTGCCAAGGTGGCATAGCAGATTGTAGATCAAATGAGTTATTTGTCAATAAACAACACAACAGAAACCACCAAAGAACACTTGAGTAGGGCTTAGTTTGTGCTAACTAGATTTCTGCCTCCTAATGTATATTAATTCATTTGCTTGTCAAAATAACCTATGATATAAGCATTATTGTTACTTCCATTTTATAAATGCGGCAGAGAGATGTTAAGTAACTTTTACCAAATCACACAGAACTGGGATTTTAACATAGCAATTAACCACTGTTCTATGTTATCCCTCAAAAGAAAAATGATAAAATCCTTAAAAAACTTTAAAGCAAAGAATAAGCTTAATTGTGGGATGTGTGGGCATGTGAATATGTTTGAGATTACTTAAGGTGGGGCCTTTGAAAGTAAGAGTTCTTGATTCCCCCAAATACTTGCAGTGGCTTTATTGCTAATCAGGTATGAAAAGCTACTTGGTTAATTGTCCCCAAGGCTTTACTACACAGGAGACTCACCTGGGAATGATGGCCACATTCCACCAGTGATTTTGGATACTGCTGTGGATTAATAGCAATGATGTGCTTCAGCACCTGGACTATTATGTAAACCAGATGAATTATAAGGAGAGAGACCAATGGACAAGGGGTCAGTTTGGTCCATGCTGTCTTCCTTAGTTCTCCCTGGAATTAGAATTTGGTTTCTTCTGAATATGCAATCTTTGAATAAATTGGGATTGTCCTATTTGTCATTCTATTAGCAACACATTAGAACCATTTCTTTGGGATTAAAAAGAGAAGAAAGAAGGAACATAAGTAAAAGGAATAAGCTAATGGTTTACCCAGAATGCTGTGGCAATTTATGGGGGTTTGAATGAAATGACAGAATTGCCATAATGTTAAATTTAACACATTTTATTTTAGCAATATGATCACCTGATCATATCTCCAAGTAAAGCCAGTATTACAAAAGTAATTTTTATAATTGTAGACTCATTCACTCTAAGATGCTTCAGAATGACTTTAGAGATCATATCACCAAATTTTCAGCTTAAAAAATGACTTTATTCTGTCATGTGTATAACTACAGTAATATGAACAAAACTGGAATCTCATAGGCATAGTTAGAAATAGAATTAAAGTCCTCTTGTACTTTATGTTCTGAGAGCATAAATTATTACTTGTTATTAATATTGCTTTATTATTTTAAGATAACCAATTATAACTGAATTCAAAAGAAAATTCTTATGCATTTATTATTAAAAATAATAAAATGTATGGGAATAAAAATTATGGTACAAAGTAAACCAAGGATTAGGTCTTATTAGTTTGTTTCTGTTTCCTTTTTATGAACTATAGAGAAAAAAACCTTTTTCAAATTTATAAAAGAAATTCAATTCAAGCCTAGGGTCAAAGTTACTATTTCTTACAAATAATTAGTGTCAATATATTATGATGAAAAAAAGGACATGTATTGGCTAAATAACCATGTGACATTTTTATACATACTGGAAAGTTGAGGTGGAAGCATCATTTAGATTACTCTCTCTAGGTCCAACAGTGACTGATGATAAATATTTTATTAGGCAAACCTGCAGGTTTCTGAAGATTATATGTCTTATCAAGTTGACCCTTATAATTATGTTGTCTTCTGCAACCATGGGATCTCTTTTAATTTTGCAGTTCTTTGGTAAATATTGAAGCATAAGAAAAGCATACAACTGTAAGCAAAGACAACTGAGGATAAAGGCTATGTAAACACAATTCTGACATGTGAGTAAAGATGTCTTTCCCTCCCGCTACTCAGGAGGAGCCATTGCTTGGAGGAAAAGCCTAATTAGGCCACAAAATAAATGTTCAAACTTTTTGATCCTCACTTTGTCATCTATTGCTCTGCTAGGGTTTGGACCCACTTCTCTATTCCATTTTGCAGTCAAGCTTTGCTACTAAAATCAGTCTCCAGAGGAGGGCTCAGGCCCATGGGCCAGGCAGGAGAGGCTCAGAGGGTAGTGGGCACTTCTCTCATTGTGTCCCCCTCCCCCTGGCCTGGGGCATTTGTTTCTTCTTATTATCATTTTGTGTTTTAGCCCCCAGGCCCCATGTGTGCAGCCATCAAAGCTCCATATGAGTGACCCTTTGGTGCAAAAGCCTGGCTCTCCTGCATGGGGCGGAGCTGAGTGGGAAAGAGCCCCTTAGCCCCCAAGTGTGCACAGGGAGAGGTGGTCACAGGTCAACCTGAGTCTTTGATGTGGTTCGTTCCCCTCCTTGGGCCAGTCTCTCATCAACACCCATGCCCACAGGGCTCAGCCCCACACACAGCTCCTTTGAAGCTAATGGAGACCGCTCCTTGGATGTGCCTGGCAGGAACTCTTTCTTCATCACTGTGGTCACTTCTGTGTCACTTGCTTTTTTCCCTTTCTACTTTCTCATCCTACTCACACTCAAAGATAATCATATCCCTCACACCCTGGACAAACATGGCCCCAAAATGGTCTTTGGAGAAACATTTTCGAGCTGAACAAAATGGCAGAGAGTAAGCCTGTGGGCCACCTTCTGTGCTGAATTCTGAACAGTGTGAGATGTAAAAACAGGACGTTTCCATGGATTTGTATAGCAGTGGGAAGGGATACTCTTTCCTACCTGACTTTACTGAGGTTGCTTGCTGCCAGTTTGAGCAGATGTTTTGTGAATGGTGTTTATGGGACGTCTCATCCTGGGGTCCCCAAGGGTGATACAATCTTGTTCAGTCTTGGTATGAGACTCACTGGGTGTGAGGGCGAACTGGTGGTCAGTCCAGCAGAAACCTGTTGGCCCAGGTACTCACTGTCATCTAAAGACTTGCCCCAAGGGAGGTGCAATCAAGAGCTGCCGAGGTTCAAAGACAAGGCCACAGAGCCCTCACTAGCATTTGATGTCATCACTATTTCTGTTTTTGCCATTCTGATAGGTGTATAGTGATATTTCATTGTGATTTCAATTTGCATCTTTCTGATAGCTAATGATGTTGAATGTCATTTCATGTCCTTACTTGCCATTTAAATGTCCATTTTTGGTAAAATATCTATTTATGTTGTTTGCCCATTTTCTAAATAGATTTTTAATTTTTTTACTGTTGAGTTTTGAGAGTTCTTTATGTAGCCTGGATACAAGTTCTTTGCCTAATATGTGATTTGCAAATATTTTCTCTCAGGCTAATTTGTCTTTTCATCCTCTTAACATTCTCTTAATTAACATTTTTAATTTTGATGAGTTCCAATTTATCAATTTCTCCTTGCTTTTGATTTCAAGCCTAAGAATTCTTTGGCTAGTTCTAGTCCTGAAGCTTTTCTCCTGTTCCCCCCCCCCAAAAAGTTTTATACTTTTACATTAAGCCCATGATCCATTTAGAGTTAAACTTTGTATACAGTGAGAGGACAGGTTGAGGTTTATTTCTTTGCCCATGAATATCCATTGTTCCAGCATCATTTGTTGAAAAGGCTATTTTTCCTCCATTAAATTGTGTTAACACTTTTGTTGAAAATCAGTTGAGCATATTGTATGTATCTATTTCTGGGTTTTCTATTCTGTCCAACCAATCTATGCATCTGTCCTTCTGCCAGCACCTTGATTACCATAGTTATAGAAGGTCTTGAAATGTGGCAGATTGATTTTTTCTCAGTTTACTCTTTGTTTTCAAAATTGTTTTGGTTATTTTAGGACATTCACCTTTTTATACACATTTCAGAATAAGCTTATTCATGTTTACAAAAAATGTTGCTGGGATTTAGATAGCAATTGCATTAAACTTATGTATTTATTGGTGAGAACTATCTTTACTATGTTGAGTCTTTTATTTATGAACACAGCATGTCTCTCCAGTTATTTAGGTTTTTTTTTTCATTTACCACATCATCATTTTGTTAATTTCAGCATATAGCTCCTGTTTGTTTGTTTCTTGGGAGTAATTGTAAGTGGTATTACATTTTTTTGCATTCCTCTTATTTATTGTTAGTTTATGGACAATTAATTTGTGTATTTTTATCTTGTACCCTGTGACTTTGCTAACTTACTAGTTCTAGAAGTTTTCATAGATTCCTAGGAGTTCTACATGGACAGTCATATCATCTGTGTATACAGGCCATTTTGTTTCTTCCTTTCCAATCTGTATACTTTTTATTTTTATTTCTTGACTTATTGTGATGGCTAGAACTGGGCTTAATGAGAGTGGTGAGAGCAGACATACTGCCTTTTTCCCAAACTTAGGGGGAAAATGTTCAGTCTTTCACCATTGAGTATGATGTCTCTTTAGTTTTTTTTTTTTTGTTTTTTTTTTTGTAGGTGCTCTTTGTTAGGTGAGGAAGTTCCCTTTATTTCTAGTTTGCTCAGAATTTTTAATGGTCATTGGATTTTTGTCAAGTGCTTTCTTCTGCATCAATTAATATAAGCATATGATTTTTCAACCTTAGTCTTGAAATGGCAGATTACATTGATTTAGTTTTGAATGTTGAGTCAGGTTGGCATACTTGAAATAAATCCCACTTGGTCATGGTGTATTATTCTTTTTGTATATTGCTGTATTCAGTCCACTAATATTTTTGAGTATTTTATACTTAATTATATGTGAAATATTGGACTGTAGTTTTCTTTGGCTGGTTTGGGTCTCAGAATAATAATGGCCTTACTAAATGAATTAAAGTAGTGTTCTCTCCTCTGTTTTTTCCTGGAGATTATGTAAAATTGTGTTAATTCTTTAAATGTTCCTCAAATTCTCCAGTGAAACCACCTGGGCATGAAGAGACTACATATTTCCTTCATTTTTAAAAAGCAGGAGGCAGGTTCTATGAAAGCATATTGGGTATAAAGCACAGCACCTGTGGGAAGGAAAAGGCATAAGAAATGGAGATAATTCGAGACAGTGTCATCATAATCCTGAGATTTTTCACTTGTAAAGTGATCCATTTGTTGGCTACACACATGATGCAAAAATTCATCTTTGTTTTACCCATTTTTAACATGATTTTGGCATGATTTTGATAAACTTCACCATTTCCTGTTTTTCTTTGTCTTGTTAAAATTTTGGACCTTTACAATACAGAAATGCTTCAGTTTTAGCCTAGTTTTCACTCTCTCTTTTTTCTCTCTCTATAATATTTAGAAATGTGTTTCCAAAGACAATTGCTTTTCTTGAGTTTGTTACAAAAGAAGCAAGCATCTGCCCTGATAAGTAATGGAAGCTGAAAACCTATTCCCAGTAGGGTTCCTACTTGCGCGAAGTTTTTAAAGTGTTCCACGTTCTACTGGCAAGTAAATCATGAAATCCTCTATGATACCATGTCAACATCTATGTCAGCTGGTACAGTGCTAGTTGGCACATATCAGTGCTCTGAGAGAATGTAACGTCTCCATTATATTAATATTTAAAACAAAGATACAGAAATAGCAGATATTCTCTGTATCTAATATGCCTGCCAGCTACTGCAGCATTGCCTTTGGTAAATTCGTTTTTTTTGTTTGTTTGTTTGTTTTTTTTTGAGACCTAGAAGAATGCTTGCTTCCAGGTCATGTCTAAAATAGTTTTCAAGAGCATTATTTCAAAAATAGGTTCTTATTTCATTGAGTTGGCAAAAAGAATGTAAAGTATGTCATCCAGGCCCTTGGAATGATAATTTGTTTTTATGAAATGTATCTTGCAAATATTCCAAATATATTTTTTAAATGAAAACCAGATAACCATAAAAACACTTGTTTGATTGCTGATAGTGGTAAAAGAGGTGGGTGATTACTGCTTGGAATGTGTGATGCACACACAGAAGATTGTAGAGTGAGGGACCACTGTTGGTTTGTTTTTTGTCTTTAGGAACAGGAAAGCAACCCACTTCCTACCTGGTCACTCACCCACCCATCAGAGCCAAAGTCAGAGCTGCTGGTCTCACTACCTGGAGTCATCCCACAAGTAAACCTGCTATTATTTAGAGATGCATTATTGTCAGTAAATAAATGCTCTCATCTCAGTGTTTATAATGTTAGGAAGAGGGATAGCATATTTGATTGTTTGCATTCCAAAGTAGATCATGTTTTCTGAAAGCAGGCTCCGTATAAATCGCAAATTCAGATTCTATTGGTAATATATCTTTGGCCTGTTATTTACTTTACTATCAAAATGTGTGAAATATTGCTGGTCTTTTTATTTTTTTTTAAGGGGATGAACAATTGCAGCATTAAGAGATGTTAAAATAGTGCTTAATTTTTAAAGCAAAAGAATGAGACAAATGGATGTGTTCAGCCCCAACTTCAGATCAGGTTTTTGTTTCTAAGCTTAATGTGTTATATTAGCCCATTAAATGGAGTTCTTTTATTTGATATATTCTCTATTCCATTAGACATCATTTCCACTGATGTTTTGTATTGTTTGCATATTAACATGGCTCATATTATACTACAGGGGCTGAAGGGAGAAATAATTATATTTATGGCTTTGTAATTTTAGTTTCTGATTTAAAGTTCTATTAAAAACTAACTCATGATATGGTACATACAAAGCCATTATTTGTTTAAATTACCTTATCAACATGAAACATCTCCTTTTGCAATTTTTCTGAAGAAGAAAGCAGATGACTGACCCCTCCACCTCAGTGGAGACACCACTTGTGGTTTACCATAGCAACAAAACCCATTCACCACAATAGTAATCATTGGCCAGCTAATGATGATAATTTCTATATCACTTTTTAATACCGTAGCTTCTCTAAGGATGGCAGGAACGTAGTGACCTTCTGAGCCTTCCAGCCAGTGGGAGGGATTTTTGAGTGACTGGTTCTGAGGTTCTGGTGGGAAGCTGTGTTTGCAGCCGATCACCTGGGAAGACACTACAGGACCAAAGCTCAGGGCAGCCTGTGGTACAACTTATACCCGGGGCTGAGATGCTGATTCAATCCTAAAGATGTGGGAAAAGGAGGACATCATCTGCAGGGATGTCACAGCTTTAAGTGCCTATTCTATGTGCTGCTGGATTCCAGACTATCTTTTCGTGGGATAAAAGATGAAGTGAGTAGTTTAAGATGATAGACTTGCAGACACACTGACATTGGATTTCCTTCTTTAGATGTTTTACCTCAGGTGGCTTACTTTAACTATTTGAGTCCATTTTCTCAGTTTTTTAATGTGCAAAATATTAGTTTTGTTCAAATAATTTCATGCCTTCTCTGTCTGGGAAATATTTTTTTTCCCACATAAATTAAATACAGACTAATTTCGAAATAGCCCATGGCTTACTCCTTTTGCTCTACATTCTCTCTGACTTTCCCACTTCTATAGTAATATTTCATGATTTAAACATAGTATAGAAAAGAACCATAAAAATAAAGTGTGGAGAACAATGTCAACTTCACCCAGATTGGAGAGAGCATGTGAAACCCCCAGCACACTGTAGGTGCTCATTCAGTGACAACTTCACATTTGTTTTCTGATCTATTCATGGTGCTGATGACTGAATAGATTTCACTTCCCATGTGACATAGTGAATACGAACAGCAGACTTATGGATGTGTCTGGATCCAGGTGGATCTGGGTTAGAATCCTGAACCCAACACTTACCACTACAGTGTCTTGGGCTGGTGCCTCCATATCTTTGTGCCTCAGATTCTTTATTTGCACAACAGGGGTCAAAATACCTATTTTGAGAGTTGTAAGAATTCTGGGTGTTTTCTGTAACAAGCTGGCCAGCAGTTAGGAGCTCTAAATAAATATGCCTGTTTTTTCAAGGACTTTAATATGTAATGCCATCTTCATAGCACCTATAGGAGGCACTATTATTATTCTTTTCCTTTCCTAGACACCCAGGAAGATGGAACTTCTTCACCCCCCCCCCCAACCACCATGTAAGTGGCTCTTCATGAGTTTGTGGTCCTTCTAGACCCTGCCAGCATTTTCCTTCAGGAACTTTCTCTAAAGCTGGGTATTGCTCTTTTTTGCCTAGTGTCCCATATGTTCAGTAATGATAATACCTACAAACCATTGTCTCTGATGATGGAGGTTGGGGGTGGGAGGTGGGATTCAGTCAGGATGTATGTTCCAGATATCGGTGTTAACCCTAATCCTTCCTTATGAACTACTGCTCCTTCACAAGTGATCAAGCGTAGTGTAGGACATTATTGGGTTCCAAGTAAATACATATTAATAATGAATTTCAAAATAAGTAAAAAGCTTGATGCCTCTTACAAGCTAAACATAATTTTAAAAACCCAAAAACATCAGTGTCTTCAAGGAGAGTCATCATTTTAACTGTACATATCTCTGAGTTAGAAAGTTTATCTGATAAGATGGTTTGAGCTTTCAGAAACATTATTTGATGTGTGACAGGAGGAGAGTGATGCTTGCAAAGATGAACTTCCACTTTCTTCCAAAGATGTTAATATCTTCAGAAGCCACATGTTCCATGTGAGGCACAATATAAAAGAAGTCATGCAGGAGACAGACTGACTTCACTATTTTCTGGCTCTGTAACCCGGGAAAGTATAACTTGTGATCTAATCTTTTAAAGCTTAAGGCTCCATATCTGTAAAATGGGGGTAATGCCACCTACACCTCAGATTTCAAGGATTAAATGAAAGAACATATATAAATATGCAGAAGTCATATGGCTCAAACCTTGACACAGCACGAGTGTTTAGGAGCTACTCCCTTCTGTTCCTATGATTATGGGGAAAGAGTAAAAGCATTTAGTTATTTATTAGATGTTTTATCATTAACATATTTCTGATTTGGGTTTTGAAATCCTGTATACACGCCTTCCAAGGCATCTTTCATCTTTCAGAATCCCCAAGCATTTACAAACCTAGTAAATGAAGATAACCTACCACTGATCCAAGGGGCCACTAATCCACTTCTAGAGCATGACCACCTCTGGGTAGAAAGATCAACAAATATTTATCAGCTACATAACACCTCGACTAGATTCACTGGAGTCCTTTTATAGTATTTCCTAAAGGACGGAGATAAGAAAGCTGTGAACGACAGCGCTGTTACACCTGTGTGTGTTTATCGAGGTCTTTAAAAGATAAATGCTGTAATCAGGGAGTCAAATATTAGGCAATTATAAGACTTCAGAGACTAGATGATGAATTCAATCCCTTTCTCTCTAGTTGGGTGATGGATTTAAATCAGAAACAATAATCTTGCCCCAAAAGGGAGTTACATTCCCTTCTGGACTGTGAAAGCACAGGCTGAGAATCCTAAGTCTTCTAGATGTTTGTATATATTTCAAAATAAGTTATGCATCTTCTCAAATAAATCTGGGTGTTAATCAAAAGATTGGTGCAGCTCATCAGCTCCATCCTTGTACTTGGCTAATTGCATTAAAATTCTTATGCGAGCACACAGTGGATAGCACAGCCACTTTCAGCATTCAGGCAATCCCATCTTTCTCCCCTCTAATATTCTGTTGTCTATTCATCTGAGGTTATGAACCATATTCAACTCCAAGAGATCTACCTGCCTTGGAGCACACATAGTCCTGTCGTGGGGTCATTAGAGTTTCCAAAAGAAAAAAAAAAGTGAATTCCTTTGCTGGATGTTTGTGACCAAGCCTTCACTTTGTCTTCATTGAGTTGCTTGATTTTGAAGGGCCTTGATTTCCCAGTATCTGAAATAGGATTGATAACCAGTTATCCCTATGCCTGAAGATTCCAGATGAGAGACCTGCAGGCACACCTGAACATAGCAGCCTGAATCTGGGTTATTGTAAATGGCTGCTTGCTTCTTGAGAGACTGGCCCAGATGGCCCAGGCCACTTCCCTTAACCACATGAAAAAGAGTGAGGACCTACTGAGGGCCAGGGCATAATCCCTGGTGTTTTGATTTGGACTTCTCTGGATCTACCGTTTTCCTTTTAAAGGGAAGGATGATAAGAAAAAGAGTACATCTTAAAAAAAAAAGGGGGGACTAATCCCTAGCACAGAGACACGGGCCAGAAGAGAGCAATGGGAAAAAACTGGGACAACTATCATAAAACAACAATAAAATATTTAATAAAAAATAAAATAAAATAAATGAGTCAGACAATTAAAGAAAAGGAGGCAGGGGAGAATGGAGGTGGAAAGAAGGATAAAACAAAGGGACAGACCTCCAGGAGACCAGGGCATAAGAGAAGAGAAGAGTATGAGATAAGGTTGCACTTAGAAGAAACAGGGAGCGAAGATAGTGAGAGAGAGCACCAAAGTCAGAAAATCATACCATGAGACTGAAAAATGCTTGATGGTTTATCACAGTGTCCCTTTATTAAGCATATATTATGTATCAAGTACTATGCAGGGTAATTGATGTACATTGTCTCCTGACCTTCTCAAGAAGCCTGTCAGGTAGATATTGTCCAGACTTCATAGGTAAGGGAGCCCACCTCAACAAGTAAAGTTCTGAGCACTAGACAGTCTCTATATGACAGAAGCCAAAGTTACAACCACACTGGTCAGCCCTACCTGTTTGCTACTACAGTCTGGTTTTGTCTACATCAGGGTTGGCCACCTTTTTTTCTGTATGGCTAGATAGTAAATAGTTTAAGCTTTGTGGGCCATACAGTCTCTGTCATAACTACTTAACTCAACCTTGTAGCTCAAAAGAGGGTGCAGATAATATGTAAATGAATGACCACAGCTGAAAACCAATAAAACTTTATTAAATAGATAGTCAGCCAAATTTGGCTCAAAAGCCCTAGTTTGCTGAGGCCTGGAGCCCTTAAAATTGGACAGCTTCCCTGGGGACAAAAAAGTCCAATGTTTGCCTGGAGGTGTTAGAATGTAGCAGATGCCAAGAAGCACATTTAATAGGGACAAAAGAAGGTCATGCTGCTGTCTACAGCAAATGACAATGATAGTGGCTCTTGCAGAAGTTTAATTTTATAAACGTTTCTGCTTCTAAAATGTTCATATACTTTAAAAATATAAATTAGGTAACTCATGTCTTAAGTTGGAATGTTTTCTGTTCCAAGCACCAGTCCCCATATCTTCTGTTTCAGCAGCCTCCCTTCCTGAGAATATACTCAGGTGGCTTCCAAAACGTTACTCAACCTTCTGTGAGAGGCAGTCTGAATAGCTAAGTTTATAAAGCGCTTTAGTGTCATCTCATTCCTTTCGTTAGCTCCTACCTCTATTGGGAGGGGAGTCAAGAGAATTGCCCAATGTCTTTTTACATTTTCTACAAAAATGTGAAAAGCAAGCATGGAGGGTTTTTCAACCAGTGAAAGTTGCCCTTTGGAAATTGATTTAATAATTTGTATGTGTATTTTCTTTTTGTTGGAGGCACTCTGCTACAAGTAGACCATTTTATTATAATTCATTTTTGTTGACAATAAGACACCTTGAAAATAAAACACAGAGGTTGTGTATTAGAACAAACTTGAACTTTCAGCTTCAAAGCATTGATCTGTGTCAACAGTTCAAGGAAAAATACAGAAAATGCTGCCCCTTGTCCAACCAGAAAACAATTCAAGGACACAGCTGTTGATACTGCCAGAGAGTAAAACTTGCTTGCTTTATTTTGTGCCCAACTAAGGGCGCTCAAAAGCATTACCTTCATTTGCTTTGTCTTTTCCTCTTCTGCATCATCAACAGCTTGTTTTACCTCTGTCCATTAGTAGTACCAAGAAAAATTTCTTCTTGTGCTCAGTTGAAGTATCTCTTTGAGCTTCCTGCTTCCTAATTGTTTTACCTCTGCCCCACAGATACACCATGAGAAATTCCTTTTTCATCATTAAAGTATTTCTCTTGAGTAGTAGGATGAGTTGTCAGAGACCTATGGAGCCTCTGACTCAGTCCTAAACTGTGTTATGCCCATGAGAAAGCATTTGTGAAGTTTGGGGCATCCTCAGAAATGGGTGTGCTTGGACCCAAAGTGCCTAGAGATCCTTATGGCTCTTGGAATGCAAAAATGAAAGCAGTATGTTGTCATTACCAGAGAGACACCTGGGTGTCTGTCCTAGAAATAAGGTCTTCCCTATGGATTAGCAACCTCTTTATTCTCATTTCTGTTTTCATTGTTTTCCTGAGTTGCATGAAATGGTGATAGTTTCTTTGAGTGCTAAAACACGAGATTTTAAAATACTCAACCAGGAAGCCAGACATTCTAGAAGATCTTCGTTCCAATTTTCATCAACTATAAAAATAATTCAGGGTAAGCAAGTCTTTTGGGAGTAGAAAATCCATGTCTGTTTTTTTTTTCTCAGCACAGGGCACCAGTTTGAGGTCATCATATCCAGTGTTCTTCTGTTATAACAATGAAACTTTAGCTTGTTAAGCCCCTTCTCAGTATTAGGGCAGGGGTTGACCAACTGGAGCCCTGAGGTCAAATGTGGGCCATGTCCATTTTTGTATGGCTGGTAATCTAAGGATGGCTTTTATATTTATAAATGGATAGAAAGGAAATGAAAAGATGAATGGTATTTTCTGGCACATGAAATTATATGAAACTCAAATTTCAATGTCTCTAACTAAAGTTTGATTGGAACACAACCACACCTGTTCATTTGTGTATGGCTGCTTTGGGGTTAGAAGAGCAGAGTCAATTGTAAGGGACTGGCCTACAAAACCAAAAATATTTACTATATGTACCTTTAAAGGAGGAGTTTGTGATGCTTATACTGAAGATCATACCTGGAACTTTGCTTGCTTTCTCTCACGTACATTGTCTGCCTGAATATTTACCAGTTCTGCTTAGATACATGGCACTGTGGTTTGGAAATATTTTTGATCTGCTCTCAACCCACAGTGTGAGAAACTTGAAACTGCAACAAAGAAATAGACACTGATGGATAAATAAAAATGCACAACAGTTGACTGTTTGACATGAAAAACTCAAGCACAGCAGGCAAACCAATCAGTTCCGGTTTCAAATCATGCTCCTTAAAGGTAATGCATTTGATCAAACATTTAGGAACCCTGCTTGCTCCATGCACAGCGACCACAGGGCCCAGGCAGCAGGCCCTAGAAAAACTGAATGCATTCGCCCTCAATCCTCTGATACCTCTTCATTAGGTCTTCGGGAATCTGAGCTTTCAGGGAGCCCCTTCCTTGGTGTAGCAAGGTTTCCAGTTCATGGTACTGGAGACAGCAAGGAAGTGTAGGCAGTGCAGGTGCTAATCTGCAAGGGAAATAACATTTGTCTGCCCAAAGTCTCTGGAATTTTTCAGCTTTATGGACTACGTAATAACGGCCATTCAGCTCAGTGAAAACAAGCTTCCAAAAGGCAGAAGGTTTAATTTTAAAAATAGGGGCCAGTCTATGTCAGATTATAAAACTGAGTTTGTTCTCTCTCTCTTTCCCTTTTCCCTCTGAGTTAGGGCTTTCCAGCTGGCTAGCTTTCCAGTAATTGAATCTGAAGGTTGAGTCCTTGTTCTCTAAGAATTGCCAATAGAGTCCTGTAATCCTCTTCTGGTCTCCTCAGTGCATCAGGACTTCAGTTTATTGACATGTAATTAGATCAGACTGTCACTACATCAATGTCAGTGTAAACATCACGGAGTAAGCGGCTGATCCTTACAAGATCTCCACTGGGATGCCAACTGGCTTTGTCAACATGCCAGTTGAGGGCTGTATCTCCTTTCCTATGTCTGATTCCAACAATTGCAGGAGCTGTGACAGTGGTAGAATCTGATGTCTCAAGACTTTCCTATTGACATCTTGACTGTTCTATTATTTTCAACAGTGAAGGGCACTAGTCACAGTAAAATAAATACGGCAGGGAACATGCAAATTCCATCCCCCTGTGCATTTCCTGCCTCTCCTGTGTGTCACTTCCAGGAAGAAGTGAGTTAAGCAGAATACACAAAATACCTGAAATGCTCATTGGCTATTAGTATTTCAGCTTTTTATCACTCTGTCTTTTAATTTATGTAAGTTAATTTGGGGAAAAGAAGGTCAGTTTCTTGTTCTGAGATAACCAGTTAAACAGATGTTTATTGATAACTTCTTAACTGATTGGTGTAAATATGCTATGTAGATAAAACTTAGAAGTCCCCAGAGACCTGCTTATAGGTTATTCCTTACCTCTTTGACAATGATAATATTTGCTGTGGCTACTCTTTGTTGAACATTTGCCAAGTGCTAAATACAGTGCTAAGCATTTGTGTCTACCATATCATTTATTTCCTATGAACCCTTAGAAGTAAGTACTCTAGTCATCTTCATCGTGCCCATGAAGTAGCTGAAGCTCAGAGAGGTTTACTGTCTTTCTAAATGTCACATAGGTTGGAATCCAGGTGGAATTCAGGTCTGCAACTGTATTACCTATACTCTTAGGCATTAGCCACAGAGAGACTTTTACCTGTTGTAATGATTTGCCTTAGCAAATAATTAGCAGCATCCAGACTCAAAGCAAGAACACTAACTCCTGAGGCATTGACCTCTAGACTGTTCCTCTTATATGCATGGGGAAGTAGGCTCCCCAGAAATGGCTAGAAAGCAAAGTCAAGTTTTCCATGGCCCCACTTTCTTCCATCAGATGCATAGAGCTCTATTTGTTTTTTCTATTTTAACAATTGGTTCATTGGGCTTTCTAAAATCTTCCTTGATATACCCATACAGAACAGGATGTAGACCAGTTTGAAGAGGGGATCTCATGAAAATGTTTATTTTACATGGAGCAGAAAACAGTATTTACTTTCTAAGAGACACTGCAAAGAGCTCTTATTAAGGTTCAGTCTGACTTTTCCTGCCTATGTGAGTAGCTGGTCCTGATGAGACAGTGCATATAATTAAAGGCAATGTTTTGCCCTAGGGAAAAAAATTTTTTTAGAAGAATTTATGAAACTTTAAAAGGTTTGGGGCTAAAGTAAGTGAGAGAATCAATTAGATAGTTTTGTTTTTGTTTTTGAAGGGGCAATATCTGGGCAGGTCTTACTATGCTTGATGGCCTTGACCAGCTATGCCTGCCTACCTTCTGCCACTACCAGAGGCAGCCAGACCCAGGGTGTGACCAGGGGCGGCCGATGTTTTCCTGCCATCTCTCACAAGTCTCAGAGCCTTCCTGAGCTTTGATTTTGTTGGCAGCAAAATGGCGAGGACTTTTGCCTTGTAAATCCCCTACCATGAGATACCTACTTATTGATGCATTTGATTTTAATACCAAGAGGCCTTTGAAGGCAATAGAAATGCTTTAAGATATCACATCAATCAGTAAGGCATATTACATTTGATGGAGATAACAAATAATTTCTTCTTATTTTTCTTATGGTGACTATACAATGTATTTTATTTTATTAATTAAAAAAGTTGAAAAAAGGAATATGTGCTTGCAGTTAAAAAATAAAAATTAAATCAATAAAAGAAAAGTATACCATGAAAAGTAGTCCTGTTCTCTAAAAGCAACTACTATTACTAGCTTGTTGCATATTTTTCCAGCAAAAATATGTACATCTGTTTATAAGCCTATGTTGTGTGTATGTCCATCAATCTATAATTGGGTATATATAATATATATAGAATGTATACATATATAATTTATGTATTCAGTTCTATATGTTCATGTGAGTATTTTAAAGATAAATCATGAATACTGTTCTGTACCTTATGTAAGATCTCTTGGAGATAATTTCTCATCAGCACACACAGTTCTGATTTTACCCACTGCTAAGGTTAATCTGATATGCACAGTACACCCACTCCTGTTTAATGTTTCCCAGTGCTTTTGTGCAAGGCATGAGTAAATACTGCCTGAGTTTCAAGGTGACCCCTGCTATCCCCACGCAGCTACCTTGGCCCTTGGTGCGCATCCCAGGGGATGTGTCCTGGTACCTCCAGTGCCCCTGCTCCTGCAGCTTGTCCCCTGGCCAATGGAAGAGGGTGCTGTAGGCTTCAGAACTGCCACACAACTTTTTTAATTACATTTCACTGCCCTATAGAATGCTGCAACAGATGTCTTTGCATCCATGTACATGTGTAAGCTGAATTCCTAGAAGTGACTCTAAGGTCTGATCATTTTAAATGCAGACAGAGAATTGCTAACTCCCTCCAACCCCAATTTGTTTCAATCAGTGGTTGAAGACCAAGTCTATGATGAACCTGGAGTTGGTAACAAGATGCTACACAGAGTGAGGGCCCTTACCTACTGCGAGGCTGAGGCTCCTAACATGGTGGGGATGGGGTGGGGGGACAACATAAGGGCCGCCACTCTGGCATGAATCCACCAAGGCTGATTTCGGTGTTAGTATGAGGATGAAATGGAAAGTCTGGTTGTTGTGGGTGCCAAGCTCAGATTTTCCAGGGTCAAAGCCCCTGCTTCTGCCCCTGCCCCTGACCCTGCTAGCCATGGGAGCCCCTTCCCAAATAAGTTTGAGCCTTGGAGGAGTCTCTTAAGAATCAGACTTGGAGGTTGTGACTATAACAGAAGAACACCTGTCGACTGACCTGTTTACACATAACCTGTCTTCCCCATGGCCTTTCCATTTATATTCTAAGATGGTCTCAGGGTCATGGATTGATGAAGAGAACACTTCAACTGGACATTGGTTTTATCCAAATCTTTATAGAAAGCAAAGAGAAAAAAGTAAAGAAGCTGCTTTTACATCAGCAAGGCTGTCTAAAGACATAAAGATCTGTTGTAATGGGTAAAAGGCATTTTATTTTTATGGTCCAATAGTTACACTTAATAGTTATCTGTGGAACACAAAGATACTGTTTCTGTGACATATAGAATATGGTCAGGTTCCTCAAAAAGTTAAGCACAAATAATATCACAGGACCAGCAATTCTATTCCTAGGCATATATCCCAAATGGCTGAAATTAAATGCTCAAATGCACATACCTAAGACATGTAGTCACATGTTTATAACAGCACTGTTCACAGTGGTCAAAATGTGGAAACAACCTGAACGTCTCTCAGGCGATGACAGATGAGCAACATGTGGCCCATCCATCCAATAGGGTGTCACTCAGCTATAAAAGGTAATGAAGCACCAACACGCATGCTGCAGTGTGGATGAACCTTGAGACGGTGTTCCAGGAAAGAAGACTGGCACAGAAGGTCCCACGTTGTATGAGCTCACTCATGTGAACTGTCCAGGACAGGCAAATCCAGAGACAGAAGGCAGACTGGTGGTTGCCATGAGGGTGGTGGTTGCACAGTGTTGTGAAGAAAATAAATGCTGTTGAATTGTTCACTTTAAAGTGGTTTATATTACATTATGTGAATTTTGTTTCAATAAAAATTTTTTAAATGTTTAGAAGGCACAATACAGGAAAGATAGATGACTTTTTCTGTTTCCTGTTTCATTAGCAGATAGAAATTTGCAAATTATGTTTTTGGCTGCAGCTCTGATTAGCTTCTACTCCTTGGGAGAAGTGGTGGTGCTCAGACCTCAGAGTATGGGTTGACCTTGACTTTAGGTCAAAGCCAGTCTTGTTCTAGTTTCGTGTAGGTTTTCTCCTTACCAAGAATTAGATCAGATGCTATGTGGTGGATTTGATGTATAATTTTGCTTTGAGCAAGAGATAGTAATTATCCTTTAGGAAAGATTAGTCCTTTGGACTTATGTATTGATAGTTTATTTTATGAGAAAAAATTCTACAAAGTTTTCTCAAGGCATAAAGGAAGTGGTAAGAAGTCTGTTAATAGGTATTTTTGTGTCTCTGAAGTCTAGGGACCATTCTGTCCCAAGCTAATTTCATCATCTCCAACTCCTTCTCACATGAAGGAAAATGAGTTATTTCATGTAGTGAGGTATCTGCTGAGTTTCCATCTCAAAGAGATTGTGGATATATCACAGGCTTGTGTTCCGGATTCCTAAATGCTTCACGAAAACTTTTCATTGTCCCTCTAACAGTCCTTTCTCTGGCTGCACCCAGAATGAACTATATGGAGTCTGTCACAGTAATTCCTGCATCTGCCTCAGCCTCCTCAGTAAATCCACATGGGAGTTAGTGACTGATATCCAGGAGGACTGGCTGCATACTTTCTTGGTGAAACCTTACACCAAGTATATAGTTTAGCTCTCAAGGAGCCCCTGGACTTGGATGTAGTAGCAAGTGTTCAGACAGTTACATTGATGCTCTTCTGATTCTGGAGCTCAATAAAACTCAGCCATAGGGGAAATATACATGTGTTTTGATATAAAGAGAATGAACAGCAGGCTGCAGAAGTGTAGACAGTTTTTATGAGAGAGGCTAAAATTTTAGGTAAATTTTGAATGGTGGGCAGAATTTGTTATATTTTAATTCAATACATGTTATTACTTTATATAACAAAATTAGATGTAGTTTTTACCTTCAATAGTATTAAAAGGTCCAAAATGATCATATCTGACTAACCAAGAGGAAAAACTCTCGGCACTTTGGCCCATATCTTTTCAGAAGCCCCCATCTCTGCACTGCTCCCCTCGCTGCATTGCTTCAGTCAGTACATGTTGTCTAGTTATGAGCTGCTTAGTACATGTCAGGCACGTTAAAGATATATATACTCATAACCTTCATACAGTTTTATAATCTGTCTTTTTCCCCAAGTAGCATATTGATTTTCCCCATGTGTACAAATTTATTTCTATAGCACCATTTTAAATGACTGTAAATTATACACATGCCTTTATGTTGAGTTTTTACATTTTTGCTAGAATAATCGGACTGTGATGAACACCCTGGTTCTCTTCATTTTATACATTCTTAGTTATTTCCTCTGAATCAGTTCTCAGAGTCATTGCATCAGTGGGCATGTGTGTGTTAAATGTTTTTCCCCAGCATACTATAATATTAAATGGCCTCCTCAAATACACAGGTTTATGCTCTCACCAGTAAAATAGCCTTGTGTCTATTTCCTTGAAAGCTAATAAGGAACATGTTGCTAATTTGATAGATAAAAATTCACCACCTGTTTGTATTTATTTGATTACTATTGAGTTAAGTTTTATGTTCTACCCAGCTATTTTGCCCTCTTGTTTCTCTTCCTCTTCCTTCTTCTCATTTCTTCTTCTCTGAATTGTCTTTTTATACTTTTGGCTCATTTCTCCTGGTGTTTTTAGTATTGGTTTATAAAAGCTCTTTATTTATTAAGAATATTAGCCTTTATATTACATACTGAAAATGTATTTGCAGATGAATGTCCCTGGGACTGGCAAGGAAAAGGGAGAAAAGTTTTCTAAGCAGTAAGGATGTGAGAAACAGTGACTCAGAGGTGGAAGTGATGATGCTTGCTTAGAAAAATGCATAATGCTGTGGTGGGCCTCAGGAGAGCTCTTGAAATGGGTCTAAGACAGCGGCATCAAACTCTTATTCACAGGGGGCCACATCAGTCTCGTGGTTGCCTTCAAAGGGCTGAATGTAATTTCAACACCTTAAAAGTTAAGGAGTAGTTACATTTATACAGTCCCAAAATTATTTGAGCCCTTTAAAGGCAGCCGCAAGGCTGATGTGGCTCCCGGTGAAAATGCGTTTGACACCCCTGGTCTAAGAGGACCAGAAAAAATGTGGACGAAGAGTCTGAGGCCAGCACGAGGAGGGAAGGCCTTGATGCCAGGCTCAAATCTCTGAACAGGAACTTGGAAATGTCCCCAAGCAAAGTTAAAAAGTGTGTGTGTGTGTGTGTGTGTGTGTGTGTGCACGTGCATGTGTGTGCATGTGCATGAAGTTGACTAGAGGCCAATAAATTATTATTCTTAATACAATCTTAACTTCTTTCATCTATGGGTACAGAAGTGGAAATAATTTTCTGGTATAAAATTTTCAGAAATGGCAATAAGCTTAGAGACTGTATTTCTTGTTTCTTAGCAGTGGGAACATGGATTATTAAAGACTTAATTCTTGCTACTAATAATTTTCACTTGGCTAAGGCATCATTTGGTCAGCAGTAGCTTTTGAGATTTCACAATGGTTGGTGCTGTGGGAAAATCTTAAGCTCTGGAGATGTTTCCAACTTCTGGGGCAGGGAGGGTAAATAAAACATGCACATACACACTGATTTCAATACTCCAGTTATATGTTGTCCCATGAGATATGATTGAAACCAGAAAAGACACTGGCATTAGGGCTGCCTGTCACTACCAAACCCAATAAGCAATGACAGCAATTGAATCTTCATGGGCGCTTTATTCAGATGGCCGGTGATCTGAGAAGATGGTGGGTTCATACCCTAACAGACCATCTTGTCTTCTCTTTCCAGGCCAGACCTTTTATAATGGGGGTGGAGTGGGGGATAAACAAGGTGTGGTGAGGGCTTTGAGATTCAGGGAGGACTAGGTGAAAGAAGCTGCAACATTCCTGTCCTGGGCAGTTAGCTGTTCCCAGAGGCAGGTGGGGTGGTCATCTGTCTCTCCCTGGAACACAAAGGCATGGATGCCTCCAGTTGTCCCCAGGTGGTAACCTTTAGCAGTGCCCCAGGAGGTCGGCTGTTTTCCCAGGAGCCAGGATGGAGGGGACTTATCTGTAGTTTCTGGAACAAAAGCTTTAACATATATATTACTTGCTAAACTTATAACTTTTTACCTTAAACTAAAATTTTCCAACTCTTGAGTCCCCTATCATGATGGTTCCCAAAAGAAGAGACACATTTGGTTGGGGAGCATATAGACTAGAAAGATTTCCACTGGTAGGCTGATGCTGGATGTCCATGACTCTTTTGACCTTTGTCCTTGGGGTTCCTGGTATACTAGGGACACCAGGTCCTGGAGTTGGGCATTTCTTCTGCATTTGACCCAGTTCATAGACTACTGCAGCGTCTGTAACGCAGCTAACAGCAGGTGAGACACTAAGGCTGCAGGCATTTGTTTTTTCTGCATGACTTTTTTATAAGGCAAAGTTTAGAGTTGAGAAGAGTTAAAGGTTTCAGAAAGGGTCTAACTTTTCAGGTAAGCCCAGCCTCTTTCAGAGGTCAACTCCAGCTGTAATAGGACTTAAGATATTGAGAGTGTCACTTGACCTCTCTGCATGCTAATCGCCTCACCTGTCATGCAGTCCTAATCATACTGCATGCTTTGAAAATGCCTCACCCAAACTCATGTGTTGAAGCCTCAACCCCCAGAACTTCAGAATGTGACCTTTTTTGGAAATAGGATGGATGCACTTGTAATCAGTTAAGATAAAGTTATACTGGTCTAGGGTGGCCCTAATCCCATGACTAGTGATTTATAAAAGGGAAACTTTGGACGCAGAGAAGAGACCACAGGGGAATGCGGTGGGAAGACTGCAGTTGTGCTGCCACAGCCAAGGAACCACCAGAAGCCTTGGTGAGGCCTGCAGAGGGAGCGTGGCCCTGCTCACACCTGATCTGGGACATCTGCCTCCAGGACTGTGAGAGAATCCAGTTCTGTTGTTTAAGCTCCTGGTCCGTGGTACTTCTTAGACCACCCTGGGGCACTAATCAGCATGCTTATCTGGGGAGATTTAGGGGGCACTGAGCAGGCTGCGCATTAGGTAGGTCCTGGCTCCTGGGGGCAGCCCATTCCTTGCTGTCCTCTCCTGTCCCTTGGCAGGTATTGTGGGGCTGGGACAGAAGCATTGTTCTCAGTTTTGTCTTCTCAGCTATTAAAATGCAAAATGTCAAAAAAAAAATACAAAAAGTCACATATATGAAAAAGAAGCCATTTCACTGATTTCTCCTCTTTGCTGAAGTTACAAGTTATATTTTCTACCCTTCTTTCTGAACCTCCATGACACAAATCCCCAGAACCCCCAAAAAGACCTCTTGGAAAACACTCCGTGATTTGTGTCAGGGAAGGTCAGATTGTTTGAAAATGACTAATGATTGGCTTACAGTGCTTATAATACGGTTCCATAACAATGGAATTAATCTTTAGAGGGAAAAATTAAAAAGTAGTTTGCTCCTGAGGGAGCTGTGCGGCGTTTGCACATTAGTCTGATGAGTGCTCCTCAGGACAGACAGCAGAACCCCAGGATGCCTCGTTGTTTAATCAGTATGGGTAATATCAAGTTGATTAATCCTCTGTGCTTCCCTCTGACAGAGCCACTTGCCGCCGCTGTCCTGGAACGGTTTCCATTCCACAGGATGCTGTGGCTCTGCGGGGCCCAGGGGCTGCTGGCCTCTCTGCCAGGCCTATGCGCAGGGATGGGGCCTGTTTGCTGATTGTGCCTCCCTCTATTTGGGTCCATTTGCTGCTGTCATTTGATTCGTTGCAAACACTACCCTAAAGGGCAGCAAACCTGGAGGACACTTGAGGGTAGGGATGGGGCTTCTCCTTCCCTCCCTGGTGCAGAGGGATCCATAAATTTTGTGCCCAAGACTCTAGCCTAAGGGCAAGTGGCAGGAGGTCCTGACAGCGTACATATGCTGGTGAGTTAGACCCTGCACCCCACTTCTGCAAAGGCACCCACTAGCTGAGTTCATGTTGTTCCTGAGGGAGGCACTCCTACAGGAGCAGAAAGGGCTTGCAGAAGCCTAAATGGCTAGTTTCACCTTGACCACCCCTGAAGTAGAACATTCTCAGACAGAGTCTGGCTTAGAACCTGAACTTGGGTGGAAGGTAATTAAACAAACCCACAATACTCTTGTCATTTGACCTAGAGTGTTCTAGGTCCAATCAAAACCATGTCTTTCCAATTATAAGAATATTATTTACTAGTATTATACCTATTTTGATTGATACAGTTCTAATAGGATGAAGGTGCTCATTTATCCATTTTATATACATCAAAGGAAACCATTACACAGCAGTGAGGATCGGTGGATTTGGGGGAGCCCATTAGGATTACTCCCCAGGAAGGCACCCTGCCATCCACAGTGTCCTGGGGGGCAGCTCTGCAGCAGATGTGAGCTGCAGGCCTGCACAGGGCCCTCACGTCTCGTCAATGTGGTCGCGCATTTGCACGATGCTCACTCACCAGGGAAGAAGGAGTGTGCATGTGTATTGTAAATAACTGAGGTGAGAGATAAAACTGGCCAGTGGGAAAAGTAAGTTGTGTGGATGACTGATCTCCTTACTTTTATTCAAGATGACCTTAGTGATTACAAAGAATTGGTAGAACAACGCAACACTAAATTTGATGAAACTTTCTGGCATTTTTAAATCCCATGATTTGGAATTGCACAGTACATTTCTTGGTCCTCTGTCTCCATTTGCATAGTCTGATATTTCACTCCTTCCTAATTGTAGAATCTTGAAATAGTTTTCAAGTAGTAGCTTTGAAAACTTGGAAAGCTTGTTGCAAGGGCAATAAAGAAAGTTAACATGTATGTAGCAGCATGATTTTTATGAGCCTTGAGGAGGAATAGAGTTTGATATTTTGAAAAGTGCTCAACATTAAGCGAGAAACATTTATCAGCATTATTGAAGAGGAGAGGAATTTTCTATCATTTTACCTTGTAACACAAATAATTTTGGTGAGTATACTATTATAGGATGTAGTAAAATTTATATTAAGAATTTTACTATTTATAAAGTACGGTGTCTTATAAAATTTAGCCTGTTTCATTTTATGGAAAACACAAAAACCTCTTGTAGCAACAAAGCATTCTCTTAACATCTTATGATACTACGAGGTGGACAAAAGTAGGTTTACAGTTGTGAGTACACAAAACAGTTCATTCTTGTATTATTTATTAATTATTATATCATTTTCTATATGAAAAACTGTAAATCTACTTTTGCTTATCACTGTATATTAAAACCATACCTGCTGCTATGCCTGTGGGATTGGTTTCCTCTGAATTTCTGGATATTATTATGCTAGTGATTGAAAAAACTACTCTTTTCCCTCAAGGGAAAATCTCTTAGTATCTTACCAGCAAAATTCGAAAAGATATGTGTTAAAAAAGTTTTACTTTACTTTTGAAAGAAAAGTGTAAATATAACAACAATGCAAAATCTACCGAGATTTGTCCCCTTTGGAGGAAAAGGAGGATTGCAGACTAGCCGAATCACCTCTGAAATGCTCCATGAGCCTTGCCTGAGTTTGGGTTCAAAGCATTTCTAGTTTATATTTTCTTTCAGGTGATTTTACTTTTGTTTGTACAGCTTGATTAACTTTCATTAGGAAAGAAATCAAAAGGGATGCAGTGTTTGCTAACTGCCAGTGCAGGGTGCTGATATCTGATGCTGTGCGTGTGGAAGAGATGGGCAGAAAGGTTGTTTTCCTTCAAATGACATTTCGGATTCTATTAGTGGAAGCTGGAAGCTTTCTTATTAACAGTGAATGCCACATGCATTCCTAAATCCAAACATTGGCGAATCTTGTCAGTATTACTTTTCCTTTGCTGGTATTTAACTAGTAGCCACTATAATACCAACTGGGTACTTCTCGTTATGAAAGTATGAAGGTAATATAACATTACGACAGAGTCCACTGTCAATGCAAAAGAGAGGAAATCCCAGCTGTGGCTTCCCATCCGCCAACATCCCCCACGCCATCACCTCACACTGTTTCTAGATGAACTCTGATGCTGGGTCCTAGAGGTCAAAGTGCAGGCTGAGGAGCAGACTAAGTTTCCCTGTTGTCTTAAAGCTCTGAATTTGAGTGCTCCTTTAACACAATTCTAGCCTTTATTTCCTCTTCCTGTTTGCTTTGGAAAAGATATACACAGAGTACAAAAAGAAAGTAGAAAAACTTGTTGTTTACATAAAACTGAAAGTCACTCTGAGCATTCTGATAGCAATATGATGGAGAAGGCTGACTCACTGAGCAGAGCCCAGGGGTGCAAATATGATGCCCTGCTCTGCATTGATGCCCCACTCTGTGTCAATGCCCTGTTCTGTGTCAACCCTCTCCTGGATGCCTGCTCCATTTCTCCTGAGACAGGAGCCCAGGCTGTTTATTGAGCACCTGGTGGATGCCAAGGACTGTATTAGAATTCTGTGTGTGTGAGTTCATTTAATATTTACAACCACCCTCCAAGGTTTGTGTAGCGCTCACTTTGTATAAAGATACCAACACAGATAAGTAACTCTCCTGATACCATAGTCAATACCTGACAGGATTCAAACCCAGGTCTGCTCTACTCCAAACTGCATGCTGCAACCTTGTAGTCATTGAGGCTTGTTTAAGGGAATAAATTCTTTCATCCGAAAGGACAATCTGATCAGTGAGGGTTGTAATAGAGCCACCTGCCTTCTGCTGGAGGGGATGGGGGCAGGGAGGGAGAGGGAGGAAGAGAGAGAGAGAACTTTACATGATAGCAGAATTTCCCTGTAATGAAGGCATTAATTTAATTTTTGGGATAGCTCTTGAAAAAAAAACAACAACCAGATTTTCTTCTGTAAATAAGCAGGGAAGGTTTGTGTGTGATGCTACCTTGAGATCAGGCACAGAGTCCCAAATAGGTAGCCATTTTGGTGCTGAGATTCTAAGTTCCTGTGACTAAGCAGAGAAGACCATTCTGTTTATTTATGCCTGTGGATATTAGTGTGAGTATATTTAAATGCATACTTTGGGTTACATAAAACCAAATTACAGACAATTATCTTCCTTTTCCTAGACCCAATTAGTGTCTGTCTTTTTAAGCTCCCATTTAAGATAGAAACTGAAGTGAGGAGAAGAGAATTCAGAATGGAGTAGGGAATTGAGCTTATCTGGAGCAATGCAGCTCCGGAAACAGACCAAAGATAGAGTTGATGATCAATAAAATGACAGACGTACAGGCAGGCGCTACAGAAGAAATGCTCCCACCCTTTGCAGGAACGTGAGAACTGCTTTTGGAAATGACGCAGCCTCTGTGACCTGTACAAAGTAGTCTGAAATTAGATGTTGGCCATGGGCCCAGTTTTCACTGCTCATGATGCCCCTTCTCTCCCATCATTTGTCCACTGCCTCTTCTGCAGGACCTTTATGAGAAAGAGTGCTGGTTCAAGTTCTAGGATGTTTTTTAGTAGTTTAAGCTTAAAGAATCTGAAAACCCTTCCTAAGGTGGAAGGAGATGCTTTTTAAATTTGTTTCTTACATTTTGAAATTCTAATAAGAGAATGTGCCAATTTTAGCCTTGAAAAATACTTGCAGTGATGCCCTGGACTTTTGGGAGCCAGGTATGTAAGTAAGACCTGTGCACGACTATAACCACTACTGTGTGAGAGCTGTGGGCAGAGCTTTGGGGTGGCCTCGGGCAGTGCGTGACAGTGAAAGGTGTCTGTGGCATCTGTGAAGAATCAGCCTTTCCCAGGACAGACAGGCTTCTGTTTGAAGGCTCAGGCTCTGGGGCACCAGGAGTGTCACTGGCAGGGACATAGAACATGCTGGGAGGGATGGCCCCGAGGGGACAGCAGGCCGCTCTAAAGTCAAACAGCGAGGCAACACCTGACTGGAGCCTCAGATGAATGAGAAGTTATCAACATCAAACCATGTTATCTGGTGAGTTGTTAAACCAGTGTCTTGCTCACCTAATTTTAAAAATCTGTCTTTTAACTATAAGGAATAAAAGAATTGGAAGATCCACTCAGGACCCAGCCTAACGACCTTTAGCTTGAGGCACAGCTCATGGCATTTAACTATAAACCTGCAGTTTTACCTGTTCCAGTCCCTACGAAATAAGGTAGGAACAAACTAAGGCATGATATTAAAGAAAAGGATGCTTTCAACTGTTTGAACACATCAGGGCTTTTTTCTGCCTTCTTCTCTTCTCCCCTTAAACTGGTGTTACCACTAGAGCCCATCAGAAAAGACTGCATTTGAGGTCAGAGCAGTTTTAAAATCTTTACAAGTACATTGCACACTGCAAATGGATCTGGTTGTTGGTCGCAGTTCACCTCACGTACTGTCTCTAATAATGAAGGTAATAATAATGATATCTGCAAACACTTGTGTAGAACTTTAAAAGGGATTCCACATATCTCTACATGTTATACTTAAAGCAATGAAGAATCGATCATTTTGTCAGTGAGAAGTGAGGTTCAGAGCAGCTGGGAGAGGTCTGGTGCTCTGCAGTGTCAGGCACAATGACCATCTCCCTCTGCCCCTCCCCCCACCCCCTGGACCTGTACTGGATAAGGCTGAGTGAGGTTGGCCTTCACATGCAAGCTTGGCACATATTTCCAGGAGCCTGATGAAAGAGGCACACAGTGGCAAAGTGTGGGTTTGGGGTGATAGGGCTGGGAAATATGGTGTCTATCATTCATTCCTTCATTACTTCAGTCAACATGATTGATCAGGCCCTTTCTCTTTTAGAACCTGTCTTGTGAACACAAGAAACAGGGCAGCCTATGGTTAGCTGAGGATACAGGAAACTAATGAAGAAAAATTCGCAAGGACAGGCTTGCAGGGTGTCAGTTTCTATCCAGGGATGGGGGAAGGAATTGGGGTGGGGAGCAGCATTGGGAGGGGTCTGAGGCTTGAGGGCTGCAGGTGGATCCCACCTGGGGAGAGAGGGCTGAGTGGAGAGGTGAGGCTGCAGGCATGCATATGGCTGCCTCCTGAATGGTCCTGGCATCCCATGGGGAAGCAGTTTGAGGTTTTTTTTTTTTTTTTTTTTTTTTTTTTTTAAGCCGGGTGACATCATAATAAAGCATGCATTCTTTTATGTTAAGAGAGTAGAGAGGATTTCCAGGGGGACCAGGCTGGGGGGTTCTGTGGGCCAGATCTGAGAGGACAGTGGTGTCCAGACATAAGAGACCTCTGGGAAGTCTGTTAGGTGGGATTTGGGCATAATAGCAGGAGAGGAGAGGTCAAAGATGATGACTTGTCACCTGGTTTAAATGTGGGTGAAAGTTAATGCCCTTCTGTGAGGCAGAGAAGACAGATCAAAGAGCAGATTGGGGTTCATCAGGGAGAAGATGAGTTTGTCTTGAGATGCTGGTAGAACATTGTGGGGAGGGGGTGATGAGGCAGGATATGTAGCAGTGAATTTCCAGGCAGAAGCTCAGGAGAGGGGCACAAATCTGAGCCCGAGGTAAGCAGGCAGATGATGCTGACTGCCGAGGAGACCAACCCCAAATCTCAGAGGTTTAATATGGTAAAAGCTTATTTCCCACATGCACATGTTTGATGGGGGCTTTCCTGGATGGACACCTCTCCTCGACTTCCTTCTCTACACAGAAGCCAGGGGACCCATCTGGATTCTTGCATCTGGGATGCTGTCATTGCTTCTACCCTTCTTGAGGTCTTGAAGCCAAAAAAACAGGGAGAATGGAAGTCTGGAGAATGTCCCTACAGATCTTCTGGGCCCAACAGTCACATGTCCTGGTGCAGCTGAGGAATGTCCTTCACCTGTGTGTTTGGCGGTGGAACCAGTTTGGTGAGCCTCTAGCCAGACTTTACCACATGTGAGAACAGTCAAGGTCACCCAAAGGGATTTGGCAAAATCCACCAACGTTTAAGACAAAAATTGAGAAGAAGGATACCAAGAAAGGTCCTAGAAAAGCCATAAGTGGCAGGACAGTTGTGAAGTTTAGAGGACAACCCACGAGAGGCTTCAGGAAGGAAGGAGCAGGAGTGGGCAGCTTCTGCTCCAAAGTCAAGGTCAGGACAGACCCACATACACTGGCTGTCAGGAAAGGAATATTTTCTGTGGTTTTGACCTGGACAGTAAGGCAAAGCTACCCATTCATTTCCTTTATTTGTTTACCTTCCCATTCTAGTGTGGACTAAATAGAGTAAGTTAGAAAAGTGTTCTTATGTATTCATAGCTTTCAAGTTCTCAGCTTGCATAATTACAAGGGACAGAAGCTGAAATTTCATCTGTGCTATGTCAACTTAAAAGGAGCCAGGACTAGAAGTAACTGGGAGCTATGATTTGCACTTTGATAACTGAAGTGAAGTAAATTGGTAGTTCTGAAGAGGAAAGAATGACCAGGTCTATTTCTATAGACCTTAAATGTTATCCAGGGGAGAAATTTCAGCAAATGTGACAAAGATAAATTGATTGTTCATTAATACATATTTTAACACCTATAAGAGATTATAAAAATTGGCCTTATTATATTGGCAACTTTCTAGAAATTTTTGTCATTATATTGCTCATTTTGAGCAAAGGTATAGGCTTTCTATCTAAAAAACAGACTGCTAAAATCAACATTTTTGGTATGGACAGGTGAATAAAACAGCATCTGATATGTTATCCTAAGGGTCAGGTTCACCCGCACAGAGTTCAGGGCAGGCTTTGGCATAGTTTGTAAAATCTACCAGTTTTCCAGACATATTTCTATTATTACTCTAAACACATTCAATTATAGTTACTGGTTAATTAGCCTCTCCCCCACTGATCTGCATCCCCAGTGCTTAGCTTAATCCACATGTGGCACATAGTAATTACACAATAAATGTTGAATCATTTAAATAGTGTTTGCATTACTTTATGTGATTCTCTTACTATGCTGCAAAGGTGAGATAAGACAAATAGTATCCTGATTTTCACCTAATGATGATAAGGATGTACAGTGATTATCCTAGTGGGTAGGAGCTAAAGCTATGACTTGAACTTGGGGTCCTCTGACTCTGAAGCAACTTCTACCCTGTTCAGAAACATCTAGAAGCTTCTAGAAACATCAACAGCTTCTAGCACAACTAGAATTTTTAGACTCCCTTCTTCCAACATATTGTAATTATCTAATTATTATATCTCAATTTTATTTTGACCACAAATATCTGAAATGTGTGTGGTTTTTATAAAATGAGAGAGTTAATAATGTTCAGTGTTATTCCTTCTCTGTCCTTAGGAAGGGCATACTGATAAATGAGTACGTTAAAAACAGTCAAGGTATCTTTATTTGATTCATTGTTGTGGGGATTTAAAAGCATTATCTCATTAGGGTCTCAGGTGTCACCTGCACCCTGCCAGCCTCAGAATCCTGGATGCAGTTTAAGAAGCTGCAAGGAAGCTGCAGTCATTCTCCTCTCAGTAGTTTATGCTTCAGGTTTGGAAACACCATCTTCCGTCTCTACGTAGATGGTGTATGTGAAAAGCCTAGGCTCTTCTCTCAGGGAGTTTACAGTCTGGAAGGGTAATTATAGCTAAGAGTCTGTGATCAGTTTGCCTGAAAGAGTCCTAAGTTCTACCTGTTGTTCTAGTGTAATTATTAACAATGACACCTTACACTTTCAAAACAGAGACAGGAATTATATGTGATTGCCCTACTTAGGGCGAACATCTACTGAGTCCTAAGCACTGTGCACCTTCTAGATGGTCATACTTATTACCTAATTTAACCTTCACCACATCACCAAGAGGAGCAATAACTTTGTGCCTTTTGACAGCACAGGTGTTGGGCTGCTGCTTGGTTCAGGGGCTGGCACTGGCACTCATGAGCTGTGGACCTTGGGAGAGCTAGTTACTGTCCTCATGTCCAGTGCTTTCAACTGTCTATGGATGCTAAGAATAACAACAGCCTCTGGTGGTTGTATGAAGAATTGCTAAGGATCTGCAGAACACTTAGAACTGTTGCAGGTACAGACAATAACATTTGGTAGACATGGTGTTAGTGCCTTCATCTTGCAGGTGAGGAAACAGGCTCAGAGAAGTGATTGGCCCAAGATAACACAGCCTACAAGTGGTAGAGCCTGAATTCCACATGCATCAGTTTCATGTTTATGTTAAGTTCAAATAAGGAATAAATATATTTGGTGATCTACTGAGGGAAGGAGCAAACATATTTGAGTGGAGAGTGAATCATTTGAAGTTATCGCACTTAAAAAAATCAGGAAATTGAGTCCCAAACAAATGAAATAACTTTCAAATTTCTAATGGCTATTTAGTTGAAAAGCCAGGTCTAGAACCCCAAAATCTTTTTTCCTACTCCACTTTTATTTTACTATCATTCTTCCAATTCATTAAAAAGAAAGCCTTGGTTTTAAAGTCACTTATACCATGTGACGACAATACTCAGAGACTGGTAGAAATGCCCTAAATTCCCCCATTATCACTCCCCACCCATCATCAAAGATTCAAGAGTCAAATGAACAAAGCTATTAAGGAGGATATAGGCTTGGATTCTAAAGAATAACTTAGACTTTTTGGAGCTGCTCACGTGCTGCGGGAGAGGAAGTAACGTCACTCGGGAGACCAGAAACCTGCTGGTGGCCGCTTTGAAGGTGTTCCATCAACATGTCTCATCTACCAATGAAACTCCTGTGCAAGAAGATCGAGAAGCGGAACCTTAAATTGCGGCAGCAAAACCTAAAGCTACAGGGGGTCAGGAATGTGAGCCTATCAGAAACTGAAAATAGAGATGTGTCTGAAGAAACAGTAGGAAGTGGAAAAGTTAAAAAATCTTTAAAACAGTCTATGAAGGTAGGCTTATCAAGAATAACTTAGACTTTTTGATCTTTAATATTTTCATTTGTAAAAATGAATACATTTTTAAAAAAGCAATAAGACCCTATTAGACTGATCAAACTGGATAGCATATTGAAAGTATCTTATAATTTCTTCATTAAATATTTTAAGGCCATTCCATATGCAAAATAATACATGAAAGCTAGAGATATGAGGGATTATTAGACAAAATCCCTATCTCTCAGGTACCTACTATTTATTTGGGGAGATAAAAAGATAAACATAAAGGAAAAAATCAACCAAAAGGCATAATGTGGTTTAGAATATAATGTTGTGATGATAAGAGTGACATAGAATTGGAGGTAGAGGAGGTTGTCTGAGATTAGGAGAAGCCTAGAAGAACCTAGGCTGTACATTAATTCTATAAAACAGCTTTTCCTTGACACTTAAGACAAGTTTGTGGTTTTATGTGAAAAGAAACCTTGTGTTGACATGACTACAGGAGAATTAGAAAACTGCTTTGAACAGTGATAGCACAAAATTAAACATGGTTTTTAAGAACAGAAAAAATATTTTATTCTAACAAATTTCATTATATCATGGTTCAATAGATAAGACTCAACAAGCATTTATATAGTAAATGTTATCTTTTACATGAATTAACTAATTTTGGCCTTGCAGAAAATTTATGTGTTAGGTACTATTATATCCATTTCATAGACTAGGAACCTGCAGCTCAGAGTGACTAAGTAACTTCTCCAGGGCCCTTGAACTCATTATTTTTCTGTATTCTTTGGAACCTAGAGCCAACTACTTTTTCAATACTAAGTCAAGTTTCTTTTCTTATTTTATGAACCTAGAAAGTCATTATCTAATTTGTACCTTCAGTAGGTTCTTGGGACTACCATAATAAAATACCACAAACCAATGAAACAGCAAAAATTTGTTCTCTCACAGAAGCTTAAGATTAGGTGTTGGTAGTGCCATCTTCCTCTGAAGGCTCTAGGGGAGGACACTTTCTTGTTTCTTGCATCTTCATTCCCCATCTTTGTGAGGTGGCCTTATGTTCCTTGAGTTGTAGATGTACCACTCGAAATTTCTGCCTCTCTCCTCATGTAGCCATTTTTTTCCCTGCAGTCTCATCTCTGCATCCATATTTCCCTTTATATTGGATTAGGGCCACCTACTCTAGTATGACCTCATCTTAACTAGTTATATCTGCAATGGCCCTATTTCCAAAAAAGATCATATTATAAGGTACTGGGGGTAGGGCTTCCATCTGTATTTTTTGGGGGGCATACATTCCAACCCATAGCTGCACCCACAAAAGAAAAGCAGGGACCCAAAGAGAGCATACTAAAAATGTTTAATAACCTTGAGATTCAGATTCTGACCAATCAGAATAGCCATTTAGCTGACTGGCCTGAACTCTGTCCAAAAAGAATGGATGCCTGTTCATGGGCCCATGACTGGAGTCCACCTGTTAGAGTGGTAGGTAGCTTCTTCATCCCCTGGCCAGGCCAAACGAGATGGAAGGGCAACCCTGGCTGACACCACTGCTACCCTGGAGTTGGACTCAGTTCAACCAGCACTTGGACACCATCTCCGTTCATTGACTGAGAGACCCAGCAGCTTGGTTGTAGAGTTAGTGCCTTGCCCGCGTCTGTCCCGTGGGTAGAAATGTCCTAAGTTGTTCTGCCTAGAAAGTAAGAGGACTGAGGCCACAGACAGGGGAAATACCACCTGAGTAAGAACAAAAAGAGGCCCCTCCCTCTCACTCAGGGGGTGGAAATGCTGGCCTTGGTTACGATGCCAGATTTTGATCTGAAGGAGCTCCCATCTGTCCAGCTGCCTCCCAACCTATAAAGTCCAGGCAGAGATTAGCTGTTCTTTTTAAAGGGATGAAGAGAAAAGTCAATGGTGGGGCTTAGTAGCCATGCCCCACACTCTGTTCCCCTCAGAGTCCTAGAAACAGTAGGAAGGGTCACCTAAGATAGGTTTCAGGATTTTACTATGACAAGGCAGAAAATGTAAGAAATGGAAATAAATACAAGTTGCTTTTGTTCCCTGGGTTTTTATAGTAAATTGTAGCATCGTGGTCATGGAATGTATATTCTTTATGATTATTCAAATCTCTCATAGAAATCCCTGAAGTAACTAGAAGGCAAAAGTTACTGACTTGTTCCAGTTCCAGCTCTTAATATTGACCCTGTTGCATTTGGAGGGAAGGCCAACAGCCCTTAGCACTGAATTAAACCTCTTTGGACTCTACTTCCCTCTGCCTGTCTCCACTTTGCTGGAGGAGAACTGCTCTGGCTGAGAACTGCTCTTTGTACAGAAGTTTTCTTTTCCCTTGCTGTCTTTAACTTAAAAACAAAAATCAAAGAGTTGTATGATTCCCACCGGAACACATTATGCAGGGGGAAATTATTCCCATTAGAAGCCAGTGAATTTCACATAAATCTGGAACGGCTTTTCTAATAAAAAAATAAATGTTCTATATATAAGTGATAGTCCCTGGGGAATATCACCAGTCCTGACATAAGTCTGGTTAATTTTGTGCTCAGAAGTAAGTTTTTCTGACTTCTCTTTATTTGTTATCTCTCTAAGTTACTGCTAACAGCATGACTTTATTTCACAGCATTTAATATTTGATGGGTGTTCTTTTAAAATAACACTTTATATGTGCCTTAGATATTATTTCATTCGGAATCCTAGTAAGTTCAGGGCTGTTGTGCTATTTTACTTTAAAGAGCTGTGCACTTCACCGGGGATCCTCTGGATGTGCAGGACAGAGAGCATGTGAGTGTGTTCCTTACTTGTGCTGCCATCACCCGAGAGAATCTCTCAACCGAAAGGCCAGTGAGAGAGCACACTCGTTCTGGAGAGAAGGATTACACTCGTTCATAAAATGATGCTGGTGGAGCTATTAAAGAAGAGGGGACAGCCAGGCAGCCAGGCAGCCAGTTCAGGAGCAGGGGACACTGAGTTTCGGGGGTCTAGTCTGTGTTATAACTGCTGGTGGGATTTAGGGGCAAATAAAGCTATGTGTTATTCACTGATAGTTCAGCCCCTAAATTGAAACACCGCAAACCAGTGAAGTCACAGTCTCTCAGTTGTGTACTGATTGGGCTATGAAATAAAAACCAAGTCTTTCCCTCAGTGTCTCTTTCTCTCAATCTCTCTCTTCTCTCTCTTTTTCTCTCTGTTTTACACTCACACCCCCCGCCCCCACACAAAGAAAACAAAAGAACTTATTTGTATGTCTTTGCAGAGTTCACAGCATTCCGGTGGGAAAATCCTTTGCACATAAACATTTTGAATCTTTGTCTCTTTACATTTGTTTTATATTGGGGGGCAGGTAAAAATTTCAAGGGAGAAGGGCTACGAGGCTTGTGGCTCCAGGAGCTGTCCAAGCCTCTTAGAAGTGAAACATTCTGTATGTTAATAATAAAAAATATCTTTGGTTTACAATTTTTAATGGGATCAAACAATTTTGTTTAGGTTTCTTGAACTCTCCCTGCTAGATTTAATGGAGGATCATTATTTACAGATTTCAGTGTTTCCTGCTTGTGGCTGTGAGCTATGGCTGTGCAGGATCTGGAATTCTAAAGGCGAATGCCTCCCAAACGTATGGAGACTTCTGTTGTTTCTGCTCCTTTCTCTCCGCTGCTGCGGGGGCTCGAGCAGATTTTGGTTCACATCACAGTGTACAGTGTTAACTAGGTGACATATGGGTGGGGGACATTCCTGCTTGTCCACTGCAGCTGAAGGGGGGGTCGTTTCCATAGAGATAAGAAGCAAAAGTGTTCAGTGCCACCTAATTGGTATGCATCCCCAGTTCAGGTTCATTGTGCTTGTGCTAATGACAGGGTTGTCTCAGTAATAAGGATGGTGCACTGGAGAAATTTGCTGCCTTGGTATATTTTTCCCTGGCAGAAAACTACTTAGAGACTGTAGTCAGTAAGAAGAGTGACTGGCAGGCTGAAGAGGCTGCTTAGCAGCATATGGGGGAAGGCTGGTGCTCTGTGCCACATGCATATGCTGCCATTAAACTCCAGCTTTGCGCTTTGTGTGTTCCTGGGCTTATGCCAGGAAGCCCACCTGCTGCAAGAATACTTGTAAAGCCCAACTCAAAAGTGATTGAAAAGCTACTAGAATAAACTGTAATAACACAGTGCTTCACAGATGGGACGTAATTGCAAGCTAAAGTGTACAGCCTCTGCAGTAATGAAAACACGAGCCATTAAATTAAAATCATAAGGGAAAAAATGATAAAAGTCTGTTGATTTATTTTTTTTAGTTTTATTGCAAAAACTTCAATTTTCCTGCCCTCATTAATCAAATACCATAAAACTATAGTGTGACTTTGTTCTGGTGGAGGTTCAGGCAATTAGAATGATGAATGTTGATGAAAATGATGTAACTTTTGTTTTTTACTTGCTGGGATAACTTAAACCCTCTGTAAGCAGAGCCACCGATTCTGACATGTATCTATCAATTTGCAGATTGAAAAAGTCTTTGGGAATTTGCCCTGAGAGTTTATGGGGTAGTTTGTCCAAATTTGTCCAAGGCAAGGGCAACTTAAAAGAACTTTGGGTTTCTTGCTCAGTGTTGATACATGTGCAAAGTGAATCCTTTTCCCCTGGTCAGCCCACTCTTTTTCTTAAATACTAGTAATTTTCTACTTTTTTTTGAAAATTAAGAGAGACTCACCAAACTATGTAAACACATGAGCTGCTTGAGTGATGTCAATTCAGCTGTAATTGGTGGTGGCCCATGGGCTGGAGTTGCCAGGCTGACATGTAATTAGTGGGACTGTTGGAGTGTAGGAAGGTGGGAGGGCTGTGGGATATGAATGGGCCTGGCTGGCCGGGGCCTGGAGGCCTCTCCAGAGCTGTGTATTCCCCAAAGGGCCCCGCACCATTGTTCTGCTCCTTTCTGTGGGTGGGCCCTGCTAGGAGAAAGAAACATTTGTGTCACCATCATGGCCCAAGTAAACAGCCTTTAAAAGACTTTCTTTTTTTATTTTTAATTATGCATTTCCTCAGCATTCCTTATGGCAAAGTAGAAGAATTCCCATCCATTAAAAAAAAAGAAGAAAAAGAAATGAAAAGAAAAAAACAGCAACAGGGCAATAAATATGTTTTCAATTTATAAACGGAGACAGGTGTACAGTCTCATGGCATCACAAGAGCGTTTACAGAGGAAAAAGAACTCCAGTTTGGAAGCACAATGTTCCCTTTTTTCCCCTCCACTAGAAAGACATGTGGGCTATTTCTCTTCCAAGGGAGTGGCCCTTGCCCCAGGGTCTCCTAGTCACTAGAGGTGCTGATGAGTCAGTCACAAAGCCCCACCAGCCCCTCTCTGAGTGGCCTCTGCTAAACCGGCTCCAAAGGCGGTGCGTTCACAGCTGTGTGAAAGCTCACAATTTGATGGCAGGTTTGGAAACTAATAATAAATAGAAGCATACATCATCACACAACCCCTGGCTAAAGACACATCTGAAGGCACATGGAAAGGAGCAGGTGGGCAGAGAGTGACTGTTTAAGTATTTGACCCCTTGCAGATAGCTCCTCAGTGGGTGAGGCCATCGTAGCTGCTGGTACCTGGTGCAGGCTCCATCCCAGGGTACTCACCTTCGGTTCCCAGATGGTATAGGTGGGGTCTACCGTGGAGAGGGTGAGCCTCTTATGGAAGTAAAGGGGCCACGTGGAAAAACTGACAAGCTCAGGGAAAGCCTACGTGGCAGCCTTACAAACTCAGAGACGTAAAGTAACCACAGAGGATGGTCTGAAATTAAAACTTTCTAACTAAAGGCAATTCATGGCGGGTAGTCATGTCCTAGGCTGGTATTTTTCCTTAGCAAACATTAGTCTTTACCTTAACTAAGCTTGTCTGTTGTCTCTTTGCATCTACAATAGCATACATTTAGAATATCAAATTTCCCTTTTTCCGGACACCTCAAAGCAAAGGCACCTTACCAGGTTGAGACCACAAATTCCCTCATTGTTACTGTTATCATGTTAATTGTTGACTGTTAACTATTCTCTACCCACCTGTGTAAGAAGTATGTGTCCATCATTTCACTTTTATCCAATCCCAGAGATTTCTCCCTGCTTTGCTTTCGCCAGCCTCTTTAATCTATCACCAATGGATTTCATGTAACCCCCTTACACCTCTTCTTTTGATTGTAATGTATAAAATAAGGTGCAAAGCTGCCATTCTCTGGAGCATTTTCTCAACTCGTTGAAGGAATTACTGTCAGTTTGGCTCAAGTAAACTCACAAAAATTCTCTACAAGTTTGAATGTTTCTTATATTGACACTTCCATGAGGGACCACGTAATGATTGCCTGCTGTGAATATCCCAATGCTCATGTTATAGTGGCCTTTAATCATTGGAGGCCTTACTGCTTTCATTCCTGAATGTTTGCCACTTCCTGCCCCTCTGGGACCCTTCCAGACTCACCCTGTGATGTGGTATTTGTGTCCTGGCACTGGGAGTGAGAATGCTGAATTTCTTCTCACACTGCCTGTTTCTTTCACTTTTACCTGTCTTCTTTGAGAACATCCTTCCTGTTCCATGGCGCAATGTCCCCAGGTCTCTTCAGGGTGTGATGTCACACAGTGGCCAGATGGTGGGCCCCAGCTCTCAGTGGCCTGGCAGGCATCCAGAGTGCAGTAGGTTCAAAGAAGGCTGAATCTGATGCAATTCAGAGAAGGAATTTCGGTTCTGATGTAAACTTAATAATGGAGGTGGTGTTTAGCCCAACTTGGCTGTATTTTGTGTGAATAAAGCTGCCGTGAGCCTACTTAGTGGTGATCAGAGCGGGGAGCAGGGTCACTCCTTCCATTTCGTTTCTCTGGGTTCCTGCACATGCTACTTACTGCCTCCTGCCCTCTGCACCAGACTGAAACTTGGCCAAATACAGCCCCTCTAAATGCTGAAAGTGACATGCCCTGTGTTATGCATAAAGGGGGAATGATATTTCTATTGATGATTTCTGCTCCCTCAGCTAAAAAACTGGTTTCTAAGAAAGCATAGAAGTGTTTGTTTTGCCTTAAATATCTGTTGCTGGATCACATTTGTTCCCCTCTGAAATTTAGGGGGGTTATTTGAAAGCCAGTGCACCACTTCTGAAGCAAAATGGAATAATAATTTACCTACAGTCATTTGAAGGAAGGTGATGGGTAATCCATGGCAAATGAGTAATTTTAGAATACCTGGAACCACATGAGCCTAGATTAATTTTTTTCATCGTGCAGCCTGGCTTGCTGTACTGTCAATGGGTTCCCTGATTCGAAATTCAAGCAAAGTGGCCAGGCTCGAAGGAACGTTTGTGAGGACCCAGGAAGTCATATATGAGAGCATGCAAGGCTCAGAATAGCTGCTTAAGAGATCTGAATATGCCTACATCACACAGCCATTATTTTGCGTATTTTAGAACTATTTCTTAAGAATCCCTTTTGTGAGTGTGATTCTCTTATTTAAAAAAGTGTTTGTGGATTGGGCTTTGGAGCAATTAGCACCGTGTTAAATCGCCACACTCACACCCTGGAGGGTTGTTGGTGGCACATTTGGATCTCCTGGAGTGTGATAAAAACAAAAGAGTTGTCACCTTGACACAGCAAGCTTTGCATGCTCTGTGACTAATGGCTGGTTTTAGTTGTTGGCTCCCACTTTCTCTGCATTCTTTCTAATTCCTAAGCCCAAATCAATGAGATGCTCAATAGTTGGTTACTAGCTTACAGAGGCTGCTGAAATTAAGGTAATTTGTGGTTATAGGACCATTAAACAGTGGCTTCTCTACACCATACAGCTCTATGTTTGGTGATTGGATTGATTGGCATTCAAATTGGGTCAGTTGTTTCCCCTTGCCCTTAACAAGATGTTTTGAAAGGGGAAAAAAAGGCATTTTTTTTGTAGTAGAATACTTCAGGGAAGGATGAGAAGCAACACAATACAAATGGATGTTATTTAAAGAAAGGAGCAAATGGTCTTATCATAGGTGTCTGTAAAGGATCGGAAAGAGTCACGGATTTGGGTTTTTGCTGGAACAGTTTACTAATTTTTGCTATCTTATGGCAGCAAAAGAATTGGGAGAATAATTGCTTTGACTTCTCAGAAGGCATTGCCTGTTTCTCAGGTCTGGTGGTGTATCAAACCTCGTATCTTTCATGTCCAAAATAATACCCCCATTGATGTGTTCAATCATTGTATGGTCCCTCTCTGTCTCTTGGGGGTTCAGAACTATGGAAAATAATTTATAGAACACAGTTATCTTTGTCTTCGGGTTTGCTGGGGCCATACATCTCTAGCTGTGCTGTGCTTTAGACTTTGTCCTTTCAAAGGACCTGGCTGTGCTTAGCTACAAAAATCAATAATCATTCCTTAGCTTGAAGCCTCTCAGCTGTTGTTTAATCTTTCAGTTATGTTGCCACTTTTCTTCTCCCAGCTTCCTCCCCAACAGTTTGTCCACATCTTCATCTGTTCTCAGTCCTCTAGATTTCAAGTTCATTTCCTGATCTTGAAAATGTCTAACACTTGGATGAGAAACTGTGTGTGCTCATTGTTGGGCCTTGGTTTTGCGTGACTGGAGATGGAGTTTATTTTCTCCACTGGTCTGAATGACAGTCCATGTCCAACCACTTGAAAGTTCTGTATGGCATCAGTGTAGTTATAAGATAAATTCAGAAATAATTTGTAAGGCCTTGTTTGTATCCCTTGGAGGTGAATACTCATGTGGAAAATTTATTTGAGGAGCCACATTAGGGTCCCCTGAAGTATTAACAGTGATGGGTATAACCCATGTTCAATGCCCAAGGCTGCCTTCTGATGGCTTTGAGATTATTTGTGGCTCCGCCTGCCTGGAGGGTAAATTTTTCTGCTCTCAGCTCAAGGTAGGGGGTCTGCCTGAGTGATACTGTTAGTGCTATACTAGATCCAATTAAGTTATTAAAACTTTTTCTACTCCACGTGACCAATATGTCTGATGGCAATGGTCCAATTGAGATGACAATAATGCCTGGGGGGACCCCCCAGGCAGTACAACTAGTGGCCCATCATCATCACTGGGGAGGCCCCTCCCACTTATTCCTGGGAGAGGTATCAGGCTGTAGAATGAGGAACCCTCTCCCAGCTTCTAGTGTTCCAACAATTACTAGAAAAGTGGCCAGAGAATGAAGGCTTGGAGGCCCAAAAGAGCCAATTCTTCTATCAGCTGAGCAGTTAACTAGAGCAGGGATGGAGTTTGAAGACTTTGATTTCACTGTGAATTTAATTTAAAAAACCAACACCTACCTGGTCTTTATCTCTTGGTAGGCTGATCTGTGACCCCAACAGTTACAACTGCTGGCTCCCATCGCAGAAACATGTTTATGTGCATGAGTGTGTACCTGCATGCACACATCTGTTAGTGCAAAGATAACAGACTTCTGGGATATTATAATCACAAACAAAGCAAAGAAACATTAGTGCAATTCCTTATGAAATAAAGAATGGGTCTCCCTCTGCAGCACCCTGCCCCCAAATCTCACTATCTATAGTGGCTTGGATTCCCTGTGACATAAATTCTGAGATGGAAATCTGTAGGCAGGCATGGGGTAGCGTGGGAGCTGGACTAAGATGCAGTTTCACAGAGAGCTTGGAGCATCCCATAGGAATCTTAGGGTGGAGGGCCCCTTAAGAATACCTCAAATTCAAGACCAGGAAGGGCCAGGCAGTGCAGGAGTGTAACCTTGGAGGATGCATGGTCTCCAGGGGTGGCTATAACAAAGTGCCACAAACCAGGAGACAGAAAATAACAGAAAGTTAATACCAATTCTTAAGACCAGCAGTCCAAAGTAAAGGTGTTAGTAGGGCCATGCTCTCTTTAAAACCTTTACAGGAGGGGATTTCCAGCCAAGATGGAGGCGTAGGCGGACACACTGTGCCTCCTCTCACAACCAAAATTAAGGACAACAAATATTTAGAAACAGGGGGGATTAAAGATGGCGGCATGGTAGGAGGACGCAGATTGTCCTTCCTCCTGCACATGGGAGAAAAACCTAACTGATCTACAGAGGAACAGAGCAGATAGCCAACAATACCACAGTATATATGAAAATAGGAGATCAAAATCCATAGCAGACATTGGAAAACTAGACGTGGCAGCCGAGCGACCGGAGGTGGCCCTGAGACGGGACAGAGGCGACCCGGCAACCGGAGGCAGCTCCGCAACCGACCGGAGGCAGCCCGGCGACCGGAGGCGGCTCCGCAAACGACCGGAGGCGGCCCGGCGACCGGAGGCGGCTCCGCAACCGACCGGAGGAGGCCGCGCGACCGGAGGCGGCTCCGCAAACGACCGGAGGCGGCCGCGGGATCGGAGGGGGTTCTGCAACCGACCGGAGGAGGTCGCGCGACCGGAGGCGGCTCTGCGACCGGGTTGGAAGCAGCCCTGCGGCCGGAGGCGACCCTGCAACTAGAGAAGGGGACTCTGGAAGACCCGGAGCTCACATCTGTGATACTGGGGTGAGTGCACGCAACTCGGGAAACTCTCGGAGCCCACGCCCGTAGTCTCAGGCGGGCGCCTGCGCCCTGTAGGAGACCCGGAGCTCACAGCAATAGGCTCGGGGAGGGATGGATCTGTAAGAGATTCCAGCTGAAACCCATAAACTCTGGAAAGCTCGCCCCCTGCAGGAGGCTCAGAAATCACACCCAAGGCCCTGCATGGACAGTACGCCATTAGCCCTGGGGACAGTGTTGGGCTGGCACTGAGGACAGTAGCCCAAAGCTGACTGAGTGAGGAACAGGGAGAAAAGTGGTACGAGTCGCCTCGCAGCCTGCTACAGCCAGCAAGTCCAGAAAATCCAGTTTGGCCTGTGTGAAAATAGCAAGAGATTTTTTTTTTTTCTTTTTTTTTCCCTTCTTATTCTTTTTTTTTTTTTTTTGGGGGGGGGGTTGTTTTGTTTTGTGGGTTTTTTTTTTTTTTTTTTGATAGGTGTTTTTTGTCTGCTTAGTTGGGTTTTTTGTTTGTTTGTTTTGGTTCATTTTTCGTTTTTGTGGGGTTCTTTTTGTTTTGTTTTGATTATATATTTTTTATTTCTTTATTACTTCTACCTTTTTTATCCCTCAATTCCTTTTGCTTCTCTTTACTTCTTTCTGGCTTTATTCCTTCTTCCTTTCTTTCCAATTTATCTCTCCTTCCCTCCTCTTTTTTTTTTCTCTTTTTTCTCTCTCTTCTTTTTTTCACTTTATTCTTTTCTCTTTTTGAATACCCACGAGTGAGGCAAAGAAATCCTAGAACTGTGAAAAAACCAGAGTTGGACCAAAAGAGGGGGTATTCCCACAGCTGAGACAGTGGCAGCTGTGAACACCAGGATACCTGAAGAAGACTATAACACTGAATCTCACAGGTATTCCACCACAGAAGTTTACACCATAAACGCAGGTAGCCAGAACAGATCAACTTAAGAAGCAGAGGTTTACAAGAAGAGTCTCACCAACAATGAGAAGACAAAGAAACAATCCCCAAATGAAAGAAAAGGTGGAAGCCCCAGAAAGAATGCTAAATGAAACAGAGGCAACTCAACTATCAGATAAGGAGTTCAAAGAAATGGTTGTCAGGAAGCTCCATGAGCTCTCAATGAGCTACCAGAAACTACAGGGAAGCTACGATGAACTCAGTGCAAACTATATCAACATGAAAAAGGAAATAGAAACTATCAAAAAGGGCCAAGAGGAAATGAAGAATACAATTTCTGAGCTGAAGAACACAGTAGAAGGAATGAAAAGCAGAATCGATGAAGCAGAAGATCGGATCAGTGAGTTGGAGGACAAAGTAGAAAAAAACAGCCAGATAGAGCAAGAAAAGGAAAAGAGGCTCAGAAAGAATGAAGAGGGTTTAAGAGAAATGCAAGACAACATGAAACGTAATAATATCCGTATAATAGGAATACCAGAAGGAGAAGAAGAAGAGCAAGGGATAGAAAACCTATTTGAAAAAGTAATGATGGAAAACTTCCCTAATTTGGTGAGAGAAAAAGTCACACAAATTCAGGAAACACAGAGAGTCCCTATCAAGAGGAACCCAAACAGGCCCACTTCAAGACACATCATCATTAAAATGGCAAACTTCCAAGACAAAGAGAGAATCTTAAAGGCAGCAAGGGAGAAAAAGGAAGTAACATACAAGGGAGCCCCGATAAGGTTAGCAACTGACTTCTCAATGGAAACGCTCCAAGCCAGAAGACAATGGCAAGAAATATTCCAAGTAATGAGAACCAAAGGCCTACAACCAAGACTACTTTATCCAGCAAGGCTTTCAATCAAGATAGAAGGCCAAATAAGGTGCTTCCCAGACAAAAGAAGTCTAAAAGAATACACCTCTACCAAACCAGTACTACAAGAGATACTAAAGGGACTGCTTTAAGGAAAAAAAGGAAAAGAGAGAGTGAGGAACACAGATACGAAAATGGCAATGAATCAGTACCTATCAATAGTAACCTTAAATGTAAATGGATTAAATGCTCCAATCAAAAGACATAGAGTAGCTGACTGGATAAGAAAGCATGACCCACACATATGCTGCCTACAAGAGACCCACCTCAGGACAAAAGACCTACACAGACTCAAAGTGAAAGGCTGGAAACAAATTTTCCAAGCAAATGGACAGGAAAAAAAGGCTGGGGTAGCAATACTCATATCAGACAAAATAGACTTCAAAAGAAGAGCTATAAAGAGAGACCCAGAAGGTCACTTCATAATACTCAAGGGAAGAATCCACCAAGAAGACATAAACATTGTAAATATATATGCACCCAATATAGGAGCACCTAAATACATCAAGAAAATCTTAGAGGACTTCAAGAAAGATATTGACAGCAACACAATTATAGTAGGAGATTTTAACACCCCACTGTCAAAAATGGACAGATCTTCCAAACAAATTATCAACAAAGATATTGTGGCATTGAACAATACTCTAGACGAATTGGACTTAGCTGATATATATAGGGCCCTCCATCCCAAAGAAACTAAATACACATTTTTTTCAAACGCACATGGAACATTTTCAAAGATAGACCACATGATAGGACACAAAACAAGTCTCAACAAATTCAAGAAAATTGATATCATACCAAGCATTTTCTCCGACCACAAGGGACTAAAACTAGAAACCGACTTGATGGGGAAAATCCCCAAACCATCAAAATCATGGAGATTGAATAGCATGCTATTAAACAATGAATGGGTAAAGAATGAAATTAAGGAGGAAATCAAAAAGTTTCTGGAAACAAATGAAAATGAACTCACAACAACCCAAAACTTATGGGACACAATGAAGGCAGTCCTCAGAGGGAAGTTCATAGCAATACAGGCCTACCTAAAGAAGACAGAAACATTTCTAACAAACGACTTAACCCTACGCCTACAAGAACTCGAGGAACAACAACAAAGACAGCCCAGGGCAAGTAGAAGGAAGGAAATAACCAAGATCAGAGCAGAATTAAATGACATAGAGACTAAAAGCACAATCCTAAGGATCAATGAATCCAGGAGCTGGTTCTTTGAAAAGATAAACAAAATCGACAAGCCTTTAAGCAGGCTCATCAAGAAAAAAAGAGAGAGGACTCAAATAAACACAATCAGAAATGAAAGAGGAGAGATTACGACTGACACCACAGAAATACAAAGGATTGTAAGAAATTACTATGAAGAACTGTATGCCAAGAAATTTGAAAACCTAGGTGAAATGGACAAGTTTCTAGAAAAATATAACCTTCCAAAACTCAATGAAAAAGAAACAGAAAGCCTGAACAGACCAATAACAGCTGGTGAAATTGAATCAGTAATCAAAACACTCCCGGCACACAAAAGCCCTGGACCAGATGGTTTCACAGGAGAATTCTACAAAACATTTAAGGAAGAGCTAACCCCTATCCTTCACAGACTATTCCAAAAAATCCAAAATGATGGAAGACTCCCAAACTCTTTTTATGAAGCCAGCATCATCCTAATCCCAAAACCAGATAAAGACATAACAAAGAAAGAAAACTTCAGGCCAATATCACTGATGAATGTAGACGCTAAAATCCTCAACAAAATATTGGCAAACCGCATCCAACAATACATTAAAAAGATCATACACCATGACCAAGTGGGATTCATCCCAGGGATGCAAGGATGGTTCAACATTCGCAAATCCATAAATGTAATACATCACATAAACAAAAGCAAGGACAAAAATCACATGATCATATCAATAGATGCAGAAAAAGCTTTTGATAAAGTACAACACCCATTTATGATAAAAACACTCAGCAAAGTGGGAATAGAGGGAGCATTCCTCAACATAATAAAAGCCATATATGAGAGACCTACAGCCAACATCATACTCAATGGGCAAAAACTGAAATCTTTCCCACTAAGATCAGGAACAAGACAAGGCTGTCCACTTTCACCACTTCTATTCAATATAGTATTGGAAGTCTTAGCCACAGCAATTAGACAAGAAAAGGAAATAAAAGGCATCCAAATTGGAAAGGAGGAAACAAAACTATCATTGTTTGCAGATGACATGATAGTGTACATAGAAAATCCTATAGACTCGGCCAAAAAGCTGCTCGACGTAATAAATGAATTTGGCCAAATAGCTGGATACAAAGTCAATATCCAAAAATCAAAGGCATTTTTGTATACCAACAGTGAAACAGCAGAAGCAGAAATCAAGAAAAAAATCCCATTCGATATAGCAAAAAGAAAAATAAAATACCTAGGAATAAACCTAACCAAGGAGGTAAAAGACCTGTATGCAGAAAACTACACAACACTGAAGAATGAAATCAAGGAAGACACAAACAAATGGAAGCATATACCATGTTCATGGATCGGAAGAATTAATATTATCAAAATGTCCATACTACCCAAAGCAATTTACAGATTCAATGCAATACCTATTAAAGTTCCAATGGCGTATTTCACAGACATAGAACAAACACTTCAAAAATTTATATGGAATCATAAACGACCCCGGATAGCGGCAGCAATTTTGAGAAAGAAGAGCAAAGTAGGAGGGATCACAATACCTGATACCAAACTGTATTACAAAGCCACTGTAATCAAAACAGCCTGGTACTGGCACAAGAACAGACACGTGGACCAGTGGAATAGAACAGAGAGCCCAGAAATAAACCCAAGTCTCTACAGTCAATTAATATTCGACAAAGGGGGCAGCAACATAAAATGGAGCAAAAATAGCCTCTCCAATAAGTGGTGCTGGGAGAACTGGACAGCTACATGCAAAAAAATGAAACTCGAGCACCAACTTACACCATACACAAAAATAAATTCAAGGTGGATAAAAGATTTAAATATAAGCCATGACACCATTAAAATTCTAGAGGATAATATAGGCAGGAAAATCTCAGATATTTCACGCAGCAATATTTTCACTGATACGTCCCCTAGAGCAAGGGACATAAAGGAAAGAATAAACAAATGGGATCTCATCAAAATAAAAAGCTTCTGCACAGCTAAAGAAAACAGTATTAAAATAAAAAGAGAACCAACTGTATGGGAAAACATATTTGCCAATGATACCTCAGACAAGGGATTAATCTCCAAAATATATAAAGAACTTACAAGACTCTACTCTAAGAAGACAAGCAACCCAATTAAAAAATGGGCAAAGGATTTGAACAGACACTTCTCCAAGGAGGACATACAGAGGATCCAGAGACACATGAAAAGATGCTCGATATCTCTAGCTATCAGAGAGATGCAAATTAAAACGACAATGAGATACCACTTGACACCAGTCAGAATGGCCTTCATAAACAAAGCAACAAACAGCAAGTGTTGGAGAGGTTGTGGAGAAAAGGGGACCCTAGTGCACTGTTGGTGGGATTGCAGATTGGTACAACCACTATGGAAAACAGTATGGAATTTTCTAAGAAAACTAAAAATGGACATACCTTTTGACCCAGTAATTCCACTGCTTGGATTATATCCTAAGAATCCTGAAACACCAATCCAAAAGAATCTATGCACCCCTATGTTCATAGCAGCACAATTTACAATAGCCAAGTGCTGGAAGCAACCTAGGTGCCCATCAGTTAATGAATGGATCAAAAAACTGTGGTACATTTACACAATGGAATTCTATGCAGCAGAAAGAAAGAAGGAGCTCCTACCCTTTGCGACAGCATGGAAGGAATTGGAGAGTATCATGCTAAGCGAAATAAGCCAGGCAATGAAAGACAAATACCATATGATCTCACCTTTAACAGGAAGCTAATCAACAAAACAAACAAACAAGCATAATATAAACAAAGACACTGAATTTGAGAACAGTCTGACAGTGTCCAGAGTGGGAGGGGAGGGAATTTCAGGGGAAAAGGGGAACGGTTTAGAGCAACAAGTATGGAGGACTCATGGACAAAAACTATGCGGGGGTGGAAATGGGAGGAAGGTGGGGAGGGCTGGGGTGGTGGGCTGGGGCGGGGTAAAAGACAGAAAACTGTACAATATCAACAATTAAAAAATACTGAATAAAAAAAAATAAAAATAAAAGCACAAAAAAAAAAAAAAACAAATATTTAGAAACAAGAAAACAACCAGAACTGATAGAAAATTGAACTGTATGGAAGTCCAACAACCATTCATCCAGACCGGTAAGAGGGGCGGAGTCGCGGCAGGAAAAAGTGGAGGTGCGGACCCAGGAACGCAAGCAGCAGCGGCTGGCAGTTCCCAGGTGCACAGGTGGTGGCTGGTGGTCCTACAGCCCACAGGTGGCAGCTGGCGCACCCTGGGCACAGGGGGGCAACTGTGCAGACCCAGTGAGGCCGCACAAGGTGGCTGGCTGACCAGGTGGTCCCACATTCGTGCACACAGACGGTCCAGGCAGAGGGAAAATGGCAGAAGGGACTGAATCCAGGAGAGAGCGGAACAGGCGCCATTCTTCCCTTTCAGACCCCGCCCCCACTTATAGCATCACAACCCAGTGACTGGGCTGCCCCGCCCTGAGGAACACCTAAGGCTCCACCCCTCACTACGTAATAGCCGCAACCAGACTAAAACCAAACCAAACCAAACCAAAACAAAACAAAACAAAAACCACCAAAAATGGCTCAAACCGGAGAAAAAATGAAAACCCCAGAGTCAATTACTCTAAGCTGTGAAGAGATAGCCAACCTATCAGATGCACAGTTCAAAGCACTGTTCATCAAAATGCTCACAGAATTGGTTGATTTTGCTCACAAATTAGATGAAAAAATGCAGGCTACAATCCGTGAAATGAAGGAAGATGCATGGGGAACCAATAGAGATGGGAGGAAAACTGGGACTCAAATCAATGGAGTGGGCCAGAAGGAAGAAACAAACAACCAAACAGAAAACGAGGAAGAAACAAGAATTCAAAAAAATGAGGAGAGGCTTAGGAACCTCCGGGACATCGTTAAATGTCCCAACATCCGAATTATAGGGGTACCAGAAGGGGAAGAAGAACAGCAACAAGTGGAAAACTTATTTGAACAAATAATAAAGGAGAACTTCCCCAATCTGGCAAAGGAAATAGGCTACCAGGAAGTCCAGGAAGCTCAGAGAGTCCCAAAGAAGTTGGACCCAAGGAGGAACACACCAAGGCACATCATAATTACATTAGCTAAGATTCAAATGAAGGAGAGAATTCTAGAAGCAGCAAGGGATAAGGGGACAGTCACCTACAAAGGAGTTCCCATCAGACTGTCAGCTGATTTCTCCAAAGAGACCTTCCAGGCAAGAAGGAGCTGGAAAGAAATATTTGAAGTCTTGAAAGGCAGGGACCTACATCCAAAATTGCTCTACCCAGCAAAGCTGTTATTTAGAATGGAAGGGCAGATAAAGTGCTTCTCAGATAAGGTCAAGTTCAAGGAGTTCATCATCACCAAGCCCTTATTACATGAAATGTTAAAGGGACTTATCTAAGAAAAAGAAGATCAAAAATATGACAGTAAAAAGACAGCAAACTCACAGCTATTAAGAACCACACCTAAAACAAAAGCAAACTAAGCAAACAGCTAGAACAGGAACAGAACCACAGAAATGGAGATCGTATGGAGGGTTAACAACAGGGGCGTGGGAGGAGGAGGGGGGGAAAAGGTACAGAGAATGAGTAGCATAGATAGTGGGTAGAAAATAGACAGGGGGAGGGCAAGAATAGTATGGGAAATGTAGAAGCTAAAGAACTTATGACACATGGACATGAACTAAAGGGAGGAATGTGGGTGGGAGAGGGTGTGCAGGGTGGGGGGGATGATGGGGGAGAAATGGGACAACTGTAATCATATAATCAATAAAATATATTAAAAAAAAACAAAAAACCTTTACAGGAGGATCCTTCATGGCTTCTTGCAGCTTCCAGTGTCCACTGCTTGTAGAGACATCACTCCAATCTGTCTCCATCGTCACACGGCCATCTTGACTCTGTGTGTGTGTGTCTTTATGTCTCCTCTTATAAAGATACCAGCCCTGGCTGGTGTGGCTCAGTGGATTGAGCACTGGCCTGCAAACCAAAGGGTCACTGGTTGGATTCCCAGTCAGGGCACATGTCTGGGTTGCAGGCCAGGTCCCTAGTAGGGGGTGCGTGAGAGGCAACCCCACCTTGACATTTCTTTCCCTCTCTTTCTCCCTCCCTTACCCTCTGTCTAAAGATAAATAAATACAATCTTTAAAAAAAAAGCAACAGTCATCACCTATCAGGCTCCCCTATTCCTGTGTACCTCATCTTAGCTACATCTATGAAGACTCTATTTCCAAACATGGTCACATTCTGAAGTTCCTGTGGCCATGAATTTTGGGGGACACTAGTCAACCTAGTACAGAGGAGCAGCTCCCTCTAGTTGAGGTAATCCTTGAGGGCGTCTCATTCATGTGTCATCGGCCCTCCCAGAGCTGGAGGCTGAGGGCTGTGGTCCTAGAGGGGAGATTTTTACACTCTACCTACTATCTTTGCTCTGTCCCTGTACCTCGTGGCCATTTGATGGGAACAGTGCTCTCACTGGGAGCTCTTACCTGGGCTCTACAGAAGGGGCATAGTTAGACAGCACTGGTATCCTCGAAAGCCTTGCTAATGTTGGATTTTAATAACGTTGGGTTTTAACTTTGATCCTTGAGGGGAATATCTGGACCCTGTCTATCTCTGATCTACTCTCCTCAATTTCTTTGCTGGTTATTTTCTCTCTACCCCCTTAACTTGTCCATATCCCAACCCCGCACTCTGCCACTTCTTTCTTTGCTGTCTGTAAATTTTAGCCTTTCTCTTCTTCAGCCACCCACCCACCCATACTCTTAACAACTGTCCTCATAGCTATGGCTCCTTTTTCCTTAGGTTGGAAGGAACATCACATGGCTTTGCAGTTCTCATTGGCAATGCCAGAACTCAAGTCCCACCAGGCTATGGCAGAGATGCCCACATTCCCCATAAGCGAAGCCCAATTTGTTCCAAAGTTGTTCCCATATCAGCGAGTCCTAAAATGTATGGTCCTAAGAGACAGAACCCAGTATCTAGGAGTGTGAGTGAAATTCTCAGCTAATTCAGAAGCAGAAGGAGTCAAGGGTAGGGATGTTTGGTGACTGTGCACCTGGGAAGTCCCCACCTGAAGCCTCACAGCAGAAGGAAGATGGCTGTGGTGGCACCCATGCCTGCCGGCCTGGCAGGCAGCAGTGACTGCCCTCTACTCAAGACCTAGGATAGGCAGCTGGAGAAGCTGCCAGGGGATGCAGGGGAAAGCCTCACAGACAGGAATCGAGCCACCTCTGCTCTCCTCCCCACACTGCTGCTCACCCATGGACACCTGCGACTACCCCCTCCCCTATGAGGGGGAGGTGGTTGACAGGTGCTCTCTTCAAGGGTACAGTCCACCTTTGGGTACATTTTACTACAGAAATATTTTAATTGTGTTATTAGTAAGATGTTGTAGGTAGTCTAAAATACTTTTGATCTTCTGAGATAATTGTGAACTCAGAAGGCAGTTTTCCCAGAGCTGCGTTTATCTTCTTCCCTGGTTGGGTTGTCACTAAAACAGGAACACCCTCCACCTCTCCAAATGTCTCCTGATTACCTGTAGCACACAGTACTTTGCTAAATGCCAAAGTGAAGACAGAAAAGTGAAATGTGACCCTGTCTCAGATAAGCTTAGGATCTAACTGAAGATATAAGGGCCACATCTGAGAAAGTCATCAATGTGAGGCTGGAGGTGACTAGGGAGCCGAAAAGCCTGTGTCATACAGCATGAATGTGAAAGAGCTAGCATAACCAGAAGGACAGGCCACAGTGAAAGAAAATCCACTTAGAAGGCTTGATACGGGGCTGGGTCTTGAGTTGGGATCCAGGGAGAAGAGGTTGTGGCCTGAGAGGCACCTCAGGGACAGCTTGAAGCAGGTAGCAGTGGAATGACAACAGATCTAGAAATAAGAATTGCTTGTCTATCCCATTCCTGTGAGGTCCTCAGCAATACATGCCCCTCACACACTAGATGAGAGGGTACCCTGGGCTAAAATGTGTCCCCCAACTTCATGTCCTTCCCAGAATCTCAGAATGTAAACTTATTTAGAAACAAGTCATTGCAAATATAGTTAATTAAGATATGATGAGGTCATATTGGAGTAGGGGGGGCTCTGATTTACTATGACTGGTGTCCTTAGAAGAGAGGAGACACAGAGAGAACATCATTTGAAGACACAAATGCACCTCTGACAACAAAGGCTGAGATTGAAGTGAGGAGTGAACCAACCAGGAAAGGTACACAGAGGATTGCTGGAGCAACCAGGACCTGAGAGGGAATGTCTGGCCCTGCCCACATTGATTTTGAACTTTTGGCCTCCAGACAAGTGAGAGAACACATTCTTTGGCTCTAAGACACTCAGACTGTGGTAGTTTGTGGTGGCAGCCCCAGGACACTGATATAGAGGGCTGAACCAGTTCTAACAGCCTAGAATGCAGGGGTCCTGTTAAAAGGGAGTACCGCTTCCCAGAGGGAGACTGTGGGTCAGGGAAGGCTTGGTGAGCTGGGCAGATGAGCCTCAATGCCAGCTGTTGGCAGAGGGTGTTTTGATGAGAATCACAGGCTCAGTCAGGAATGTAAGATGCACTGGAAAGACTGGACTTGGGGCTGCTGAGGGTTGTGTGACCATCTGGCTATAGGGATAGGGCTGGGTGAGGGAGGCAGAACTGTGATGGTTGAATCCTTTCTCCCAGAAGATTCGGCAGGGCCATTACCTTTCTGATATTACTGAAGTTCTGGCACCCCTTTCTTTCCCTACTGCACACTGCTTCTCCAATATTCCATGACGCCAGTGGGAGAGCAGCAATTTATTTTTCTTCCTTGGGTACAATTAGGCTTCCAACCAGGGTGAGCCATTCCCTCCATCACAACTTAAGACAATGAGAATGTGTGTGGAGTGAAAGTTGCCTATGGCAGCATCGTTGGGCAGGAATTTATTCGGGAGCTTAGGCTGTGAGGTGGAGAGGCCCCACTTTCTCCAGCAAGACAGGAATCTGAATGTGAAATGTCATTAGAGCCTCATTCCTCTAGTACTGCTTCTTTTTAGAATAACAAAAACACATCAGTGGTGAGTTTCAGCGTTATTTTTAATAAAAGAAAACCCTTTAATTTACATATATTTAAGGCTAAGTAAATGAAAATGCATTATGTTACCACTGTTCTACTGAACAATGAGCCCATAGGGTTCAGAAGAACATTTGCTTTTCAAACCTCACACACCCCCAGCTCAAGTCTGCCACTGGGACCCAGAGGGGGCATATGGTGTTGTCAGGAGCCACACTCGGTGTTCTATGAGTTGGGTTGGCAATGCCCACATGGGAGACTTGGGGACAAATGGACTCTTTGTCAAGCTGCAGCCCCAAACACGGTCATCTAAGGCATGTGCCCTGCTGGTGCTCAGAGACTGTTTCCAGGCAGGTAGGCCCTGGAGCGGCAAGATGGCGTGCATTCCTCCCTCTCCTGAAGGCTGGGCTGGTAGCATTGCCCCTCCTAAACTGAGGCAGGGTGGGCCAGGAAAAACAAAGAATTCACACACACATACATATACGTGCGCGCACACACACACACACACACCCCTACACCCATGTGCACAAACACCCACATGCACACACCTATAAACCCACACATGCATGTGCGTGCACACACATCACTTCCTGTACATTTTATTAGACAAAAACATGTCCTTGGTATCTTTGAAAAAATCAACATTTTCCCAGATCTTCATGTGAGAGACTGGCATTCCCTTTTCTCCTAAAGTTCCCTAGAGAGGACATGCTGAAGTTGTGAGTCCTTTTGGAGATAATGTGGGTGAAGCATTAAGCCCAGGGTCTGGCACATACTACCCCCAGAAAGAAGGTTAGCTATTATAGTTATTACAAATAGCTTCATTACCAAGCACTTCCTGTGTCTTGTACTGACTTTAATCCAACACAAAAATACCTTCTTGTCAACAGCAATAAAAGAGTAAACTGAGGAAAACTCAAATTACCAGAAACTGAGTTTATTTAGGACTAGCAGAGAAATTGCAATTTGGGATTAGTAAGCTGTAACAAGCTACAGGTGAGTCCATTGAGGTTTGGAGCAATGAGTGCAAAAGGGATTGTCCAGCCAGAGTTCAAGTGGGAAGTTCATTGGCTTGAGGGTGGGGAGAGATGCTTGGATGATGCACATTGGTCAGGAGATAAATTTTAGTTTTCCATAAATTAGGTATTTATAGGAAATCAGTTTTTAAGTTTGGTTTTCCTGAGGGCACCTGCATGAGGGTCTCTATTTCCCATCCTCCAGTTCCGTTTTAGGCTGAAATCCTTTCCTGTTAATTTCCAAATGCACCTTCAAGGGTGCATTTGGGCCTCAGAGGCTACCCTTGTGGGTCTTCTGACCCTCATTCTGGAGCATGGGCTGGATATGGAAGAAAAAAAATCACCACCACAGAGGCCTCTTGTCCTTGTTGCCTCCCTGGGAGCTTCTTTTGAGAAATTGCAGATTTGATCACTTTGGGAGAGGCTGCAACTTTGTATGTAGACCGCATGATGTAAACTGAACTGTGACCCGGGCCTCACAGGGGTTCTTCATTCCCCTGGAACAGGTTGGCGGGGGCTTCCTGGAAGTGGTGGCTTTTGTGCCCAGACCTTAAGGGCCACCTGCTGGCCAAGGAGCAGCTGAGTGGCCCCCAGGAGACCCAGCCAGAGCTGTGAGCCAAAGCAGGACTGTCCCCTGGCCTTTCAGTGACATTTACCTCCACTGTGCAAGGACACGCTCTTTTCTCCCTGTTTCTATTTTCTCCAGTTAATCAGGTGACTTGAAAAGACACTAGATAAGGGTATTGTTTGCACTGACAACACCCTGATGATACTGTCTGAAGAGATCAGAGGGAAATGTTCCCTTTCTGAGCGATAGAGTCATTAGGGAGGCCTCTCATCACCTCAGAGCATCTAGGTTAATTACCACAGAAAACCTGGAAATGGCAGCAATAATTTTTCTCCAGATAGTACCACTATTTTTACTGTTGAGGCAATAAAATGCCCATGGAAGTGCTTCGAGGGACCCCATTTTGCGGTTCAATGGTGTGATCATTTTAGTAGAATGGCTGTCTGTGCTCCTCTTTGAAGGGCACTGTCTTGTGCATGTGATTAAACTGGGGCTGCTACTTATGAACTGGACTAATGAAATCCATTCCTATCTCCCAGTGGCCCATTGATCATCGATGAATAAGCAAGTTTATCTACTGCAGCGTCTCACTGGGAAATGGAGCCCTGTGGCGTCTGCCTATTCACATAACCAGTTTGGCATAACCTCATTTCTGTGTGGAAAATCATGTGCAGGCACTTACCAAAAAGCATAAGGTAACACACTTCCAGCTTTGGGTTATCATCAAAGTTATGGCAAGGAATTCCATTCAGAGAATTTGGATGGGTGGTTTTATTTTAGACGATTATTATGATCTAAAATAAAAAAAAAACAATTTATAAAAAAGTCTGTTTGCACTGAGAGGTGAGAAAAGTGTGTCATGTACATACTGAAATTTCTCGTGAAGGGACAGATTGTTTTTATGACAGTAACATTTCTTTATTTTCTCTTGTTTTCAAGCCAGATGAAACTTGAAATGACTCATTTTAAAAGCCTGATTCCTAGACTTGTTTCTTTTTTTCTACCAGACTGTCCAGTGGAAGTGTGGCATGACCTTAAATCTGACATCCAGTGTGTTCTTCACTCTTTGCTCTCTCAGGATTGCTGGTCCTTTAATTTTGATTATAGATGATAGCCTTTGGCACACTGTTCAGAATCTTAGGAAACTTAGAGGGGTAGGGAAAGTGATATTTGAATCTTCTACTTCCTCCCGAGGCTGGGTCTTTTGTTCATCTTTCTTTGTTTAGACATTGGTTGCACAGGAGGTGCCCGGAGCCAGTTGGTGAGGGAGATGATGGTAGAGAAAGAAAGTATAGCCTAAGTATCTGTCCTAGAGAGCGCTGGTCAACTTCCCTGGTCTGTGGGAGCCTCATGTGGTGGCATCTTAATTAATTCAAGGAAGTCATCTCCTTAGAGATCTGGGGGGCTATTTTCCAAACTGAAGGCAAAATGTTCTGCTAAACTCATTCTTTAGGTTACATAAAGTGTAACATTTGGGGATGAGCTAATATGGGTTAGGAACAGATTCCCCCTCTCACCTTCCCTTGAGGGGGGGAGCTATAACTGTCAGAAGCGTGATAGAACTGTCAAAAGTGCATGAAATCAGCTATGCAAATGGTGAAACAGAAGTCACAGTTCCTTTTGTTCTGTGACAGGGTAAAAATTTCAAACTTTTCATCAAAGAGGAAATAAAATTCCAACACTTACACATTTAAATAATGGGGGACATCCCCCTTCCCCCTAACCAATAGTTAGTTATGAGGAACCAATTAATGGCTCTAACCCAAAACAACAAACTGGTGAGAAATAGCTACACCTGCACCAGTAATCTGGGCCAGTCAATCTGGGTCAATGATCTATGAGACTGTTAGATGGAGCAAACACATTTTGAAATACAATACGGGCTCCAGTACTTTGCGTTCTCTGGGAATCTGCTGGGGTCTTGCAGACAGCAAGGCTCTCCTTGTAGAGTGGAAATACTCTAAGACCTTTGTATTCATGGTTTCCTTAGTTCTATTTACTTTACTGCAACAGGGAAGACCCACTTTGGTGGCTTAATTAGAGGGATCTGAGGAGGGAGCTGGAAGATTGATGCTCTAGTGAAAGAAGTCTTTGGTTTCCAGGTCCTGCTTGCTCTCCTTCCCTCAGTCCTCTCCAGGCAATGCTGCTCCATCTCTGGGTACCTACCTACATTCCAAGAGGGAAGAATGGGACAAAAGCAGGACAAAGGATGAAGCTTGGCCAGTCTGTCACCTCCCCTGTGTATTCCTTCGAAAACCACAGTATTTCCAGAGTCCCACCCAGGCACCTCTGCTGCTCTTTCCCCACCTGCCTGGGCCCAGAGCACAGCTTAGCCACAGGTGCATTTGGATGTCTGCCCTGTACCAAATCAGACTTCAGACACCAAGGGTCCCTCAAAAACTCCATCTCTTAAAGTACTAGCATGTGGCATAACTTTTTGAGCTGTTTTATTGTCTTAAAACTGACTCCAGAGATTAAGAGAATGTTAGGCATTTGCTTAAGCTCTAACAAAGCCATGCTCAGTGTAGATGTCTTCGTGAGCACACTTTTCATTCAACAAACTTCTCAGTATCCCATACTCCACTTCAGGGTGAGGAAGCTGCACAGAGCTGGAGTGGGCAGGACTAGGAATCAGGCTCTGCCTGATGAGGGGGAAGGATGAGTGAAGGCAACTTCTCCCCACCCCTCATAGAGGCCACCTGGTGTCGGGGAAAACCTGCCAGGGCTACCCTTTTCTTGGGTTTCACAGTGGGACCATCTCGAGGGTCCAGAGACACAGTGTAAGTTGAACCTCAGATATCTGCGTTGTCATGTTCCCTGCGGGGTCACCTTCAGCCTTTAGCCAAGTCTGAACATGCTGTGCTCATCTAAGTTCTGCCCTGTGTCCCTGTTTGGATCTGCATGTTCAACAACTGTGTCCCCTCTGAGTCACCACAGGGAGAGGACTGCAGGAGTGGAGACAGCCTCCCTCCCCTCAGCACATTCTTCTCCCAGCATGATCTTTGGATTTTATTCAAGAGGCTATCTTTTCAATGTGGCAGCAAGTGGGGAAGTCAGGCACATGGTTTGACCACAGCCATTACAGTTCCATTTTCAGAATCTTCCTTTCCTCTGAAACTGTCTGGATGGCCAGCCCCAAGTGTCCTTTCCTAGTCACCTGCTGGAATACCATGCTAATAAACCCCTACATGGACACTGTCTTCCGGAGAGGGACTGGCCCAAGAGCCAGAATAAAAGGAGGGTTTTAGGGATGGCAGACCATGGGGGAGTAACCCAAGGTCATCACCCATGAGCCCCCTGTCTCAGAGTGTGGCTGCCACCTCCAATTTCTACCCACTCTGAGTCACTTGTCCTCCCTCAGGCTACTAATGAGAAGCAGAAAACACACCAGGGTAAATTGGCTGCCACACTGTGTATGTGTGTATGGAGGGGGGAGTAGACAGAATGTTCTAGAAGAATAGAAGTTACAGTAGAGACTCAGGAAGTTTTGGTTGGTTCTCTTTCTTACCCAATGAGGAAGGCAGGAGAGAGGAGAGAGAAGCCCCTTCCACTAAGTACAAGCCACCCTGGGAATTTAAGGACCTTTCACCATTGGCAATTCTACAGCAGTAGGGGGACCCCTCATCTTGGTCATGCCCTGCATGCCCACCCACCTTTGGTCCTGTGGAGAACACTGGGCCACATCCAGCCAGCCCATGGCCTCCCTTTCCTCTGTGGCCACAGACCCAGCATACACCCTGGGTGCAGGTGGGAGATGGGGTTCTTCCCTCCATGCCCTATGTGGTCTCACACCCCCTGTCTGACAACTTGTTCCACAAAACAAACAAAGAATATAGCCAAACTCACCCACACAGCCCAGCTCCTAGCCTGGGGATTGGTTGGTATGCGGTATTTGGAACAAGGGTGGAGTTTTCCAGGAGGAAATATGGCAGTGGGAGGCGGCCAGCATCCTGGGCACTCAGGTGCTGTGTTTTCTCTGTCTTGCTGACAGTGGTCTTTGAGAAAATACTGAACACATGGTGGAGCCTCAGTCTTTCTATTGGTGCTGTTCAGTCATTGTTACATTGTTGGTCACATGGAATGTGAAGTATCCTGCAAACATTTGTAGCCACATGGATATTGAATAATTATAAGAGCAAACTTCCATATACAAATGTCACTTTTCATGTATTTTTGGTGGGAGGATGGCTGGAGCCTCATTCTTTCAGAAGAGTAAACAAAACTTACTCCTTCAAGGGAATTTGTTAATTTGTGTGTCATTCATACATTAGATTGTTATACATACTTACCATGTGCCTGGTGCCATGCTAGACATAGCCAATGTCCCCACTTGGAGAAACTCCCACCCAGTCACCTATGACAGAGACCCCTGGAAAATTTTCACAGCAAATTCCTGACTGTCTCAGACTGACCAAAGTAGAACCCATGGGGGTGGTGCCCAGGAATCTGCATTTTCATGATGCTGGGGCACACTCAAGTTTGGGACCTTCTTGTCAAGGAAGATTGCTTCTGCCCAATGATGTCTGAGAGCCAGGGGCAGGGGTGTGGTATACTGTGGCTCTCTCCAGAGTGCGGCTTCCAGCTGGGTGGGGATTTGCATCAGAATCAGCTGTGGGACTTTTTCCAAATAGTGATGCCCAGGACCCTGCCTCAGAGACTCTGATTCCTAAGGCTGGGTGAGGACCTGGGCACTTGCATTTTTGTCAAGCACACCAGGTATCTCAGACTCATGCTGAGAAAAATTGTACTAGGCTAAAAATGCTACAGGTAATTCTAAAGGAGACTCAAAGTTTGTGTCTTCTGATTCGGCTGGTGAATAACCAAGACCTACATAGATGCCAGGACTGTCCAAGTCCCCATAGTTACAAAGAGGACCTGGCTAGGACCAGGTTGTCTATGATCTTCCACACAACAGACACCTTTTTCCTCTTCTCCCCTCTCTCAGCAGGATCCCCTTCTTTGTGGACACGGAATGAGAAGGCTGAGCTGTGTCCCAAGGCTGAGTACATCCCAGCAAATGCTGATGTGGATAAGGGCTGGCTTGCATTTCTGGTCAAGCAGTTGTAAGGCTGTACCCCTTCAATAAACAACTGTGTGCAGAGATTTCCAGGGGATGGGGATTATGAGCTTAATGGGACCAGGTCCCTGCTGTGCCAGGACACATGTCCTGATGAAGGAAAGATGGCACAGAACTGGGAGCCAGCCAGGAGACAATGTATTATACTTTAAAAATCAGATTGATGCTGTACATATTGATTGTAAAATGATCCTTGAAACTTTAGAATAGTTTTGGATTTACAGAAAAGTTGCAAAGATAGTACAGAGTTCCCAGACATTGCACATGGAGCTTCCCCTGCTATTCACACCTGACATTAGAATAATACCTCTGACAGACCAATGAGCCCATATTGACACTTATTATTAACTAAAATCCATGCCTTTCTATTTTTCTTCTTCCTCCTTCCCCTCTCCTCCCTTTTTCCTTTTCCTCTTCCCCCTTCCACTCTTCTCCTCCTCACCCTCCTCTTTTTTCTTCTTTCTTCTTCTCTTTCTCTTCCTTTTCCTTCTGTTTTTTTTAAATTATTATTTATAAAATGTCCTTTTTCTATTTCAGGATGCCATCCACTTTTTCTAAAGTTTAGCTTCTGTTGAGTAATTACTATATGCCAAACACTGTGATCAACGATTTATATGCAGGTTTTAAAATTTTATCCTGGCGCACAAGGCAGCAGCTGGCAGACCCTGGGCATGAGGTGGTAACGGGCAGACCCAGTGAGGCGGCGATTGTGAAGCCGGGCACAGGGTGCAAGGCAGCTCACTGACTGGGTGGTCCCACATTCACGTACAGATAAACCAGGCGAAACTGGGGAGCAAGACAGACCTCGCAACCCAGGGTCCCAGAGCAGGGGAAAAAAGTCTCAAAACACCAATCGAAAACACCTATGGGGGTTGAGGTCCCAGGAGAGACTCCCAGCCTCACAGGAGAGTTCGTTGGAGAGATCCACAGAGTTCTAGAATGTGCACAAGCCCACCCACCCAGGAATCAGCACCAGAAGGACCCAGTTTACTTGGGGGAAGTGGCGGAAGGGACTGAAATCTAACAGAGAGCACAGCAAGCTCCATTGTTTCCTCTTGGACCCCAGCCCCACATACAGTGTCACAACCCAGCGACTGGGTTGCCCTGCCCTGGGGAACACCTAAGGCTCCACCCGTCATATGTAACAGGCAGGACAAGACAAAAAAAATGGCCCAAATGGAAGAACAGATCAAAGCTCCAGAGCAAATACAACTAAGCAACAAAGAGATAGCCAACCTATCAGACACATGGTTCAAAGCACTGGTGATGAGGATGCTCGCAGAATTGGTTGAATTTGGTAAAAAATTAGATGAAAAAATGAAGGCTACGCTAAGTGAAATGAAGAAAAATGCACAGGGAAACAATAGTGATGGTAAGAAAATTGGGACTCAAATCAATGGAGTGGACCAGAAGGAAGAAACAAACAACCAGAAAAGAAGGAAAAAACAAGAATTCAGAAAAAATGAGGAGAAGCTTAGGAACCTCCAGGACATCTTTAAATGTTCCAACATCTGAATTACAGGGGTACCAGAAGGAGAAGAGGAAGAGCAACAAGTGGAAAATTTATTTGAACAAACAATAAAGGAGAACTTCCCCAATCTGGCCAAGGAAATAGACTTCCAGGAAGTCTAGGAAGCTCGGAGAGTCCCAAAGAGGTTGGACCCAAGGAGGAACACACCAAGGCACATTATAATTACATTAGCCAAGATTAAAATGAAGGAGAGATTCCTAGAAGCAGCAAGAGATAAGGAGACAGTAACTTACAAAGGAGATCCCATCAGACTGTCAGCTGATTTTTCAAAAGAGACCTTCCAGGCAAGAAGGGGCTGGAAAGAAGTATTCCAAGTTCTTAAAGGGAAGGATCTACATCCAAGATTGCTCTATCCAGCAAAGCTTTTATTTGGAATGGAAGGGCAGATAAAGTGCTTCTCAGATAAGGTCAAGTTAAAGGAGTTCATCATCACCAAGCTCTTATTATATAAAATGTTAAAGGGACTTATCTAAGAAAAAAGATAAAAGACATGTATAGTAAAATGACAGCAAACTCACAATTATTAACAACCACACCTAAAACAAAAACAAAAACTAAGCAAACAGCTAGAACAGGAACAAAACCACAGAAATGGAGATCATATGGAGGGTTAGCAACAAGGGAGTGGGAGGAGGAGAGAGGAGGAAAAGGTACAGAGAATAAGTAGCATAGATGGTGGGTAAAAAATAGAGAGGGGGAAGGTAAGAGTAGTATGGGAAATGTAGAAGCTAAAGAACTTATGACACCTGGACATGAACTAAAGGGGGAGAATGTGTGTGGGAGAAGGTGTGCAAGGTGGAGGGGAATGAAGGGGAAATGGGACAACTGTAATAGCATAATCAATCAAATATATTTTAAAAAATGTATCCTCACAAGAGCTCTGACTCAGAGTCATTAAGTGACTTGCTCAAAGACAAGCATCTAGTAAACTTCAGAGCTGAAAATGAACTCAAGTTTGTCTCAGTCCATGGCCACATACCTACTGCTATGTCATTGTTTCTTCTTGGGAGGGGTTGGAGATGACCAGGGTGTAATAGTGCTGGTGATACTCCAAATGTAGAACCTCCAATGTGCAACCCCCAATGAAGAACATTCAAAGTTGAACCCTCAGTGAGAAATCCCAGTGTGGAACCCTCATGTAGAACCCTCAGTGCAGTATCTCCAGTATGGAATCTCCAACGTGGAACCCCCGATGTGGTGTTCCTAACGTAGAACTCCAGTGTTTTACACCCAATCCAGAACCCCCAGTGTGGAACCTCCATTGTGGAACTCCCAGTGCGGAATCACCAATAAGGAATCCCCAATACACTTCCAGTGTAGAACCCCTAATGTGGTATCCCATTGTGGCTTTCACATTATAAGTTTTCAAAGTGCTTGTGACTACTTAACTCTCGGCATAGCTAATCAAAATATTGGAAGAAGAGACTAATATGATGTATTAAAAGGCAGCTTTGAAATTTACATATCTAAATTCAGATATGTGTTTCCTCCAATAGAAGTAGGTAAGGAATCAAAGTCATGGTGTGACTTTAATTCGAATAAGAAAGCAAGGCTGTCTGACATGTTTTGTACGTTGTTGTGTTGTGGGATTTAAATAAATACACTGTGAGGCCATGTGTACATTTTCTAAACAAATGTGGCGAAGAAGCAGCCTTACATCACACCTGTTTCCTCAGCCTTTCAGGATAAACAAAGTCGCCACCCACATCTGTTCAGCTCTCTCTACACTCATTAGAGCTTTTTAATTCCAAATGATCGGAACCTGACAGAAACTAAGGAGTCCAAAAGATTTACACACTAGGAAGACCAGGAGCAGAAGAAGCTCCATGCTGAATTCAGGCTCTGGAGAGTGTCACTGTGTCTTACCCTGAATTTGTCAGGTGACCTGATTTCTCAGTTGTTCCCTGGACCATGGGAATGATGGGCACTGGAGCCTCTGAGCATGAGGACAACAGTTCATGATCGAGTAGAAGAGATTCCTTGCTCTTGGCCTTCTCGCATAGGGCTGTGTCCATACCATGGGGCGTACAATGTCCTCCACTGTCATGTAGCCCCATGGAATTGGAGACCAATGGAAAAGCAGGACTGCTGGGCCAATAGCCAATATCTGTTCATACACGTCTACATGCTGTTTAGAAACCTAATCCCCAAGTCTCTTCCCCAAAAGCATTTCTGCATATTTCTGGTGTATTCATGAGGAAGACTGGCCATTTTATGCTGTCCCCACCAGGCACTCCTGCCTTTCTGGGCACAGTTTTGGCATCTGCCACTAACCCTTGACCTGGTGGTCAAGGTGCTTCAACACCTTGCGTTGTCCGAGCCCAGGTGGGTTGCAGCTGTACTCAATTCCATACTGGTCAGGGGAGGGGATTCCCCCAACACTCTTGGTTCTCTTGGGGGTGGGCTAGCGTCTTGCCCCAGAAGAACATACACTATAGGGATGTGTGCCTTGTCTGTCTGCCTAAACCCCTTTTCCATTTGAGTAAAGTCTCTCTCAGGGTCATGCTCACAGGACCCCCTTTCCTCCTCATAGCGCCTGCATTGGTCAGCACAGGCTGCCACCTCAAAGTACCATAGACTGGACCATTAAACCAACAGAAATTTATTTCTCACAGTTTTGGATGCTGGAAGTCTGACATCAAGGTGCCAGCCGTGTTCATTCCTTCTGTGGCCTGTCTCCTTGGCTTGCAGATGTCTGTCTCCTCCTTGTGTCCTCATATGGTCTGTCCTCTGTGTGTGTCTGTGTCCTAATCTCGTCTTCTTCTAAGGACACCAGTCATATTGGATTATGGCCAACCCTAGTAACCTCATTATAACTTAATTACCTATGTAAAGACCCTATCTCCACATGTTGTCACATTCTGAGTTGCTGAGGACTTCAAGATATGGATATGGGGGGTGGGGCATAGCTCCTATAATACCAGCCTCTCCCATCCTTGCCCCACACACATGATAATAGACAAGGAGAGACTTTAGTACCCAAACAGGTAGCTGGGTGTATTTTTTAATGAACTTGAAGTCAATACCACCACTAATTTGAGTCTTTTGTTAAGAAGATATTATGAGTTTATCCTTGTGAGTTTAGCAGTCTTCATTAGCCACATTTTTAAGAATAAGAATATGGGGAAAATGGGGACAACTGTAATTGAACAACAATTTTTAAAAAAGAATATCACTGAGCGCAGGCTGCGAACCAAAGTGTCGCAGGTTCGATTCCCAGTCAGGGCACATGCCTGGGTTGTGGACCAGGTCCCCAGTGGGGGCAACCACACATTGATGTATCTCTCTCTCTCTCTCTTTCTTCCTCCCTTCCCCTCTCTAAAAATAAATAAATAAAATCTTTAAAAAAATAAATAAAAATAAAAAAGAATATCACTTTCCATTGTCTAATATCTAAAATATCTAAAAACAACCTCCATGTTATCATTTTCTTTTGAGGTTTTCTATACCTTTTTATAGTTTAAAATTATAGTAAGAAACTAAAATTATTAAGTTTTTTAGTTAAAAAAAGGTTTACTGAAAAATGTGGAGCTCTGGTCATTTAAAATCAATGTCTGCCTTTCTGAGTGAATGTACACATCCCAAAGCATCATCTGGTGATTTCCCCTCTCCCACCCATTTCTGAGCAATTAGGCAGGGATCACAGGGGCCTTCCTCTGACACATACCTGTCATCAACCTTTGGTGGATTTTGAGGACAGAAACCTTTCCCACAATTAAGCAGCACCGAGACAATTAATCTGCCTCTTGTAATCTTGTCAGAAACAGGATACTATAATCCAGGTGTTGACTGAAATCTAGCTCTGTTTAACTTTGCTGAGGTAAAGGTGCTGTCTCTTGTCTTCTGTTCCCCTTTGCTCTTTTGTACCTGCTGCATCATCAGAGATGATGGCATAATTGAGTTTTGCCATTCACAGGGCCTTCAGGTAGCTTTTGTTGTTGGCTGGTTGAAGTTGTCGTAGATTGGAGGTTAAAGAAAAAGTCAGGATTTGTCTTTCCTAAAACCTCTTCAACAGGTCAAGATGTCTGCAGCAGGATGAGGCTTCCAGTGGTACCTGGGGCATCTGGGCAAAGTCTGGCAAATCATCATGAAAGATGCACACCTGCCAGTGTGTTCACGCTAGACTATCCCACCTTCCATCTCAGAACAGGTTCTGGAAAAGGCCTTGCTCTAATATGCTTGATTAAGAACAGGGCTCTCTTTTTTTTCCTATGACAACTTAGGGCTCTGAAGATAATTTATGAAGCAGAATTTCTGTTGACTTTGATCTTTTTGGTGGTGAAGTACTAATAAAATGAGACTAAGCTGGCTTAGATGTCTCACAGCTGGTGTTCAGAGCTAACCGACAACTGAAATGCATCAAATATTAATTTCTCTCCTGGCATTCTTCCCGCTTTCAGGAAGTTGTCACATGAGTGCCATAAAGGATGGAATGGGTGGTGCTGAGTGTCTCCTTGTGCTGGGCTGTCTCGTTTGTGATCTCATTCCCCTTTACACTGGCCTCATCTCACAGATGATTTTGTAGGCACAGTGTCAGTAAATGTCCAAGTTGGACAGGCTCCACGTGGGAGTGGGGTGGAGAGCCAGGACTGACCGAGACACCCATCTAGTCTCCACCACACCTTCCTCAGGAACTGAGCACCAACCAAGTTGGATGATCCTGGAACTGTGTACCTTTTATAATGGCTGTTTCCTAAAGAACATTCCATGTGTCAAAAATGGCTTGTGCACCAGGAAAGCTGATTAGTTATGACTGTTTAAACTCTTTTTTCCCCTAAAGATATTTTAGGATTTTTTTTCATTAAAAACATTGCCAGGTTTGGGCTTCTGGGAAAACAGGTTCTGAGACCCACATTATATATGAAAAGTTTACTTGGGAGATCTCTTGAGAACAGTCTCTGTGGGGGAGTGAGTAATGCAGAATGGGGCAGAGGGAGAAGTCAGAGGCTCCAGCCAGCCCTAGGGGAGCTCTGTGCTGGGGTCACCCTTGTCCACCCATACACAGAGACCACCCCTTGTCCTGTTCTATCAGCTGATCACACAGGACCCTCCCCCTGGGGTGACTGAGGGAGAGGCCCTTGTGCTGGAATGGGAGAAGGCATGGGGCTAGGGCTCTCATCCTGGGTGTGTCTAATCCCAGACATACCCCTCCATGCTTGGATGGATGCCAAGGGTCTGTGGACCTTAGGACTTGATGAACCTGACCATTCCCACTCATGATGAAGAAGTTCTGGTGACATGGTCACTAGACATCTACTGCAAGTGCTTAGTCTCTACCAGGGCCCCATAGCATGTCAGATTTCTTTTCTCAAATGGTGCCTAATTCTGTGCTGTGGATGGTGCAGCCTTGCTCCAGAGTCCTGGGGACTAGGATATGATTCTCCCATTGGTGAACTACTATTCAGCATGACATCCACCAAGGGTCCTTGTAGTACTGGAGGGTCCACCAGGAGGGCTGCTTGCACCACTGCCTGGCCCTGCTGCAGGCCCCCTTAGTTGGGCCCTGCCCAGAGCTGGGAGATTGTTCTGTCACATGGTCAATGCTGGAACCACGTTCCCAGGTTTTAATTATGCTGCCTCTACAGCCCAAAGATGTTCCCCAATCCTGGCTCCTTCTGTGAGGTGGACGATGTGAGCAATGATCATTTTCCCTTTACTGTAGAGGGTACTTCTCTACCTGAAATCTGTGCTAATTCACCCTCTGGAGCTCTTGTGTCTTACCATGGCCTTCAGTGTGCTTCTCAGCCTCAGCTCTTATAGTCTGATGCCACTGATGGTGTAGGCCAATGTGGGGCACTGTTTAGAACTTAGACTGTCTAAGTCCCATAAGACCCCCTCATGGCAGAGCTCCAGCAGTTAAAGATGCAGATGCATTTTGCATCCATCCTACCCAAATGTAAGCTGCTTTTTCCTCCTTCTTATCAGGGATGGAAACAAGGCACTTTCCAGATTGGTAGCTGTATCCCATATTCCTGAAACCCTAGAAACATTGCCAGAGGAGATCCCACAATGGGCACAGCAGCTGCAATGGGGCTGCCCCTGGCTGAGTTTGCAGCTGTCCAGGTTCCCTCAAGTTTCCTAGGAGGCACACTGGTGAGTTTGGTGGGGGTATAGCAGAGATGATCACTTTTATATCCTCTAGGAGGTCGGAGTGCAATATCATTTTTAATTTGCTAATTTATCTGGGGAGGAGGCAAATTTTGAGGCTTCTCCTGACCTTCTTCACTCTGGAAGTTCTCAACCAACAGCCCAGGGGACCACACAAGTCCATTCCAATTTTACAGAATACACCCATTCCAGGTACACAAATGAACTGGGAAAATTACTGTCATGCAGGTCTGTGGGCCCAGGGGGCCTACTGTGAGCCAGACAGGGCAAACTCTTATTTTTTACTAGCTCCCATAGGGACCACTCTAACCAGAGGCCAGGCTGATGTTTTGTGTCTCTGGATATCAGTGATGATTTAGACCCTGATTCCTCTAAATGTCTGGGTACTCTCCTTTCCCTGCAGTATAAGTTACCCCAGCAGTGGCTATAGGTCCATTTTGAAAAGGCCTGTCTGAAGAACCAATTACCATATGCATTGGATTTTATAAGAAAATTAATTATCTATTGTGTAAGCCACAGAGGTTTAGAGTTTATTATAGCAGCTAACCTTACTGCAATTAATACAACACATTTTAAGTGCTTTAAAAGAGGCTGTTACAACAACCTTATGACTGAACTCCTCAGGAGGAATTTAGGAAGTGTTGAGTTGAACTCTTTAAGCTAGTTAATTAGTGTATGCTTCCCACACATGTATGCCAGCTGGCACTGGGAACTCAGGTGTCATCCATGCAGCACATGATGAAACTTACAGAAGCCAGTTAGAAAAACCCAGCATGCTCTCCCCTCTTCCATTGTACTACAGGCATCCTTGTCAGTGCCTGTCATGGGTTCCAGTTCCAAGGGTCACAGCCTCACATCACAGGACAGGGAGGATGACGCAGGGATGGGGTGAGCGCTGGGAGTGGCAGCCATCTCAGTGGTTGCCAGGGCTCTTCCCCAGTGTGATATAGAATGTCTTTTTGTTGGCCCCTCCTTAATCTTTTACCTCAGCTGGGTTTTCCCAGCATGGTCCTCCCCACCCCCTAGTTTTTCTCCCATCCTCATTTTTGACCTGATGCCACACAGCCTTTCTTGCCCAGATATTAATGTGTATCTTACCTAGTTTTATTTACATCCTGGCAAGCATTTTTTCAAGCATCTTACTTCTTTTGCAATTGTTCTGTTGCTGTAAACCCATCCTAATAACTTCCTATTGCCACTTACTCTGAAGAAAGCAGGGATCTTGAGAAATGATAGAACCAGAGACTTGTGTTTTCATTGCAAAAAGTGCACTTGAACTATTCAGAATTAATCAAGAGAATGACATGCCATTTTATACTTGACAAGGTGATCTCTATTTAAAGCAGGGAATGTTTTTATTTGGAAGACCATACATAGAAGGAGATGAACCTGGTTAAATCAGTTCACTTATATCTCAAATTTTGGTTAAAAAATATAGCTCTTTGACCAACTGGGAAGTTTCTTACAGGATGCTGGATTTGGATTGGCCTTTTGGGTAAGACTGAGTGCTGTGTTTGGGACTGCAGTTGTTCCAGAGGGCTGAGGCAAGCATAGTCCGGGGACAGGAAAGTGTAGTGAGCATTGGTAAGCACAAACTCTCTGCTGAGTCCTTCTCTCCTTGGTGTTGCTTTCCAGCACACGGATTAACAGTGCTGACAGAATTTCTGTTTCCTGTTTGAAGTGATGTTTTCTTTGTGGCTTTGGCTGTTTTATTAATGTTTGATGCTCATTGTGTGCCAGGATTATGAGTGTAGGAGGTGGTGTGTATAATTAGCAGAAGCCCAGCTTTCGTCAGTTTAGACATGAAAATCTATATAAGGAAAATAGAACATAGCAGAGCTGGCAGGGGTGGAGAGGAGAGTCATGACTCATGTCAATGGTGCCTTTTCACTTGGGATGGATACAACTTGTAAGAAAATGCAAACATTTGGAACGAAGAAGTTCCCCCCCCCCACACACACACACATGTTAACCTGTCAGTGATCAGGAGTTAGCGTAGGCCCTCTGAAGATAATTGTTGTCCATAGTTAATATTTTGATTTAGTCTCAATGTTCACTAGGTTATTGCTTCTTGAACTTGAACATGCACACAAGTCCCTGGGCCTCTTGTTGCAATGCAGATTCTGATTCTTTTGGTGCAGGTGGAACCAGAGACTTTGTGTTTCTAACAAGCTCCCAGAAGAAGCTGGTGCTGTGAGTCTGATGCCTGTACTTTGAGCAGCAATTCTTTGGGTCCATCGCCTAGCCAAGCCACTGGCTGGCTTGGCCCACTTCAAGCCACCTTGGGGGTCCCCTTTGCTGCAGCTGATGCCTCTGATTCTGACCCAACCTTGGCCTGTGGCCAGCTGAGCAATCTGGTTCTCCTGGACTTCTCTGGGGCCTCCAGCAGTAGTTTGGTTTCTGGGAATGACTCTCAGCATCTGTCTGTCCAACTTGTCTGGGAATGTGTCCCCTTTTGGTCCTGGGCTCTCAGAATGTGGCCCCACTGTTGTGAGGCTGAGGACTGCTGCAATGGCTGCTTAGTTTTATCTACATTCCTTGTCTTCCTTCCAGTTCCCTGGAAGTAACTCCTAGGGTGAAGGTTTGAGAGCAGGCAGGTTATTCAGGAAGATGGTGAGCGGGTAAGCACTGAGTCTTCCTTTCTTATGGTTTCCACAGAAGAGAATTACCAGCTTCTCAATAATCCAAATTGGAAAATGCACTTTAGTTTGCTAAACCTGTTCCAATTAGTCTCAAGCCCGTCTTCCAAAGTCCACTTCTCTGAACCTTCACTGCCACTGCCTGTGCCAGGTGGCTGCCAACTCTCCTCTGGACCTTGTGTATTTCCTAACTGGTCTGCACTCAGCTGTCTGTCCTCAGCTGTCTCAGCACCATATGTCCTCTCCTGAAAAGGCAAATTTACTGCCCTTCTCCTTGCCCTGGGGATGAATGCTAAAATCTCTACTATAGCTTAGAAGGCTGCGTCAGTCATTTTGTCCCTACCTCTTCAAAATTCATATCACATCACTTAAACTCTTTTCAGGAATCATCACTTACTATAGAACCAAAAATAATGAAATTTTAATGGTAGCAATTTCTAGTATTATAATAGGGATGACTACCATTTGTTGATTCCTCACTAGGTATCAGGCACTTAGCTAGGCCCTTCTCAAATATTCATTTAGTCTTTACAATTGCTCAGTGTCACCTATGTAATATCTTTGAAACTTTGACATGGAAAATTTTTTCATTGTACAAGGTGGCACAACGGATAAGTGGATGAGGGGGATTCATGTCCCTGGCATCTCAAAATAGTATAATTTTGCATGTCTCCAGGTAGCTTGATATTGGCATGTCTGTGTTGGTGTGTGTATGGGTGGAGGCATGGTTCTTGCACCTGGATATGTTGAGTTGATGAGAAAAACGGAAGGCCACAACCTTTATCTTGGGATTAAAGGGGTTTGCGCATTTTTACCCACCCTGTAATTTAGATGTCTTCATCCTACATACAAGTTTCAGACTCTGCTCTGTGCAGAAGGGTCAGGCATTTCCCAAGTTGTCTGTTCTGATCCACAAAGATTTATGTATGTGTAGTCTTTCTTCTGCCTGGGATTAACTTATATGAATGGGTAGAACTTAAGTCACATAAATGATGCTTAATTGCTGTAGGAGACTGATTGAATGATATATTCACCTAAAGAGTGAGAATCTTATTTGCTTTTTAAAATGATTACCCTCAAATATGCAATTTGACATTCATCATCCACAAGTTGGATGGAGAAAAATCTCCCTTTAGCTTTTGATCTTTCAACAGAAAAATAAATTGTGTGCCACTGTCAGATCTTTTTAGATCACTCATTTTCTCTGAACCAGTGAGTGGATGTCATAAACCATTAAAAATCTTCCTGCTGCTGTCCCAGGTCACCTGATTGACAACATGCGTGTTTAATGACATCCAATTGTCTTGTCAAAATCAATGTTTTTCAAAGATATTTATTGGACAGTTCAGTATTTTTACAGGCCTCTGTATATTTGTTCAGTTGTTTTGCATAACCAATATTTCATTTAAAACAAGAAGCAACAGAATTCTTCTACCCCAAAGTCACAGGTCTCCTTCTGTGAATATGTGTTTTGCAAGTGAAAGTGAAAAGTGACTCAACTATATCCTAGTTCAAAGTGAATTACTGAAATCATGAAAACGTCAAAGAAGGATGTGTTACATAGTAGGGAAAAATGTCTCTTGAAATATGGAGAAACTTTTTCCTTTTTCACCCAACTTCTCTCTGTATGTATAGTCTATCTTCAGGGAGAATAAACTTCCAGGTGTAAGGAGTAGAGAAGTACAGAAGTAATTTGTAAAACAAAGAAATTAGAACAGAAAAAAAGTGTGTAAAGAAAATACCTCAGAATTAACTGATGCAACATTGTACTTGGAAAAGCCTCTGATAATGACACATCAATTAGACACCTCCATTGTGATTGATGGTAGGACATGCAAATTATTTCTATTTATGATTCACCCAAATTGCTTTCTTCTCACTGCCTACGATCACCCACAAATAATGGGTGACTTTCTGTGTCTCCCCTTGTTTCTCTTTGTAAATCCAAGAGGTGTCTACAGGATTTTTTTTCCCCAGAAAAAGAGGCAAGTATAGGCCATGAGATGATAAATTTTCTCCTCTTACTCTTATTTCTATTGCAGTAAATATTGGTTATCTCAATTTTGAGGTGCTTCCCTCTGCCTCCTTTTGCCTTTGAATACCTGATCTCTCATGTCAACATTGGGCTCCCCACCTTGGATACAGTAGGCACTTGGTAAATATATGTAGAAGGAATGGATGGATAAGTTCGTAAATGTTTGTTGGAAAGACCTGTGGCCTCTGATAAGAGAGCAGTCAGTGTTGGTAGAGAAGTCTACATAGTCTGGCAAAGGCACTTACGGCTCTTGGCTTCCTCGAGCAGCACTCTTGGCAGCCCACCCCCTGGGGTCTCTGTGCTGGGACCACAACTCCCAACAGCCAATCACCTTTGTCTACTCTCACACCAGATTCAACCTTTTCCTTTTAAAAAGTATTTTCCTCAGTCCTATTTATTCTTATACTATTTTTGTTTAAAATTTAATTTCTTTTTCTAAATCTTAACCTCATTCTATTCTTATATTTTTCACTTTACATCTAGTGGGTTTTACACTTTTATCTTAATCTTCCCTCTCCTTCATCTTTTGAGCTTTATATCTCAGTGGTTTTGGATTTAGCTTTTATTTAAATTTTACCAACCATATCTTATGTTTAACACTTATTTCTTTTTAAAGGAGTATACCTCACATGGAGATATAGGCAAGAGCTTTAGACACACAGTTCAAACACAAAACTTCTCTACATGAAATTCATAAAAATGTTACCCTCTATTTCTTCTAAATGAGAAAAAAAAATCCTTTCACATGTAGGTTACTAATGTGTTGTTTTTGTATATGGATTAAAGTAGGGAGCCCAATTTTTGGTTTCTTTGGATTTACCAGTTGTCTCATTCTTTCTTCACTTAACTGCTTTGCCAGCTCTGTCAGCAATCAAGTGTCCATATATGTGTGAATCTGTGTCCAGTATCTGTGCCCTGTTGCACTTGTCAGTTCTCATGCCAATACCACACCATCTTGATACTAAGTCTCAATATCTGCTATATGGTTTTCCAGTAGGAAAGCTGCTAATATAATAATTATATTAATATGGTCTTTAATGCAAAAGAAACCTTAACATTCTGTTATAAACTCCATCTGGACATGGATATTATTTGCTAATAATTTTGTGAATAATTTTGCATTTGTATGCTTGTTCATGTGTAAGATTGGCCTGTCATCATTCTTTCTCATACCATCTCTGATTTTGATAACTAGCCCAATAAAGTAAGTTGGAGGAATGTTTATTTTTTCTATAGTCTCTGGAATGGTTGTGTAATGGAATGATACAATGCTTGGTCGAACTCGTTTGCAAAACCATCGGTATTTTTTTTTGTAGATAGATTTTTCAATAATGATTCAAGGTATTTAATGGCTACAGGATCATTCGGTCTTATTGGGATCAGATTGGATAACTTGTTTTATGTAGAAATTTGTTATTTTCACATTAAAAAATTATTTGGCCTAATACTTTTTGATATTTTACATTTTTGTTGTATATACATTATTGCCTGCTTTTTATTTATGCTGTGTATATTTGATTTTTCTCTTTTTACTTTTATCATCTCTAGAGATTTACTAATTTGATTACTCTTTTTAAAGATGCAAATTTTGGCTTTATTAATCCTTTCTCCCATACTTTTATTTTCAACTGCATTATAGTTTGTTCATTATGGTTTTCTTTCTTTTGCTTTATTGGATTGATTTTGCTATTCTTATAATTAATTAATTTCTAGGGTTTTTTATTTTCTAATATAATTTTAAGACTATAAATGTACCCCTTACCATGACTTTGGCTGCACCCCATAAATCTCAACACTTGGTATTTTACTATCATTCTATTCAATCCATGAGGCTTTTTGAAGTGTATTTCTTACTTCATAAATATATGAATTTGTTTTTAAATTATTGTTATTGATTTTGAACTTAATTCATTGAATCTAAAATGTTATATAAGAAGTATTTAGATTTCAGAAGTGTTAAAATGTGGAAAAACTGGCAACAGCCATTATGAGAAGTTACTGATTGTAAGAGACATACCAACTTAGAAATTCTAAAAACAAACAAAAAAAATGTATCCTAGAATGTATAAAATTTTGTTGCAGTCAGAAACTATGTCTCTTCATTATATTAACTTATTCAGATATGGTACAATTTGATTTATTTCCTAATATATAATCAAATGTATATGTTCCTTGAGTGTTTTTAAAAAACATTTAATTTTCTACTTTTATATATTCCTATTAGATAATATTGTTATGCAAATATTTTATATCTCTACTAATTTTTTCCTACTTGGATTGTTATTATGTATAGAGGCATTTTAAATATCTACCTCTATGATTCAAAATTTCCCAATTGTTGGTTGTGATTACACCTATTTTTGTCTTACATATTTTGAGATAGTTATTAGTTACAAAAATGTTTAGATTTTCATGTTGAAGTGAGCCCTTTATCAATATGTTGTAATTTTCTTTTTATGTTTCTGATAATGCCTTTTGCCTTAAAATTTTTGTTTTTAAATGAAACTGATATATCAATACCAGATTTCTTTGGGTATCTGTTTAGAACATATTTTTCACCCTTTTTGCCTTTTATCTATTTATGGTCTTATATTTTAGATGTATCTCTCATAAATGACATATAACTAGGCTTTTTAAAATTCAGCATGATCATCTTAACCTTTTAGTTAGGAAGTTTATTCATTAGTATTTATTGTGATTACTGATATATTTAAATTTGTTTGTACAAATTTACTTCATGCTTTCTATTTGTTCTGCCTTTCTTAGGTTTCATTTCCTTCTGTTCTCACCTCTTTTCATAGTAATTGAATATTTATTCCTTCTGATATTATTTTCCAACTAATTTTGGAAGTAATAGATACTATTTCTATGGTGTTAATCACCCTAAAATACAAATAATCCACAAGCCATTTGAGTAAGTAAAGTCTACAGCTAATATATACCCTCTTCACAAATGATACAAGAACCTTAGAGTGATTTTATTATAAATTATATGTTTCAGTTGTTCTGTTTCTTAGTTCTGTCTTGTTATTTTTAACCATACAAATTATATGTTATTATTTTCCACAACTAATATTTGTTTAGACTTATCAACATATTTACTATTTTCTTCGATAAACATTCCTTGCATCTCAGATCTTTTATTCCTTAAATCCTATTTTTCTTCCTAGAGGTACTTTTATAGAAAATAAATACCTCCAATGAGGGTCAATCACAGAATTTTTGAAATGTCTTTATTTCATCATTATTTCTGAAAATACATTTAACTGATTTATAACTTCAAGTCAAGATCTGTTTTTCCCAGCATTTAAAAGATATTATTCTACTGTCTTCTGGCTTCCCTATTTCTCTTAAGTCAGCTGTATTTCCAATTCTTGTTTTATTTTAAAAAATTTATTTTTTTCTCCATGAGCATTTAAAAATGTCTCCCTTTGTCTTTTATATTCATCAGTTTCACTGGGGTGTATTTAAGTGTGGATTATTTTTAATTACTCTTCTTGAAATTTATGGTCATCCTAAATATATAGATTTATGTGTTTAGAAAATATTTTAAAAACTTCAACCATTATCTTTTCAAATATTATCTCTCTTCCATTCTATTTTTTCCTAAAATTCTAATCAGAAATATATTTTCTCATATTGTGCTTTACTTCTTGAACTTCTTTCTATATTTGACTTATTTTTTCTTTATCTGCTTTCTTCTGGGTTAGATTTTGAGAATTGAGGTATATTTTCCAATCGTTTAAATATCTCTTTAGTTGTATCTAGTCTGCTGTTTAACCTCTCTATTAGAGTTTCTATCTTACATTTATTAGACTTCTCATTCATTTAAAAGTTTGATTCTCAGGACACTGTTTCAATACATATGGCAAAGAAAGATCCTGGTGTTTGTTAGTCCTCTTCAGTCATTGTTAAATTTATAGTTATCTGTGCCAAATATATTAGGAAAATTAATGGCTGTTTAATATCATTAACACTTTCTTGACCCTTGACTTGGTGGGCAGAAATTGATTAGGGCATAGATAACACCAGCCCAACTGGAATCTATAAATACTGATATTTAAACCAAATCTGTGCACTAATAATACTTTGAGCCTGTTTGTCAGTTCAGGTAGGAATCCTAGTGGAGAAAAGCAAAACCATGTGGTGATAGATCCCTTCTCATTTAGATTACGAGTTAATGACTAGATATGAGTTTCAGATAAGTCAGGTGACTACCTGAGAGGATAGGGACATAAATTTTTCTCCTACATGCTCTCAAATGGTGGCATTTTGTGGAAAAACTTGACCCCAACTGATATGAGGCTACTTGTAATCTTTATATAACTTGGTATGAAATTCATATACTTTGCTACAGAAATATTAGTATGCCTAATTATGGTCTGCTGCCTGAAAACCTCTCAGCATGTTATATATGGTACTTGGTGGAATTTTCCTTTTTAAAATCTGAAAAGTTATTGTTTCTGAAAAATAGCTGGTCCTAGGGATTTCATGTAAGAAATTGTGGACCTGTAATACTTATGTAATTGTGTTCTGGTAAAGATTAAATAAAATAAAGTATAGCTCTTTATATGCTGCTTGATATACAGGATCTGGCACGAATAACACCCCTGTTTTATTACATAAAAATATTTTATTATAAAATCATAAATATAATTATGTAACATAACAATATCACACTCAAGCACATTATATGACATTTTATGTGAAATGTTCAAATTCCTGTCCATCTCGTGCAAGACATTTACATACCCTACCAACCACACTCAGTGGTGTTTCTTCTGCCAGACCCTATAACTGTTACCATTGTTGTTATTGAGTCATTCCATGTATCTCTGATTGTTGTGCTTCCTGAAGTTGTCTTGGGGACAAACGGGCAGGAAAATGTGGAGCTAGGCACCTTAATATTTACATGATGTCAGATATTTCATATATATCAGATTGCAAGCTACATGAGTATTTTGGAAACTCATTAGGCATCGATGTAGACTAGAGCTAGAAGAAATGAGAACTTAAACTTATAACTCAATGAGGATGGAATGTAATAGAAATGTGGAACAATTTGCTTAAGAAATCAAAATCCATCCAAGGAGATATGGGAATTGTGTTAAAAAAATTATCGAGGTAGAGAATGGGGGGGTGGTCCTTGCTTTCCAGCAGGTGGCCTCAATCAAGGGTTATCAGCAGGAGGTAGTCAGAGAAGGATTTTTCTTTTTAATCAAATTAGCAAATATTTTTAAATATTACTGAAAGCAAATATTTTAAAATATAAATGCTGGCTGGTTAGTGGAATTGAAAAATAGCTTTTTGTTACTCTAAGGCAGCATGGCAATTTTTATCAATACTCTTAATATCAGCACCCTTTAACCTACTTTCTCCATTTCCAGAAACCAGTTTCAAAGGAAAGATGTGAAATGGAAAGCAATGCCTATGCAGAAAGGTGTTCATGACCGTGTAATATGTAACATGGAACAGGGAAAGAGTAATACGTATTCATCAACTGGGGAGTGGTTACTAACTCATAATATATTCAATTTATGGAACATTACAAAGCCATTGAAAATAATACTTTTAAATGACATGGGAAATGCTGATGATAAAATGTTAAATGTAAAAGCAGTGTACAAAATTTTATATCATACATAATCTCAAGTATGTAAAACACATATATACACACAAAAATGCCTGAGAGCTAAAAAAATATTTACACTTTTTACATGTATAACAATTGGATTGCAAGTATTTTTAGTCTATTTTTTGTATTTTACGTTACATAATGAGTTAATTTCTTAACAAAAAATAATAATAATAAAGTAATTTGTGGACACAGTAAGGTCTAAAGTGAAAACTGTTGAAGCAAGAAAGAGGTGGCAACCTGGGCTGGGGCATGGGTCTGATGGCAGGTGGGGCACTGGCCACCATGCAGGAGTTCTAGGGGTGCGTTCTGCCCTCTGGGCACACAGTCAACAGCCAAACAGATGCTGGTTTTGGAAAATCTGGGGGTGTGCCTAAGCAGAGATAGTACTCAGGTCCTAGGATCCAGGAAAGGGACCCTGTGGGAGCTTGTCCTGTCTAGATACAAATTCCCCATCATGTCAGTGCATAGACATTGCTCAGCCTTTTTGCCAAGGCCAGCAGTTTGCATTTGGACAGATGGTTACATCAAAGCTGCAATGTATGTAAACTTTAAAGTTGGTTGTGAATTAAGAGCATGTTTTCTCCCTGTTAATTCAAGGACCCCACAACATCACATCCATGGCACATGTTCCTTTTGATGAAGTGTACGATGATTATAAGCACAGATTTCCACTGTCAGGCAGATCTTTCAATTCTCCTGTTAACTAGTGGGGAACAATTTACTAATATCTCCAAACCTCAGGTCCTTATTTATAATGTAGAACTTGTATTGCCTGGTTGTTGTAAGGATTAAATAAAATAATGTTAGGAGATTAACAAAATGCCCAAAATAGAGCTACTGAAATGCGGGGGGCTCCTGTCCTGGGCACCAGATGTGGGGGGACTCCGCCCGCAGAGCCCCATCCCTCCGTCATGGGTGAAAATAAAAACTACCAAGACATGATGGCTTGGGGAGGAAAGGTGGTCAAACTCTCAGAGGAGAATGACCCAGAGCCCCTTCCTCACTAGGCTTTTATTGGGCTCAAATACACAGGAATACAGGTATGTCAGGCGGCAAGGATCAAACAATGGTTAACATTTCAAAGAAATCTGAGGGCTTCATCTGAGCCAATGTCTGTCTGGAAAGGGGGTTGCCAAACTTTGGGAGACATACTCATTTCCTCCTGGGACACTTATCACTTAAGTGAGAGCACTCTTAGCAAAGCAGGTTTCACAGGACTTTAGGAATTCTTTCTTATGCCTGATCACCCAGGGAGCCATCCTGGCCGGTACAGGGCTGCACCACTTGCCCCAGTTTCAGGCTTTAAGCCTATTAGGAAGCAGGAGACATCTCCCAGACGGAAATGAGGACTTGGGCTATTTCAGAATAGCTGGGGGGGCGAGGGTCCATCACATCCTCTTTGCTGCAGCCCCCCGAGTCCTTCCATGAGGCCTCCCAAGTGGTTGTGTCTGGCTTAGGTTGCCCCTCCCATGAGGAGTCTTACCCGTCATTGACTGCCAACCAAGCATTGGGACCAGAGATGGATGAGGCAGAAGCAGTGCTCCTGCCAGGGAGATAAGCTTTGTCTCCTTAGTAGGTCACGTCCTTGTGACAGAACAGACCCAGATGAAGTGGGTCCCTTGGGCTCTTCCACAGCCCACCATGGGGTGAGGGTTACAACTCCTGAAACCAGGCTGAACGGTCCACAACACCGAAAAGCAGAGCTATTATCTTTGCCATGTGTATAAAATAAGCCCACCAAATCCCTAACTCTGGCAGACATAACTGTCACCATTAATTTTGAAAAAACACAACCCTTAATCTGTGGAAATACTTGTCTGTGGTTAGGTGCTCTGCCCCGAGGGCCCCCATGCCCCAACCCGGCCCTTCTGTGGGTTGACAGTGGGGGGTGCACATGGCGTTGTTATCTCTGGGTCTTTAGCCCATGTTCCCATCTCCTTTCTGCAGGGCCTGGGTTCCACCAGCCCATGAACAATTGAACACAAAATTTCAGATTTGAGCACTGCCAACGTATGCCCTTTTTCAATTCAGAGTAAGAAGCAAAACAAGACAAAGTTAATGAAACATCAATGATATTGTAATTTGGCCAATGGAAAGCTGTAATCTATGACCAATATTTACTGTTTGCTGTTTCAATCCATTTTCAGGAATTTTTCACTTTCGCCCATTTGGTGTTAGTGCTGAAACTAGTTATGGGCTGCCTGGTGACAATTGCTTGCATCCTGTGATGCCAGGATGTGTAATAAAAGATACTTTCAGGAATATATAGGAGTCAGTAGGTTAAAGGAGACCATTCCATTCCTTGCCTGCCTTGGCTGGGAGAGGAGCTCATGGGGAAGCAAGGTCCCAAACTCTGGTCTGTTACCTATGAGAAATATGTTTCACAGACTGTATATAATAGAAAAATTTAAATGTATTTAAACACCACACATTTCCTCTTTAACATTTTCTAAATGTTGAGCAACACCACAGCCCACTCAGGTATTTTGAAGGACACAGGTAGGTACTGGAGTGACTGCTAGGTAAGGAAATTTGTGTAAGGTAGGGCTCAAGTTTTTGCTTAAACCCTAAGGTGTGTTTATCCGATTATTATTTGAATGGCATAACCAGTGGTGGATCCAGGTTTCTGGGAGAACTGAATAGCCTCTGTAAAAAAATGATAAGAAAATATTCATAAAAAATTCCAGGGCTCTTCCCAGGTTCTTAGAAGGGGCTATGTAAGAAAGAGATCTGAAATCCCAGCTGTAATGGCTTCATGATGAGATAGAATCCCTGACTCTTAATATTACTTTGAGAACCTGTGAAAACTGTGTTTTTGAGCATTCTTCTTGTCTATGCTGTGGAAAGTCAACAGTATCTTGGCTGCCTATTTGCTATGCCCTCTCTCTTGGTCCATGGTGCCCCTCAACTGAATGCACCAGATTTCAGCAGCCCTGAATACTCAGTCCCATTCACCTCCATTTAGTCTGCAAGGAATAGATACCTCTTCCAGGGAAAATCTGATGGGTTTATGATGGAGTGTTCCAGGCAAATCATATAATCTTGTGACACAATTTGCTTTCTGAGTGCAGCTGTGAGCCTTCTCATCATTGACAATTAGGAAATAGAGCCTCTTGAAAAAGGTAGAGATATGCCTTATGAGTGAGGAGGGTGGGGGCCCAAGCCTTGAGGAAGACTTCATTGATTGAGTCTAGTCTAAGAGTGTGGAGGACCCAAGTCCAAGGCCCCAGCATGGGTATAGAACAAGCATTAGGGACCAAAGGGCCCGGCCTGTGTGTTCACTGCTGATCCCAGCCCCCAGCCCAGGCCTAGCACAGAACAGATCTGACTTGGTATCTCTCTTTTTTTAAAAAAGATTTTATTTATTTATTTTTAGAGACGGGGAGGGACAGAGGAAGAGAGGAGAGAAATATCAATATGTGGTTGCCTCTTAAGCGCCTCCTATTGGGGACCTGGCAAGAAACCCAGGCATGTGCCCTGACTGAGAATCGAACCCACAACCCTTTGGTTCACCAGCCAGTGCTCAATCCACTGAGCCATACCAGACAGGGCTTGACGTGGTATTTCTTGATTGGTAGATTCATGGAATGATAGCTCAGATGGAGGAAGGATATAGAACAGGCCTGCATTTGTGCAGGGTGGAAACCAGAGGGTAATTAGAAATAATTTTGATCTAGTCTTCCCTCCCCCAAAGTAAAATGAGTTCTTCCAAGAACATGTGGAGAGTAGATCCCAAAATGCTTGTTGGAGGGAGATAGAGAATTCCTTACTTTAAGTGTTCCTGGGTGAGAGGGGTGTGTGTGGAGGGTCTCATACTGCTGCCTCCTTTGTGGCCCAGCAAGGGCTGACAACTTCATCTTTAAGTATGCCCAGTCATTTCCAAACATTGCCCTCCAAGGTGAGGTTGTTCATACCTTGCTTTGTGAAAAGACGGGAATGCAGCAGCCTGAAGATACTGGAATTAGTGTTAAAAACAGCCAAGATAGTGTTATGGTGGATGAACTAGCACCAATGGGCCAGTACAGAGATTCCAAGAACAGATCTATAGTTGTGTAAGACTTTAATGTATGAACAAAAAATCAACATTAAATGAATTATTTGGGAATTAAAGCCTCAACAACCACCATGATTAAATGTACATAATTTTTAAAAGTGTCTAAAGCAATGTACATATTTTTTAAAGCAAAAGAAAAAAATTACTTTGTGAAGTCAGCATGTTGAATTATAGAAGCATAATAATACAATCTCCTATTCAGCAACAAAAACAAAGATATTAAAAATACCTCAATGGGTGGGGAAAATGTGATATCTAAAAAATAAGTTCTAGTGGGTGATAACCCATTTCCACTGGACAAACAATGAAGAAATTCAAATAGTGTTTATACAAGAGGAAGAACATTTTTAAATGTGATGTAAAATCATGAGAGAGAAATTACTGTCAAATTATTAAACTAGCAGACATGGAAAAAATAAACATATAACCCAAGTATGATGGCTAGATTAAAGAAGCCCACCAGAACTACTGCTGGAAGCAGAGTGAATAAATAAAATATTTTATGAGAATATCCTTCAGTAACCCTATTCTGGGAATAAGGTATAAGAAAACCTAAAGCTACAATGATCAACACTAAATACAACAGAAGTCATTTGTACAACATACTACGTGATTCTTGGCTCAGAGAAGTTGGAGAAGGTTCTGGCCAACTCAGACAATGGCACCAGGACTAGGCAGAAGTTTCTGCTTGATATGATGAGACTATAATATTTCTGTGTTGATCTCATTGCACACCTCTGAGATACTCTGCCTTCAATTTTTGTTTCCTCTGTGATTTTTCATAACTCAACTGTAAAACTGTCATATCCTCACATAACATCCATTGAATACCTAGAGTAGGTCACTTTGTTAAGTACGATCACATATGATATGTCATTCTGGAACAAGAGTAACCCTGTGTAACTTGGATATTTCATAGAGATAGAAATTACAGACAAGTGGAGCTCAAGATAATCAACTGCCTAAAATTAAGCTGAGAGGGGAAAGGGCTTGCTATTTGATTCTCTGTGTTCAGATTTTCAACATAAGTAATGACTTGACATGCTGGGTCCTGGGCCCAAAATGCATCATTTGGAGAAGGTTCCTCATAATTTTTTGTTTAAAAAAGTTATATTGAATATGATTATAGTAATTGGAAAAATAAATGCATGCTGATTGTAGGAAAATACTTTTTAAAGATTAAATAGAGATCATAATATATGAGAAATTTTATATCCTGTAGTTTTTCACTTAGCATTACATCATGAGAATTTTCCCATGTTAGTAAATGCTTCTCTAAATTGATTTTTCAATATTATACAGTGGTCCCTTATAAGTGGATAGTTGTTAATTTTAAGTTGACTTATTTTATTCCCCTCTTGATAAACATTTAAGTTATTATTCCCCAAGTTTCAAATAAAAATATAATTATACATCTTTTGTCAAAGTCTTAGTGTATATTTCTGATTCTTTTCTTAAAGGGAAAAATCACAAAATACCATTGCTGATTTGATATGAGGTAAACATTTATGAGGCACCTGAGACACACTGAAAATCTGCACTCCAGTAATTTTGAACCACTGGACACACCTATCTATAAGGTATGAGAATGATTCCTATTTCCTATCTACGATTCATAGACTGAGTGTTATTACTTTAAAAAAAATCTTTACTACTTTGACCATTAAAAATGGTATCTGGTTTTAAGTCATATTTCTTCAGTCACTGGCGAGTAGAAAGCATCTTCATGTGGTGACTGACTATTGGTCTGCCTTTCTGGACTGCCTGTCTGCATCCATAGCTATGGGGACAGTTTCCCCCTATCGAGCTGCAAGTGCTCTTCACATATCAAGATGTTTAATAGCATTTCAGGGACTGTATATGTTCTAAATATTTTCCCCACTTTTAGGTCGAATCCATCAAAATTTTCCTTTTTGTTTCTACTTTGATGCCATGTTTACAAATGTGTCTCCACACAGTGTGTGTGTGTGTGTGTGCGCGCGCGTGCGTGTGTGTATCTTTCTCTAGTTCTTTCATGGCTTTGTTGTTGCAGTAATCTTTTTGTAGTTTATTTATTTATTTATTCATTTATTCTTTTTTAAAGTATTTTTATTGATTATGCTATTACAGTTTTCCCCCTTTATTCCTCCTCCACCCTGCCCCTCCACCCCTCCAGCATCCCCCCACCTTAGTTCATGTCCATGGGTTATACATATAAATTCTTTGAGTCCTCTGTTTCCTATACCATTTTATCTCCCCCCATCTATTTTATGCCTACTAATTATGCTTCTTCTTCTCTGTACCTTTTCCTCCCCCTTCCTCCCTCCCCCTCCCCACTGAAATCCCTCCATGTGATGTCCATTTCTCTGATTCTGTTCCTGTTCTAGTTGTTTGCTTCATTTTTGTTTTCATTGTTTTTCTTTTCGGTTCATTTGTTGATAGTTGTGAGTTTGTTGTCATTTTACTGTTTATATTTTTTATCTTCTTTTTCTTAGATAAGTCCCTTTAACCTTTCATGTAATAATTTCTGTAGTTTATTTAGATGCATGGTGTGGGTGAAAGCGCCAAAATTTATTTATTTATTATCCATAGTTAAACAATTATTTCATCAGAATTTATCAAATAATTCCGTTTTCTCCACTGACTTACAATAAATTTTTATATCACATTAAAGAATAGTAGTTTGGTTCTATTTCTGCTTTCTTGACCATTGAGCTCTTTAGTTTTCTGGCTATTCTACAATATTGAATTAGTGTAGTCTTACATTGTATGTTTTAGTAGGTAGTGTTGGTATACCCCTTTATTATTTTCTCTTTAATGACTTTTTTTACCCATTTACTTTCTTAAGTAGTTTAATATAACTTAGTGAAAATTTGAAAAACTATGTTGTTAGGCATTTTATGGGAATTTCTTTCAATCTGGGGGTAAATTGATATCCTTATAATATATGTAATCGCTTTCCTAGCTAAGAACATTATATGCTTATTTTATTTGTACCTGTTTGCTTGATAAAAGTATATTTTTCATATTTCTTTTAATACTATATGCTACATGGTTACTCTGAACAGTTTTCATTATTGCTGGTTTATAGGAATTATATTAATTTTTGTTTATTTGTTTTCCTACTGATTGTCTAAATAGATGCTATAGTTTATATTACTTTGTAATTTATTAATTTCTTTTTGAGAGAGAGTTGGAGGAAAAAATCTTACTGGATGAAGATAATGATGGTTTTTCCTCTTCTTCTCAATCTCTTAGTTTCCAAATAATGATAAACAATAGGAATGAAGAGGCATCCTAACTTTGGCCTGTGCAAAGTATCAACTAAAACAATGTAGACTATTGATTCTCCATTTTAAGTGTTCATCACTTGTAAAGCTGTTAAAAAATACATATGTTTTATATACATCTAGACCCTTTGCTTTTCATGTTAAAATAGCTCTTTAGTCCTTGGGGTCTGCATATTGAACTACAACTACACCTTGTTGTATGTCTGGTGACTTTGTTCAGAGCCAACCACTCCCCTGATGCTCTCAAAATCCTGACTACCCAGAATGGATTTATTATAATAATAGGTTTGCTCTTGTCTTCTGTATCTGCATACATGAATCCAGTCTTTTTATTCTTACAGTTCATAATAAAATTAATATTACTTTTTGATAAGGCAATTTCATATTGCCTTTTATAAAACATCTGCTCTTTAAGGCAAATAAAGACAGAAATGTTACATCTCAAACACAAGTAACCATTATTTTCCAAATACCCTTATATTCTTCACAATCTTTACCTACAGGTTCATGTAAACAGATAAGGAACTAATTAAAAAAGAAATATAATAAATATATTTGTTAGATTTTTGCAGTATTTTAATGAAAAAATGCTTCTCAACTTAATAAAGTTTTTTACAAATAAAAAAATACATATGTTTTGTTCCCACTTGTCACCATTTGATCTCTAATATTTCAAGTATTTCTTATCATTCCCAACATTTCCTTTTACCTTTCTCTATCTCTAAATAAATTATGTATTTTTACCTCTAATGGTTTGAAAAGTATAAACTTAGATTTAAATTTTTTTGGTGGATCTTTTAATGTTTCTAAGGCCTGAGTTCATCCTACTGTTCTCTAATTATCAATGTCAAAAATTAACTCTCATTTATGTAAGTTAAAAAATTATCTCTGCTTCCCTCCCCTAAAATATTTCTACATTTTAAAAAATATAATTTGTGATTTTAAAGCCAGATGTAATGAAAATGAAGATAATCATTGACAGTACATCATTTTCCAAGAATATTGTGGGTTTTTGTGTTTAATTTTGAAATCATATTTATAATCTTATTGGTTTAATTCTGTGTTTATATCAGGAGTTCCCATGTTGAGTTCTGTGCGTATGTCCCCATTGGATTTCCAATGCCTTACTTTGTTCAGAAAGAGTGAGAAAGTAGTCTTTCATACGTGCGAATATGATCTTGCTGCTTTTTGCACATGAAATCGACTTGCATGGGGTTAGCATTCTTAGTTCACCCAAGTTGGTGTCCATTCTTCTCTGTCCTTTGATACATACTGTCACAATAACAAAGCTTGAGGACAGCTTCTACTCTGCGTATTAATACATATTTTTACCTTTAATACCTGGAAATTTGTAGGATTATTTTCTTTATGTTTGAAATTTAATTCATAAGTACATGTTCAAGAGAATATCTGTCTCCCCACCCCAAGTACTTAGTAAGTTTGAAAGCTTTTGTGTAATTTCAGTTCATTGTAGGTATTCTCTTTACTTTTTAATTTTTCATATGCATAATATTGTTTCTCTCTCTTATAAGATCTATTATCTATTGAATCTTCAACTTGCACTCAGGAAGGAATCTCAAGTTTGTCTTCCAAATCGTGAATTGAGTTTTTTGTATTGCCAAATGGGATTTTTCCTGCTTTAACGAAGATTTTAACTCTGCTGTTTCATTTTAGTTTCTTTGTAACTCTTTTTATCCCCCCTTATTTGCATTCCTGCTTAATTCTTCCCTATGTTCATTTTCATCCTAGTCCTTTATCTTCATTCCATTTCCCTTCCCCTGGTTTTTATGTAGTGATGTTTTATGGATTATTATTAAGAACACAAAGCAAACACTTGTAGAATTTTCTTTGGTTTTCCACAGTAGATGGTTTTTATTAGTGTGCCTTTTCTCTACATCTTGAAAGATTTTTTCCTTTGTTTCCTGTGGCAGCACAGTTTAATAGACTCCCTCCTGGATTCTTTTAATTGCTCATTTTGAGCAAGAAGCGAGACTAGATCCATATTCTCATTGTCCCCTTCCTGTCCACTTTGGGACTATCATGGCATTTTCTCATTCTTCCAGGGGCTCACAGACAATTGGCTGGTGTATCCCTTTTGGGCTGAGGAAAACTGACCTGTTCCTCATCTAAATGCAGAGAAGCAGTATTTGCGTATACTTTTAAGAGTATCCTTCTTTCTTTCCTTTCCAAAAGCCATGCATGAAAAATTCATCTCCCAAAATACATGGCACATCTCCTTCCCTTCTCTTCCTACTACAACTTTTTCACTCCAGAATGTTTTGCATTTTTGGTCATGACAGTCCCTATACACAAGTAAAGACTTACACTGGGCCTACTCTAGCATACTGTCCCATTTGCAATGGTAGAAGAAGGCAGTTTGTGTGTCTTCCTGATTTGTAAACTAATATTTTGGCTATTGTAAACATTTACAAGTTTTAGATTTTATTTATCTCCTTGACATTTTGGTACCATTATAATTAGTTGTAATTAATGTAAAAGAAAAATTTTTAGAAGAATGTCTTATGGAGTCAACACTGCATAAGGCATTCTTTATATCTTGCTATGTCCATTTTCATTATTTATAGTTCTATATTTACTCAGATGCTTATTCTGGTATTCTTATGTAGAATGTAACCTTATTTTGAAGGGATAGTGAGAAAGAGCGAAGCTCAGTGAGCATTTTTTTTCTTTTTTTAATTAATTAATTAATTAATTAATTTTTAAATATATTTTATTGATTATGCTATTACAGTTGTCCCATTTCTCCCCCATCATTCCCCTCCACCCTATACACCCTCTCCCACCCACATTCCCCCCTTTAGTTCATGTCCATGTGTCATAAGTTCTTTAGCTTCTACATTTCCTATACTATTCTTGCCCTCCCCCTGTCTATTTTCTACCCACTATCTATGCTACTCATTCTCTGTACCTTTTCCCCCCTCTCCTCCTCCCACGCCCCCATTGCTAACCCTCCATATGATCTCCATTTCTGTGGTTCTGTTCCTGTTCTAGCTGTTTGCTTAGTTTGCTTTTGTTTTAGGTGTGGTTCTAAATAGCTGTGAGTTTGCTGTCTTTTCACTGTCATATTTTTATCTTCTTTTTTTTAGATAAGTCCCTTTAACATTTCATATAACAAAGAGCATTTTTTTTAAAACAATTTTTTTGGGGAAAAGAAGAATGGATGAATGGCAGTCCTTACTGCCCTGTTAATTGAGAGCTACATGAAGCAAATAGTCACCCATAGCATAATCCTTTCTTAAAGCACAGCTGAAAATAGTAGTGTCTTACTTAGCTTGCAAGTCATTGACACACCCAGACAGCATGTTTATTTTTTTATTTTATAGTTTAGAGCTGGGAATAGTTCTTGATAGTTGAAATCCTCCTAACCATGCTGAAGTTAGGGCTTTAAGGAGAGTGACGTGAGCACTGACTTTGAGCCTGGGCCCTGAAGCCAGTTATTTCTCCACAATTAGCATCTCTCTCTGAAGCACTTTGCATAGTGCTGGCATGTCACAAGTGCCCAATAGCCAGTAGCTGGGGTGGTGGTCACATTTGTGGTTCTTCAGGATTGCTGGCTCCCTGCCTTTGGGCCCATGGCAGGATGGCATCATATGGACTACTTTTAGGCAGGGTGGACCTTATGATGGGTGACATCTCTGGGTCAAAGATTTCTTTGTTGGCTAGATCCTGCCAAACCCTGCCCTACCTACGCACAGACACTGGCCATATTCAGGAAGGCTGCTGTTCCGCCAGCCAGGGGAACACAGAGCCCCTGTCACTGTGCAGCAGACACAAGATATGAATGGGGATTAAAGCTTCTCTGGTTTACTCAACAGAGAGTGAGGTCATCTGGTACTGTGGCTGTGCCTATTCTGACTGTTACGTGATGTTATACAAGAAGTTTTCATCAACTTGATGGCTATACAGAAGGGACTCATTCACCTTATGGGAAGTAGTTCTTTAGTTATGCAATCAGTTAGCATGGGAGGCAGAGGGTACCCCAAAGAAGTCTTCCCCTAATTCCTGAAACTTAAACTACATCAGCTACAAGTGACACCCAGCTTGGTTCTTTAAATCCTCAAGACTTGAACTCACTATCTCAGCATGCTGTTTCACATAAGCCTGGATTTTTATGTATGTATGTAATTATGTTTGCTAGGCATCCTATATGTTTTCTTTTAGCCTTGGTAATAACAACATCAATAATAATAGTAGCTAACATATATGGAGTGTTTACTGTATACCAGAATCTCATTTAATCCTCACAATAGCCATGTCCTATGTAGAATAGGAAGTCTTTATATATAGTTTTGACCTTACAGTTTTGTGCTTACCCATTTGTTTTTCTTTCCTGTTCCTTGACTAAATATTTTGAAGTAGATCCTTCTGGTTTGTGTTAGAGCATAAATTTTCTAAAAGGCAATATGATCATGTACTCCTGCAGGACACGATTCTTGACTTCCGCAGACAGGAACATGCAGTGGCCATCATGGAGCCGTCTGGGTAGGGAGGGTGCTGATCCTAGCAGGCCCACCCTCTGGGCTTCTTCCCCATGGGGGTCCTATCTAGGACCATAGCGAGCCCCCAGGTGTTCTGTGCTGCCTCCACAAGTCCAGCCTGGCCACAGGCAAGGAAGCTTTCTCTGTCCAGATCATCTTGCCAGCATAGATTGGACTGCTTTTCAGACGGAGTTTGTACCAGACCCATTTATGTACCAATGCTGACTTGCTTGACCCCACCTGCCCACAGGTTGACTGCCTTCTGGCTGGGTCAGCACCAGCCATGGTCCATGCCTTTGCCACATCCCAAAGCACAGGCTTTAGCCATTGGCCTACCATCCTCACTTCTATTGCACAGTCTCCCCAGGGGCAGGGCCTGCATGGCCAGAGCCACACAACCGCACCCTATTCCAGGATCTGGGTCCCCTGCCTTCTCTTCATCCCTAGCTCACTACCTTCTCTCCTTACTCTTGTTTCCCTCCATTGTTCTCACAATAAAGCCTTAGCAGATGAGCTTTGTTTCAGACTCTGGCAAGCTGAGACAGAACTTACTAAGATTAAGGAAGAACAAAAAGCAACACTTAAAAGGCACACAACTGGTAAGTCATTCCAAAGGGCATATTTTTGATGGTATAATAAGTACATTCTGGTGACTAAAAGGCTGTACACTTTCCATGCCTGGAACTTTCTCCTCCTAATCTCTGGCTTTTTTCCATATGAGGTCATGTCATTTCCACCATTTGGAAGCCATGTGTCATGTATCTGGACCTCCTTTCCAGGTGGATTTCTCTGAATGCAATAGATAATGCTGTGTTTCAAGAGAAAAGGCAAGCAACTTTTACAATCAGTGTCTAAGAGACTCATGAACATATCTATCTCTCTCTCTCTATATATATATATAGATATAGATATATATGTAATTTCCTCATCCAATTATTAATGTATGCATGCAACAATTATTTACCAAATATCTAATGATTGTTTGGTGAACAGTATGCTATATAACCTTTTCACAACAGGAAGCCATTTAAAGTTTAATAGCTAGCAGGAGCATTCCATTATGAGATTTTTTTAGGGAGGCAATGTTGGCAGTTGTGCAGATGATGAAAGGGAAGGTAGTGACATTGCAGACTGAATGACTAGCTAGGAGGTGATTGCAGAGGCACAAATGAAAGTTGAAGGCTTGATATCAAGCTGTAGAAGTTAAGAGGAAAAAGCAAGAGCAAAAGCATGAATTATCTTGGAAGAATCAATAGGACATGGTGGTCAGTTGAATGTAGGAATTGCCTTTCTGAGCATTCTTATCCCGAACATGTCAATCTGAGAGTTCATTTTTGGGGATCCACCTTGCATGGATTGCTGAGGTTAGAAGGACCCAGAGCCAAGATGAGGGTCAGGCACTCATCTGGGCTGTGTCTTTAAGGAAATAGCCAGGGTGTTGACTTTAAGGAAACTGTTTCCATCAGCAGACTGAAGAGAAAGATAGTGGGCACTGGGTGACTCATAAAATGAAGGGCATGGTGAGACACTCTACTGACCTCTGTGGGGGAAATTTTTATTCTTTCCCGTGGCAATTTTCTCTTCTCGGCTCTTTTTGGGTCACTCTGGTAGTTCCCATCATATTCTGTACTGAATTGTGGTGATGAGTCTATGTTATCTTAAATTCTTCCTGCCCTCAGCATGCCTTTTGTATCACTCCACAAAGCAGGTAGTCAGTCTCTGGAGAACAAATGCTCTTTTCTGTCTGTTTCCTTTTGCTTCTGCTGATCCCCGTCTCTGGAATGCTATCTCTTCTCCGGTGTGATTCCAGCTCAACATTGTGATCTAACTCACTATCACCTTCCACAGGAAACCTTCGTTGGAATCCTCACTTCCACCAAGAACATTTCTCTGTGCTTTTACAGCACCCTGGCCTACCTGGGGCACTGCTCCCCAAATGGACCTTTATGTCATTCCTGACCACATCATAAGGTCTCAAAGGAATAAAACCTGGTCTTATTTCTGTCTGTGTCAGCAGCACAGACACAGAGCCTGCTTAGCACATGATATGAGCTCAGTGAAGGGTGAACTAAATTGAGGAATCAGAGAAATAACCCTAAGCCAAATTTATTCCTGTGACAGACTGCAAAATATGGCCACAGATTCCTTCTATTTGAGCACACATGCCCCATTGCAATGTCATTTGGCCAATTTCCCCACTAAGAAGTAGGGTCTATTTCTGCACCTGTGGACTCTTAGCTGGCTTATGACCTACTCGATCAATGCAATGCAGTGGAAGTGACATATTGCAGCTTCTGGAGCTATTCCCTCAGTGGCCTTGCAACTCTTGCATTTGCTCCCTTGCATACCCTGAGACCCCCATGTAAGGAAGTTGGTCTAGCACACTGGAGAGTGAACTACTATGAGGAGAACTGAGTCAGCCCAGCCAACAGCCATTACCAACCACCAGACATGGGAGTTATGGTCAGCTCAGCCAGCCCTCTAGCTGGAAAGAGCCATTTGAGTGAGCTAAGGCAAGGCCAGCAGAGAGACCACCCAGTCCACCCACATTGTGAGAAATAATAAATCATCCTGAGCTGCTAAGTTTCAGAGATGAGCTGTTATGTAGCTATACCTAGCTAAATTGTCTTGAATTTATAGAGCAGAACAATGCAGATAAGTTGAGGAAATGGGCCATATGAGCTCATAAAAGTGGTAGAAAGATCGTATCACTAACTTTCTGGTGGGTTCTCTCCAACGAGCTAATGTCACAGCTCTTTCAGAGGCCAAACTTAACCAGAAACATGGTTTAGAGTCATGTGTCTCCCAGAGTGATTGCAGGCTGCAGGTGAGAAGTGCTAAGCAGGATGGCAACGATGATTATTGCTGATGATCATTGGGAGAGCACCACAGAGCACTCTGAGATTAACTCAGCACTCTGGCACTCTGTAGTTTAAATGGATCTTGACTACAGAGCTGTCCATCAACCAGGTTGTTCAGGGAGCTACCCACCAGCTCGACATGTAAACACCCCAGCTTGGAGTGTCCTTATACTCAGAGTTGGGGGCTGTGGATGCTGCACATATCTAGGTAAATAGCATTGCAGGCTGATTTCTTTAACCAGGCAAAGCTGGAAAAGGAAGGAGTGGTTCTCAGCTCTTTTCCATCAACCTCTCATGGAGAATGCCCTCCCTGAGCTAGGTTCATGCAGTTCCCAGGGGAATCCTCTGGTTCTCTACTCTCAGAAGCAATTCATGTCTTTAAAGCTAATAAATGAACTGATTAGATTAACAGAGTCTGGAAATGACCGGACAGTTCATTTCCATTCAGCAAACACTTATGAAGTGCCTACTACAAACCAGGCATGGTGTTCAGCTCTTGAGGCCAAAGGATGAATGAGGCCCTCAAGGAATTGAAGTCCTGTAGAGCGGAGCTCATTTGTTCTGCTCAGTTAGTCCCATTGCATTAAAAATATATGGATAAACATGTGTATGTTACTATATGTATGTATATAAGCATATTTTTTAATGCCTTGGCCTAGAAAGATCTTAGTTTGGCTATTTTCAGAGTAGTTTTATATTTCGACCCATGGCTGCACCTGACTCAAGCCTAAAGCTTGAGAAGAGTACAGTGTGATGAGCTAAATAAACAGGTCAAAGTTCAGAAGTCACCGGAAATTACATGGACTTCAGACTCTAGGGTGAGGGAAAGCCAGGCTCCAAACCACCCTGGTTGAGGCTAGTGTGGGGTAGACAGAGGGTTTGGAGGCAAAAATGCTGACTTGAGTCATTTTATTCTCCTAAGAATGGTTACTTTAAAAAGAAAAGACATTTCTTGTTTCCTTGTGCTGTTTGGATCTGGTTATGAGCTGAAGTGTTTTAGAGCAACTCATCTCCTGAGCAAACCTTTCCAGATTTCATCAGAGAGGGGCGCCCATGGCTGAAGAATGAAAGGAAGACCCATGCCTTGGGTCTTGTGCACTAGGTCTGTGAAGAAATTCTCCTTGATAGGAGTAGGGGCTTGAACGCTCTCTTATTGGCTGGGAGGTTGTCTGGTTACACTGTGACAGTGGCGCTACTGGGCAGGACACCTGGGGTGCTGGTGATGGTGGCCTCTTTAAAAGACTGTATCTCTTTGTCTCATTCATGGTCAGAGTTCCCTCTTCCAGCTAACACCTGTCATGATGTGGTAATTAGGTGGTCCCGCTGATCTTGGCTGTTCTCTCTGTTTGAGGAGCAATGGGGCTAGTCTTGCTGCACTAGGAGTCCCATCCTCAGGGCACCTTGCTTCCTTTGTAGTATTGGCTCACTCCAATGTGAGCTGTTGTCTTTTCTAATTCCTTATTGCATTCATTTTCTGAGGCAGCTATAACAATATACCACTAGCTTAAAACAAGAGAAAATGATTCTCTCACAGTTCTGAAGGCTAGAAGCCCAAAACCAATGTGTGGGCAGGGATGTGCTCCCTTGAAAACTGAAAGGAAGGGTCCTACCTTGCTTCTTCCAGGTCCTTTACCTGTAGACCCATTGCTCTGATCTTTGTCTCTGTATTTATGTAGCATTCTCCCCATGTGTCTTTTTTCTGTTTCCTCTCTTCTGAGGACACTAGTTATACTGGATTAAGGGTACTGCCTACTTCAGTATGACTTCATATTAACTAGTTACATTTGCAATGACTCTATGTCCAAATAAAGTCACATTCACAGATATCAGACTTTAATATTAGTATCTTTAGGTTTGTTTTCTTTGCTTTATCAGATGGCTCAACCTCCTATGTGACTATAGAAGGCCTGACAGCTTATATTCTGAGGGTCTAGCTGAGGAAGAAGCTGAAGATACTTACTTATTTCCCCTGTCTTTAGAGTGGTACCACTGTATACAACTGTGCTACACTCTCCTGTTTTGCTAACTCTGAAGGTTAAACCCTCAGTCTTCTGCTGGGGTTGGGGATGGGGCCATTCCCCAGCCTACCTGTATTGGAAATGGGGATCCAGGTGTCTCAAATCTCCTAAAGGAGACTTTTAATCGGTCTGCCTGTTTTATCCCCATTTGATTAACAACTTTCAAAGATCCCTGCTGCTGGCAATTACTGAGACTCTGGGATGTCAGTTATTCTTCAATCCTCCCTACCCGCCACCCCACTTCAGCCCCTCATTGGCTGACGTTTGCCTTTTCCAGGTTATTCAAATCAATTGCCAATCACCCATCTACTTTCCGGTTCCCAGAACTGGATTGCTGCTCTCATCTCTCCTTTTCTCTCTATCCTTGCTGGTTTATACCTTTAAAAGAAATCCTGAATTTTTGGGGGGATGGTGGGGTGGAGTGGGGGTTTAGAGCAAGATTTAGTCTGCCATCCTTACAGGAACAAACCACAAGCTTGCTGTCCTTTTGGTATCTGCCTAATCTCTGCCCAACCACCTGGCAAAATTGATTGCTCTCCTTTTTGTTTGGATCAACCTGGACCTTAATCATCCTTTCCAGGCCATATCTCCAACTAGACAAAATGTCTCTTAAAAGCAAGGACTGGGTCTTGGTTTGTTTACCTCCATCCTTTGCCATAGTGCCTGGCATTAAACCATTCATTCACTTATCAAACATTTATAGAATGCGTGTTATAGACATATAAATGTTGGGAATACATTAATAAATAAGACACTGCTCATGATGTTGAGAGACTTACTTCAGTATCTCAGGGTGGTGGGTGGAAGTGATGTGAAACATATTGTTTAGATAACCTTGTATATATATGAATATATGGATATATATTTACAAACACATGTATATATTAAAAATGTAGCACTCAATGAAATTTGTGTAACAAATGATATAGTCTTGCAAAATATCATCCCCATTTCCCAAAGCACTAAGAAGCTAAGGTATGCAACTTTTGCTTCATTGTCATATTTACCAGCCTATCAAAGGTGAAGAAATTTTTTCTGAGTCTGTAATTTGTGTGTGTGTGTGTGTGTGTGTGTGTGTGTGTGTGTGTGAAATACATATGTGTATTTACTCATTAATTTATTGGCCATGCCTAGCAGGTAGACAGAAACACCGGTGAGGTAAATTTATCTAGCTAAGGCTATCTCTCTATTTATTGCATTGTGTGCTACATGTAGGAATCATGTCTGAATTACTCTTCCCTGCAACTCCCACGCCAGGCAAACAGTTTTCTCAGAATGCACAGTACATGGTAAAGACTTAATAAATATTGAATAAATGGATGGTAGGTAGGCAGATAGATGGGTAGGTGCGTGAGTGGATGGACAAATGGTAGGTGGATAGATGGGTGAGTAGGTACATGAGTGGGTGGATGGATGAGAGCATGATGGATGAATGGCCAGATGGCCTTTGCATTTGAACTAATGATCTCAAAGTATGGGCAGCTTTATGAAAATTAAATGACATGATATAGTAGAAAACACTTAGTAAACCAAAAAATAAAATCCATGAATTAAGGCATTATTGTTGGACTTATATTCTTTATACTGTACCTCTTCTCAAAAACATTTTTAAGTGCCTATAAGATCTTTGTACTAATTTTTCTTTTGCTTGTTGTAGATCTAGCATGCCAAAGTAGACAGATCATCTAATGATACTTGTACACCATTCATCCTTTTCTATTTTTTTAGACCTCAAGGACATGAAATGGGAAAAAATGGACAAATGCTCCACTTACTCCCTTTTATCTTAAAGTGCTAAAGTTTAATCAGAAAGCAAGGGCTTCAGAAAAATTAGAATTTTACTTACTAACCATTTCTATTTTATTTTTTATTATGTGTCTGAAAATTCATCTTGCTTTTTAAATAAAAGAAAATCATGAAAGACTCTAGGCACTTTCAAGTGTTTAAACTATAGGCTTGAATTAACCATATGAAGTCCAAGGAAAATGGACTGAAGAGCTTTATTATTTTCCATACCCTTAAGATCTAGAACAGTGGTTTTCAACTGGGGCGTTTTCAACTGTGGTTTCTCCCAGGGGAAATATGAAAATATTTGATACATTCTCTTGTAATCCTCACCTGAGGATATGTTTATAGATTTGAGATAGATAGAGAGGAAGTTGGGGGGAGAGAGTGAGAGGGAGGGAGAGAGAAATATTAATGAGAGAAACATTGATCGTTTTCCTCCTGTATATACTCCAACCTGGGATGGAACCCACAACCTTCTGGTGTACAGGATGATGCTCCAACCAACTGAGCCACCTAGCCAGGGTTCAATAAATTTTTGATTGTCATTACTGGGGTGGGGGAGGAAGGCACTACTGGCATCTGGTGGATAGAGGCCGGGGATGCTGCTCAGAATTTCATAGCACACAGGATAGCTGTCCTCTCACTGCCCCAACCCCCTGCCCAAACAAAGAATTACATGGTCCAAAATATCAATAGTGCCAAAGTTGAGAAACCCTGGCTTAGGTACAGTAGCAATAATAAAGTACTTAAAGGATCATGAATCACAGGAAGGAAGAATTTGATTAGGTTACACGTAGAGCCCCTCACTTTTGAGGATACCTGAAAACTCACTCATCCACCTTCCCTGTAACCTCCAAATGAATGAAAAACATGGTTTAGGATGATTTACTTGTTAATTTTATTAATGATATTTATAATACTGTATATATTAATAACTGATTTATCTACTAAATTATGCACAGCAGAATGCCCTCTGGCTGATATAAAATATTGTCTTAAAAGGCTAATTTAGGAAAGTAAAAAAGTGAAAGTAACATTTCTTAATAATCTCTTCAAAGGAAGAGGAAAGCTAGAGTATTTTGGATGTCACAATTTGTCTAAGTCTAGAAGTTGTCCAAGAAATCTACCTTTCTAGTTGGAGACATCTGCCTTAACTTCTGAGGTGAACATTTCAGAATCACCACTATGTGTTGTCCAAGAATTTCAGTAAAATCTTGAATCTCAATCAGAAGGAAAAAATAACCAAATTTAACAAAAAATCTACAAAGTAAATAAAATGATGAGAAATGGAAGAAGAGCCTCAAAGGAGCCATTGGATGAAGAAAAGAAAGGGGTTATTGTTTTAATTGGCTTTTTAATGATTCCCTATTTCTCTCTTCTGCTTTTTTTTTTTTTAGGGGGAAAAAAGCCTTAAAACAGAAAGGTTAATCTAACTATACATTTTAAGCTTTTAAAGGCTCCATTACAGGACTTATTATGCTAAAAGAAACATACCTGGCATATTGCAGCTTCTAAATGTATCAGCAGTGCATGTAATGATTCACTTAAAACACCATGGTCAGAATTCTTTCACATTATTTCTATGTAAATTGGATGCTCCACAATTACTATAATATGTGTGAAATTCCACTTATTATTTCTTTTAACATAGAAACTTTTATCACTTAACTCACTGGACAGAATATTTGAGCCATTTGCAATCATTAGAGCATTTTTGTTTGGTCAAACCCTTACGGGATTATACTTCAGGAAAGACAGTGAATTATATTCATTGCAAGAAAACAGCAATTTTAAATATATAAGGGGCACTAGGAAACTTTCATTTTAGTGCAAATTCAATACTATATCTTACTTCTTTGTACAGCAGGGTAAGCTTTTATCTTTAAGCAATTTATAAAACCCAGCGTGTAGTGGGAGCAAGGCATACAGTGCAGATCAATCTGATAGATAAATAAAGACTTTGGGACAGAGGGGAGATGTGACATAGTTGGAACTCAAAGCAATTACTTTTTACTTTGGACGTTGCTCCTTGTGATCCTGGTGGAGGTCCCAGAGTGTTTACTGCTTTTCCTCAGTTCCACCGCAGAACATGTATCCGGGTGCTTCCAACCCCTGCTGTACTCAGCGGCCCCTTTCCTGGCAGAGGCTGGCCTGGGAGGTGAGCAGTCCTGGTGAGAGACCCTCCCTCCCCTAAAAAGTAAACACTCCACCAAACCATGGACTAGCTGCTGAAAACTGTCCCTTCCTTTTAAAATCACAGATTTTTTTCAAATAGACTTGGGGAAGAAATATAAAATCAGAAAAAAGAGAGAGCTTTATTACCTTTAAAATGTTTCTTTTGGGGGTGAGGGAGCTCTGTTTGTTTAAGAATTGGACACTTTAGACATGTGCTTCAGTTTTGGCTGGGCATATTTGGAAGAACCTTCTCTGTTTTCATCATTTGAGATGATTTCTAAAGAGGAAAAATAGCAACTAAGTGAATATTTGCACATATGCACCCAGATTTTTTTAGACCAAGTATATATATATTTGTTTTTAATAAAGAATTGAGAAAATTAAATTCAGGTTTTGATTAATATCTAATTATACAAACATCTACATTATTGGACAAGGTTTATTTTGTTATTTTTAATTATGCCACTTTAAAATAAGGAAATTTCTAAGCAACATGACGTATTTATTCCCCAAATTTTATTCTTCAAACTTTAACAAAGACAAGTTGAGAACTTTTAATGGAAGCTCTTATAAATGGAATAAAAATTGTGATTTTTACTTGGACTTTAATTATATTCTTCAGCTATATCCCTTAAGGAAAATATATTTACATTTCTTCTAGAAAATTGGAAAGAGAATACTTATTTTTTAATTTGTGTAATGTTTTGATAGTAATCTTTTTGGATATATGTAGAAAATGTAAAGTATGCCATAGTTAACTGCGAGAGAGAGAGAGACAGACAGACAGACAGACAGACAGAGACAGAGAGAGACAAAGAGAAGCTTAGAAATAAATGGTTAATTACACTGTACTTTGTTTTCAACTGGAAGTTAACTTGCATAGACTTAATATTGGAACTATATTAACTCTGTAATATCAATAGTTAGATATATAAAGGGCCTTATCATTAACTTTGCCCTCCAGGTAGATTTTGGTTCTTAAATAAAAGATGGAAATCAAAATTCAAGTGAATTCCATGTCCAAATGAAGAACAGTAAAGAAATGCAGGTAGGACAACCTGCACAGAGGTATAGAGGCAGGCTATACCTCTGTGCACAAGAAGCAAACCATTGGCAAACCAAGCAGTTCAACCAGTCTGGAATGAGCCACAGCTACATGTAGGATGCACTGTGACAGTTTAGATAATGGAATTGCTGGTCTTGTGGCCTCACTGATAAGGACATACATGCACACACAAACAGGCACACATATACACGTGAACATACGTATAGCATAATTTGGGCATATCTTGCAAACGATGGAAAGGGACAGCATCTATCAAGCATTGGATAATGAACAATCTATGGTAGAGTAAACAAAATATAGAAATATTGCATATCCATTCTCACTTTGCTCTTCAATAGAAATGAATGTGATCAAGATACTTAGACTGTATAGACTTCTAAATAGATGCAGATACCTTAAGAGAATTAAAGAAAGCGAGATGGAAGATGAACATTACCCTCTTTGGATTGAATTACTAGAACAGACTATTTTATAAATTTTAAGGTGATAATGTATTCATAGGTAAAGTAGAGGAAAACCTAGTACATTTTTATTCCTTTTTTTTAGTCCGCATATTTTCAAAGACCTCCTATAGTTAACATTATAATATAGTTAGTTGCTACAAATAATCGGGGGTGATTATAGGAAAACTGTCAGTGTCTGCTCAAGGTCTGAAAAGGCTGCAGCAAATAGCTTTTCTCTTTGCCATGGAGACTGGGGTCTGTTTTTACGGTTACTCTGGAAACGGGAGCCTTGCTGTTGTTAGTCCTTTTCAGTTACTTTAGCTATTAAACCCCTCTAGTTGAGACAAAAGGGAGGAGGTATGCAGACACTTCCTTGGGAAGAAAACCTCTGGGCCCAAGAGGAGCAGAACTCAGGCTGGGGAGTGGGGCTGTGTCTATCAAGCTGGGTACATTTTTATCAAGCAGATGACACGCTGCACTCCTGCTGCATGGAAGCCACTTCTGCACGTTAGAATTTGCTGTCAGATTCCTGCAGCACACTGCCCCCCCGCCCCTTCTTCCTCAAAAGATGGAGCCTGTGCTCACGGTGTGGAAGACCTCGCACCTCTAATACCCCAAGTTCCTTCTGGGTGCACAAACACAACAAGCGTATGTTTTTGTGAACAAGAGGATAGTAGACTTGAGAATGTAACCGCTCAGGATCTCAGAACACAGTGGGATTGGTTTACAGTGCAAATTTAGAGACTGGGTAGGGTTTTTTTTTTTCTTCCAAATATTAAAACATTTTATTATTCAGTATCCAGAATGAATGCAAAAAAAATCCACAGTTAACAAAACATCAACATTTCCAAAGAAAGGTGGGATCAGAATTCCTGACTTTCCTTTTGCTTCCGGGTGCCATATGGCTTCACTCAATGCTCACTGATTCTGTCTTTAAATTTTTTTTAAGTCACTTTTTAAAATTTTATTTTATTATTTTTTAAATTTTTATTTTAATTGTTGATCTTGTACAATTTTCTGTCTTTTATTCTCACCCTAACCCACCACCCCATCCCTCCCCACCTCCCTTCCATTTCCACACCCCCCATAGTTTTTGTCCATGTGTCCTTTATACTTGTTCCTGTAAACCCTTCCCCTTTTCCCCTGAAATTCCCTCCCCTCTCCCCTCTGGTGACTTTCAGCCTGGGTAGGGTTTTTTGTTTTAGAAAATCAGAACCAAAAATCATTAATAGTTTCTCCATCCTCTTAATCTATTCAATAAGAAGATGGAGAACTCTGTGTTGTCAAATATTTTACAGAGCAGGAAGAAGCAACTTGGAATATGGGGTTATAAAGAGAATCCTGGATTACTTGCAAGCTAGATACCCGCCATCCCAGGTTTTTTCTTTTTTCTCCAACTAGGAATGCTTCTTCACTTTCAGTAGTAGTTCATTATTGCCAGCATTCACGTTCATCTCACTTTTTTATTAAAGTGTTCTCTTCTCAAGGAAAAAGAATTCTCCCTACAAGAAACAGCAGCCTTAAATAGACCACAAATAACATGCTTCTTGGTGGAGCGGTCCATTCTGGCCTGAACATCATCATGCTAAGTAATGCTGAACACAGCAGGCCCCATGGGACTAAAGTACTTTCAGTGGGCTAAGTATTCAATTATTTTTATTTAAACTATTAAGTGAATCACCCCAAAATTCCCATTACTATTTATTCTTTCATCCTGCCCATTACTAAGGGTTATGCCCTGGCAGGCAGAGTTAAAACTGACCCACTTGCTTTTAAGAGTATGTCAAACTAAATGAATAAGAATGGATATTCATTAAAAAAGAAGCAGCATTAAGAGGAAGGAAAAAAAAGGAGAAACACTTTCTTTTTCAATCCATTCACTGACTGATTTTTAGTGATTTTAGTTATTTTACATCAATATGTAGAGGTATTTTAAATCAAAATGGCAAGCAGGATTTCCTCTTTCCCTGTCCTCTGTCTTCAGCATGCTGATGAAATTACATGCGATGGCCTTCATATTAGATCAAAACAGGTGTGTGGATCTGAATAAGCTCACACCCATGTGTGAGCCTAAATGCAATAGGAGCCTTTCTGCCCTCTTAGTTTTGACAACTGCATAGAGAAAGTTCACAAGTAAGTGAAATCGCAAAGCCCGTGCCCTGGGGGCCGCTGCTCCAGGTCAGTAATTCTCATAGTCTATGTGGCTTCTCCTCGAAACTTACCCTGACATTACTAGGATTTTCAAAGCTGTCTAAAACACCAGATTCAAGATGGCACCAATTGTTTTTATTTTTCAATTACAGTTGACATACAATACTATATTAGTTTCAGGTGTACAACATAGTGATTAGACATTTATGTAACTTAGGAAGTGATTGCCCCAATAAGACTAATATCCATCGGAATGTCTAACTATATATAGTTATTACAATATTATTGACTTAACTTTGATAGTTGCCAGATGGGAGTGGGAGGGAAGATAGGGGAAAAGGGGGAAGGGATTAAGATGTACAAATGGCCAGTTATAAAAATAGTCATGGGGATATAAAGTACACCAATATCATTTTCAATAGTCCTGCCATACTTTCAACCTAAATCACAGTGATTTCTCCCTGATGGAAATTATATGGCAAATGGATAAAAGCTTATTAATCAAAATTAAAGTCCTATTTAAAGAGAATTCAGAACCCAAAGATATACCATTAACTATTTACTAACAATCATGAAATTAGCTTTGTTTTTGGAAAAACACAAGTATTTGGGGATTAGTATAGCTTCACCCCCCACCAACTGACATTGTCATTTATGTTTTGGAGAATATCCATCATTCATTCATTCATTCATTCATTCATGCCTTTCAAAGATATTTATTTGGTGCCTACTTTGTGCTAGGTCCAATTTCTGTTGCTAGGAAGAGTTTCATGAGCAAACATATGAACATCTTTTGGGATTGCCCTTTTCAGATGCTGCCTCTTCAATGCATCCTGAAGAGAAAGGCAGGAGGAATAGAGTTCACTCCTTGATTAACACACCACTCATAATAATGTAGTGGAACCTGGCTGGCGTAGCTCAGTGGATTGAGCTCGGGCTGTGAACCAAAGTGTCGCAGGTTCGATTCCCAGTCAGGGCACATGCCTGGGTTGCAGGCCAGGCTCCTAGTGGGGGGCCACGTGAGAGGCAACCACACATTGATGTTTCTCTCCCTCTCTTTCTCCCTCCCTTACCTTCTCTAAAAATAAATAAATAAAATCTTTAAAAAAAAATAATGTAGTGGATATTATTTTGACCCAGGAAGATTAGGCTAGTTATATATTCCTTTTCTCTTTCAGTTCTCTCTGACCAGTTAGGGTGGAAAAATCCCTTAAAATACCTCCCCCTCCACACCCAGTCACTCATTTTGTTGTGATACTTGCATGGCTCCTTTATTTCCCCCCCACCACAACAGCGTATGTGCGGTATTTGGGATGGATCAGTAGGTGAAGTGTAACTTTGAGCTCATGGCTCATTCTACACATTTCACCCTGTTGTTTTACTAGACATTAGCCTTCTGGATACCCCCTTTGTTTTGGACTTGTTATTAAGACTGTAATTAAATTTTGGTTGACTATGAGTAAATTAGTATTTTATGTAGTTTTGTCAAAGTGCATTGTTTCTCTAAGCAAATTTGATAGCTGCTTCAGAGATGCATATACATTCTTAATTTGAATTTTTTATTATTGTTGGAAAATGGTTATGCAGTATGTATGTCCTCTGTGTAATGTCAGACATAACCCTAGGGGTTTATATATTAAAGGCTGCCATCTTTTATAAATTGCTATTTAAGAGTGAATTATTGCTCCTTTGAAACTAGAGTTTTCCAAACAGTGGCTTGTCATATATGAGCCTGAATGCCAGATTCATCCTATAATTTTCCATTAAATTCAACTTTCCTTTAAGAGTGATTGCATGGATTTGTGTATGCTCAGGAATTTCTAAGGCTGTGGTAGTTTTCTTTGCATGCCAAGTTCTATTAAAATCTCACTTACTCTGTAATTCTTGGTTTCTCTAGCTAAAAGTGAGATTTTTCTACTTGATTCATAACAGTTATTGACAATAAAGCTAATTTAACAGTTAAGATTTTGAGCCCTATAATTTTTACTATGGCAGAAATATTATATTCTTTAAATTTCATTTTCTATTAGTTTATGTCTCATTTTCATCAAACAGACCATAAACTTCTTGAGGGCAAAGATCATTTTTTAAAGTATGGATGGTTCTCCTTTCCCCGCTAGCTCTGTTCCTTATTCCCAGTGGGTGGTGTACCACCCTATTCAAAATATTTCTTCAGATTTAAGTCAGATCATCAATGCCAGTTGCCATGCATGTTTGAATTAAAACCATTTCTGATCTTAGTGGACAGAGGTTGGAATTTAACCTAACCTTTCCCCATGGACACATCAAAGCAAGTGATGTAGACTTGCATTTTGTTACCTATGAAATTGAGATGATGCTTCTTTTCTGTCCAGTGTGAGCATGATAGGTGACTAATAAAGAGATTGGTAGGCAAGCAGATTGGCTAGTGCCGTGATATGTGCTTAAGGAGAGACCCAGAAACACAGTGACCCAAGATCTTGCAATACAAGGAAGTTGGCCACATGTATGCCCTGAGTATGGGAATTAATCTGAGGTGTGAGCATGTCCCTTTGGGAGATGTAGCCTGCTCCTTTTCCCCTTTTCTACTCCCATTCCCCTGCTATGGTAATACCGATGTTGGGTAGAACATTCTGCTCCATCTGTCTAACCTGCCCTTGTACCATGGAGTTGCGCATAACACTGGAAATATAGCACCTTGCATAAAGGCGATGATTTGTAATGGGCAAAGAAATGGTAGATTTTGAAGATCTTTGATTTCATTGCATATTAAATAATATTAAGCTCTCTGGGACAATGGGACCTTTCAGAAAATATAGATACAGTTTATGGAGATTTTTTTACTCATTACATTTTTAATAGAATCCTGTATTTTCTCCTGGCTTTATAACTAGTGCAAAATATATCAAAGATATACAGAAGTGAATGAACAAATGTGAAAGCCGCAGATGTGCAGGATTAATCTGTATATTTTTATGCAAAGGACATTTTATGCCAGGACAGACAATGAACACATCCTTTCCCTCCTCTCTAGTCTATTATTTGAATAGCTTCAGTACCAGAAATTGTGTGCATTAATAGGTTGGTGAATCTAGTGGTTTATTCATTTGTCTGTTTCAGCCATAGACAATTGTTGGGGAAAGCTTTTTGTAGGGATTGCTTTTGATGATTTTGTAAATACTTTGTTTATAGAAGTTTTATTTATTTGTAGAAAAGTACACAGTTTTCCAAGAGCCTCTTTTAGGTCAGAAATACTAGAAAACATTGATGGGCGTGTCAAGTTAAGGTTCAAAAGTAAATTCCCAAATGAAACATTATCCCAGGCACACTGAGATGTGTGGAATGATAGGACTGAATTTGCCCATTATCTTACCTGATGTGAATACTTTTAGAGAATTGCTATTGGTATAGAAAATCTAGACTTTGATCCTATAACATTTCCTGTGCCTCTTTGACTTTTCCCACCACTGAATGCTTCTGGACTTCTTTCTCCTAAGTTTTGGCCGTACATTCCATCAATCATCATGCGTGTGCATAGGCACACATATGCACACACACACATAAAGTAAAAGAAAAAAGGAAGGCTCAGGCAACTTGCATTGAGCATGAGCCTTCCAATCAGTTTAAGGCAAATATCCTAAGAGTGGATTTGTGGTCCTAGAGTTTGAAATGCTGGGGCTGCACCTGCACAGCAACATGCGAACCCACCTACCAATGTGAGAATGTAGGTAGGAGTGGGTACAGGAAAGCGCACCTGCTTTTATGTGTCCATATACTTACACTGGAAGAGATTGAGTAGGTTTGAGGTTCCTCACTATGATTAAAAAAATAAAGATAAAGAGGCTAGGTGTGGTCTAAACAAAGCCTGGGTGATGGAGATATTTCAATTATAGTTATTTTATGTAGCGGGCAGCCACAGCACTCCACACGATGCTTTAAAAAGGACAAAGAGTTTCCTTGTGTTTACACTTTTTATTACTATATAGGATTAGGTCTGTTGCACACACAGAAGAGGAAGTCATTTTATTTTACACAAATCAGGTACTTAAAGTAAATTGAGATATATAGAATTTACCAATGAAATGAGTGATTTGATGTGAATAAAAGAGGTGGTGTGTTGTAAATCGACACTGACAGCCAAATGGGGAAAATTGACAGAGCACTGTAATCACTCCCAACATCCACTGAAGTTATTGATCCAGAACCTCTATAATCCCCTTCACATAACACAAGCAATTTCATATAATACCTGTAATAACGGTGCATTCAAACTCAAGTAGCCATCTGAAGCATTGTATCTAATGGCGAAGCGAGCCTCTGCTGAGTAAGTGCAACAACTGGAACACAAAAAGCACCAATGACTCCTGCCTTTCATAGTAACAGCCCCTGATAAGAGCTAGTTTAGAAGATAAACAGTTCCTAATGCCAAAGAAAATGAGCTATTAATTGCTGGCTTGCTAAATATGTTGTAAAAGACACAGCGGTGGGCACAACATGGAGAGAGTGCAACTGGATTGGGGGGTTGATAAACTTCTTAGGTTATCCATACGCCCCCTATCTGATGTTAATTACAACAGAAGGAAGACAGCTGACAGGTATTTAGCTGCTGGGTCATTACATCCTTCCCAGGTGTTTTCCCATGAAATGTTTCTCCAGTTTTACAAGCTCCTTCTTGCACTGATGGATTATTCCGCAGCCTTATCAAAGCTTTGCCAGCTCCTCATTAATATATAGAGCAAGCCACACTGTTCTATATATCATTGTCTTCCTCTTGGGGAGGGCTAATCTGTCAGCCATTATCAGCCAGTCAGCAGAAGCTAGGCAATCAGACCTGACGGCAAAGAATCATGGGAGATCAGGGAAGGTTAAATGAGGCTGACAGTTGTGATAATGATGATTATACTATAAATTAAGATATGATGATAAAGGAGAATAAAAGACACAATCTGAAGCAATATTTGGTTTAACATGTCTCTCTTTTTCGTTACTGTTAAATGGCCATAACATTTATCACACTGAACAAGAATGGACGTTTAACTACCATGATAAAATGGGACAGCATCAGATTGAAAACCCAACAAGTTGTGATTACAGTGTCAGGCACTTTTCCACTGGTTGAGAAAAAAACGGGAGATAGAGCATATGTTATAATCATTCATGCATTATTCTGTAGAATGAAAAGAAAATAGATCTATTTTAGAAATGTCTTTCAGCCTTCTCGCTGGAAAACCAAAGGAAACGGTTAATATATTCTTCTGCTCCCCAGATCATTTTTATCAATGAAACAATAGGAAGTTAAGTGAGAGCCCTCCCATCAGGCCTTCTCTCCCAAATGTATGTTTATTAGAAGCTGATTCAGAGACTGCAAAAGGGAGTTCTGGGTATGTTTCACTCCCTGTTGAATTTTGAAATAAAGGCAGCTAAAATCAACCAAATAGTTCCTGAGTGTGACTTTTCACAGGAGGCATTTACAGGCTACAATGAAACAAAAGTGACTCACAATTCACTTTGCTTTCAAAAATTAAGAAGTAGAACAGCTGATGTCTCTGAATTGTTATTAACTTGCCTTTACTAATATATTTCTTTGGACAGAGGCTGTCATATTCGAAACCTAAAAGAAATTTTGATAGTTTTACAGAAAAAAAATTTAAAAATGAGGTCCAATTTCCCCTCTGCACACTCACATGTTGAATCTCCTAGTTTCTAATGTTTAAGCTTCCTACACACAAATGACTTCCACTGTCACTCGAATATCTGTGTTTCACACCACTTATGCAATACAAATTAAATATCTCTACATATAGGTGACTTGACAGATAATATAAATTATAAATTCCACAGTTAAATTTGCATCTACAGAAGGGATGATTTGTTTTCTGATCTTATTTACTTTACTAGTAAAATCAGGAGTAGAGGAAAAAGAAACCTCTTAATTCTCATTCACCTCTTTTGACTACTTATCTTTCATCTAGGAATGAAAAAATAGAGTTGAAAATATCTCGTTTTGTCCTTTCTTGTGTTTAAATTTCAGAAACTGGGAAATTGGGAGAATAGAGTTTAATGCTTCAGCTATGTCTGGGATTGATGGTTTACAAGGCTCTCAGGCTGGAACTTGCTTTTTTTTTTTTTTTTTTTTTTTTTTTTGGCAGCAGACATTGTCCATTTAAACCTGAGTGTCAACCTCAGTGCTACTGACATTGCTACAAATAATTCTTAGTTGGGAGTGGGGACTGTTCTGTGCACTGTAGGGTGTTTAGCAGCACTGTAGGATGTTGGCCTCTACTGCCTGCCTACAACACCCCCACCTTTCCGAGACAACCCAGATTGTTTCCAGACATTGCCAAACTCCCCAAGGGGGCAAAATTGCCTCCAGTTGAGAACTATTGATTTACACCAATAATGCATTTAGCATATAGATAAACTGGCCTTACTAACTATGGCTCTGTGAAGTCTTCCTAAAGGTTTCTGTGGCTTCCCTTCCACAGTGGGTGATTCAGTGGAAATAAGTCAGAGATATTTTGTAGCGTATGCACAACACATTGGAGCGACCACTTCAGAATATGGTTGTAAGCTGACCTACAGCCAATGAACTTTAAAAATCATATTTATTAAATGATCACTAGCATCTATCAGCAGAATGGAAAGTGTGCATGTTCCTTTATCTAGATGTGAAAGGAAGTTATAAGGCTTAGTTTACAAAACTGTTGGTTCATTCTGTAAATGCTTAGGTAAGTACTCTGCTCTGGTGCTGAAGTTTACTGTCATGGGGGACCAAAAGAGCAATGCTGGGACCCCAGGAATGACCAAGGACATGTCGAGGCATTTGAAACAAAGCGCATTTAGGGTATATGTACATTGATTGTAATATACAAGCCATGTTCTCACAGAGTGTGCATATTAAATTTTTATCCTGTAGCTACACATCTTACACATAAACATTGATGGTCAAAGATCATTTTGCTCGGAAAACTATTACTGCTTCAGAATAGAATCTCCACTATATTTATGAAGATGAAGAATGCATTTGGCCATTTATCCTTCCTGCGATCAGGCTGGCACGGGTTTTTATTAAACAAGCAAAGCAGCCAGGCTTCCTGCTTCGCTGACTTCCCGTGAGCTCACCCTAGCAGATCAAGGGCTCAGACCAGTGATCCTCCAGATTCATGCTCTGTTCCAATGACATCTTTCTCTAAAGATGAAGAGTATGTCTAGTGGGGCTAGGGGAGAGAGAATCTGGAATGTGGGTTCTGCTCCCTTATGGGGCATTTCAGTGGAGCTGGAGCACAGCTGTGTCTGGGTGCAATCCTCCCTGTGGGACCTGCACAATAACAGCCAAAACAGCCCCCTTATTTCTGGTAAATGCAGTTGTAGATAGAGCTTATGGTGCCTTCTAACTAGCCAAAAGGTGTGTGCCTGCCCTCTGGCCTGCATGATGTGCCCAGGGGCTCAGCTAGCTCTCTAAATCCACTTACAGAGCCACACTTGGATGTACAGTTTATTATCCCATGGCTGGTTCTAATTTGGCACATGAGCTGCAGGCCGAAAAATATCTTGTTCCTTAGTCCATTTTATTAACTTTGTGTTGTTGGCTTGAGCCTAGTGCTATATTAGCTGCTGAATAATCACAGCTGCACAGGTAGCTCCAGGAGAGCGAATGAGAGGCTTTCTTCAAGGGCCGTGCTCCTGCAGAAATGATTTGTACCCTCGGGCTGATTGTCACTGACAGAAAATGAGAACCAGGAACATTCAATGCAAAGTAATATGTTCTGTACAATTACTGGATTAATAATTTTATTCCATTACTGTGTGGGGAGAGAGGACATCGGCCTTAAGATCTGCAATTCTAGTATATTTCTGAGCGTCCTGTTAAGAGAGTGAGCAAAGGTCAGGAAACTTAATTATGCTATAACTAGATAGAAATTGCCAAGTGATAAAAAGAAACATCCAGACAGATTCAGCAGGAAATTACAGCTTTAATAATATAGCATAATGCCTACTTCTATACAATTATCGGAGAGACCCTGAATGGTTCAGAATAACAGGCTTGAGTTTCTAGTAACGACAAAAAAAATCTCACTGAAAATGACATTTTGCATCTTGCTGTAAATATTTTTTTCAAAAAAAATAAATAGTGTCATTATTCAATGATCAAAAACCTTCTACTTATTCCATACCAGATGCAGTGACCACATTGACATTTGGAAATGATGACAGAGTTGGATTATACAGAAAGTAATTTATATTTGCAAATTAAGTTTCTAGCATTTCACTTAAAAAAAAAAGTCTACTCTAGTCTTTCAGGAATTAAAAAAGAAACCCAATGTGTGGAGGTTTATTCAGTTGCATGTGAGCTCCAAGAACTGTCAGCACTTGTGTGCTGGGAACTCCTGCTGGGGCTGACCAGAAAGAACGGGGTACCCTTCAACATAAACCTTGGAGGAGGGATTAAAGATGAGCATTAACATTAATAAACTGGGATGATGGGCAGCTCAATCCTGTCTTCAGAAATGAGAGAGGAAGAACTTTCTACAAACCATGCTGAGAGGACTGAAATGAAGCAGTCATCTTTTGCAAATGTGACCCGGTGTTTTAAATATCAGAGCCTCGCCCTTCACAGACACACTGCACGTGGCACAAGGACCCTCCTCTCTTGTTTGCGTTAGGTCCTTTTTTTCCTCCTTTCTGTGGGAAGGAAAAGTCATTTCGCTGTGCTTGCCCAGGAGAGCCCAATGTTTCATTTTGTATTCTAAGGACGCAGATTAATCAGCCAGCTCCCTTCCCAGAGATGGCCATTCTGCCCAGAAATCTGCATATCTGCATATTACTGTTCTTCCCCGAATTTAATTTCCTACAGGAGCTGATATTAATCACCCTGTTTAAACAGAGGGGATTTGGGGGTCTGAACAAATATGACATTTTTCCCATAGAACTTATAGAATATTTTTCTTTTCTTTTTTCAATTTAAAGGGACAATAGCCTTGTTGGCTTAATCCTAAATAGTGGCTGTCATTGCATTTTTTCACTTGACCGTTGATCACTTGGATGGTAGCAGTAAACCCAGATTCTACTTCTTAGACTTGAGATAAGTGTACAATGAATTTGGAAATAGAACAGCCCCCACCCCACCAGCATTTTGATGTTTGCGACTTTGTTTTTCTGTGAGATGCTCCCCTATCTCTCAGGTGAAAGCAAGACAAAAGTCACAGGCTAGGAAAACAAAATCTTCCACGTAGCCCTCACTGCTTTACCCTATCTTATGTGTACGGAAGTTAAATTCATCAGCTGCTGGTACCTCTGCCAGGATTATTTGGCATATTTTATTCTGGCTGCCACAGCACAATGGTGGCCCAGGCAGAAACAGGAGACAGACGAACACCATGCTTAGAGAAATATGCTGGTGTGTCCTGTGAGTCTGTGCCAGCTGGAAGAAGGAAACACTTATCAGTTACTAGATTCACTGCTGTTATTAAAACGGAAGCTGCCATCCAGGTTTTTGTTAAGACTCATACCCTAGCCTCTCTCAGCCACAGAGGCTAATTTGGATTGGTGATTTTTTCTACAGGGCCTCGTGCAATGGCCTTGGGACCATGTGAGCCGGGGGAGCAGGGAAATGTTTGAAAAACTGAGTTCCAAGGCACAGATGCTATGGAGATCCTGGCTGCCACCCCTGTCTCTAACACTGGAATTTCCTGGAACGGATGTCCCCTAAAGAGAAATGGAAGTTGCCCTGGCCAGTGTGGCTCAGTGATTGGAGTGTTGTCCTGTAACCAAAGGGTCGTAGGTTCAAATCCAGTTCAGGACATCTACCTGGGTTGCAGTGTCATTCCCAGTCTGGGTAAGTGGGATCTCTAGTCTCCAGTCTGGGCACTTATGATCTCTAGTCCCAGTGTGTACAGGAGGCAACCAATTGATGCTTCTCTCTCACATCATGTTTCTCTCTCTCCATTCTGCTCTCTCTAAAAGCAATGAAAAAAAAATGTGAGGATACAAAGACAGAGAGGGAGAGGGAGAGGGAGAGAGAGAGAGGGAGAGAGAGAGGGAGAGGGAGAGAGAGAGGGAGGGAGGGAGGAGAGAGAGAGAGAGAGAAATGGAGGCAGCAGTTTTCATGGATTGGCCCCACAGAAGCCAATCCTGTTTTCTTAACTGAACATTTTTCTGCTATGATTTGCAATGTGATGTGGGGCCAGGCACCTCTTAAGTTGAGAGGAAATTTCCTGGGAGCAAACATCTTTATTTCTACAAGGTGGAACAGTATACTTAAAAAGCAGAATTTGCTCTGGCCAGGTGGCTCAGTTGGTTGGAGTGTCATCCAGTACCCCAGAAGTTTCCGGGTTTGATCCCTGGTTGGGGCATGTTCAGGAGGCAACTGATTGATGTTTCTCACATTGGTTTCTCTCTCTCTCTCTCTCTCTCTCTCTCTCTCTCTCGTCAATAAAGATATCTTTGGGTGGGATGGGGTGCAGAATATTATGGCCTTAGGGAATACCACCCTTGATATTACTTTTTTTTCTTGCTCAACTAAAAAATTTAGTAAATCTCTCACATTCCATCTTTTCTCCTTAAATCTGTTTATGCCGCTGAATTGAAATCAGGAGCTAGTTTTGGAGTAGCCATCATTCACGAACTGGTTGATGTAGGAATAAGATGTTCAGCAGGTATGAAAATCAAAGATCTGCCATCCTGGAGAGGAGATTACTGGTGTTCATGTCATTCTTTCTGAACACCTAGGCTGCTATATTTTCTTTGCTCATTGTAAATCACGAGGGTATCACCCCAGGCAAATAGCAGCTTAGATTGTTTATCTGTCTGCGCTAATAGCATTTTATTTGAAGTCTTAAAAGTCCCAAGTGGCTTAAAAGGGCACTATTACACGACTTCACGTTTTATTGCTAAATCACTAGGTCCAGCTTCATTTGCTTCACTTTAAAGTCTTAATGCTACTTGGCTGTCAGGTCAACACACGTCCTTTCCAATTTAAAGTTTAAGCAGGATCCCCTTGAAACAAGCCCCTTTCTTCTGCGGGGAATAAGGGACTTTTAATAACTTGTAAAAATATTGTTTTGTAGTTGTCACTGGTGCAATACATCTTACTAGTTGGTTTGCTGCCAGTGTGTCTGAAAAAACAGAATACCAACTTAAGTTACTATTTTCTTTTTTTAATATATTTTATTGATTATGCTATTACAGTTGTCCCATTTCTCCCCCATCATTCCCCTCCACCCTACCCACCCTCTCCCACCCACATTCCCCCCTTTAGTTCATGTCCATGTGTCATAAGTTTTCTAGCTTCTACATTTCCCATACTATTCTTGCCCTCCCCCTGTCTATTTTCTACCCACTATCTATGATACTCATTCTCTGTACCTTTTCCCCCTCTCTCCTCCTCCCATGCCCCTGTTGCTAACCCTCCATATGATCTCCATTTCTGTGGTTCTGTTCCTGTTCTAGCTGTTTGCTTAGTTTGCTTTTGTTTTAGGTGTGGTTCTTGATAGCTATGAGTTTGCTGTCTTTTCACTGTCATAGTTTTATCTTCTTTTTCTTAGATAAGTCCCTTTAACATTTCATATAATAAGGGCTTGGTGATGATGAACTCCTTAAACTTGACCTTATCTGAGAAGCACTTTATCTTCCCTTCCATTCTAAATGACAGCTTTGCTGGATAGAGCAATTTTGGATGTAGGTCCCTGCTTTTCAAGATTTCAAATATTTCTTTCCAGCCCCTTCTTGCCTGTAAGGTCTCTTTTGAGAAATCAGCTGACAGTCTGATGGGAACTCCTTTGTAGGTGACTGTCCCCTTATCCCTTGCTGCTTCTAGAATTCTCTCCTTTATTTTAATCTTGGCTAATGTAATTACAATGTGCCTTGGTGTGTTCCTCCTTGGGTTCAACTTCTTTGGGACTCTCTGAGCTTCCTGGACATCCTGGTAGTCTATTTCCTTTGCCAGATTGGGGAAGTTCTCCTTTATTATTTGTTCAAATAAGTTTTCCACTCGTTGCTGTTCTTCTTCCCCTTCTGGGACCCCTATAATTCGGATGTTGGGACGTTTAAAGATGTCCCGGAGGTTTCTAAGCCTCTCCTCATTTTTTTGAATTCTTGTTTCTTCCTCGTTTTCTGTTTGGTTGTTAGTTTCTTCCTTCTGGTCCACTCCATTGATTTGAGTTCCAGTTTTCCTTCCATCTCTATCAGTTCCCCATGCATCTTCCTTCATTTCACGGATTGTAGCCTGCATTTTTTCATCTAGTTTGTGAGCAAAAATCAACCAATTCTGTGAGCATTTTGATGACAAGTGCTTTGAACTGTGCATCTGACAGGTTGGCTATCTCTTCACTGCTTAGAGGAATTGGCTCTGGGGCTTTTATTTGTTTTCCGGTTTGAGCCATTTTTGGTGGGATTTTTTTTGTTGTTGTTGTTTTGGTTTTAGTCTGGTCTCAGCTATTACGTAGTGAGAGGTGGAGCCTTAGGTGTTCCTCAGGGTGGGGCAGCCCAGTCGCCGGGTTGTGACGCTATAGGTGAGGACGGGGACTGAGAAGTAGCAATGGCGCCTACTCCGCTCTCTCCTGGACTCCGGCCCTTTCTGCTGCTTCCCCTTCACCTGGATTATCTGCGCACTCGTGCGTGCTGTTACGTAGTGAGGGGTGGAGCCTCAGGCGCTCCCCAGTGCGGGGCAGCCTAGTCGCAGGGTTGTGACACTGTGTGTGGGGGCGGGGTTTGAGAGGGAACAATGGCGCCTGCTCCACTCTCTCCTGGATTCAGTCCCTTCCGCCACTTCCCTCTGCCTGGACCATCTGCGCGTGCAAATGTGGGACCACCTGGTCAGCCAGCCGCCTTGTGCAGCCTCACTGGGTCTGCATAGTTGCCCCCTGTGCCCGGGGTCCGCCAGCTGCTGCCTGTGGGCCCGGGGACCGCCAGCCGCTGCCTGTGCACCTGGGAACTGCCAGCCACTGCTGTTTGCGTTCCCAGGTCCGCACCTCCACTTTCTCCTGCCACAACTCCTCCCCTCTTACCGGTCTGGATGAATGGTTGTTGGACTTCCGTAAAGTTCAGTTTTCTATAAGTTCTGGTTGTTTTCGTGTTTCTAAATATTTGTTGTCCTTAATTTTGGTTGTGAGAGGAGGCACAGTGTGTCCGCCTATGCCTCCATCTTGGCCGGAAGTCACTATTTTCTAATTAAGAGATGGTACTTGATTGAATAGTTATGGGTATTTATTTTCTGTTAAATTATTTAAAAGAAAGAAAAATTTCATTATCCACCCACCTATCCTGACATATCCATATGATGTATACATAGTAAAAATGTTGGAGAGTTGCACAATCCTTGGAGTAACTGATAAATTCATTGTTATAAAAACTGTGTTAAAATGTTGATGCAAAATTGCAACATATGGGCATGTGTAAGCCCTCAAGACAAAACACAATCAAAAGAGGCTAGTGGGGTGGCAAGAGGTGCTGTTGACCTTACTACCTTACTCAGGGTGCCATTATACCCAAGACCGAACCATCATCTGATGTCAGGGCTGGGGCCACACTGAGTGATTGATTCTTCTGACTTCCACAAAGGTGCTGAACCATCTTGAGAGGTTATGGATAGAAAATGCACATGACAATGATCTGCAATGGTACAGAAAACTGACAGGGAGCTATTTCACATTGGGTTAGAAACTGCAAATTTAATTGGCTGAATCTTATATGTATTTTTGTGTATGTGTGTGGTGCGTATGCATATATGTGTTTGGTGCATGTGTGTTTGTGCATTTGTGTGTATCTATTTTTTAAATTATATTTTATTGATTATGCTATTATAGTTGTCCTGATTTTTCCCCCATTGCCCCTCTCCACCCAGTACCCCCTACTCCCTCAGTCAATCCCCATACTATTGTTCATGTCCATGGATCATGCATGTAAGTTTTTTGGCTACTCCATTTCCTATACTGTACTTTACATCCCCATGGCTACTCTGTAACTACCTATTGGTACTTCTTAATCCCCTTACCTCTTCACCCATTCCTCCATTCCCCTTCTCATCTGGCAACCTTTCAGTGACTTCTTTTCTCTTGCTTTTAAGAGTCTCTTTACCTTTCACCTTTGGCCTTTTAATAATGATGTTTTTTGGAGTGGGTCTCCTTATATCCATCATAATTGAGACTTTCTGTGTTTCCTGGACTTACATGTCTATTTCCTTCACCAAATTAGGGAAGTTTTCTTTCACTATTTTTTCAGCTAGATTTCCAATTTCTTGCTCTTTCTTCTCCTTATGGCACTCCTATGAGGTGAATGTTGGACCTCTTAAAGTTGTCCCAGAGGTTGTTTATACTATCCTCATTGTTTTGGATTCTTTTTCTTCTTATTGTTCTGTATGATTGGTTTTTGCTTCCTTATGTTCCTAATCACTGACTTGATTCTCGGCTTCATCCATTCTACTGTTGTTTCCATGTAAATTTTTCTTAATTGCAGTTAGTGTATTCTTCGCTTCTGATTGGATCTTTTTTATGCTGCTAAGGTCCTCACTGAATTCCTTGAGAATCCTTATAAAGTGTTTTGAACTCTGGATCTGATAGATTGCTTATCTCCATTTCATTTAGCTCTTTTTCTGGAGTTTTGATCTGTTCTTTCATTAGGGCCATTTTTCTTTGTATCATTGTTTTGGCAGTCTTCCTGTGTTTATTTCTATGTATTAGGTAGAGTGGCTTTGACTCTGTGACCTGGTAGTATGGTCTAATGTAGTAGGTGTCCTGTAGAGTCCAGTGGCACAGCCTCCTCTTTCACCCAAGCTGTGTACTCAGGTTGTGCCATTTGTGTGGGCTGAGTACACCCTCCCCTTGTAGTTAAGCCTTGGTTGCTGTTGGCAGATCAATGGGAGGGATTTATCCAGGCCAGTCAGCTGCAAGGACTGGCTGTGACCACTGACCACTAACCTCCACACTCTGTGGAAGACCAACTGTGCAGGGGCAGGGTGATGGTGCTTCAATGTGGTCTGTAGCTACCCACTGGGTACATTGGCCATGGGGTTTCCTGAGTGATGCAGGCCCAGGGCACCCTGCCTGAGTTGTAAAGCAATCTGAGATGGCTCTTAGTTGTGCTGGGCTTGGAGATTCCCAGGTGAAGCCAAGCTGAGACTCTAATTGGCTGCTGCTAGGGCTCACTGAAGCCAGCTATTGCTTGTTTGATAGGATTTAGGAGCCAACACCAACCATTATTATAGAAAGACAGCTTAGTTTGGCCCATAAATTAGGTGGGGTAGAGCCTATGTGGATTTTCAAGGGGGGTCACACAGTGTTAGCCAGTTTGATGGTCTCAGATATGGCACCAGCCTACCAGCTCTGTGGGGAGAGGGCTTAGCAAAGGGACAATGGCCTCTGCTTGCCCCAATGCCAGACACTTCAGTCTTTCCCTGTATATCGCTGGTGCTCTTCAAGCTGCCACCCAGGTGCTGGAGCTCAGAGGGAGTGAGTCTAAGTAGGTGAGTCCATGTGTGTTTTCCTTATGAGGAACTGCTTAGGGCTGGAGCAGCCTCCTCCACTGACTCAATCCCCGCTGGCTTTTGCAGCCAGAAGTTGTGGGGACTTACCTTTCTGGCACTGGAATCCTGGTCTGGGGGGACTGGTATGGGTCTGGGACCCCTTACTTCTGAGATTTCCCTCCTGAATTTTTATCCACATGGGTGTAGGACCAGCCCATTCAGTGTCCACACCCCTTCTACCAGTCTGGATGGATATGGTTTCTTCAATTTTGTAGTTGTCAGACTTCCATTCAACTTGATTTCTGACATTCCTGAGTGATGGTTGTTTTATATTTTAGTTGTAATTTTGATGTGGTTGTGTGAAGAGGAGAGCCATGTCTGTCTACGTCACCATCTTGACTGGAAGACTATGTGTGTATATCTTCAGGATTAAAATAATGTAAGCAGTCTCCTGGGTGACAACTTTTAGAGAAACTTTCTGAGATCTTCAGTTGGGCCCTCGATCAGAACATCCACCAAGAAAAACTTCTCTATCTATGTATAACTGGGGCCATTCTGGGAGCCTTCCACTGTCTGCCATGTGACTGGTACTCCCTGAAGCTATTTGAGGTGGCACTATAGTCATAACGTCAAGGAAAATGGACTTCCCGTTTCATTACCGAGGACTTCTTTGTGGTATTTTCAGTGGTGTCAGCCAATGGAATTTGACTCTAGGTGGACTTGTGATATTTGGAACCAAGCCCAACCTCCTGGGGCAGCTCAGCATATGGGAGGTTTTCTGGAGCCTTACTATGCTAGTGACAGAGCCTGCTGTGGGTGATGCCCACACTCTGGAATCTGCTGTCCTCATTCAACACTTTTGTAGAGTCCTCATCTGCCTGACCCATTGGGATATGTTCATGAGGGATGATCCCTCCCTAGAGCTGTCCCAGCCAGTGGGAGAACTTGACTCTTGTGAAATCATTTGTCACTGAGCTCTTGAGGCATCAAGTTCAGAGGCAGCTTCCAACCGGGTCAGCACACCATTGTAATGCCACACAGCTGGTTATTACAACTAACAATAATGGTCTTCCTCTGTACCAGCCACCATGCAAGCCTTGGCGCGAGTTACCTCACTTCATCCCAGAAAAATCCTATTTCATGGAAAAATAAACTGAAGCTCAGTCAGTGTAAATGATTTCCTGAATTTGCCAGAAAGTGGCAGAGCATGGATGCAAACTCAGGCCCATGACATCAGAGCCCTGCCTCTTTCCTATTACCATCTCCCCTCCATTTTATTTTGTTGTTGAAAATTCAGGCAGATGAAGAAAAATAAGATCCTTTGGTGGAAAGCTGATGGGTGAGCTTTGTAATTTGTAACTGACCTTTCTGCCTGGGGAGGCCATTTTAAACATTCTGCACCCTGGCCTCTCCATTTGTGGGGGGAAATCAAGATGATCTCTTCCCCTACAGTGAGGGTGAATGAGAACAAAATCTTTTAAAATGCTTTTCATTAGCCCTGACCATGCGGCTCAGTTGGTTGGGCATTGTCTCACAAATTGAAATGTCACTGGTTCAATTCTCAGTCAGGACACATGCCTGGATTGTAGGTTTGGTCCCTTGTCACTGTGTGTGCAAGAAGCAACTGATTGTTGTTTCTCTCTCACATTGACATTTCTCTCCCTCTCTTTCTCTCTCCCTTCCCCTTTCTCTAAAAATAAATAAAGTATTTTAAGCAATTCTTTCTCTAGCATGTGCAAAGTTGGCATCTAAATAATGTGAAGTGATGGCATTGTTCCATGTTAGGACACCTAGGGTGGCACAATCAAGAGTGAGACAGAGCTGTTTTATTTTTATTTCCTCTTTTTCCATGCAGTTCTATTTATTTTATTCAGAAGTCATGAGAGAGCCCAATCTACAGATATTGGTGTAGAGGAGATGCATGTCAGAAAAAAGGTAATTGACGGTAAATGTCAAATATTAAATCCTATCTGGTTATTACTGAGCATATTAGCGATGTAAGTAGCTTAACAATTACAGCTGTGATTGACTAGGTAGGAACCAAAATCCTAAACATCAACTGCCAGAAGGGATAATTATAACACATTAGCACCTGCTTAGACAAGATTGACAACTCCAGTCTAACATCTGCTTAATATCACTTTCATACTTTTCACGTATTTTTCTCCTTTTGAATGGAGTAACATAAGATTTCTTCAAGGATAACAATAACCCAACATCTATGTTATTCATTCACATTATTACAGCTGCTTGTTGTCTGTGGTCATGGTTTCCTGCTGACACGTTTACAATTGAATGAAGTGCATAGAAATGGGCTATTGGGGACTAGGCAGGCACAGTTGTGGTACATTTCTGGGAAAATATTACTGTCAACTTAACACATTTGAAAGAAATCCCAAAATGTAATGTTTAGTTTGTTGGTTGAGTCTGTAAAATATGTATGCGTTAAAATCAGATTGGAATCTGAAAGAACAGTTTCATAGTCCCGCAGTGAAAGCCATGGTGCTAGCTTCGCCATGCCTTGCAGACAGCACATTGCCTAGAACTTTCTGGGTCAGCAAAACTGCAGGCTGACCCAAGGAGGCACCACACATTCCTCACCTCCCTGCCATGGAAAATATTTGAGAAACATGTTGAGAGAAGCTATTTGACATTTTCTGGTTTAGTTTGGCTATATCTCCATGGAACTAAAGGTATAGAATTTTTGCCCACATAAGAGAATGGGGGCAAAAATTAATTTTAATGATTTCTTACCACCTAAGCAATTGTTCTTCATGGTTTAATAAAAATGATTTTGTTGTTTAATAGTCTTAATTTCTGCCCTGGCTAGTGTGGCTTAGCAGATTGAGTGCTGTCCTGAAAACCAAAAGGTTGCCAGTTCAATTCCCAGGCAGGGCACATTCCTAGGTCAAGGGGCCACGTCCCCAGCTGGGGGTGTGCAAGAGGCAACCAATCATTGTTTCTCTCCCTCTCTTTCTCTCTCCCTTCCCCTCTCTCTAAAAATAAATAAATAAAATATATATTTTTAAAAGTCTTGTTGCTCTAAACCGGTGGGCTGGGGCGGGGTAAAAGACAGAAAACTGTACAATATCAACAATTAAAAAATACTGATTTAATTCACTTAAAAAAAAATAAAATAAAATAAAATTCAAAAAAAAAAAGTCTTTATTTTCTTAGGATAGCTGCCTAAAGTAGATCATTTCTGCCTAGCAATACCATAATCAGCTGATGAGCCCTTTGATTTACCTGGACATATCACATAGGTGGCCAGATGTGAGAAGTGTACAGAATTGAATATGTAGGACGGAGAGTGTTCACATAGGTACATGTATTTATTTATTATTTTTAAAATTATACATCTATCAATCTTTTATCCCCTTATCACTTAAATATTTTTTTTATTTTATAAATATTTATTAAGCACCTATCATGTGCCAGCTCCAGTTTTAAATATTTCAGGTGGTGGAAACTGCAGCATCACTAATAAGAATTTAACCTCTGTAAGGCTTCGAGCAGGGGCCTAGCTGTAGTCTGCACCATGCGAAGGCCAAGGGCTGACCAGTGGGGTAAGTTAGGAGGGTGTGGGGGAAGGCTGAGCAGACTGGTTGCAGCTGCTGGCCTGGACCCTCTCACTGGAGATCATTTGAATTTCAGAACCTCAGGGAGGCCTCCCTTGGTGGTCCAGGCTACACCCCATCTGTCTCCTACCTAACTGGCAAACCATCATATCAAAAGTTCCCTGGTTGGGCCCTGACTGGTGTGGTTCAGTGGGTTGAACAATGTCTGGTGGACTAAAAGGTAACTGGTTTAATTCCTGTTGGGGGCACATGCTTGGGTTGTAGGCTAGGTCCCCAGTTGGGAGCATGCAAGAAGCAACCGACTGATGTTTCTCATGTTGATGTTTCTCTCCCCCTCTTTCTCCCTTCCTTCCCTGCTCTCTGAAAAAAAAAAATTAAAATAAAATAAATAAAATATTTAAGGAAAAAAAAGTTTCCTGATTGGGAGACCTCAGAATGTTGTGTACTAGCATTTTCTACCCCCCGCCCCCTCAACCCATACATATACCTTTGTATTGGTTGGACCTAGGCCTCCCTTCCTGGGTTGGACCTAGCTCACTCTGTCCCCAAGGCCATTTTGTGCACTGAGCCACCTGTGTAACCACATGGAATACCAAATTTTGGACTCTCTTGACCTAAACTTACTCTGATTGGCTCACCATAGTCCAGGCTCTGGATGAGGTCTTTGAGATCCAGCTGTGGAAAAGGCAGGTGTGTTCTCTGCTCCTGGGGAGTTTACCACATAAGAGCAAAGACAATTTTGAACAGGTAATACAAATGTGGTCAGTGTCCCATCAGACAGGGAGAGGGGCTCTGGACTCCTGTAGCTGAGATCCCTTGCTTAATCTGGGCAGGTGGATAATTGGACCTTCAGTGCATGGAGGCACTCTTATTTTGTGGGAAAGTAAGTTTTGTTGCACAGTAAAGGATATATTGGAGAGGAGGGACCTTTCTAGTCAGAAGAAAATCAGTCAGAAGTTCTTTGTTAAAGTCTGGAAACTGAGAAAGAGAGCCTGAAATTAGGTTAGTAGTGATTTTTAGAGAGAGGCCAAGAAAGGGGGTGGATTTGAAATACACAGGCAAAATGGAAAGGCAGCTCTTGCTGCCCTATGAGGGCTGAGAAAGGAAGGTATTGAAGATGCCTGTGAGGTTCAAGCCTGAGTACTGGGATGATCGTGGTGCCATTCAAATAAATATGGAGTGACTTGGTATTGGGTATTGTCTATTTATCAAAATCCAATAAACAGTTGGAAAATTGAGAGTGGTGTCCAGTGATGGGGTTGAGCTTCAGATAGTGATCTGCAAAGAGGTGACAGTTATTTGCATGTGGATGGTGATTGAAATACTATGTTTGTCCAGTAGAATAGTGAGAATAGAGATGATATGGTACAGGATAATGGTAAAAATATGTAAGTAAATAAATAGATTATTTAAAAAATCATCTTTCTCAAATGAAAGAAGATTGTGTTCCATCTGTGTGGCCACACAACTTCCCTTTCTCTGGTCTCTACTAGAGCTTAGGGTTTTCTCTTGCTCAGTCTTCCCACCTCTGAGGATAGTGAACTTGACTCTCAGCCCCCCTGCTTAACATGGGAAATTCATGGAGGAAGGGGGGAAAGAAGTTCTTTAGTAACTGTGTCTACTTATTGTTTCTGGTGCTTTTTCACTTCTCTGTGAAAATCCACGTTTTAATCGGATATTTTCTTTCTGACTAAAGAACATTTTTTTTTTTGTAGAATGTATCTGCTAAACTTGAATTCCCTCAGTTTTTGCTTTTTGTTCCCCCCCCCAAGAAAGTCTTTATTTCACCTTTATTTTTGAAATTTTTTTTTCTTGTGTAGAATTTAGGGTCAACAGAGGGGTTTATTTTTTTGTTTTGTTTTGTTTTTCAATTTAAAAGTGTTACTCCATTGCTTTCTAGTTTCTAAAGTGTCTTCTTCCTCAGGCTGCCTTCAAGATTTTCTTTGCTTTTTTGTTGTTGTTTTTTAGCAGTTTAATATGATATCCTAAGCAGCTTTTTTTGTTTTGATTTGATTTGTATTTATCCTATTTGGTATTCACTGAGCTTATTGGATCTATGGTTTAAGATCTGTCATTAATTTTTGAGAATTTCTGACCAATATTACTTCAAATATTTTTCTTCTTCTTTGATATTGTATATATTTGGAATGTTTGATATAGTCTCACAGCTCTTTGAAATTTTGTTCTGTGTTTTTCTCTACACTTTTTGTCTTTGTATTTCAATTTGGTAATTTCTATTGATCTAACTTCCAACTTCACTGACTCTTTGCCTGTGTTGAATCTACTGATGAGTATTTCAAAGACATTCTTCATTTCTATTATAGTGGGTTTTTTTCCTAGCATTTCCATGTGGTTTTTTTCCTTATACTTTCCATCTCTCTGCTGAAATTCTCATCTGATCTTGCATGTGACCTACTTTTTCTGTTGGATCCTTTAGCATACTAATTATAGTTATTTTAAATTCCCTGACAGTTCCAACAACTGTTTTATATCTAAATCTGAGTCTGATGATTGTTCTCTCTTGGGAATGTGGTGGTTTTCCTTACTTATTTTGCATCTTAATTTTTTTTTCTTGAAAACTACACATGTGTAGGTGAACAGGAAGTGAGATAAATAGTTTTCATGTGCAGACGTGAGCATGCCTTTCTTTTTACTGGACCTGCAGTGTGAGGTTTGCATTGATATAGTCAGGAGTTAGTTGTGTTTGTGATATGTCATTGCTATCATTACCCTCGCTGTACCACAGGCTTCAAAATCTTGCAGAGATCACTTAGCAGAGAGGAGGGTTGAGGCGAGGAGGGCTAGCCAACCAATGTCTATTTGGTTCTATGTTTTTGGTCTTCTCTTGACACTGTGCCTCAGAGAGGGTATCTTGCATGCTCTTTGCTCTTTTCCTTTCCCTTTCCCAGCAGGATTCTCAGTACTCTGCTGTTATTTGTTGTCTGAAGCTAAGAAGCTTGGCAGTGGTGGTGGGTGGGAGGTGGGATTTCTGTTGTTCTGATTAAAGCTTATTCCTAGCATTCATCATTTCCCTGGGTCTTGGGGGTGTGACTTTCTCAGTTCCCCTGCCTCTCCCCTATAGCAGTGCTGGACTAAAGCTTAAAGCTACTCCTCCCCAAGAGCAGGGTTTCTTTTTGTTTTTTAATTTTTACCACTACCACTCTGCAATCTCCTTCTTCTAGCTGCAGTGAGTGTTTACCAGCACACCAAGGCCAGCAGACAATGATTGTGTTCTGTAATGGAGGCCAAGGGGAAGACCTATATGGGGTTTATTGCCCTTGCTCCCCAGTGGCTGCTGTTTTCTTTCCTGTATCTTCACCACAAGGGCTATTTCTTGAGCTCTTTCTAATCTTTTCCATGAACATTTGGTAGGATAGGGAAGGAATCTGTGACATTACAGGACTCCCTGAATTTCTTCAGCCCCAGGAGTCCACATTGGGTTTCCACCAGTCCCTTAGCTATTCTAGTTGAACTCTTCTTACTAGTTGTGTTTTGTCGTCTGTGCGAGGTGACCAAATGTTTGCATTTCCTCTCCCTTCCAGCACCGTGTCTCCTTAAATTTTTGGCCAGTTGGCTCTGCAACCTCAGCTCTCTTACAGATTCAAGCAAAGTTGTGAATATGAAGTTAGGCTGACTGTTTTCCATTGTAAGGATAGAAGCAACACTCCTTCCAACTTCACACATCCTGAGGCAGAAGCTAAAGTCTCCAGGATCCTCATATTAACAATGCCCCCAAGTGGGGCCAACATACCCTAAAGTTGGGGATGTCTGCATTCTAGTGGCTCTCAGCCTTGTCTGAGTATTGGAATGACCCAGATTGATTCCATTAGAATGTATGTGAGTGAGACCCAGGCTTCAGGGTTTTGTAAAGTTTCCCCAGGTGGATCCAGTGTGCAGCCAAGGCTGGGAACCAGTGATTTTATCCTTTGAGAATCTGCTGCTTATTTATTCAGCTCACCCACCTCTGAACTGAAATCCATGCCTTCCTCTGTAAGAGAGCCTCATTTGAACTGATTTTTTTTACTCATCCATAAAAATGGAAACACCAACAGCTTCCTTGTCACTTTTCCCAATAACGTGCCTCAGAAATGATTCCAAGAAGATGAAAAATAGTTTTGATTTCTCTGTTTGGCTGGTGCACTTACTTAAGCTATCCAAAGGGACTGCTTAATTGGCACCTGGTATTACTGTGTTTTCAAGAAACAGAAATAAAATCAATCTCACATACTCTTCTAAATTTGGTGGAAAAAAATATATATATTCTTCATTTTCCAATTTCCCAGTCCAATTTCCCATTAGAATATTTCTTCTTTCCATGTGGTTGCTATTTGGCATTTAACTCTGTCAGTATTTAAAAAGGATTGTGTTTTGGCATTGGTTCCCTCATTCCTTTCTTAAGAGCCAATGGCTTCAATTTCATTATTGCCCCCAGACATAGTTAGGTTCATTGAAATGGCTTGAACTCTCTCTTGTCTTTGAAAGAAATGTATTTCATTAAATGTATTCATGCTTCACATAATGCCACTTCAATATTTACTCTCTGTTTCTGCTCCAGCCCACACTCTGTTAGTGTTTGGACATTCCAAAGCCAATTAGCAGCTGTTTTCTGGCTTTTCTTGTTTTGCTGCTCTGTGCACATCTGATAAGTAACAAGACCATGTAATGCTTCCTCCAGACTATCTTTATGGTCTTGTATACTCTGGTGGAATATACAAAACCTCATATTTTCTAGAACAGTCTTCTCAAATGTGTGTGTGTGTATCTGATTCCCCCCTGGATTCCATAGATTGCAGAGGGATCAGGAGGAGGTCAAGTGTGGCCCTGGGGCCCTGCATTTCTCACCAGCTCCCAGGTGGTGCTTGTGCTACTGGTCCCTGGACCACACTTCGAACATCAAGGTGCTGGAGGGCTAAATAAAATGTGTAAAACCATATTCTACCAATTTCTAGAACTTTTTATCCTCTTAATTGTCTAAAAATTCTAGCCCAGGTTATAAGGTCCAAATTAGTATTGTGTAATTTATTTCCCTGACCTTATCTTAGAGATTTTCCTGCAGTGGTTTGAGGGCAGGGGCCCAGCCCACCAGGCCTAGACAGGCCTAGAGTGGACACTGAGTGATTGTCAACTGAATCAATGAACTACTGGGATAGAAAAAGAGTAAGATGAGTTGAGGAGGTGGAAAGGATGTCAACCCTCAGAAATAACCCCCACCCCCTTTTTTAAAGCTTCTTTTGTAGCAGAAAACCATCCCTATGGGTTGATGCTCTCTACATAGCTAACTGGACCATTCCCAGTGAGGCCGCAGTATTAGGTGGAATACAAGAAGACAGCTGGCATGTCCCCTTCTTTTCTCCTTTCTTTCATTTTGCTCCTGACGCAGTCCCCACCTCATCTGCACAAACCACAAAGTTCAGATTCACCCACAGGAGTCAGGACAATATCTAAGACCTTGCTAGAATGCCCTGGCATTTTTCAGAGGCCATGTACTGCCTGAAGATCCTTCAGAGGGTGTGTACCCCTGGCAACGTGAGCCAGTCATCCTTGTAAGTTTTTGGCTCAGACTCTCATTTCTGGGCTCAGTGTTAGGGATCATCTTGGTGCCTATTTTCAGGAGGACCAGGCAGCACTCCCCAGATCTTCCGGATCTTACACCATGCTTAATGACTCCTCACACCCTAGCAGTGATGCCCCATAGGACCCCGTGTTCTGTTTCTTCTCTGGCTGTCTTTATGATCTTTACCACTGAGAAAATCATATTTGTGTGGTTCATAATTCTCTTCTTCTCCTGAATACAATACTTCTAAGTATTTACTAAAATGAGAAAATTAAATATTGCATTATTCTCATCTCCTATTTGGTAAATTAATCTAGAGAATTCTTACTTCCATTCACTGACCAAAAGTATTTTCTTTAATTTTTTTTCAAAGCAATTTATCATTGGCTTAGTTTTACAACTGTGAACATAAAGTCACCATCTCAGAATATGTCAATCTTCTAAGGCAACATTCTGAAAGGAGCACAGGTGCATCAACCCATTCCAACTATTCACATGCTCATTTAACCAACATCCGCTGTGCACAAATGAATCATGAGGAGCAATGCTAGGAAGGGGATGTTCATGGAAAATTCCAATATGATCCATTATCATAGAACTTGTGATCTAATAGGATCCACAAACACTAGTCATATGTGCCCAAAGAGCTGTGACAAATGATGTGGTTCAGAACTCAGAAGGGAGTGAGCAAATGGGCCAGAGAAATTTGGAAGTTCCCAACAAGGCCATGGCAGTTCCTTTTTATGAGAAAATTGTGTTTATTAGGAAAGAGCATTGCATTTTAATAATTTGAGAAAGGGCAAACAGTATCACATCTTACAATGATTACAGTTTGGCTCTTCTAATCTATTTGTGTTGTGTGGCACTGGTAAGCATCTTTATGTTGACTTGTTTGTACACTAGGACTAACCTCATGTGCCCATGGCATATTCTGCCCTCATCACACTGTAAATCTATCCAGTGGCATTTTACTTATGAGTGTCCTATGTTCACAGTACAGTTGACCTATAGTGTTCTTTCATTGTTATATTTTCATTAGATTTAATAAAGACTAATTAATTGTATAATTGGTCAGCTTTTCATCTATGTATGTGGGATCTAGAAAGTTCCTATCTCTCTTTCCCACACAATGCACAGACCATTTTGCCTCAGTGTGCACCAGTACTGACATTATTTATTTCCTGGCATTTATGCATTTATTTGTTGCATCTACATCCCCCGTGCACATGTGTGGTGGGCTTATTTGGCTTTGATAGGATGATCCCAGGGGATAGGAATTCTGCTACTATTTTTGTTATTATTTTATTATTACCATTATTACAGTTACTTTTTACAGCACATCGGCCAGGTACTAAACATGTACTGCTTTAAATAATGTGGCATTTCCCTGCAAATTAATCTGATAATGACAAAGCAGATAGGCTATACTTTCTGTAATTAATCCCCCAAGATCTTTTCCTGTCAGTTCAGAAATTCTCACTATTGGAGACTCAGGACAAGATCCCTGGAGGTGAAAGTTTTCTAGAAGTGCTGCCCTGGGCTGGCTCTTCCTCTGGTCACATTATTTAAAACCTTACATAAAGATAGCACCATACAGTTTAGTTTGCCAAGTGCACTTACAGAAATTATTTCCTTGGGCTACAAACTTGTGAGTTAGGCAGTTAATGCAATCCCTTAATTGCACAGGGTGGGGATTGGCTAGGAGAGATAAAATGGTTCAGTGAAACCACATTTATGGAGCACCCATGGAGTGCCTGCTGTTGCAGAGGTCATAACTGGCTGAGCAGAGATACTCAGGAACAGCTGGGGAATGGCTGCTATATGCCCAGCATTGCTTTTTGTCCCCATGCCCCATCTCCTTTGCCTACTCCTGTGGATAGATGACTCAGGGACTCTGCTGGGTCCAAAAGGAAGTGGGATCTGGCTTCTGGTTCACAAAGCATTCATCATATGTGTGTACATATTCAATAAATGATTTATAACATACTCTCCTGTGTATCTCATGGTCCTTAACTATCTTTAGGACCACTTAGGGGACCTTGTAGGAGAGACTGAACCACATCCTGCTTTTAAAATATTATTCATAGCTAACAAAAGAAAAATGGATACATTTACCTTTGTAAATATTAAGAACTTTTGTGCATCAAAGGACTCACTTTTACAGCATGAAAATGCAACCCACAGAATGGGAGAGAATATTTGCAAATTATATACATGATGAGGAGTCAGTATTCTGAATATGTGATGAATTCCTGTAACTTGACAACAAAAAAACAAACAATTCAATTAAAAATGGACTAAGAACTTGAACTGACATTTCTCCAAATAAGATATACAAATGGCCATGAAGAAAAAGAAAAAATGGTCCATAGCACTAATTAGGGAACGCAAATCAAAACCACAATGAGATACCACTTCACACTCACAGAAAATAACAGGTATTGGCAAGGATGTGGAGAAGTTGGGAACTTTGTGCATTACTGGTGGGCGTTAACAATGGTGTAGTTGCTGTGGAAAACAGCATGACTGTTCTTCAGAAAATTAAACATAGAATTACCACACGATCCAGCAGTTCCTGTACTGGATATATACCCAAAGAACTAAAAGCAGGGACTCAAACAGATATTGGTACAGCAGTGTTCCTCAGATCATTATTCAAAAGGGCCAAAAGCTAGAAAAAACTCAAATAGCCATCAGCAGATGAATAAACAAAAAAGTGGTTTGTATGTGCATACAATGGAATATTATTCAGCCTTAAAAAGGAATGAAATTCTGAAACATACTACAACCTGCATGAACCTTGAAGACAATGTGCTAAGTAAAATAAGCCAAACACAAAAGGTCTCCACTTATATCAAATCTCTAGAATAGTCAAATTCGCAGAGAGAGAAAGTAGAATGCTGCTTACCAGGGGCAAGAATAGAAGGGAGAGGGGACTTGTTATTTAATGGGTACAGAATATCAGTTTGGAAAGGTGAATAAAGTGCTGAAGATGAATGGTGGTTATTGTTGTGCAACGTAATTGTACATTTAGAAATAGTTTATATAAAAAATATATAATGTTGCATGTTTTGTAATTTTACTAGAAAAAATACTACATCAGGAGAGCTGATGCCGACCACTGGAAGCACTGTCTGGAGCTGAAATGTTCATATCTTGCCAACACAGGGCTTTCTCTTGGAAGATTGTAATTCATGTCTTGTTAAAAAAAAAAAAAAAGGAAAACACAGGGTCACAGGATAAAGAAGATTCTCAGGCTGTTCTGCTCAGATTTTGTTCTAAGATATTCTAAGAGTTGCCTCAGACATAGATTATTGCTTTCAGTATGGAAAATATATAAAGCTATGATAGAATCTTAGGTTGGAAGGGACCTGGAGGGTCACCATCCTTCCCCCTGTCTGCAGATACCGTATCACTTAAATTACCCCAGGTGGATGAGAATCTGTTCCTCTTATGAAAAGATATCTTCATATCCCATTTCAATTTTAAGCATTTCACTGACATGAGAATATTCTTTATAAATAACCTCAAACTGTCACTCTTTTCAAAAGAATATTTACAGAGTGTCTGCCCTGGCAATGCCTGTCTTGGCACAATGGAGCCCAGAGTGAATAGTGAGTGAAGCCATGTAAGTTTCTCCATGACTCACAGTCAGGGGCAGGAGCTGGCACCTGTACATTTTGCTTCCAGGTCCTTCTTCTGACCTTACGAACTGGGAGTACACGGTTTTGTTTCCACTGCCCCAGAACCTGCTAGAATCTATCAAATTGACTAATTTAAGCTTCCCTTTCAGAAGCTCCCAATTCTGAAAGGGAAATTAGATGTCAATATTCTGGCATGAATGGCTTTTAGTTGAGAAACATCTTCTGCTGAGAAGTATAGTAAGCAGACTTCTATCTTACAGACCTTAGGGAAACTCAAGTTGTAGGCAACTTGTAATATGCTATTTTCAGGGTTAAAATCTGTCTATATTATTTTATTATCTAATCACTGATCCAAAAAAATATTTAGCTGGAACAAGAATTGATTCCTTAGGGAATACAAGAGTTCATCAGCTTAGTTTGTCACTTTCTTCCTTGCTACATTGATAACTAATTTCTCCATCCCATTTATTAATTTACTCAAAGGAATCCCTTATACACATCTTTGAGGCAGATAGGGCTATTCTGTTCTATAGATGAAGAAACTGGGGTTTAGAAGGTTATTTTCCTAAATGAGGTACACTCAAACCCATATCTTTGGACACCAGATGTATCACATTATTATAGACCCAATATGATCAAGAACTCCAAGTCTAAAATATGGTCAAAGATACAGTCCAGCATCTTATAGGGTGAAATAAGGCCCGGGGCCAACAGGGGAAGAAAAATCCAGTATTCCATCCCTGGAACTTCTAAATGTGGTGCTTCTGTTTCTCCATTACTTGCTCTGGCTAATCTAGTGGTTCTGACTATTGGAAGGAAATCCAGAGGAGTAGGTATTGATGTAAAGAGTAAGTAAAATGCCATTATAATATGCAGCCTATAGTTGAACTGTTTAATCTATCATCGGTATCTGTCATGTTGCTCAGTGATTGAAAGCAATTGCATTACCAATCTATAAAGCTAGTGTTGCTCCGTGGGTGATAATTGACCAGATTGGTATTTCTATTCATGGGTTTTTAAAAAGAAGGTAAAAATGGTTTGTGTCCAAGTACTGCATTTGATCGTGTTAATAAACGTGATAATCAGGTTTGGATGTACAACAAAATGCCTCCCACAAGTAGCAGGGTAGTCCAACCTGCTGGGTGCCTGTAACCGTAGAAAACCAGAGGCTATTATTCCTAAATTGCTGTGTTCGTTGTACTGGATTGTTTTGACTGTGCCCACTGGAGTTACTTGTTCTAAAAGAAACTTTTAAATGAAGAGTCATATAAGAGAAATAAAAAATGTATTTGTTTCTTTTACTCATTCCTTCCCTTCTAGAGTCAGTCTTGGAATTTGGCATAGTGGGGCAGGGACTTCCTCAAATCCCATAGATCCTTTGTAGGCTGGGCTCTGAAGGACTATCAGAGTTAGCTGTGCCACTGGACCCATCCCAGTGGGAAGACCCAGCCCCAGGCCGTCCTACTCCTAACCAGCTCTAGGGACATTTGCTCAGATCCTGGCACTTTAACCTCTGTACCCATGGGGCTCAAACAAACTTCTCACCTGAACAGTGGGCCCAGGACTTGGGATTGGCCTTGACAGGAAAGAAGTAGCCAGACACTGGTTTAGATCTGTTTCTTCCACTTCTAAAAGTTAGCTCTGGGCTAAGTCCTGCAGTCCTTCCTCCTTGTGTTTCCTTATGGAAAGAAGCTCCTATAACCTATGGTGTAGTTTTCCTGTGAGGGCTTGAGACAGCTCTGAGAAAGTAATCATCACTCAAAACAGTTATACCAATACCATTCACATTTGTAATGTTTATTGCAACTTTATTCCTTAGGTTTTGAACATTGAAATTCCAATTTTTCAAAATATAATACAACAAAAGCATGCAATTAAAGTTGACTATGTAGAAATAGTTGGGGGTCATGTCTTTGCTATTGATCTCATGGGGTGGTAAAGTGACTTCTCATATGTATAGTGTCACTACCTGCCAAAGACCAGCCTTGAGCATCAGGGAGGCAGCCCCAAATAGGAACAGTTTACTTGTTGAGAGTACGTTGTGTATTTGTCATAGGATGGTGATTATTCAGGGCCTTTGTCACAAAATACAAGCCAGGTTTGGAGATGCCATCTATAGTCCGGCAGCATCTTCAGTACAATGGACAGGATTCCTTCTTTTAAATAAAACACCTGCCTCCTGACAGCCTGTAAGCCACTCTGCTCAGAGGCTCCTGGCTGCCCTGCAAAGGATGTAGGCTTCTGCAGGATTCCATGAAGCTTTTCAGCAGGTCAAGGGAATAAATTCATTGGCAGTAATTACCACCCTGAACCTTCACTCTGTCTTCTTGGGTGGCCTGAGAGCCACAGTGACATCCACCTGATGTTTGGGTTGGTTTAAAAGGCTGTGGTCGCACCTTGTTCTTTTCTGTTTTCAGAATCATCCGAGAGAGCAAATGGAAAGTAAGTGGGAAAATACTTTGAAGCCATCAGCTTGAGGCATTTTTTCTTTACAAAGAGAGCACAGAATGCAGAGGCCTTTTTGGCAATTGATCTTCTGTCTCTCTCTATTTCTATGACTCCTATCACCATGGTATCTCAGATCCTGGCAGGCACAAGGCTAAAAACAGAACCTGGGGGTGGGGGGAGTGTGCCCTTCCTGACTTTGGATCGTTTAGAGTTCTGCTCTTCAGGGAATAATCTAAGAGCAGAATATTGACTCCCTCCTTCCCCTGGGCACCCCAAGAAGGCACCAACATTTACCTCTGCTTGTAAGTACCCTTTGTCTTAGCCTCCAAAGTGGGAGTCAACTCCAGGTTATTGCAGCCACAGCCCACATGCTATTCAGAGTCTTCATGGAACTTGGGTGCCTGAGTGTCTCACTTATCCACATGTATTTGGAGTTGGCTAAGGGGCCAGAGGCTGTGCCATGCCAGGGTGGTGGGGTACACCAGTGAATAATGCATGGCCTTGTACTCAAAGAAAAGCAAGTGTGCACTGAATGTAGAGTCATGGGAGACTAATGCTATGACTAGTACACTGGTGGAGCCACCAAAAAAATGTTATGAGGCATCCAGAAGGATCCCAGAAGGCTGTATGGAGACAGTGACATAAGTTGGGTTGGGACTTTGACCAGTAGAAGTAGATAGGATGGTCTTAGGTAGGATGGATACAAGGCAGAAGGTAGAAGGAGACATGGGACAAACACATGCACCCTTATGGGAATGGAGAATGGGGTATGGCCTGGACTTAGTGCTCAGTCAGTGCTGTTCCATTCAGCAGACACTTAAGGAACACATGCTATGTGCCCAAACAGTAACTCTTCCAAGCAGCTGAGATGCAGATTAAGGTGGGGCTGGATTCTGGAGGCATCCACCATGACCAGGAAGCAATATAGATTTGATGCAAAAAAATACAGAGCCAAGGAAGATTTTATTCTGAGAAGTCACTGTCAAAAATTTTTTTTAGTTTTTTACATGAAGGAATTTTCTATAGTGTGAAGGTATTTTTGGTAATAGGTCAGCACTTAACATTACAAACAGAAATGCCTTTTGTCCACAATGCATACATTCATTTAAATTCATAGTTTAGTCCTCTCAAGTGAGAAGGTCCATAGGCAAAATTATATTTTGGAGCTCTTTCTCATTTATAAAGCAATTTTTTAATCCTCACCCAAGGACATTTTTTTTTCACTGCTTTTAGAGAGAGGGGAGCAGGGAGAAAAGCAGTAGTGTGAGAGAGTAACATCAATTGGTTGCCTCCTGTACACTCCTGAATTGTGGCCCAGACTGGGTATTGTATGTCAGACCCACAACCCAATCATGTGCTCTGACCAAGAAGTGAACCCACAACTCTTCAGTTATGGGACAGTGCTCCAACCAACTGAGCCACACTGGCCAAGGCTAAAGCACTTTTTGATAACATGGTTTTAGTTGACTATATGGCATGTGACTGGGAGAGTGGATGTCTTAAGCTGCTCTCTGATGGATTAATTATCTGTGTTCTTATTCCTTGAGCTGTGTGACTTGAGAGGGACTGCAGATCAGCAACTGAGGTTTCTTTGGGGTGAGCCCAGAGCTAGTGAAGGAATGGAACCTTGTTTTGGAACTGAATAAGCCAAGGAAGGTCAAGGCTAGACTTCTTGAGGTCCCAAGCTGGCCCCTACCCTACATTCCAATGTTTTCCTCTGAGGTTACACCTTTAGGACCACCTTGGACTCTGTACCTGTCCTCACCTCTCCATCTATATCTTCCACAGTCCCCGAGAGGAGTTTAGTCAAAGTGTTTGCTAGCTTTTAGAGGGAGGTATGATGGATGGGTTCACCAAATGATGTGAGAATATTTATAATTTACACTTTTATACTTTAAAATATGAAAATATATTAACCAAAAGGACCCAATGTCTGTAAGTCATATTCACTCTAAATTTCAGGGAGTGGGGTCAGGGCCCTTCCTTTGTTTCCTATAAGCTATCGCCTGGCAATCAATTGCTCTTCCACCCCATCAGGTAATACCAGGTTAGGGACATATGAAAAATCGTACATGTTCATTAAAATGCCCTAAGAAGGGCATTTTTGTTGAATCTGGTTATAACAACCATCTGAATAGACTTCTAAGTTGAAACTTGACCAGTGAAGCCAACTGCATAAAGCTAATTAACTATTAATGGTTGATTTGTGTCTCCCCCCAAAATAAGCTGAAGTCTTAACTCTCAGTGCCTATGAATGTGAGCTTATCTGGAAATAGGGTCTTTGAGGATGATCAAGCAAAGATGAGGGCATTGTGGTGGGCCATAATCCAATGGGACTGGTATAGAGGGGAAACCTGAACACAGAAGACAGACACACACAGAAGGAAGAAGATGTGAAGAAAGAGACATAAGATTATCACAAACAAGGCAAGGAACACCAGAAGCTTAATGAGAGTCCTGGAATAGATTCTCCCTCAGAGCCACAGAAGGAACAAGCCCTACCGACACCTGTCTTAGACTTCTGGCCTCCAGACCATGAGATCATCAATTCTATTGTTTAAGGCCACCCAGTCTGTGGAACTTTGGTAGGACAGCCCCAGGAAACTAATATACTGATCATTAAATTCAGTGGCACAAACCGGTTTGTCACTGAGCATATTGTCTCCTGGGTTACTTAGAAGAACATTTCATAGATGCTTCACAAGTATGGCTCACTAATGTCTACTTTTAGAAGATCTTTGATGGAAAGGAATACATTATGTTTAGAATGTATTGTTGCAGTCTCTTGGAGAAGTGGGCATATTTAATAGTGATGCCTTCATGGTTCAATGAGAGTTTAGTGCATGGGACAGAGTAATTGGAATTGTGTGGGAAAATCCAAGGCTATTGTTGTCAATGAAAGCACAAGGCAGATACAGAAAGGTTCCTATAAATAATTGAGCTGGTTGCCCTTACTTCTTTAAATTCTTGACCTTTCATCAGTTTATATGTGTCCTGTGTGAAAGATTTTCATCAAATTTGGCTATTTCTCTGCCTTTTATTCTGGCTATGTTAAAGTACTCAGCTATGATCACTTTTAGTTTCATCACTTAGAAAACCCTGATAATTAGATTTAAATCATAAAATATGCTAATGCATGCAGATAGCGGCAGGAAAAAGATTTCAAAGGCAACTTAATGTATTCTTCCCCTTGGCAAAAATAATAAAGAGCTGTGTGTATAATAGGTTATCTGTTGTTATAGATCCAGGAAGGTTACATAAGGGGAACCCAAGAACCACCAGGGGCCATGTTTAAGAACCGAAGGGCTGGATCAGTACTATAGCTAACAAATAATTATCCTTCAGTTCCTGAAAATGCTTTCTGAATGTGTTCCATGCCCTGTGCATGTGCCATTTTATCATGCTAAGTCTTTTATTATTGCATGTTTGTTGAGCATCTGCTTTCTGGAGAATATATGTCTACGTGATGGGGTATCCAAGGATCTCCAACATGGTATTTCTTTCAGGGGCTACTTGCAGGGAACAACAGACAATGAACAGAGAAACATCACCTGTTGGGTTAGATGGCATCTCTGCCCACCTTAGGCAAATGGATATGTGGGGGATGGGAAGATACATGACCCACAGAGCTGAAAATTTTCAGACAGGCCAGTGGACATCAGCCCAGCTGGGGAACTGAATGGCAAAACCTAGCCTCGTTAGCTGCACTACTGTCAAATGTGGTGGCCTCAGCAATTAGGAGAAGATATGCTTCTGAAGACACACAGCTAGGTGACCCCTGGGGAGGCTTTCTGGAAAGTGTGGGTGAATGGTGGGATTAGAAGGGAGGGCCAGGCTTCCTGTCTGAGGCACATGCAAGACTGAGAAGGGCCTAGAACCTTTGTGAAGAGGCAGGAGGGGATTGCTGAGTCACAGAAGCTTTGTGTAGTCTGATGATGACATTTTATGAGAAAGAGTGCATGAGAGTAAGAGACAAGGACAACTGGGCTAACATCAGTGAAAGGAGGGCAAGTGACTCAGATTGACATATCTACGACCCCTTCAACTTGGCACCAACTCAGAACAGGCAAACACTTGGTTGTCTTGCGAAGCATGCTGGAGGAAGTTAATTCCTCTGCCTTCCAGCTTTCATCAGGAGGTGATGCACTCTGGAATCACACTGACCAAGAGAGAAAGAGAAGGAGAGGAGTCAGCTTCTAGAGTTGCGACTGGGCCAGTATATTCACAAAGGTGTTTGTGGGGGTTGAAACATATCTAGTTTAACACATATTAAACAAGTAAGGATATTCACAAAACATAAGCCAGAAACTCAAAAACCTTACAAATGCATGAGACCTACCCTACTACCCTATATAAAAATCTCATCTTTCTTTTATCCCACCCCTTCTTTTTTTAATTTTTTATTTTAATTGTTGATCTTGTACAGTTTTCTGTCTTTTACTCCCACCCCAGCCCACCACCCCAGCCCTCTCCACCTCTCTCCCATTTCCACCCCCCCCATAGTTTTTGTCCATGAGTCCTTTATACTTGTTCCTGTAAACCCTTCCCCTTTTCCCCTGAAATTCCCTCCCCTCTCCCCTCTGGTCACTGTAAGCCTGTTCCCAATTTCAGTCTTTGGTTATATTTTGCTTGTTTGTTTGTTTTGTTGATTAGATTCTTGTTAAAGGTGAGATCATATGGTATTTGTCTTTCACTGCCTGACTTATTTCACTTAGCATGATGTTCTCCAGTTCCATCCATGCTGTTGCAAAGGGTAGGAGCTCCTTCTTTCTTTCTGCTGCATAGAATTCTATTGTGTAAATGTGCCACAGTTTTTTGATCCATTCATTTACTGATGGGCATCTAGGTTGCTTCCAATACTTGGCTATTGTAAATTGTGCTGCTTTGAACATAGGGGTGCATCGGTTCTTTTGGATTGGTGTTTCAGGGTTCTTAGGATATAATCCAAGCAGCGGAATTGCTGGGTCAAAAGGTATATCCATTTTTAGTTTTCTTAGAAAATTCCATACTGTTTTTCATAGTGGTTGTACCAGTCTGCACTCCCACCACTAATAAATTAATTTGGCCAAACAGCTGGATACAAAGTCAATATCCAGAAATCAAAGGCATTTTTGTATACCAACAATGAAACAACAGAAGCAGAAATCAAGAAAAAAATCCCATTCGATATAGTAAAAAAAAAAAATAAGGTACCTAGGAATAAACCTAACCAAGGAGGTAAAAGACCTGTATGCAGAAAACTATACAACACTGAAGAAAGAAATCAAGGAAGACACAAATAAATGGAAACACATACCGTGCTCATGGATTGGAAGAATTAACATCATCAAAATGTCCATACTTCCCAAAGCAATCTACAGATTCAATACAATACCTATTAAAGTACCAATGGCATATTTCACAGATATAGAACAAACACTTCAAAAATTTATATGGAACAATAAACGACCCAGAATAGTGGCAGCAATCTTGAGAAAGAAGAGCAAAGTAGGAGGGATCACAATACCTGATACCAAATTGTATTACAAGGCCACTGTAATCAAAACAGCCTGGTACTGGCATAAAAACAGGCATGTGGACCAGTGGAATAGAACAGAGAGCCCAGAAATAAACCGAAGTCTCTATAGTCAATTAATATTCGACAAAGGGGGCAGCAACATAAAATGGAGTAAAAACAGCCTCTTTAACAAGTGGTGTTGGGAGAACTGGACAGCTTCGTGCAAGAAATTGAAACTCGAGCACCAACTTACACCACACACAAAAATAAATTCAAGGTGGATAAAAGATTTAAACATAAGCCATAACACCATTAAAGTCCTAGAGGAGAACATAGGCAGGAAAATCTCAGATATTCCACGCAGCAACATTTTTACTGATATGTCCCCTAAAGCAAGGGACATAAAGGAAAGAATAAACAAGTGGGATCTCATCAAAATAAAAAGCTTCTGCATGGCCAAGGAAAACAATATTAAAATAAAAAGAGAACCGACTGTGTGGGAAAACATATTTGACAATGATACCTCAGATAAGGGTTTAATCTCCAAAATATACAAAGAACTTACATGACTCCACTCTAAGAAGACAAGCAACCCAATTAAAAAATGGGCAAAGGACTTGGGCTGACACTTCTCCAAGGAGGGCATACAGAGGATCCAGAGACACATGAAAAGATGCTCGATATCGCTAGCTATCAGAGAGATGCAAATTAAAACCACAATGAGATACCACTTGACACCAGTCAGAATGGCCCTCATAAACAAAGCAACAAACAGCAAGTGTTGGAGAGGTTGTGGAGAAAAGGGGACACTACTGCACTGCTGGTGGGAGTGCAGACTGGTACAACCACTATGGAAAACAGTATGGAATTTTCTAAAAAAACTAAAAATGGATATACCTTTTGACCCAGCAATTCCATTGCTAGGACTATATCCTAAGAACCCTGAAACACCAATCCAAAAGAACCTATGCACCCCAATGTTTATAGCAGCACAATTTACAATAGCCAAGTGTTGGAAGCAACCTAGATGCCCATCAGTAAATGAATGGATCAAAAAACTGTGGTACATTTATACAATGGAATTCTATGCAGCAGAAAGAAAGAAGGAGCTCATACCCTATGCAACAGCATGGATGGAACTTGAGAGCATCATGCGAAGCGAAGTAAGCCAGGCAGTGAAAGATAAATACCATATGATCTCACCTTTAACAGGAACCTAATCAACAAAACAAACAAACAAGCATAATATAACCAAAGACATGGAAATTGAGAACACGCTGAAAGTCACCAGAGGGGAGAGGGGAGGGAATTTCAGGGGAAAAGGGGAAGGATTTACAGGAACAAGTATAAAGGACACATGGACAAAAACTATGGGGGGGGGGTGGAAATGGGAGGGAGGTGGGGAGGGCTGGGGTGGTGGGTTCGGGTGAGAATAAAAGACAGAAAACTGTACAAGATCAACAATTAAAATAAAAATTAAAAAAAAAAAAGAAACAGCAGAGGCAGAAATCAAGAAAAATATCCTGTTCCGATATAGCAAAAAGAAACATAAAATACCTAGTAATAAACCTATCCCACCGCTTCTTGAGCTCTAGCAGATATTTGTTCTATATCCAATATAGAATACAAAATATAAAGAATATATTGTTCCTACAAATTACAGCACAGTGTTCACAAAGGATAGATGCTTTTTTTGCACTGATGAAGCTCAAGTGCTTAGAACATGGTCTGCTACTTAGTATAGGCTCAATACACATTTGCAAATGCATGGAGGGAAGGAAGGAAAGAAGGAGAGAAGGGAGGGAGGGAGACGGGTTCTGTTGTAGACAAAGTGTGCATTAGGTAGAGGCAGCCACCTAGAAAGAGCTGGGGAAGCCACTGTAGATCCACATATTGCAGGGCTCTGATCACATCCAGTTATGTTTGCAAATCAAAGAAGCTAGTATTGTTTCTCTTATTTATTTCCTATTTTTTTCTGGTTTCCTATTTATTATATTTCCCTGTGTATAGCTCTGTTCTGGGAGCAGCTAAGCACCTCAGTAAGAACCATGGACTGACTACTAGAATCATTTAATGCTGAATCAGAGCCCTTGAAGGTTTTCTGTCTAGAGATTTTTTTGTTGGCTTGTGTTTAGATGGTCTGATTTCCTGTTGAACAGAAAGGAAAAACTTTAGAAAGTCACTTGCGCTAATCTATAGGCAGGGGACCTCAGGCATTTTTTTTTCTTGCTTTAAATAAAGACTTAATAATACTATTTTGATATGCTGATGTTCTTATTTCTTCTAAATACATTTTTCTTTTCTTCCTTTAATTAAAATGGTCCTATTTTACCATACCATGCACTTGGAGACATGTAATAGCTATTAGAGGAATGAATGCTTCCTGAGGGCAAGTATAACAGCTACCTAATGTCCCAGGAACATTTGGATGAGAAAGTGAGTGAATAAAAGGGTTATGAGTAAACAACTGTGTCCTAGAATTTAAAACAATTGCCTGTATAGTCTATAAGTTTAATCCTTTACTTCAATTTGTTACACATCTTTCATTTTGCCTCTTGATCAATTCATATTCCAGAAAATCACATTTTATTGTGCTGTAGAATGGAAAAGGTTTCTTTTCCAGCATAATTGTAATTGTTTTGAAATGCCATTCTGTCTCTCTGCTAAGATTTAATTATCTGTTGCAAATAGCATCTGTGAATTAATGTTGCCCAACTCATTTTGGAACAGAAATGATCAAATATTTGGTAGTAAGAAAGCCAAGTGGTGATGGCTACACCAAACACACAGCTTTCTACTATGGCTCATGTCAAACAAAACAATATGGAATAAATCAGAGAGAAAGAAAGGAACAAAACAGTTAAGACACACAGTGATAATTACTTTGGATGACCTCACTAAATGTATATATTTTTCAGTAACTTTGCCTCATGGAAGGGACATACACGGACATACACACGCATACATTCTGGCCTAAGAAACTTCCTAGGTACCTGAAATCTGACTTATATGTTACTTTCTGCTGGTGTACTGTTTCTCAAGACTAACTCCAACACAATCAGTGTTCTCCAAACTCAATTTCACTTGTCTCCATTTTGAGGAAATATTTTAATTTCTCCCCAATCATTCGGTGCATCTCCTTTGACATGATATTATTGAACACTGAGGCTCTGCTCAATCTCAAAGTTTCATAGTTCATGCAAAGTTTGATGCCTTTTCCAACCATGATGCAGGCATAATCACTGTTTAGCTTCCTGCTGTCCCCTTCTCTGTCACTGTTCTGCAAGTGCTGTCTCACTAAGAGCAACATTTCTTCTGTCAGGGGTATTCTGCTAGAGTTGTTTCAACTCCAAATATGTTTTCTTCCACATCCACATGTCAATCAACAACTTGTGTAAAGTTAGAAAAGGATAGTTGGGAGAATTGAAATTGCTAACAGTTTTAAAACCAATATTTAACAAGGTGCACAATGATTGCAGAATAAATAGTGGCATTCGAACTCAGGCTATGTTACAAAGATGAGTCTCCAAATTATTCTCATCTCCTCCGAAGTTGCAGAAAACATTCAGACATAGTTTATCTTGAATGTTTTTCTGTCCCTGATCTTGCTGGCTTATCCAACTTAATCCTTAGTTTTAATTTTTTAAGCTCATGTTAACTGTCTGGGCCTCCAGAGGCCTATGGGTTGTGGAAATGACAAGAGCTAAACACACAATGAGCGGATGGCAGCATCAAAATTAAATGGCAAATTTCAGGAGGGTTGCCACATGACCTGTTATAAGAAGGATGCTGGTTTTCTGAGACCTCAGAGGTGCAACCAGAGGCTCACTGTGGAGGGGAGAGGAAGGGGCCAAGCAAGCATTCCAGGAGTACAGAAGCTGGTAGCAGAGCTGGGGCAAGGCCCCCAGCTGTCATCAGGGGCAGGTTAGAAGATGGAGGCAAAGACATCAACCTACTCCCCTGTGACCCAGCCAATTCTGTCAGCAGAACCAATTATCTGACTCCTCATTCAGCTCAGTATTTCTCATCCCTGAAATGGATTAAGGGTTTTAGTTCTTGCCTTTCTCCAGCCCTGCTTCTCTGAGTACTGAACCCTGAACTTACAGACCAGAACCTAAGGCCTGGGCAACTGAGGGGGAGGGCCTGGGGTTCTATATTTGCTAGGTTCCCCAAAGTTTGCAAATCTCTCCAATAAACTCAATTCCTGAAACCCACAATCCCTAGTTCTGGGACCACCTGTTGCAAGCCTGAATCAAGACATCCATCTTGTGGCTTATTTACAGCTAGTGCATGGGTACCCATTGAGTGTGACTGAGTTTTACCCCAGTCCTAGGGATTTCTCACAGGGGCTACACCAGGCACTAAGTCTCAGGCCTCTTGAATGGAGTCCTAACAACTTCCTTGGACTGTGTCAGTTCTCTTCTAACCCCCAACTACCCACTTCTGTTTGACCAGGGGCTCAGTCACCACTCTGACTATTGGCATCTCCCCACAAGTCTCCCAACCATGGGCTAGACTCCTTGGGCACTGCAGCAGCTGAGGTTGAGCCTGGTGGCCAGTCTCCTAGGACATTTACACATGTAAGACTAGACATAGCCAGGAAGTTTGAAGCATTGTCACCAGATTTGCCCTTAGGTTTACCCTTGCCAATTTCAGATTTTTTTCCCCAGGTCTGGGCAGAGAGGGGCTCTGAGGAGAAGGGCATGGTCAGCATTTAAGCACCACTTGAAGCACAGGTCTGGATTGTTGGGTGAACTATTATTTTGCAAAAAGCTTATTTCTGAAGTCTGCCAGCCCCTATTTCACAGTGGATTAATTACACTGAGGAATGTGGGAATGGGAGATTTTCACTTCTGATATATATACATCTTAACAGAAGGAAATGAAAGTAGGTAAGTAAGAGGAGGAGCAAGGCAGGATGGTGAAAACTCAATGACAACTTAAGAATGACAAAGCTGACAAAAACAAAATGACAAGAATGGCAAAAAACGGCTATGGTTTAGCAACAGTTATTCTGATAGAATCAGCCACCCCGATCAGGTGGTAAATATGCATCAGATCCTAGTCTGAGAAAGGAGCAGCTTCCCCAAAGCCATGTTGTTGGTGATCTTGCTTCATGGATTCTTTTACTTTTGGGGAACCGGTAAACAGAAAGATTTGTTTTTTATGCTCTCAGAATTTCTGCTGCACTGAAGAGTCAAGTAACCCAGCCAACTAGGTCCTGCTCTTTTCTGAAAGAGCCCGTCAGAGACCAAGAAGCTTGCAGTGATGTGAGAGGAGGTACTCTACCAGCTGGGGCTCTGAGGGTACGGAAGACTGTGCACAGGTGACTGTCTCCTGACCACCCTTTGTGGATTACTTTCCACATCCACCGTGTCTTCTTTGGCATACACTCGGGCCATCTGCATCCACTTGCTCACCTCCTATGTGACCCTTCCTCTGAGGGAGTCTGGAAGCCCTCCCCCGGTAGGAGAAGGACCTGGTGGATGCTGGCCCTTGCAGAGAGGACCAGGGTATGGACACCTGGGCCATGTTACCAGACACAAATCAGACAAAAATGGTGGTCCCATCTCTCTGACATACATAGCAAAACCCTGTGCTGATAAATATCAATATTTTGATACTTACCAAGACATGGCATAGAGGGACAAGGCATGATTTGTGTACAAATTAAATACAAATCAAAGATTCATCACTTTCCTAATGAGGTTTTCTCTCATTCTTCTCTTTTCCTCAGAACATAGCCTCCCCTGCCTGACCCTGACCTTCTGTAATAATTAAGCTCTTTGTGAGGGCCTAGCATCCTGAATGCCCTCTGTTTTCCCTTCCTTCATTTCCATGATATATACGCCTTTTAGAGTAGAGTGATGTGAGCTAAGCACGTGGTTTCAAATGTGATTGCATGCACTCTACCCATAGAAGGCTGCTGAAATAATCTCCTCAAGTGTATTTTTAGTCACTGATCCCCTTGTGACTGGATTTCTTGTCTTTAAACCACTGATAACAGTTCCAGTGCCCGGTTCTGATCATTATCTCCCACCTCTGAGTTTCATTCAAGGCCACTGTGTGCCGTCATTATTTTGGCCTGTATTATTTTGGCCACAGGCCCTTTCGGGTGTTTTATCCCTAATCTCATTATCTTCCATTTTTTTTCTCTGTTTAATTGCATTCACCACTTATCCTACTTGGAACCATCCCTCAGAGTGACACTGACTTTTTCACCTCCATCTTTGTCCACCACCCCCATCTAGTGAATATCATTAACAAGGGTTCTTACTGTCCTGGGTATCTTTTCTTTTAGGACTGAACTGGTCCTGCCCTGACCTTCTGTCACAGCTTTCTCTGCCGCATTCAGTGCCTGCTTCTAGAATCTGTTCTTTCCAGTGGGACAGTGTGTTTTTCCTGCCTCGGTCATTTCTAGGGCACTATGAGTTACTTCCAATGGAGTATTCATACTAGGAGTGGGCATCCTAAGTCTAGTCTCTTCTATTTTCCTCTCTTGACTTCAAAACAAACCAACGAAAAACACTTATTACCTGTTTTTCTGTGCAATAAAGCACTGAAGAAGGTATTCTATGAGCTTATCTCAATTACACATTGTTTCTTATTAGCAGGTGAAGGGATCTGTTTTCCTAAGAGACTTTTAGCTCCAGCAAGAAATTTCATTGAGCAGATGCTGCAAAACCTTGTCCCTGATATGTTGCTGTGTATGTGTGAGTTGTGTGCACTCTCCTCCACTTATTTCTATTTTTATGGGATAGAATGCCAATAATCATGTTTATCCACTAGGAAATAAATGGACCCATGATTCTTATCTTTCTCATAAAGCCCTAAATATAAAATTTATTTACTAATTATTTCTGAAAGCGACACATTTCAGTGTCCCTGGCCTTTCCCCGCAGGACCTTAGCCCCACAAAATTATCAGTTGTGAACACGTTCACTTCTGATCACCCTTGTTGACATGATTCTGATTCCTTCACCATCCTTTGGGAAATGTGTGCATTACCATCATCTGTTCCAGCCCCCTTTGTGAATGCTGAGAAAAAATATTAATTGATTTTTTTTAAGAAATTAATTATCATTGCCATGTTTCAGAGTCCCTATTGTCTCTTGGTGACCCCTGGCTCCATAAAGTTGCATTCACTTGCATAATTTATCTTAATACTTCATGGAACCTTCCTTTCATTTGGGAGCACAGCTTTCTCACCTATTTTTTCTTAACTTTTTAAGTGTCAGATGAGATAATTTTCTCATTTTGCTCTGCCCAGGTACTTTATATCTTATAGGTATTTCTTTTTTAGCATTCATCATTTTTACCCTTCCTTCTTCCATGTAATAATAATGCTTAGCATTTATATGGTGTTTTCATCTTAAAGTGCTCTACAAACTTATGGAGGTTTAATTGTGTTGCCCTTCCAGGCGCTCCTGGATCAGCTACAGGAGGCCCAGATGCTGTTCAGGCAGGGTACCATCGGGCCCCGCGGGCTTCTCTCTGACCTCCCAGTTAATTCCACATGCAGGGGGCCTTCTCCAGAAGTGAATGAGGAGAACCATGTCCTTCAGAGGCAGGCCACAGAGCATCTTACACTTCTCACCCCATTAAAACTGTAATCGATTTCTAAAGCCTACATCTTAGGACCATTAGTGGGAAATGTGACACTTTTAACAGAAAAAGAAGATGAAAAACGGGGAGTATACCCTTAAATATCTAGCCTGCTGGCAAAGAGCAATCAGGTCAACAGAGAAACGAGCTTCCTAAAAACACTCAGTGATAATGATCAGTGGACAAGATGTTGTTTTGGGCAATGACCATGTGAACATTCAATTAAAACCAATCTTTCATGGTGCAGCATAATGAATTGATCACCTATGATAGTCTCGTGAGTTTTTTAGAGTTGTTATTGTTGATGAAGAGTCACTTAATAATATTTCTTTTTTTATTAAGCAAGACAAAGCATGACACTTTTTACTAATTAAATTCACAATAAAAATATAAGATTTGAGATCTAATATTCATATGACATAGCATTGTTTTTATAAAGTTTCTATAAACAAAATCTTTATTTCTATAGACTAAGAACAACTGCTTTTCTTGCTGCTTATATTAAGTGCTTATAAAAACTGACCCACAATTAGCCCTGGCTGGTGTAGCTCAGTGGATTGAGCGCGGGCCTGCGAACCGAAGGATTGCGGTTCGATTCCCAGTCAGGGCACATGCCTGGGTTGCCAGGCCAGTTCCCGGCAGGGGACATACAAGAGGCAACCGCACACTGATGTTTCTCTCCCTCTCTCCTTCCCTTCCCATCTAAAGATAAATAAATAAAATCTAAAAGGAAAAAAAAAAAACTGACCCACAATTAAAATGCCAACAAATTTTTAAAAATCAGCTATTTGATAGGCCATAATTTCTGGCTACTATATAATAAACTAGAAACTGTCATATGAAATAAATATAAGATAAACCCAAACATAAAATACTTGTCATTTTAACACGTTTTAATAATATTTCTTATTTAAAAAATAACAAGGCAACCTCAAAATCAAAAGTGGAGAATTAAGAACAGATTGTTGTTTTAGGTTCCCTTAATTTACGTTTTTTCTAGAGAGACTTAGTAGAATTGTGTGAGATTTTCCGCCCCAAGACTCTCTAACCCAGCCCTCAAAGGCCATATGATATTCTTTTTATATTTTGTCCTCCTCTCTCTTTCTAACTTTTATTTTGTAAGCCTTGAAAATAAGTGTAAGTATATAACCAAGCTGTGGAAGAAACAATTTCTAGTGCCTACTCTTACTAATACCTCTTAAGCTACATTAAAAAAAAAAAAAAGTAATCCATTAGCTGAAACTTTAACCCATTGGGAGCATTTACTCATAGGTAAAAAATATTGATGAGCATATTACTAATTCTGATGCATGGCAAATTCTGATGAGCCTTACGAATCATTAAAGAAATATTAAATTATTTTTACATTAACTTTATTTTGAAGTATATTTTTATTCTAACAACTTGGAAATTTATAATTCAGTTATTGTGCACATACAACAAGTTTAATAATCAGATTTCTTATTTGTATGGCATATTACATATGTTCATGGTATACGTTAGAAAAAATAAATGACTTTACAGCTAGAATACCTATTTACACAAGGCACATGACTATTCCAGGAAAACTGATAAAATGGTAATATAGTGTTCAGGAGTTTCTCCTTATCAGGATAATCACATCTGGATACCATAATGGTTTTGCAGCCCTGGAAAGTCACATAGTTTGTAGGACCCAACAACCAGTTGAATCATTGCATGTGACCTGTGATTAGATTGCTTATAAAGACTAAAAGTGGATTGCAAAGGTTATTGATTTCCCAGAAAATATGATGTCTTGATCTTGCCACTGTTCAAATGGGATTAAATAATTCTTTCTAGCAGGGGCCATGGCAAAAGCAAGCAGCCTTCCTTCCCCAGCACAAGTTTGCTGAAACTTCATAATACTGATTGACTCTCTTATTTGTTGGGTGTACAAGGAATGATGTTTAGATGTTCTTTCCCACTGACTCTTGGTTGGGTAGGATTATCTTGTCCTATGTATTTACCTCTAGAACTGAGTCCTTGTCACCAAGTGTCCTCAAATTCTAGCCTCATTCAAACTTGTAGTTATAAGTGATTGAGTGCCCAGGCACTGAAGTCATAGTCCTGAGCAAAGTTAGATATAGTTTTCGTGTCCTATTGGACAGGGCTATTCTAACTGTGTGCATGTGCATGTGTGAACATATGCATGCAAATGGGTGTGTCTCTTGGTATGAGTTAGTGTGTGTTGGCATACACATGTGTGACCATGTGCGTGAGAGCATGTGTGTGAGTACATGTGTGTGCATTGTGTGTGGGAAAGGGCAGAAACATAATTTAAAAGCTTGCTTGTGATTCAGGCTGAGCAAAGAGGAGAGAGAAAACTGCCATCTTTTGAAGGTGGGAAAGCAGAAATAAAGTTTAGGTACAAATGCATAACATTTAGAGAAAAATGTTGAGTAATCCCACTAATGAATATGTAATTACCTGCAGAGATAAGTTCTCTTAATGAAAGGAATAGAGTCCTGTGAAACTATATAACAGAATTAAAGGGTCAGGTCAGGGAATGCTTTCCAGAAGATGTAGAACCTTATTGAGTTCATGCTGTGTAAAGAAGAGTTAATATGTTAAGTAGAGTGCCTATCTGCCTCTCTGTGTTGTGTGTGTATATGTGTGTGGTAAGTGGGTGTGTGCATGTGTGTCTGTGTTCCTTTGTGTGTATGTTTGATAGGTGTGTATGTGTGTATTTGTGCATATCTATGTGCATGTGTGTGCTTGTGTGCATGTGTGTGTGTTGGCAGAGTGTAGTCCAGACTGAAGGTAGAACAGGTGCATAGGCTCTGGTGAGAGGGAACACTTTGCTTTCCAGCACCTGAAGCAAGTGTGTAGTAAGTAGGCCCAGGAGAAGGGGAAGGCTGAGGTTGGATAGCAGTGCTGAGGATGGATAGCAGGCAGATTCCACATCCAGAGCATGATTTTGACTCAATGCTGCAAGGGTGCCAGAAGATTCTAAGCAGGTATGGTTAACAGGCAAAAGACTGCATTGGACAAGTTCACTCTGGTGCCAGTGAGGAAAACTGATTGGGGGGACTGCTTGTACTTAAACATTTTGGAGGAAATAATTTGCAAATGGGTGATTTTTTTTAAAGCAAAGTTTAACCTAACACATTCAGCATGCTTCATTTCCTTAATGCATTGGTTATAAGAGGTAGTATCTAAGGGACAAAGTGCTTCCTGCCTTGACACAGAATGGCCCAGTCAGTGAAGTCCTCTCCATCCAAATTGTCACCCATATTGTTTGTGAAAACATTTGTTGTTCTAGTAGCTTCTTACTGCCCTCTTACAAAGCTGCCATTTCTAAAAGCAGCTGTGCCCTCAGAGATCAGATAACCCTCCCATGGAGATGAGGGAAGGAGAGATTGCCCAGAAGAGTCAAGGTGGCTATACAAGGTACAATTTTCCATTTCTTTTAGACTTCATAGAGGCCTTCTGGGCTGGTTTTCGGCTGTCACAAATTGAGTGGCTTAAAACAATAGAAATGTATTCTCTCACAGTGTGGAAAGCCAAAATTCCAAACTCAAGGTTTTAGCAGGGATGGTTGCTACTTGGGGTCTCAAAGAGAGAACCAGGCCTCTCCCACAATCTTCTGGTCACAGGCAGTCCTTGGCATTCCTTGGCTTGTAGAAGTTTCATTCCAATCTCTGTCTCTTGTCACATAGCTGTCTTCTCCCTTTGTTTGTGTCTGTTCTGATAAGAACACCAGTTACTTTGGATTAGAGGCCTACCCTATTGCAGTATGACCTCATCTTAACTAATTAAATCTGCAAAGACCCTCTTTCCAAATAAGGTCATATTCTGGGGTGCTGCTGGGGGGTTAGAACTTCAACATCTCTTTTGGGAAACACACTTCAACCCACAGAGCTGACTTTCCATTTTTCAGTTGGCAGAATTTGGGACCCAGATTCCAGAATGAGGAAATTTGACTGGATGATCTTTATTGAGACACTCTGGGAAAACATAAAGGAAACAGAAGATAGCCTGGTTATTAAGGGCTTAAATTAAAAGTTCAGACTTGATTTTCTTCCTTCATAAACACCATGAGACTTTGGCCCCTGATAACTGGATATCTGCATCTGAATATGGCTTTGTTGCTACAGCCCTGGGATGATTTATTAGAATGACTTGACCACAGGAACTCTTGTGAGAGCCCAACAAACATGCAAGCATTCTTTCCTACAGAGCTGGATTCATTACAGGTGACTTCCTGAGACCCAGAGGTCTGTGGGTAGTTGAGTAGCAGCCCTTTACTGCTGTGTGCCTGCTGCTCTCAGAATTTTTAAAGTAAGCTTCTGACACCCCTCACTGGGCCTGTTGTGGTCCTGGTTATATTGCTCATAATGACAGATCCAGGCAGCCTAATTTCTCTGTTTCTGATGGTAAATTGAAAACAGTACCTACCCAAGAATTTATGTCATGTCATAGAGTCTGCAACCTGCTCTGGCAAAGGCAGACATTCATCCTTGACTTTCTGTGTTCCTTCACCTTCCATGAAACTTGCAGAAGCTCTTACACACCATCCAGTTATATCATAGAATCTCTATAATGCATCCATCATTAACACAATGGTCAAGGCATGTCACTATGAGGATGACTAAATGAACAAAGTTTGAATCCCATCAGAATAGGGTCCAAATCACCATCACCCTGGTCCCTGAGCCCAGGGTCTTCCCAGAGTGCCATCAACTATTTCTTATCATTCTTGAATGTCCTGTAACTTTCTTCAATCAATCAAAATATACAGCAATTAGCATCAGCTTTGTTACCATCTGCCTAGGAAAGTGGCACCATCTTTTATGCTTCAGTTGCACAATCCATGAATTAAATGAATTGGAATGCATTGAACTTTTCAACCAAGGTAGCATGGGGCTGCAAATGGTGGTGGGTATGCTAAAGGGGTGTCTCCCTTAACCCTGGCCCTGGCTGGCCAGCCAGGGCCTTCAGCAGCCGTGATGGTACCTAGGAACTGCAGGTGTTTACCCCAGTGTGCCACACACATTTTGTCATTTTTAAGTGTCAGTGGCATGTGAAAAGGAAGACCTAGAAGAGGGGTTATCAGGGACCTTTGGAGACAAAGGCTTTTTTAAAAAAAAATTCCAAGCTCAGTTCTTTGAAGTCTGATCCGAATTCTGCACAATATTCTGTTGCCTTCCTATTCAATCCCTAGCCATTTAATAACCATCTATTTCAGACCCATTACATGCCAGGACCTCCTCTTGACACAGGTGATACTGAGGTGCCAAGACATTGAGGAGTCCTGTGCTCAGGGACAGACAATGAAACAAATAGAGATGAGTAAAGATTGATATAGGTTGGTGGCACTCAGAAGTCTGGAAAAGCAGGATGTAATTCTCTCCTGGGATGAGCGGGGAAGGCTCCTTAAGGGACTGACCTTTGAACTATGACTTGAGTGATGGAAGAAATTATCAAGGTTGAGTGTTGAAGCAAGAGAGTGAGGTGGGTTTGGAGGGAGGAGGGGTGGGGACAAAATACAGACAACTGTAATTGAACAAAAATAAAATAATTTAAATTAAAAAAAGAGAAAGTGCTGGGCAGGGAGCACAGCTGGTCAAATGTCCTGAAGCAGCAAAGAGATGGAGGTGTTCGAGGAATGGAAACGAGGTCACTAGCTTCCTCTCAGGTTTTAGAAACCTCTTGGCACTCTCCTGGCTGAAGAAAGACTTGGGGGATATCTACTGATCATGTTTTCCCTGCTTTGGTGCAAGAACTATGGCAGCGAAATGTCTGACACCCACTAAATATATAAAGCTGACACACCTTGGGAAATCAAGTAACTGCCACGATTCTCTCCATGGTGTATAATCTGTCCATTTACTCAGGTGAGGTATTCATTTGTGGCATTCTGTCCAAAAAAAAAGAATAGTTACAATATTGGGCAATGTGCTCAGAAATAGGATTTTGAAATATAGAATTGAGATTGACAACAATAATTTGTATTTGTGGACTACTTTTCCTCCTTTGACCTCATAATTTTTCTCAACATAGTATGAAAACATAAGTACGTTTTATACATCCTCATGGCAACCTTGTGAGTCAAAGTGGGAAATAATAGTAATAGCAGCTAATATTTACTAAATGCTCACTATAGCCAGTCCGAACACGTGCCTAAGGCAACAAATACCCATATATTAATATATTCTAGATGTAGTAACTATAATAAATATATTATGCTGATTAATATGCTATTATTCAACAAATATTTATTGAGTACCTACTAGGTAGTAGGTGCCAGCCACTTCTTTTAGACCTAGGGATATAGTCGTGAACAAAATCGACAAAATCTCTGCTCTCCCAGAGTTTACTTAATTTTCTTTAATCTTTACAACATGCTGGAAAATACTATTATTTTTGCCACTTTAAAGGTGAGAAAACAAATGAAGAAACATTAAGTAACTTTTCAGAGTCATACAACTAATAAATGCTAAAGCCAGCACTGCCTAGCCAACCCTGTAACATGGAGTGAGTCCCACCAAATAATAGGTGATGAGACAGCTGAACTTTAATTTCTTAAAAATTATGCCATGAGAGATTGCTGCGCTGAAGATGCAGTGACAATGTACCTCCAACCACACTCCAGCCCTGCCTTACTCCACGTAACAGATCAAGATACTTCCCAGAGACACTGGAAGTGGACTCGAACTACCTACTGGTCTTAATGCAGGGGCACAGGAAACAAACTTCCCATGGGCCTTTTTGTAAGACACAGGGAACGGAAGTGAACTTCTCATTAGCACAAATCTTATTACAGGGACACAAGAATTACCGGTGAGCCACCTAAGAGTTTTAGTGAGGGACACAGAAAATAGAAATGAACTACCCATTGGCCTTACTGCAGAACACAGGAAATGGAAGTGAACTTCCCACTACTTTTAATCTAGGACCTTTGTCCTACAAGTAATACTAGATGACCCAGGAGCCTGGAATAGTATAAAGCAACACACCAACCTTCGATGTGATAAGAAGGAAATGTTTCTAGTGAATTGGCTGCTTTAGACTACAACACAGAAGATTCAGACTGAAACAAAGCAGTATGTGTCTCTTTCCGAGAGCTGTCTACTTTCCCCTGGGACAGGTGACCTCATTGCCTGGGAATGTTTTCTTGTGGAACAATTTATAGTCATTCAGTTTTTCCTTCCCGATTAAACCCGGTAATCAGATACATAGAGAAAATCTTTGCTTCATGTCTCTCAGAGGAATCTCAAGGAATTCTACTCTGGTAAATGGCAACTACATTAGACCACAGAACTAACAGTGAGATAAAGCGATTGTGACAAGCAAATAGCTCTCTGCATTTAGAACTGAGCTGAACCACTTTAGGTATTTTTATACCTAGGTGGAAGGTATCCTTGTCCAGGGTAGAGCTGATGAAACCCTGACAGATCATTTTCTTTGGCAGCCCTTTTCCTAGATCCCTTTGTATATGTTAGTACAAACAAGGTACCCTCGAACTTAATAACTACCCTAACATAAAACTATAATCATTTATTTAGCTCACAATTCTGCAGTTTGGCAGTGTAGGTAGGCATGGGCAGGAGGTTCTCTGGTCTTGACAGAGCTCTCTCCTGTGTCAGCTGTGGTCAACTTGCTCCCTCTCATGCCTGGAACCTTAGCTTGGGCACCTGTTTTGACTTGACCTTGGTCTCCTGTCTTCTCAGCCTCCAGACAGCTAGTCTGGCAATTAGGCGTAAGGTCAAGAGTGAGAGGGAAAACATACAGGGGCTCTGGGATCCTGGGACTCACTCAGGGTCACTTCTGTCCAGGTCAATGCCAAGGGCAGTCCATATCCAAAGAGGGGGACATGGGTTCAGCCTCTTGATGGGAAGAGCTTCCAGTCACATAGCCAAGAGCTGAACATTCAGGGAGGAGAAAGACTACAGTGGTTTCTACAAAACATCTACCACCCTCTATGTCCCACTCTGTTTTCACAGCCCAGCCAAAGTGTTTGAAAACACAGTCCCTTAGGTTACAACTATCTTTCAAATGTTATGTTACTATTATATTATTCCTACTACCTTTATTTTCCTTGAGACAGCTCCCCTCACACCTCAATTGGGTTCAGGTTACACTCTTGTGTCCCTGATAGATACTCCCAAAACATGACTTAAATCCAGATCCACTCACATTTTTGCCATCACCCTTGGAGTCAGATGTGTTTTTAAATTTCAGAACTTTTTAGGTATAAGAATGATAATAGATACATGTATTATATATTGCACAGAGTCTGGGCAACACTCCATACTTAAACACATGAATCTTTCTACATTAAAACATATGAGTGTCACACTTAGTGGGGTAAAGACCATAAATAGTCTCATATAGTTCAGCCAAAGTTATACTGTCTCATGAGCTCATACCCTGTCACCTGCTACCAAAGGAAGAACAACAACAGAAAAACTTCAGTTTTCAAAGTCTTGGATCCAAAAATGCAGATATAAGATTAAGGACCTTTGTAAATTATTAAAATAGACTCTGGTTTTTAGAGTAGAAGCCAGGCTGTCACCTAGTTTCTTCATGTACTCTGTACTAAGCAAAGGGTCTGAAACATACCAATAAGTACCAAATAGTGTTTGAAGGGATAAGTTAGCAAACAACTGATGTACCCCCTTTTCCATTTAGGTGGTTTCCTTCTGCAAGTAGTTAATTCCTCCCATTTGATACCGATTCCTTTTAACTTTTTTTTCTCTCTTAATAATTATTTTATTGTTGTTCAATTACAGTTGTCTGCATTTTCCCCCAACCACTGCCCCCCAACCCAGCCAAACCCACCTCCCTCCCTTGCTTCCACCCTCCCCCTTGGTTTTGTCCGTGCAGCCTTTATAGTAGTTCCTGAAGACCCTTCCCCTCATTATCCTCTCCCACCCTCCTCTGGCTACTGTCAAATTGATCTTAATTTCTATTAACCTTTTTTTAAAGCAATCTGATATCAATTTAGTATGGCTGTTAAGCAATATTAATAATATAAAAAAGTAAGATCAAGTCTCTCTCCTAAATAATAGTAATAAGCATACTTTATTGAATGATTACTATATGCCAAGAACTCATCCATTGCTTTGCATGTATTAGCTCACTTAATCCTCATCACAACTCTAAGAAATATGCATAATCATTGTCACCATCATCACTATCACCACAATCACCACCACCATTATCATCATCCCTTATCAACAGATGAGGAAACTGAGGTTCAAAGAGGCTAAGTAACTTCTTCTGAAGGTCACACAGATGATAAATAACAAAGTCAGGATTTGAGCCAAAGTCCTCTGCCTCCAGAACCAACACAGTTCCCCACTAGGATGTTAACATCTACACCATATACTGTCCCTCTGGGAAGATAAGGCATGTGCATGTCTTAGATGCAACTGTAGAACAAATGCTATTTAAGATCAAAGCAAGAGGGGCCAATGACATATGCTGAGGGGCAAGGAAAGAGATGAAAGTTGCACTGAACCATTCAAGACTGTATGTGTCATTTTTCCCAGGATTATTATTTTAGAATCATGATCTGTTCTGTTAGAACAGATAAGTTTTCCCAGAGCCACATTTGAACCATGAAAGCAATGAATGGATGACTTTATATAAATTAAACTGTACTTTTTTGTGGCAATGTGTATTTCTGTGCATGTGCTGTTTATGGATTTGGGGATTTTCTAGTATATATGTGTTTGGTTGGGACTTAACAATAAAATGTTATCACAGCAAATGGCTCTCCTGGGGGCTGGGGAGGAAGAGCAGTTTCAGTGCAGGGAGATTTCTCTGATTGTTTTCCTTGTTGCTGAAAGTTGAGCTGTAGTTGGTATACTGCCAGCTGGCAGATAGAAAAGACATCTCTCTGTTCCTGCCTCCTGGTTCAGCAACTTGTGCAGCTCTGTAGCTAGATTAATTAGTGGGTATCTGATAAAGCAAGAAGCAACATATTTCTTGTTTTGGAGGTGTCACAATTATGTTAAGTTGTTACTTTGTATCCCAGAATAAACAGTATGACGAAGAGCTACATCATTATTTTTTAACAATGTATGACACAACAAGGGATGCTGCCTGTAAAACCCAAAGAGCCTGTGTGAACCCTCCTCCTGGATACTGATGACAAGCAGTATGAAGAGTATTACCTATGAGAGGGTCCTTGTCCTAGCACGTGTGAGCCTAAATCTACAATGCTGGCTACTCCATTGATGAGGCTTTTCCCTATGAATCCCTTTGTCTGGAATAGCATTAGTTCCTATAGGTCATCCACACATGCTATAAGTGTCCACAAAATATAACTGGCCAGGCTGTACCTTCTAAATGAATTAAGTTCTGGTCCTGAAATGATGAGAGAAATGATTTGGGTGGGATAGAACATATCACTATATATTTGTCGACTTTCTGTTCTTCACAACTTAGCATATTTTCTTCCTTCTTTCTGCTCAGCCCACATCACTGATTTTCTGCTTTTTCTCACATACACACATCAAGACACATGCATATACACACATAACCATGTGCAGTGTACCAGCACACATGCACACTTACATCAATACACACCAACACATGTGTGCACATACATTCTCAGAATGGCACCATCCAATAGAACTTCCTGTGATTATGGAAATGTTCTGTGTCTGTGCTGACCAATATGTTACCCACTGGCAGTCTCTGAAAGTGAGCTCATGGAAATGAGAGATGGAGTTTTCATTTAATTGAACTTTGTTAATTGCAATTTAAAGTTATGACATATGGCTGCCAGTTGGCCAGTGTGGCTCTGGAATGGAAGCCCCAGCACAATGGTACTTTGTTTCTGTACACCTCTGTATATCTAGCACAGAGGATGCTTCAAAACTTGTCACTTGAATGAATGAAATAATCAAAGGACATGGGCTGGGGCAACTTTCAGAAGTCACTGATGCTATCAGTTAAGAGAGAATCTTTCCAGTACTGAACATATGCTTTCTAGAAAAGAAGATTGCCTCAATGGTAAGGACTATTATAGTTGTCGTTGCTGGGTTGCTTTTTTTTTTTTTTTTTTGGTGACAGATTAATCTTGTCACTAATAAATTTCTTAAAGCATTTCTTGGGGGTGACGAATTCCTTCAAACATTTACCCAGGGCAAGAGGCAGAATTGCCTAGTATTTCATCTTGTTTGTTGTAAATCTACCTAGCCCTGCAGTCAGCCAAGGTCTCAGAGCTGGAATGGGGTCTGTGTCCACACTCCACGGGCCCTTCCCTGTTTTCTCCTTTTGTGGCTTCTCAGCTTCTACTTCTCCAAAACACTACTTTATTGTTGCTCTCAGAGTGGGACCACAGAATCTCTGGACCACTCACCTCCTTCAGCTTTCCCGGACTTTTTCTCCCCTCTCCTTAGTCTTCTCTGGTTTCTTGGTACCTACTTAGGATGTGGCAGCTAAGAGGATTTTGAGTAAAAATTTACCACTGTCATTGTTAATGTTGTCACAGAGAAAAAGTTCATTTTGATCATCCTTTGTGATAAGATGTCACAATTGTTTGGGGGTGTTTTGTGCCATAGCACCCAAATGCTCTAGAGCAGATTCAGGGTGGCAGATGCCCATCTGAGTGGCACATTCTCACCTGCACAATGGAAAGGGCAGGAATAATGGTGTGCACCTCTCAGGGATGTGAGGGGGGTTACTAAATTCATGTTAAATGATGGACACGGAGAGGGGCCAGTACATGGCCATCACTTGAAATGGCCAGCTGCCACTGCTTCACAGTTCTGCCAGTTCCTTTTTAAGCAAACCTTAAGTTCTGAATGAAATTGCCAGGGGAGCTGGATAAATAGTGCATCTGTGATGAACCAGCGAATAAACAGACTCAAACGTGTGAAGTAAACGGCTGGCTTCCCATCAACCAGCCTTGGCCTGCGGGATGGCTGGCCACACTGACAAGAACATTACCCACACCGCAGCCCCCTGATAAATAGGCCTATCCATGTGCTGACTTTCCAAGCCACACCTGCCTGTAATGGACCACCCTCTTTGTGCCCCCCCCCCCAAGAAAAACAAGTCTCCCAGCACACAGCCTGGGATGATAATAAGGGAGGTGGCAACTGCTGCTGAAGCCACAGGGCATTTCCAGGAGCCTCCACCTGCCTCCTGGCTCTCTCCTCCTCCTGCTGGCCACAGCTTGGAGCCCAGTTCTGGGTTCCACCTTTGCTTGCTCCATGTTTGGGCTCCAGCTACCCCGCCTTCCACCCACATTTGCTCCAGCCCAGCAGAACAACGGCGGCAGGGAGATGGGGACTCCATCAGGGTGTTGTTAGGGCTGTCTGGGCTCACAATGGCCCATTTCTGGTGATTGGCAGCTACTTACACTCAGCCTCCCACTGAGCTATTGGTGAATGTTCTCGTTCTCTGCAATTTTAAACTGTTCCTGGCCTGAATATTAATATGTAAGGTCCAGTACATAAAAAAAATAATGGCATTTAAACCCTTTAAGATTGAATCTGCATATAGCGAAATGATTCTAAAGTCTCCCCAGAAAGCTCTTAATTTAAGGTTAGCTGAGACATAAAGGGTGAAGACTACATTGTTAGTAATTTCTTCAGTGCATATTCATATTTTCTTTATTTGGCTTGTATTAGGCTACTTTTGAATGAAGAAACTGGAAACGACCCTCCTCACATTCAAATAAAATGTGGTTATTGTTTAGTCTTTTTTCTTTATACTCTATCCAGATATGATCAGGCTATTACATGAGACATTTTTTAAAAACTTATCACAGGAGGGACAATTTGGAACCAATTATACATAACAAATCATTTTTCACATCTTTATCTGAGATGTAAAACAACCCTTGCTTTTAATATTACCTCGGTGTGAAATTTTTTTAAGGTAAATTATTCAGAATGTAAGAAAACATTTTTTTCTCATTTACGTAGATTGGGTCTTATCCCTCTGCCTGTATAATCAATAGGATTAAACTTCCAAGTGACAGGACTGTGTGTTCAGGATTCAAATGCTATGAGCAGGACTGCTGCAAAGGTTGGCTCCACGTCCCCTGAGATGGGCTGGGGGTCTAGAGACATGCAGGGTCTATTTTCCTATCCTGATCCTTCCCAAATTCCACCTTTATTTTGTGCTTGAAAACTGAATATTTGTTTTGTCCTTGAAAAGAGGGCTATTATTACTATAGCCCTCTTATGTTCCTCACATTGAATCAGTGTTGATGTTGACTGATTTATCACTGCTGACATTGACTTTGACCACCTGGCTGAAGTGTGTCCCCACTTCCTGTCTTCTTTGGAAGGAAACCGCTATGCATAGCCCAAACTTAGTGAGGGGAGTTATGCTCTCCTTCTGTAAGGGTTAGGTAATTTTATAAATTGTTTGGAATTCTTCTACATGGGAATTCCTCTTTTTATTAATTTATTCAGTTATTTCTTTATATTAGCATGAACTAATAGATCTGGGAATCATTTGCTTGTGATTTCATCCTTTTAAAGAACTAACACCCACAAATACCACTTTTGAGGTACATACACAACCTAAATGATATTTCATTCACCAAAACACAGCAGGAATCTAGGGGATATTTCTTGAACATAATGATACATTGGTTTATAAATACCTTCAAGAAGGTATTTCATTCCTAATAAAATGGTACCCAGTTAATACATGTATCTGTTTCCATAATCTTATTTACCTTGCTCACTAAATTATTCACACACATCATTAAAACTAATCTTGGGGATATTTTCTTAATACTTACCCTTTTTTCTGAAATATAGTTCAATCACTCATGTTTGGTCTTTGTAATTATTTAAATCAAGCTAAAGCTGCAAAACTTTATATCATTCTATTTAGCAATCCATTTATCCCTATTTTGATGAGTTCTTAGTTCTGGGAATTGAGGAATAAACAAAATGGCCAACTTGTGTTTCTTTGGGAAACTCACATTCCAGTTCAGGTGGACCAGCAGTCCAGGCATGAACATGTAAGGAAAGAAAGTAAATCATTTCAAAGGAAAGAAGTGCCATTAAGAAAGCAGAACAGACTAACAAGACAGCACAGTAAGCAGGACATTCATTTTGGTGCATGTAAGGGAGGGTCTTTCTGAGATGTTTGTGCTGTCATATTAATTTCAAAGTCATTTTGCTCTTGAGTCACAGTAACAGGTATCAACATGTAATTTCTTTACAACAGCAATTGTATAAATGCACATAATTTGTGGGTATAAATAGAGTACAAGTGCTATAGATATTTTATGCTTTTATAATAGCTAACAGTATTTTATACTTGATCTTAGCCAAGGGTGAAGAAGAATACAGCTTTTTAGAGTTTATGGAGCTGCTATTCACAGAGATTATAACATTTTATCACCAACTCTGGGGAGGAGGGATGATTAAGGAGCACAGGTACTATTGTCAACTTCACTTTACTGGTGACATATTTTAGGATGAGAGGTATTAAGTAGTGTGTCCAATGCTCTGAGCTAGTAAGTGATACAAATGGGAATCAAATTTAGATTTTATCACTCCAACTTCACTATTGCAAATTTCCTAACATTTACAAAGCCTGAATTACTAAAGCTCCACCTAATTTCTTTTAGGCTCCTCTGTGGAAGTGCTACAAGTCTCTATTAAATATAAGGCATATTGTCATTGGGGACTGTGGTGGAAACAGAGCTGATCATATTAGCAATGGGGGAGTGATGGGACCCTAACCAGATAACTAACCCCTCTGAATCCCTAACAGGGGAGCAAGTTTAGAAGCCCAAATTCACCCAACTGTTGTCCAGTCTGAGTAATCAGGACTCTGCTTGAGGCTCTTTGTTTATCAAATCCCACCATCAATCAACAGGAGTTGATCCATCAACACATATTAGCACCAACTGATTTCCAAGTTCTGCGCCCCAAGGACTTCAAGTTCTGGAGGTATAGAGGTGGTCTGGAATAGCTCTTCCCCTCCTGGAGTCTTGAGTCTAGCAAAGAAGACAAATATTAAACAAGTTATCACATTCATTCATTCATTCATTCGGCAAATGTAAATGGACAAAGAGCTGAGGAGAAAATAGACTGGAGATTGTGGTTGTGTAGGGCAGGGGACCCAGCCTAGGTAGGGTATGGTAAGGAAGGCTCTCTTGAAGAAGTGACACTAAATGTGAGCCAGACAAGAGAGCAAAAAAATTCCAGAGAGAGGGGACCACTTGTGGTAAGCTTTTCACTTTTGAGAAGTCGAAAGGCCAGGATAGTAGGATGTGGAAAGAAGAAGGAAAATGTCAGGAGGTGAAGCTGAGGCAACATCCTTTCACACCAAGTATAAAGCCCTAAGCGGTTGGCTCCTCATGGGTCCTTTGACAAATCTTCTCTAACTGGTCCATGCTCACTCTGCCCAATTGTGTTTCTCTAAGACTGCAAGTCAGCTCCCCCTTTGCTTTGCACCTGCCTTCCCCATGCCTGGAATATCTCTGCAGACACCCATGGGGCTCACTCCCTCACCTCCTCCTTCATCTTTATTCAAATGCCATCTCTCAGCAACGCCCCTGGCCACCCTGCTTATAGAGCAATTTGCCCATCTCCTAGATTCCTGATTTCCATATCCTGATCTACTTTCCAATGTCCTTATCTTTTAACATGCTAGTGATATCTTTATGTTTTGTTTGGTGTCTGACTTCCCCTCAGACTATAGACTCTATAAGACAGGTAAGGCAGGAGTTTTTCTCTATTTTGCTTTCAGATGTGGCTGGAACAATGTGTGGTTCTCAATAAGTATTTGTGGAAGTGATGCCATGGAGAAGCATTGAGGGATTTCAGGCAGGAGAGTGACATGGTACCATTTGCATTTTTAAAATATTATTCTCTGCAGTGAGATGAATACTTTGGAGGGGAGCCAGGACTCTGGGGATGGCCAGGTAAGATTTGATCAAAATTCTGTTGGCGGCTATTCCTGAAGGCTGAAGAGATACATGTGGCTATAGTAGGAATATAGGCTATAAAATGAGCTTTCAGTCTCCCAGGTAAAAATAACCCTTGTTTAAAAATTAGGTGAACTCCTGGGAAGAAGCCCTAGAATCACAATTTGTGACTTGACCCCCATTAACTACATCAATATATAAACAATTCTTAGGCAGGTTAATACAAGTAGCTCTCAAATGCTGGCTGTGCCTCTTACCTGGTTCAAGTGAACAAGAGAAAGTTTAGAAATACAAAAAATTGAGTCCATAATGTATACCCAAATGCAGCACTTGAGGATAAAACCAGAGGACACGGCATGTGTACCAGAATTAACAAAAGGATCCAAGTTTTACTACAGACAACAAACTTGTTGGACTTGAAATGCGGGCCATGGCCTGCCATTGGGCAGATGAGGTGGGCCCTGAAGTTCTTCTACTTGTTCCCCCAGCATAAAGAGAAGAGGGCTCTGGTTGCCAGGAAGGACAAAATGCTTCTCAGAGGTCTAAGATTCTGTAGGGAAGGGTGGGTTCGTAGCACTTAAAGACTTTCTCAGAAGATAGAATTTCTGAGACTTCTTTCCCTAAAACTATGTCTTCCCTAGAAGCCGTGTAGACTTCCTAAATCAGTTTCACATGAAAATTCCCACTAGCACAGCAGTTATCATCACACCCCATCTCTGGGAGTCCTAGGGAATGGGAAGCCTATGTTGTAAGTTGCCTAAGAGGTGGCAATGTTGCCACAGGCAGATTTCTAGAATCTAGCAATGAGAGTTATAAATGTTGACTGTCTGTATCATTGAATAACCCAAACATATGCGGTCTCATGGGGACATTGTTCTGAGCTGTAGGGAAAAACAAGACGGGACTTCTGGAAAGTGAAGAAACCAGTGATGTCCCACTCCTGCTGGAAAATTCTTAGTCTTCCTATCTGACTAGAGCCAGACAAATTTGCTCATAGGCAATAGTTGAGATGCTTGTACTCAGAAGTTCTCAAGGAATGGTCTGTGTATTGCTGGGCATCTCCAAGACCTTACAAAGTATCTATAAGATGAGAATTTTTTGCCTAGGAGTCAGGGCTGGCTACATGAGCCTGTGCTTAGAAGGGTCCCATGCTTGGTTCAATAATCTGATGTTCAAACCCTCAAATTCTTAATGATTTTTAAACAAAGGACTCCACATTTTTATTTTGCACTGGGCCCTGCAAACTCTTGTAGCTGGTCCTGATGATAGTACTCAGACAAGTGTGGTAGGCAGAGTTCTAGGATGACAAGTTCCCTCCCCCTGTTGTACGTGCCCTGTAGACTTCCTTCTCTTTGAGTGAGAAGGTGGAACCAAGGAATGTGATGAGATATCACTCCTGTGATCAAGTGAAATTACATGGCAAAAGGGTTATTGCAGATATTATCAGGGTCCCGAGTAAGTTGACTAAGTGAATTGAAGAGATTCTTTTCTGTGAGTCTGAACTAATCAGGTGAGCTCTTTGAAAGCAGAGATTTTCTCTGGCTGCTCTCAGAGGGAGAAAGCAAACAGCCATGATGTAGTGATGTAACCTGCCTACAGAGGGGAGGTGGCCTCCAGGAGCTGGGATTAGTCCCTGACTAGGAGGAAGCAAGAAAACAAGGATATTAATCTTATAAGGGACTGAATTCTGCTGAAAACCTGAATGAGTTTGGAAGAGGATCTGAGCCCCAGTGAAGGTCACAGCCCCAAATCACATCTGGATTTGAGCTTTGAGATACCTCAGCACAGGATATAGCTAAGCCTTGCACAAGCCCCTGGCCTATGGAAGCTGTGAGATTACAAATGTGTGTTGTTTTTAGCTGCTAAGTGTGTGGTCATTTGCTATGCAGTAGTTGAGGAGGAACATGATGTTATATCCTTTTTCTGCTGTGGCCATTTGCACTGATGATGGGTGAAACTGCTAAAGTATTAGCATGAATCAAGGCAGTGGCCCCCTACTGTACTAGTGACCATTGTGTTCTTCACCACTGTTCAGTTGCAGGGGTGGAAAGCCAGTTTCACTTAAGAATATTCTATATAAAGCAGCAAAAATTATCATTTTATTAAAATCTTGACCTATGTGTGCCTATATAGCTGTGTGACAAAAATGGGGAGTGGGCATAAGGCACTTCTGTTGCAAACTGACATGTGATGGTTGTCTTGAGGAAAAGCACTAGTGAAATTGCTTAGTGTGCAACCTAACTAGGCACTTTTGTCATGGAGCATCATTTTTACTCATTGTATGCTAAATGAATGAACAATAGTTGTTCAGACCTGGGCATTTGGCAGACATTTCCTCCAAAACATCACTTCAAAGAAAATAACTGAAAGTATCTGTTGTCAATAATAAAATTTGAATGTTCAAGTGAAAATCAGAATTTTGGAAAACTTATACCTGCCACTGTGAGCTTGAAATATTTTAGTGCTTAAAGACATTTTTACTAAGGTTTGTGGTGATATTAGCAAACAACATTTCCAAAGTTATCTAATAAAATTTGGAAGATCTGCATAACTCTAGTGAACTAGTATTTTTCAAATGTCAACGCCTGAGAGTACAAAATCATGCATTCAAAGGGCAAAACAGATGAATGAATTTTAATGTAATATAGTAAAATGTTCATTGATATGGCAACAGATTCCACAACTAATCTTGTTGAGTTTTGGTGAAGTAGCAAAGAAGACTATCCAAAACTACCTGAAAAGGCTTTTAAATACTCCTCTCTTTTCCAACTACACATCTGTGTGAGGCTAAATTTTCTTCATACATTTCAACCAGAACAGCACATAAAAACAGACTGAAAACAGAAGTATGAGAATTCAGCTGTCCTCATTCAGTAAGACAGCATAGAAATTTGCAAAAATGTAAAACAATGCAATTTTTCTCATTTATTTTTTCTAGAAAATATACTTATTTTCATAAAATTATGTTATGGAATTATATAATAATTATATTAATATATAATGGTTTTATAGTTATTTATAAATGAATTAAATATGCAAATATTTTCCTATTATTCTTAGCATGGTAAATATCAATAGATATAATCCACAGAAACAAAGCTCTCTCTTTTTCAATGATTTTTTTAACAGTGTGAAGAAGTACTAAGAACAAAAACTTTGAGAATGGTTGATCTAATCTGACCTCATTGCACCCAGTGGGGTGGTGGTGATGAGTTGGGAAGAGAAAGAATACATTGATGTTGATCAAATGACTAATCATGGGCTGAATTTGTCCCCCCAAAATACAAGCTCAAGTCCAAACTTGCAGTACCTGTGAATATGACCTTATTTGGAAATAGGGTCATTACAGAGGTAACCAGGTTAAAATGATATCATTAGCATGGGGAAATTTGGACACAAGGATCAACACATAAAAAGGAAAGACAACGTAAAAACACAGAGAAAATTGTGACTTAGATAGAGGGATGCAACTAAAAGCCAAAGAAGGCCAGCGTTAGCTGGCAGCCACCAGAGTCTAGAAGAGGCAAGGAAGAATTCTCCTCCAGAGCCTCAGAGAGAGTGCAGCCCCATTGACACCTAAATTTTGGGCTGGCCTTCATAAGAGTGAGACAACAAATTTCTGTTGTTTTAAGCCACCCATTTTGTGGTTCTGTGTTAGGGCAGCCTCAGGACACTAAGACACCCATGCATGTGCCCCCTGTGCTGGACTAACTTCCCATGAGTTATTTCATTCACTCTCCCCAGGATCCATGGAAATGGGTGGCATTCTGTCCATTTTACATATTAGGAAACTGAAGATAAGAAGGAATCAGCATTTCAAAGTCTGGGTTTCTCTATTGCTTATTCTGCCTCCTAAGCATGGAAGGTTTCACTCTTTTTCCCCAAGCCCATTTCTGTGATATCTCAGTGAATTTACTCAGGGTTGTCATAGGCCTAAAATTGACTTTGGCGAAAAGCACTCTATTTGCTGATGCAGAGTTTATCCTTTAATTGTAGTACTCATACAAATGAGGTAATTATTATTTAATTATATTGGCCCAGTATCTAACCATAAAATTAGTAATTATTATTTTTACTGCTGACTATTAAGTCAGCATTACCATCCATCATTTCATCAATGAATACAATAATGCAACACAACCAACATTTATGGAGTCTGTACTATACAGTAGTAGATATTGGAGGGAATGCAAAAGTTGAGGGAGAGCATTCCTGCCTAGGGATGACCAAACACAAAGAGAAGGGAGGTAACCTCCCAGAGAGACAAACAGACCAGGGGCCTGGCGAATTCCATAGACATGGGGTCTGATGGGAAAGAACAGGAAAAACTGAATGGAGGAGGTGATTAAAGCTGTGCTCAAAGTGGCATTTGAAGGTTATCCAGAAAATTGGCAAAAGCATGGAGAGTGGTTCTCCCCACTCCACTGTGCATTATGAAATCACAAAGGAAGTGTTTGTGCAGCTGCAAGAAGCTCTGGTCTTCCTGCATGTTTAGGTTTGGCGAGTTGTCATAGTCCTTCACAATTTTCTCTTAGATACCTGTTCAGGAACAAGGCAAAGCCTGGCGAAGGCATATTTAACTAGAGGTGACCCAGCCTTCTCTTTTTCACTCTCATTTTTTTTCACTCTCATTTTTTTATTGTCTTGGGGAAACTATGTCCCCTCCTGTCCACCTCCACTCCCAAATCTTAGGAAGCTAGAATTTTGGTTTTTTTCTTTCTTTCTTTTTCCCTTTAGAAAGTCTACCTTCCAGAAATATTCTGAAAATCTTTTAGATTAATGTTTTAGTGATTCTCTGCCAGGAAAGAGAAGTTAGAGTTTTAAACAGGGACAAAATCTTATTTAACTTAAGTCGAAGATGTGGATCTCTGATGACAGTATATCAATAATCTGTAAAGAGGTAGATGAGATCACATTTTACCAAAAAAATAACTTTTACATTGACCAGGAAATCATATAGTTCATCTGCAGTGGACACAGGTTAGACAAAAGCGTGTTCTCCCAACAAGGGCAGCATCTGTATCGCCTGTCTCTTACCAACACTTCCTAGGAAATTCCCCCTTTTCAACTTTTATTCTCCATAGTTGAGCCTAAAATAGGTAATTCCCTGAATTCAGTTCTCGGGCACAGAATGATGGAAAGCTTAGCAGAACCCAGAGGGTACATTGCCCTACCTGCTGTGCATCATGGCTCTCTAGCTAGTTATCCAAAATGTTGGGCTTATGTAAGGCTAAAAAGGAGGAACAATGGACTGAAAATGGAGCATGCCAATGTTCTATGCTTCTTGATTGTTAATATTCCATTTCTATTTTAAAACCCATGAATTGATATGAATTGAGAATCCAGAAGTTAAACTCCTTTCCACCAGGCTAACAATTTTCTTATAACTTGATGGAGAGGCTACTCTCAATTGAGCTCAAACAGGTCACCCACACCTCATGCTATTGCTGGACAAGAGTCTGGGTTCCAGAGAAATAAATACTCTGGAGGACTCCTCCAGGCCATCTACACAGGGTCAATGATGAGGCTTTGTTTCCTGACAGGCCACGCTCATTTGAGTATTTCATGATTATTTCACATGGCAGAAATCATGAAAATAAGTTGATGTGGGGAGAAATAATAAGCAATTGATTAAAATTCGAGAAGTCAGTTGATGAGATGCATTTTCCCTGGTGATTTGTGTTAAGTGTACAAAATCAAGCCATCCTTTTGTGTTGTAACTGTGCTACTCTCACAACAGACAAAATATTTCCTACCTAACAATTAACTTGTAGAACATTAGTCAATCTTGGTTATCTACAGGGTAGATTATCCAGTTGGTGGATTATCCAGGTTTCTCATATCTTCTTATTACATCACTTTAAATAATGAAAACTAATCCCTCATGTTTGTATTGAAAGGTTCTTTGAGGATGCATTACTTAACTTCATGTCTAATAATTCCTTCCCTGCCTTCCTCAGAGGGCAGTTACATTGATATCTGAGGCTGAGAGAAATTAGAAAAACTAAATTTACTTAGTTAGTAGGTTTCCCCTGAGAACTGACCACAGCCTCTTGTCTTCAAGGTGAATGTTGGATTCTTTCTCCTGGCTACTTCCTTTGCACTATAGATAAGAAGATGAAACTAAAACTTCTCAATCTGGATACTAGTGATGTTTTATTTGGAACCCATTGATAATCTCTATTTGTTAAAGTTTGCTGTTTTAGATTATCTGTCACTTTCAGTCATTTATTCCAGTTTTACTGGAGACATAATCAGGAATTGGCTCTATATTTAGCTATTATGTTTTTATTTCTGATTGAGGAAAACATTTCTGTCAGGTGTGAAAACGAAACTGTGACTACTGAGTATTTACTAGGCAACACTTAGTTGATCAGTTTGAAAATGAGCCAAAATATTGGTCATCTGAATGAATGGTTTCTTCATAGATGAGTAGGTCACCATAAATTTGATTCTACTTGGTGGCTAAGGCTAGAATGCTTTAACCAGCTTTAAAACCTTTTTTCACCAGCCAAAGTGCAGGAGTCATAAAGCATGGACCCTCTCCAGCCCTTGGAATGTCTCTTATTATTGAGGTCAATGGTCAAACTGCTAAAGACAAAATAAATGGAAACTTAAAACTTGTCACACTACCCTATTTTCTCAACAATCTGTATGTAAGAACAATGATAACTTTACCATTTATAATCTAGTTAAAACCTAAATTTAGTAGTTATCTTCAGCTTGGGTGTGTGGTCATCTTTTTCCTCAGCTTATGAATCTTAGTTAAAATTATTATATTATCAATGGTTGACTACCAATGAGGGGCTTGAGTTCAGTCAGCTTGTTTGCTATAACTTGAAAAGTTTGTGTTCCTTAACATTTGGCCCAAGTATAGGGAGAATTGTTAGACAGATCATGATGTTGGACATGCCTTATCAAGGAAAATAAGATAAACTTTCTATGTACTTTCAAGTATAATCTGATGTTATTGTAAATTCTTCCTCCAATGAGAAATGTGATATTAGTTAGCATAAAAGAAAATGAAATGATAAGTGTATAGAAGACATGCTTGGGAAGAAGAATGTTGCTTCGCAGATTGACAATATAGTCTGCCTAAATTTCATTTTCCGATCCTTGTGTGTCATTTAAGATTTTAAACCAGGCATCTTTCCTTTCTGTGACCCAAAGTAAATGCAGATTATCTTACCCTAATACAGGACTTTATTTTATGGAAGAAGGTAACATCCAAAAATAATTGGAAACATATTCCTTGGACTTTCCAGATAAATATTTCATGGATGAAGATGTTTAATTTGCATCAATTATGCTAAGGGAATTCTTGGAACTTTCATTTAGAATATAATTAGAAGTAGATGTTGAATTAGAACAGGTAATTCAATTGCCTATGAAATTGGAGGCTTTTCATGGCTATCATAAACAAATCAACCAACAACAAGTACTGGTGAGGTTGTAGAGAAAAGGGAACCCTAGTACACTGTTGGTGAGAATGCAGACTGGTGCAGCCACTGTGGCAAAGAGTATGGGATTTCCTCAAAAAACTAAGAATGGAACTGCCTTTTGACCTGGTGATTCCATTGCTGCAATTATACCCTAAGAATCCTGAAACACTAATTCAAAAGAAATTATGCATCCCTATGTTTATAGCAGCATTATAGTAACCAGAGGGGAGGGAGGAGGGGATAATACAAGGAAAAAGGGGTAGGGTCATCAAGGAACATGTATAAAGGACACATGGACAAGGCCAAAAGTGGGTAGAATTGAGGGTGGGAGGTGGGGATCAGTGGGACAGGGGGCAGTGGAGAGGAGGAAATGAAGACAACTGTACCTGAACAACAATAATAAAAAAAAAATGCCATTTAAAAAATAAAAACAATAGCCAAGTGCTGGAAACAGCCTAAGTGCCCATCAGTAAATGAGTGGATGGAAAGAGTGTGGTACATTTACACAATGGAATATTACGCAACAGAAAGAAAGAAGGAGCTCCCACCCTTCACAACAGCATGGATGAAATAGGAGAGCATTATGGTGAGTGAAATAAGCCCGTCAGTGAAAGACAAATACCACACAATCTCATCTATAAATGGAACCTAATCAACAAAACAAACAAGTGAGCAAAATAGAACCAGAGACATGGAAATAAAAAACAAACTGATGGTGACCAGAGGGGAGGGGAGGAGGATAATGGAGGAAAGAAGGGGAAGGGTCAAGTCAAGGAACAATTATAAAGGACCCATGGACAAGGACAACTGGGAGGATAGAATATGGGAGGGGTGGGTGGGCAAGGCAGGGGAGGGCAATGGTGAAAAATAGGGATAACTGTAATTGAACAGCAAAAAGTATTTTAAAAATAAAGAATATAACAATAAACTAGAAAAAATTGGAGGCTTTTTAAATCGTTGGGAACAGCATGAGGAAGCACTGGAATATGGCAAAGGGCTGTGGCCAGAAATGGGAAAAGAAAAAATTAAGTCACGGCCCAGTCAATATTGGGCCTCATTTCAGAAGAGTGACAAAGGAGAGGAGGGAAAGTTAATTACAGGAAAAACTTGATGAAGAAATAGTATGCAGGGCCGTATGTGTTTTGTGGCAAAAGGGTTAGTGAAACCTTTCTAGGGTGGAAGAGCATGGTTAGAGAGCTGAGCTGCAGCATCTGGACCAACCAGAGAGAAGACTTCCTCAGGATAGTTGCCTTAAACACATCATGGCCAGTTCAGCTGTGAAGAGAGGATCTTAGTGTAAGAAGGATCAATGGGCAACTAAGGAATATAGTGAAAAACCCTGGATGATATATGGGGGCCTAGCACTTAAAAGGAAATGTGAAGTGATTGGAAAACATCAAGAGATTTGTGTTTAAAATTAAACTTGGGAATGTAGAGAGAAAAGGAGTGGTTAAACATAAATTCATGGAATGATGAGAAGGTTTCTCCATTTGCTTGTTTTAATACTAATGAGCAAATAAAAAATCCTTGTCAGAAGAATTATTAATTGTTCCTTTTCAGAACACTTGGGAAGAAACAAGAAAGAAGGATCAGCTATTGCATCCAGAGGCCTAGAATGTAAGTTTATTTCTAAATGGTGATCCACCCACCCTGCTCCTAGTAAGATCAATCCCATCTTTGAAACCCAACACCAACTGGTCTTCATGTTCCACTTTAGGGCTGGAGATTTTGTCTGTTCTCTCTGGTTGTGGGACTATGGGCATTAGGAAGGGTTGAAGGGAGATGTGGGGGCTTATAAACTCTGGCACTTCTCCAGAAATGCATGGTGTCCTGCACACTCTCCGTAAATAACTGTTGATGAATGAATCAACACAGAACTGAACCCCATCTGTATGCAGCCTTCCATACCACAAGGTCTCAGGAAGTATTTAATTTCAATACAGGGTAGATGTTAGTGCTGCTCAGAGTTCATGCTGTTCCTTCTCTTCTGGACACACGGGGGACTTGCATTTCTCCTGGAAGTGGGGCTTGGCTGGGTGACTCGTTCAGGTTAGTGAAATGTGGATGTGTGTCACTTCTGAGTGACACACGTTGAAGAGCTGAAGAGCAGTAGTTCCCCTGTGAGTGTGGAAGTATTCGCTGATATAGAGGCATCAGATAGAAGCTTCCAGAATGCTGAACCAGCACAGGGAAGACAGCTTTGCAGAGTATCCCTGACCCACAACTGAGCTCAGAAATGCTTCGAAATAAGGTTAGTTGTCTTAAACCACAGAGGCTTTAAATGTTGAATGTCACAGCAACATAACCAAACCCAACCGACTAAAACAATATTTTGTTTTTCATTACCCTTTGGTTAAGGCATACTTGTTGTAAGTTTCTAATGAACCCACACTGGAATAAAAGTGAATTGAAAGAACTTCCAGAAAGAAGGTTGCCTGATGTTCCATAAAAATCTCCAAAGAATGGCTCCCAGCATCCTGTGAAAATGAAGTTTAAGGTTCAACACCCTGAGCTCATTCAGTAAGGGAATCCATACAGCTAGCTGCTCCTAACCTCTGCCAATATTGTCAGTCTTACACCCAAGACCTCTTGTCTGGCACAGACCACTATAACTCTTCATGATGGAGTAACAGTAATCACACACACATCTTTTTGACCCTAGGGCCATTCATTTAGTGATGTGGTACACGCCTTCCCCCTTCACTGAGTCTTCCCTGACATGAGTGTGCCTCACCACTTCTAACCTTACTTACCTCAGCACCTGGGAGTTTGAATACACAGCCCTGACTTTGAACATGGCATGGCAGTCTCAGAGGGCATTTTCACTTGGGGAAAAAATGGGGCTCCAATTTCAGAAATAAAGCCTGAGATGCCAGTTTCCTGTCAGTGTTCCAAAAATGGGAACATACAGTATTCTCCACATAAGCAGCCTGTTTTCTAAAGAAAAGAAACTCGCTGCTTCCAATCCTCAGTAAAGTACAGATAGGTAGGAAAGTGGAGGGAATAAGGACCAGTCCTGTCTGTGTCCCCCATGCTCCAGCCCCATAGACTCCACTTCCTCCGCATCTTTAACTTTAAAAAACAGCATGACTCAGTTTAGTTTCTGTGTGCTCTTCTGTGTGGATGAAGGCTGTGGTGTTTTGGGAGTAAGGATTACTAGTTGGACATGTGGAGTTGGCTCCATTTCCACTCTCTCTGGTAGAGGGGTTGTGTACAGAACAACTCCCCCAAGCTATTTCCTCAGCTGTGAACCAGAGATGGACATGGCCCTTGCAGCTTCTGAGGAGCCATGGAATTTCCAAGTGTGTAATGAGCTGGAAAAAAGAAGAGCTTGGGCTTTTAATAGTCCAATATCACCAAGTTAGGCGGAAGCTTCTTCAGGGCAGAGGTGCTCCCACCTTCTCTCGCCCTCATAGGCCCTCCTTGGCCCTTCAGCTGGCCTACTGGGCTTGGTAGCTGGTTTCCTACACACAGGCCCTCCCCACCTGCCTGCACCGCCCAGGGCAGCACGTATGCGCTGGGAGTCTGGCTTCAGGTGAGCTCCGGGTCATTCCCAGCTGCTCTGCTCATGGCCTTCTCACCCTCATGGCTTTACAGATGACCACACTTTGCCAGGCCCTCCTCTGGGGGTCTTTGATCTTTTATCTTCAAGAGCAGTGTCCTGAGACAACAGTGGTGCCACAACCTGAGCAGGGAACATCTGGAAGCAGGTGCTTCCCTTTAGAATAGCGTCTGCTTGAAGAGCATCATTACCCCAGGGGAAAGGTTGGCCAACCTGACCCTCGGTTTTGTATGTTCACTCTTCACTCGGCCCGGAGAACCTGCACGGACAGGGCCGGGGGCAGTCGGTGACTCAGATGGGCCCATCACGCCCGTGTGCCCCACTCCCCTTTGTCTCAGGTGCTGTAAACTTGCCATTATGCCAACATCGACTCCTGAAAGGGGTTTCATGGGTTTTTTTTATTCCTCTCATTTCTGTTGAAACGTGACACTCAAATATGAGAAGGGAGCAGAGATCAACAAACCCTGTCAGCCTTGTCAACCCAGGTGTGACAGGACTATCTTCCTAAATTGCCACTAATCTGCCAGAAATCTCTCTATCTGCAGCCTCCATCGTGCTGTTTGCTCACATTCGGTTAACACTTTAAATTTCCCTTTCTGAGGTGTCACTGTTTGCCATTTAGTAAGTAAGAAGAACTGTGAGAGCAGCTTCAAGCACATGGATTTGGGAAGCTGGAAAAAGCTGATTAGCTATTCAGGGAGAATAATCTTATTGAGAGTAGTAAGAGCTGTATAAAGAATGCTTTTCCCTTCCCAGTAACAATCTTCTAATTATGTTGTCAAGCTTGCTGTTGAGTTCTCCCCCTGTGCCATTAAGAAACCGTTTTCTATGTTAAGAAAGAGATTTCCAGATTGTGATGCTGTTTGCTGATTTTTTTTATTGTTTAAAGAATCTGTATGTATTAAACCAAACATTAAAAAATGATTCATGTGCAGCATAATTACTGGAGATGAGGCACAGAGACAGGGGTGGGAGCTGAGGGATGCATTGGGGGTGCTTATGGGGCCAGGGTGGGGGCTGGGGTGGGGTGAGGATTAGCATTTCTGACTGTGCCACACTTTCACCTTGGTGACAAAATGCAGTAACTAATCGATAAGAGCTAGAAGGGTCAGGAGTGGGGTGACAGGGAGGTGCAGCTGTAGGTTTCTGAGAGGAGCAAATATTCCCTTCCATGGATGTTCTTTATTGAATAAGAGAAACAAGAAGTTCGAATGGTGTACAAAAGTACCCTTCTGATTCCTCCTCTTCCTGCCTGAAAGGAAAGAATCCAAGTAGTGAGAATATCCTGCCTGCCTTGAGAAGCACCTTCAGAGGTGGCATGCAGACCCGCATGGTCACACTTTGATCTCAGACCCCCTTCCACAGGAGAGAATCAGGGGACCTGGGGGGCCACCATGTACACTCTGATGGCATTGTCCTTGGCTTGTGGGAAGACAGTGTCTTCATGCCGCCAACTACCTGCTCATTTAAATAATTAACAGCGAGAAACTTTTTCTGGATCTCTGCATGACCCAGGACACAGGAATGGGTATTAAAAGATTTTGTTGTAACAAATCGCCCCCAAAACAAACAAACTGTGCAACCAGAGCTCTGTGTGCCAACCAGCGAATAGACGGTGTATCTGGGCAGTCTACTCACCTGTAGGGCCATCCGTACTCATCATGAGAACTCAGGTTCTCTTTTTTTTTTTGCGGCACAAAGATTTTAGATCAATTCTGGCAAATCCTACAGTTGGACAATTTGTAATTAATATATTTGGGAGCTTTATCATAACAACTCCTGGTAAAATTATAAGAGTGGGGAGTTATTTGAAAGGACTTCTTTCATAGTTAGTAACTTACACAGTAAGATGACTCCATCGATCATTAATTTCTACACAATTGTTGGGGCAGGAGTCCGAAGTTCAGATGGAAACTTCCTGAGGTGTCAGAGTGGGAAAACTGAAATAGTAACCTAAGTGAGCACCTCCTGCCTGTGCCATCTTGAGCAAATGTTTTACCTCTCTGAACCTGGGCTCCCAGAACTATGTATGAGAGTAAACAGTTATTTCAGAGTTGTTGTAAGGCTTAAAAGAAAGTGCCTGGCATAAGTAGGTGTTCGATGAATTGTACATTTTCTTTAATTAGATAACTCAGAAGAAAAAAAAAAAACACCTGGATGTCAATTGACATTCTATTTCTTTCTCTTCTTTTTTGCTTGGTTTATTTTTTGAATGGGTGATACATGCACAAAATTCAAAAGATAACCTTCCTTTTACATTCTGGGATGGGACCCAGGAATGGGGTTCACTCCACATCAAACCATAGACCCAGGGAAGAGGAGGACCTTCCCCACCAACAATATTCCATTGTTTTATTGTACAGATTATTACAAATTACCTAATTAGCTTGCTATTTATTGCTCATTTTGGATACTTCACATTGTATCCAAGGCTGCAGTGGGTATCTTTGAACATATATATTTTGCACATTAGTCAGTATATATTTTTTAAATTTCCTGAAGTGAAATTTCTGAGTAAAAAAGAATGTGCACTTTTGATAGGAAATTTCCAAATTTCTCTCTGTAGATTCTGTCCAATTTGTGCTACCTCAGACCCTGTCAGAAAATACCATTTCCACCCATCTGACTCCTCGTCATCCCAGGATGTTATCCGACGTTTTAATCTTTGCCAACCTGAGAGGGAAGCAATGATGTCTCACTGCAGTTTTGTTTTGCATTTCTCTTTTTTTGGGTAAGGTTGGGAGTTTTATGTGTGAGGAACACTTGCATTTGATTTTCTGTGAGCTGTCTGCTTATATTGCATGGCCATTTATGCAATTAGATCGCTGGTCTTTTGCTTATTGATTTGTAGAATTTCTTTATCTGCTAGATAAATTAGTACTTTATGATTTCAAATATTTTGATCTAGCTAGTCATTAGTCTTTTCTCTTTGTTCCTATTCCTTTTTGTAATTTAATTTTTTTTTCAAAATTTTTTAATATAAGGTGAGACAAAGATTTCTTAGGCATGACACCAAAAGCATGATTCATAAAAGAAAAAATGATAAATTGAACATTATCAAAATTAAGAACTTCTGTTCTTCAAAGGACACTTAAGACAATGAAAAGACAAATCACAGACTGGAAGCAAATATTTGCAAATCATATATCTGATAGAGAACTTGCATCCAGAATATATAAGGAACTTTTAGAACAAAGACAAATAACCCAGTTTTAAAAACAGGCAAAAAATTTGAAAAGATTTTTCACCACTGAGATAAATGGCTAATAAGGATATAAAAAGATGTATAACATCATTAGTCATTAAGAAAATGCAAATCAAAACCACAGTGAGACACCAGCTCACACCAAGGTGGCCATCATCATGTAGGCTGACAATGACAAACATTGGTGAGGATGTGGAGAAATTGGAATCCCACAAGTTTCTGGTGGGAATGTAAAATAGTATAATCACCTTGAAAAACTCTTTGGTGATTCCTTTAAAAAGTTAAACAACTTACAATATGACCCAGTCATTTCACTTCTAGGTGTCTACCAAGAGAAATGAAAACATATGTTCACACAATAACTTATACACAATGTTCATAGCAGCTTTGTCTTATAGCCCCAAATGGAAAAACACCTAAATGTGTATTAACAGATGAATGGATAAATGCATCTCGGTATACCTGTACAATAGAATATTATTCAGGAATACAAAGGAACAAACTAATTGTGCACACAACAATATGGATGCATCTCTAAATAATTCTACTGAGTGAAAGAAAACAGGCAAATAGAGTATACACTGTATCATTCCATGTACACAACATTATAGAAATACAAACCAGTCTAGTGACAGAAAGCAGGTCAGAGATTGCTAGTGGGTGGTGGGTATGGAGAAGAGAACTGGAAGAGGTTGGAGGGTTGGATGATAAAGGGCATGAGGACACTCTGGATGTGATTGTGATAGATGTGTATTGTCTCGATTTTGGTGATGGTTTCATAGGTGCACATGTGTGTTAAAACTACCATATTATATACTTTATGTATGTGGGTTTATTATATATTAAATACACTTCAACAAACTGTTCACAAAAGGGGGAAAATTAGGGTTGGGGGAAATCTTTTTTATGAGTTCTGGGTCACACACGAATTATGAAAAAAATTGTATGGGTTTCTTCTAGTATTTTTTGTAACACTAGGCAAAGATTTCTTAGGTATAATATTTCAAATAGTTTCATTTTTCACATGAAACTGAAATTTCACATGAAACTAACATTCCATCTGGAATTTGGGTATATAGTGTAAAGTAGAAATCCAAACTTTCTTTGCTCCCAATTAGGCCAAATCGTACATTGTAAAAATTGATCCTTCTACACTTATTTGAAATGCTATCTTTTCTTAAATATATTTTATTGAATATGCTATAACAGTTGTCTCATTTTTTTCTCCCCTTTATTCCCATGTTCCCTGCATACCCCTTCCCACCCACATTCCCCCCATTCTTAGTTCAAGTTCATGAGTTGTACACGTGAGTTCTTTGGCTTTTGCATTTCCTATACTATTCTTAACCTCCCCTTGCCTATTTTGTACCTATTATTTATGCTTCTGATTCCCTGTACCTTTCCCCTCATTCTACCCCCTCCCTGCTGATAATCTTCCATGTGACCTCTATTTCTGTGAATCTGTTCCTGTTCTAGATGTTTATTTACTTTTTGTTTTTTAAGGTACAGTTTTTGATAATCATGAGTTTGTTGTCATTTTACTGTTTAATTTTTGATCTTCTTTTTCTTAGATAAGTCCCTTTAACATTTCATATACTAAGTGCTCAGTGATGATGAACTCCTATAACTTGACCTTATCTGGGAAGCACTTTATCTGCACTTCCATTCTAAATGATAACTTTGCTGAATAATCTTGGATGTAGTAATCTTAGATGTAGGTCCTTGTCTTTCATGACTTGGAGTACTTCTTTCCAGCACTTTCTTGCCTGCAAGGTTTCTTTTGAGATATCAGCTGATGGTCTTATTAGAACTTTTCTGTAGATAACTGTCTCCGTTTCTTTTGCTGCTTTTAAGATTCTCTCCTTATCTTGGGGACTTCCGGCCAAGATGGAGGCATAGGCAGACACACTATGCCTCCTCTCACAACCAAAATTAAGGACAACAAATATTTAGAAACAAGAAAACAACCAGAACTTATAGCAAAATTGAACTGTACGGAAGTCCAACAACCATTCATCCAGACTGGTAAGAGGGGCGGAGTTGAGGCAGGAAAAAGCGGAGGTGCGGACCCGGGAGCACAAACAGCAGCAGCTGGCAGTTCCCAGGTGCACAGGCGGCGGCTGGCAGTCCCCGGGCCCACAGGCAGCAGCTGGTGGACCCCGGGCACAGGGGGGGCAACTGTGCAGACCCAGTGAGGCCGCACAGGGCGGCTGGCTGACCAGGTGGTCCCACATTCGCACGCACGGATGGTACAGGCAGAGGGAAAGTGGCGGAGGGGACTGAATCCAGGAGAGAGCGGAGCAGGCGCCATTGTTCCCTCTCAGACCCCGCCCCCACATACAGCGTCACAACCCAGCGATTGGGCTGCCCCGCACTGGGGAGCGCCTGAGGCTCCACCCCTCACTACGTAACAGCACGCAGGAGTGCGCAGATAATCCAGGTGAAGGGGAAGCGGCGGAAGGGACCTGAGTCCAGGAGAGAGCGGAACATGTGTCATTCTTTCCTCTCAGACCCCACCCCCACCTATAGCGTCACAACCCAGCCACTGGGCTGCCCCGCCCTGAGGAACACCTAAGGCTCCATCCCTCATATGTAATAGCCGCGACCAGACTAAAACCAAAACAAAACAAAACAAAAAAAAAAAAAACCCACCAAAAATGGCTCAAACCGGAGAAAAAATGAAAACCCCAGAGTCAATTCCTCTAAGCAGTGAAGAGATAGCCAACCTATCAGATGCACAGTTCAAAGCACTGGTCATCAAACTGCTCACAGAATTGGTTGATTTTGCTCACAAATTAGATGAAAAAATGCAGGCTACAATACTGTGAAATGAAGGAAGACGCATGGGGAACCGATAGAGATGGAAGGAAAACTGGGACTCAAATCAATGGAGTGAGCCAGAAGGAAGAAACTAACAACCAAACAGAAAACAAGGAAGAAACAAGAATTCAAAAAAATGAGGAGAGGCTTAGGAACCTCCGGGACATCATTAAATGTCCCAACATCTGAATTATAGGGGTACCAGAAGGGGAAGAAGCAGAGCAACAAGTGGAAAACTTATTTGAACAAATCATAAAGGAGAACTTCCCCAATCTGGCAAAGGAAATAGACTACCAGGAAGTCCAGGAAGCTCAGAGAGTCCCAAAGAAGTTGGACCCAAGGAGGAACACACCAAGGCACATCGTAATTACATTAGCCAAGATTCAAATGAAGCAGAGAATTCTAGAAGCAGCAAGGGAGAAGGGGACAGTTACCTACAAAGGAGATCCCATCAGACTGTCAGCTGATTTCTCAAAAGAGACCTTCCAGGCAAGAAGGGGCTGGAAAGAAATATTTGAAATCTTGAAAAACAGGGACCTACATCCAAAATTGCTCTATCCAGCAAAGCTGTCATTTAGAATGGATGGACAGATAAAGCGCTTCTCAGATAAGGTCAAGTTGAAGGAGTTCATCATCACCAAGCCCTTATTATATGAAATGTTAAAGGGACTTATCGAAGAAAAAGAAGATAAAAATATGACAGTGAAAAGACAGCAAACTCACAGCTATTAAGAACCATACCTAAAACAAAAGCAAACTAAGCAAACAGCTAGAACAGAACCACAGAAATGGAGATCATATGGAGGGTTAGCAACAGGGGCGTGGGAGGAGGAGAGAGGTGGGAAAAGGTACAGAGAATAAGTAGCATAGACGGTGGGTAGAAAATAGGGGGAGGGCAAGAATAGTGTGGAAAATGTAGAAGCTAAAGAACTTATGACACATGGACATGAACTAAAGGGGGGAATGTGGGTGGGAGAGGGTGTGTAGGGTGGAGGGGAATGATGGGGGAGAAATGGGACAACTGTAATAGCATAATCAATTATATATATATATATATATATATATATATATATATATATATATAAAGAAAGAGTCTCTCCTTATCTTTAATCTTGGGTAATGTAATTATGATGTGCCTTGGTGTTTCCTTCCTTGGGTCCAACTTCTTTGGGACTCTCTGAGCTTCCTGGACTTCCTAGAAGTCTATTTCTTTTGCAAAATTGGGGAAGTTCTTCTTCATTATTCATTCAAATTAGTTTTCACTTTCTTGGTCTTCCTTTTCTTCCCTATCATTCAGATGTTTGAATGTTTAACGTTGTCCCAGAGGTTCCGCAGCCCCTCCTCATTTTTTTGAATTCTTGTTTCTTTATTCTATTCTGGTTGAATGTTTATTTCTTCCTTCTGCTCCAGACTGTTGATTTGAGTCCTGGTTTCCTTCCCTTCACTGTTGGTTCCCTGTACATTTTTCTTTATTTCACTTTGCATAGCCTTCACTTTTTCCTCTATTTTGTGACCATACTCAACCATTTCTGTGAGCTTCCTGATTACCAGTGTTTTGAACTCTGCATCTGATAGATTGGCTATCTCTTCATCACTTAGTTGTATTTTTTCTGGAGCTTTGATCTGTTCTTTCACTTGGGCCATATATTTTTTTTTTGTCTCAGCGTGCCTGTTATGTAATCAGGGGTGAAGCCTTAGTTGCCAGGGTGGGGCAACCCACTTTGTGTTGTGGCGTTGTATGTCGGGGAGGGGTCTGAAAGGGAACAATTCTGCTTGCTCAGCTCTCAGTTGGCTTTCAGTCATGTCCTCCTCTGCAAGCAAATTAGGCCCTTCTGATTCCCAGGGGTGGGAGGGGTGATTTTGTGTATGTTCTAGGACCCTGTGGGTCTCTCCTGTGAATTCCTCTGTGAGGTTTTGAGTTTCTCCTGCTGCCTCAATCCCCACAGGTGTTTTCAGTCAGAGGTTTTGAGGCTTTATTTCCCTGCACTGGAACCCTGGGCTGTGTAGTCTGTTTCGCTACACAGTTGTTCCTCCCTGTTTTATCTGCTCATACATGTGGGACCACCTGCTCTGCCAGCTGCTGCCTTTCCTGCCCTTGTCCTCCAGCTGCTGCCTTGGTGTGAGTCCTCTTCACCCCAGCTGCCTGTCTCTGCCCCTCCTGCCAGTCTGGATGAATGTTTCTTCTTTAACTCCTTGGTTGTCGGACTTCCATACAGTTCAATTTTTTGGAAGTTCTGGTTGGTTTTTGTTTTTTAATTTGTTGTTGTCCTTTTTTGGTTGTGTGAGGAGGCAAAGTATATCTACCTACACCTCCATTTTGGTCAGAAGTCTGAAATACTATCTTTATCATATAATAAGTTCTGACTATATTTGATTTTGTTTCTGGAATTTTTTATCTTTTGTCTATTTTTGTATCAATACCATACTGTAGCTTTCAAAATATTTTAATGTTTGACATGGAAAGTCTAGTGATTTCTTTATTACATTTTATTTTAAAAAATTATCTGATTATTTTTTATTACTTTTCACGTGTAATTCAGAATCGATATATTTAGTTCAGAAAATCCTATCTATATTTTTTGAAAGGTGGTATTGTATTCAGTGCATTAAATGGTATAGATCATCTTATGGAGAGTTGACAGCTTTATGCTCTCGAGTCTTGCCATCATAGAATCTACTTATCTTAGAATTCTTTCCATTCATTCCATTCTTTGTCTTATTTTATGCCCTCCAGTAGCATTTCAATTTTCTTCATATACATCTTGTAGTTTATTTTCAATTAAATAACTATTTTAAGAGCCAAGTTGCCTTGTAGAAATTTAAAAGTAAGATTGAGCAAAGTGATCATGTGTCAGTCTTGGTTTTGATATCCAGCCCTGTTGCTGACCACCCAAGTCACTGAGCCTGTTACTTAACCCCTCTGAGTCTCTGCTACTCTGATCCCAGACCTCACACAACTCTCTCCAGGCAAACCTGTCAGGAGGCCTTGGCTTCAGGTGCACACAGGGAAGACTGACTGCTATTCCCACGCCTGGACACCAGGACACTGAGGAGGTCCAAGAAGCAAGCTGACCTCCTCTAACACAGGGCCACACATCCCACTCCTTCCCCAAACTCATTCTGTTTATCAGTTTTTGTCTCCCTGGGCTACTGTCCTGCCCACAGTTCCTGTTTGAAACCTTATGACAAGGGCTCTTAAGGATGATAAAACAACAGAACTCAAGGCCTTCTGCTGAGCCCCCAATGCCCCGTTTCTTTATAAAAATAATAACACCAATAGTTGTTGAAGCTTACTACTGGTCAGGCATCCTGCCCAGCTCACTTAACAGCCCAACAATTCTGTGAGCAGGCACTGTTGTTGTCCTCACTGTGCCAACAAGGAAACACATGAAAAGGTGAAATAACATGAAGGCCACACAGCTAAGGAGTGTGGAGTCAGGATTTGAGCATAAGTATTTTTGCTGCAGGTCCACAGCCTCAAAACACTGTCCATCTATTATCATCCATTTAAAGCAAAAGAATGCAAGGTTCCAAGCTTGAAAGAACAGGGTGGCATGAGAATTCTTAGCTTAGAGGGGGATTTCCAGGGCACGGTGGCAGAGGGGCAGGGTGACCCTTACACATTAGACCCATTCAATATGGTGGCATTTCAGAGGCTCACGGTATCTCTGCCCTTCCAAATCCTTTTTTCACTTGCAGACTGACTTTTTAAATGTTCCTGGTAGAGGCTGTAGTGATCCTGGTCAACAATCTAATGTAGGGAAGTGAGTTAGCTGTTTGACAAAAACTGGGAGTTTGAGGGAGGAGAGAGGGAATAGAGTGAATCCCCAGGTTCTAACTGTGGAGGGGAAGTGGCAGGAGCACACAGGAGAGGCCGGGGGGCCAGGTCTGCCTCCCTCCATGCCGTATGGAGCCAGCTGGGGTGCTGAAGGGGCACTGTAGAAAATAGAAAGACCAAAGAGGCCCAGCTCAATGGTGTCAGAGCTTAGCAGTTCCCAGAAGTGGTCCTCCTGAATATGGAAAACCAAAAAGGAAAAGAAAGGAAGAAAAGGAGAAAAGGGGCTGGATAGAAACAAAACTAGATATTTCTATTTCTTGGAACTGCTGACATGTCTCAGGAAATCTCACCATGGCTCTGTTCAAATTAATAAGGTATGACACATCATTTCTATTTAGCGGCCACTGTGCTAATGTCACCCCCACACACTCTGATAACCCCAGTTACAGAAAGTCCCATGGAGAAGGGGAGGAGGCGAGAAGCAAAAGGTCAGGGTATGTGTACCCTGCAATCATCACTTAGAATGCAAATTATCCTCCCAGACTGCACAAACTTAGCATCTCAGCCTAAAAGCATGGTTATTTCTGTGGCTGGCACAACTTCTGTCACACTTTTGATCACACTTGCTTTTAAAGCTATAAACTGCCTGGCGAAGTAGACCTTAATAAATGGTCCAACCATCATCATTCATTCATTCTCTCTCTGCCCCCACCCCACAAACAGAGATACTCCACAATATTGTTATTGCTTATCTAGAGGAATAAAGGGCATGGGAACTAAATGTGTGAGTACTTATCTCTTGTGAGCTGGCTGGTCATGGATTCTGGGTTCTCCTTAATGTATCAGAACCCATGGGACTAATAGAATTTTAAGACTGAGAGATGTTGAGGAAGCATTTGTCCCACCTCTTTTCTCTTACAGCAGGGCCATTCAACAAAGAGTCCAAAGCCCACTGCAATGGTATTACAGCTGGACCTCTGTAACCCTGGTTTTTTTATCTGGGAATTCAGCCAATTGCAAATTGAAAATATTCAGGAAAAATGTCATGTTGTTATTAATGTGTACTATGTAGCTAGGCATAAGATGTTTGTATCTGCCCTGAACATTGACAGATTTTTTTCCTGTCATTATTCCCTAAACAATAGTAGCAACTATTTGCATAGCATTTATGTTGTATTAGGTATTATAAGTAATCTACAGTTATTTAAGCCACAGGTGGCAAACGCAAGGCCCACGGGCTGAATAAGGCCCTCCACCTTGTTTTATCCAACTTGACACCTTGTTTCTACCCAGCAGCAGTGCCAAACTCTCGTTTAACTGTTAAGGGTGGTTACATTTATACAGTCCTAAAATTACATTCAGCCCTTTAAAGGCAACTGTGAGGCTGATGTGGCCCCCGGTGAAAATCAGTTTGACACTCCTGATTTAAGGTGTTCAAGAGGATGTGCTTGGGTCGTATGCAAATACTATGTCAGTTTATATAAGAGACTCAAGCATCCTTAGATTTTGATTTCTGCAGGGGGTTCTGGACCCAATCCCTTGCAGATACCAAAGGATGACTGGACTCTATTCCCTTAACTAAATTTGGGAGACTGTTGCTCTATTCTTCTAGCCAACCAGGCATGATGTTCCACTTCTCCAAGCCTGATTATTCTGTAGAAAAGCTTAATCAGGTCTGCCCTGCATCCCCCTCAGTGTTGTGGGAGGTTCCAACTAGCTGCAGTGAGTGGAAACACTTCATAAACCTGAATGGTACAAATAAGGCCAAGGCAAGTCCACTATTTTCTGTCTGAGGAATGTGCTGAATAAATGTCTGAATTTTGAGGGTGAGATTATATTCCCACTACATATTATGTGTTGGGAGCATTGCAAATGGAGTAATAATAAAATAAATGGATGTCTGGTACTGTCCAATCACTTCCACAAATAGATATCTGCAGAGTGAGATAGTTTATGAACTAGTTGGACAGACAGGTGTTCAATCAGGGCTCCTTCGCTGTCTAGCTGGGCCATGTCTCAGAGCCCCAGCTACCTCCTAGAGTGTTTTGTGGGTTAAATGAGGTCAGAGCTGAACACCTGGTGTACCTGTCACATGGTAGGTGCCCAGTCAGCCACTCCTTCCATTATATGACCTCTGTGGCTCTGGAACAGAGTTTTCTGGCAAAGGTTCATTGGCTTTGGGGGACTTCAGAGCTGGGAAGGAGGCAGGAGCAAGAAGAGGTCATCTCTCAAGGAGAAGGAACTTGTTCTCCAAGGCAAAGCCCATTTCTACCAGGTCCATCTGAGTACCCCTGCACAGGGCCTAGCAGGGAATCTGGAAGAGGCTCAACTGTGCGTCAGTGAACTGAACTATAAAGGATGGTCCAATGGCTAGACTGATGGATGGAGAAGAGAGTACCAGCAAAGGTTGCGATTAACTTACAAATGGGTTTCCAGCAGCTGGGGTATGCAAGTGAGCATGTGTGGGTTTTAAGGCAGACAAGGCCTCAGCCTGTTGAGGGAGAAGAAGAAAATCTAAAGGTAGAAACCTAAAGTCTAACAGAGAAGCTTGTTGTGGACCGTTCAGCCTGGTTTCAGGAGTTGTAACCCTCACCCCATGGTGGGCTGTGTAAGAGCCAAGGGACCCACTTCATCTGGGTCTGTTCTGTCATGAGGACGTGAGCTACTAAGGAGACAAAGCTTATCTCCCTGGCAGGAGTGCTGCTTCTGCCTCATCCATCTCTGGCCCCAATGCTTGGTTAGTTAGTCAATGATGGGTAAGACGCCTCATGGGAGGGGCAACCTAAGCCAGACACAACCACTTGGGAGGCCCTCATGGAAGGACTTGGGGGACTGCAGCAAAGAGGACGGGATGGACCCTCGCCTCCCGGCTATTCTGACATAGCCCGAGTCCTCATTTCCATCTGGGAGATGTCTTCTGCTTCCTAATTGGCTTAAAGCCTGAAACTGTGAGGGCAAGTGGTGCAGCCCTGTGCCAGCCAGGATGGTTCCCTGAGTGATCGGGCATAAGAAAGAATTCCTAAAGTCCTGTGAAACCTGCTTTGATAAGAGTACCATGTACTCACTCACTTAAATGATAAGGGTCCGAGGAGGAAACGAGATTTTCTCCCAAAGTTTTACAACCCCGTTTCCCGACAGGCACTGACTCATATTAAGCCCTCAGATTTCTTTGAAATGTTAACCATTGTTTGATCCTTGCCACCTGACATACCTGTATTCCTGTGTATTTGAACCCAATAAAAGCCTAGTGAGGAAGGGGCTCTGGGTCATTCTCCTCTGAGAGTTTGACCGCCTTTCCTCCCCAAGCAGATCATGTCTTGGTAGTTTTTATTTTCATCCATGATGGAGGGGTGGGGCTCTGCGGGCAGAGTCCCCCCCCCCCACATCTGGCACCCAGGACAGGGGCCCTCACAGGAGCCGTCCCTACGGAGATAATAGAAAAGTGTGGCACTGGGTTCTTACAGTGGAATTGTGGGCTATGGAGAGAAGTGGGCCCATTCAAAAGTGTTTCTTGTTGAAGAGAATGAGAATTAAAAGCAGGTGGACTCAGAGGCAGGCAAAGGAAAGGAGAGAGAAGGTAGACACATTCCCACCACTGAAAACCATTTTCAGAAGCAGCTGGTGAGGCTGCTGGGTGGTGGGTGGCTCAAAAACTAAATAATTTCCCCAAGTTCTCATCCAGCATATCAAGATGGGGACTTTAGCTCATTTTGACCCCAGAGTGCACTAAGGAGGAAAAGCAGAAGACACCCTCCTGGATAGCCCATGCCCTCGTGATGCTGCCACCTCAGATAGATAGCTGTCCAGTATTACCTGTAGTAGTGAAGCATTGTCATTGTTCTCCATTCCTTCTTGTGGCTCTGGAACTAGCTTTGGCATGTCAGTTCAAAGTGATCCAGGCTGGATCCCCTTGTGAAGAAGCCCAGGAGTGTCCCTGCTCCCTCTGTCTGGCACCACTTCACTCCACTGTGTTTCAAAAGGGTGACCATGACCTGCCCACCCTCATCCCTGCTCTGAATGAGCCACAAAGAATAGAAAGATAAAAGAAAAGCCAAATAGACACTTGTACCATCAGCTGTAGGATACAGCCTGTAGGGGGCTAGAACCAGCCCAGCGATAAGGAAGTGGCATCAATCTTTGCAAATGTGCCTTTTCATAATATTCACTTGGCCATTATTGAAACAGGTTTCCCAGGCTCCCTCTGAGATGGGCTGGGTCAGAAATTCCCAAAACAGGTACCTGGAGTAGCTGTTATGGGTCAGGACACAGAATTACTATGTGCCTGCTTCCTGATTAGCTTCAAGGAACTGCTAAACAAATGGTTGCTTGAGGAGCACAGGGGGCGACAGGTGCTGCTGGGCAACCTCCATCTGTGTCCCCGGGGGCTTGTCTGGGGTTAAAACCCACCAGGAGGAAGAAAACACAGTGCTGTGGACAAAACAGGCACATCCTCACTGATAGTGAGCCCTCCTCTGAGGGCTCACAACAAGCCCCACAACTTTGGTGCATTGGAGCCATAGCTGAAAAAGCACTGCCTTGCAGCCCCTGAATCTCCTGATGGACCTGGCGTGACTATGTAAAAGCACACATGAGAGTGTGTCTTGAGTGTCAGTTGGATCTACTGAAGGAAATGGCACATAATTTGTCTGGAATGACCACTGAAGGCCAAGGAGTTACATCCTGGCTATTCAAACTGCAATTGACTGTCTTGCGCACAGACATGGTAGCCTCTATTTTCTCTGTCCCTTAAGTGCCTTAACTCTCACGCATAAATGGAAAAAGAAAATGGGCAATGATACAGGAGAGAACCATCCTGTTCCCATCCCATGTGTTTGAAAATTCACTCAAGTGTCTTCTGATGGGGTAGTTTTGAAGAGCCCTGGTGGTATGTGTGGGTGAAATGTCATGGAGGAAGCAGGCCCGCCATGCTCCTCACACACAGAGAAGCGAGCGTCTGAGCCACGCTGAACCCAAATGTCTGCTCCAGCGTCCCATTCAGTCAGCCCCCCTCCTAGTGACCTGTCTTAAAACTGTAGCTCTTCCGCCCAGGCCCTCATGATCCCCGGGCCCCCCACCCTACTCTGCTTTAGTTTTCTGTACAGCACCTTTTTGCCATTCAGCAAGTTTTGCAGGGCACTTCTTTATAGGTAAGAATGCACTTCCTGTGCTAGAATGCAGTTCTCATAAGGACAGGGAATTTTTTTGGTGTCCCTGGGGTGGGGAGGAATCACTGTTATATGTTGGGTGCTAATAAAGATTGTTGAATGGGAACAAAAATGGGAGGAGCAGGGTGGGAGGAATAGGAAGCAGGCTGGGAGAAAATGCAGACCACATCTCACAAAGGTAGCATGGGGTAGCAGCTGTGGATAAGCAGTCTGTCTGTGAATCCATTTCAGGATTTACATTCATCAACTATGTCATGGGACTCCAGTGTGCGATTATAGTCAGAAGTGCTTTTTCACTAAGGTACATAATGATTCATGCTGAGAATGTAATTAAAATATTGTGGTAGTTTAAAAATAATACTCTATTAGGATAATACACCAAAATGGCTAATTCAGAATGAGTGCTTCCTGCTTTGATTGCAGTATGGTTAGTATGGTATATCAAACACTTGCATCTCAGACATGAAGGTCTATATAAATACATCACTGTGATTCTGGGTGAATGATATTTGAAAATCTCTGTGCTCCGGGAGTGTCTGAGAGCTACATCTCAAGCTGATTCTGGGTTTTGAAGTTTTGGCATCCAAACACCTCAAGGCTCCTCTAAATATCATGTCTGGTCAATCCACATGAAGGCTGAACTCCTGCTTGACAGCCTTTGTCCTTTTGCAAATTACACAGGTTGGACTTCTGAGACCCGAACGATGCATGAAGGTCTGTGCTTCTGGGTAGGGAGGGGTCTTATGCCAACCTCTAGTGCAGCTCAGGCCACCTCATGATCCACCTAGGAAAGAGATCTGGAGGTGGGGCCTTAGCACCCAGGCCCCACCCTCTCTGGTCCCCAGTAGGGCAGAGGTAGGTCTCCTAGGAATCAAGACTGACTTTTTAGGGGGACTGAAAGAATGATGTACAACTAGCACTTATTGGAGTCCCCTACACTCATCAAGAATTTATTCTAGGCAATCTCACAAACTTTGGCCACCTCAGAGTTGACCAGGGCTGTATTAGGACACAGATTACTGTGCCCACCTGGGATTTCTCATTCAGAGGATCTACAGATCTCGCAGGCTCCCATGTGACATCCAGACTGCTGGTTGGGACCACCGTGGAGACCCACTGCTTCCGTGGTGTCCTGTGACAAGCACTTCACACTGACAAATGCACTCAGGCTTCATGCAACCCTAAAAAATAAAGTGAGATTTTTTTTAAAAGCAGAAAAACAAGATGAAGAGTAGGTTAGGAACCTATTCAGGTTCACACACTGTATGTAACTCATGGGTCTGTATTCTTACCTAGTACACTGAGTGTAGACAGAGGAATTAACATGGATCAAAATTGCTTCCAAGCCAAAACAACCACTCTGTGGCTTAAGCAACAGAAATACTGAGTCTCACAGTTCTGGAGGCCAGAAGACTGAGAGTGAGGTGTATGCAGGGCTGGTTACTCCTGAGATTGTGGGGGAGAATCTGTTCCAGGCCTCCCTCCCACCTTCTGGTGTTTGTGGTAATCCTTGGTATTCCTTGGCTTGTGGGTGCGTCACTCTGATCTCTACCTCTGTTGTCATATGGAACCTTTCTTTCTGTGTGTGTCACTGCATCTTCTTTTCTCTTCTCATGAGGATACCAGTTATCAGATTAGGGCCCACTCTGATGACCTTAACTAACTATATCTGCACAGCTGACCTATTTCCAAATAAAGTCACATTTAGAAGGGAGGAAGTGAGGGAGATTAGGACTTCTACATGTCTGTTTAGGAGACACAATTCAATGCATTAACAGAGGGCAGGTTGTGTTACCTGAACCCATAATCTGGATTCACAATGGAAACAGAATCCGCAATCCTGGGGTATAGCCACTACTGAGGTGCCCCTTCCCCAGGTGGGAATTCAGGGTGGGTGGAGCACAAGAAGTAACCCCCCCACCCCTGCCTCTCTTCTTGTCCTACCATTGGCCAATCCCCTTTGCTTCCCATTGGTGAAGCCACAGGGAAGCCAGAGTACAAGGGAGCCTAGGAAATATAGTCCCTGAGATCCAGAGTGGAGCCATAATTGGGAGTGGGCCTGCAGGCAGAAGGCACAGAGAGGTCCACCTAACCCAAATTCTAGTCCTTATCAGCCTTTGTGCTAATGCTAACCAACCCCTTTATGCCAGGTTTAATAGGGATGGTAAACTCACGAATCCTCCTCAGTTCCAGCTTACCTTCTGCCAGCAAGCACACTGGAAGAAGAAAGCTGGGAGACCAGTTCCAGAATGAAGCCAAAATATGAGTTACACAAATAACCTTTTTCAGCTAGTGGACATTTATCTGATCTTACTGTGAGATGTTCTGCCTCTTGTTCAGCCTTCTGATTTAGCCTTGGGAACTTCCAGAAGAGGGAAGAAAGCCCAACATCACTCAGAGTCCGCACCTACCCGTGGAGATATTCACAAAGTTCTGTTAAGAGAAGTGTGACTAATTTTCCTTAAATCATTCACTCGCATATTTGAGCAGATATATTTCTATTCCATAAATATTCTATAAATATTACTATTCCTAGCAGTCATTAAATAAAATCACATTCTTCTCTAGAGTCAAAGTTGATCTTCCCCATTCTTAGGGTCCTTGTATGATCTTAGTATTGCAAGCATGATGTGGTGGTGGAATTTACATTATATGCAGAGAGTATGTTTGGGCACGTTTATCCCACACAGAGAAACACACAAGTTTAAGTATTGCAGCACAGGTGCTGGGTGTAGGCAGATAAAATCTCTTGTGGGGTTAAAGGAAGTGAACCTCATTCATGAGTTTGATGAAGGGGCAAATGCTGAATTAAAGAGAAACCAGGCCCTAGTTTGCTGACAATTAGAAAGAGGGGATGTAGATTCTGGGTGAAAAAAAAAATGGTATTTATAATGGTTTCATGACCTGGACATATCATATCCAAAAGATGGTAAACAGGTTGCAAAAAATAGTCTTAAGGCCAAATGATGAATTTTGAGCTGTTGGCATTTTTCAGTTTCCCACTGCACACCCAGCTCCCACACCTGCTGGGCTTTCCTCTGGCCAGCCCAGCAGGGGCTTTTTTTCTCTCTGTGTGTCTGGTCTTATCCCTGCAGTCTGCCTTGAAAATGCCACCAGTCCAACCTGAAGCTCAAATGTCTCCTGGCGCATGGTGGAGGCGATTCAGAAACAGTGGCCAGGCTAGCTGTTTCTGAAAGGAGCCTTCTTTCCGAGGTCTGCCAAGCTGTCATGCATGATCCTCATTAGCACCAGGCCCTCCTGTGTTATATGGCACAGCAAAGAAACCAAACAAAGGGCAAGGCTCTCTCATATCTTGGCTCTACTTATTTGGAAGGATTACTTTTTATTTTATTTTTGTTTGCTTCATTTGGGGAGCAGGATTTCCAGTCTTGGCTTTGGTTCATTTTAAAGATAAGTATAAAAAGAAGGAAGAAAACAGAGGTCAAGAAAGATGGAGGCAAGTCAGCCACCCGACCAGGCTAACTGCTGTGAAACTTATAAATATTGCACCTCATTCTCTGTGAAGTGTGCTCCTCAGAAAGTGCGGAGTGAATGCACTTGCACTCAGCATGCAGTGGGAGACTGGTTGGGGCCTCCAGAGAAATCAGTTTTTAAAAGGGGGCTCCTGGGAACTGTGCAGAGATTGGCTTTTTATATCTTATATCCATGTGGCATTAAATAGAGTTTCCAGTATAATAAAAGGTCCTTGGTCCTCCATCCCTTACCTTTAAACAAATGGTCATTTCTTCATGGAAACCAATTTTTTTGGGGGGGAAGCAATCTGGGCCCTTTCCTCCACAGAGAGAAATGTTGTTTGACCATGGGACAAGGAGGTAGGTCCGGGCTCTACTGCGCTGTTTCTGAGGTGGAGAAGGAAGCAGGGTCTTCGGCCCAAGGCCCTCTACTGGGATAGTGTCGGGAAACAACACTGTGTGAGGGCAGGATGGGGCCAGTGGCCACCAGGGAACAGTGGGCCAGGCTCTGAGCCCCCACTCCTGGACTTCTCTTCACTTTCTGAGCCTTTCTTACTCATCTCTATCCCACTCCCCCTCAGAAGAAAAAAAACAGTTGTCCAGAGCAAAGAGCCCTGGGAGAGGGTAACAGGGCAATGGGCATGGAGTCAGACCTAAGAGCTCCAGCACATCTTATCCAGAATATTGGTGAAAAAGTGAACACTGAATCAACCAACCAGTAAGAAATTGTGCCCATCCATCTAAGTAACTAGAGTCCATCTATCTGCTCTTCATGAATAATAGTCATGGCCATCACCATTGTCACTGATGTTGTCATCATCATCATCATCATCATCATCATCATCATCATCACCATCTGTTGAGTAACTCCTGTGCTAACTCCTTACTTGGAGTAACTCCAGAGTAACTCCTTACTCTGTTAACACAGCTGATCTTCACCCAAGCCTGGAAAATTGTTACTGTTATTCTTATTTTCCTAGAGGAAATGGAAGCTCACAACCTTTAAACACCCTGCTAGGACCATACAGGTTTCTAAAGCCAATAGCAAACTCAGGTAGGTCTGATGACAGAAGCCCCTCCTACCCTTGGGGAACATATGAGTCTCAGCTGCCTTCCTGGGAAGTTGACCCCAAGACCTCTGAGAGAGGGCAACCTTGAGAGTTCAGCATCTGCCCCCGACTCCATGTCTCTGTCTTACTCTCCTTTTCACAGGCATCCACTTCATCCTCATCTCTTTTTGTTGGTCTGGTGCTCCTAGGCCCTTTGTTGATAACATCATGGAGGAGGGATGCACATTTTTAATATTTCTTTTGCTTCTCACATATGGTTTTGATACTGCCTGTTCTCAATTCAAAAAAGCAGGTGGATTAGAAGGCTTATGTGCCTCTTAGAAAAACTCATCTGTAAAATATAACTCTTTGTTCTTTTCCTGTGGACCATGGAGCCATCTAGAATGAAGATTGACTGAGCTTCTGTACACATACATGCCATTCTGACCTGAGGGCGCGAGTCAACAAGATAATTCCACTTGCTAATTGTTCATTTCTAAAGGCTGAACTACAGCTGGGAAAACATTGGCACACACAAGCCCATGGCCACACAGCAACCACCTCCTTCATTACAGCTTACCTGCCAATGTGCCTCTTCTTTTTTAAAAAAATTATTTTATTGCTGTTCAATTACAGTTGTCTGCATTCCCCACCCCCACTACCCTCACCGCAGCCAAACCCACCTCCAATGTGCTTCTTGATAACAGTTAATATTTGTTGTTATCTGACAGGACCATGCTAGCTCTTCAGTTATCCATTCACTAACTCTCAGGCACCTTATGAAGTAGACCCTACGGTTATTCCCATTTCACAGATTAGGAAGTGGAGTGACTTGCCCCACTTCCCACAGCTCCTGGACATTTGTGTTCCAGACAGCCTGGCTTCAGGCTCATTGTTTTAACCTGCATGATGTGCTCCATGGGAGGGGGTGATAGGCAATGGATGCAGTCAGACCTAATAGCTCCAGCACATCTTGGCCAGAATACTGGTGAAAAAGTGAACACTGAATCAACCAACCAGTAAGCAGCTATGCCACATACACAAAGAAATCCTGGTTTTACTAACTTTTTCACTGGCTGGAATGAATTGGCCAACTGCTTTGACATTATATGAACGTAAATGAGGCCACTTCAGTGATGCTGAAGGAAATTCCCTAATGAGTTGTAAACTCCTCTCTCCCCCATTGAAGATCAATGCTACCCTCCAATCTGCTCATCTTTTGGTAGAAAGGTACCTTAATCTTTATCTGAAAGTATTTATTCATTCTAGCCAGAAAATAATCCATTGGCACTATCATTTCTTTGACATGCAGAGATTAGGCCTAAGTCCCTGTGACTGGACCTGCCCACCCTCCATCCTATGCACTTTGGGTATGAGCAGAAGGGTCACTTACACATTTTTATATCTTGTTTGTGAATGATGCCTTTTATAATATATTACATTCCACCTTATGATTCTCCTTACCTGATTCAGAGACTGTCATTCTATTCTTTCTTTCTTTTTGCCTTCCATTTCACTGGTACTTCTAAGCATTCCTTTATTTTCAGCCTTTCTTTATTATACTATTTTAGGTATGTTTCTTGTGCCCAGAATATACCCTATTAATTGTTTGCTAATCCAATCTGAGAGACTTTGTCTTTTCATGTAATAAGTCTGTCCATTGTATTTAGTGGAATGGCTAATTACTTGTTTTTTCAAAATATATTTTATTGATTATGCTATTACAGTTGTCCCATTTCTCCCCCATCATTCCCCTCCACCCTGCACACCCTCTCCCACCCACATTCCCCCCTTTAGTTCATGTCCATGTGTCATAAGTTCTTTAGCTTCTCCTTTTCCCACACTGTTCTTGCCCTCCCCGGTCTATTTTCTACCCACCGTCTACGCCACTTGTTCTCTGTACCTTCTCCCCCTCTCTCCTCCTCCCACGCCCCTGTTGCTAATCCTCCATGTGATCTCTATTTCTGTGTCTTTGTTCCTGTTCTAGTTGTTTGCTTAGTTTGCTTTTGTTTTAGGTGTGGCTGTTAATATCTGTGAGTTTGCTGTCTTTTTACTGTCCTATTTTTTATCTTCTCTGCTTAGATAAGTCCCTTTAACATTTCATAGAATAAGGGCTTGGTGATGATGAACTCTTTTAGTTTGACCTTATCTGAGAAGCGCTTTATCTTCCCTTCCATTCTAAATGACAGCTTTGCTGGATAGAGCAATCTTGGATGCAGATCTTTGACTTTCATGACTTGGAATACTTCTTTCCAGCCCCTCTTGCCTGGAAGGTCTCTTTTGAAAAATCAACTGACAGTCTGATGGGAACTCCTTTGTAGGTGACTTATCCCTTGCTGCTTCTAGAATTCTCTCCTTCATTTGAATCTTGGCTAATGGAATTATGATGTGCCTTGGTGTGTTCCTCCTTGGATCCAACTTCTTTGGGACTCTCTGAGCTTCCTGGACTTCCTGGAAGTCTATTTCCTTTTCCAGATTGGGGAAGTTCTCCTTTATTATTTGTTCAAATAAGTTTTCCACTTGTTGCTCTGCTTCTTCCCCTTCTGGTACCCCTATAATTCGGATGTTGGGACGTTAAAAGATGTCCTGAAGGTTCCTAAGCCTCTCTTCATTTTTTTGAATTCTTGTTTCTTCCTTCTTTTCTGTTTCATTGTTTCTTTCTTCTTTCTGGTCCATTCCATCGTTTTGAGTCCCAGTTTTCCTCCCATCACTATTGGTTCCCTGTGCATTTTCCTTCATTTCACTTATTGTAGCCTTCATTTGTTTGTCTAATTTGCAACCAAAATCAACCAATTCTATGAGCAACCTGATCGCCAGTGCTTTGAATTGTGCATCTGATAGGTTGGTTGTCTCTTGGTCATTTAGATGAATTGGCTCTGGAGCTTTGATCTGTCCTCCCATTTGAGCCATTTTTGGGTTTTTTTGTTTGTTTGTTTTTGGTCTGGTTGTGCCTGTTATATAGTGAGGGGCAGAGCCTTAGGTGTTCACCAGGGCAGGGAGCCCAGTTGCTGGGTTGTGACGCTGTATGTGGGGACAGGGTCCGGGAGGGAACAATGGCGTTTGCTCCACGCTGTCGGATTCCAGTCCCTTCTGTCGCTTCCCCCAAGGAAATTGGGCCCTTCTGGTACTGATTCCCATGTGGATGGGCTTGTGTACGTTCTAGGACCCTGTGGGTCTCTCCAACAAACTCTCCTGTGAGGCTGGGAGACTCTCCTGGCACTTCAACCCCCACAGGTGTTTTCAATCGGTGCTTTTAGGCCTTATTTTCCAGCACTGGGGCCCTGGGTTGCTCAGTCTGTCTCACTGCCTGTTTTATCTGCGTGTGAATGTGTGACCACAGTCAGCTGCCTTGTGTGCCTCACTTGGTCTGCTAGTTGCCTCCCCACTCCTGGTAACTGCCACCTGTCCTCCTGGGGTGTGCCAACTGCCACTTGTGCATCTGGGACCACTAGCCACTGCTTTTTCCTGCAGCAATCTCTCTCTGCAGGCTGCCAACTCCACCCCTCTTACTGGTCTGGGCGAATCGTTGTCGGACTTCCATACAATTCAGTTTTTTATCTGTTCTAGTTGGTTTATTTTGGTTCTAAATTTTTGTTGTCCTTAATTTTGGTTTCGAGAGGAGGCACAGCGTGTCCACCTATGCCTCCATCTTGGCCGGAAGTCTAATTACTTGGTTTTATTTCTTCCATTTTAAATTTTATCATTTATTTATTTTGTTATTTATTTTTTCATTTCTCTCTTTGCTGGTTTGACCAGGCATTGTTATTCCCTTCTGTGCCTCCTAATATGGGTAGCTCCTTTGTACCATTGTTAATGATGTCTTTCCTTCCTGGTGTATATAATCAGTTGTATATTGCTTAACATCCTATGATAACAAGATCCCCAGCATTTCTCCCAATGACATACCCACTGCCCTCCCTTGAGCCTCCCACACCTCGATCATCTCAGTCAGAGGAGAACAGGGGAGCACATCATGCCTGTTTTCTGCTTTGGAACTCAGCCCCATCAGATGACACAGCTTTTATTCCCCTGTCCTTACCATGCCAACACTTTGATTCTGTAGATTTAATACTTTTACTTACAAACTTTAATAAGGCTTTGCTTGTCGTACATCTCTTCAATTCAAAAATATTTATTTAGTACCTGTATTTCTCATTTCTATGTTAAGTTATCATGACCATTTATATGTATCTCTGTGTGTTTGTCTGTTTGCTTGCTTATCTCAAGATTCACTACTCACCACTGCTTCCTCAGGTATTTCCCCAGGAAGGTGACCTGAGTACTCACGGCTCTTTCCTTCACCTTGACACCCCAAATGCTGTAGGATTCCTGCATTGTGCACTCCTTTGCAGAGTCTATAATTCTATTTTAACATCTTCCAGCTTTTAATGTTCCAGATGAGAAATTGATGCCTGTCTGATTCTTCTTCTTTTGTAATTTAGTTGTTCTTTACTTCTGCAGACTTGTAGATTTTTCTTTATTCTTGTCATGTAGGGCATATTCCCTAAGTATTCCTGACCATGTGTCTTTACTTAGCAGAGCTTCCTAAATCTGCAGACTCTAGTCTCTCTTTAGCTTTTCTACTATTTGTTTATAAACTGTCCCTCTTCCACCTGTTTTATTTTTTTTTAATTTTCCATCTGTGTCTCTTATTTTTCAGCTGGAAGTTCCCTTGAAACCACCCTCTAGTCTCTTTTCTCAATGTTTCCTTTTCATGAGCTTTGAAATATCTTTTCTTCTCCACCCATTAGGGCATGCATTTGGTTCTCAACAGTGATCATTCCTGTACTCCAATTTATCTAATGATTTTTTTCCACAGGAAATTCAGTATTTGTTATAAGAAATAATTATTGTGTTAGACTTAAGTCTCTGACAGCTGTTTACTCAGACACCATTCCAAGTGTTCCCACCTGTGCTCTGGTGGAGGACCCCACCCCCAGGAGTGTTACTTGCTTTGCTGCTCAGCAGGGCCATGGGCACCTTGCTGAAGGGACAGCTCAAGCATCACCTCTGGCCTTGGACAGGGCCCTGGTCTCCTCAGACTTTCTCAGGAGTGGAGAACACCAGCTTTGACTTCCTCCTTAGCTCCTTGGGCCAAGAAAGCCCAACCACCCAGCAGGCTCTCATCCAGGAGCCTCTCTTCATACCCTCAAGCCTCTGAATGTTGCCAGAGTCCTCAACACTGATCCCAGGCTCCTGCTCAGCCCAGAGAGGCCAGCAAGAAAGTCCCACATTTGTTCCTAAACCTCAATAGAGCCATTGCCCCAGGACTGCTGGTGTAGAAGTAGCCAGCTGCAGCTGGGAGAGGCATCCACACCCATCTTTCAGAATCCTGTCTCACAGCTTCTACACCAAGGCATCTGTCCCCATGCACTTGTGTTAATTAGCACAGTGACATGGATGTTTGCAGGAGTCTTCTCGGAAACAGTCAGTTGTATCTCAGAATGTTCATCTAGCTTTATAATCTTTTTTTGAATTAGGAGGGACAGAGCAAGCAGATACATACTTGATTATTAATGATAGCTATTAGTAATAACATTTATACCATTTTTGAATGTTTACCATGTTTGGGCTCTGTGTAACCATTGTTTTAATTATACTCTTTCATTTAATCCTCATGATACTAAGTGAACTTGGCATTCTCATTTTTACTTTTCAGATAACAAAACAGAATTGCCCAGAAGTTAAATTGCCTGGAGACACTCTGTGGGTAAGTGGCAAAGTTGGGTCCAGTCCCAAAGCCTGATACTTTTCATAGCACTTAGGACACTTTGTGGGATCTCTTCCTTTGCATGTTTATTTTTCTGGTATCTGTCTTTCCCCGGGACTGTGAGCCATAAGGGGAGGCTTTTTATTCTCCATTATGGGTGTACCCAACACTTGCCATAGCAACTGGAGCACAGTGGGCTCTCTATAGGTACCAGTGGAAGAGCAGGCCTGCTCTTCAATTCCTTGTTGATCAAGAACATTCCTTTTACTGATGTCTATTCTATTGCTGCTTTTGTCCTTGAATACAGGAAAAGCTGAAGGGTAGCATGGGGATGTGGAGGCATTAGCTCAGCCATCCCACTGGTTCTGAATTGGGCAGAAGAAATGGGAACTGAGCTGATACCAGAGAGGTTGGGAGTTGAAGAGCTGGCCAGAAGGCCAAGGCCAATCCTCAGATCAGCATCTGACACAGTCTCCAAGTGTCACCCTTGGACACCAGAAGGTAGGGTCTTGTAGGACCCCAGAGAACAGACAGGGGTTGCTGTGCTGAGAGAAGGTCAACCAAAGAGCAGGGCATTGTCTCTTGCCCAGCTAGACTTTGTCCCTGACACCTGCTCTGTGCTGACACTCCCCACTTTGGGGCCTTCATCAGTATGCACTGGGGCTCCTGCAGATCCATCTTGAGCTAGGGACCCATCAAGGAGAGGGCCTGTGTGTCTTCCAACTCTCATCACTGCCAGGCACACGACTACTGTAAAGCCAATTAATGCATGAATGTATGCCTGAGTGTTCAAAGACCAGGATGAAGAACTGCTATTTTTTTTAATTCTGCTTTTCCTCCCTGAGAGAGAAAATTTTAGAAAGATTAATGATTGTGATGACAAATATATTTTAAAATTAGGGGTGGCACGTCTTTCTTCATCAATTCCTATTCTTTGGGTCATTAAACCTTGAAGTTTTAAATGGAAAGACACTCATTAAATTAAAGCAGGGCTTCAGAGATGTGTGAAATGTCAAGAAATGGGCCTGAAGTCCTTCTTACCATTTGTGACTGTGACAACTGTGTTTTGGCAAATCTTTGCACATTAGCTTACTAAGTATTTTTTTAAGTGTCATATTGCTTTGATGGGACAACCTGTCAATCCACATCTCATCCTGGTCGCCAGCCCAGCTTATTCTCCAAGTCTCTAATCCCATGGCCCTGACATGCTCTGTACATCCCAGAATATTCTGCTCCAGTGTCGGCCTGCAGGGGGCACAAAGAAGCAGGAAGTCACCACCCTCAGAGGAGCCATAGCATATCTGAATTAATGAGAAAATATGATGGCCACACAATTTGGTCCACCTATTCCCAATGAAACCCTGCCCCACACCCTTAACTAGCACCTGGTTATCTGCAGGCTGCCCCTTAAGGAGACCAGCAAGGACCCACAGTTGCACAGATTGGCCTTCTGGCCCTTCAGATTACACCTGGCCTACAGTGCCCAGCTTTCCCCTACAGAACAGGTGCAGACACCCCTTGACATGCATGGACAGATTGATACCCAGCCCAACTAGTAATTTGTAGTTCTCCTTATCCCCCCTCTGCCCACTCTGCCCTGGTACAACCAGCTTCCTGACTGACACATTCCCTTCATCTCATTTCTCTGGTGTTGCTCCCATATCTGCAACCCTCTGCTAGAGTTTGAAACCAATTCCTGCAGTGACACTTGTTGGTAGCTGAGCCCTTGTCATCTCTGCTCCATAAGTTAGGCTGTGTCCCAATACACTGAATGACTCTTCTGGGCCTTGAACTCCCAGCTATGTGACACTGAACCTATCTTCCTCCCTGTGTGGGCCCATCTCAATGGAAACTTGCCTTCATAGTTTTATGGGAAAATGATTTTTCTCCCTAGAATTTTAATCCAAACAAACTATCAAGACTAGCTATATTTTCAGGCACATATTTGCTCAGTAAGTATACCTCCCACCCACAGTATCAGCAGGCTCCTGGGAGATGTGCCCCACCAAATAGAGAAAAACTAAGAGAGACAAAGATATGGGATTCAGGAAACTGGGACTCCAAAAGGAGGGAAGCAAAGGGACTTCCCAGAGCGAGAGTGAGGGGATGTCAGAAGACACAGGTGCAGGGTAGGAGCAAGGAAGACTAAAGGATGGCTGTCTTCCAGAAAAGGGGGCAATGGCAGATTGCCTAATGCCTTTTGCATTTTGAGAGGAGATTTACCATTCTCACAGAGAGTTTAGGAATAAATTAGTGATAAGTAAGTAAAAACTAATGAAATGAAATAGCAAATCAATTAAATCTGGAAAAACAAAAGAGCTGTGAAAGGAAGGAAAAGAAGCTGTAATACAGCACATGGCTCTGCCATGAGTGATAGTTACATTGTTATAAAATGTAATTTTCTCCACTCAAATACTGACCTACTCAGGTTGTTCACCATATTGGGATCACAGGGGAGGAAAGGCCTACATAAGGCGGTGGAGGGGGTGGATGTGGAAAGAAGCTAAACCCTCCACAATTGTCCATGACAGGAAGTCAGATAAAACTCAAGTTAAAAAATCAAGAAAGAAAAGTGTAAGTATGTTATTTAGAAATGAGAAGATAGGTATGAGAAGAAGCAACTAAAAGATTCTAACAGGATTGCCTCTGGAGAGAGTAGTGGGTGGTGTGGAACTTAGGGGCAGGGCACAGCTGTTTTTGTCATGAGCCCAATTTGAAGTTTTTGACTATGTATGCATCACTGATAAAAATATATTTTTGAAGTTTAAAGGAAGAATCAAAGGACCGGGGGATCTAAAACCTGGTTTGGTGAGCAACGACACAGAAGCCTGATGGCTGCTGTTTCGGTACTTCCCAGCATTCGTGCAGTCAGCTAGTGTCAATGATTTGGGGGCCAGAAATGGTTACATTTTTGCAATTAGCTGGAAAAAAACAACAGATTTTTTACCTCATTATTTAATTATTCCCCATCCCTTAATTACCTCTCTGGTCTTTGAAATAATTGTGGGAAATGGCAAAAGATGAGAAAAAGAAAAAGTCAAGATTTACTTGTAACAGTTGGTAGTGCTATTTCTGGTTTTAACTGGGCAATAAAAGCTGTGTCTTTATTCCTCTGGACTGCATTCTGAAGTACATATCGAAGTCAAATTCCCCTTGAATGGTTTTATTGTATTCATGCTCAATTTAAAGCTGTACGGAACACAAATTTACCAGAAAGAAAGTTGAGTTTGCCTTCCTTTACTTCTTCTCATCGGAAAGACAGTTACGGTGTTTGGGTCCTACATCCTAGAGTTGCTGCCATGGAACAACACAGAATGAGGGAGCTCCACAGAAATCCTCTTAAAATCTGCAGATTGTGTTCTTTGCCCAGGTTAAGTCTGCCATGCGCCTTGCCCTTTCTGGCTTGTCTTCTTACCAGTGGTCATCCAGCTCAAATAGTGAGTTGGGGGAGGTGGGTAGAGGGCCAACCTTGTATCAGTCCCTACTGGGATTCAGAATCAGTACTCACACGGTTCTATCACTTCACAGATGAGAACAGGGAGGTTTGGTAACTTGCCCAAGGCTACAAAGCAGCTGCTGGGAAGAGTGGGGGTTGGAGCACACCTTCCTGTGACTGTGAGGTGTATGTTCCTTTGTCCATCCCGGCTGTGCCGATCACCCTGTAACCATTGGCAGTACCTCACCCCACCCCCGCAAGTGTCCGGGGGGTGACTGTGCTAGTATGATGCAAGGATTCAGTGAAACAGTCCTGTGAAGCCCTTAGAATAGCTGGGCACAGAAGGAGACAACGGATACCTCTTTCTTATGTTTTTATTATTACTGGTATTATTGTTAAACTATCTTCTTTTCCAAGAGTTTGGTTTTTAATGAAGAGACATATTTGGACTTTGTGTGACTAGAGTGTGCAATGTCTGCTGGACACGGTCCCAAAGAAAGTTGCTGATGAGACCTTCTTAGGAACAAGGAAGGGTGGGGATGATGGAGTGGGTGCTGTGAGCAGTGCTGGCTAAAGAGAGGGACAAGAGTGTGCTTCATTGTCAAAGGTCATTTACACATGAAAGGTTACTCTGTTCTCTCCTGTGACAGTCACTCTGAGCTGGATCTGAAAATGCAAAATCAAGTGGAGACCCTGGACTCTATCCCCATCTGTAGAGGGGAAATGGGTGGGGGCTGTATCTCATTATTTAGCTCAACCAGGACTTGAATCAGCCCCATTTGTCAGATAAGGGCACACCTTCTCTTCCCAGTGTCTACATGGATCTGACCTTGAGCGAACGTAGACAGGCATCCAGTGACTGGTACAGGGGGGTATTGGGATCTGGCCAACCCTATCAGCAGGTTTGGCTCTCCAGGGGGTCAGCTGGGACCCCAGGACCCCAGGACACCTGTGCTTTCTTCCCAAGTAGTCTCACCTGGCTTTGTCCTGGGCCTTCCCTGCTTCACTGGTATTATATGGCCCCAAATATTCTTGGGGGAAGGGGGACATAGATGTTACAGGTAGAAGGAACCCTGAAAGTAACACCACCTCTTCATGGGGTGGCATCTTTGTTCAAACCAAATCTTTAGACACCTAATGTATAAACTGATAAAACCAATTGCTGTGCTCAAGACATGAATGGGGGTGGGAAACCCCTGCTTTGCCTCTCCCATAAAGGATTGGCAGTCCCCAGAATCCTGGAGCACTATTGGGAAGCCCACAATTGTCCACTTTTAGTTTACTGATGAGGAAACAAGCCGAGAGGCAGGGCATGTTCCTGGTATGTCCTAGAAGTGTTCTAGGTGTGTCCAAGCTGCAGGGATAGTCTCTGGCAGAGATCTTCAGCCCTCAGAGCAGTCCCAGGCTGGGCCCAGCTACTGACCTCCCTCCCCATCTTCAGTGGGATTTCAGTGAGAGCTTTGGTTTCTTGAGCAGCCTGTACTGGTTTAGTTGTCAAACATGCACACACACACTCACAAATTAGAAAGTTTGATTCTTGTCAAAAACATCACAACAGGAAATGCATATAAAATGGGGCTACAACTGCTCGGGGTTGTCAAGGAAGAGCTCACTTTCTGCCCTGATGCCCATACTTTTGTGGTATGAATGGATCCCCTCCTCTGGCCAGAATGCCACTGCTGTTCCCTTGGAAGTTGTGGCTCTCCCTTACTCGCAGGCCCGCATCCTCACACTGAACACCATCAGAACCCGCTCTGGGACGTTCTGAACCAGCCACTGCTTCTGATCCCACAGGTCTCAGGCAGGACTGTGAACTTGCTTTGCTCACAAGTTCCCAGGAACTTGGAGAACCACTGTCTCTGCTTGTGTAGGAATGGTGACAGGAGCATGAGAGAGACAGAGATATTCACAAATAGCCTCATACACAGCCAGGGTTTTAGCTTTGATTTTCTCTCCTCATGGAAAAGAGTTAGAACTGGGACCCTGCTCCCACCCACTCTCCAATCCACATGGTCAGAAAGTAAAATCTTTGCCCCTGCGTGACCTTCCTGTACACTGTCCTCTGAATGTGCTGCCTCAGGGGTGTGGCATCAGGGGTCAAGTGGACCTTTGTAAACAATGTGGTTTTCACTTACAGCCAGGCTGTCAGCACAGGGCACAGTCCCACAGGCAACTGCACAAGAGGCCTCTCTGGGTTGTTGTGAGAGACTCAGGTGTCAGCATCGCTAGACTCTGCGGTGGCCAGGTCCATCGTTAGAGGTATGTGTCATTGTGCAAATGGCTCTGAATCTGCTCTGCCAGCCTGAGTCTAAATAAGATACTCGCACATGCCAGTGACCACTCACTCCAGACACTGACCACATATCTTCACAACTGTGCCCATAAGCTCACGGCCAAGTTTAACACCGAAGCTTAGCCTTTTTGCTCAATCTGTTTCATTTTTCCACCCTAGCTGTTCATTTGTGCAATCACGCAGCAATTATTTCTTGCACACTGCTATTGGCACTAACTATGGTGAGCATTAGAGAGGCAACCATGAACAAAAAGGTGTCCCTCTGTCCTCACAACATTTACAGTTTAGTGGTTCGCACATCACACAAATATTTACATAAATTATGACTTAAAATTAGCAGCACCATGAACGCTGCCATAGGGTGCATTGCAGTGTCCCCTCCGCCCCCACCATCTAGGGGAACCAGGAGAGGTTCCCTGAGCAAATGACACTTCAGCTGCACCCTGAAGGTAAAGCAGCAACAGGCCAGAGGAGATAGAGAGGGCTCTGCTCACTGCACTGCCCACCCATACTCAATCCTGCACTGTCTACAGTCATAGGGCAAAGATCCAGTGCCACCCCTGGGTCTGAGACTTAAGGGGCCTGTGTTCTCTAAGGCTAGCTGTAGGGAGTGATGGGAGAAAGTGTGGATGTTGTGAGGTGTGGCTATATCATCCCACAGCGAGATCCTATCTTTACTCTCTTTCTTGTATTAGGGACTGTGACTGTTTTTCTATAAAGACATGGGGTAGTTTCTGTGACCTGATCTTGAAGGGAGATGCCCAAGAAGACCTGTTGGCTCTCTGGTCAGCTTACTGTAGATTAGTTATAAAGGCCTCCTGTGTCACAGAGAATGTCCTCATTGAACAGTCACACTTCTTTGCTAAGAAACATGGCTCTCGCTGCTCTAACGACCAGCCTCGGCACCAAGAGGGAGGTCAAAGACTAGCCGCCTCGAGACTTGTGTTTATGTCTTGCTGCTGGAGGTTTTGGCTGAAGTTCTTAGTAAATTGCTCGACTTCACTGTCCTTCTGACATCTTCCTGGTTCACCCATTTCAGTGATCTGTGAAGGGTGCTTCAGAATAAAAAAAGGAATGAAAAGGCATTTAGAAGACACCGTGTGGACTATTTCCATGTGATTATTAGATAAAAGCACCTTCACAGCAAAGGCTTTCTTTGGACCCCGTGCATGCAAGGAAACCTTCACTTTTCAGCTGCGGATGGAAAATCCTGTGTGGCTGCCATTCCTGCTCATGATGGGTGGGGAGCACGTGAGCAAGAACCCCAAAGCCAGCTGTTGAGAGGCCTGGATACCCCCAGTGAGGAATCTGCCTCTTTCTGCCCTGCAGTGGGCCACAGGTTGTTGAAATCTGACCAGCACAGAAATCAGCCTGGAAGATGGTCACAGGCACTGGGAGAGATCCCCTAAGTGAAACTGTCTCAGGCTGGCCTGTGCCCACCTTCCCCTAAGGGTTTGTCCCTGAGGCTGGCCCCCTGATGAGCTTAAACCCCCATCAGCCCTGCCTGCTCAAGGCCCCCCACCCTGACTTCTCCCAAAAAGTGTCAGTGGTGGGTTGGTGTCAGATCTAGAGAGGCTTTTGTTTGTCACTTCAGGCCACTTAAGTGCCATTTGTATTGCATTCATGATTATATTCTCAGGACCTCTCACAGCACCTGGTATACCACAGTTGCTCAACAGATGTTTGTTAACAAATATTGCACCCCAGGATAACTTGTCAGGTGTGCCCAAGATGCTCCTCACTTCCTCCTTTCACCCTGGAGATACCTGGGAGCTGTTGGAAGCTGTGGCCTGACTCAGGCTTCCCAACCACACAGTGGAAATATCAGGGCCAACACATGGTCTGCCTACCATCAGTCTCCACCTTGGGGGGTGGAGAGTCCTCCTCAGAGGCAGAGTACACCCTGTTACCAGGTGAACCATGCTATTCCAGCATACAGCAGTTTTTCTCAGCCCAGCCCCTTTTAAGACTGACTCTCTGGACATTTGGTCTCCAGACAGGACTCTCCTAGGATGGCCTCCTAGTCCTTTAGGCTCCATTTTGTGTCTCCTCTCCAAGGTCGGTGCTTGGCTGCAGTCTCCATCTCTACTGGAGATGTATCCAACGCAGGCTGGCACCTGCTCTCCCATGCATAGGGATCACTAGGCTAGGCTACTAGTCTGTGAGCAACCCAGAGGCAGAAGCTGTCTGGTTTTGCTAACTGTCCTACCTCCCCGCTGCTTGTGGTAGGGCTTAATAAACATTTGTTGGGTGGATAAATAAATGAAGGACCTTAGGTGGTTCTCTGGAGCGCTCACCTGTTGATGTACTGTGCATAGACGTGAGCACTGATCTACTCACTGTCCGTTCTCTCTCACCACAGTGCAAGGCATCTGTACTGTGAAGTGAGTGCCTGCAAGATGGCGGCATGCAGTAGGGTCTCTAGAGACATGCTCAGTGAAATAATTTATCTTTCTACTCTGACACGGAGTACATATTTAACAAACAGCCTGTGTGATACATTGCTTCAACTCTCAGACTTAATTCACCAGTTATATGTTAGTATAAACTCAGCACTTATCATACATATATATGCCACATATTAATACACAAGGTCTGTCTGGAAAAAGTCCAGTAATTGTTAATATAGCAGGAATGATTTGTGTGGCATTGATGTAACCTGGCAGCCAAGGAGAATGGACTGGAATGCACATGCATGAACAATGATGACTTCACTGTACTAGTCAGAGGGGGCAGTAGCCACTATTGAGTGATCATGTGTATGTGTGGCCATCACATTCAAAATGACTGAGTGAGTAGAGCAATGAATCTGCATCAAATTTTGCATTAAGTTTGAACATTCCTCCATGGAAAATATTGGGATGATTCAGAAAGCTACAGCTATGGGCAACCAGTGACTGGCAGCTTCATCACAACAATGCACCTGCTCATGCGTCACATCTCATGCAGAGTGTTTTGATGATACATCAAATCACCCAGGTGACTCAGCACCCCTACAGCACAGATTTGGGGCTGTGTGACTCCTGGCTTCTTCCAAAACTAAAATCGCCTTTGAAAGGGAAGAGATTTCAGACTATTGATGAGATTCAGGAAAATATGACAGGGCAGCTGAAGGCAATTGGGAGAACTGTGTGAGGTCCCAAGGTGCCTACTTTGAAGGGGACTGAGATGTCATTGACCTATGTACAATGTTTCTTGTATCTTGTAACTTCTTCAATAAATGTCTCTATTTTTCATATTGCATGGATGGATAGCTTCTGGACAGACTTCATATGAAATTCTATAACATTTATTAACCATCTAGTGTGAGTTGGTTGCTAGTGCTATTGGCAATCCTGACACATGGACCGTTGTGTAACATGAGCAAGTAGGAAACATTGTTTGTCCCGGTGTCAGTTGGGGTTATCTACCCACACAGCCTGAAACCAAGTCAGCTAATTTCTAGTGCATATGGCTGAAAGAGTGAGAAGAGACAGGGGAAGGGTAGGCATGAGCTGTACTATGAGTCACAACTGTCCCTTTTAGCCATATAGGGTAGGAGTGGCTAGCTATTTATTGGAAAAATAGCTTGTGCCCAGTTCTAAACATCGTGTTCCACCATTACTCATGTAACTTAACCTATAAATACTTATCATGGAAGGAAACTTAGAAATTTCTGGTCTAGAGCTTCTCAACTCCCAGCGATTACATCTCAATAGTAATATAATCATGGGCCCACCACAATAAAACCAAAAAGCCCACTTTTCACAAAATGTTTTAAGGGACATAAGCAGTGCTATTGAGAATAAAGTTAATGCTTATGGATTTAAACACCAAAGTGATTATTGCAGTAATAGTTATAAGTATTAATACATTACTTCTATGATACTGTAAAACATAAATCAATATTAAGCTATAAAATTATGTGTGATTTATGTTCCTAATTTTTCTGGAACATGAAAAACAACGCCAACTGTATTTATTGCTCTAACATTGCTAATGGTGGAGCACTGGAGCGGCTTGTACAAGTTCGAGACATCCAGCCCTGTGCGTTTTTTCCCATCTCCATGGTCAAGAATGTAACATTGGTTTCTTGAAATCAGCCATCATGGGAGTATTTAACTGGAGAAACTGACAAATGCTACAAGTCAGGGCTTCTTTTTTCCTTCCTTCCTCCCGAGAGCCAGTCATTAAGCACTTACCAGCACACCTCCAGCTGCATCCCACTTAAACCAAATTTACACCCAAGTATCTATTGTTTTCTGTGGAGATTCCCTGCTCAGTTCTAGTACCTTTCTGACCCTAACACACAAGTGACAGATGGAGAAACTAAGATTCAGAGACACTGTAGACTGGCCCATTGTAACACAAATTCTAACAACAAAACTAAAAAAAAAAAACCCAAAAACAAAAACAAACAGGGCCTATTTTTCCTCTACCAAATTCATTGTGGTAGGACACACTGTGTAAGGTTTTGAGACAAGGTAGCTTTACATTTAGAACTTGAGATTTTAGAGGTAAGTACTTCAGTAAAGTTATGTTTTATATGGAGTGTCCCAAAAGAGTGTGTTTGCAAAAATTATTGGAGAGTGTTCTGTTCATAGGATATCATTCAATGTTGCTCAGCTGTGTAGTTATTTTTCATTACTAATGAAAACATATTCCCCTAATTGTTCAAAACCATCTCAGGACTGATAACTATACAATATAAGTATTTTATAGGTGTAATTCAATTAATCTCCAAAGAAAAATATCTATTGGGTGCATGTAAACATACTGGTTAAATTGTACATCTTCATTTCTTCCACTCCAGTGACCAAGATTGTGGAGAACAGACTATAAAAATTGCACCAAAGAGCTTATTCTTTTTTTATCGCCTGTCAAATTATTGCTGCGACACCCATAGTTGGTGGTGAAACATTGCATGCAATCCAATGCTAGCTAGCAATGAAACGCCAAGTGTGAGTTGTACATTGAGTTTAGGTAATGTACCAGAAAACACTGCATGAAAACACTAATTTTCTCAATATATATTAGTAGTCACGGTGTTTACCAATGAGAAGTGAAGATGTTTTTAAACAGTTTATTAACTTGAAGTCTTGGCCGGGTTGCACATAGCTGGTGTTAAAATCGGAGACAGAGGCATCCTCAGCACTGGGAGATCTCGGCTGCACCATTCATGCCCAGCTGGGCCTGGAGAACATCCTGGATCATATGAACACTTACTACAGGTTCATTTACTGTTTACTGTTCAGGCATGGCCAGCATGCCTAACATTGCTCCAAAATGAACAGCTTCTTTTCTCTTCTCCATGCCACCTCTACTTAGCTCTTACCAGGGGCACACACCCAACTCCTAAAGGAAAACTTCACACACGTACACCCTTGAGCCAGTCATTCTATTGAAGGAGAGCACAGCTATTATTAACAACACATCTCAAGCTGTTGAGCAAAGAGCTGTTTTAATTTAATTGATCTGGCCTATAAGAAAATAAAATAAGAGAAGTACAAGATATGTTATTATCAGCCTTAGATGACACCAGCATTCAAACATTTTATTATCTTATTATTGAGCAGTGTTTCCGAGAAGAGCCTCTTTGTCTTGTACGCTGTTCTTAGAAACCTATTCTTCAGTTTTAAGGAATAATTGTTGTCTAAGAGCATGAGGGAAAAAATACTATCTTGTGGATATTAAAATGGTTGATCTGATGAGTCTGTGAGAAGCTGGTCCCATCTTTGCCCGATTTGACTTTCCACTGTGCTCTGTCCATATGCTTCTGTGACATGGTTAGAACTTAATATTTGGTGGCTTCAATTCTTGTGTCTTTTAAAATAATCCTCATTGACGAACTGTGGAAGAAGGATCAAAATCTGAGAGTGTCCTCTGGCTCTCAAGCATGTCGCAATGTTGCACGAAGCGTTTGCTCATTTCCATGAGGTCTGTGGCTGCAAACTAAAGGCATGGGAATGAATATGCCTGGCCTTCATCTCACCCTAATAAATGTCTACTGATATTCAAATGAGCACAGAGCAATCCAGTGCTATAGCTGGTCCCCTTTCTGTACTCTAGTCTAGTACCGGGCAAAATCATCCATTAATTCAACAACCACATTAAAGAACCCTGTGGGTGTGGAATGAAACAGCCACACCAAAGTGCACTTCAACCAAAGCAGAAGCAGAGTCTAGTGGGAGAACCACTTCCTGCAAGATGAAGAGTCCAGGGAATGATGCATCATTTCAGATGGGCAGGTGGCATTTGCTTCTGTTTTTATGCTTATATTTATAGCATAAGTGTTATCACTTTCTAGTGACATCTGTATGACCCCATAAATTAGGTCTGACTGGATTATATTTATAAGATTGGAACAAAAAAAAAAAGAAAATTCTTTCTCAATGTAATTTGTTTAACAAATTAAACATGCTTTATATATATTTTATGATAGTAAAATAAAACTTTTAACAGCTAAGGTGGGGTGGAGAGGGTTGGGGTGGAGAGATGGAGCAAAAACTAAAAAAGACTTATGGACATAGACAAGTGTGGTGATTGCAAGGGCAGTGGGCAGGGGGGAGGAGGCATAAGGGCACTAAATGGTAATGGGAAAAATACAATAAAAATAAATTATGTTTAAAAAACTTCATGAAGTTTTATTTTTGGTAGAATATTTGGGATATATGTAAAACCCCTAAGAAAAATAAATAAAATTATCCCTAATCTCATCCCCAGAGGGAAATCTTTGTTAATGGGTGTGGTCCATCACAATAGGTATTTCTACTACAAACATCATAGAACTCCTAAAAATTCTCAGTTCTGCAAAATTAAAAAGAAAATGGGTTGGGGCAGGCTTGCAAAATCTATGGGACTTTTTAACTAGAACCCTAACAAAAATGGTATCTGAATGTTCGTACAGGGCACCCTTAGTGACATCTGGAGATATTTTTGGTTATTAGGACTAAGGATGCTACTGGCATTGAGTGGACTCAACTGGAGGTGCTGCTGACATCCCACAATGCACAGCACAGCCCCACAGTGAAGCCTTATCCAGCCAAACCATCAGCAGTGCTGACCAAAAAACCTAGCCCTAACCATTTACTCTCTAAAGACCTCCAGCAGAACTTACAGCCACCCCTGTAACACAGCAAATTTACTGAATTCTTTTCATGCCAGGGTCTATGGATAAAGTGGTGAGCAAGAAACTTGATTTTTTATAATTAACATAATTTATGGCAACAATGTGTTATTTTAACATTATATGCCAAGATTCAAGTAAATTTCATGTTAATTTTTAATGTTCAATTTTCAAAAATTATTTTTCCAAAGACCTGACTTATTCTTTCATTTTTAAAAGGATTTTAAAAAATTTATTAGGGAAAAGGGAGAAGGGTAGTCAAGGAACATGTACAAAGGACACATGGACAAAGCCAAAGGGGGCTAGGATCGAGGGTGGGAGGTGGGGATGGCTGCAGTGGGGGAAAAATGGAGAAAACTGTACTTTAACACCAATAAAAAAGTAGTTTAATTTCTTTTGAAATTAGAATTAAAAAAATAAACTTTTAGTTCAAAGTACAAAAACTTTATTGTTGTTCAGTTACAGTGTCCCACATTTTCCCCCCTTGTTCACCCCAACCCCCCCATCTCCCACAGTCAATCCCCCACATCGTCCATGCCCGTGAGTCCTTTATTCATGTCCCTTTGCTTTCCCCTTCATCCTCTTCTCCCATTATCCCCCTCCCCTCTAGTCATTGTCAGTTTGTTCTTTATTTCCGAGTCTCTGATTCTATTTTGCAGGGGCCCCTGTCCTGGGCGCCAGATGTGGGGGGGCTCCGCCTGCAGAGCCTCATCCCTCCATCACGGATGAAAATAAAAACTACCAAGACATGATCTGCTTGGGGAGGAAAGGTGGTCAAACTCTCAGAGGAGAATGACCCAGAGCCCTTTTCTCACTGGGCTTTTATTGGGTTCAAATACACAGGAATACAGGTTTAACATTTCAAAGAAATCTGAGGGCTTAATCTGAGTCAGTGTTTGTCAGGAAAGGGGTTGCCAAACTTTGGGAGACATACTCATTTCCTCCTGGGACCCTTATCTTTTAAATGAGAGCACTCTTAGCAAAGCAGGTTTCACAAGACTTTAGGAATTCTTTCTTATGCCCGATCACCCAGGGGGCCATCCTGGCCAGCACAGGGCTGCACCACTTGCCCTCACAGTTTCAGGCTTTAAGCCGATTAGGAAGCAGAAGACATCTCCCAGACGGAAATGAGGACTCGGGCTATGTCAGAATAGCCGGGGGGCGAGGGTCCATTACATCCTCTTTGCTGCAGCCCCCCAAGTTCTTCCATGAGGGCATCCCAAGTGGTTGTGTCTGACTTAGGTTGCCCCTCCCATGAGGAGTCTTACCCGTCATTGACTGCCAACCAAGTGTTGGGGCCAGAGATGGATGAGGCAGAAGCAGCCCTCCTGCCAGGAAGATAAGCTTTGTCTCCTTAGTAGGTCACGTCCTTGTGACAGAACAGACCCAGATGAAGTGGGTCCCTTGGCTCTTACACAGCCCACCATGGGATGAGGGTTACAACTCCTGAAACCAGGCTGAACGGTCCACAACACTATTTTGCTCATTTGTTTGTTTTGTTGATTAACTTCCACTTATAGGTGAGATCATGTGGTATTTGTCTTTCACCACCTGGCTTATTTCACTTAGCATAATGCTCTCCAGACCCATCCATGCTGTCGCAGAAAGTAGGAACTCCTTTCTTTCTGCTGCATAGTATTCCATTGTGTAAATGTACCACAGTTTTTTGATCCACTCATTTACTGATGGGCACTTAAAATATTATTAATTGCCTTTATATTGACCTGTAGCTTGTGAAAAAAAAAAAAGGGACATATATAATTGTCCCAAAGGATAGCATTTTAAAAGAGACATCTAAATTTAAAACTCTCCCTACGAATATCAGCAAAAGTAATTAATTGATAATTACAGATTTTATTTCACTTATACCAACTTTCTAGGGATAATTTTCATGCTATTTCTTCATGTTTTTATGTATGTGTGGTGGAGTGGTATGTGTGGAGCAATAAATGACATAGAAAAGGACTTAATCAATGCTATCCAATATAGTAGCCACTGGCTATATATGGCTTTTAAAATTTAAATTTGGACATAAATTATTTATTAAATAAAATAAAAATCCCAGTTCTTCATTAGCACTCACCGCATTTTGTGCACCCAACAACTGTGCCTGGTTGGTGGCCAGCATCACATGGCACAGGGGAGATGCACCTTTCCCTCACCACACAAAGTTCTGTTGACAGCATCACGATGCATCCCCACACTTCTAACTGTCATCCAGCAACAAAATAAGGGTCTATTATAAATCTCTAACTCTTCATTTAGCCAGCCTTTGTGAGTAAGGAGCACACTACCATATCAAACAATGTGACATGATTTTTGTGATTGTAATAATTTTGTCATTTTTGATGCCTTGAGAAAGAACAATCAGATTTTATATGGACACATTTCAAATTTGGCTTTAAAAGGAAGTCTAACTTTGAGAAGCCCATGAACTGTTCAGAAGTCCACAAGACCTCCTAATCATGTTCTAGGATGAAAGGAAGTTCCCCAATAGTGTCTATGGAACATGGACATGGACACAGAGCTGGACTGACTCCAGCCCCATGAAGGGAGAGATCTTAATAAGGAGTCTACCTCCTTAAACTCTGGCATGACAACAGCTATAGAACCAAAAACCTCTTTTGTCATTCAAGTGAGTCAAGACCCTGTGGGGCATCCAGAGGACCCCCCAGGTCTTAGGTTGTTATGGTGTGATCACATTAGAACAGCACACGGAATTGAAAGCAAGAAATCAAAAGATTCCTTCATTTACACAGTTTTCCTTCAGCTCCCTTGTTTTAGAAAATGCAAAGGTTAAAACAAACCAACAAGTTGACCTGGAATTGTGTGGGGGTTTTTTATGCCTTTTTTAAATCGAGTTGTAATTGACATATTTTTCTTTCTTTTTTTTATAATTGAGGTAATTAACATATAACATTATGTCAGTTTAAGATGTACCATGCATTGACTGGATACATTTATGTATTTACTGCTATGATTACTACCATAGCATTAGCTAACACATAGGGCTACATAATTATTTCATTTTTGGAGTGAGAACATTTAAGATCTAGTCTCTTAGCAACTTTGAAGTTTGTCACACTGTATTGTCAACTTTAATCACATGCTGTGTGTCAGATCTTCAGGACTTACCTTCTAGTTGCAAATGTGTGCTCTTTGACCAATGTCTCCCTGATTCTCCCACCCCAGCACTTGATAACCACCATTCTACTTTGTTTTTATAAGTTCAGCTTTTCGAGATTCCATATATACATTAGATCATATAGTATTCATCTTTCTCTTGTCTGATTTATCTCATTTAGCATAATGCCCACAACATCCATCCATGTTATCATAAATAGCAGGATTTCTTCTTGTGGCTGAATAATATCCCATTTCTGGGTATATATCCAAAGGAAACAAAAACAGGACATTGAAAAAATGTCTGGACTCCCATGTTCATTGCACCATTACTTACAATAGCCAAGAGAGGTGAACAAACTAAATATCCATCAATGAATGAATGGTTAAAGATGTATGTGTGTGTTTAAGGGTACTGGGTGATGAGTGAAGAATTGTTCCAGCCAACAGATGGCCAGCTCCCTCTTGGACCTCAAAGTTTCTTATTTAACCTGCAGGCCTCTGAGCCACTGGTTGGCAGCCCCAGAAGGCATTTATCTGTCCTGCCAGGAAAGCTACTTGTAAGCATTGGTAAGAAGTGCCCACTACCTCCATGGGACAGTCGATGGGGAAGAGGGTTTCCTTTACTTCCTCACAGAGGCAATTTCCTTCCTGCCATAGCAAGCCCTAGGTGGGGGAAGTTCATGGCCTACATACAACCTTGAATCATGAAAATCAGTCGTAGGAAGCAGCCCTCGCCCTGCAGAGCAGGAACATGCTACTCCATGGGGGTGCCTTTGAAACCAGAGTGTACCCTGCGCGTGGGTTTGCTGGGGGTGTGCTGATCTCCCTCCCATGCAGCTGCTGGCTGATACCATTTTGCTCCTGCTTTGTTCCTCACAACCCCTTTGCACTGAACCCCAGATGCAAGTGAAATGGTCACAAAAGAAGTATCTGGGTTAAATGCGTGCTAAACAGGTTTAAAATTACTGCTCATTGTTTGGAAGCAGATGCAAGCCTCAAACAAATGCAAAACATCAAGGCAGATGCAAAAGGGAGGGCAATTTGAAAATCGGATCCTAAGTGCCTGATTCTATAGGGGGCGAAATGGGCCGCCTCCCCTGGCTGTCCACAAGCCTGGTCGGACCAGCTGCCCCAAAGGACAGTGAGAGCCATGTACTAAATGCTGGAGGGGCCCAGAAAGGGTGGACACCTCCTGAGGTCTTTGGCTCTGCCACAGTTGTCTAATTTCTTTAACAGTGATCTCTGTGTTTCTTGTATCTTGGGAACTGCTATTAAAATGAGCATCAAGCTTCATGAGGTTGCCCAGGAGCCTTTTCTCTGCTCCATGCACCAAAGCTCCCACAGCCCCACCAACGAAGAGCCAACATTTAATCATGGGTTGCTTAGTACACAGTTTTGTTCTTTGTTGTTTCCTGGCTACATTCTGCACACCAGTGTCACTGGCATGTTTTGCAAATTGCTAACTGACAGGCTTACGTTTACGTAATCTGCTCTTTGAGCCTGGCCTTCATTTAACTTGGTGCACAGGTTTCATGATAACTTTGATCATACAACCTGGGTGTTGTCATGAGGTATTCTTGAAATGTCTTCTTTTTATCACAGCACCAGTAGAGAATGAGCTAACATTTCTTATTCTGTGCTAGGCATTTTAATAAGCTCTTGACTCTTACCTCTGTGGGGCAGACATCATTCTTTGTACTGACCAGTGGGAACCCTGTCTCCTTCTCGGGTGTTTGATGAAGATCAGGATACTGAACGTGCCCTGCCTCAACCCCTGTCCCAGTGCTATGGTCCCATTCCTCGTTGATTGCATCCTAGATCCCATTCTGTTTCCACTGACCCCAATCCAGTGCCAACTGGAGATAGCTCATGCTTTCTTTGGAACTGCTACAACCCAAATGGCCCACGGAACCTAGAGTTTACTGTGCTCCTTGAAGCAATAGCTCTCCCTGGAGCTGGCTGAGTCCTAGTGAATGAGACACACACAACGGCAGTCAGGGTTTGCTGTATTGCTGCACCAAACACCAGCTCTCAAGGCTTTTCTGAACTGACACTCAATGTCCTTGGAGAAAAAGGACAGTGTGCTCCCAGGGCCAGGGTCAAGCCAGGGAGACAATGAGTTAAAGGATTCAGTAACTTGAGTGAGACAGGGTTCCCATGGGGGCAGGAATAGTGCTTCCTTTTCCTGGGAAGCACAAGATGGAGCAGAACAACGGCGGGGGTGGGGGAGGGCGGGGGGGCGGGGATGTGGAAAGAAATCCCCCCATCGTGATGAAGAAAAGGTCCTGGACCGGGAAACCTGTGCCGAATCCAGCGAATTTGAAGATCTGAGATGTTTGGGGGCCTTGGAAACTAGATAGCTTTGCCACTTCCTTGGCTGGCCCTGATTCTGCAGGCATCCCGGGAGAAGACAACACTGAAGATGGACATGTGAAGGCCCTGCCTCCCCCTGAGCCATGGTCCCCTGTGCCTCGGCTTCCTCCTGCGGCATTCAGAGGAGATGCTTCTGTGTCTGTTTCACCTCCTAGAACTGAGCAGCCCTTTGTGATCCCCTAAAGACAGTTTTTCCTTGCTGTGTGTGGCATATTGCCATCTAAACACTGGAAGGAAAACCGTTTGAAACATCTTTTCTATATTGATAAAATTAAATTTTTTTACAAACCCACATTCAACCCTGAGGGTCATGAAGATGGTGCAATACAGCACCATTTGTGCACCCTATTAAAGCCAAAAGGTGTCTTTGTGAACCTTGCCTCATGTCCTTGCGTGGGAGAAACTGGAGCAGCATTTTCTGAAGCTGTTTCGTGAGGTTGTTTTCTGTGTACACAATACAAAGCAGAAAATTGAAACAGAGGATTACTGGAGGAGACACATTGTAGCCAGCTATATAATGCACATTATTTATCCTTTATTAAGTCCAGACATGATAAAGAGGCCTGCTCCTCCTGGGGTGTGGACAAGTGGATGTCTAGAACCCTCGCAGGCAACAATTATCTTTATAAATAGCCCAGCAATGCTCGACCTCCTGTATTCTCTGCAATAGCATACACAGTGCAGGGCCCCATATCCCAAATAGCACTTGAGCCTTCACAGATATTGAGCACAAAGCAGCCAGGTATGAGTCACACAACCTGGACTCAGGGAGAGAGACTGAGACATAAAGCAGGGTTAATCAATGGCAACCCCAACTGAAAATGTGTTTTCAAAAACATCTTCACTCTCCACACTCCAGTTTCCATTAGCAGAGAACAGATGGAGCCCAGACATGGGGGCGTTGAACTTGGCTCAGGGAGGCTGTGAAGTGGGAGAGTTCCTGGGAATTAGTAAGGTACTGGGTCTTCTATTTACATTTGGGGCTCACTCTAAGCAGAATGCCCAGAGACTGTAACTGACTCACCCATAGGAAAAAAGGGTACCCCTGCCTCCCCTGAAGGGCACCACAGTAATTACTTGTTTCTCGAAATGGGCTCATTCTTCCTTGTGGGAGAGGCTTGTGAACAGCACAGCTTCTGGGCAGAGAAGGAAGCTCCAGAGGATGGAGGGCTACTATTTATAGGAGGGATATCTGCCTCTAGTCAGGGATGTAATAAATGAGAAAGACAAAAAGAGCCCTGCAAAAATATATAAATGTTGCTTGAAGAAAAGCATCAGCCCATCTATAACTAACTGCACAACTGGGTAAATTATCATAAAGCTTTAAGCTTCTTATCTACAACACAGAAATAAAAACTCCAACCAACTCCAGGAGTTTTGTGACTACAACTATAAACTTCACATGGTGTTTTAGAGATGTCTATGTTATAGGCATCTTCTCCACCACTTCTTCAACTCCTTTAGAAGACATTTGGCGTCCAGCATGGCAGGTGTGGGGGCAGCATGATTTTGGTTAAAATGTGGGAGCTGAAAGGAACCTGAGAGACCATTCATGCTGAAGCTTCCCAGCCTGGGTGGCCCTGACCCTGTAGGGGGCATTTGGAACAGAAGGAATGGTCTACAGACATATCTGTCGTACAGTTGGTTGAAGCAAGGATGCTCAAGTACCTGTGAAGCAAGGTCAGTCTTTACAGATGAGAAAGTGAGGCTTAGGGAGGAATGCAAAGACTCCCCAGTTGCTTCCAGGGGCAGCTTTGGAGGAGAAAGGAGGACAAGAGGGTACCTGGATGGAGAAGGAGTGAGGAGCTAGCATTTCCTGGGCACCCTGTCATGCAGAGTCTGGGCACACACATGACCCCACCTCCCTCCTTTATTGTAGCCCTATGAGGTGAGTCTTTAATATTCCCATGTTAAGTATGGGGAACTAAGGCTGGCAGAGTTAGTAAATTGCACAGTGACACACAAGTAGGAAAGGCAGGGTATGCATCTGAAGCCATTTTATCTTGTGCCAAGAAGGACCAGCATAAAAGCTTTGCACACTCCACTATTTTGTTATAAAACTTGACTGTTCATATATTTTACAAATGTATATATGCATTTCTACTTAGATACATAAGAAAGTGGGTAGGAAACATATTTTCTTGGTCAATCAGAAGTGTCTTTGGCATTTGGAATTCTGCTTTGGCTTCATTAAATTAAAGATGTCCATTAGAAATTCAAGTAGGTGTATCAAGTGATCCATTAGAAACACAGTCCAGGCCTCAGAGGCAGCAAGCATTGCTTGAAATGTCCTTTGGCAGTCACCGACACAAGATAGGTCACGAATCACCGTGACTTCCATCTTCTTCTCACTCTCTCACTCTGATGAATCAAGCTGCCGCACTATGAACTGTTTCACAGAGAAGCTCATGTGGCAAAAATCTAAGAGCAGGCCCTGGAACTGAGGTGCTCAATCCAACAGCCTGTTATGAACTGAATCCTGGATCAGATTTTCTCTCCCTCCACCTAAGCCATGTTTTGTGTGGGTTATATACGAGGACTTCTTTATTGTCTATATATTAAAAGCAAACCTTATTTTCACTAAAACTTTGTTTTGTCCTGTTTCTCAAAAGAGCCTTGGCAAAGTTGAACCATCCCAATGTAATGACCCAGTGATTTACAGGCCTCTTCTCCATTTACCATGCCGGGCTCTCAGCACAGCTCTCGAGCCCAGTCCAAGAGACACTTCTTATTGTCCACCCAGCAAGACTTGGCACCACTTCCTTTAGGGAACTTCCTCCAATGGCCCCAAGAAATTTAGTTCCCCTGGCTCCTGGGTAAGACAATCATCAATTTATACTACAATGGTTTTCTTTTAGGTTTTTATAAACTTTGCAAAAAAAAAGTGAAATAAATTTGTACCGATTGACCTCAAGAGCTAATAAACTCTATTTTGGAGAAAAAAATAAACAATTATCATACCATGTTTTAGTCCATGAAAACCCAACCGAAATACTGAGCATTATTTGAGAAAAAGTTTAGTAAAAGAATGATGCATTTGGGGAGCTAAATTAGAGTGTTTGGAAGAAGATATAGTCAAAACTGTTAAAAGAGGAAGTTTTAATAACCCACTTAACTACTTAATAATTCTAAACATATTAATATGTCTTAGAAGATCCCCATGAAGACTGGCATCATTTCATACCCGTGTGGAGACACTCTGGGATCCTGGCCATGGTCCTGATGTGGGGTTCTGTAGGTCAAGTTCTGCTGTTCTTTAACTTTGCAATTCTCAGTAAGGTCACTTAACTCCCACAGATTTTCCTTATAAAAAACAACAGTGATGATTAAAATTGACCCTAAAGAGTCTTAGTTTTAATTGGAACCATCCCAGTGTAATGGTTCAATGATTTATATGACTTTACCCCTGCGTGCCATGGAGTGATGGTAGAACAAGGGAAGAGGGTACAAAAGCAGGATCCTTTATTCAGCTAACTTGGCCCTGTCTATCAGGATCTGCTATTAGCAGATACCATAGTAACCTGTATCTACTACATGTATTCCATCTACATTTAGTTAGGTGAAGCCCTGAATCTAGCAGTGGAAGATTCAGCTGTATTCATTTCCTATCAACTCAGTACTCCCTGCATTCCCCTGCATCCTGCATCTTCAGCAGTGGATGATTCGTGCTCCAGAGTAACTCCTAATTTATACAGCATGTAGTTTACCTACAAGTCTCTTTTCTTTGTCTTTCTATGGACATGATGGTTTACTGTTCATTGGCTTGGAAATTTTTTTTCCTGGATTAGAGCCAAATGTAAAACACCCTCCTACCCCAAAAAGTTCTAAAACATAAAGGAAAATCACAAGGCCACCTGGGAACCATGGCTATTGGTGTCCTCACTTTGCTCTCCAGCTTGAGGTACCCTTATTCCCTATTCCTTAAAGGGGTAAATGGGAAGAATCGTGGTTCATGAGTCACAGCTCACAGACCAAATGGTGCTGGTCAGACTAGGGTGGAAGGTGAGAACAGAGCCCTAGTCATTTCATAAGCCCCTATAAAAGGAACAGTAGAGCTTTTCCCATTTACTCCTACATACTGTGGGCAGAGGAGATGAGAAAACAAGCAGAACTCAAAAGCAAAAGAAATAGGGTATCAGCTTTCCTATGAATATGCTGCAGAGTATGTTTGAAATTCTCAGTATTTGCAGTAGTTAGGTTGTATAAAGTCACTGCAAGCCCTGAATTACTTTATGCATGTTTCTATTTAAAGGCACATTATTTAATATATGTTGTTGATTCATTAACATGGAACTCAAAGCCAACAGCACTATATGAGATCTGTCCAGAAGGTCTGCAGCCATGTACAATGAAAAATAGAGACATTTATTGAAGAAGATACAAGATCCAACATTGTACACAGGACAATGACACCTCTGTACCCTTCAATGTAGGCATCTTGGGACCTTATGCAGCTCTCCCAATCACCATCAGCTGCCCCATTATATTTGCCTGACTCTCATTGACAACCTGAAATCTCTTCCCTTTCAAAGGTGATTTTTAGTTTTGGGAAAAGCCAGAAGTCACAGGGCTCCAAATCTGGGCTGTGGGGTCTGGGTAATCTGGGTGATTTGATGCTTCACCAAAAAACTGCATAAGATGCGATGCTTGACCATGTGATAAAACTGCCAATCATTGGTTGCCCATGGCTGCAGCCTTCTGAATCATCTGTTTCTATGGAGGAATGTTCAAACTTAATGCAAAATTTGATGCAAATTCATTGCTGTACTCAGTCATTTTGAATGTGACAGTCCCACATCACACATGCTCACTCAATGGCATCTATTGCCCCCACTGAGCAGTACAGTGAAGTCATCATTTTTCACTCATGCTCATTCCAGTCCACTCTCTTTGGCTGCCAGGTTACATCAATGTTGCACAAACCATTCTCATTATATTAACAATGGCTGGACTTTTTCCAGACAGACCTTGTATACTTTGCGTCTGAAGGGAGCTCATGTAACACATGTACTTTTCTTGTAAGGCACATTGAAGCCTTCTTGGACTTGGGAACAGTAGACAGCACTTCAGCACTATGGTTGGGGGCCACTTAAAACAGTGAAATCACTTCACAAGGTACATAGTGTCTAATCACTATGCTGTACACCTAAAACTAATATAATATTGTATGCCAGCTATAAATAAAAAATTTAAAAAGCAGTGAAATCATTAACAAAAAGCACAAAATTATGGAAAACATGGGACCAAATACACTGCAAAAAGAATCCTTTTTATCCAATGAGAGCTGAAACAGCAAGGCAGAGTGTTGCCCTATTAGACCCCAGCTGGGAACATGTGCATCAGGCAACCCAAATTTTCAACACTCTGCACATGTCAGTGAATGATTTCAAAACTGTGGTGGTGAATGATTGAGGGCTTACAAATAAATTTTAACAAGTGAGCAAAGTTGTAAATATGTAATTCACGAATACTGAGGATCCACTGTCTATAAATCCTGGGAGCTCAGACAGAGTTTTCTGCATTGCCAGGCAGTTGAGCAGAACATTTCAGAGATGAGGCTCTGAGGCCAGCATTTGCCCTGTCACTGCTACTGTGTGGCCTTAAGAAAGCCATTTAACCTCTCTCTGCTCTGGTGTTGTCACCTGCAAAATGAGAGTTTACACAGTCCTACAACACTGTTGTGAGGTTGGGTAAGACCTAAAACACACTTCAGTAAACATTAGTTGCTGTTATTGCTGTTGATAGTTTATTATTATTGCCAGTCACTATAGACATTAAGTCCACCAAAAAGAGTGTGATTATGAACTACAGTGCCTAGGTCTCCACCATGCTAAGCAGGCATTTACTGGAGATGATGTACAAGATACTGACCTCCTCTGAGATTTAAGGAATACTAAAGAAGGTTTGTTTGGGGCCTGAAAGATGCGTAGGAGTTAGCCACTTAAACAAATGGAGAACAAGTATTCCTGTCAAAGGGGCCAATATCAGCAAATAACCTTAAGTGAGGAGAAGCTTGGAATATTGGAGGGATTAAAAGGAGACCCATGTGGCTACAGCAGAGTATCATGAGTTAAGATTGGAATGCTAAGCAAGGACTAGATTAGGCCAGGATGTTGCTGGCCATACTACAGACTTTAGACTTTAATATCAATGAGAAGCCATTGCAGTATTTTAATCAGGAGAATGGTATAATTATATGTAGATTTAGATCGGGTCTCTAGCCTGTAGTGACCCCATGGAGATATAGCCTGTGGCAAGTAGCTGTCTCAATCCACTATACTGCAGTCAGCAGCATTCTGTATAATGCATTTCTATACCGTAATCTGCAGCATTGCATTTCAAAGTTCATACTTAGAGTGAGCGCTTAAAATACAGAATCATTGTCCCACATTGTCTCCTAGAAAAATTGACTTCAATTTCCAGGCTTAAGGAATGAATACAGTAACAAATGTTTTCATATTTCCTCTTCAATCTTTTAAAATCTAAATAATTTATCAGTTTTTCTACTACCTTCTGAGCTCCTCTCTAGATGTTTGACAGAGTTCATAACGTATGTCAACCCTTTTAGAACAGTGGGAATTCATTTAAGGAATTAAAATGGCAATTTATTAGCAAACTAGCATGGGAACTCCTTTCCTTATCTTTATATTTGTTTCTACATTTGGACCATTATTGTAAAGTAGAAGTTACTTAAGGCCTCAGAGAGTAAACGCAGCATCCAGATTGCTTAATTTATGACTAGTGAGTGATTCTACAGAGAGAATTTTTTTCATTGAAAAATGTTTTATATTACAAACACGTCCAGAGACTTTTTGGCATCAGTCTTTTTAAAAAATTCAATAAATAAAAAGTAAGTTAATATAATTCAATACCCCCTCCAAAAAAAAAAATACTGTTGGTGGAGACTGAATTCAGTATAAGGACAAAGCGAACAGTTCTACTTCTTATTTAATCTACAGATTTTCAGGCTGAAAATTTTCCTGTTTAAGATCCGAACTAAATATAGAGAGCCCGTGTCTAAATTTAGTAGGATGAATCTCTCTATTCAATTCTGGGTCTTTTCACTGTCTCCAACCAGCGCTCCCCACTGAGATTTAATGATGCAGACCTCTTGATGTGAGCTGCAATAAGCTGCCCTCTCTCAGGACTGGAAATCTGGGAGCAGAAGGGGAAATAAAAAAGGCCTAGAGACTGTGAAGAGTGGAGAGAAGTAGTGCCGGGAGGGAAAAGGAGGGGTCTCATACCTGGTAGTTTATTCTGTCTGATTTCTCCTAGAGGAAAAAGCATGCAAACTACAGTGGGGAAAAGCAGACCAAATAAAGTAATCAAAAATAACCATGACATTTTTGGTAAGAAGATGACATGGGCAAGGAAAACTCTTTGATTCATTCTGGTGAAAGTAGAAATTGGGATTAATTTAATAAACAGCTAGGGATAAACTATTAGCATTGGTGAGGGAACTAATAATACATTCATTAGGAAAAGTACTTATCAGTAATGACTAGATTTAGAACCAAATAATGAGATCTAAAAATAAAAGATTAAAAAAGAAAGAAAAGAAAGGGTGCAGGGCTGGCATGCATTTGCATACAGACTGGTAGAATGGGTACATGGTCTATAGGAATCACTCTTTCCAGATTTCTGCTTTTCTATCCCTGAAGATGACACCTTGTTCTCATGGTCCAAAATGGCTGTTGGTGCTCCAGCCCCCAATACATATTCCAAGCAGCTGGATGTAGTAGGAAGAGCAATACTCCTTCCCCTTCAAAGAAATAACTCAGAAGTTTCACACAATACAAAACTTCTGATTACATTTCATTGGAGGAAAAACTTGGTCACATGGCCACACACAGTTGCAAGGGAGACTGCAAAATATTGCAGCACTGTGCCCAGCCAAAAACTATGGCTCAGTTAATTTTAAAAAGAAGGAAAGTAGATATTTGGGAAGTGACTTGCAGGGTCCTCCACAGAACAAGCCTCAAAGCAGGTGACTGTATTTCACACCCCTCTAAAGGGGAATGTGTCAACAGCTTGAGCATCATTGAAGATGAGTCTTTGTGGAAGTTACAGTGGGAGTGAAGATAGAAGTGTGGCTGTTAGAAAACTCTCTGCAATGATGCCATTTGGTAAATCACAGATCACAATGGCACAGTATCATGGTGAGGTGATTGGTCATACTAATGAGACATTAAATTCATATAATATTGTCTAATAAGAAGGCACAGGGAGGAGACTGGCCTCTTATAAAATTGGTCACAGGAGAATTGCTCACCAGGAGGAATTAGTGTGTTGCCCAGAGGGGCTGTTTTCAAAAGAGAGGCCATCCTACGTGCTCTGAATGGGGGCTCCTAGGCCTTTAAGTATAGCCTTCCCTAAAAGATGTGCACTGCCTTCATGGTGGGGAGTCATGCAGCACAGCATCCAGGCACACACCCTGTGTACCTCCATCTCTTTCACAAATGACTTGGGAAGAAGATATAGAGATCACCAGAAAAAGCATAATCCAAGTAGATTTCCGATGTCAGCAGGGAGGGCTGTGTTCAGTCAGTGAGAAGGACCATGGGAAAATTGAAAGGATAGGGAGGATGTGCCACTCAAATGAAGACAGAGCCAGTCATCAAAACAGGAATGAGAAGACCTCTAGCCCCGACCCATGAGTTTTCTCCCTCTGTCACCTTCCTCTGGCCTTACCACCCTCATGGGTGGATTTAGACCAGTGCTGTGCTGGAACATATTTAAAATCCAGCCAGGAATGGGAACACTACTTGCCAATTTCCATGGTGTAAGTACTTCCACCATGGTGGGTTTCATGCTGCCAGCATGATGTCCCTGAACATGGACTTGGAAAGGGAGACACAATGTGGGATACTTCCTCTCTCCTGATTTCCATCAGCCCTTTTCTGATTTTGCCAGGTCTTCCCCAAGATAGCCAAGATCAGCCAGTATTCACAAATTACGTTCTTCTTTCTGATCTTTTTTCCCAAAGCTGATTCAGAGCACCAATAACCTCCCAAGTTACCATCCAATATTTTGCCATTGCCTTGCATGGGTCTCCCTCTAATAAGAGATTCTTCACCAATGGCTACCAGACCAGCACGTGATGCCACCTGTTTCAGGTTACTTTAACAGCCGCTCTCACTTCAAGGTGCTAACTTTTGCATCCATGTGGAATAGGACACACAATTCTGTGAAAACTGCTCCACTCCCAGTGGCTTCTGACAAGAAAAGGTTATGTCTGGTTCATGCTATATGTCCATCTATGTTGGGGGATCCTGCTCCTCATCATCTTCCCTCAGGGACTTGGTGAGCAGAACCTTCCCTGAAATGTCCCCAGTGACCCTAGCTGGCTCACTCTATGAGGAGAAGGAGGTGACTCACAGCAGCTCCACAGACCGGAGGGATGATGACCACAGCATGACTGACCACTGCAAAGTGCTAAGTAGGGGCTGCTGATTCAGCTAGAGAATAAGACCAAGGTCAGAGATGAAAGCTTTGTATACAAGTCATTTGTAAAGAAATATTTTCCACTGCAGGTACTGACGCTGCCGTGAATCACAAAGTTATCTCAGTGTTGTGTCATTGGTCATGAAAGATCCTGGAGATGCTATTATTGTCCCTTTAGTGAATATCTGTTGAGTGACGGTTCCTAGGAGAAGATGGCAAGCAAGACATGGGGCTTCTCAGCTATTGATTTGAGGCTAAGCTCTCAGACATGCTGAGCAAACTTTGCCAATTTTTTTCATCTCCATTTAAGCAAAATCACCACTAAGGTTGTAGAAGGTTAATTCAGGTGAAGAAATATCTGCTGATCATCTCCTTCAGTGCCCAGTGGGGAAACACATTAACTCAGTGTAAATTGCTAATTGCTAGCCTTGACCAGTGGCATCTCCTTCATGTGCCACTCCTTTGAGTTGAAAGACCATTTAATATGAGAAAATGAAGAAAAGTTAAATCCTGTCTCCAATAATATTTCACAAGGCACCAGCTGACTATGCCAGTCCACATACCAGGCATTGTGGAAATGAGGATGATACAAAGATCAATAAGATTTATTTCCATTCCTCAAAAAAACATAATTTTATGGAATGAGAAATAAATACTTAACAAATACAAGAAAAAACAGAGAAGAAAGACAGAGGAGATGTTGAAGAGGTCAGGGCTGAGTATGGAAATACCTGGTTTCAAGGTCCAAAGTACATACCAATTCTATATTAAATATCACTTTTATTACTTTGAAATCTTTTTTTCTTAATGGAAGATGATAAAAACAAGTCTCTTTTATCTTATCTCTGTTCTAACTACCACATTTTCTCCTCCCTGGATGCATCCAATGTTACACCTTCAGAAATATTTCATGAATGTACAACACATATAAGCAAGTAAATATATTTTTATTCATTTCTCCATTTTTATACACAAGTGGTAGCATATTATATATAACATATTTGTCTTGCCTGAGTTTGTATATCAAAGCCTAGCCATATCAGGATCCATAAAGAGATACTTTGCTTTCTTTCATGATGACAAAGATTAATACCCTTAGATGAATGAACTATAATTTGTTTAACCACTTCTCAATTGTTCAGTTAGTTTATTAATGTTTTGAAATGATAAAAAATAAATAGCATGCACAAGGATACCTGAAGGACAAGTTTCTAAACATGAGATTAATGTTAAAAATTTGTAAGTATTTAAATTTTAATGCACATTGCTAAATTGTTCTCCAAAGAAGTTGTACTGACCCTCCCACCAGATTGCATGAGCACTCTTCACACCCTGCTTGGTACATTTCCAATCCAAGTGGTGAAAGTAATACATCGTTTTAGCTGTGATTAGCATTTCTCTGAGTGTCTGAGAGAGGCTGAACATCTTTTCATGTGGCAAAGAACCATTTATGTTTCCTTTTGGTGATTTAATCATCTAGTGACTGAACATTTCCCATTTGAATTTTTTATTGATTTGCAAGAGCTCTTTATTTTCTAAAGAAATTAACTTTTTGTGATGTAAGTTAAAAGTATTGTTCTCAAATGGGCCTCTTTCTTTCCTTCTTTTTTTGTGGGAGGTGGGGCAGGTGGAGAGCTTCATTTACAAACACTAAATATTTGTAAAGGTGGGTTGATTGATCTCTTCTTTTACCAGTTTTTGTTGGTTACAAATATATTCTTACTTCAATATTATCTTCTTAAAATATACTATGACTTATTCTATTGTTATTATCATTTCCTTTATTATGTCTAAAATTTTGATTATGTAAAATTTAACCTGCTTAAAGGAGGCATCACTGGTTACCCCATTGTTTCAACACTACTTGTTAAATAATTCATCTTTCCCTTGCTTATTTCAAATGTCACCTTTATTATATACTAAGTTTCAATATGAATTTAGGCCTATTTCTAGACTTTCAAAACTGTCACAAATCTATCTGTTTAGGTACCAATGCTGCAGTATTTACTTATATCTTTCTTAAATTTTTTTATTGTTGTTTAATTATAGTTCTCTACATTTTTCTCCCATTACTCTCCCACCTCCAACCTCCCACATTCAATCCTCACCTCCACCCCATTGTCTTTGTCCCCGGATCTTTTATACAGGTTTCTTTTTTTTTTTCTTTTTTCTTTTTCTTTTAAATTTAGTTTTATTTTATTTTTTATCAGTATTTTTTTTAAATTGTGGATCTTGTACAATTTTCTTTCTTTTACTCCCACCCCAGCCCACTACCCCAGCCCACCACCCCAGCCTTCCCCACCTCCCTCCCATTTCCACCCCCGCTAATTTTTGTCCATGTGTCCTTTATACTTGTTGCTCCAAACCCTTCCCCCTTTCCCCTGAAATTCCCTCCCCTCTCCCCTCTGGTGACTGTCAGCCTGTTCTTATCTTGACTTTTCCCCTACTTCCCCTTATTATCCCTCTCCCCCCTCCCCTCTGGTCACTGTCAGTTTGTTCTTTATTTCCATGTCTCTAGTTCTATTTTGCTCACTTGTTTGTTTTGTTGATTAGGTTCCACTTATAAGTGAGATCATGTGGTATTTGTCTTTCACTACCTGGATTACTTCACTTAGCATAATGCTCTCCAGTTCCATCCATGCTGTAGCCAAGGGTAGGAGCTCCTTCTTTCTTTCTGCTGCATAGAATTCCATTGTGTAAATGTACCATAATTTTTTGATCCACTCCTTTACTGATGGGTACTTAGGCTGTTTCCAGCACATGGCTATTGTAAATAATGCTGCTATGAACATTGGGGTGCATAGGTTCTTTTGAATTGGTGTTTCAGAATTCTTAGGATATAATCCTAGCAATGAAATTGCTGAGTCAAAAGGCAGTTCCAAAAATCAAGAGGGGATGGAATCAGAGGTGGGACGTGGGGCTGGCTTGGGTGGGGGTGAGCAGGAAAGAAAATGTAAACAACTGTACTTGAACAACAATAATATAGAAAAAATTAAAAATAAAAAAAGGCGGTTCCATTTTTAGTTTTCTTAGAAAATTCCATACTGTTTTCCATAGTGGTTGTACGAATCTGCAATCCCATCAACAGTGCACTAGGGTCCCCTTTTCTCCACAACCTCTCCAAAACTTCCTGTTTGTTGCTTTGTTTATGATGGCCATTCTGACTGGTGTCAAATGGTATCTCATTGTGGTTTTAATTTGCATCTCTCTGATAGCTAGTGATATCGAGCATCTTTTCATGTGTCTCTGGATCCTCTGTATGCCCTCCTTGGAGAAGTGTCTGCCCAAGTCCTTTGCCCATTTTTAATTGGGTTGCTTGTCTTCTTAGAGTGGAGTCATGTAAGTTCTTTGTATATTCTGGAGATTAAACCCTTATCTGAGGTATCATTGGTAAATACATTTTCCCACACAGTCGATTCTCTTTTTATTTTAATACTGTTTTCTTTGGCCGTGAAGAAGCTTTTTATTTTGATGAGATCCCATTTGTTTATGCTTTCCTTTATGTCCCTTGCTTTAGGGGACATATCAGTAAAAATATTGCTGCGTGGAATATCTGAGATTTTTCTGCCTATGTTATCCTCTAGGACTTTAATGGTGGCATGGCTCATATTTAAATTTTTTATCCACCTTGAATTTATTTTTGTGTATGGTATAAGTTGGTGCTCAAGTTTCATTTTTTTGCACATAGCTGTCCAGTTCTCTCAACACCACTTGTTGAAGAGGCTTTTTTTGCTCCATTTTATTTTGCTGGCCCCTTTGTCAAATATTAATTGACCTTAGAGACTTGGGTTTATTTCTGGGCTTGCTGTTCGGTTCCACTGGTCCATGTGCCTGTTTTTATGCCAGTACCAGGCTTTTTTGATTATAGTTGCCTTGTAATACAGTTTGGTATCAGGTATTGTGATCCCTCCTACTTTGCTCTTCTTTCTCAAAATTGCTGCAGCTAGGGGTTGTTTATGGTTCCATATAAATTTTTGAAGTGTTTGTTCTGTCTTTGAAATATGCCATTGGTACTTTAATAGGTATTGCATTGAATTTGTAAATTGTTTTGGGTAGTATGGACACTGATATTAATGTCCATCATTAATATCAATTATTCCGATTCATGAACATGGTATGTATTTCCATTTGTTTGTGTCTTCCTTGATTTCTTTCTTCAGTATTGTGCAGTTTTCTGCATACAGGTCTTTTACCTCCTTGGTTAGGTTTATTCCTGGGTATTTTATTTTTCTTTTTACTATATCAAATGGGATTTTTTTCTTGATTTCTGCTTCTGCTGTTTCACTGTTGGTATACAAAAATGCCTTTGATTTCTGGATATTGACTTTGTATCTGGCTGTTTGGCCAAATTCATTTATTAGGTCGAGCAGTTTTTTTGGCCTAGTCTATTAGATTTTTTGTGTACATTATCATGTCATCTGCAGACAATGATAGTTTTGTTTCCTCCTTTCTGATTTGGATGCCTTTGATTTCCTTGTCTTGTCTAATCGCTGTGGTTAAGACTTCTAATACTATATTGAATAGAAGTGGTGAAAGTGGACAACCTTGTCTTGTTCCTGATCTTAGTGGAAAAGATTTTAGTTTTTGCCCTTTGAGTATGATGTTGGCTGTAGGTTTCTCATATAAGGCCTTTATTATGTTGAGGAATGCTCCCTCTATTCCCACTTTGATGAGTGTTTTTATCATAAATGGGTGTTGTACCTTATCAAATGCTTTTTCTGCATCTATTGATATGATCATGTGATTTTTGTCTTTGCTTTTGTTTATGTGATGTATGACATTTACTAATTTGCGAATGTTGAACCATCCTTGCATCCCTGGGATGAATCCCACTTGGTCATGGTGTATGATCTTTTTAATGTATTGTTGGATGTGGTTTGCCAATATTTTGTTGAGGATTTTAGTATGTATGTTCATCAGCGATATTGGCCTGAAGTTCTCCTTCTTTGTTGTGTCTTTATCTGGTTTTGGGATTAGGATGATGCTAGCTTCATAAAAAGATTTTGGGAGTCTTCCATCATTTTGGATTTTTGGAATAGTCTGTGAACGATAGGGGTTAGCTCTTCCTCAAATATTTTGTAGAATTCTCCTGTGAAACCATCTGATCCAAGGCTTTTGTGCGTCGGGAGTTTTTTGATTCCTGCTTCAATTTCATCAGCTGTTATTGGTCTGTTCAGGCTTTCTGCTTCTTCTTCATTGAGCGTATGTGTGGGTCATGCTTTCTTATCCATTCAGCTATTCTATGTCTTTTTATTGGCGAATTTAATCCATTTACATTTAAGGTTATTATTGATAGGTACTGATTGGGAGATTATATTTTTCTAGAAACTTGTCCGTTTCACCTAGGTTTTCAAATTTCTTGGCATATAGTTCTTCATAGTAATTTCTTACAATCCTTTGTATTTCTGTGGTGTCAGTTGTAATCTCTCCTCTTTCATTTCTGATTATGTTTATTTGAGTCCTCTCTCTTTTTCTCTTGATGAGCCTGCTTAAAGGCTTGTCAATTTTGTTTATCTTTTCAAAGAACCAGCTCCTGGATTCATTGATCCTTAGAATTGTGCTTTTAGTCTCTATGTCATTTAAGTCTGCTCTGATCTTGGTTATTTCCTTCCTTCTGCTTGCTCTGGGCTGTCTTTGTTGTTGATCCTTGAATTCTTGTAGGTGTAGGGTTAAGTTGTTTGTTTGAGATGTTTCTATCTTTTTAAGGTAGGCCTGTATCACTACGAACTTCCCTCTGAGGACTGCCATTGCTGTGTCCCATAAGTTTCGGGTCAATGTAAGTTTGTTATCATTTGTTTCCAGAAACTTTTTGATTTCCTTCCTAATTTCATTCTTGACCCATTCATTGTTTAATAGCATGCTATTCAATCTCCATGATTTTGAGGGTTTTGGGTTTTTCCCCTTGGGGTTGGTTTCTAGTTTCAGTCCCTTGTGGTCAGAGAAAATGCTTGGTATGATTTCAATTTTCTTGAATTTGTTGAGGCTTGTTTTGTGTCCTATCATGTGGTCTGTCTTTGAAATTGTTCCATGTGCATTTGAAAAGAAAGTGTATTTAGTTTCTTTGAGATGAAGGGCTCTATATATTTCATTTAAGCCCATTTCATCTAGAGTTTTGTTCAATGCCACTATATCTTTGTTGATATTTTGTTTGGAAGATCTGTCCATTTTTGACAGTGGGGTGTTAAAATCGCCTACTATAATTGTGTTGCTGTCAATATCTTTCTTGAAGTCCTCTAAGATTTTCTTGAAGTATTTAGGTGCTCCTATGTTGGGTGCATATATATTTACAATGTTTATGTCTTCTTGGTGGATTCTTCCCTTGAGTATTATGAAGTGACCTTCTGGGTATCTCTGTATGGCTCTTCTTTTGAAGTCTATTTTGTCTGATACGAATATTGCTACCCCAGCTTTCTTTTCCTGTCCATTTGCTTGGAAATTTTGTTTCCAGCCCTTCACTTTGAGCCTGTGTATGTCTTTTGTCCTGAGGTGGGTTTCTTGTAGGCAGCATATGTGTGGGTCATGCTTTCTTATCCATTCAGCTATTCTACGTCTTTTGATTGGCGAATTTAATCCATTTACATTTAAGGTTATTATTGATAGGTACTGATTCATTGCCATTTTTGTACGTGTGTTCCTCTCTCTTTCTCTCTCTCTCTTCCTTCCTTTCCTTAAAGCAGTCCTTTAGTATCTATTGCAGAATTGGTTTGTTAGAGGTGTATTCCTTTAGACTTCTTTTGTCTGGGAAGCTCCTTATTTGGCCTTCTATCTTGATTGAAAGCCTTGCTGGTTAAAGTAGTCTTGGTTGCAGGCCTTTGGTTCTCATTGCTTGGAATATTTCTTGCCATTCTTTTCTGGCTTGGAGTGTTTCCATTGAGAAGTCAGCTGCTAACCTTATTGGGTCTCCCTTGTATTTTACTTCCTTTTTCTCCCTTGCTGCCTTTAAGATTCTCTCTTTGACTTGGAATTTTGCCATTTTAATTATGATGTGTCTTGAAGTGGGCCTCTTTGGGTTCCTCTTGAGTGGGACTCTCTGTGTTTCCTGGACTTGTGTGGCTTTTTCTCTCACCAAATTAGGGAAATTTTCCATCATTACTTTTTCAAATAGGTTTTCTATCCCTTGCTCTTCTTCCTCTCCTTCTAGTATCCCTATTATACAAATATTATTCTGTTTTATGTTGTCTTGCATTTCTCTTAATCCCTCTTTATTCTTTCTGAGCCTCTTTCCCTTATCTTGCTCATTCTGGGTGTTTTTTTTTATATTGTCCTCCAACTCACTGATCCAACTTGCTGATCTGATCTGCTTCATTGATTCTGCTTTTCATTCCTTTTACTGTGTTCTTCAGTTCAGAAATTGTATTCCTCATTTCCTCTTGGCCCTTCTTGATAGTTTATATTTCCCTTTTCATGTTGTTATAGTTTGCAGTGAGTTCATCGTAGCTTCCCTGTAGTTTCTGGTAGCTCATTGAGAGCTCATGGAGCTTCCTGACAACCATTGCTTTTAACTCAATATCTGATAGTTGAGTTGCCTGTTTCATTTAGCATTCTTTCTGGAGCTTCTTCTTTTCCTTTCATTTGGGGATTGTTTCTTTGTCTTCCTATTGTTTGTAAGACTCTTGTTGTTAGCCTCAACTTCTTAAATTGATCTGTTCTGGCTCTCTGGGTTTGTGGTGTGACCTTCTGTGGTAGAATACCTGTGAGATTCAGTGGTCCAGTCTCGTTCTGGTTTCCTGGTGTTCACAGCTTCCACTGTCTCAGCTGTTGGGATGCCTCCTCTTTGGGTCTTACTCTGGTTTTTTCACAGTTCCAGGTTTGTTTGTTTGTTTTTCTTTGTCTCACTTGTGGGTATTTAAAAAGAGATGAGAGGGAACAAAATGAAAGAAGAAGAAAGAAGAAAAAAAGAGGAAGGCAGAAGAGATAAAATTGGAAAGAAAGGAAGAGGGAATAAAACAAGAAAGAGGTAAAGAGAGGCAAAAGGAGTTGGGGAGTAAAAAAGAAGATTAAAATAGTAAAGAAATAATAATTAAAAACAATTATATAAACAGATACACAAACAAAAAAACGAACAAATAAACAAACAACCAAAAAAGGGAAAAAAACTAAAACCAAAACAAACAAACAAAAAAACCCTCCAAACAAAAAATTCTTGTTGTTTTCAAACTTGCCGAGCCGGTTTTTCTGGTCTTGCTGGCTGCAATGGCCAAGGGGTGATTGTATTGCTTTTCTCTGTGTTCAGCACCCAGTCATCACTGTGCTAAGGTCCCCAGAGTTAGTACGGCACCTCTCCCCACAGGGCTTCCAGCGTGTGTTCTGAGTCTCCTGGTGTACGTGCACTTCCCCAAGTTTATGGGTGTGAGCTTGGTTCTCCGGTCGCGTGCAGCCACCTTTGTTGGCCCCTGCGCAGCTTTCTGTGGTGGCTCGGGGCCTACGATCCCGCAGCCATCTCACGCCTGCGCCTATGGCCCTGAGCAGTCTGCGTTCATGAGCCCGCCTGTGCACTGGCGACTATGGTCCCACAGCTGTCTCCAGTGGCCAGCGCCTATGCTCTCGTGTGTGCCTATGATCCCGAGACTGTGTGCATTCCCATGTGGGTGCCTATTTTCATGCAGCCTTCTCACTTCACACGCGCCTCCGTCTGCAGTCAGGACGACTATGATCACTCAGTGCACAGTCGCCTGGCAACCATGAAAACTCAGTTCACAGTCTAGCAGTGACCTGGCGCAGGGCAACCACTATCGCAGTCTCGCGGAGGTCCCTAGGATCTCTCAGCCCGTTTCAGCGGCTGACCTAGCTCCCTCCCTAGAGCCCTGGGGCAGGCTTGGCAAGCCCGGGCCTGGACCTCATCCGCCCTGCTCTCTGCGCTGATCCCTGGACTCCTATTGTTCTGAAGTACTCTCCTTACTGACTGGTTTTTCAATGTCCGCTACAATTTTTGATCTCTTATTCTCAAATATGCTGTGTTACTGTTCCTTGTTTGCTCTGTTCTTCTGTAGATTGGCCAGATTTTTCTCCCGTGTGTAAGAGGAAATGGAATCTGCTCTCTCCTACCACGCAGCCATCCTCCCTCCCCTGATATTTCTTTTAATACATATTTCTATGTTCTGCTTCTAGGCCACTGCCTGGTGGTGTTGTTGGTGGATAGTCATCCTAGATCTTTTTAAAACAATGATAATTATGCTATCTTTTATTTTCTTGCATTTCCTGAGCCTTCATGGTTTAAGGGGTGTCCTGCAGTGTCTTAAGCAAAATCCTTCCATTTGTGGCTATAGATTTCTGCAGCCCTTCCTGAAATGTTTTAATCTTTGTCATAGATATAACTAGAAGCTGTGGCTGCTCTGAAAGCTTCAATAACTTCTGTTCATTTATGCATCATTAGGCCTGGACAAATGATATTCAGGTAGTTACTTTTATTCTATAAGGCCTCTTCTCTATGATGGGGGAACAAGATATTAGTACCAACTTAATCTCCTTTTAAAGAAGAAACATGAATTTACCTACCAAAAATGACTTCCTGACACTTACTTTAATCTTTAATCTTTGCTCTGCTCCACAGGCCCTGCCACCTGCCACCTGCCACCTGCCAAAGTGCTGCCTGATCACAGAGGACCTGAGCTGGGTGCAGCCCAACAGCCTTCTCAGCCACTAACACAAAGCCACAGTCTTGAAGGCCTGAAGGGTCAGACACCACCTATCAGGTCTACATCATCAAGAAATGAAAGCATTACCTCTGGATCCCTTTGGTCCTCAACAGTGCACACATGATGCAGAAGCTATGAGCCAATGTCCTAGAACAACTGTCTCCTCCCCTATTTCATCATGAAAGCTCACATGGTTTTTCCAGTGCTTCGTAACCTATTCGCATGTGCTCCAACCAAATTCAGAGTGAGGTTGCTCATGTCTGAGGGGGATCCACACCCTCCAAGAACCCTGCCTTCTTTCATTTTCCACACCAAATTTGCCACACTGAATCATGTGCCCCAGGAAGACCTTTCATTGCACTGGGCTCCATGCTGACAGCATTCTGAGATGAAAGTGCAAACTAGCTGCTGGCCATGTCCATCTTGGTGCTTCTGGTGTTTTTTTCTTTTCTCATTACCTGTTTATTTAGGAATGCTCAGACAAAGAAGACTGATCAGACACAGCCTTGGAAGGTCAAGAGCAAAACCAAATTGAAGGGCTCATCCAGTCAATGTTCTTAAGCACTTTGCAGGCAGTAGGGTGGCAACCACAGGGAGGACACCACCCAACCTACTGAAGGAGACTTTCCTTGTATACTTCCTTGGAGAACTTAAAGTGATTCTTAGCCACATGTTTCCCCAGACACCCAGGATACATCTGAAGGCACTTTGAACTGTGGCCATCGTTTACATGATGGAAAATATGTAGCAGAGAGAGGAATTAGCTCAGCATTTGACTGTTTAAGTTGCTGAATGAAATGTCAGATCTAAAATCATGTCTACAAATGCCTATTATTTTTTAGGACAAAATAATATGTTTATAAATAATTAGATGATTGGAAGCATTTTTTTCCCCTAAGGAAGTGGTTCTCATACCAGTATCATCTCCAGTCTTTAGAAGAGGAAAACCTGTAATAGACATGGGAACAGAGACTGAGGAAAAAGACTTCATCTAAGTGCTGTTAGAGCAAGAGAAGTTCTTTGGGAAGGACAAGTTCTTGCACGGTTGTGGAGCATTTTACCTGTTCTTAAGGAGAAGCAGAGCATACCTGAAGACAGAAGAGTGACCCGGATGTATGGCCATCTTAGTCCAAAGCACTTTCAACAGTGGTGAGGAAGTTTCCAGCAATAAGTGCACAACATTTTTGGAAGAGAAGACTCTGCCTGGAACATTTTAATATATCTGGATCTGGGTTGTCCAAAGAGAGTAACCAGGAGTAATTAAAGATACACCAAACTGGAACTAGCTATATAACACAGGTCGAAGGCCTGTTTGCTGCACAAAATGGACAGTTGTTTGAAGGAACAAATGTCAACAAAATATGTTGACCATTACTCAATGTGAAATTTCTAAGGTAGCTGTAGGTATGAGGAAAGGATGGAAACATAGAGGATGTAATGAAAAGACACCTAACTATACCAGGCTCCTGCCCGCCAAGAACCGGTTCTGGAATGGGTTGACACACAGTCAGATAGTCTTATGTCTTCTCTAACCACAGCCATGTCTTCTTTTTTTCCACTAACTCTTCACATACGCCCATGTTTTCTTAGGGGAGAATTCACTACCATATTTTATGACCCACTTCTTGTCCCATTATCTATGTCAATTTCTTCAGGTTTGAGGTTTGGGACTACACTGAAGTTCACCCCTGAAGAAAGCCTGGTTCTATCACTGCTTCTTAGACTATTTGATACTTGAGGACCAAATCCAGAAGATTTTTCTCTCCTGCTAAAACCCTGAAGAAAAGGGAAAAAGTAATATCCTTAACATCACGGTGACTATACACAGCTGAATTTTGCCAGTTTCCTTATCATCATCTCAACCCAGAATGATTAATTTAGGATCAACATATCAATTAAATTCAATTTGGATTTGGATTACAAATTGCAATCATCTGAGAGATGAGGAGATGGAGCGTGTTTTGGAAAACTTTTACTCCGCAGCTGAGGATCAACAGACAAACACAAGCCCTGCCTGCACAATTTGTCCTCGGACATGTGAGTACAAATGCATGCTTCCAGGCTCCACTGAGAAAGGGGTTTCTGACAGATGCCTGCAATGCTGAAAGGTTCTGTAACATGTCTGCTTCCAGAAGGACAGTCATGGTGTGTTTGCGGCAAATGGGGGATTTCTGCTCCAGTATTCGGAAAATGTTACTGCCATTTTCTGTTCTTTTAAATCTGAAAAGTTTTCAGGGAAGGAGACCTAGATCAAAAATGGATTTACTCAGGTTTATGCAATCTAATTGCTAGAGGAGAGTAGCAACCTCATTTTTTTGTTTCATAAAAAAAAAGAGGGAGCTGAAAACAAATGAGTAAAGGAACCATTGGAATAAGAAAAATTGGATCATGAAAAAGAAAAGTTATAAATTGAATCTGGTTTAGTTTTAGAAAATATCCCAATATAGCGTGAAAAGCTCCCATTAGTCATTTTTTTCTTTGATCTGGGAAACAATAATGACATGGATAAGAAGAACTGTGCCTCAGGGGGGCTGAAATCTGTAGAATGGTCAGTATAGTCTTGAGTGATGTGTCAGGCAGATCTCCTGAGATGAGAGGGGGAAAGATCACCAGTTTAATCAGTTGATGAGTTTTATCGGAAAAAGATGAATGTCGCAGGTGAGGGCCATCCCCAAGATGTGTTCCATGGCCCCTCTAGTGTCATCTGTTTGTGAAGGGCATTAACACGCATGACTCATACACACAGACACACACACATACACGCACCCTCTTCTGGGGGCTGCGGCAGACTATTCCAAGGTTAAAAGTGAAAGTAAAACCTTCCATGTCTTGAGAACTGGTTATTTTTCTAGTTGTATGAATTTTTGTTCAGTTGGTAAATTACTATTTTAAAACATATGGCAGTTATTTTTTTGTAAAAGTGATAATTCTCAGTGTGCTCAAGGTTGCAGTAAAACTGATACTTTTAACATCAAGGGTATGAATATTTTTAGAAAGGAATTTTGACATGTATTTTAAGAGTCATCAAAATGACTGTCACCAAAATAACCTTTGACCCACTAATTCTACCCTCAGAAATTTTCCCTAAGGAAAAATGCTAAATAATATACATGAAGATATGTGTGATAATGTGTTTAATAAAAGACAAAAATGGATAAGAAGGAAATTGAGTGCAAATTATGGTGCAAAATGTATTGGAATTTTTTGAAACTATTTGACAGTATGGAAATTAAACATAACCATGTGAAATGACCAATGCGAGAAACAGAAATGGATTATACACTTGGATTACATATATAAGCAAAGCAATTTCTACAAAAAGAGAAATTAAAAGGGAATAATTCTTCTCTTTCATCATCTTATAATTAGATATATTGATATTTTATTCTAATTTCTAATATATTTGAACTAGTATTTAGCTTCTTATTTCATACTTTGTATTTATTCACCTCAAGTTAGGCAGCATTCTAAGAATTCCTCCCATGGTAAACAGGCTATATAACTGTAAGTGGATTAGGTTATGTTATTCAAGAGCCCGCACCTCACATGCAATCTGGGTCCCTGCCAACATCATGGTTGAGCCTGCCAGGACTCCAAGTTAAACAATGTCCAGATTCCTGACCCACAGAACCTGTGAGATGAGAAATGTGTGTGTGTTAAGGTGCTAATTTCATGATAATTTGTTGTGTAGAATAATAATAATAATACACACCTGTTTTATATGTCTTCTTACTTCCTTACTTGTATTATTTTCTATTGTATATTTTTTCTGATTTTATTTTTGTCCCTCTATTAATTTGATAGCTACCAATTCTATTTTTATTCTTTTAGTAGTTATCATAGTTTCTAACACAAGAATAATTAATGTGTCTCATGGCTGGTATGGCTTAGTGGATTGAGCACCAGCCTGTGAGCCAAAGGGTTGCAGGTTCAATTCCCAGTCAGGACACATGCCTGGGTTGTAGGCCAGGCCATGTCCCCACTTGGGGGGCATGAGAGAGGCAACCGCACATTGATGTTTCTCTCCCTCTCTTTCTCCCTCCCTTCCCCTCTGTCTAAAATGAATAAATAAAATCTTTTTAAAAAAGAATAACATATCAAAATCTGAAGTTAGTATCTGACCCTCTGTTGACATCTTTAGAGCTTAGAACATGTTAACTGCCTCCCCTCCATCCTGATGTATATACTATTGCTGTCATTCATTTGAATCATGTCTTGATTATTTTCTTTTTAAACTTATCGACATAAGTATTTTTGCTTTGTATTCATTTGGATTTCCCTAATATTTGCCACATCATGTTCCCTCTTATTTCGGACCATGTAACTGGGGGGTCACATTCCTTCTGTATGATATAAAATTCTCTGTTTATGTTTTTCTAAAAGTGCCCTTGTGTTCCCTCTTCATTCAGATGATGGTTTTGCTAAGTGTAGTATTTGAAGTTGATGGTTATTTACTTCTATTACAGATACAATTCCAGTTAGCTGTCAGTTATCCCTTTGAAGGCAGTCTGTCCTTTCTTACTACTGCTTTTCAGACATTTTCTTGTTTGTGGCGTCCCATTGGTTTGTTATACTGTATCGAGATATGAATTATTTTATTTTTATGCTTTGAATTATGAAGTTTGTTAATCTTTGGCATCACATCATTCATCAATTCTGGAAAATCTCGGCTATTATATCTTTGAATATTGTTTCTAACCAATCTGATTATTTTACTGTTTTTCAGAGACTAAATTAGATATATGTCATACCTAAAAGACAGCCTCTCTGGCTTTTAATTCTTCTTTCAAATTTTCTCTTTTTGTTTCTCTATGCTACATTTTTAATAATTTCTTTTTTTAACACTATAAAAATTCTTTTAATTATAATTATTGATCCTCACTTACAATGCCATTATAAAACATGTGGCTCTAATTTGGTTCATAGAGGAAAATGTGTTTAATTGTTTTTATTTCTTTTTTTCTATCTTAATCTTTTTTAATATATTTTATTGATTATGCTATTACAGTTGTCCCATTTCTCCCCCATCATTCCCCTCCACCCTACACACCCTCTCCCACCCACATTCCCCCCTTTAGTTCATGTCCATGTGTCATAAGTTCTTTAGCTTCTACATTTCCCATACTATTCTTGCCCTTCCCCTGTCTATTTTCTACCCACCGTCTATGCTATTTATTCTCTGTACCTTTCCCCCCTCTCTCCTCCTCCCATGCCCCTGTTGCTAACCCTCCATATGATCTCCATTTCTGTGGTTCTGTTCCTGTTCTAGCTGTTTGCTTAGTTTGCTTTTGTTTTAGGTATGGTTCTTAATAGCTGTGAGTTTGCTGTCTTTTCACTGTCATATTTTTATCTTCTTTTTCTTAGATAAGTCCCTTTAACATTTCATATAATAAGGGCTTGGTGATGATGAACTCCTTGAACTTGACCTTATCTGAGAAGCGCTTTATCTGTCCATCCATTCTAAATGACAGCTTTGCTAGATACAGCAATTTTGGATGTAGGTCCCTGCTTTTCAAGATTTCAAATATTTCTTTCCAGCCCCTTCTTGCCTGCAAGGTCTCTTTTGAGAAATCAGCTGACAGTCTGATGGGAACTCCTTTGTAGGTGACTGTCCCCTTATCCCTTGCTGCTTCTAGAATTCTCTGCTTCATTTGAATCTTGGCTAATGTAATTACGATGTGCCTTGGTGTGTTCCTCCTTGGGTCCAACTTCTTTGGGACTCTCTGAGCTTCCTGGACATCCTGGTAGTCTATTTCCTTTGCCAGATTGGGGAAGTTCGCCTTTATTATTTGTTGAAATAAGTTTTCCACTTGTTGCTCTTCTTCTTCCCCTTCTGGGACCACTATAATTCGGATGTTGGGACGTTTAACGATGTCCCGGAGGTTCCTAAGCCTCTCCTCATTTTTTTGAATTCTTGTTTCTTCCTCGTTTTCTGTTTGGTTGTTTGTTTCTTCCTTCTGGTCCACTCCATTGATTTGAGTCCCAGTTTTCCTTCCATCTCTATCGGTTCCCCATGCGTCTTCCTTCATTTCACATATTATAGCCTGCATTTTTTCATCTAATTTGTGAGCAAAATCAACCAATTCTGTGAGCATCTTGATGACCAGTGCTTTGAACTGTGCATCTGATAGGTTGACTATCTCTTCACTGCTTAGAGGAATTGGCTCTGAGGCTTTGATTGGTTCTCCGGTTTGAGCCATTTTTGGTGGTTTTTTTGTTTTGTTTTGGTTTGGTTTTAGTCTGGTCGCGGCTATTACGTATGAGGGGTGGAGCCTTAGGTGTTCCTCAGGGCGGGGCAGCCCAGTAGCTGGGTTGTGAGGCTGTATGCGGGGGCGGGGTCTGAGAGGGAACAATGGCACCTGCTCCGCTCTCTCCTGGATTCAGTCCCTTCCACCACTTCCCCTCTGCCTGGACCGTCTGCGTGCGCGAATGTGGAACCACCTGGTCAGCCAGCCGCCTTGTGCGGCCTCACTGGGTCTGCACAGTTGCCCCCTGTGCCCGGGGTCCGCCAGCTGCTGCCTATGGGCCCAGGGACCGCCAGCCGCCGCCTGTGCACCTGGGAACTGCCAGCCGCTGCTGCTTGCGCTCCCGCACCTCCACCTTCTCCCGCCGAGACTCCGCCCCTCCTACCGGTCTGGATGAATGCTTGTTGGACTTCTGTACAGTTCACTTTCTATAAGTTCTGGTTGTTTTCTTGTTTCTAAATATTTGTTGTCCTTAATTTTGGTTGTGAGAGGAGGCACAATGTGTCCGCCTACGCCTCCATCTTGGCCAGAAGTCCTGTTTTTATTTCTTTAGATCTATTTTTTAGTTCAATAATTCTTTCTTCAGCTGAACCTAATTGCTTAACCCTGTCAATTAAATTTTTAATTTAAATATTATACTGTCTTTTAAAAGCTCTATTTTGTTGTTTCCCAATCTTATGACACCGGTATTTTACTCATATTTTTGCATCTTTTATTTATTCAAACATATTAAAAGTACTTTATATTCTAAGTTTAATAATTTCTATATCTCCTTCAACTCTGTTACCATATCTTTTTCTGTCTGATTCTCATTTAAAATTTTCATCTCTCTGCTGAAATTCCATTTATGCATGTTTGTCTTGTCCACGTGTACCTTTAAAGTATTAATTATAGTTATCTAAATTCTCTGTGTCTAATAGTCCTGTCTTACCTGTATGTGGTTCTGTTGATTGCTTTATTTCCTAATAGAGAATAGAGTTCCTTCCTTCCTTCCTTCCTTCCTTCCTTCCTTCCTTCCTTCCTTCCTTCCTGTGTAAGTGTTAAATATTTTGGTTGAAAATGAGACAATATGTGTGGGACAATACTGAGTTAATAATATTTAAGCCTGGAAAGGACACACCTCTTCTTCTTCATTATTATGTGGGTTGAGTCAGTCTAGTCAAGAACTGAGTTTGTTATTTGTTGTTTCTGTGGTTACCTTCAAGCACACCATCAGCTTCAAATTCCTCCAGCTTTACTGGGGGAAGAGGGGCCTATTTTGTCTGATAATTTCTCTTGTCCTTTGCTTCATTCTTAGTTTTAGGCCTCCCATTTTCACCCAAGCCTCCGAATGGCTCTCTCCACGCACTCGCCTCTCACCACGCACTCGCCTCTCACCCATAGTAAACTACCATGCTTGTTATGTGGCACCTGCTGCCTTAGTGGTGGGTGTCCAGGGCCTTCTCTGTTGTCCAGGTGGAGACTCAGTCTTGGCAGTCACTGCCTTCCTGGGTCTTGGAGGGGAGATTTCATAGTAATCCTTTCTCTTCAGACAGTGGAAAATCTCTAATTGATTCAGACCCAGGATGGCTTCCTGCCCCTTCGCCAGCTGCAGTGTGTTTTCTTTTGTGCCCTGAGAGTGACAGGGCTTGCTGCCCTTTCCCCCATGCATTAGGACTCGTTCTGTGGTGGGAAAGGATCCAGGTGAGGCTCTCTGCTCCACCTGCAGTGGCAGGCATTCCCCTCCTCCAGTCTACCCTCTGAGAGGAGTTTTGTCCACAGTGGCTGCAAACTCCCCTTGTGTCCATAACTCCTATGGGTTTTTTACTTTTGCCTTAACCCACATTGGGCCTTAGAGAATTTGTTAAAGCTTTTAGCTGAATTTTTCTCACCCATTATACCTCTGTGTAGCCCCATCTTCCTATGCTCTGAACGAAGTGAGCTTAAACTTGTATCCTATCTCTCCTTGGAGGCACCTGTCTTTCCTTAGATTTCAGACTAGTTGGCTGACCAACTAGTGCAACCTCAGCACTATGATGGATTCAAGGAAGAACGCATTTGTTGACAATTGGCTTTTTCTTGTTGCTAGAGTAAGGGTAACACTTTTTAGCTTTCTGCATCTGCTGCTCAACTTCCAGCAACTGCTTATCACAGTGTATTTAGCCAATCCCCTCCGATAGACCTTTTTCCCCCTAATCCTTTGCTATTTCAAACAGCTCTATAAAAATAACATTAATTTTCATACTTAAGAATGCCTCTGAGTAAATGCCTGGAAGTGAAATTGCTAGGTCAAAGGAAAAACACCTTTTTAATGTTCATGGGTATCGCCATACTACCCTCTGTAAAACTCAAGGAGTTTGGGACCACACCAGCCCTCATCAATGCACCGTGGTCACACTTTTGATCTACATCTGCCTGGGAACTGGAAATGGTTTCTGTGTGGTTTTATTATGCTTTTCTCTCATGACAGTGCAGTTGAACTTCTCTTCATATATTAAAGATATTTGCATTGCTGAACTGGGAGTTTAAAATGGTTAAAATAGTAAATTATATATTATGTATTTTCCACAGTGAAAAAGCATTTTACAGTCATTTTTATGAATGAAATATTCATATTTTACCCACTTTATAATTGATGTGTTTTTCTAATATGTTTCAGTAGATTCTTCTAGGTTTCTAAGTAGATAATCATATTTTATGCAAGTAAGGACAACAGTGTATTACCCTTGAAAACATATTAGAGAGAGTAGGCATTCTTGTCTTCTCTTTGACTTTACCATGAATTCTTTGCTATTCTTACCATTAACTATGTGGTTCACTATTGATTTGATATGGTCAGTCTTTATTAGAAGAAATCTATTTCTATGTCCAAAACATCTTTTGATTTAGAAGAACTGTGTTTTCCTAAAAAAAAAAAAAATGCAGCTGAAATTAAGATTAGTATTATATTTAAGTAATGAATTAGTTTCAGGAGAACTGCAGTCACATTATTTGCTGGTATTTAATCCTATGTGTAAATGAAACCAATATTTATCATCATTCTTTGTATATGAGGACACTTCTATTCTTGAGTCATTTCTTAGATTCTTCTTTCAGTTAGTTAATTTATATATCTGAATAATTTTTTTGGAATAATATGTGGTGGTACATATCCTGAATACCTAGTTTAGTATTAACATCTTTCTGCTGCCTTCACTGGTGAACAATAACCCAGCTAGACAATGAACTCTTTTTTTTTTTTTTTGAGGTGGTTAAATCCAGGAGGTTATATTTCATTTTAACAAAGGCAACAAATTGGGAGAAATGGCTAGACAAAGGAATTGGGGGATTTGAGCTCCCAGGGTGGTAAATTGTGGGAAAGTGACTAGGAAATGTATTTATTTTGCTGTTGCACCTAAAAGTGGTATGTGTTCAAACTCTTTCTTCTCTATGAGTTTGGTGGACAAAGGCCATGTACTATATTAGAAATAACGCAGGCTCTGCAATGAAACCCACCTAGCTTTGAATCCTGGCTTTGCCACTTTTCTTTTTCTTTTTTTTTAATTTTATTTTAATTGTTGTTCATGTACAGTTTTCTGTCTTTTACTCCCATCCCAGCCAAGCCCCCCCAGCCCTCCCCACCTCCCTCCCATTTCCACCCCCCTAGTTTTTGTCCATGTGTCCTTTATACTTGTTGCTCTAAACCCTTCCCCTGTCCCCCTGAAATTCCCTCCCCTCTCCCCTCTGGTCACTGTCAGCCTGTTCTCTGTTTCAGTAGACAGTGAATTCTTTTTTTTTAATTAATTTTTATTTTAATTGTTGATCTTGTACAGTTTTCTGTCTTTTATTCTCACCCGAACCCACCACCCTAGTCCTCCCCTCCTCCCTCCCATTTCTACCCCCTCCAGTTTTTGTCCATGTGTCCTTTATACTTGTTCCTTCCCCCTTTCCCCTGAAATTTCCTCCCCTCTCCCCTCTGGTGACTTTCAGCCTTTTCTCAATTTCTGTGTCTTTGGTTATATTATGCTTGTTTGTTTGTTTTGTTGATTAGGTTCCTGTTAAAGGTGAGATCATATGGTATTTGTCTTTCACTGCCTGGCTTACTTCGCTTAACATGATGCTCTCAAGTTCCATCCATGCAGTTGCAAAGGGTATGAGCTCCTTCTTTCTTTCTGCTGCATAGAATTCCATTGTGTAAATGTACCACAGTTTTTTGATCCATTCATTTACTGATGGGCATCTAGGTTGCTTCCAACACTTGGCTATTGTAAATTGTGCTGCTATAAACATAGGGATGCATAAGTTCTTTTGGATTGGTGTTTCAGGGTTCTTAGGATATAGTCCTAGCAATGGAATTGCTGGGTCAAAAGGTATATCCATTTTTAGTTTTTTTAGAAAATTCCATACTGTTTTCCATAGTGGTTGTACCAACCTGCACTCCTACCAGCAGTGCACTAGTGTCCCCTTTTCTCCACAACCTCTCCAACACTTGTTGTTTGTTGCTTTGTTTATGAGGGCCATTCTGACTGATGTCAAGTTGTATCTCATTGTGGTTTTAATTTGCATCTCTCTGATAGTTAGCGATATCGAGCATCTTTTCATGTGTCTCTGGATCCTCTGTATGTCCTCCTTGGAGAAGTGTCTGCCCAAGTCCTCTGCCCATTTTTTAATTGGGTTGCTTGTCTTCTTAGAGTGGAGTCATGTAAGTTCTTTGTATATTTTGGAGATTAAACCCTTGTCTGAGGTATCATTGTCAAATATGTTTTCCCACACAGTCGGTTCTCTTTTTATTTTAATATTGTTTTCCTTGGCCATGCAGAAGCTTTTTATTCTTGATTCCCAACTTTCTAATACCAGAATCTCATAATGCTTGATCATTGCATCCTCATATTGAAACTAACCTGATGTATCTTCCTTTAATAATTTATAAGCATATACTTGGTTACATATAGAAATGTTTATGTTTGAAAATTACATATTTTACTGGGATATGTTTAGCTATAAGTCTTTTATGTATTTTACTTGGAGTAAAATATACCACTTCAAACTACAGATTCAGACCTTCAACTCAGAAATGTTTTCTTAAATTTTAGCTTTGACTCTGTATCTATTTCACTTATCCTATTCTCTTTTTCAAATACGTCAGTTATTTGTATGTTTAACCTCTGTTGTGTGTGTGTTCTGAATCTGTCTTCTTTTTATAGTTTTTACATCTTCATCAATTTTTTTTTTTTTACTTTCATCCTCCACATCACTGATCCAACTTTCTGCAACATCATCCCTGCCTTTTCTTTCCAACACCGTTTGAAAATTTGCCATGGCATTATTTCTTTTATTCCATTCTTTCCATAAATGTTCCAGATACTACTTAATTTCATCGGCTATCTTATCATCTCATCTATCTCATCTTTTAGTTCAAGTTCATAGACTTCACATTGCCTTTACATTCCATGGAGTGTACAAGGCAAATGTATAAAATATCTTCTTTTTTATATAGTTAATCTTGTTCAAAACTATACTAGTCTTCTCCCTCACACATAAGGATTATCATTTTTGAACATAAAAATATGGCCATAGATGTTGCATGAAGATTTTATTGTTTTGTTTTCTGCATATTTGCCTTTGTATCAGGAGAGGTTTTCATCAGCCTGGTATCTACTTTGTGTGTTATCCTTGAATGTCTTCACTGCTCACTTGCATGCTTATAAAATCCTTTTATCTGCTCTTATGCTAATAAACCATTTGATAAAAAGTTACTGTATATTATTTGTATGGTAATCTAACAGATGTGATGGGAGTGAGGGTCCTGGGGAGGGAAGCCACATACCAATGGCCCTTTTATCTTTTACTCTAGTTTTGTGATTTCCCAGCCTCCATTCCATGTACAGAATGTAGCTATGTCTTGGTTCTTTATTAATGTTCCCAACTCTTGCATCCAGTAGGATTATTGTATTTTCTATCAAGATCTCTGTGCAATGGAAATAATAGAAACAGAAATAGCACCTGGCCCCACCAACACTTTCTCATTTTCTCTTCCATGGTGCCACATTTGTTCATGGGCCTTCTGATGCTCTTGACTTAGAGCAGAGAAGAGTTACAAATGGAACTTCAGTATTATTGCCTAAGACTATAAGATTTTTAGTGTAATTTAGCCCAAATTGTTCCTGCCTATATTCTATTATCATGTATGCTTTCTTTTCTTGAGAAAATTGTTTGTTTTTTAATTGGGAATCCACTGCACTATAACTGGTAAAGAGTTTTCAGGACTGCTACTCATTATGATATATGAGACTGTAGCTGACCAACCTCCCCATCAAGAGCATCTAGAAAAACATGATGAAATTGCTCTAAAATGTGTTCAAAGGCACCCGAGAGCTACTAGGGCAACCTAGAGGAGAGAGACCAAGGTCCTGGGAGATGGGAGTCTTACAGAGGTGAGCTCTGTGTTCTGTATCGCTTCAACTCCAAGGGCTTTCCTGATTTATAAGGATGACTGTGGGCCTGAGTGGTAGGCCAAGAAATGGAAAATTCAAGCAGATATTAGCAGCTAAAGGGCTGGATAACTAGGGAGAGCTCCTGAAAGTTTCCTAGGATTAGAAAGACTACACAGGAGTTCAGGGTTATCAAAGTAGTTGTGATAACCCTGTGATCCCCAGTAGTTGGAGGAATCTGGAGCCCAGAGGAAGAGGATGTATAAGAGGTATGTATTGTTTTTTGTGTTTTTTTTTATTTTTTTTTCCTTGAGGGACTTGCTGAATTCTAGTCAGTAAAGGCCCAGCAGCTATGCAGACAGAAGCTTCTAAGAGGCTGGTAGTCTCAGTGTGTGTAGGAGACAAGCTGGAGTTCAGAGCCTACTTGAGGAGGAGGATGGCAAATGCTGTAGATTACTCCAGATCGACTTTCTGCGGGTGAGCTTCAGAGACCCTCAATGAAATTCCCCTTTATACTTGGAGCCCCAAGGTAGATGGAGCTGAAGACTAAACCTGAGGAGCTAGCACAGGCTTTTTCCTTTAACAATCCACTTACACACAAGCTTCAACAGATAAGATGGTGGTTCTGCCCCCTGTTTTACCCTAGTGGCACAGTCATTTTCTAAGCTTCCACCTGTGTTCCTGGCATCCACTAAACTTACCTCACTTTATGGACTTTACTGTTATCATTGTAGATTGTTTATTGAAAATTAAGCATAGTCCTCAGAATGATTGGGTTTTCCTAAAAGCATCCCAGAATTATTGGTGTGGAGCTAAGCTAGAATACCCATGAGACAGGCAGCCACCATGACATTGCAAAATCAAGCCTTTATGAGGTCCTTCTGACCACCTGGTGGATGCCATAGTTAACAAGGGGTCAGACAACCTCAAGTTATAGAAATACACTCAAGAAAAACCTTGAGAAGTTACCTACAAGGAGACTGAGAATTCTTGGCAATAATTTAAAAGCCATGAGACATCTCACTGCTCCTTCTAGGGAAGGGCAGCCTGAGTATAGAGAAGTGGATTTTGTGGAAGCCAGAGATAAAATAAGATTTCAGGCAAGATGAAGGCAGACATCTTGCTTGGATAAGAGTTTTGCCAATGTCTCCATAATAACAAGTAGCATTTATGAGCACATACATTGGCTCTTACCATGGGGCTACACCCTTAATATCTCCTTTAATTCCTACAGTATCCTACAATATCAGTGCTGGTCTACATATGAGGAAACTAAAGCTGGTAGAGACTCAAACACTTGTATAAAGTCAAAAAGCTGATAAGGAACAGAGAAAGTACCTCAAATCTTCTCTGTCTGACATTAACACTCATTCCTGCAGTTACTGAGCCATATATCCCACTTGATTGGGAGGTGTTAGCAATTCCATGAGCAACTTGTTGGTGTGTACATAAGCAGTGGAAGCCACACATCTGTCATAGCAGCAGGGAAAGCACTTGTCTTCATGTCATCATTTTGTTGGTTTTACAGGGTCTTACATTGAAAGAATGCTTTTCGGGCATTAAAGGTATATATTTAAATTGGGATGAGATTAAGATTCATATGCTAAGTTATATTTTTTAAGGTAACAAGGAAAAGTCAAGAAAGTATGCATGCTACAATACAGTATATCTAAAAATACCCAACTATTTAGGTACATATATGTGCCTAGAAATGCCATCAGGTGAAAAGTGAGGCACTAAAAAATGTCCACAGAGCCCTAGCTGGTATGTCTCAGTAGATTGAATGCTGGCCTATGAATTAAAAGATTGCTAGTTTGATCCCCCGTCAGAGCACATGCCTGGGTTATGGGCCAGGGCCCCAGTTGAGGACGTGTGAGAGGCAACCAATAGATGTTTCTCTCTTTGTCCCTTTCTTCCCCTCTAAAAATAAATAAATAAAATCTAAAAAACAATGTTTACAAAAATTTCAACAGAAATTGATGAGAAATTCATTTAATGTAGGTAAATTATGCAATTTTCTATAGCCAGATGTGTGCACAGAGCAAAAGACCTAAAGATCTTTAAATAGATGATAGATGATAGATAAATAGATAGGTCTTATAGCTAGATACTGATAGAGACACATATGGATGGGTATATGGATGGATGGGTGGATAGATGGATGGGTGGACGGAAAGATAGATAGATAGATAGATAGATAGATAGATAGATAGATAGATAGATATTATGAGGAAATGTCCTTTTCATTACGGAGACCAAGAAGTCACGTGATCTACAAGCTGGGGACCCAGGAGAGCTGATGATGTAATTTCCTGTCCAAGGGCAGGAAAAGACCAATATTCAGCTCAAGTGGTCAGGCAGAAAAGAGTTGAATTCTCCCTTCCACTGCCTTTTGTTTTATTCAGGCCCTCAATGGATTGGATGATGCCCAACCATGTTAGGAATGGCGACCTGCTTTACTGAGCCCACTGATTCAAATGCTAATCTCATCTGCAAATACACTCACTAACACACCCAGAAATAATGTTTAATCTGAGCATCTATGTCTAGTCAAGGTGACATATAAAATTAGCCATCACAATGAGATCTCTCTACCCACCATGAGGGTTAAGGCCTTCTCAGATTCTTGCTAACTACTGGCAGAATCAACCCCAGGTCATTGCTCGGTGTTTTTAACAGCATGTGCATGTCTGAAGATTGTTCCTGAAACATCAATTTATAAACCAGTGTTGTGTCTGTGGACACTTGAGACAGGGGCAAGGATTAAGTAGTTTTCAATCTTTCTCATCCATTTCTGTATTTTTTTTAATTCTTCATGATGGTAATATACCTTCAGGCATTACAGAGAGAGATGTTGTGTCCTGATTGAACTGACCAGGTGAGACACCCCGCATGGAGTGGTTAATACTTGGCCAAGTCTGTTCTTTGAGTGCACATACCTGAAGGCATCTTCATCTGCTACAAAGACTCCTCTGACTTTCTGGATATTAAGAGGCTTGGAAAAGCAGGTAAAAGTCTGAAAATCTGATAGAAAAGGAGGAAAATAATTGTCTAGATCAGCACATCTTTAACTTTAATGCACACGTGAAATTCCTGGGCATTTAATTGACATGCAGATTCTGGGTCAGTAAATCTGAGATGATTCCAAAGATTCTGCATTTTTAACAAGCTTCCAAGTGATACTGCTGTTGCTGACCCATGGACCTCACTTTGAGGTCAAGGCACTAGAGAGAACACCAGTGTATGATTGTTGAGCTCAAGAGTACTATAGCAGCTAAGTTCCTCTAAGGGCTGAACAGCTTTGATTGCCAATAATATTGCAATAAGAATTAGAGGAAAACAGACATGGTGGGAAATGTCAAATAAATACTTTGAATGAACTCATGGGCAGCTGTTGTGGTGTTGAAAGGGCTGTGGGTGGGACTCGGATTACAGATCTGACACCAAGTAGCTGTTTCCTCACGGCTTCAGCTTTCTTGTTTGAAGTGAGTGGGTTGGATGAGATGATCTCTAGAGTTCCATTCTGCTCTGAAACTGAGATTCTTAAGACTGAAGTGGAATGATTCCATAGTTGAACTTCATTACTATGCATATAGAGTAATACAGTCATTAAAGTTGACACGAGGGTGGAACATTAAGGAGTTCTACTGGTATAAAAGACATCCAGATGTTGCAGATTTGAATTTGCATGTTTAACTGCTGTTTTCCCAGGGAATCTGAAATGTGAAAATGGTATTCGTGACAGTTTTGAGCCTGCAATGTCATAGTCCATAGTCTACTTGTCATGCAGCATGAAGAATTGTGTTGGTCAAAATCATGGGGTTGGGGTTGTTATTGTTTTCTTGAACCTCTAAATCCCTAAAAACCTTCATCAGCTAGAAAGAAGTTGAGAAAAGATCTGTAGATTTAGTGAAATTAGTCATTATTATGTTAATTTAAAGTGTAACAATTAGTCCTGTCTGGTATAACTCAGTGGACCGAGTGTGGGCTGCTAACCAAAGGGTCACTGGTTTGATTCCAAGTCAAGGCACATACCTGGGTTGTGGGCCAGGTCCCCAGTGGGGGCTACATGACAGGCAACCACACATTGATATTTCTCTCCCTCTCTTTGTCCATCCCTTCCCCTCTCTCTAAAAAAATAAAATAAAATAAAACCTTTTAAAAAATAAAGTACAATGATGATAGCCTAGGCCCTGGTGGTTTTCTCTCTTGTGAACTTTAAGTGGTGAATAAATCAGTTTTTGTCCAGCAGTGTGATTGAAATGGGAGCGTGCATGAGTCGTAGAACCAATTCTCTTTGGAACTGCCTGCCTAGAGTTACAGAGAGTGCGAGGCAGAGCTGTATGGGACTTCAGGTCCAGCTGCCTTCAACAGCCTCCCCTTGACTTCCTATGATGCAGTTTGCAGAAGGAACTTATTCCAATTGATGGTCTTGTGGGCATAAACAAAGACCACCCAAATGAAAGCAAGCAAAGACTATTCAGAGGTTGCTATAGCAGGGAGTTGGCCATTATCACTTTTGTTTAGCAGAGACTCAAGGCAGGCAGAGGAGTGGGAAAGCACTTTGTGGAAAAAGAACATCTCAAGTGTACGTTGATGGAGACTGCTGGCCTGGGAAAGCTGAGAGAAGCTAACTAGAAATGGGCATCCTCTGTAATTGGTTAGAGGAGCATATTTGACTTTTTCTGATTGGTCCCAAGTCAAAAGCAGGGACAAAAGTTAGAGAATCTGTCAGTTACTGATCAAGCCCTGGCCATTTGGGGCAATTGATACAGGGTTGTTGTATGACTTCCTGGATTGCTACAGAGATAGTGATCAACTTTAACTAGTTAAATACATCTAACTTACAGATAGACTGGCTTCCCGCAAATCTGACTGATAGCAAGTTTCTTCCTAGGCTGGCATCTGTAGATAATGAGTTGGTTTCCTGGGCAGTTCTTCACGGGTTGTGGGTCAGATTTCTATCTTTATATATGGTCTGGCCATTGTCCATTTGTATATTCAGTTTTTCAATTTTTAAATGTAGCTATTAGGGGAGAGGTCTTCCCAAAGCTTTAAGGGAGCCAAGATGGCTCCTAAATCAGTTAAAGTATCATTAAAATATCCTAAAAATCTTGTTTAAGATAAGAGTATCCTTTTAATTTAATCAAGGAGAATGAAAGTATACACTATTCTCAAGTGCTGGAAGCAACCTAAGTGCCCACCAGTAAATAAGTGGATAAAAAACTATGGTACATTAACACAATGAAATACTACACAGTAGAAAGAAAGAAGGAGCTCCTACCCTTTGCAACTGCATAGTTGGAACTGGAAAGCATTATGCTAAGTGAAATAAGCCAGGCAGTGAAAGACAAATACCATATGATCTCACCTATAAGTGGAACCTACTCAACAAAACAAAGAAGCAAGCAAAATGTAACTAGAGATGTTGAAATTAAGAACAATCTGACAGTAACCAGAGAGGAGGGAGGAGAGGGATAATGGGGGAAAGTAGGGGAAGAGCCATCAAGGAACATGTATAAAAGACACATGGACAAAGCCAAAGGGGGTAGGTTCGAGGTGCGGAGGCGGGGATGGGTGGGGTGGGGGGACTGTGGTGGGGTGAAAATAATGACAACTGCGCTTGAACAACAATAAAAAATAAATAAACTTTTAAAAAAGAAGGTATGTCCTATTCTAATGGAAAGGAAGCTTCTGCAATGGGTTATATGTTATTCCCATAACAAAAGACAGGCATCCACAGAGGATCTAGACACTGGAGAACAAAAGACTGTGTGGGATTTTTCCAAAAGGACTTATAGTAACTGATCCAAATAATAAAAATAATTGGAAGGTAGAGAGAGAAGAAAGGGCAACTTCTGTTATGCAGATCCCATAAGCACCAGCAAATTTTGGCTAATGATATACTTTTTAAATATAACTTTATTTGGGATAGCATATGCCCTGGAGAGAATGGATAGGAATATTCAAGTTACTGAGCATGAATGCCACACTCGTGACAATTGACCTAAATGCCATTGGATTTTATGTCATCTTTGTGTGGTTTGGTCCCATTAAGGTAAATGGATGAAACCAGAGTTCTGAATGTGCAGACTAGAAGACCACCCAGATCCTACCCAAGAGGTCTTCATCCCACACAGTCCCTGTGAGAGCTTGGCTCTGAGACAGTCATCAGGATAGCCTCTCTCCCTGGCACCCTCTTAGCCAGACCACAAGCTTTGGGGGGGTGGATGTAATGGTTTTCAATCAACGCTGTGTCAAACTATACTGGAGCATGAGGGAAAAGGATAAATCAGTAATACTGATCTTGTTTTTATTTCAAAATTTGGTAACTTGTTTTTCATGGATATTTACATTACTTTGATTTAGTTAAAAATTGCCATAAAGAATTCTTTGTCTTGATTTCTAAGGTGTTTTTTTTTCTTTTTTGGTGCCCCCTAACATTATGCACTGAAGGGGAGTACCTGGCCCTAGTGCCAGTCCTGCTTTCAGGGCCCTGGAGATCAATCATGGCATTGGATCACTTCCCCTTATAGACTCTCTCTTTTTAATTTACACATTACAAAGCCAGTTGCTCAGTTTAATTGTAATGTGATGGATAATAAGTAGTTGAAGATCCACTGTAAGAATAACATGAAATACAAATTGAATGGTGCAGAGTAGCTCCAAATTTTGGAAGTAACAGAGAGACCACCCTAACCTTCTGTTATCAGAGATAGAATGCCTGCCTCATTTTGAGGTCGGGCAGCCCACAAGGCTGCAAAGCAGGGTTGCAGACACAGCAAATCCTGCTCCCAAATAAGAAGAAGCAGGATGAGAAGATGGGTGCTGGCCATGTGCACCAGAAGATAAAATCCATGAGCATAAGAATGGCCATTTTATCCATGTTGTAACCTCAGCACTTAATGCATGAAAGCTACTCATCAAACTGAATTAAATTCCCTGCTTTTTCATCTGGCTTTCCCATGTGGACAGTAACCCTATCAACAGAGGCATCTTGGATGTAGGGTACTATGTGAAACATTGATGATGCTAATGGTGAATGCAATAATTAAATCACTGGAAATGAGAAAACTGTAAAAGGAGGCCAACAGGGTGGGTATTGTCTATGAATGGCATTGACTCCTTGGATGAGCAGCGCTAATCACATCGAGGCTGTTTCAGTCTCACTCCTCAGGGAGGCCAGTAGTAGGACTGGGGTGAGGAGTGGGCTGCCTCAGGAGGACACTCCAGAGCTCATGAAGAGCACAGCAGAATGGAAGGTCCACAAGTCTGCCAGATAAATTACAGGATAGCCAATTCAAGCTGAATTTCAGATAAGCAGCAAATACTTTTTTGGTATAAGTATATCCCAAATGGTGTCTGAGCATCCTGTATTTTTATTTGCTAACTACATTTTTACTGGCAACCCTAATGTCAGGGGTTGAAAGTTGAAGCATGCAAATGAGATCATCATGATACCAATAAGAGACTGATTACTTGGGGCTATTGAGGATCCAAACAAGAGCATCCTGACAAATAATATTTCCCTCCCCTACAGGGTCCCCTTGAAAGTCCAGCAGACCCTGGTAGCTTTGGCTCCAGGTCTTTGTAAATTCCTGAGAAAAGCTTCAGAGTCAGAAAGATGCAGGGAAATGGGAGGAGCTGTAAAGAAAGGCAAGAGTAATGATTAAGGGGGTTGGTAAGACTGTTTGATTTATGGTTTATGAGTAGAGATTCAAAGAGCTAGATAGGATTTACTTTAATTATACAATGTCTAATTACTCAAAGACTAATGACAGAGATGAATGCCTGTAAATATCTTTCTGGGAAAAAGCATCAAAGGTGATTAAACTCTGCTAGACTTAGGGACAATGGGGCAGGGTTAAGAAAAGAAGAAAAAGTTCTTAAGATAGAGGCCCTTTTTTCTAAAAAACACCACACTCCCATTTATAATACATCTTGTGTGTTACATTGATCTCATTAACATTTCCATACTTTTTACCCTTCTGATATTTTCCTCATTTGTGAAAACTTATGTCCCAATGCTTTGGAATTCACTATGGACAGGGATCGAATTCACTGACAGGTGGAGAAAGGAAGGTTCTAAGGATGTTTCTAATTCTGAGACACTAAGTAACTCAGAGTGTTAGATGAGGTATAAAATCTGAGAAGAGGATGAAAAACACTATATAGTAGAAGAGCAGGTGGGCCTTTAAAAAACTCCAGAATCATTAAGATTTGCTCATGGATGCAAATCTCTGGGACTCACCGAATTCTAGGGACTCTAGGGAAAATCCGAACAAACTCAACATGACAAGTTTGTATTTTGAAGGTCCTTCTCAGAGACAAGCAAAATCATTTCAAATAATGGAGGATGACTGCAGAGAAATATTTTTGCATTTTATTCAGGCATGAATTCAAATCTCAAATATTTCGAGGCTACAAATCAGAAGGATACAGAATTCTGCCTGAGTTGTTTTACCTTCTATACAGTGGGTTTAATATAGTCTATGGTCAAGCCAGGATAATTAGCTGCCTATTTCTCAGTATGAGAATGGAGTTTGCTTCCCCAATGTTCATATTCCCCAAATCCATGTCAACTGAGTGGTTCTTTGAAAATGGAGAAGAACTTTTGATACTTGTTTTCCAGAGTTGACCACCTAAGTCACCCGGGTTGTCCACCAGTTCCAAAATAGGAGTTTGTTGATAGGAGCTCCAGGGATATGGCACAACACATGTTACTAGATGACATTTTCTAGATATAGAATCAGGATCTCTGTTTTACAAAAAATATAGTTAATAATCCTCTGGGTATGAATTAGTTGGTAAGCATTTTATAATATGTAATATATGCACAACAATAATTCTACTCAAAGCAGCTATGAATTCATCAGGCTTTTATATACTGGGTTGTTTTTGTTACTTGCCACCTATTTAGTTCAGCAGTTAGAATGTAAGCTACAGGGCAAGTATATATATTAATAATTATAATTAGGTTTTGGAAAAATTAAAACCAGGTGAGGACAAATGGCTGCATCTTGAGAAGAAAACTTATTTCTTTATTGTCAAGTTAGCATTGAGTCATTAAGGATTCTAGATTGTTTGCAACCTCTATACAGTCTATTTGTGTAATAGAAAAGAATGAGAGGAAGCTCCCCTGCCCAACTTACAAGGTGATACAAGCATTTGTTTATTTTAGTGCTTAATATCTGAAAATATTAAGGAATGACACTTGAAGGCCACTATGTAAAAAAAAACAAAGTTGATGCAGTGTAATTTTATGACTTTCTTTGTTATTGTCTCCCTGATGACACTGGTCTGGCAGATATCCACAGGTGCCACCAAGGGCAGACAAAATGGCAATTTTACCCATTCTGAAAGGATCTGGAAGCAGTTTGTCTGGAATCCCTGAGAAAGGGAATTCTCTGAAACACTGGCAGTCTCCTGCTTCCTGTAAAGTATTAGAGTTCTCCTGGCAATGACTCTTGCCTGGTAGGCAGGAGTGTAACATGGACGCAATTTTGGGGCTCTCCAGAGAGGCCGTGTGAAGTTGGTGATCAAGTTTGCACAGTGGGGTCAGCCTTTTTGCCACTTCTGGGCCCAGTAATCCATTTCAGTCAGTGGCCAGTAAGAAGAAATTTTTTTAATTAAAAAATTTAGTGGTATAAGAAGTGTCCAGCACAGTAAGTACATGGTATCCAAAGGCCTTCAGAAGAGGGGCATGGTGACTTGCATTGCCAGTCTTTTCTCCTTTCAGACTGTCTGATAGGTATCTTAGTGCTTATCTGGAGAAGACCAGTGGTATGGCCAGCATGGGTATGCTTGCATGAACTCCTCTGCATAAGCAAAAGGGACAGCTTCTTCAAATGGTACCTGGAAAAGTGCTTCTAGCAGAAACCCTGGGCAGGGACTCAGGAGACATGGGTTTTCATTCTGCCTCTGCCAAGATGGCTGTTTAACCCTGGATTAGTTGCTTTACTTTTGTATGCCTCCTTTATTTATTTATTTATTTATTTATTTATTTATTTATTTATTTATTTAAAACCCAAGACATTTGGACTTGATCTTTTCTAGCTCTTAAGTTTCATTGATATAAAAATTGGCTCAATACTTTTCTGACATGAGTTTGGGCTAATTTTTCCCAGCCACTTGTAGAACCAGAATTTAAATATTAAAGAGAGCAAGATGTGATGATCATGTACCCCTCTGACCAGGGCCCCCACGAGCTCCTTGTGAACATCATTTCCATGTGCAAATGGAAGGCCTATTCCACATGTCACAGACTTTGGAGTTTGCAAATATGCATATGGTCTCTTAGAAAACAAGAGATTCATCACTATTAAGGTTATCTCATTACAGAGTAATAAATTGGAAATTGCAATGAAATTAGGTTTATTTCCAACTGACAAATTTTGGTTGCAGAGGAAAATAAATAATCATATTTAAAAGGAATAATTATTTAAAATAAGCATATTTAAAGCTGCAAGAGCTGTTACATCATATAATATTTTTAAACCCTTTAGAGGAATTAGTTAATTAATTTTACCATTGTTATACTCTCCTCAGTAGTGTTCCAAAATACCTACTGGTGGTTAATAATGATAGGAGGTTTTATCAGTCATGATCTAATACATTTTTTTAAAAGAAGATTTTATTGTACATTAAATTACTTTGTTTGAATTCTTTAATTGCCGATCTTAATCTTGTTTGAAAATATAATTTTTATCTATTCAGTATCATGCAAACTCAGTACTTCTCAAAAAAATTTCAAACTTTGCTTAGATTCTTTTCTTTTTTACTTTTTAAAATATCATTTAATTTCATGTGGCTTTAATGAGTAATTGTTTTCAACAGTTTCTGAGTTTCAGTCAGCAATATTTCATTCCAGAATAAAAGGTAATGATCCATAAATTCTTAATGCCATATTTTTATAGCTAGTAAATTAGTCTTTAATGGGTTCAATAAGTTCTGTGATGTATGTCATTAATTGTTAATGGTGTTTTAACTAGATAATTGTTATGAAGGGCTGTTTATCATTACACTGGTGAATGACTGATCCATGCTATCTGTTCTGCTTCATAGTGCAGCACTTATTTTATCTGGCTTTGTGCACTGAGAGCAGGCCAGGTACACAGAGTGCACAGACCAAATACCAAATTCTAACACCAGTGTATCATGTGGCAGTGACATAACTCTACAGCCCTCAGTTCTGATTTGTCTTTATCTTCCGTATCAGTTTAGCTATTGCTCCTACAATGCTGAGTGACAAACTACCTTAAACCTCTGTAGTTTAAAGCAACAATTATTTATACTCACTATTTTGGTTAGTTTTATGTATCACCTTTACTAGGCTTTAGTACCCAGTTATTTAATCAAATACTAATCAAGGTGCTACTGTGAAGGCATGTTGTAGATACAGCTAACATCTACAATCAGTTTACTTTCAATAAAGGAGAGTATTCTTGATAATATGGGTGGACCTCGTCCAATTATTGAGTACTATTACAGCAAAGACGAAGACTTCCAGAGAATAATGCAGTATTGACTCCTGCCTGAATTTGCAGCCTGCTGCCTGTCCATCAATTTTGGACGTGCCAGCCCCAACTCATAGCTGAGTGGGGGCTGGCTGATCTAGTCTGGGAGTAACTGGGCTCAGCTCATTGCCACAGGTTGGGGCTATGTCTATCCTTGAGTCTCTTGAGCTACCCAGAGCATGCTCTTCTTGAGCAATAGCAGAGAAGCAAAAGGGCTAGCTGACCGTATCACTCAAGCATATTTCAAGTCCTGCTTGCCTCACATCTGCTAATATCCATTAGCCAAAGCAACTTGATGATGAAGCACATGGTGTAGGGCAGGGAGGTTCACTTCACTTCCAGTATGAAGAATGGCGAAGTCATGCTAAAAGAGGGAGAATAAAAGGGAGGGCAAAGCATTGCAGCAATTATTCATTCCACCCTTCTCCTGAACCAGATAAAGCTGTTGATCCAGGGCCCCATTATAGACAGAGGCTTCATTTACTCCTAACATATCCACCCTCTCACTTACTTGAGACCAGATAGAATCAGGAGGCAGCGGGTCAAAGACTTTCTAGAAGCTCCCTTAAAGGCAAAGTCTTCTTTAAGAACCTTAACCAGGCACCACAGCAAAAAAAATATTAACAGAATTATCATTTTAAAACCTCAATTTTCATCACACTCACTGACTGCTTTCTCTTTGGTTCAATTTGCTTTTTACTTTTTTGGCAACTTTACATGGGTTAAGGATTTATTTTCCAGCCTAATCAACAGGTTTACTTTTGGCTTTTAAATGCTACAACTTCCCTCCTCTCTGTTCCTTTTATGACCTTCCCAGACAGACAGTGTCTGATGCTCCTGCTCAGAGAAGGTGACAATCAGGTCTGCAAGGGGAGGGATACAGAACATTTGACAAGAATCCCTGGAAGGAAGAGCTCAACTTTGCCAGCAAAGATGGATGGGCATGAAAAAAAGGATTTTCAAATCAAGGGAAAAGCATATGCAAAATCAAAGAAAATGGTAATTGACACTAAATGATAATCACTTTAGTATAACCAAGCCCAACTGAACTGATACATGGTCCAAATATTGAAGCATAGTTATGGATCTTTTGGCAATCCATGTAATCTAGAAGAAGCCACCCTAAAATGTCCTCTATCCCTCCTACTATGGATTCTCCCTCCAGAAAACTGTTCATGTGCACAGGCAAACACATGCATACACGTGTACACACCACACATACTTTCACAGCCTTCAGTATCATAGCATACAATTAGAGAACTTAAATTTCAAGAAGGTTGTAGGCCCATCTCTGAATTAGAAAGTTAATTATGGGTTCAAATTTGTAAGATAGTTGATCAACTGAATATAAGAGATTAAGGAGAAAGGAAAATCAAGGATGGTTCACTTTTCTATTTTGATTGATTGGGTAAAGAATAAGGTCATTACCTGTCCTACGAACAAAAGAAAAACAGGATCTTGGGGGAAGAAAGAAGGCTGCAGTTTGGACATGAAGAGTTTATTCATGTCTGAGAGACAACTGCTCATCTAAGTCTGAAGCACAAAAGTAAATCAGGATTTGAAAATAGGGAATAGGCATCACTAACATAGATGTGATCTCTATATGAGTTTATCACTAACAAAACTCCAAAGAGAATGAGCAGAGGACCACATATCAGACAGGTGAGAACATCACTGAACAAAAGGCCATGGATTTAGCAATAATATCATTACTTTAAAAATTAAACAACAAAATTCCTATTGAGATGCTCGGAGTGCTTGCCTGCCACATCTGATCTCTTGGGAGAGGACAGACCTCAACTGAGGAAACAGCAGCCTCCCCTGCAGTGGGTCCAGTCAGGGAACCACATCAGTGTCACCAGCAGTGGATGAAATCTATCACCTGAGAGGGTGCTCAGGGGTTTCTGGCATGCACCCGCCATGTGTATCTACCCCTGTAAAAATCCTGGGTCTTTTGGATGGTGAAATTTCAACAACTTAAAATTCTGGACACACTGACAGTTACCATGAAGTATTCTTTCCTTGAATTTCCTTGAAATTCACAAAAGTCAGACATGATTTTCACTTCCCCAGAGATGTTCATTCTTTACCATCCATGTGGATGGTATTATGTCAACTAGGTGATATTTTCTGGGGAATTGAGGTCAGCCTTTTCCAGGAATCTTATCTAAACATCTGCAGGCCTCATCTTATTCATTTTAAGATGAATTTTTTTACATCTAAATGTGTATGAAAGCCAGACACACTCTACAATCATGGTGTGTCATAATCTAATTGGAAGCATTTTTCTTTCATAGGGCTACATAAAATAATCATGTCACCTATAATCAAAGGTATCTTAGACTGAAATACAGTCAATGTGAGAAGGAAGCTCAGTGCAAAGTAATAGTGATGGGACTTGTGATAAATTCAAACCACCTCCCCCCAATAGGTTTTCTTAACATTACAAAGTCCAAATAAGTCTCCTCTGGTTCAAGAATTGGCCTGGGTCATTGATTGATATGTCACCCGGGCCTGGGCCAAGCAGGGTGAGGCCCTCAGAGCAGAGCGAGGACCTCAGGCCCAGGGCTGACCTCCTCACTTCCAAGAATACTGCCTCTTCTGTACATTACAAAGGTGACTACAGACCAGCCTGGGGTGAAGTATTGGGTGTACCTGAGAGTGTGCCATGTTACTTTGTAGCCAGAACTGAGCAACTGGGGCCAGCTCACCACCACATTTCCTATACCAACACCATTTCCTATACTGTACTTTGCGCCACATTTCCTCATCAACTCCATTTCTTATTCTGTACTTTATGTCCCCATGGCTATTCTGTAACTACCTGTTTGTACTTCTTAATCCCCTCACCTCTTCCCCATTCCCCCACATGCCCCTCCCATCTAGCAACCATCACATTGCTCTCCATATCCATGATTCTGTCTCTGTTCTTGTTTGCTGGCTTTGTTTTTTAGATTTAATTATTGACATAGATGTATTTATTGCCATTTTATTGTTCATAGTTTTGATCTTCTTTTACTTAAATAGTCCCTTTAGCATTTCATATAATAATGGTTTAGTGATAATGAAATCCTTTAGTTTTTTCTTGACTGGGAACCTCTTATCTGTCCTTTGATTCTAAATGATATCTTTGCTGGGTAGAGCAATCTTGGTTGTAGGTCCTTGTTTTTCAAGACTTTGAATATTTTTTGCTAATCCCTTCTAGCAGGCAAAGTTTCTTTTGAGAAATCAGCTGACAGTCTTATGGGAACTCCCTGGTAGGTAACTAACTGCTTTTCTCTTGCTGCTTTTATGATTCTCTTTATCTTTTTTTTTAAGATTTTATTTATTTATTTTTAGAGAGAGGGGAAAGGAAGAAGAAAGAGAGGGAGATAAACATCAATGTGTGGCTGCCTCTCATGCACCCGCTACCGGGGACCTGGCCTGCAACACAGGCGTGTGCTCTGACTGGGAATCAAACCAATTTGCAGACCATCACTCAATCCACTGAGCCACACCAGCCAGGGTGATTCTCTCTTTATCTTTAATCTTTGGCATTTTAATTATGTTGTGTCTTGGAGTGGGCCTCTTTGTATCCATCTTGTTTGAGACTCTCTGTGCTTCCTGGACTTCATGTCTATTTTCCTCACCAAGTTAGGGAAGTTTTCTTTTATTATTTTTCCAAACATATTTCCAATATCTTGAGCTTTCTCTTCTCCTTCTGGCACTCCTATGATGTGAAGTCGGCCCTTCGAGATTGTCCCAGAGGCTGCTTACACTATCCTCATTTCTTTTTTTATTCTCTTTTCTTCTTGTTTTTCCTATTGGTTGATATTTGCTCCCTTATGTTCCAAATCATTGATTTGATTCTCAGCTTCATCCACTCTACTCTGTAAATTGTTCTTTATTTCAATTAGTGTATTCTTCATTTATGACTCAATCTTTTTATGCTGTTGAGGTTCTCACTAAGTTCCTTGGGTATCCTTATAACCAGTGCTTTGAACTCTGAATCTGAGAGATTGCTTATCTCCCCTTTGTTTAGTTCTTTTTCTGGGGTTTTGATTTGTTTTGTTTTGTTTTGTTTTTTTTCCGTTTGGGCCATGTTTCTTCATCTCCTCATTTTGGCAGCTTCCCTGTGTTTGTTTCTATGTATTAGGTACAGCTACTATGACTCTATGTCTTGTTAGTGTGGTCTAATGTAGTAGGTGTTCTGTAGGGTTCAGTGGCACAGCCTATCTTTATCATCCAAGCTGGGTATTCAAGGTGCACACTTCATGTGGGCTAAGTACACCCTCCTCTTGTAGTTGAGGTTTGATCACTGTTGGCAGGTCAACAGGAGGGATTTATCCAACCAGATAGCTGCAAGGATTGGCTGTGACCACTGACCACCAACTTCCATCCTCCATGGAAGATCAGCTGTGCAGGGGCAGGGTGATGATGCTCTGACATGATCTGTAGCTGTCCACCCCAGGCTCTGGGGTATCCTGGTTAGTACAGGTCAAGGTCAGCTCCAACCACAGTTCTGCCCAGGACCACGCTGCAGGAGCTGCAAAGCAATCTGAGATGGCTGATACTTGTGATGGGATTAGAGATTCCCAGGCAAAGTCAAGCTGTGAATCTAGTCTGGCTGCTGCTAGTGCTAGGACTGGAGCCACTTAGCAAGAGGTGTGAGGACTGGGGGCCCACCACAGCTAGCTGTTGCTTATTTGAGAGGATTGAGGGAATTGTGAAGCATGAGTCAAGACCAGCTATTCATATGGAAAAGTCACTTGAGTGGGCCCATAATTTGGGTAGGACAGAGTCTCAGGGGATCTTCAGGGCAGGGCAAACAGTGTTAGTCAGATTGACGGAGTCTCAGATATAGCACCTGCCTGCACGCTCTGCGGCTCTGTGGGGGAGGGTTCAAAAAAAGACAATGGCCTCTGCCTGCTGTTCTGCTTGAGAGAAAGCTGTCCCCCAGTTCTCTCCCTGATGCCAGACACTTCAGTTCCCTCCTGTATGCCACTGGTGCCATTCAAGCTGCTACTCTGGTGCTGGAGCTCAGAGGGAGTGAGTCTGAGTAAGCCTATTTGTGGGTTCTTTAAGAGGAATTGCTTTGGACTCCAGAAGTTTCTTCTACCTACCCAATTGCCAGTGGTTTTGCAGCCAGATGCTATGAGGACTTTTCTTCCTGGCACTGGAACTGTGGGCAGAGGGGCCTGGTGTGGGGCTAGGACTCCTGATTCCTGAGATATCCAGCCCAAATTTTTATTTGCCACACTCAGATGTGGGACCAGCCATTCTGCATCTCTGCTTCTCCTACCAGGCTGGATGGATGTGGATTCTTTAATTTCATGGTTGTTGGACTTCCATTCAACTAGATTTCTCATGATTCTGATTGGTGGTTGTTCTATAGTTTAATTGTAATTTTGGTATTGTTGTGTGAGGAGGCAAGGCATGTTTACCTATATCAGTCCTCCAGTGCTTTTTAGGTTACTGCTTTTATAGTATATCTTTTTGCTTCGTTTTACTTTCTTGTTTGTGTCTTTGGATATAGAGTATGTCTCTAGCAGATAAGATATAATTGGATTATGTTATTTTTAAACACTCTGCCAATCTCTGTATTTTGACTAGTGTTTAATCCATTCACATTTTACATAATTACCAACAAGGTAGGATGATCATCTGCCATTTTGCTAATTATTTTTATGCACTCTATGTCTTTTTATACTTCTATGTTTTTATTACTGCTTTCATTTATATTAAATATATTTTTTCTAGTGTATAATTTTAACTTCTTTATTTCTTTCATTATATAGTTTTTACTTATTTTCTTAGTAATTGACTTGAGGACTACCATTAGCATCTGAAAACAATCCAGTTTTAATTAATACAAACTTTATTCCAATTGTAGACAATTGTGGGTTTTGGGGTTTTTTTTAAAGTATTTTTATTGATTATGCTATTACAGTTTTCCCAATTCCCCCCCATCACTTCTCCACCCTGAATCCCCCAACCCTCCAGCATTCACTCCCCCCACACTTAGTTCATGTCCATGGGTTGTACATATAAGTTCTTTGAGTTCTCTGTTTCCTATACCATTTTTATCTCTCCCCATCTATTTTATGCCTACTAATCATGCTTCTTCTTCCCTGTAGCTTTCCCCCCATTCCTCCCTTCCCCCTCCCCACTGAACTCCCTCCATGTGATGTCCATTTCTCTCATTCTGTTCCCGTTCTAGTTGTTTGCTTAGTTTTTGTTTTCATTGTTTTTCTTTTCTTTTAGGTTCATTCGTTGATAGTTGTGAGTTTGTTGTCATTTTACTGTTCATATTTTTTATCTTCTTTTTCTTAGATAAGTCCCTTTAACGTTTCATATAATAATGACTTGGGGATGATGAACACCTTTAACCTGACTTTATCTGGGAAATACTGTATCTGCCCTTCCATTTAAATGAAAGCTTTGTGGGATAGAGTAATCTTGGATGTTGGTCCTTGCCTTACATGACTTTAAATACTTCTTTCCACCCCTTCTTGCCTGCAAGTCTTCCTTTGAGAAATCAGCTGATAGTCGTATGGGAACTCCTTTGTAGATAACTGTCTCTGTTCCTCTTTCTGATTTTAAGATTCTCTCCTTATCTTTAATCTTGGGTAACAATGATGATGTGCCTTGGTGTGTTCCTCTTTGGGTCCAATTTCTTTGGGACTCTCTGAGCTTCCTGGACTTCCTGGAAGTCTATTTCCTTCACCAGATTGGGGAAGTTTTCCTTCATTATTTGCTCAAATAAGCTTGCAACTTTTTGCTCTCGTTCTTCTCCTTCTGGCACCCCTAAAATTCTGATGTTAGACCATTTAAAGTTATGTCAAAATGCCTAAGCCTCTCTTCATTTTTTAAAATTCTTGTTTCTTCATTATGTTCTGCTCAGATGTTTATTTCTTCCTTTTGTTCCAAGTCATTGATTTGAGTCTCAGTTTCCTTCCCTTCACTTTTGGTACCCTGTATATTTTGCTTTATTTCACTTTGGGTAGCCTTCATTTGTTCCTTCATTTTGCAGCCAGGCTCAATCAGTTCTGTGAGTATCCTGATTACCAGTGTTTTGAACGCCTTATCAGATAGGTTGGCTATCTCCTCATCACTTAGCTCTTTTTCTGGAGTTTTGATCTATTCTTTCATTTGGGCCATAGTTTTTCATCTTGGTGCACCTTTTCTGTTGTAAGGGGGAAGGGCCTTAGGTGTTCACCAGGATGGGGCAACCCTCTTTGCTGTGGTGTGGCACTGTCTGTGGGGGAGGGGTCTGCGAGGGAACAATGCAGCTCACTCTGCTCTAGTCCCACTTTCCAACTAACTCTCTCATGTGAGACTGGGAGTTTCTCCTGCCGTGACAACCCCTGCAGTAATTTACAGCTATCTTTGAGTCTTTAGTTTGCCGTTCAGCCAGCCCTGCCTTGCCCATGCAGCCCACCACCTTGCCGTGAGTCCTCTCAGCCAGCCCCGCCTCCCCTTTGAGGCCACCTTGCCTCTCCCATACTTTCCACTCAGCTGACCACCTACCAGTCTCAGTGAATGACTTTTTTAACTCCTTGGTTGTCGGTGTTCCATGGAGTTTGATTTTCTGGAATTTCTGGTTGTTCATTGTTTTTAGATTGGTTGTTATCCTTCTTTTGGTTGTGTGAGGAAGTGAAGCATTTCTACCTACACCTCCATCTTGGCCGGAACTTATTTCTTCAAATATTCTTTCTGCTCCTTTTCATCTCTCCTCTCATTTTGTGACTCCCATTATGTTAGTATGATTGGTGACTTTTGGAGACTCTGTTTCTTTTTCTTCATTCTTTCTGTTTCTCAAAATGGATAATTTCAGCTGATATAGCTTTAAATTCACTAACTCTTTCTTTTGTCTATTCAAATGTACTGTTGAGCCCTTCTAGTAAATTTTTCATTTAAGTTATTATACTTTCCAGCTCCATAATTTCTATTTAAAAATAATATCTCTCCTTTCATATTTTCTTTTTTAATGTTATATGTTTTTATTTTTTTAACTTTTTTTGTCATTGTTCAAATACAGTTGTCTCCATTTTCTCCCCACCAATTCCCCACACCCCAGCCATCGCCACTTCTCACCCTTGATCCTACCCACCTTTGGTTTTGTCCATGTGTCCTTTACACATGTTCCTGAAAATCCTTCTTCCTCCCTGCCCCTGCATTATCCCGTCCTCCCTCCCCTCTGGTTACTATTTTGAGACATTGTTCTCATACTTTTCATGATTTATTTAAACATATTTAAATAACTGATTTAAAGCCATTTTTTTAAGTACAATGTCTGGGATTCCTTGGGGGCAGTTTCCATTGACTGATTCTTTTTCCCTTTGTGTATTAGCCAGAATTTCTAGTTTCTTTGTATGTCTCATAAATCTTTTTTATTAAAAACTGGACATTTTATGCAATACATGTCAACTCTGGAAACTAGATTCTCTTCTATACTTAAGTTTTTTTATTGCTGTTTGTTTCATAAATTTTCTGAACTAATTACATAAAGTCTGTGTTTTTTATCATATGTGACCACTGAAATCTCTGCCCTATTAGCTTAGTGTATAGCTAATGATTAGACAAAAAAGAATGTTCCAAGTACCTGAAACCAATACTCTCCCAGTATTTGGTGAGAAACCATATTATTCTTGCATTTACAATACAGATTCAGCCTCTAGTTGCATTTCTGAACTATTTCTAATTTGGGAGTTAATTTTTCCAACAATATGTTTGCTGTTCATCCTTTTAATCAAGAAGCATTTTGAAAGCTTTTATTTCATTTAAAAGGTTTAGGCAGAGAACTTTACACAGCTTAGATGTAATAGAGAATGTATATAATGTCATAATCTTAAAGAAAAGTTACTATTTTTAATGTAACAATGACTTAAAAATAAAGGAGAAAGACAGATGGAACAAGACAAACATGCAGCCATAGGAGATCTTCCTGAATCTGGAACAAGACTGCTTCCTTTTTTCACTCCTTGAGCCCAGGTTATACATCAGTTACAGCAGTTGACCCAAGTGCACCAATATTCAAAGTATAGGTGTATGCACCTGTACCTCCCTCCACTGGGTACTGGGCCTATGGAGGGCAGATGCCTTCGTCATTTCAGTGACACAAAGTGCCTTGCACAATGCTGTGCTTGTAAGATGTTTCTCAGCAAATGTGTTGACAGTGTAGGGGATTGATTTCTATGGCCAGGTCTTTCTCTGGTTTGTTTACAGCCTGAAATATTCATTTAGACTCAGTCCTCAGAATGGACTACTTTATTTTTATCCCATATGCAAGGTTTGAAAGATTTACTCTGGCATTTATTTAAGGCTATGATTCATACTGTAGAAATCACTTTGTAAACCAGCCTGATTATTTGGCTATTTATTTTTGAAAATTTTGATAAAAAAGAATTTGTTGCCAAATTCTTTTGGCAAACAGATTCTTTTGCCAAGTCTTTATTTAAATGCACACACAGAAACAGACCTCTCAAAACAAAATAAGACAAATGTATTCCTGGTGTTCAGTTTCTTTGCAGCATTCATCCCTCTGTTCCTAAACATTAGTGGAATAAAGAAGTGTCAACTCTTGTATGCCACAAACTCAAATCAATAAGAAAGAGGGGAAGGTGCTTTGCTCATACTTCAATATATACAGAGAGTAAAATAGTGATTGGACACCAGCAGTTTATGACAAGGCAGGACATAACAAACAAACAAATCAATACATAATTTGGTTGGTTTTTAAAGACCCCTTCCCAAGAACCACAAACAGTCTCAAGCCAGCAGTAAAGTTTCAGGAGCAATTTTCATACCATGTGATTCCTTGGAATGGGGAACATGGTTGGTTGAGGTTCAAAGACCTAAGCTCTAATTACCAGCATAATTAGAATAAGAGCACGCACGGTTGCTTATTCCAGAGGGGCCAGCCCTGTGCCTCTGGGAGAAAGTGTGTTTAAGAATTCCCATGGAGTCGCATGGGAGGAAAGGGACCCCTTGCCGAGGCACCAGCATGGTCTTCAGCTTGTCCTATGTAATTTCATGCCACTATTTTGAATGTGCTAATAAGGCTCATTATTTTTAGCAGCGTCGTCAGCAAGGGGATCAGATTCCTGACTGGATACGCTGCCTGGGGAAGGGACTTATTTTTGTACAGCCCTCAAAACAGCCAGACAACATTCCTTCTGTGCAGGGCAGGACTCTCCCTAGTTGCATCTTTGTTTCTCCCACAACCAACCCCTTTCAGCATTTGGAATCTGGAAGAGACAAAGGATAATTTGACTAGTGGACAGTCAATCTGGGTGGGAAGCAGAACCCCTCATCGGATACCCAGAGCCCTGTGGGCCTTAGTCAGCTAATGGCTGCAAACAGGAGTAGGGGAGGCCCACACTCTGTGTACACATGGACACTGGAACCAGTGTATGGTGATATCCCACACCCTGCATCCTAGATGTCCTGGATGTCCTGGTGGTGTGAAGCTCAGGACATATGGTCAGACAGGTACTTCCTGGCTCTCAAAGCAGACTCTTTAACCTCTCTGTGCTTGTTTTCTGAAATGGAAAGTAAAGATAACAATTTTGCCCACCTCACAGGAATGATGTATCCATTGCCCTTCACACTCACTTGTCAGACAGAAAGCCCATGGTAAATGTTGTTATCATCATCTGAGCTGCATCTGTGTTCACGTGTGTGGTACCTTCATTGACAGTCTCCTACAAGTCCCACAACCAAGTCTATGACAAAGGGACCGAGTGAGGCTCTGGGAGGCATCAATGGGAGAGAGAATGATTTCCTGTCTTCTGATGAAAGGGAAGATATAGATAAGAAGTTGCCTTCAAAAGGAATTTAGGGCCCTTGCCAGGTGGCTCAATTGGTTGACACATCATCCTATACACCAAAAGGTTGTGGGTTGCAGCCCCAGTCAGGGCACATACCTATGTTGCAGGTTTGATCCTCAGTCAGCGCATGTACCGGAGGCAACTGATAAATGTTTCTCTCTTTCTCTGTCTCCCTTCCTCTCTCTCTAAAATCAGTAAACATATCCTCAGGTAATGATTTTTTAAAAAAGAACTTAGGAGAAAAAAAATGAATGACACAGTGATTATTAGAAGCAGGAGATTAGAAGAAAAGAGGAGTAAGGAAGCCTTGTAGGGTTCTGGCTGGGACAGAACCATCCACTGGGACTGGAAAAGGTACTCCATGGCATCTAAGTGGGATTTCTAGCAGGCAGGTGGATCTTCAGTGAGGCTGGAGGAAAGTGCTCTAGCGTGATTGTGAATTTGGGTGGAGGTAGTCTACCAATAGTTTATTGCCACCACGAGCATGGATGGGCAGCCTTAGGAGGCATGTGGAGAAAGAGGAATCCAGGTTAGCACTCAGCCCAGTGGGTTACAGGTCTGCAACAGTTAGGACATAGGAGGAAAAGTGACTTACTGAGGGGCAGCCCAGAGACCCAGAGACCCAGAAGCTATGGAGAGAGAGCAGTCCACAGTGGACACAGCCAATGGGCCTAATGCAGGGAATCACTGCTGGTTTCAGGAAAGGTTGGTTGTGGAGTGGGACTGAGGGAAGCCAGGCATGTGTGGTTGGAGGAGTGAATACAAAATGAGCAAAGGCAGGAGAGAAAGGAAAGATGGCAGGTGGAGGAGGCTCATGGGTATTAGAAGCTTGGAAAGACTTTATAGAACACTCCTGGGGAGATTTAGGAAGACAAAAGTCAGGGCAACATGAGGTTTGGTGGGTGTCCTAATGAGAGTGCACTTTCTCTACACAGTTCCCTAGACTCTATAAAAGAAGAAATAGTTTCATGTTGGGTAAAAACAGTCTAAAACAGCTACTCCCACACGTTCTGGCAGAGAAGGAAATTATCTGACTTGACAGCAGTAAACCATAGTGATTCAGCCAGCCTTCCTGGGAAGGTTCCGTTTGAGGCACTGAAATATACCAGCTGGGTAACTCTAGGCACATTTCCAAAGTTCTCAGAACCTCTCAGAACCTCAGTCTCCTGGGTAGCAAGGAAGACCAAGAGTGCAGGGACCCAGGTGGATATAGGAGTCTGGAGAATGGCAATTTCATTGAAAGCAGGAGCTCAGGAAACATTCCAAAATAGTGAGACTTCTCTTCCTTAATCCTAATTTTGAAATAACATCAAAAAATGCATTGCAAAAACCAAACAGACATACAAGAAAGGTAATTTCCATAGGTAAGACTGCTGGATTTAAAACTGGAAACTGGACAACTTAAGACAAGAGAAAACTGTCTTTCACTATAGGAAATGGGTTGATCCAATCCCTACTGATCTCATGGTTTTGGGCTCAAATGGGATTGCTGATGGCTCTGAGGCCTAACTGGAGCTCCTCTCCTCATCCTACCAGATGATTTGAGAGTTTTAGAATCACCACTGTAACGAAAAACTGAAAACTCTCAGTGAATCTAAGAACCCAGCTGTGAGCCACATCAACCAATGGGCTTCATTCTACAATCCCACCTTGGTGGATTTGTATTCAAGTGTAAACATCTGCATTGATGCCCTCTAACAGAATGCAAAGAGGAGCATTCAAAAACTCATGCCCCATTCTACAGGGGGAAAAACAAAGACTAGAAAATAGCATATGTGAAATCCAGTTTGGGGTGAAGGACAATTGCTAGGTGGGCATATACCACAAACATTATAAAATCCCTTAACATCCCATCGTGGTGACTCAGGCTCTCCCCCACCACCCTCCTTGTCCCTGCTAATCACTGTGGGGGGCGCTGCATTCCAGGGCATGGCTCTTCTTGTCAGGTTGATTGATCCATCCAAGTGGTCAGCCTTCATTATTATAGGGTTTTCTCTCTTAATTGGTTAAATCCAGAGCTGCTATTAGGGCTTGGTTTTTAATACCACCTCTCACTGATGCTTTATTTAAAAACACACCTTTTCTGACCTCCATGTCAGCCTGGCACTCAGAAATGTTTAGCTTCCCTCAATAGCAACATGTGGAGCAGCGTATGGCAGACAGATAATTAGAGAACATGATACTTTCCTTTAAGCCAGAGGTGACATCTTCAAAGTCAATCTCAATTTGCAGCATTGCTCTAAAAGGCCTTTATGTCATTCTTGCCAACTCCATTCTGTGCCTCTGGGATGAATATAAACTCAGTTCAAGTCCAAACTGCTGGGTGCTTGCCCGAGAATCATGCACAAAGTTCCCTGTGTTTTCAGAAAGATAAAGAAGGTGGGGCAAGTCTGCCTCTGCCATGTCCACCTTCGTTATCTGAAGCAGAGCCTCTTCTCTCCACTGCTCAAGTTTCAGAGTCATGTCATAAACTTCACCAAGGCTTTTTCAGTAGGGTCAAGAGGTTTGAGGCAGTTGAGGATGCTGTTCTATTCACTGGCCATCACCCACTCTGTGTGGAAACAAGCTCAGAGAACTTAATGAAAAGATGTGGCTGCCACCTGGGGAAGAAAGGTGCGAGGTGACACCAAGGCCCCACTCGAGTACTCCGACTCCATTTCCCGGGTGACCCAGGCAGACTCGAGAGTCACCCTCGTGAAGAAGGATGAGAGGATGAGTCCCCTTCCTGCAGGTGCCCTCCCGACACAAGGCTATGGGCAGTGACAGGCAGTGGCAGCTTTCTAATACCTGTATCATCCGTGTACCCTGAAACACTGACCTTTTTAAGCAAACACTGAGCATCTTCTCTTCAGAGTGTGACAGCACTCACCCTTTTTCAGTGGAAGCAGTTCGCTAACAGGTTTTCTCTCCACCGTTTATTCCACACCAAGGGCCAGGTCTGGTGTCTAATAGTTCCTTTTCAGCGGGCTGCCTGCTGCTGACTTGTGGAAAGTGTAGGTTTTGCTGCATTGATGGCTCTCGGTAATGGCTATGATTACACCCTGTGCATCTTCTTCCCATGCCAGCCTTTCAGCTGAGCAGCACATTATGCCTGGGTAAGACTCAAAGAGCAGCTTAATATCAGGTTCTCTGGGGCTGTAATAAACGGTTCAAGATCGGGCAGATAGAGCCACAGCAATATTTCTGCGAAGTCCTTGGGTTAAAACACATCAATTGAATCTATGGGCACGTTTTTGAGTTAAAGCTCAACTTATACATCTGCCTATATCAATAGGAACTGAATGAAAATAAACAAATCCCTTGCATTCAGTGCGCACAAGAAAACCCATATACAGCTACCACATAGCTCAGGGAAACACACTTGTGGAAGCATAAAGGGAGAAAAAAACCCTGAACCTGCATTGTGTGGTTGCCAACGAAACTCTTCTGTACATCCACTGCAGTGCTTGTGTTAGCTTGTCATATTGTGTCTTTTTCTTGAATACTCCTGGGTCTACAAGGTTCTACTGTTTTGATTATTTTGGGAAAAGGTAGGAAACCTGATTTAAGTTGTGCCTTCTTGTACATTAATTAAACAGGAGATTCTTGATCACCAAGCAAGTGTGTGTCTTCCTTCATTTCTAGTTCTATGCCTTTTTCCCCCTCTTTTCATGTCTTTTTTGATAGCATGTTTTCACAGGTATGGCCTACAGAAAATGCCATTTATAGAACACACATGTTTCTACAGCATAGGTTCACAAGCCATGTCACAAACTAGATGGGAGTCTTGTGCGGGCTGTTTAGCATCTCCTGGTCTCTGCTTTCCTATCAATTTGGGTGCTCGATGCACTGTAGTACACAGCCCTGACATGCAGCACCCAGAGGCAGTAGCAGGCCCCATGGTTCAAAAGCAGAGTCAACAACAACATGCCCATGCTCCAGATGCCAGTTGCAAATTTGGGGTCCTCAGGCTACCTGCACTTCTGACAAACAGGTTGTAAACCCTATGACCTCTTCATGTATGCTAATTCACAGTAATAACTCTCAGAACTGAGGAAAGTGGTATGCTTGTGAGTACAGTTTAATTATAAAGGACAAAAATTCAAAACCAGCTAAAGGAAGAGGTACATGGGACAAGGTCTGGGTGGGTCCCAAATGCAGTGCTTCTGTGACCTCTCCCACAGACTCAGGGCATATCACCCTTCTGGCATATCAATAGGTTCTTTTCCACAGTTTTCATTAGAGGTTGATTACAGAGGCATATTTGATTGAATCACTGGCCAAATGATTGAACTGAATCCTAGCCTCCCGCCTGTCCTAGAGGCCAGAGGTTGAGCTGATATCCCACGGTCCAAGGTTTCTATCCATGATCAGTCCACCTGGAGTGGCCATCCCAATCCTGAGCCATCTCCTCAACATAACTGTCTAGAGGTCCACCATCAGTGACAGAGACACTCCTCTTGGGGAACTCCAAGGCCTTAGAGGTTACCTCCCAGGAACCCAGGACGAAGACCAGACATGTTCCTTATTATACAGTAATTACAGTAGGCTCTGAGAGGAGCACTGTGGCAATTAAAAGAGGAAACGCACATGAAGCATAAATTGTAGTGTCCATAATCTGTAGTTAACACAGTAAGCACTTAATAAATGTTAGCCACTGTCATCACCACCATCATTACAGTCCTCATGAGTGAGGGCCAGTCCAAACCCTATAATACTGAAATAAAGTCCATTTTTATCCCAAACTAAAGTGGTAGCTTAAGGTGCTAGCAAATTTTATAGCAGGGTCTGTTTGACAAATCCTCTATACATCTATAAATAATCATTCCTGAAGACACATACCAACTGATTTTATTAAGTCCTAAATTTCTAACTACTTTTCAGGAAAACTTTATCAGAACCTTAAACTGTATTTTATTTACACTATCTCTCACTTTTGAATTTTATGTGCTATTCTTATATGGGAAATGGATTAGTTAGTTCTAAGAACCATAGGCAAACCAATAAATGCAAACCATTTTCACACTCATCTATAATTTTATCCTCCCAACAATACAAGGAAGTGTCCCTGAGGATCCTCAGCACTTTACTGGGGGAAATGGTGGAAGTCAATGGCACCTAAATGGAGAAAACAGAGAAGAGTCTAACAGGACGCTGACCTTGATCCCGGGAGTGGGAAAGTTAATAGGCCAGGGGTGGAGATGATGATATGTGATAAGTAAGGAGAAAGAAGGGCATAGAGCAAGGCATGTGTTTGACAGACAAGTGGTTTTCAGTATCATTCTTCATGATCTCTGGGCGAAATTTTGAGAAAAAATAAGCCAAATTTACAAAATGCAATAAAAATAGCATGACAGAGACTTCTGTAAGCTAAATTGCATGGAAAAGTATAGTAAGGGAACAGTAAGTACATCATTAAAGATAATCTACCAGAGGAGAGATGGGAGAAGATAAGGAGGGGGAAACGGGAAGGGTTTCCAGGAACATGTATAAAGGACACATGGACAAAACCAAAGCCGGGTAGGATCAAGGGTGGGAAGTGGCAATGGCTGCGGTGGGGAGGAATGATGAGGGGGAAATGGAGACAACTATACTTGAACAACAATAAAAAATGTGTATAAAAATCTACTAGTGGCTTGAGCGCGGGCTGCGAACCAAAGGGTCGCAGGTTCGATTCCCAGTCAGGGCACATGCCTGGGTTGCAGGCCAGGCCCCTAGTGGGGGCCGCGTGAGAGGCAACCACACATTGATGTTTCTCTCCCTCTCTTTCTCCCTCCCTTCCCCTCTCTAAAAATAAATAAATAAAATCTTTAAAAAAAAAATCTACTAGTGGCTACTGATTTAAAACTAGAGAATCTTTTACACGGCAATCATGATAACCAAGCCCATCTCTCTATGTTTCTGTTGAAAATTAACCTCATTTTTTGCTAGTGTTGGATTTTTCTGCAGCCAATGGAACTGATGCTCCCAACACACATTTGGTGGGACAGCAAAATCCAGGCCATGACCTTTAGTCCTTTCTCTGTCAGAAGCCCATGGAACCCAACCCCAGCGCAGTGCCTCTCAGCAGGCTGCCCATTGTTGCAGGCTGCCCTTCTCTGTGCCCCACCTCAAATGCCACCCCCAGGCTAATTGGCCACTGCTGCTCTCAGCAAGTCAGTAGTCATGGGGCCATACTTAACTCCCTTCCTCTCTGAGTATTTTTAGTGCTTTTTTCCTGCTAACCCAACTCACAGCCCCTTCACATCAGTTTGCCTGTAGGAGCAGTTTGAATATCCTGCTGTTAAATATCCTTTGCACTTATGTAGACCCAGGAGCAGGACTGTACTGTGGAACACAGTGAAAATGCTCAGAAGTAAAATAGATTCTAGGTCAGCATCTCACAGCTGATAATATATTGGAGATGTCCACCCTTTTGTGGGCATTACTTTCATTTGAAACCTGATCTGATCTTTATAACATGATTCTGCTGGTCTCCAAGAAGCCTCCCTGCCTTGTACTGCTGGACCCTGGTGGGCAAAAGAGGAAAACTGGATGATGAAGCTTTTTCTTCCTCCTTCTCCATGCAGGCTGGTTCCTCCCTGCTCCTCTGTGAATCTGCTCCCACCACCTGTCTCTTTGCTTCCCTGCACCTCCCTCTTCCCCACAATGCTGCTGGCAGGCATGTGGCTTCAGCTTTCAGATCTGCTGGCAGTGTTGGGGGGCCACATGGCAAAGGATAAGCCTGGAGATATGGATTCAGGCCATTGGTCTCAGAAGCCACTGGTGACTATGGAGGGGACAGTTTCAACTGAGTGATGGGGCCAGAGTTCAATAGCAATGTGACTGAGGAGCAAGTGGAAGTCCTGCATGTGGATGATTTTTTCAAGGATGCAGCATAGTAGCTCCAAGACAGCAGGATTCAGAGAAGAGCTGGAGGACTGGAAAGCCTGGACCTATGGTCAGGCTAGGGGAACAGGGAAGAGAATGGGTGAGAATAGAGTGTGGGTCCCTGATGGGCATGATATGGAAGGGCTGGGGGTTCAGGGCTGAGGGGAAGCATTGATTTAAATTTTAAGATTTAGGTATAAATGTTAAAGATTCCAAAACCTAATCCTTCTTGCTCAATCAACTGGAGAGCATCTGTAGCCCAATGGTGCTATGCCTGGATCACTGTCCTGAGTGCTCTCCGCTTCCAAAGGCTGACATTTCTAGTATCCTTTCCTATTTCTCTGTGAGCAGTTATAGCTGATTGATATATGGGAAAGTCTCTGAAAAATGCAACTATCTTCTGCAGTGGGAGTTCCAGCTTTTGCTACTGCTCCCAGGACAAAACCTGCTTTACTTTTGAGGCTTACCTCCCATATTACCATCTTTGTGAAAAGTTTTCTCAACCTTATTCCCCCGTTCCCATAACCACCCCCACCTTGCCAAGCAACTCATTGGTCTGGTATTTTCCCAAAGTACTCGTTAATCCCCTATGGAGCCCAGGTCTGGGCGTGCTGTCATTAGTGCCTTGGGTTTGCTTCCCCACCCAGGATTTGAGCCCTCCAGATAGATAGCTACCATCTTAACACTTAGATTTAGCATGGTGCACACAGTTTGTGCACATTTGGTGCCTAATAAATACTTCCTAAACTAATCCATATTACAGCCTCAAATACAGCCACATGAAAATGGAGCTGGACATGTCAATGTCACTTTGCTTCATGGCTTTGAGAAAAGGAAGTTATTAGAAAAGCAATGGCTAGATACTTGGTCCTTAATTCTACTTTTCACTAGAAATTGTAAGGAGAGAGCCCCTAAAATTCTGGGTGTCTTTTCTTTCATTGTATTGGACCATAGTCAGAGAATAAGAAAGTCTCCCCTGAAGGGAGAGGAAGGACTTTCCTGATGTCAGTCACTGGGGAACTGATAAATGACTCCTGGGACAGAAAGTGCTCATTGGGGTGGTAGGCCTCAACTAGAGGGTGAGGGAGCACATATCTCTGTGCCAAGCTCTGGAAGGTTGGAACCCTGAGGAGATAGGGCACTGGGTGATTCAGAGAAAGATGCCCCTGGTCTGGGAATAGGGTGAGTGGTGAGCAGGGAAGCCTGCTCCAGGCATCTACAGGAAGGTGCATCACATCTGGGGCATCAGGGCTAAGCATCTCTCTTCTGAAATGTCCCCATCCCTGAGCCCGAAGTGAAGTCACACTGAGCAGTGCAGCCATCACCACAGGTGTAGGAAATCAAGGCTAGGCTCTGAACTTTGCTTCAGCTTCAGGCCCCACCTGCCCACATGGAAACATTGTCCCAGTGCCTATCCTGAGGGACTGGGAGCTGCATTATGAAGGCAACAAGCAGTGTCCTGAGGCAGCCCTCTTCTAATGGGTGCTGTTTCTGCCCCCTTCATGAGGCTGCAGATGGTCCCACAGACATCTCTTCTTAATGCCTGGAACCAACCAGCCACCACGGTCATCCTTCTGTCTTAAGCAGCTGAGGGACCTGCGGTGCCCCTAACAACAACCTGTCCTGTCAGGCTGAAGTCGGTGACTTAATTGTTTTCAGAACTCTCATGAAGACACTACTACAGACAATGTCATCAGAAATCACTCCCATGTGCCTTCCTCACAGAAACTGTATCTACAGAAATTATTGGCCAATAATCAAAGGAATCTTCTTTCTCCTTATCAGCATCTAATTGATTGATTGCTCAGTTCTTTTCAGGGGGCATTGAGAGAACTCCAAGTGTCAAATATTAGTTAATAAAAAAGGGAAGTCTTCTTTTTTTCTAAACAAAGTCCCTTTTATTATCTACCCCAAATTAAACTGAGTAGTGAACAATTATTGCACTGATTCTCAGTCCCCTGTTGATAGCGTTCCTTTTTATTTAAAAATTTTGAGAAGTGAAGATCTGCCACCATGTCTTAGGACTGGCAGACAAATTATAGATCCTCAACTTGGCCACTACCTCCATGGGGCAAGTCCTGCCAGGCATTAGTTTTCAGGCCAGCACCCCATGGAGGTTCCAGGGGACCCCTTGGGTGACTTTCATAGGCTTGTCTCAACATCATAGCCACACTGGAAATTCTTATGTGACATTGTAGCTGCTAGGGGCGACAAGGACCCAATTTGCAATAGACTTTCAGGTCAAAGGACCCCTTGTTATCTATGACTTAAGGCCCAGGGAACAAGAACACCTGAGTTCAAAGGCAGTTTGTTTGGGGGTCAGGAACTTTTTTTTCTCAGGCAAGTACCAAAGTCTTAGAACTTCCGTAGTCAAGTGAAGCCTATGGAGCTTGGAAGCTTGTTAAAGATGCAGTATCTCAGACCCCATCCCAGGCCTACTGAATCAGAATATGCATTTCAGCAGAAGCCCTGGGGAATTTCAAGTATGAGAGCACCGAGAGAGGCCTTGGTAGCATGCCATGTGACACTTGGAGGTGGGTAGCATTGCAGGTGCCATAAGAGGAAGGTATGGTGAGCTGGATGAATGGCCAATAGGATCCTCTTTATAACCCCGTGTGTGTTCCCATATCTTTTTAATGATCTGTTGAAGAGGAAGGGCATTTCATGGTGGATGTTATCTCTCCATTACTAAAACATGCCAATTCATTGATGGTCTCCTTTTTAATTACAGAGGCTTGGAGGACCAAAGCTGATATTGGTTGGGGCAGCACTTTCCTGGTTCCTCCTATAAGGTGATGGTCTGGGAGGGCATCTGAACACTTTCCTTCATATTGGCCCACACTCTTTCAACATAAAATGAATAAAGAAAGACAGAGTTTTAGCTGTATCATAATATGTCAATAGGAGAAATTTCAACATATAAATTAAGGTTGGGTCCACCCACCTGTTTATATTCTACCTTGCCAGAATGAGCACAATACTGGAAAATTTAAGCACCCTGTAGTAAGAAAATAATGTAAACTGTGGCTCTGCCAAGTGAAGGTAATGGATGTTGGTGGACAAAATTAGCAGGGGTAAAAAAGAGCATATGAGCCAGATCAGTGAGTGCAGACAATTAGGGTTGATTGAGAAAGAGCTTCCAGCATGTAAATGATATGAAACCAGCCTGGCCAGATGGGCACGATCTCCTAGTTTCCTGAAATTCATGGTCAATCTTCAGGATCTCTCTACATTGCTAATGCAGCAAACCTTGGAATTAAAGGATAGGTAGTGGAGTTCATTCCTGTGATTCCCATTGTCTCATAACAGTTGTCATTTCATGCACTCCTCTGGAACCCAGAACTGTTTCATATTTACAATTTCAGTAAAAAAAAAAAAAAAAAAGCCAGAGGCTCCCACAAAATATGCTTGGTTGTCATTTCCTGTGCTCTCTGTGCTCTGCCCACTTGATGAGAGGCTGATTCTGCCGAAAGACTGATACAGAATGTTTGCTTGAATCTCTGGGTTGAACAGATGTTCACCTGGGGTCCTTCATCCTCAAGATCCCTAATTGTTCAGGGTTAAATTTCTAAAATGTGATGTTGCCTCTGACCCTTATGTCTTAAAATAATTCAAATTCATGCAGCTCTCACACTGCATTGCATCTGGATAGAAAGGGCTCCATGCTAATCTGCTTCTTCTGTAGAGAGCCTGGCCTGATTCCCAGTCTGTAGGACCAGGCTCCTTAACTTCAAAAACAGCAAGACAAATCAATGGAAGGCCTTCAGAAGCACCTCTTCAGATATGTAATTGCACTGTCACCTTGCAGAAACCACAGAATAAAGGAATCTAGAGTTCTGGAACCATGGATACCCTGAGGGACAGATGTGACAGTTCTGTTTCCAAGGACAGGTTGCATCTGGTGGGAATTAGAGCTGTTAGGAAAAAACAGCTACAAGTCATGCCTATAGACATTGATCCTGCCTGCCTTCTCTGGAGGGATGGGTGATTGCCCTAGAAAGTTAGTGCAGAAAAGAATAGGAGTCTCACTTTCCCACATATCTTAAAGGTGACTTTTTAAGATGCCAACGAAATATACTCTCTAGAGTATATTTCACCGTACTCTCTAGAGTGTCAATGAGATGCTATTAGGGTAATTTCTTCAAAATTATCCTTGGTACAACATAGTAAGCGACCTGTAGGTCCAACTGCATTAGAATCATCAGCCTTCACACAATGGTAAGAGAAGCCTCCCGACCATAAGTTTATTGGTATGGCAACCATGGGGAAATTGGCTCCTTCTGAATAACCTTGGTTTTATGTACATTACGGTCTAGTCATAATGTTTTCTGGCTTAATTCTGGCACTGAGAAAGGAGTTGGAGGTTAAACAGTCTCTACTGAAAAACCTTTTTTTCTCTAGACTATGTTCTTGCTAAAGCTACTTTTATCTCTTATTTTAGTCCTTAGTTCTGTCTGTATCATGTCCTGCCTGACTTTTATGCAACAGTCTCCTAGTAAGTCACCCTGCTCACAGTCCTATGTGGTTCCAAAGCACCATCTGGTCAAATATCAGAGTCCACTTGCTACAGGCCAGTCTAATCATGTAAGTCTCTGGCTTGGAACACTTCAATGGCTTCCCATTGCCAAAAGCCCAGGAAGCCCATCAGGATCTGTCCACTAGGGACTTCCCTGGACACTTCTCCAGAGCATGTCCTCAAATCCCCTTTGAAGCCCCACTGTGCCTTACTATGTGTTTTTATTGTCAAGATGAGTGTCAAATTATGCTTCAGGATTTTCCTGGGCCAAGCTTATCTTTAGAAATCAGTAGCTCTCCATTGAGTTCTAGGACAGAATGCAAGCTGTGTAGGAGGGATTCTGGGCATCTTATCACTACACATTTCCAACTCTCCGTCAGCAAGGTGCTGAGGCCTGAGAAAACTAAGAGCAGGTTCTTCAAGGCCCCATATGCTCACCAAGGGGACACGCAGCTTCTGGGAGCCTCACAAAGATTCTATTTGCTCCTAAAGAGCTGTACAATGTAAAAACTAGACAGTTGGCTCTCCCCAGAGCCAGACATCCCTACTTCAACTCCTTCATGCAGAAACAGACCCTGAAGCTATCCTGACATGCCTCTGAGCCTCCAGATGGGCTCATCCAGGGACAGGGTTCCCACGAAGTCTCTGGTGTTAGGTGTCCAGTTCCCAGGGCCCGGAGCCTCTGACATGTCCCACGTGGGCAGTGCAATCATTCAGATGAACTGAAATCCATCATGTAATGAGTCCCATATGATACTCATCTTTGAGGAGACATGAATAAATCATTGTGCCCGACAGGAGACTTGTGCCCAAATGGATGGGAGGAGGCATGGCCATACTTTGATGAGCAGTTCTAGGGGATAGCAGCGATTTAAGGATGAATGCACCTTTCTGTTTCAACCCACTAAGATCCTGGCACCTGTTGAAACTAGACCTGGGTAAAGGGCACAGTCCTGCAACTAAAGAAAGACGTTAGGAACAAAGCCATCTGCTATCAGAGCTCTACTCAGCCAGGCTGGCAGACGTGCAAGGGACATAAAATGCTTCTGCAAGGCCAAGAACACAAGCAGACACCCCCATGCCTGGGAGACAAGCTCCCTCATTTGCTTCCTCCCCTAGGGTCCCCATCCATTCTGGCAGGCACTGTTCTGTCCATCTTGCCATTCCTCAGTGACTTCTTGTTTTAATCCATATCCTCCACTGCTTCTGTGGGGAGACAGTGTGGCATGGTGTTAAAATGTGGGCTTGGGATAAGTTTGAATCCTTGACCCCTGCAGCCCGTCACTAGGCTGTGATGGTAAGAACAGACTTCGTTTCTCAGGGCCCCAGCACCTCAGCAGGGTTAAATAAGATAAAAAATAATATGAACACTAAACACATGACAGCAATGTCATAAATCCTGCCATGATGCCTCAGCCTCTCACCTTTGATGAGCCCAGACATCACATAAAGGCCAACATTTTCAAATGCCAGTATTTCAGAGTACCTCAGAGGTTCTGCTTACTGAATATTGAGCCTGTTCATTTGTATTAATGCTAATGCAATATAAAATCTAATCAGACAGAAAGGCCTTGGCTTTCTAAGACCCAGAGGTTTGCTGGAGTATGAGCATGCTTCGTAAATACTAATGGGCTTACATGGGATATGCCACACAGAACCAAATATATTTTGTCAAATGGCTCTCTCCTGCCTTGACAGAGGGGATACTTGATCAATATGGTCAGTACTCTTTTTTTTTTCTTTTATAGAAATGTTAGTCGCACAGAAATTATTGTCCAGATCACATGTGGGCCAGCCTCCCAAGGACAATTACAGACCCCGTACTAATGGCAAGGATCATGACCTCAGAACCAGAAACTGGGCCACAGCAGCTATGGCACACATCCAATGCAATCCTGAGTCCTGAGACAGAGATCCAGAGACAGATAGCTTCTCCAAGGGTGGGGAAGGAATCCTGGCCCTCACCCTTTCCTGTCCTTCTTTCTCTAAGGTCTCACGGTGTCAAGATATCACCAACTAAGCACTCCTCTGACTCCAGGAAGAACATTGATCTGGAGGCCCTGCCTTGGATGGTGACTTCCTCAGAACCAGCTTCCTTGCCCTGGGTGCTGAACCTGCTAGTCAGACAGACCATCGCCTAGTAGTTTACTTCTTCCTGTGTCTCCTTCTGTATTTGTTTCCTGGGGCTCTCCTGACAAAGCACAACATTAGCTAACTTGAAAAATGGAAATTAATTGCCTCGAAGCTCTGGAGACCAGAAGTTTAAATTCAAGGTTGTTGGCAGCAGGGTCGGTTCCTCCTGGTGCTGAGGGAGGATCTGTTTCAGGCTTTCCCCAGCTTCCGGTGGTCTCCAGCCATCTTGGCATTCCCTGACTTATAGAAACATCAGCCTGGTCTCTGCCTCCATCTCCTCATGGCTACTCCCTGGGTGTTTGTCTGTCTCTTTTTGTGAGAATACTCACCCTACTCCACTGTGACCTCATCTTAACTAATTACACCTGCAATCACCCTATTTCCAAATAAGGTCACATTCTGATGCACTGAGAGTGAGGACTTCAACATATATAGTTGGGACCACAATTCAAACTCTAATAGCTTTAGCCTGGGTTCCTGACTCTTGATTCTCTAGATCACCGGTCTCCAGGGTCTTTAAACTTCTTTGTTCATGTGCCATTAACACTAGAAAAATTACATACCCCCTCATTCATTTTTAAGATGACATTAAAGTTTTTATAGGATAATTTTAAATAGTTCCACTGGGTATGTCTTTTGATATATTGTATGTTGGAGCTACAGAATTTATATTATATTATTTTATTTTATTTTATTTTATTTTATTTTATTTTATTTTATTTTATAACAGATGTTCACTAAATGTACTAATGAGAAAATCCAAATCTTATTGTCAGACTAGCAAACCCAACCAGATGCACCTCCTGTACTGGTCAGGGTGGCTAGGTTGTGCTACCATAGCAAACATCCCTGAGTCTCAGCACCTCACATAAAAGGACTCCGTGTACAGGGTGGATCGTGAGGCGGGGATAGGTGTCTGCTCATCACAGGCACTCAGAGAGCTTGGCTGAGGGAGGCTCCTCAGTGTACCATTGAATTACTATGTTCAGGAAGAGAAAGTGGGGTCATGCACTTTCTTGTAACTTGAGGTAACTTGGGGTAACTTGAGAAGTTAAATGCACACATCCCTTCTACTCATCTACAGTGGCCAAAACAAGTCACATGACCATCCCCTACTCCAAGGGGTGGGGAAGTAAGTTTTAATCAAATATCTCAGGAGAAGAAATAAATCACTCAAAAACACCCCTAGTGATTATCAGAAAAATAATGACTTCATTTTTAAAATACAGAATCCTGTGTAGTCTTCTCCAAATTCTGTTTCTAAAGTGCATGGAGACAGAGACAGATGGGCAGAGAAGAGGGTCATAGCCTTGTCACTTTCAATTGTTTTGCATTGTGAGGTCTCTCCCTCAGGAACAATGCCCTCTGAGTTGTCCCTTTGTCTGGAGTCCCCAGAGATCTACATGCCCTGCAATGACACACCATGGCAAGATTGGATGGGGAAAATATTTACCTTTCTTTTGAACATGAGAGAAGAGAAGAGGGGGAGGAAAAGGAAGGAGAAAGAATGCAATAGCAGACAGCAGGCACGTTTCCAGTCACATTGGGAAACTGAAGATCTAGAGCTTTATTCCATTGAAGCCAGCAGTACCTCTGGACACCAGAATCCTGTGTGCACCTAGGGGAGTGTGTAAACCACTTTCATCTAGGCCTGTGGTAGCTGCTCCTTCCTGTCTGTGTTAATTAACCTCTTTGGATTGATCTGTAGCCTCTCTAACTTTGGGAGTATGCTCAGCCCCATCTTCTACTGGGGCCCCTAGTCCTGCTCTTATCAGCCTAAAGTTAGTCCCAATCCTGCTATAATGCAATGAAGTTTCCTCCATGTATCAGCAATTTCCAAACATTTTTGGCATTACTATTGTTTTTTCAAACAAAATATTTTCAGAAGCACAATATGAAACAGATAAGGGCAAAGGTGTTCTGGCTGAGAAAGGTGGGGATGCTGGAGGCCCAGGAGCCCCAGGGACTCCCCACTAAGTGCTCCAAGACAGTCCTGAGAGGGCCTGTCTTGGAGCACTTATCTGGAGGGCCTTTCTAGGAGGTCCTGGAAACACCTTCTGAAACTGCCATAGAACATCAAGACATTTACACAGGTACAACTGGAAAAACGTGTATCCTCTGTTGGGTCACCTTACTTGGAAGCTATGAGATTGCAACCGTGTAGATGTGGGCCTTCTGCAGGCAGCGCTGTCTGCCTCATTTCTACCAGAGTAGTCACGTCGGATACTGTCATTTGGTCACATTCAGGAATCTGATGGTGCTTAAGGCCCTCATTTGGAATAAAAGATTGTGTCAGCATTTCTGTTCTGAATTCCTATTTTCAATGATTTATAATGAAGCATATTTTTAAAATGGTTTCAGCTGTTTGAGCTATATGCAGCCAAGAGAATAGGTCCTAGGGCTTTTTTAGCACTCCACTAACTATGAAATTGTTTGATTTTTACAAAATATATTTAGCAAATTGTTAAAAGTATTGGCTAAACACAGCATTTCATAAATGAAATGTTGAAATGATCAAGATGTTGAACTTTAAAATCATCTGCTTTCGCTGAACAGGGTCTTTTTTTTTACAAAGTTCAATAAGAATTTTTAACATAATTTTACACAACATTATAAGTGCATTGATACATGTAAATATCACACCACTACACATTCTAATTACCTGATTACATTCATTTACATTAAATTTGTGATTAAATGTAATTTCATGCTTATTGAGTGACACTCCTCCCGAAACACTGCTTCTTACTCTCTGTTGCAGTGTGTGAAACTAAGTGCAGCCCAGACCTGGGACTTCTGCAAGAGCAATTAATAAATCCCATCCATTAAATCTCAGTTTCTCAAATACAACTGCAAACAGTTGAGTGAGTTCATGTTTCATGGCGTTAGCTTGTAATGAGAGGGGAGTAGGACAAAGATCCTTGTTTTTGTGACTTTGATCTTTTGGGGTCTGGGATACATAGTAAAGTAAGATACTCCTTGCCTTAAAAATTAGGAAGTTTGACCTGTGTTATGATGACAGCTATCTTATGGGAAGTGGGCAATGGAAGTCGTCTGTCTTTATTCAGACCAAGTACTTTTAAGTCATAAGAGCCTTTTTTTGATTTGCAACATTTTACAGTTTTTGTCTCCAAATTCTACCTCATCTCCTACTATCACCATAGCAACTCATATCCTATGGCAAGCCTGGGGACATTATCATATCAGGTAGAAGAGGGAGTATTTGCCCTGATTATGGACTTAAATGACTAATTTTATCTTCTTCTTTGAACAGTTAGACTCGTGTGACATTTCAGCAGCCAAGCATATGCAATGAAAGGTTTCTTGATGGATCTTGGCTTCCATTGCTTCTTGATAGTGAAGATCTGTTTGAGTTCTCCCCTGCAAGTATCATAGAATGCATAGGAGAAACCAAAACTACCTATGCCTTTGATATAAACCACAGAGGAACACAGGTAGAGGCACATGCTCTAAGACAAGACACATAGATCATCTCGTAGCCCAGAGTGGCCTCACCTGGGTCCTGCTGTTTGAGGGAAGATCTGCAGTAACTCCCCAGGGCCAACTGGAGCCCTTTGCCCAGCACAATAAATTAAATAAAATGAAACACAAGCCTTCACTGAAAGGGGATGAAGAAACATACTAGGGATGCACACACCTGAGTATGCATGAGATTTACCTGGAGGACTTGTTAAAACCCAGGTAGCCAGGTTGAATCCCACAGTGTCTGATGCAATGGGTTTGGGTGGGGCCTGAGAATGTGCATTTTCAATGAGCTCCCATATGGAACTACTACTGCTGGCCTGGATGGTGTCTCTTCTCAACAGTTTTTTAAAATATATTTTATTGATTATGCTATTACAATTGTCCCATTATTTCTCCCCTTCATTCCCCTCCACTCTGCATCCCTCTCCCACCACCATCTGCCCCTACCCTTAGTTCATGTCCATGGGTCATATGTATAAGTTCTTTGGCTTCTCCATTTCCCATACTATTATTAACCTCCCCCTATTTTGTACCTACCATTTATACTTATTCCCTGTACTTTTCCTCCCCCACTCCCACTCTCCACTGATAACCCTATATATGATCTCCATTTCTGTGATTCTGTTCCTGTTCTAGTTGTTTGCTTAGCTTTTTGTTTTGTTTTGCTTTTTTTAGGTTCAGTTATTGATATTTTTGAGTTCGTTGTCATTTTACTGTTCATATTTTAACCATCTTCTTTTTCTTAGATAAGTCCCTTTAACATTTCATATAATAAGGGCTTGGTGATGATGAACTCCTATAACTTGACCTTAGCTAGGAAGCACTTTATCTTCCCTTCCATTCTAAATGAAAGCTTCGCTGGGTAGAGCAATCTTGGATGTAGGTCCTTGTCTTTCATGACTTTGAATATTTCTCTCCAGCCCCTTCTTGCCTGCAAGGTCTCTTTTGAGAAATCAGCTGATAGTCTTATGGGAACTCCTCTGTAGGTAACTGTCTCCTTTTCTCTTTCTGCTTTTAAAATTTTCTCCTTCTCTTTAATCTTGCATAATGGAATTATGATGTGCCTTGGTGTTTCCCTCCTTGGGTCCAACTTCTTTGGAACTCTCTGAGCTTTCTGAACTTCCCGGAAGTCTATTTCCTTAGCCAGATTAAGGAAGTTCTCCTTCATTATGTTTTCAAATAAGTTTTCAATTTCTTGCTGTTCCTCTTCTCATTCTGGCACCCCTATAATTTGGATATTGGAATGTTTAAAGTTTTCTCAGAGGTTCCTAAGCATCTCCTCATGGTTTTGAAGTCTTGTTTCTTCATTCTGCTCTGGTTGAATGTTTATTTCTTTCTTCTACTCCAAATCATTGATTTGAGTCCCAGTTTCCTTCTCTTTGCTCTTGGTTCCTTGTACATTTTTCTTTATTTTACTTTTCATAGCCTTCAGTTTTTTCTCTATTTTGTGACTATATTCAACCATTTCTGTGAGCTTCCTGATTACCAGTGTTTTGAACTGTGTGTGTCTGATAGGTTGGCTATCTCTTCATCACTTAGATGTACTTTTTCTGGAGCTTTGATTTGTTCTTTCATTTGGACCATATTTTTCTGTCTTGGTGGGCCTTTTACTCAGTAAGGGGTGGAGCCTTATGTATTTGCCAGGGTGGGGCAACCCTCTTTGTTGTGGTGTGGCGCTGTATGTGGGGAGGAGTCGGAGAGAGAACAATGCTGCTTGCTCAGCTCTCCTTTGGCTTTCAGTCACTTCCTCCTCTACCCACAAGCAAATTGGGCTCTTCTGGTGTTGATTCCCAGAGGTGGGATGGGATGGTTTTGTGTACAACCCTGCGGGGGTCTCTCCAATGAGGTTGCGAGTTTATTCTGCTGCCTCAGTTCCCACAGGTTTTTTTCAGTCTGAGATTTTGAGGCTTTATTTCCCCACACTGGAACCCTGGGTTGTGCGGTCTGTCTTGTTCCCCAGTTGTTCTTCCCAGTTTATCATCACGCAAATGTGGGACTGCCTGCTCTGCCAACCACCACCTTGCCTAATCCTCCAGCTGCTATCTTGCTGGGAGTCCTCTCCACCCTGGCTGCCCATCTCTGCCCTTCTTATTAGTCAGGATGAATGTTTCTTCTTTAACTCCTTGGTTGTCGGGCTTCCATACAGTTTGATTTTTTTCTGGGAGTTCTGATTATTTTTTTTGTTTTTAAATTTGTTGTTGTACTTCTTTTTGTTGTGTAAGGAGGCAAAACGTATCTACCTATGCCTCCATCTTGACCAGAAGTCTGTGTTAACTCTCAACAGTGCCAATGGAGACATTGCAGTAACCCCATACAGCACTGGGATCTAGGTCTGGACGCTCCACCTAGGTCATGCCCACCAATGCTAGTTTCCAACATCTACCCCTGGCAGCTCCTTATTTACAAAGAGCAGCATGACCCATCATTCATCTGGAAGTAAAAGGGGGAACGCATCTCTGAAGAGCCGTATTTCTCCTCAGAAATCAATTTATAAAATAGTTGCCAGAAATCACCAGACTTAAGGATCTATTCAGTTGGTCCAACTCTCTGAATATTTGTTTAGGACCTATTTCACAGGGAAGATTTTTAAAGTCAAATAAGACTTTTCGTTAAGGCACACACACGTTGAAGATTTCTATGGCCCACTCCAGGTCCATAAATGTTCCTCCATGAGATAGATTTATACTTGGGCATTAATATTTTAAAATGTAAGTCTTTTCATGTAACTCCTTCACAGGTATAATAGGAGACTGAGTAATTATATTCTCCTAACATTTTGCTCCAAAAATGGAAATTGTTGCTCTGTTCTGTAGCTCAGATAGGCAAGGTTCTCTTAAAATCAGGCATTCTGTAGTATTCAAAATAAGCAAAAATGTGTAGCTATAAAAATAAGCAATATTTCACCCTGGCTGGTGTGGCTCAGTGGATTGAGAGCTGGACTGGGAACCAAAGAGTCTAGGTTCAATTCCCATGCAGGGCACATGCCTAGGTAGCGGGCCAGGTCCCCAGCATGGGGTGTGCAAGAGGCAACCACACATTGATGTTTCTTTCCCTCTCTTTCTCCTTCCCTTCCCCTCTATGTAAAAATAAATAAATAAAATCTTTTTTAAAATAGGCAATATTTCTAGAAGAAGAAAGGTGGCAGAAGGCAAATATAACCCCTATTTTGGAATCATAAGTACTATTTTACATTTTCTGCATTATAGGAAAGAGGTAAGTGTAACACATGAAAAAATGATATTTTGGAAGCAAGTGCTTTCTGATAATGCTAGTATAATCACAAATAACCACTAGCTTACTAACATCAAAATTTTGGTGCCCCATATTTCCTGCACTACTCCTGCTGGAGTGTGGAGCTACTTCCATATGTGAGGGGAACTTCCTTCCAATGGAGTCTGTGCATGTGTGTCTGCCCTCCATGGCTACAGTTCTATCTGCTGCAATTTCCTCAGCATGACCATTCTCCACCACAGAAAGGGGTGAGGGCAACACTTGAGGGTTATTATTTTCCATCAAAAGAGCTGTTCATAAAACCTCCCTAGGTCACTAAGTTGCACAACCCTGGATGTATCTAATGCTTTATTTTTACCATATTTTCTGGCAAGCACATTCATTCATTCAGCATTTAGAAAATATTTATTGAGCACCTACCATGTACTAGACATTGTGAATTAAAATATTTAGTAAGGAGTAATATTCACTAAGACAGGAGATACAGAAGGATTTTGGCTAAGGTTGAGGTTGGCTCTCAGGGGCTTTACACTCTGGATTCAATCTCATGGCTTAACCATCATCACCTCTGTCCTGGCTGCTCACCTAAATTTTAGTTCCATGTTCCCAATATTTTCTAGAAAATGTCTCTGGATGCATATTCCATCCTTATCTCAAATGCTTAAATTTATTTTGATTCCCAATGTAGCTCTTTCTCTGGACTTCAGTTAACCCTTCAGTCAATGAGTGTTGCTCCTGCTAAGCAAGGAAGGAGAAAGAAGGCTCCAAGGACACACCAAGGCCTCTCTTTTAAGGGAAGAGATAGTATGCACATAATTAAACCATATGAAATAACCAGTAATAAGGGGTAGTATACAGTGATGCTTAAGAAGCAGCCAGGCTCCTACAAGGGGTGGGACACAGAGCAGGGAGGCATTTAGCATGGGAATGGGCATCAGGGAAGGGATCTCTGGGTAAGAGGAGGCTGCCTGGGTGTCCATCTCCCAAGCAGATGTGCTCTGGGGAGAGAGTAGGGATGGCAGGGAAAGATAACTGACATCTCTGAGGTTCACCGGGAAGAAATTCAAACCAGGTAATTGAGCAAAATCTTCCAAGTTTCATAAAAAAAAAGTGAACCTGTATTTCCAGAATAAGTTTACAACCTAAAAATGAAATCAGACAAGCCTAAAAAGTGAGAATGAAATGGTGGGGTGGTATTTCTTGGAATGAGGAGGTAAGGAGAAAGTTGGTTTGAAGCTCACAACTCCACAGCTTCCTGCAGACCACCTGCACATGGCCAGCTGTCCCCAAGCCTTCCTTGAGGGCTCCCCAGGAGGAGCTGCAGGCCCCTCTTCACTGTGCATATCCTGTCTGTTTCTGCAGCTCCACATCCAGCCCTCCCCTGGCTCTCCTTCTCACACCATTCTTGCCCTGCTCAGACCTCATCCACAGTCCCCACTCTGCTCTCCCCCAAACGTTCTGTATTAAACAGGTACCATAAAACTGAAGTAGCGTGATTATTATTACTTATACTCAGTAGATATGGCTTTTCTTCTTACCAATAACTTTTAAAGTGATTAGATCCTTTTATATTTCTATTTATGAAAAAGAAAAATTTACCCTGTAGTAGGTTTATTGTTTGTCATCTAGGCTGTAAGCAGCTTCATGTACTTTAAAGAAAATTTTCTTGTTTCTCCTTAGATAATGATATTAGCTTTGGAGGACCTTTGGCCTTTGGCAGAATATCTAGGCTATTATTTTTTCTCTAAAATATATAACCTCTTAAGAAAAGACAACTGCAGTAATAATGGCAACTGTAGTTATAGCAGCAGCTATGCTGCATTTATGCTGGGCATTATCATGAGCATATGACACATTCTTCATCACTTGATCCTCACCACACCCCCAGGAAGGAGGCACCATGAGCAATCCATTTTGTAGATCAGGAAATTGAGGGTCAGAGAATGTAAACAACTTTCCTAAGATCACACAGACATCAGATCCTAAGATCTGACTAGTATTGCCACACTATTGTCTGATGAGGTCTATGGGTAATGTATTCATCCCTCTGTAATGCTGGCTTGAAATGAGAACTCATCCTGGGGAACATTTGCATAAATAGGTGGAATTCTAAGTCCTGCGTGGGATCCAGGCCCACTTATCAGTCAGGAACAGTTGCTATACCTAGAGCTTCTCCTCACAAAGAATATTCCTAGCCCTTGGCTCCCAAGTGAGTTAGAAGATGGCAAAGCAGGTCTTCCCTTGGTGAAGGCTCATCACCTTGATGAGGCCCCAGGCTGTGCAGTTCCCATGATCCTTCCTGCCCCAGAGCCCACGAGCATCCTGCCCTCCCTTCTCTCTCACCTTGCTTTTCCCTAGTGCTGTCAGGTGATCGCAGCCCTAGCATCACTGCCTGAGATGAGCTGCTGACATTTTTGAAGCTAAGCAGGTGCAGCAGGGAAAAAAGGCACCACGCTTTTTAGGAAGTCAGATGGCATTGTACAGCAAACAGAAGGCAGGCGGCTGATTTCAAAGCCCAAAATCAGATCCTTTTATTTGTGTAGAATATATCAATTTGGAATGCACAATTTGAAATTGCTGCTTATAGAATTTGATACATTTGATTGTAGTATAATTTTCCAAGGCTGCTCTATCTAAATCCCAACCCAGGGTAACAAGCTCACGTTCAGGTTTATTTTTTCTGGAATCATCACCTGGTGTCCCAAGAAACATGTTTTGTAGGAAATGCTATTTCTGCTCCTGTTTCTAACAACCTCCCTGGAGTGCCTTTGTTTTTCTGAAACATCTACCTTCTTGTCATAGGCTGCTTAAGACTTTTCAGAATAAATTTTTATTTGTTTTCACTTTCTTTCTTATTGATTTCTGCTTAACTAAACTTCCATGTAAACAAAATAATGAAAATATGTCAAGATTACAGCATCTGCTCTCATCTCTTTCCAATTTTAAATACAGTTCTTTAAACAATGGCTTATCCCCCACAAAGCAGCATCAGGCTCAGAGGAGAGAATGATTTTGGCATCGTAGCCTCTCATAGAAGTACCACTGTCATCCATCCTCCCTGTACCCCAATCCTAACCTTTGTGGCAATGCCACCATCATCCAGCAGCTACCCTGGGTGATGTCCCATTCCCCTACCCCCAGACCATAGCCTCCAAGTCCATTCTCAGACAGAGCAGGGATGGTCTTTCCCATGGTTGAGGAAAACTCTTGACAAGGGATCGCTCATTAGTGAGAGGAATGGAGAGTGCCCCCACCCCTCTGGAACTGCAGCAGAAACAGAGGAGGAACTCTCTCAGGAAAGGCTTGCCTTGATCTGGGCCACCCCCACCTGGCATGAAGCTGGAGATCTAGTCCCTTCCAACAGCCTGGGTAGTGTATCAGTCCTTGAAGCTGTGAGGCCTCTCTGCCCTCTGTCTCAGTGGCATCCGCATTCAGACCACCACAGAGCACATGTTCAAGCTTGGCATGACGCTCCTACTGCAGCTGGAGCTCACTCTGGTTCATCTCAAAGTCCCTGGTCCACACGGCTCCATGGAGAATAACTGATCCCAGACTCAGTCACAGGAAGTGGAGTTCATTTCAACTTCCTCTCCACTGCCATATTGAATCAACAGGAGCAACATACATAAGTGGATCATACATGAGGTTCTATCTTAGAAGAAAAAAACAAGAAAGAAGTTGAGAGGCAGGAAGGAAGAAGAAAGAAAAGATAGAGGAAAAGAAGGAAGGAAAGGAGGAAAGATGAGAGGGAAGAGAGAGGGAAGGAAAGAAAGGAAAAGAAAATTTTTCATTAATTTTTTAGTCATTAAAATAAATTAAGAAGAGTAAAGAAAGAGTACATTAAATATGCATATAAATTAAAATACTAGCAGGTACACTTCTGATTTCATCATGTTTAATTTTTGTTACAAATTACAACCCTAGGTGCTTAAGATAGCTCTAATAACCAAGTTTTCTTTCCCTCTTATTCCTCTCTGATTTTTTCCCCCTTGGGCACAAATGTCTCTTGTTCACAATAATTTCTCTCTCTGAAGCAAACACCGTCATATGTTTTACAAATACAGAAAATGTGGATTATAAGATCCCTCTGATAAGCCATAGAATTAAAAATTTAGGAAGCATTCTTTTCCCCATGCTTGGGAGTGTTCCCTGCTGGCTCATATCCTAGGAGCATCACTGTGATGGCTGAAGCATATGCCTTCTGCCTTTTTTTAATCCTATCTTATCATTTTTAAACAAAAATGAAATCACATTCTTCGTACAGTTTCACAACTTGATATTTTACTTAACAGTAAATTGTAGCTATCTTTCTATGCTAGGACAAATAGACCCACTTTATTCTCTTGCTTTTCAATTGATGCATCATGTTTCCTTGCACAAATGGTTTTCTAGTTTATTTTTTAACCAGTCTGTTACTGAAGGACATTTGAGTTTCTTCCAACTTTTTTATGCAATAAATCACTTTTGATTTTTACAACCAGCCCTGCCATGAGCATTCTTCACAGATAGGAAGTGTTCCTGTAGCATGAACTCCTGGGAGTGGAAATGTGAATGAGTGTGAACAGTGAAATGTTAAAGCTGTTGCTCAGTTGTACTGAGTGCATGTCCATGTACCACCCTTCCATCCCTCACTGTGTTGGGCCCATCATTTAAAGAGGCATTTCCATTTCCTACAATATTAACCACACAACCAGGAATGTGTCACATCCACTAAAGTTTCTTTTGATTTCCTAACTTAAAAGCAATGCCTGTTGTAATTAATACAGTTCACAGTTCTAGAAAACTAGTGTGCAAGTTCTACAGGTCAAAATCTCTACATTTTATGAAAGTGAATACTTTCTCATTGTGTAACTTCTTTTAGGCCCTGACTCTCTTATGATGTGCAAGGCATTGTGGTTCCCAGTTCTCTGACTCTGTAGCTCATTTTTACTTTTTGGTGGGGAGGAGGGAGGGAAAGAGTGATAATTAAGTTCTAAGCTTTCCTTAATTCCATCAGTTGGATCTCAATTTCCCTGAGCTATGTATTTAGAGGATTTAACTTGTTCCAAATGACCAAGTCAGCTGATGATCAGAGCTTGCTCATCTCTGTCTGCTGAGCAAGTGTGCCTTCCATCACTACCCTTAGCTCCTAACAGTTTTCAGTGGGTGAGGAAAGGCCCTCACCAGCCTGTGTGGCACCTCCGGGGCTGCCAGGCTGCAGGCCCCATGCAGGTCCTGGTGGAACGCCTCTGGAAGCAAGCCCAGGAATGACATGGCCATCTCAGAATCCTGTACTTTGTAAGGTGTCCTGCACACAGGATCATTGCGAGGACAAAATGTATTCAGTGGATTAAAATCTGTAAATTCCTGAGGAAATACCTTGCACATAGTAAGCTCTATAGAAGTGTTTAATAAATAAAGAAATGAGGAAAGCCCTTTTTCCATTTTTTTGTGATTTACAAATGCTAGACCTTAATGATATTTATTTTTTAAAGTGGGTTGTATTTTGTTTTCCTCTCCAGTCAGTTCAATGAGTGTTTAACAAGTACATTGGGTTTAATGTACAATGAAAATTGGATTAACCAGAATTACATCATACCTGAATAAACTGTGATTTTATATGAGGAAAGAATTGACTTTTTATGGAAGAATTTACTTTTAACAGTTATAGATCAATAAGACCAAATGAGATGGTTTTGGGATTTATTTTAATTCATCACACAATTGTAGAGAGAACAGTATAATAAAACTCATGTACTTTTCATGCAGCCCCTACAATTTTCAATATTTTGCTGTTGTGTTTTATTATCCCCCATGTCTCTTCAATTTCTTTTTTTTGTTGTTCAATTTCTTTTTTCTAGAGTATTTCAGAAGACTGCCTTTCAAACTTTAGTATGTATGCACAACACCCAGGAATGTCATTAAGAGGCAGGTTCTACCACAGTGGGTCCCAGGTGGGCCTGGAACTCTGCATTTCTCAGCAGCTCCCAGATGATGCCCAGGCTGCTGGGCCAGGCCACACTTAGGGTTGCAAGATTTTAAAGCAAAACCTGACCATCATATAAATTACAGGCACCAGGCACTCATTTTGTGTAAGGATGAAAGCAAATATAACACTGAATACAAGCCAGTACCTTCTGCCTCCTGCATATACACACGTCATTAACATTTTATAGTGAAAATTAACATTCAGGATGATGAATCACAGAACTGCAAAATTCAGAATAAGCAAAGAAAGACCAAATTGTGTTTCCTTTTCTATATTCGCAAAGGCAGAAAAATATTCTCATACACATTACAAAGACTTCTAGTAGCATTTCTCAAAAAGAAAAAAAAACATAACTGGGTTAGCTATGTTAATCAGAAAAAAATCTAAAATCTACCACAACAACCCCATTTTCTGAGCATTTCTGTTCATCAGGGTTTTCTGCCCGGATGGGGCCTCAGCACCGTTGGCTGTGGTGGGCCCATGCTGAGACCCTTGCATGGCCCCTGCCTGAGTCCACAGCCAGGACACAGCCTGCCCCAAAGCACACTCCACCTGCTCACCAGGCCCTCACTTCTCCCACTAATGTATTTCCACTGCTTCAGCATGGCACTGCCTTAGTTAGTACCAAAAAGAACACTTTTATTTTAATGCTTATGTATTCATTCAATATATAGAATATACATGAAAAGGAAGCGATGAGTGTTAGAAGAAGTTAACCATGCATGTGAAGGTGAGGCAGGCTGAGTGGGAAGAGCTGTGGACAGAACCGTAAGAAACACTGACAATCTAAATAGGAGTCAGAAGAAGCAGCCTGCAGGAGAAGATTTGAGAGGAGATGGAAACTGGAAAGAGCAGGGTCCCAGGGCCCAGGAAAGCATTTTACAAAAGGAATAACACTCCCTCCTTCACCGGAATATTAGACACATCACCAAATTTTATTATAAATGTGCCCCATGGCATGATTTGTTTATTTGCAAATAACCCCTTTGTTTCTGATATCACAATTAAAAGATCACATTCAAATGTATTTGTTCACCTCCTCTTCACTCTGCTGATGATAAGAATTCCTTCTGTAGGGTTATTATGGGAATGGCCAAACAACCGACTACTTACACTGGGCAGAGAGACAGACAGCAGGTTATAGTCACAAATACAGCCTGGGGGAGGGGACACCACATGCCACACAGGACCACATAGGGTGCACTCGTGCAGCGCAAACAAGCAAGCACTGTTGAAAGGGCTTTGTAGTAACAAGAGGGCGGGGTGCCTCTGGTTCCCACGGAAGGATGCAGTTAGCCTCTTTGAATAATTCCATGGGCCAACTGGGAACAGAAGCCCACTACCTTAGGACAAGCAGGCACTGTGCCAGGTCCCTGTGATGAGGGCTGTTTGGCTAAGGGACCTTATCCATGGTTGCAGAGTTGAGAGGAGGACTAGCACGTAGGCCCTTTGAGGCCCTCCCAGTTTCACCAGAGGTCAAGGCAACACATTATACTGGGTCTTAACTTAGGCCTTACACAAAACACCATATATATTCCAAATAACAAAAACCTTGGTAATTCTATCTATCATCTAGCACCCACTGGGTGGAGTCAAGCATGACCACCTCCTGTATACCTGGAAGGGAAGGTTAACCAAACAGTGACACCAATATATCCTACAAAGGACACATTAATGAATGCCAAAGAAAACATTCCTATGCCAGGCTCTCCCTAGTTTGATCTACGAAGTTTCATACCAATTGCCTAGCAAGTGAAATCACACAGATTATCATCAACTGTGGATAGTGAGCATACCCCACTTCATCAGAAACAAATCTACATGTGATTCAGTTTCCACTGCCATTTTTAATTTTCTTTATTTCTATGTAGGTAATGTTTGTACATGATACAAATTCAAGGGGCACTAAAGACTATTTAATAAGAATTCTCTTCCCACTCCGTTCTCAGCCACCAGCTCTTGCCTGGGGGCAGCCAATGTTTGCACTGTGCCAACCCCAAAATGCACAATTTGCTTCAATTAAATAAGTCCCACAAAGTCCTAACTCATAATTGTTGTTACAAATCAACCTACCAACCTACAGGTCACCAAAGTGCATAGGGAAATTATTGAAATGCAGTATTCGTGTAGCCAGGCTGGCAAGTAAACACAATCCAGAAAAAAACGGCCTGTCTTCACTTTAGCAGTCTCCAGTTCCTAGACCCATCATCTCTGCCTACTCATTCTGCCTAACACTTTCTAAGATTGTCTGTTACCCACCCCAAGTATGTGGCTGTTTGCTAATCTGCTTGAAGTGAGTTTGCAGGATCTGCTCATAGTTCCATTCGTTTTTATTGGTTTTGCCCAATGCACCATAGTGTCTTGTGGAATAAAAAGTAACCTATGCTCCCACTATACATAGACAATATACATACCATAGTGTGTATTTGTACTTGCTTTTTTTAAATATATTGTATTGATTATGCTAGTACAGTTGTCCCATTTCTCCCTCATCATTCCCCTCCACCCTGCATACCCTCTCCCACCCATAATCCCCCCTTTAGTTCATGTCCATGTATCATAAGTTCTTTAGCTTCTACTTTTCCCACACTATTCTTGCCCTCTCCCTGTCTGTTTTCTACCCACCATCTATGCTACTTATTCTCTGTACCTTTTCCCCCTCTCTCCTTCTCCCACTCCCCTGTTGATAACCCTCCACGTGATCTCCATTTCTGTGGTTCTGTTCCTGTTCTAGCTGTTTGCTTAGTTTGCTTTTGTTTTAGGTGTGGTCGTTAATAACTGTGAGTTTGCTGTCTTTTCACTGTCATATTTTTATCTTCTTTTTCTTAGATAAGTCCCTTTAACATTTCATATAATAAGGGCTTGGTGTTGATGAACTCCTTGAACTTGACCTTATCTGAGAAGCACTTTATCTTCCCTTCCATTCTAAATGACAGCTTTGCTGGGCAGAGCAATCTTCGATGTAGGTCCTTGCCTTTCAAGACTTCAAATATTTCTTTCCAGCCCCTTCTTGCCTGGAAGGTCTCTTTGGAGAAATCAGCTGACAGTCTGATGGGAACTCCTTTGTAGGTGACTATCCCTTTATCCCTTGCTGCTTCTAGAATTCTCTCCTTTTTAAAAACAAATATTTATTGCTTAGCAAATCATTCTGCAAGCTGAGAAAGCTGTGTAAAACAAAAACTCTCTGGCAGGAGCCCAGAGGAAACTAACATCCAGCAGCTTTTGTTATTTCTTATTCACCAACCTAGCAGTGTTCTCAGTTGTGGAGAGGTCCAGTTATGACCAGGAAATATAGAATTAAGGTCCCCACAAAAATTAGAACATTTTTACCTTTTTAAAAAATGTTTCCCCACTCTGCTCATTTCTTTTCTTTTGAAAGTTTCCTATCCTGACGGTATCATCTCCTTCCCTCATGAGTGCCACAAACCACATAGTAATAACCACAAGGTCTGTTTCTAATCACCTCAGATAAGATTTCACCTTTCTTTTTAATGGTCTGATGTGAGGGAAAACATGATAAAATTGCTGGAGTTTCTAAAGGCAGAGGAAAGAGAAGGAGATCACACACATGAGTCAGATCACAAGACAACTTCATTCACACTCAAATTCAGCGAGTACCAAATACGACATGAATGTTCTGTGTTATCACTACTCTGTTTAGATAAGTGTCAGAAAGCTCCGGTCATTTTCAGAACAGTCTGTGAGTCTCAGCCTTTCTGTGAGAGAGGACAAAAGAAGAGAGGATAAAAATGTTCCTCCCTATTGATGTAATCACAGCCAATATGAAAGCGTTCGCCCTTGATTACCTTCTGGGTGGATTGGTGTGGGCTGTTCTCACCCACCTGGTGCCCATGCGCATGCCATGGAAGCTGACTCTCTCCTCCAGTCAACACCTTTTAGGGACAGGTGTTGTGGCTGAATTCCAGAGCTATCTTCTGCCAATATCCCAATCCTTCCAGCTGTACCTCACCAATAAGGGTCCTCTGAGAGTTTCCTCCAAAGATGGCTCTGTGATGACCCTCTGGTGACACCACAGGAGAGAGTGAATGCCACCATTTTGCTGTCTCCTTTGACAATGCTGTTACCCACCACCTACCCATCTCTCTGTCATCCCAGGAATCTTCAGGGTCCTGGATATCTCCGCATTTTAGGAGCAGATAACCTGGGGAAACTTGGTGATATCAAAAATGAAACTCCAATTATTGTAAGTTCTTATTTTAAAATAATTTTAAAAACAGAGTAACAGAATATTGCTTGATGGTTTAGGAGTTGGGTTCCTTTCCTTCAGCTTGATATTACATATTTACTTTGACAATTATGGATTAATACAAGTTATTTACATATTAAGCTGCCTGACAGAAGGAACCTTAACGTGCTTCTAATCAACCACTGGATCCCAGCACCTAACATGGCACCAGGTGTGTAGTAGGCACTCGGTAAATATGTGTAGAGTCAATTAGCCAAGTTAATTAATTTATTTCCAATACTCAAGATCATTCCTCTGAATAAGAGTTCTCATTGGAGAATACAACAGACAAGGAATATATAGATTAAATTAATATCACACTTGGGACATACTTAGAATGTTCCTACTTTTGATGTGTTCATTTTTCAAATCCCTGATTCCACTGTGGGGAGTTAGTCATTATTTATTTAACAGATATTTATCAAGTGTTTGGTAGACAATGTTAGAACTGCAGATAAAACAGACATTTACCCTCTAATGGGGAGAGGCAGGCAATAGTCAAATTTTTAAAAAATGCATAAGAAGTAAGATGGAGTTTAACATCATGAAGAAAACCAGACCAGGGGTGGGGAGCAGGGCATGCGTAGGATGAGAGCAGGAACCAGGAGTAAACAAGGAGGTGAGCAGATGGATATTGGAAACATTCCGGCCAAAGGAACTCAAGGGGAAGGGAAATAAGGTGCCAAAACACATTCCCAAGTTTTCAAAACAAGCCTCATATCCTATAATTACCTCTAATGACCAATACACCAAGCATTGAAAAATTGGATTTTAGATCAAAGAAGTTCTACAATTCAGACAGTATGGTCTGGTTGAAGTCTGTAGGACACCAGGCATGTTCTTGGGAAAGTAACAGAGAACGACCTTCAGATTCCCAGGTGCATACTGCAAAAAAATTAAGAACTAACTTTCTTTCTTATTGTAGTAAAATATACATAACATTTGTAAGTTTAGATATTTTGAAGTGTACAATTCAGTGGTGTCATGTGCACTTACATTATAATGCAACCATCACCACCATCTCCAAAACTCATCTTCATCTTCAAACTGGAACTCTGCATCTACTAGACACTAACTTCCCATTAACCTCCTCCAACTTCAGCACCCACCAGTCTATCTGTCTCTATGAGTTTGACTATTGTAAGGACCTCATATCAGTGGAATTCTTGCCAGTGGAAATGGGGTTCTTCCATGGAGTCACAAGAAAAACATTTCAGGGGCCCACATATTGGAGGATGAGGTATAGCGGTAAGAATTATTAGACTAGAACTAAAAGATAGTCCCAGGTTCCCAGTGTCTTATCTTCATGTGTCCACTGTGGAAGAAGTCCAGTCTTGTCTTCATCAAGCCCAAAAGAAGAGCCAGGGTCCAGAAATTCTGTGTCATCAGTTCAGTCCATGCTAAAGCTTAGTCCAGTTCAGTCTCTGCCCCTGTCCAGCTAGTTTAGTCTCTGTTTCCAGCTGCGCTCTGGCCAGTGCTGCATTACTACAGCCAGGCCCACACTTGGGGCCCACACAGCTGCAGGCCAGCATGGCTACTACAGAGAGAGAATGTGCAAACAAATGGGCAAAAGAATGCATGTTACAGAGAGAGGCATTTGTTAAGCTTTGATTGTATTACCTCCATCTGTGGAAAGAGAGGCTTTCGAACTAACCAATCTCTTTCCCAATTCTGATGGCCCTCACCCTAACCAACGCAATCCTTTTTTCCAGGCTAGATTTTTTCCCCTTATGGTCACCATCTTACCTCCTACTTCATATACTTCATTGTAGAAGAACCTCCCCCTGTGCCATCTTGGCTTCTACTGGACACGTGCCAAGCAGAGGGATTACCCCTCCTCCCTCTGATAATCCCAGCACTGGAAGGCTAGCTATTCCCTAGGAGATCCTTCCTTCCTAAGTGGTGTGGTTGGGGGGGGGGGGGCACAGAAGGGCGTTAATCCCCTTGGAGTGGCAATGCTGCTATCCCCTAGAGTGTGTGAGGCTATAGCTTCTGACCTAATTAAACTTACTCAATTTTGCTCCTTTGCCTTTTATTAACATCTAGCTAAAAATATACACTAACAGAGCTATATAGTATATGTCCTTTTGTGACTAGTTTATTTGACTTAGCATAATGCCCTCAGGGTTCATCCATGTTGTAACATTTGTCAAAATTTCCTTTCTTTTTAAGGCTGAATAATATTCCATTGCATGGATATGCCACATTTTAATTATCCACTCATCTGTCAATGGACAACTGGGTTGCTTCCACCCTAGGACTATTGGAAATAGTGCTGCTCTGAACATGGGTGCGCAAATAGGAACCAATTTTTTTTAAAGCACATGTACTTTTGAAGCTGGTTGTGAATTATTAAACCTTTCATCATAATTATAGGGGAGGCATGTTTCATCCTGCATCCCCCAAGTGTTCAGAATTGCATTGTAAAAAAATAATATAAAGGGAGCAGCTTTAAAATGGAACCAGAGCTGCCAATCCAGAGGAACTGCTTTGTACATTTTATAACTCAAATCTTTGGAATGTTAAAACTGGGCAAAATAACCTTTGGACTGGGCCTAATGCTACACTGTGTCCCAAAGAACTGTTTGCAAAGATAACAAGAGGGCAGATATTATTACCACCAAGCTGATGGCTACTGATAGTTACACCGCTAAAAATTGAAAGCCTTGTTTAGAGTTAGTGTCACCAACAGAAATGCCTTCCTTTTTCTGGTATAATCCTTCCCCTTCTTTTTCTCATAAGTACCCCTTGCTTTTGTCTCCTAACCAGAATACTATTTGGGTGTTTGCCTGAGTCAGTGATTCCCCAATAGTTATTCAAATAAGTGCTTATTGCCTCTTACTTTGAAAGGCCTTTTATTTTTAGGTTAAACAAATCATACTAACAAGTCCCATTATTATTATTTTCTAATCCTCACCCAAGGATATGTTTATTGCTTCTAAACAGAAAGGAAGGGAGAAAGAAAGGGAGAAAAACAATGATGTGAGATATTGATTGGTTGCCTCCTGCATGTGCCCTGAATGGGGATCGACATTTTGGTGTAAGGGACGATGTCCCAACCAACTGAGTCACCCAGCTAGGGCCCCATTATTTTTAACGGAGATGTTGGGAGTACTGAAGAGCAAACTCCACGAGAAGGTTTGGAAGTGCAACCCTTGGAAAAAGTGGGGGAGATCCTAAGGTTACCAGTGGCCTGGCCAATGCCCTCCAGGTCTTTGTGTCATCAGGAAAGCAGGCATTGGGCCAGACACCCACATATATTTGGGACTAGAAGTCATAAATTGCTTGTTTGGAGTGGGGGACAGAGGTGCCTTTCCCCATGAGTGGCCCCAGGCAGGCAAAGGAGGAAAGAGGAGGCTGGTTTTGTTTTGGGGGCAACTTCCCCCTCCCAGCAGGTGGCCTTGGGTCACGTGTGTCTTCCTCAGCCTTCGTGACACCCAGGACCAGGACCCAGCTGTGACTATTTCATCCATTATCTTTATCGCTGGGCTGTGTGTGTGTATGGTTTTTTTGTTTTTGTTTTTTTTTTTTTTTTGACTCAGCAGCCTTGATATTAGGCTCCTCAGCGATGCTATCCATTACACTGTCAGCCACGCAGGATGCCTCAGTGCAGGCCAAGTGTCAACAGAAGGTGAGGGAGAAAATCAGCTGCAATCTAAAGCTAATTACCCTGCCTAGAAGTTAATTAAATGCTTGTTAGGAGCAGCAGGATAGATCCTAATTAAACTTGTCTAATAAAGGTCCCCTGACATTCCCGGACACTGGGATTCCTACTGGGCTTAAATAACTCTACCGAGGGCAATAATACCTGTCACATCTCCAAGTCAGGCAGACTCCTCAGATGCATGGGCCTCAGTGTTTTCTGCTCTAATTTGCCACATATCGAGTGCTTTGCGTGTGTTTAATTTACACATGTTTTATTTGGGGGACCCCGGGTTGCTCCTAATGATTTTGTCATTTCCCCCTTTTTTCCCACGGGGAAAGAAAAGGAACAAAATACAACCAACGAGCTGCAGAAGCGGTCAGCAGCATTATTTTGTATGATTTGGGGTAATGATCATGATTAATGCTTGTTGATTGTGATATCTCTTGTGTTATGTAAATAAAGCTGTGGCCTTCTCCTTCCCATTCCAGGGTGGTGTGACTGCTTTCATTTGGAAGAGAACGGGGAGGCAGGGGGAGCAGGGGATCCTTGCCAGCCTGCAAGCACTCTGAGCATGCAGACTTGCATTCTGAGCCTCTGCATGACAGTGCCCACCCCCAAAGTCACAAGCCAGCAGAGGGTGAGAGCTGCTCTGTTTCTAGCAGCACCTCCCACCTCCTTTCTCCCTCCTGCATTTAGTCTGTGCCAAGGTGTGCAAAGAAGTAGGAACCATCCCTCAAAATGAAATGTGATGGAAGGGGGAAGGGGAAGGGGAAGGGGGCAGGGGACGGCTGCAGCCCCAACTATCAGCAAAATGGGGTGCACTTTCAGGTGCTCTTCAGGCCTGAGTGGGAAAGAAGTAGGTAATGTGGAGGGAAGCTAGTGGCTCTGTGTGTGTTTGGGGCGTTTTGGGAAATGAGCAGCCGAAGAAGTCCATTATCTCTAGTCCTCCCAGCATTTGGGATGGAAAATGATCATATTCAGAAGCAGAATTGTGGTGCCACTTAGGAGGCTTTGATAAACACAGGCACTTTTTCCTGCTAGGATTGTCTGGGGTTGCTTTTTGTCTTTTTAAGAAACACATGAATGCCTGCACAATTTTAATGTTCTTAAAAAAATATCCTGACTTTTGGCCAGGTTCTGCCATTCAGCCAATGAGCTGTGGCACCGTGTGCGTGAGGGATGCTCCTCCAGTGTCCTGGCTGTGTCTCTGAAAAGAAGGATGTCAATGACAAATATGCAATTGCTGATAGAACAAGTCCTTTCCAGAAAGGCCCAGACAGGCTTTGTCCAATATGAATGGTCTGAATCTGCAGAGAAGCAGTGAGGGTCAGGCTTACAGAAAGAGTTGCAATGAAATCAGTTGTTCTTATTACAAAATGAGCGTCCACATACGTCCTTTACATTTGGGTATGTAACGATATTGTGCTCATTCATTTTGCTTCTGCAAATAGAGCTTCAGTTTGACTGAGCAAAGTTGCCCTTCAGACCTTTTCCTCCATGTTCCTTTGAAGACTGGGTAATAAAAGAGTTAAATCAAGCAGTCCCTTCTTATTTTTCACCTTCTCACCAAACAGCGTGAATTAATGAAAAGATGTAAGCACTCAGATCTTTTCTGGCAAGAATGCTTGTTGAAATAATCAATTAACCTTGGAAGATCAAATTGACAGGGCTTAAGTGCAAAGTTATTTAAGATGCCAGATTATCTAGCCAGATGATTGCATTTGTTGCAATGCAAGAAAGCAGCAAGAATGCTTTTGAGAAATTTTGAGGCTTCAGAAAGATTTAATGTTATTTCCCCACAGAATTAATCTGCCTATTAGAACATACTTTAACCTCTTACAAGTAATATCCTGGGATAACTTTAATTTATCTCTTCCCTTTCTTCATGCAGTGAAAATGATCTGAAGACTGCAAACATATAAATTAGTTTCAAGCTTTTGCTTTCATTTATTCTAAAATGGGCTTTTAAAAAATTAAATAAAATCTCAATTTGCATCACATTTTTATTTTAATTCAGATATTCTAAAGTCACCAAAGCTCCACTTGGATGTCTTTTATTTGCAGTGGACTATACTTGCTGTGCATAATCGAGATGAGAACATTTTATTCAAGCATGCTTATATGATAAAAACTATCATTTTAATAACTCCCTGGCCAGTCCAACTATTTTTGCAGAAAATAATTGTGCATTTGCCTGGGGGGCAGGGCTGCATCCCTGAGCAGTGGTGTCAGTGGGTGCATGAAGCATGTGACCCACCTTGGCCAGGTAGTGCTGCATCAACTAAGGAGAGGCCAGGTCTGCCAGACAAAGCAAAGATTTTTTCCTTTTGGGTGCGCACTTGTAAAAAGATGTTAGGAGCTGTCGGTTTTTATATGGTGTTTAACTTACCCTACTTTAAGAAGTCATTCACAAGATGTGAGTATTGCTATAATTTGAAACAGTAACTCTGCAGAAGAGAGCATAATTCAGTCTCCACATTCTTCGACCCTGGCTAGCTCCATGACAGTTTTTGTTTGTCATGAAAGCAGCCTGCTTATTGGTAATTCCTTTAAATAAAGGAATTATTTTCCTAAGCAATTTGTTTTGATTGTGTTGCGTTCTAGCTCGTCCTCCTCTGCTGTGATGAAAGAAAAGCTAATCTGCTGGTTTACTATCTTGCCGCACATAAAAGACAAGTGGGAAATGAAATTTTCGAAAAGCTAAACTCCTAATTTTTGTGACAAAATGTGAATGAAAATGATGAACTTATTCATAAGAGATGAGAATTTTGAAATGAATGATTTATGGGTATAAGCTTTAAAATATATTAATTTAGTACGGAGGCAGCAGATTTAAATGTTATTTGGTAGTTGAGTACAAAGGACGTGCACAATTGTATAGAGGTACAAACAATGCACTTAGCCAGTCATGTTATTAGAGTGAGCGGGAACCTAAGAGCTGAGGAGTGAAATGAACCAGTGGGGTCTATGAACCAGTAGGCGGTGGGTACCGATGCAACAAAGCCAAATATTACATCCATCTTGATGGTGGTGAGTTTGTAAATATACCCCATAAACTGTATTTTGAGCACTATGGGTCAAACTGATTAATCCTCAGCTTGGTGTTCTATAAGAGCACATCTCTCAGGTAGCTATATCTCAGGGTTTCTCAATCTTGGCACTATTGACATTTTGGGTCAGATCATTGTTTGTTCTGGGGGACCATCTGTTCATTATAGGATGCTGAGCATCCTATACCCACTAGATGCCAGTAGCACCCAGCAACCCCCAGTTGGGACAATCAAAACTGTCTTTAGACATTGGCAAATGTCCCCTGGGGGGGAAACAGCCTCTAATTGAGAAGACCTGCTGTAATTCACAACAACGCATGGACATCTGAACACTGTTCACAGACCTTCACAAAGGCTGACATACCAGGAAGCTAAGGAAACCTAAGGTCCAAGGCCCCTCACTTCCATAAGGCCCTTCTAAGATTTTGCATTTAATTTTGGATTTACAATGTTATGTTTACTTTTTTATGTCTTTATTAAAGAGGACACCCCAAATTCTAAAGTTGAAGGCCCATAAAATCTGATCTGCACCTGGCTCTCAACCTAGCTGATATTAATCAACTTACTTTATAGAACAAAAATCTGCCCCAAATGGCTCCTAATCTTCCTCATAATATTCAGTTTGTTTCTACATTCAGCTAATCTCCTGGGGGGCAGGGGGTGAATATCCCGCATGGAACACAACACCCTTGGCCTAGTGGATCCTGAAAAAATATTGAGCAAAAGAGTCAAGGCCCACCCTGATATCGCCTCCTGTGTCCATCAAAAATGTTTGCAGTCTAGGAGGTGGTGGCATCCTATTGTCACACACTTGAGGATTCCATACCAGTATAGGTTGCCAACAAAAAGTTTTCTTAGGATTTTTTATAAAGATACCTTCAGATTAAAAATTGCTTGAAGAATAATCTCAGTCTCTGCCCACAACTTCTTAATTCAGAAAACAAAGTGAGAAGGGGGATTGAGATATCTATGTGTATTTCCTACTGAAACTTTTGTCTTATTGGGGAAGTCAGAGTTCAGGAATAATCAGGTGGAAGACAGGCCTATATAAAAACAACTTCAACTGTCCGACTGTGTGCCCTAGCTTGAAACCTAAAGACTTCTTGATTGTTCATTGAAATTTAATCTGGCATGGATTGATGATGGATGGATGGATGAACACATGGATGAAGACCTGCCCTGCCATGTTTGCATTTTCCATTCCTGCCCAGTGCTGATTCCCTTCAACACCTGCATCGGAGATGGCAGTCAGGCCTGTGCAGGTGAGCCCAGCCTACCCAGAGCCTGGGCCAGAGCCAGCCACGGAAAGGGCCCAATAAGTGTTCAAAGAAGAAGGAAGGGTGAGATTCAACAAGTAATGGTTATTTTTTCTCTTATTCATGGATTAGAGCTGTCTGAGCTAGAAGTGATCTCTCCTTTACTGAAACAATCTTTCCTTCCACTAAATCATTTTCAGAAATATGCTTCTTACTAGAGTCGTAAGTAACTGCCACCTCTAATCTGGATCATGAAGCAGCTTTCAACCTAAGAAGGCTTTTTAAAAGGCCATGTTACATCTCCTTTGTACATAGTATGTGTGACCAAATGATATCTGTAACAAAAGCTGGCTGATGCCATGTTTCTGGACCATTTACCAACTATGAGTGCATGGTCCTTAACAACACAGCATTAACGATGAAATTCCAACTCCACTACCACTACTATCTTTGGTCCTGTTTGAGTGTTCCATTATTTCTGGGTACTCTTGAATGCTCATTATCTGGCTGGGAAACGGCCAAAGACAGTTCTTTCTGCTTCCTGCCCCTTCCTATGATGCCTAGGGACATGCATCCTCAGCTCAGGATGCTCCCCAAATCTCTATGGACATCAGCTACCAAAAGGCCACCTGAATTCCCATTGCCCTCCATCCATGAGTCAGCGGAAATGCAGACACAGCCTTCCATCTCCCATCACTACAGTTCCTGTCTCTTCTGAGGCAACCTTGAACCAAAACTCCCTCCTCCCCGCTGACAAGAGCAACACTGCTTGTAGAAGTTATTCTTTGTAGTCTGAGATGAGGTGGCTGGAATCACCCTGTGGTCAGACAGAAGCAGTGGCTTTCTGTCAGGTTCAGCATGCTCATTATAACCACACTTGAAGTAAAGGTGCCTGTGGTGTTTGAGTCAGAGTGTGGCCAACTGGCCTGGACATTAGAGTCCACAGCCAGCTGAGATTCTACACCTCGACTCAGGGCATTTGCTGCCAGCGGCAGCGTGTGTGGTGCTCCTGAATAAAGGTCTTTCCAGGTGGATGCTGAGCCATGGGCCATAGGTGCAGCACAATAAGCCTGTGCATGTCCAGACACGTGACTTTGACAGAGAAACACTGCTCTCCTCTAGAATAAATACCCGAACTCAGGACGAAAACAAAGGTCTCCAAGGCACTTTGGGAGACCTTGACCACCTCAGGATGAAGTGCATCTGTCTCTATTTGAGGGAACTGTTGTTTCTCCCTCCCACCCACCTACCACTCTGGCTAGGGTCCTCTGGCTCTGAGCCTGGCTCTGTCCTCAGCTGCTCTTTTCCTCCTAAAGAGGGAATTTTATGTAACCTTGGCCTCTTCCTCAAAAAGGCCCTATTTATAAGCTTTTGCCTGGAAGAACAGCTCTATCTTCACGGCTGAGAGAAAACAAGTTAAGGTTCCTTCTAGAGAGGGATTTTTGGAGTGACATAGGATTTTGGGGGTGACAAAAATCAGGGAGAGGGGTTTTCTCATTCCTGGTCTTGACTTTTAATGTCTGTAGCACCCAGGGCTCCCAGACTGGGAACAGTGATGATTCTTTGCATCTGGTTCAGGGCTATCCACCCAAGTATATGCTATACCTGAGTGCCCTAGCTGTGTCACTGCAGGAAGCCACCCACATCTCTGATCCTGGTGTCTTCTTCTATAAGATGGTCACAGTGACAATCAGGCGCAATAGCAAAAGGAAAGCACCAGGTATCCCATTGGCATCCAGGAAAGTCTCCGTGAATGATAGCTGTGTGTTTGCAATAAATGAGGTGGAGTAACTGACTTTGTCCTGTCTGTTCATACCACACATTGGTCCAAGCTGTTTAAGTCAGTGATCCTACATCTGACTCCCCAGGATGATCCTCAGGCCCATCCCCATCTGCTACATCAGAACCTCTGCAGGTTGACACCTGCATGTCTGCCCACCTCTGGGGGGAGAATTCTGCACACTGGTCCAGCTTAGTGAATGTATTTGGACTGTAAATTTTTATTTTATTTATTGTCCAAACTCTAGTCTCAATATGTCAACAGTTGCCAAGTTGGAAGTGCCACAGACCACTCAGTGCAATTCCCTGGATCACGTTCTTACCAGTAAACTCTCTCCTAAGGTGTGGTAAAGTTTTAATCATACTTTCTAACTCACGGGGGGAAAAAGGGGTCAACCATCTGTATAAGGTCGTGGCTCACAGCACAGTGAGGTTCCTCAGGCCTCTGGGGTGTCCAGCAAGCTAGTTGGGGAGCCCAGCCTTGGCTCTAGGAAGAGAGATGCACACCGAGTGTTGTGTTGGTCCATGAAAGCACCTCTGTGCCCTAAGAACAGGGAGCTCTTGCCTGCTGGGCTTAGAACCAAAGCACTAGCCAGCTCTGCATGCTAAATATTCCTCTCTAAGTATGGGTTCTTCATTGCCAAAGAATTGCATGTTCTGCTCCTGGTAATTATACCAAAGACACTGTTTTTACACCTTAAATGTGTCCCTGAGTCTGAGGCCACAAAACTGGGTGGACAGAAGTGCACAGCAAGTCAGGGCTGTGGGATCATACATGAAACTTGGACTCCTAATGCAGAAGTCAAGGACATAATGTAGCCCCGCTAATAACCACCCTGCATCAACAGTGCATGCGAAGCAAATTACAGATCCTCAGGTCCTTATCACTTCGCCTCTAACTGCATGACCTTAAAACATGTGATGAAAAGCGAGAAATTCAGTAATATTCACAGGTTAAAGGCACATGATGCCAAACAAGCCTTTTCAACTTAAAAGGTTTGTTTTACTGCTGTCACTTTGCACATTCCCTGCAAGAGAGATGAAAAAAGCATATTTTATACTCTATTAGGGATGTCGATGATCATTGGAAATAGGAAACTCCCAGAGAAAAATGATCCTAAAGGGTAGGTCACAACATGCATGCCTCATTTGGTGGCTGCTCCATGAAAACGTGCCCCTTTGGGCACCTGGGTGTTAACCACATGTGCCTTCTGCCTTAGTGGGCTCCAGTCAATCAGATTTTATCAATCTAATAAAAATAGCCAGCTTAGCTAATGTTTACATAGCACCTACCTTATGCCAGCATTGTACTCACTTTTCTCTACAGGTTAACTCACTTAGGACTTATGACAACTCTACACAGTGGAAAACATCAAGTGACTTGGCCAAGGCCATACAGGTATTATATTGCAGCCTGAAGTTTTGAACCCAGGGGGCATGTCCCTAGATTGTACACTGGTAACCACAACAATAAACATCAAACCCTACATAGCTTTTACTAAGTATCCCACCCAGAGGCATCACATCTCAGTATATACACATACAGTAAACAGAGGTCTCTTCACATTGGGGACCTGGGGAAACACTTGGCCAGCTTAACTGAAGGGTGGTGAAGTGCCCCCATCCATCTGGGGCCTGTCTGCACACTTCTCTTCTGCTGAGCAACATATGCCCCTCTCCTGAGCCCCTTTCACCCAGACTAAATGTTTGGTCAGATGGCTCCCATCCATTGGAAATGGCACCACTGAAATACTAACTGGAAACCCATGGCAGTTCTACAAGATTCAGAGCTTAAAGCATGACAGCTGCACCAACTCTGCCAAGATGCTCCTGCAGAGGACCCTCTGTAGATTTTCTGACCCGCATCCCCTCTGGCATAGCTCAACAGCAAGTTCAAAATGGCCCTGTCTTTCATGGGAAGGATGCTTCGCTTCTGGACAAGGCTACAGGCACAACAAAATGTCCAGTTAAACAGCATGGATTGTGCCCCTACTCTGACGACCAGAGATGTAAAAATGGCAGCATTCCTGTCCACCATAAACTCACACATTGGTGGGTGCCAGGGTCATGTGTTCTGTGCTCCTGTGAACGTGCTCCTGTCACAGAGGAGAAACACAGGAAACCAGCCTGGAGTGAGGCAGAAAGGAAAACAACCTGACCTTGACTTGCCCAGGCATGAATGTGTTTTAGTATCAACCTTTATCAACAAGCTCAGGTAAGCAAGAAATATCGAGATCTTGTTTTATTTTATCTAATTCATTTTTATTTCAAGTTACCACCTTCCAGGTTTAAGGGAAAATCTTAAACCTCAGTCCTCTCTGGATTTTCCTTCATCTCCAAAATATGTGCACAGTTATAGAATGTTCTGGAAGAAGTTTGTAGTGATTGGTTTGCTTTGGAAGAGATGGTCTATTGGGGGCCAGGGTTCTGCCGGTTTGTCCCCCTGGTATGGATCCTATGACTCTGTGCAGGGTCTCAGTCACCATCACCTTAGCTGCACAGGTGGCAAACACAAGGCCCGTGGGCCGAATCTGGCCCTCCACCTTGTTTTATCAGGTCTGGCACCTTGTTTCTACCCAGCAGCAACACTGAGCTTCTTGACTCTAGTTAAGGAGCAGTTACATTTATACAGTCCTAAAATTACATTCAGCCCTTTGAAGGCAACCATGAGGCTGATGTGGCCCCTGGTGAAAATGAGTTTGACACCCCTGACCTAAGGGGTTTCCAGCATTTCCAGGCCAGAACTCTCGGGTAGAAGTGTACACAAGGCACAGGTGTGAGTTTAAATCTTTTAGTACCCACATTTTTAAACAAGAACTAAAGAAATAAAAAAAAGTAATTTTAATCATATACTTTTAAAAGTCCAACATTATAAAAAATACATTCTTTTCAATCAGTAATCATGCTTCTTGGTGTTTACCCAAATAAATTAAAAACTTATATCCAAATAAAAACCTATTAATGAATGATTGTAGCAGCTTTGTGCATAGTCACCAAAACTTGGAAGCAACCAAGATGTCCTTCAGTAACTGAATGGATAAGCTCTGGTACATCAGACAATGGAATATTATTCAGTGATTAAAAAAAAAGAGCTATCAAGCCATGAAAAGACAGAGAGGAATCTTAAATCCATATTACTAAGTGAAAAAAGGCCAATCTGAAAAAGGTACATACTATGTGATTTTAACTCTTTGACATTCTGGAAAGGGCAAAACTATGGAAACGGTAAACAGATCAGCAGTTGCCAGGGTTTGGGAAGGACAGGATAAAAAGGGCACAGGGGATGTTGAGGACAATGAAATGACTCTCTGTGATGCTGCCTTGGTGGTTACGTGTCATCGCATATTTGTCCAAACCCACTGGACATGCAACATGAAGAGTGAACCCTAGTGCCTACCACAGACTCTGGGTGATAATGACGTGTCAATGGGGGTTCATCAATTGTATTAACAACAAATTTCCTACTCTGGGAAGGTTGTTGATCTTGGATGAAGCTGTGTGTATGTGAGGGACAGGATATGGGGGAAATCTCCACCTTCCCCTCTGTTTTTCTGGGAACCTAAAACTAGTTTCCCAAAAAGCCTATTCATTGAACGTTTTTGTTGTTGGTGGTGGTGGCTGTTGTCATTTTTTAATTTTTATTTTAATTGTTCTTCTTGTACAGTTTTCTTTCTTATTAATTTTAATTGTTGTTCTTGTACAGTTGTCTATCTTTTACTCCTATCCCAGCCCACCGCCCAAGCCCTCCCCACCTCCCTCCCATTTCCACCCCCCTAGTTTTTGTCCATGTGTCTTTTATACTTGTTGCTCTAATCTCTTCCCCTTTTCCCCTGAAATTCCCTCCCCTCTCCCCTCTGGTGACTGTCAGCCTGTTCTCAATTTCAGTGTCTTTGGTTATATTATGCTTGTTTGTTTGTTTTGTTGATTAGGTTCCTGTTAAAGGTGAGATCATATGGTATTTGTCTTTCACCACCTGACTTATTTCCCTTAGCATGATGCTCTCCAGTTCCATCCATGCTGTCTCGAAGGTTAGGAGCTCCTTCTTTCTTTCTGCTGCATAGAATTCCATTGTGTAAATGTACCACAGTTTTTTGATCCATTCATTTACTGATGGGCACCTAGGTTGCTTCCAATACTTGACTATTGTAAATTGTGCTGCTATGAACATAGGGGTGCATAGGTTCTTTTGGATTGGTGTTTCAAGGTTCTTGGGATATAATCCAAGCAGTGGAATTGCTGGGTCAAAAGGTAGATCCATTTTTAGTTTTCTTAGAAAATTCCACACTGCTTTCCATAGTGGTTGTACCAGTCTGCAATCCCACCAACAGAGCACTAGGGTTCCCTTTTCTCCACAACCTCTCCAACACTTGTTGTTTGTCACCTTGTTTATAATGGCCATTCTGACTGGTGTCAAGTTGTATCTCATTGTGGTTTTAATTTGCATCTCTCTGATAGCTAGTGATATCGAGCATCTTTTCATGTGTCTCTGGATCCTCTGTATGTTCTCCTTGGAGAAGTGTCTGTTCAAGTCCTTTGCCCATTTTTTAACTGGGTTGCTTGTCTTCTTAGAGTGGAATCGTCTAAGTTCTTTATATATTCCGCAGATTAAACCCTTGTCTGAGGTATCATTGGCAAATATGTTTTCCCATACAGTTGGTTCTCTTTTTACTTTAATACTGTTTTCTTTAGCTGTGCAGAAGCTTTTTATTTTGATGAAATTCCATTTGTTCATCCTTTCCTTTATGTCCCTTGCTTTAGGGGACATATCAGTAAAAATGTTGCTGCATGAAATATCTGAGATTTTCCTGCCTATGTTCTTCTCTAGGACTTCAATGGTATCATGGCTTATATTTAAATCTTTTATCCACCTTGAGTTTATTTTTATGTATGGTGTAAGTTGGTGCTCGAGTTTTATTTTTTTGCACATAGCTGTCCAGTTCTCCCAACACCACTTGTTGAAGAGATGATTTTTACTCCATTTTATGTTGCTGCCCCCTTTGTCGAATATTAATTGACGGTAGAGACTTGGGTTCATTTCTGGGCTTGCTGTCTGGTTCCACTGGTCCATGTGCCTGTTTTTATGCCAGTACCAGGCTTTTTTGATGACAGTGGCCTTGTAATACATTTTAGTATCAGGTATTGTGATCCCTCTTACTTTGCTCTTCTTTCTCAAAATTGCTGCAGCTATTCTAGGTCGTTTATGGTTCCATATAAATTTTTGAAGTGTTTGTTCTATGTCTGTGAAATATGCCATTGGAACTTTAATAGGTATTGCATTGAATTTGTAAATTGTTTTGGGTAGTATGGACACTGATATTAATGTCAATTATTCCAACCCATGAACACGGTATGTGTTTCCATTTGTTTGTGTCTTCCTTGATTTCTTTCTTCAGTGTTGTGTAGTTTTCTGCATACAGGTCTTTTACCTCCTTGGTTAGGTTTATTCCTAGGTATTTTATTTTTCTTTTTGCTATATCGAATGGGATTTTTTTCTTGATTTCTGCTTCTGCTGTTTCACTGTTGGTATACAAAAATGCCTTTGATTTCTGGATATTGACTTTGTATCTGGCTATTTGGCCAAATTCATTTATTAGGTGGAGCAGCTTTTTGGCCAAATCTATAGGATTTTCTGTGTACACTATCATGTCATCAGCAAACAATGATAGTTTTGTTTCCTCCATTCCAAGTTAGATGCCTTTGATTTTCTTTTCTTGCCTAATCGCTGTGGCTAAGACTTCCAATATTATATTGAATAGAAGTGGTGAAAATGAGAGCAACAAGTATAAAGGACTCATGGACAAAAACTATGGGGGGAGGAAATGGGAGGGAAGTGGGGAGGGCTGGGGTGGTGGGCTGGGGCGGGGTAAAAGACAGAAAACTGTACAATATCAACAATTAAAAAATACTGATTAAAAAAAAATAAAATAAAAAATGGAAAAAAAAAAAGAAGTGGTGAAAGTGGACAACCTTGTCTTGTTCCTGATCTTAGTGGAAAAGATTTTAGTTTTTGCCCATTGAGTATGATGTTGGCTGTAGGTCTCTCATATATGGCCAATAATATGCTGAGGAATGCTCCTTCTATTCCCACTTTGCTGAATGTTTTTATCATAAATGGGTGTTGTACCTTATCAAATGCTTTTTCTGCATCTATTGATATGATCATGTGATTTTTGTCTTTGCTTTTGTTTATGTGATGTATGACATTTACTAATTTGCGAATGTTGAACCATTCTTGCATCCCTGGGATGAATCCCACTTGGTCATGGTGTATGATCTTTTCAATGTATTGTTGGATGCGGTTTGCCAATATTTTGTTGAGGATTTTAGCATCTATGTTCATCAGCGATATTGGCCCGAAGTTTTCCTTTTTTGTTGTGTCTTTATCTGGTTTTGGGATTGGGATGATGCTGGCTTCATAAAAAGAGTTTGGGAGTCTTTCATCATTTTGGATTTTTTCAAATAGTCTGTGAAGGATAGGGGTTAGCTCTTCCTTAAATGCTTTGTAGAATTCTGTGAAACCATCTGGTCCAGGGCTTTTGTGTGTCGGGAGTTCTGGGATTACTGCTTCAATTTCATCTGCTGTTATTAGTCTGTTCAGGATTTCTGTTTATTTTTCATTGAGTTTTGGAAGGTTATATTTTTCTAGAAACCTTTCCATTTCACCTAGATTTTCAAATTTCTTGGCATACAGTTCTTCATAGTAATTTCTCACAATCCTTTGTATTTCTGTGGTGTCAGTTGTAATCTCTCCTCTTTCATTTCTGATTATGTTTATTTGAGTCCTCTCTCTTTTTTTCTTGATGAGCCTGCTTAAAGGCTTGTCAATTTTGTTGATCTTTTCAAAGGACCAGCTCCTGGATTCATTTATCCTTAGAATTGTGCTTTTAGTCTCTATGTCATTTAATTCTGCTCTGATCTTGGTTATTTCCTTTTTTCTATTTGCTCTGCGCTGTCTTTGTTGTTGTTGTACCTTCAGTTCTTGTAGGTATAGGGTTAGGTCGTTTGTTTGAAATGTTTCTATCTTCTTTAGGTAGGCCTGTATTGCTATGAACTTCTCTCTGAGAACTGCCTTCACTGTGTCCCATAACTTTTGGGTCATTGTGAGTTCATTTTTGTTTGTTTCCAGAAACTTTTTGATTTCCTCCCTAATTTCATTCTTGACCCATTCATTGTTTAATAGCATGCTATTCAATCTCCATGATTTTGAGGGTTTTGGGTTTTTCCCCTTGGGGTTGGTTTCCAGTTTCAGTCCCTTGTGGTCAGAGAAAATGCTTGGTATGATTTCAATTTTCTTGAATTTGTTGAGGCTTGTTTTGTGTCCTATCATGTAGTCTATCTTTGAAAATGTTCCATGTGCATTTGAAAAGAATGTGTATTTAGTTTCTTTGGGATGAAAGGCTCTCTCTATATATATCAGTTAAGCCCATTTCATCTAGGGTTTTGTTCAATGCCACTATATCTTTGTTGATATTTTGTTTGGAAGATCTGTCCATTTTTGACAGTGGGATGTTAAAATTGCCTACTATAATTGTGTTGCTGTCAATATCTTTCTTGAAGTCCTCTAAGATTTTCTTGAAGTATTTAGGTGCTCCTATGTTGGGTGCATATATATTTACAATGTTTATGTCTTCTTGGTGGATTCTTCCCTTGAGTATTATGAAGTGACCTTCTGGGTATCTCTGTATGGCTCTTCTTTTGAAGTCTATTTTGTCTGATACGAATATTGCTACCCCAGCTTTTTTTTTCCTGTCCATTTGCTTGGAAAACTTGTTTGTAGCCCTTCACTTTAAGTCTGTGTAGGTTTTTCGTCCTGAGGTGGGTCTCTTGTAGGCAGCATATGTGTGGGTCATGCTTTCTTATCCATTCAGCTATTCTATGTCTTTTGATTGGAGCATTTAATCCATTTACATTTAAGGTTATTATTGATAGGTACTGATTCATTGCCATTTTCATACCTGTGTTCCTCTCTCTCTCTATCTCTCTTCCTTCCTTTCCTTAAAGCAGCGCCTTTAGTGTCTCTTGCAGAACTAGTTTCGTAGAGGTGTATTCCTTTAGACTTCTTTTGTCCGGGAAGCTCCTTATTTGGCCTTCTATCTTGATTGAAAGCCTTGCTGGGTAAAGTAATCTTGGTTGCAGGCCTTTGGTTCTCATTGCTTGGAATATTTCTTGCCATTCTTTTCTGGCTTGGAGCGTTTCCATTGAGAAGTCAGCTGCTAACCTTATTGGGTCTCCCTTGTATTTTACTTCCTTTTTCTCCCTTGCTGCCTTTAAGATTCTCTCTTTGACTTGGAATTTTGCCATTTTAATTATGATGTGTCTTGAAGTGGGCCTGTTTGGGTTCCTCTTGATTGGGACTCTGTGTTTCCTGGATTTGTGTGACTTTTTCTCTCATCAAATTAGGGAAGTTTTCCATCATTACTTTTTCAAATAGGTTTTCTATCCCTTGCTCTTCTTCTTCTCCTTCTGGTATCCCTATTACACCGATATTATTATGTTTCATATTATCTTGCATTTCTCTTAATCCCTCTTCATTCTTTCTGAGCCTCTTTTTCTTTTCTTGCTCTTTCTGGCTGCTTTTTTCTACTTTGTCCTCCAACTCACTGATCCAATCTTCTGATTCATCAATTCTGCTTTTCTTTCCTTCTACTGTGTTCTTCAGTTCAGAAATTGTATTCTTCATTTCCTCTTGGCCCTTCTTGATAGTTTCTATTTCCTTTTTCATGTTGATATAGTTTTCAGTGAGTTCATCATAGCTTCCCTGTAGTTTCTGGTAGCTCATTGAGAGCTCATGGAGCTTCCTGACAACCATTGCTTTTAACTCCTTATCTGATAGTTGAGTTGCCTCCGTTTCATTTAGCATTCTTTCTGGAGCTTCTTCTTTTCCTTTCGTTTGGGGATTGTTTCTTTGTCTTCCCATTGTTTGTAAGACTCTTGTTGTTAACTTCGACTTCTTAAATTGATCTGTTCTGGCTCCCTAAGTTTGTGGTGTGACCTTCTGTGGTAGAATACCTGTGAGATTCAGTGGTCCAGTCTCCTTCTGGTTTCCTGGTGTTCACAGCTTCCACTGTCTCAGCTGTTGGGATGCCTCCTCTTTGGGTCCCACTCTGGTTTTTTCACAGTTCCAGGTTTTTTTGTCTCACTCATGGGTATTTAAAAAAAGAAAAGAAAAAAATGAAAAAAGAAGAAAAAAAGAGGAAGGAAGAAGAGACAAAATTGGAAAGAAAGGAAGAAGGAATAAAACAAGAAAGAAGTAAAGAGAAGCAAAAGAAACTGAGGGATAAAAAAGATAAAAATAGTAAAAAATAAAAAATGTATAATTAAAACAAACAAAACAAAAAAAACCCTACAAAAAAAAAAGCCAACCCCCCAAAAAACAAACAAACAAATTCTTGCTGTTTTCAAACCCACCAAAGTGGTTTTTCTGGTCTTGCCAGCTGCAACAGGCTGAGGGGTGACTGGTATCACTTTTCTCCCTGTTCTGCACTCAGTCAGCTTTGGGCTACTCTCCTCAGTGCCTGCCGCACACTCTCCCCAGGGCTAGTGGTGCACTCTCCATGCAGGGCCTTGGATGTGATTTCTGAGCCTCCTGCAGAGCGGGCTTTTCTGGAGTTTATGGGTTTGAACTGGGATCTCCTATGGATTGAGCACTCCCCAGGGGGCATTTATTGTTGTGAGCTCTAGGTCTCCTACAGGACACATGTGCCTACCCAAGTTTATGGGTGTGGGCTCTGCGAGTTTCCTGAGTTGTGCACACTCACCCTAGGATCACAGGTGTGAGCCCCAGGTCTTCCACAAAGCCCCCTCCTCTGGTTGCAGGACCACATCCAATCCCAGGGCTGCCTCTGGGTGCTCAGCCACCTCTATCCCAGTCATTGAATTTTTTAAAACATGTTTTTTTATAATAAGTCTTTAAAACCTGGTATTGCACATTGCACTCACCAGACATCTCGATTAGGCTAGATTTCAGGTCTCAGTATCTACCTGGGACAGGTGCTTCCTGCCCTAGCCAGTTAAGCCCTGCACTCTCCCCAGCCCTGCTCTGAGGCTGAACACCAGGGGCCATTACCTGCTGGATGGAGCCCAGAGTAGGGAGCCCAGAGCAAGCAAAAGGAAAAATGATTGTGTGGTCATCATTACAGCAACCTCTGAGGTGTGGTGTTTCATCTTCCATATGCCAAGTTCACCCTGTCTGTGCACAAAAGCATGTGATAATGAGCCATAAAACATTAAACACTTCAGCCCACGGACAGACACAAAACAGCAATTGAAGTGAGCATCTTTTTCTTCTTAAACACACCAATGAACAAATCACTTGGATTTGTATGTTCAAAGTGCACCATCTATGATATTTTGGGGTGATTTCCTCAGTTTTATTTCATAGAGTCACCACTGGAGTAGTGGTACCTTGCTGATGTTTAGTACATATTAGCTGAGTCCAGTGGGTCACTGTTGTTTTAGAATAGGCTGGTGTTTTAGGGCAATTAAATAAAATAGGTACCATAAGTTTTATTACCTGGCTATATAATAAGAGGGAAAGTTAGTTTTAAAATACACCTGAAGCTAATAAAATATTGCATACCAATTATACTTAAATAATTTTTAAAAAAATAAAAATACAAATTAGGCACAGTAAGAAATTAACAACAATAATAATAAAATAGAACAATTATAACAATATACCATAATAAAAATAAAATAGACCTTCATGAAGAATAAAAATTGTAAAACATTGGTTATTTACTACCATACATCTAAAAATTTTTTACTGGGCATTTTAATTATCAACTTAACTGCTCAGTTGAAAATTGAACTTGCTACTAACAAGGAAATTCATGACACCCTTTCTTCCCCAGGCAGCTCAATGGCCCTCCTGATAGTCAGTGTAGAAAGTGAAGCTGTACTTGTCACGAATGACAGGCAGACCTCGCAGGCAGGCCAGGTCATGTCACGGTCCCCAGGGGCAGGGTTCCTTCCACCAGCCAGGGGCAGGGTGTAGTCCAGTTTCTCAGAGTCAGTCAGTGAGATGGATACTGCTCTGGCAAGCAGTGAGGGCTGTGGCTACTGCCTCAGCTTCTGAACTTCACTCGGTTGTGTTAGTCTCTTCTTTTTCTGGGTAAAATGGGTGAGTAACAACCTTTCTGCATAGAGTTCCAGAGGCTTCCCTGGGAAAGCTCACAGAGGTGAACACAGCCCCTGGCACAGCCCCTGCTCAGTTAGCCCTAGGAATTCCAGCTCTTGTTCTGTGCTAACATTTCATTCCCATGTAGTCAGAAAAGACCAGGGCAGGTATGCAATAATATTTACCAAGTAAATTAAAAAGTGAGTTAATTTTTAGGAGGCTGAGAGAATAAATAAATAAGAAAAAGAGAATGGGGTGAAAATGAAGAAAGAAACTGAGAGAATGAGAATGAGAACTAGATGGCAAAGGAGAAAAAGAGAAGGCTTGGCTTCATGGAAGCAAAGTAAGGGAAATGCTTGTTGGTGAATGAGAGGGCAAGATGCCAAGTTCTGTAATAAAGAAGTGATTAATTGGGGCAGCCAGGGAGAGGATTAGAACAGAGAGCTTTTGATATTGTGCAGTTAGGAAGGAAGACTGCAAAGAATTTTAAAGCATATGAAAAAAAAAGACAGAGAAGAGCTGGAAAAAAATTAAAAACTAGAGAACTGATTTTTTTAATGGGTTTGCTGTTTAATCCAGTAAGGCATGCAATGCTCTGCTAATAATGTAAATTTCTCCTTTGGTTGCTTTTCCTCAGGAAGCAGAAATCCTTGTTTGAAAATCTAGACATCCCAGAACCCAATAATGTGAAATTAAATTCAAGAAATGCATCATGAAGCCATCATGCTATTTAAGATTTTGATGGGACTTTCAAAATCTGAGTGATGATAGCTAAATTCTACCTCCCACACATTCATTGCAAAAATTCAGAATCTTGTATGCCATATGTGAAAAACTCAGAGCAAAATGAATAAGCTTCTAACATTCTCTGCTTAGCTGGAACTATAATGTAAAATGGAAAAGACTGAAATGTGTAAGATAATATGGACTAAATGGGAGAAGAGGGCCATGTTTGATGACAACATACCAACTTTCGATACTTGCACCTTCAAACACAAACTAGAATTGCCTAGAATTTATACTGTACCTCTCTTCCTAGGAGCCTAAAACGAGTACGTATTTCTAATTTACCTTCACCAAGGTTACTATTGATAAAATGTTTTGTAAGAACATGTCATGTCTCTAGGAAACCTATGGAAGTTGGGGGTGTATAAGCAGGCATACAACATTATCAAGACCATTTTAAAGTTGGAGAATTAGGAGAACAAATCAGGTCCCTGAAAACCTGAAGGAGGATCTAGACTCATTTTCTAACCTCCAGCCTACATCGCATCCGCTGAAACTTGGAATGGCCACTGATCATTCGATCATTTGCCAACTAAGCAAAACACGTGAAACTATGCATTTTGTGGACCACTGCTGTCTGTTTTATTCCAACAGTTTGGCAGGGGAACCTCTTTTTAAGGCTGAGGAAGTAATTCAGTAGCCAAACCCATTTTCCCTACCTTGCTTGTTCTGCCATCAGCAGCCCCATGAGAAGTACTTGAGAGGGATTTAGTGGAAGGAGATTGAGACATCTGTGAGTGTCACCTATCACTTTATCATCAAACAGAAAGAATTCACAAAAATGAAGAATCCCCGCAAGCCGTGGAGTGCCAGAGTCACTGCTAACTCGATAATTTATTGAGTCACTCAAGGTCTGAGAATCATGTGTACAAAATTGAAAACTCTTGTAGACAAGAATGAATGCTTATTGGAGTGTCTATATATCAAAAGTAATTATATTAACATCATTTACTACTGCTTTTCATGGACCATTATGTTTAAAATGCTTTAAAGTGCTTGGGTGGTTTAAAAGATCGGAGACTTAATCCCTATTTGCCCACTAGCTAATCTTCAGCAAGTGAAATTTCTTTTGATCTCAATTTTTCCCTATGTAAAGTGAGAACGTTAGACCAATTGATTTCAAAGATTCCTGCCAGGTTCTATTGTTCCATGTGTTTCCATGAGCCTACTCTCTGGGCTCAGTTTCCTCCAGAGTAAAATGAAGACATTAAACTGAATGATCTCTCAGCCCTCCGGGCTGCCAATAAAAGCATCAATGCAGTAACTTTGATAAAAACTGAAAATGTCCAAACTTCAGATGAGTACCAGGAATATATACTCCTTGTGACATCACAGATGGGGTCTTTGTGCATCTTGTCTCACTAGTGTCTAAAACAATGGCCAGGACAGAGAAGGCCTAAATAGACACTTGACCAAAAGGGAAGGTGAGCAATTACTCTCTTTCCCTGTGATGGCAAGAATCACAGTTAAAGCACTACATTGTTTTTCCCCATTGACATGAGTGTCTAAAATTGTTTTAGGAAAAAAAAAAAAAAAGCAATGTTTGAAAAGTGCTTTTTCCTGAAATCTGCAAAGAACGTAGGAGCATACAATTTATAACCAACAAGGCTCTCTTCTCACAAAAGCAGTGGAATCGTTTTACTAAAGAAATACCTATCTGCTAAACCTGAAAGATTAAATGAAAAAGCTGTGTCCACCAATAAGTGGAATGTAGAGTGACCGATAAGTGGAATGCCGACCGCCAGAGAAATTCCTCCCAGCCCCTACAAAGGACATGTAGAGGTTGTAATCAAGTTCTCTGAAATTTATGGAAAGTGTTGTCAATGGGGGAAACTAGTGTACTCTGCATGGAAAATTCTGGAAACTGTCAGAAGAGTTAGGTTCCACCTTCTACCTAGGAGTATATAGGCAGTAACGCACATTCTTGGCCACTGTTTCCCAAGGTAGCCTTTTAGAAGTTCCTGCAGGTACAAACCAGGGGTGGTGGATGAAGAGGAGACTATGGAGACACTCCTCTGCTGAGCCTTCATCCCATTGATGATGCGGTTGTAACTGATTTCGGTTTTCCCTCCCCAGAACTGGGGGAATGGTTGCATCCAGTGTGGCCTCGCTGCCCATATGCCATTCAACTCCTGTCTGCCTTTTTGTTTACACTGGGGACACAATAGAAGCTATAGTTCTTCCAATACATCATTTATAAGTGTATTCTACCTCTGAATGTACAGACAGAACTGGCTGTGGGTGAATAAGCTCTGTGAATATTGCCAAGACACTGTGCTTTGTTCAGCATTATTCTTCACAATAGATACCACACTTTGGAAGTAATTTTAAAAAGGGAATCAAAATAGTGGTACTTTTAGCCTTTGTTTCTTTTATACCACACTGCATTCTCTGTCTCTCATTCAGCCGCTCCCATTATACTGACAAATTAAATAAACCACTCCATTGCAGAAAGGCTCAGGCAGGCAGGACTTCACTCCACTGCAGCCCAGGGAACTTGAAATAAACATTGAGGCGGTTTCTGCTAGCAATTTCAGCTAACTTTACTCCAGAAGCAAAAAGAAAAAAAGGGGTGTGGGACTCCGGACTTTGAGTTAGCCAGAAGCACCTGAGAGCTGGCCTCTGCAGCAGGTAATGGACCACCTTGGAGAGGGCTACATTTTCTAGAAGTGCTGAAAGTTCCTTCCTTCTGTGTGATCCCTGGGAGCAGGAACAGGTGAGTTACAGCGAGGCTCTGAGGCAGCAGAAGCCCAGTAGCGAGGGGCCGGCTGGGGGGCACCAGTGAAGCTGAGCAGCTGATGGATCTGGGAGGTCCAGAAGTTTCTTCCTTGCAAGCATTTTGGCTTTTCTCTCCTTTTCTAAGGCATAATTTATTCATATATTTGCTGAACTGCTTCCTAAAGAGGAAGAGTGAGTCACTCAGGTGTAGAAGAAGCAGCTCCCTCTCCATCTTGCTGTCTTTTTCTCTTTCTTCTTTCTCTCCCTGTCATTCTTCTTTCTCTCTCTCTCCTCCCTGCCCCCCTCTTAAATTTTACCTTGACTTTTAGAAGTTTTTGATTTGTGCAGTCACAATGATTTTTGAAATCCAGGCAACGAAAAATAGATGATAGAATTTTTTAGTACGATATTGTTTTTTGGTCTTTTTAAGGTTCAAAAGGAACTAGAGATATGAATGTGAACTTTGGAAGATACCCCTCTAACTTTTGGGCTAAAAACATTTTTATATTTTGAAGAGAAAGAAGAAAAAAAGATTTTACCCTTGGGAGAGATGCACTTTTATATTTAATAACTAATTTTTTTTTAAAAAGGCACAGATTTACTTTGAAATAGAGTGCACACTGGAGTCATTTTGGTGAAAAATCTGGTTTTATGACCATTAGTAAGGTATAATATGTGGTGTAGCTCTTTCTCTAAAAGTGGTCCTGGCTCAACTTGGAAAATTGCTGTGGATGTTGTAGAAATCATCTTCCAGTATCTGTGCTGGGACCCCACCTCCCCCATGCCCCTTTGGTTCCCAACCACTCTTAACAAAATAAGTGGAATTGGTGGGAAAGACAGTGTCAAGAGTGCTTGTTGTCAGGGATCTCAGAGGCAGCCGATTTCCTTATGAAAACAGAGCTCCAGTAAATGCCAGTCCAGGAGATGGCTTTGAAGGCTCCAGCCACCAGCTAAGATGACCTCATTTAAAATGCATGGTGGCTCCAGTGTGGAGTGGGAAACTGTGTTCCAACAGAGGCGTCCCCTGGCTTCGAAGTCAGAGGCCACTGCAGGCAAAGGGAAATATTGAGCCAAAAGAGTTTGAACAGAACCATCAGGGTTCATCTTTTATTACCAAAGAAAGACTTGAAAAAGCCCAAGTGAAATTTTCTTCCATTGTCTAGAAAAATTCTCTGTAATTTGCCCCCAGGGAAATCCACGTGCCTTATGCCTAGGGCCCCACCCCTCCTCCTCCGTTCTTCTTTCTCCCCCTCTGTCAGGGTAAATGTCTCCCGTGTCCCCCGAGAACAGAGTGGGTGAGCAGGGGATGCTGAAGGTCAAGATTGCCCACTGTGGCCTGACTTTTAAGCTAAAGAGGTTTTTCTTTCTCTTGTTGCCATGTCAGGTCTAATTTGGCCGCATTATGCTAAAGGGGTGGGCCTGCTCCTGACAGGAGGGGGTTAAATGAGATTACAAGCCTTAGGGGCTGTCAGCAGTTCCTGCTGCCTGGGATGTTAAATTGCGATTTAATGGTCAGCTTTATCTGTAGAGTATTAGTGGAAATCTGCTGTTTTCAGCAACTTAATTGGCACTGTGTTTGCAGGAGTTTTTCGGGGAGGTAGGAGAGCTCACCAGATTTTAATGCTGAATTATTTAGAGATCATACTGGCAGAAGAATGTCAGTGGAAATCTGTGGCGTGTTTTGTTTTTCTGAAGCGCGGAAAGCTTATGAATGGGCAAGATGCCGGTTCCGCTGCGATGCCCAAAACTTTCTAAAAATATTCCTGGGGTCTGATGTAGTTTATTTATAGACAAAATAAACAAAGAGTAACAGTTGCTATCACAACATATGTGCAGTGCCTTCTTTGCTCAGGGCAGTCAGTGAGAATCTCTGATGGAGAGGCAGGGAGCACTGAAGTGAGTGTGTTGGTCTTTCCAAGATTTTAACAGTGTGGAACTGAGTGTTCCTGGGGTGAGTTATAGGGACCAAAGCAGCACAATTGGCGTCATGACAGGGAAGTGTGGGCGCATGTTTGTGTTCATGTGCACCTGTGCACCTGCCTTCATATGTGTGTGTGCGTGGAGGACGGAGCGTGATCGCCAACCAGCATGCTAGTTTGTCTGTAGGTGACACAGTCGTGTGGGCAAAGGTTGAACCGTATGAACATCCCATCGTGTTAGCCCTAGAAACCCATCAATGACCTACTGTGCCATCTAGCCTATTCAGAAGGGGAGGGTCATGCATAATTTGGTATTTCTACACACATACCCACAGAGGGAGGTAGGTGTGCTGTCTTCTTAGGATTGCCTGCAGGCGAGAGTTTTCCCACAGGAAGGGAGAAGCTACGAGGAGCCTGAATGTTGGTGTCACTTGAGGGAGACTAGATGGTGAGTGTGGGGGTGGGAGAGGAGTGGAAGGGGGGCAGTTGCAGGACCGTTGAAGGAAAAAAAGGCAAAAGTAAGAAAATAAACAGAGAAAGTGTTTTCCCAGCAGACATCTGCATTGTCTGTTCCCAGTTAGGGTCAGTCCGGAAAGTTCAGGATTAGTAAATTTAATATCCTGTCAAAATTCTCATGATAATGAATCCTGGTCGGCCGGCTGGCACAGCAGCTTCAGCACTGCAGCCGTCGAGATAGCGCAGCTAATTTATGAGCAAGAGATTGTGCTGTGCTGGCACCAGCAGGCACCCAGCATGGCCGAGGGGCGGTCCCCATGGCGAGTGGCAGCTCCAACTCTTCTGGATCTTGCTCAGCTCCCAGCCTGGCTGCTCCCACCCAGCCTGGCTGCTCCCATGGGCCCCAGCCACATGCCTGAGTGGCCCATTTGTACCTCTTTCCCTGCAAGCCCTTTTTTTTTTTACTAGTAGAATTCAGAAAACATCTTGTAGCCTATTCCAACGCTGTACCGTTAATATTTTTAATCCAAAATGAAGTGCAGAAGAATAAACACAAAAGTTTCAAGTCCAGGAGAGAGGAGAGATGGGTGAGGAGAGGGGAAAACTGGCTGAGAGAATAAATCACAGACGCTGTGGTTGCCTCCTTGTACCCCGGCCTGGGCAGTGTTTAGGGGGTAATGCAAGATGTTATGTCCCTTGGTGAAAAATATAAAAACGGGAAAGTTCCTGTGCAATTTGTTCAAGGCTCTGCACCTCTCTAAGCAGCTGTCAGATCCGTACATTATGGTACATTGAATCTGAATGAGGCTTTCAACATCAAAACCTTGCATCCATTATGATATCATCTCCCGCTCTAGGCCGTAATGCTTATTAATTCTGCACCCATACTCTCCCGGCTTCAGCAAATGTATTCCATCAGCCTAGCATTTAATTTAATTAGTACAGCTGGGCTCTCATTCTCCTTTCTGTGTCAGAGGTATTGTCAGCACGTTCTGCTGTAACACAATTACTGATTGCTTTTAGATAGGCAGAAATATGATTAGGGTATTGGGTGACTGTATCATAAGCCTTATTAGATTCATTTGAAATCTGGAGATAAATAGGAAACTTTTATTTGCAGTGTAATGAGATTATGCTTATTAGGCCAAGACCTCACAGCCTTTTGCAAAGAACGCTGTATCAGTCGGATTATACTCTGGAAACACACTCTGCTCCCAGTATCTGAGCCATTTCTGAGCGTCTTCGAGACTTCACTGTTGTCACACTGCATATGTTTTAGGATTATGGCCACCTTGTATCTTCCTCATGATAAAGGACATAGATAGCCCTCTTCCTTCTCAAAGTCTGATAAAATGCATACCTCTTGAAATGGGATTTTATTTTCTGAGAAATGTTTTGAAAAAATCAGTGCACAGGCTAAAAGAAATTATACTTTTTGACGTATTTAAATTTGCCTTTAAAGATGTTTGCATTTATTAGATGTCGCTTACAGAGATTGGCATGTAATGAATGGCTTAAAAATCCCTAGTGCTCAATCTCTAAAGCATTTATCACCGCTGTTATTGTTTTGATAACAGCTAGTACAATTCCAGAAACATTTATTTTTTTCATTGGCATTTGATAATCTCAAATTTCTGATATTTGTGAAGGGTTTGTGCCAGAAATTTCTTTTTCTCCACAGACTATATCACTTGTGAATATTGTGGAACTGTGAAGAGCAGGTTAACATGATTTGAGGAAACTACTGAAATAAAAGGAATTTAGGATGGCAATATATTTAACTGACTTGAAATTTGTTAAATATATTTTCTGTTGTAAAATATAATATTTCTATGCCCAAAGAAAATGATAATGATTTTTCCTAGATATAAAAGTTTTAGAATGATATATGAATTTTGCTTCAGGAAAATCTAAGATATAAAATCTAAATTTGCAAATATATGCCATATCTTTAAACTGTAATTTATCTCCTATATTACTCCCATCCCCCACCCCACTTCATTTTTACTAGATAATTGGTAACATTACTTGACTTAAATAATTCTAAGTATATTATTTTCATGAGTTCATCATTGGATAAGACCTGCAGTATCAATGTGTGTGTTCTTGTGGTACGTTATACAAAACAAGGGGCATTTATCTCTTAGTTAAATATGTGGTCAAATCAATATATGTAAAAAGGAAGACTTATCCTGGTTCACCAAACCTAAAGTCCAGCGGGAAATGGGAGTTTGGAGACAGGGAGAATGTGTGGTAATTGCTTAATGGATACAGAGTTTCTGTTTGGGGTGATGGTAAAGTTTTGGAAATAAGATGGTCCCACAACACTGGAAATGTAATGAATGCCACCGAACTGAGCACTTAAACATGGTTAAAATGACAAAAGTTATATTATGTGTATTTAACCACAACAGCAGGAAAAGAAAAGAGACAGGGTCAGTGTGTCACCAGCTCGAGTTGCAGGTTATGGGATGCACTATAGTCGGTGACTTCTACTTCTGCCTATGTATTTACCAGTGATGGTGAATTTTACATTTTAATCCAGCGAGCTTTACAGTCATTCCTACTTGTTTGATTTGGACTTTCTTGCCAATGAAAGTATAAGAAATTCTAGTGAAGACATTCGTGCTTTCCCCACAATGATCCATGACAAAGATTTTGCTTGGATTGGCAAGAATTCTTGGTGGCATACTTTATACCCAGAATAAAGTAGGATCCTTGACTCTGTTCCAGGATTAATGTTCAGTGAAAGAGTAATAAATAAGGAATAAAGAAATATTCAAAGTGTTTCAGTGACTGTACTTTCTTAAGGGCACTGAGGAGAAGGTAGTCAACAGTCGGCTATACACTGTTTGGGGTTTGTTTGTTTCTTTGTTTTTTCAGCTTTATTGACATATAACTGACAAATGAAATTTACACATAAGATATTGAAAAAATACATTATGGTGACTTGATATGTGTATACCTTGTGAGAGGATCCCCACCATCTGGTTAATTAACACATCTACCTTTATGTGTATGTTTGAGAATATTTGCATTCTATTTTCTTAGCAAATGTCAATTATATGTGGTATCCACTATAGTCACTGCATTTTAAATGAGATCCTCTGACCTTATTCATCTTATAGCTGAAAGTTTGTACACTTTTACCAGCCTCCCCCTATTCCAGCAGAGCCATCTTCGAGTGGGATTAACTGAAGTAGAGGCAGGATCTAAATTCGGAACGTGGACATGGGAAGAAATAGAATAGGTTGGCCCACAAGGGTGTCAGCAGCCAGAGCAAGCCCCCATCTTAACCAACTTATCCCGAAAAAAAAAAACCTCTTTATTCCTTCAGTAAAATATATGCACAGTCTCACACAAGATGTACTTGTATTTGCTCTAACACCTTTTTTTATGTCACTTGCAATTGTAATTGGTAATTTAAATGTGATGTGAGGCACTGAAATAAGAGTGCAAAAAAGGAATTATTTGTTTTGTATGAAACTAAGTTGAGTACTTTGGAAAGACTAGATAAAAAATAAGTTGCATTGAAAAATATAAAATTCCCTATGGATGAGTCCAGTGTCAGTTATTAGGGAAAATCATTGAAACCTAATATCATGCATTCAGATTGCTTCATGAGTGCTTTTAATTAAATGTTTCACTTTAAAGAAACATAGAAGATGCTCTTTATGAATAGTTGTTTCTTATATAAGAAAGAGAACTCTGGAAGCCAGTCAGCAACCTTGGCCCAAATCAAAAAATATATATATATATGCTTTACATTAATATATTAATATATAAAATTAATATATATATTTATGATTCACTACTCTAGTAGAAATTTCCAATTACTGACCCATTTCTGGCCCCAGCATGTCCTCCTAGAGGACCTCTGTGCTAGAGGGAGTTGGGAAGGATTGGATGAGCCATGTCCTCTAGACTGGAGTTCCAACTCCAAGAGATTTCCTGGTGTTCTCTGCAGGTTAATGGAGATTGCTGCTAGGGTAAACTACACAGGTATACACAGATCAATGCCCTGCAGAAACATAAGTGGAAGGAACTAGTCCTAGAATGGGACAAAGAAGGCCTGGAGAGGAATGGGAGAGAAATGTCAATACATGGCAGCTTGTGACTGTCAGCCACTTTCTAAGGAATGCTTAGGTGTTCGTCTAGAAAACTCTCATTTAACCATTACTTGGATCTGAGTTTCTCCTGTTTTACCACCCAGTCTCAAAAAAGTGAGGCTTTCTCAGGTAAACAGAGGTGCTCACACAGCAGAGAGAGCCTGGGAAAGTGCTGCCCTGGGTCCTTGCCCCAAGCTGGCCACCAGGTCAGCATCTTTGAGCTCCAGTCCTTGTCTGCCAATGACAAGATATGCACCAAATAACAAGAGCTGGTTCTGATCCCTGCATCTGCATAGTCCTCTCCAAACTAGTTGCCTCACAGAGCTCAGAGCCAGAAAAGAAGTGATCAAGTCTCTTACTTGTTTTGATTTCTTCCATCACCGAAAGAGCTTCTGTCTGTAGTACCTGGGCTAAGTTACTAAATTTCTCTGTCTTCTCTGTTTCACTAAGTGGTAAATGAGGACATAATAATAGGACAATATAATAATAATAATGTTGTGGGCATAATGTTAGGGTTTAATGGTAGTACTGAGTGCTGCAGATGGATGATACAGATTTATACAATACATGTGATACGTAGCATGTGATACATGTGTGCATGTGTGTGTACCTAGATTCACACACACACGCACCCCCCCCACACACACACACACACACTATCTCTAACACCACTACCCCAGCACAGGGCTGCCCCATAGTCAGCTCTCTTTCATTTGCTGTGGCTGCTATTGCCTGGCTGTGTCTGCTCATGCAGAGTAACAAACTGGAAACAAAGCATGTCTTCAAACTAGTTATTTATACACTAGTTATTCAGATAACTGCAAAGAAAAGTCATCTTATTGAGCCATTTTACTTTAACCTAATCCATCACACTAATTTGTTGCACAACCACAGCATCAACTGTCTTACTTTTTTGTGTTCACCAAGTAGTAGAGATTTGAAAAAGGAAAATATCAATAAAGATAGGCAGTGGGTGAGAGCATGTATCAGTTTGTGGGGCCACCTCAACCAAATAGCACACACTCAGTAGCTTAAATTATTTATTTAAGAAAGAAATTTATTCTCTCACAGTCTGAAGGCTGGAAGTCCAAGATCCAGGTGTCTGCAGAGTTGGTTTCTTCTGAGGCTGCAAGGGAGTCTGTTCTCTACCTCTCCCCAGCTTCTGGTAATTTGCGGGCAGCGTTGGGCATTGCTTAGCATGCGGAAGCATCACCCCAGTCTCTGTCTCTGCCAGCACATGGCCATCTTCTTCCTGTCGGTGTTTCTGTGTCTCTTCTTATAAGGATGCCAGTCATGTTGGATTAGGGCCCATCCTACTCCAGTGTGATCTCATCTTAACTACATCTACAATGTCCCTATTTCCAAATAAAGTCACACACAAGAAAAAAGAATAGTAAAGTAATGGGGATTAGGACATCACAGATGAACTTTGGAGAGACACAATTCAACTCATGAAAAAGCAGAAAACATTTTGTTCAGAAATGATGAATTTCACAAAGAAACGTAACAGGAAAAATCACCACTCATTATAACTCTTTGATGCATTTTGGACAGAGCCAACCGAAGATGACCTGAGACTCATCCTATAAACTCAATGACGGTGACTGCTGTGCCAGCCCTCTGCCTTATCATGAGAATACTTGCTGGTTTGGTACATTTCCCCTAAAATAAGTGCTCAACCTTACTCTATTTCTAAGGAAGTCTGCTTTGTGGGTGGTATTAGTAGAAGTAGATGATTGGACAGAGGTAAAGACTGGACAACAGTAGCCACATAGAATCCAGATCATCCAGAGAATGGGTAGAACTTAAGACCAAGGTCAGAGACTTTGAAATTTACATCCAGTGTAGACCCCAGGGTTGGGATTCTCTATGCTGTGAACCTTGAGGGTAGCTCTCAAGCAATGTCAGATGTGGGCCCTGACCCAGGCCCACTAAGGCAGACCCTCCTGGTGAAGGTCCCAGCATGCAGTGAATGGTAACGGTCAGCCAGGGTGAGAACAATGACAATAGGTATAAAGGTCTGGGGACTACCAACATTTAACTCCCGGTAGTAGGATTTAGAGCAGTAAGTGACCACAGCATTTCCTGCCTTTCACTGTCCACTCTCTGGCAGAAGCTATAGATTAGGGCTAACCCAGCACTCTGATGTCTCCCAAACCCTCATCTGAGACACCTTCCTTTACTGAACCCCTTGCAAATTTTTTGCAAGATCCACCTCCCCTGGGCTGTGCTCCCTACACAGAGATGAACAGTTCAGCTCCCAGCTCTTCCTGTGTGCTGGGCAGGGACTAAGGCCAAGTGTATACTCATTTTAATAGACTCCTGGCTCCACCTACTGAGAACTTACTGTGCTGAAATCTTTACTTCCCTATTATGTCCTCCATCATAGAATTGTTCTATGTTGTTTATTAAACATACAGATTCTCACCTTCCTTGCACTAAGACTTTCTGTGTTAACATCCTTATGGGAAGGCCTGGAAATATGTATTTTTTAAAAGTATCTTTGTTATATGTAATAAGTTAGCAAGTTTGGGAAATACCATATTATTTACTTTAATTCCCACCACAACTCATTAAAGCAGATACTACTATTATTCTCAGTCGATGATAAGGAAACTTGGCTTAGAGGAGCAACTTGCCCAGGCTCACCCAGCTAGTAAGCTACAGAGGCTATTTTAGACACAGGGTCATCCATTGCAGACACCACGGCATCTATTTTAGACACTGTGGCAGGGTAAGTAGAAGAGACATTGGAGGTTGGGGGGAGTTCAGGGTCTCTGACCTGAATGATTTACTTCTTGACTTATACTCTTACACACATTTGTCTCTCATTTTTTAGTCTTGGTGGAAGATTATAACCATTACAAGCTGTTTTTCAGAAGAAAACAAATATGCCAGACCACAAGGTGTATATCAGCTTTAATGACTTGGTGGGTGGGAACTGCTGCATTATGGGAAACTTCTCATCCCTGTTACCTATAGGATCAATGACTTGTATTAACTCCAAGGTAGACAGCATTCCAATGGCCTTCAGAATAATCAGTGCACTAAACTTCTGTGTAAAAGGAAATTGTATCATTACGTGCTAAATAAATGTATACTACTAAATTAAAACAATTTTTATCTCTGGCTTTGTTTTACAGGTAAAAGTATATTAAGAGGAAATACTGACAGTCAGTTTTCCTAGAACTAATTGATTAAATAAAAGTGTAATAATTGCTGTATATTTGTTTCATGTAGATTCAAAGGTAGAACCACAACAAAAGTAATTAGAGTAATTATTAAAATCTACGTTTAATCCAAAAGCCCCAGGGAATATTACATGTTCACTCCTCTGAGCCTGATATGTTTTTCTATTAAAAATACACACTGCCTTGGGGATCTTCCCCCCGGTTCTTTGGTGAGCGCTATTTTGAGATAATATCTCCACCCCTGGGTCATGGCTCGCTGTGATGTCCTCTGCAGGCTATAGGAGGATACAAACCATCCAAGGAAGCTAAAAATAATATGAAGTACTAATCCTTTTAGGATTATCCTTCTGAGCATTCATGATAACTGTGTTTTCCAGAATGTCTCAAGGTGAGAAACCTGGAAGAAAAGCATTCCTGGTGAAAGAGACTCTTGACTATTTCTCCTTTCAGATCTGGTAGAACCAAATGTCCTTTAGGACAGAGTAATTAAGTTTAAACCACTGTGATGGAATTTTATAATTATCTTCTAGAACCTAAGCTTACATCTGTGTGATCCAGTCCTGAAAATAACTAATAGAAGAAAATACCCAGTGCCACAGTGGGCTTCAATTTATTCTCAGCTGATTGAATTTTAATCACTTTCTATAAACTTAGACTTCAATAAAGAGGGCAATTGTATTCTTCATCTTGGATCATAAAGGATGATAGGGTTACCTCTTAATGGTCTGTATATATTAAAGTATGCTGTGTGTAGTCATAGGTTCCCATGTTCCTACTTATGCTCATATTGCAACTCTTTGATGAAACTAGATTTATAATCTTTAATTATATACTTATTTACATAGGAAAGAAAATGACTAGCAGATCAAATTAGGTCAATCCATTAAGTGAACCACCTGTCTATATAATATGTATATGAAGACTACATATATATTATTTATAACACAATTGAAGAGGAATAATATAAGTATATATCTAGCAGTGCAAAACAGTTTGGCCACATAAGAGATTAAAATATTTACCTTCTACCTTGTAGCTTCGATGTCCAGTTCTGCCATTCCCTGGCCCTATGACTTCAGGCAAATTATTTACCCACTCTGCACCTCATTTTTCTCATCTGTAAAATAGGGATGAAATCACTGCCTGTGTCTGAAGGTTGTTGTGAAAAACAAATGAGATCATGCATATAATGGAGTTAGCACAGGACCCCGTGCATAGTAAGTACTGGACGCAGGTCAGCTGTGTCTGTTACAGAAGCCTCGTATCAATAATCAGCTACTTCCTGCTCTGGATCAAAGTGAAACATACTGATTGTGAGAAGGGAGTTGTTCTCTTCTTCTCTTAAAAGGAGAGTCACCAGGGATTTCACTAAGAAGAAAGTTCAAAAGAACTCTCGTTTTTCCAACTATGGACTGTAGGGTTACCTTTGGCAGCTAGTCAGCCCAGCTTCCTGACCTGTAACATTGCTGGAAACCACCAGCTGCCCAGACCCTGTCTCCACACCAGTTTTCTGGGGACCAGCTGGCCCTCACCACCTGGAGAGAGAGAGTACGGTGTCCCAGTGTGCACCCCAGGGTTCCTTGTGCTCCTCTCATGACAGTCTTTTAATTCCAAGAGGAGTCACAAGGTCAAGAGCAGTCATCTGAGACAAAGTCACTGGTCATGGAAAGAGAATGGCTCGTGGATGGTCACTGAGGCTTACTGTCAAGGAGTTTTAAAACAACTAGTAATTGTCATCAAAGCAAGTTTCAAAGAACATGACTCAGGTTTGCCAGCTGTTCTCCAATCAAATATTCAAAAATGATGCCAGCTTATGCACCTGTTCTAGGTATTCTCAATGTCACTCTTTTATAGAAAAGGGAAGTTCAGATTGTATAACTTAATGAGCACTGAATTGTCTCATAGGCAAACAGTCTTACCTAGCAGCTATTAGTACAGCAGACATTGTGTTGCCTTCACATCCAAACCACAAGGAAAGCACATGTGTATTTTCATCCAGTGCCCTGAATTCACTGAACCTATGAAAGCATGTGAAATCATTCACAAACCTGGATTTTGGCAATTACTGAAAGTAAAGTTGGCTGCCCCGCATGGATGACCTCTGGATGGAACAGTTGGTTGCATCTGAGTTAATGGGTTCTTAGATAACCCATTCCTGTGTCAATTGCCAGGCAACTGTGCAGAGCAGTCATCTCTAGAGCAGAGAGTGTCAAGTCCAGGTTCTGAAGCACTTTTATGTTCCTCACCTATAAAAACCCCTGAATGGCAAGGGGGTAGAAATCAACACCTAGAGACTATACCTGATACCTGCACTGAGGTCACATCCACAGCAGTCTCCACCAAACCGTGAAAGAGCAATGGTAGCAATGAAGATCTCCAATGCTCCAGTGTGTTTTGCAATCCTGCCCTGCAGTGATTTTAATATGGCAAAACTGGAGAATCCTGAGAGATAAAAGCACACAGTGCTCCAGCCAGGGGCTCAGTGGCTGAGAATAGGGAGATGTGGTCCTTTGGAGGAGAAATTTGGGGTCAGTTGTGAGTCTAAGTGACAGAGCCACTGAAAAAAATGAGTGTCCAAATATGCCTTTAGATGCTGTGTCCGAGGGCCATGTGGACACAGGTAGAAAGACTATGTCTGTGATGTCCACAGACCTCTCCTTCCAGCCTTGTCCTTTAATATGAAGGGATGAATCAATCAACAAATGCTTACTGAGCACTTAGGAGATGGAGGATGTAAGGGGGAAAAAAGCATAGACACAGCTTCTCCCTCTCAAAAATAAAATTGAGTGGGGAGTTGGGACACACTCGTATTTTTTTAAATCCAAGTATGTAAGGCAGGGGCATGAGGTCCACATGGTTATGAACCAACACCCACATTTCATAGAGATCACTCTCGTTTTGTCCATCCTGCCTACATTCTGTCTGGGTGAGGTTCCGAGTCTGAAAAAGTTATTTTTGTTAGTGTGAGGTCAATAATCACATAGGCATGGGACTCATGAGTCCAAGACACGTGGTCTGGAACCCCGACCCCCAGCAGCCATTCGATAATTTCCACTTGGGACATTACACATGTGCTCTGAATTCAGGCCTTGACTACAAATTAAAAGCCATGCATGACACCATTTTGAGAAGAGCATGAAAAAATTGATGGATATAGATTAATGGTCAATATATTTGTATGCCTTTTGCCAATATGATGTTGCCATAGTAAGTTCAGACACCACTTTACAAACAAGATTGTTAACTGAATCTTAAATTCACCGTATAAAGCGGTACAGTGATCTGTTTCTCTAACTGAAGCTGTGAACTTCAGAAATCTTTAAAAGTAAAACGTGTGACCGGTAGACACTGGTTACATTCCCAGTTTCACCATAAATCAGCTAGACGTGGAAAACTGATGAAATTTCTCTTAGTCCAGGCGCAGGCTGTCTTTCAGACGTGGTTCCAGCCACTTATCCCTCATTTTTCTGGAGCTGCTGAGGTTGCCCAGAGTAACTGAAGAACCCTTAGAGTGAACCCCTCCTCAACACAGTCCATCAATTTCAAGGACTTCTTGGTTAAAAAGCATACTTTAAATATTCAAATAGCTCAACTTATCAGTTATTCAAACTTCATTAAAATTTGTGATGAGAATAGGGGTAAAACCCGACTAGCTCCTATATACCCTACTCAAACTGGGAGGGGCGTTGTGTGTGCAGAGGTCAGGGCAAGGCTGAGCAGGATGAGGCCAGGCACTCTATTCCTGAGGGGCAGGGGTGGGGGAGGGGCGTCCTCACCCCTGCTCAGCAAGCTGGTCCCATTTCCCCATGATAGGCTCAATATCTCATTGTTATCATATTCTTTAGTATTTCATTAGGAGAGATGCAGAATCCAGCAGGAATTTTTGTTCATAGAAAATGTATGCCTTCTTTTTTATGTATCCACAAGGAAATAAGGTATCTTCTTTAGAAAGTCACTTTACATTTGAAAACAGTGGTCCATCTAGTGGTCCATACTAGAGTTCCTCTTTCTCTCCTCATCATCATTCCCATCCACACAGATGCTCTGAGACTCACACACTGAAGACAGCCCCACCACCAGCAAGGGAGGTCACGATTCCCTACTGATATCACTGCCTGTGTCACAATATTCTTACACAAGGGGTCTGGGCCATCATTGGATCCAGTCATATTGGATGAAGGCCCACCTGAATGATGTCATCAAAACTACTTAAGCCCCATACTGTCACCATTCAGGTTGTAAACCTACGGTGTCTCTGCCTCATTCATCACCTTCTAGCCTGCCCCCACCTCTGCTGCTCTGGTTCATCCTTCACATCCCTAGCAAGTTTATCTTCCTAAATTCCTGCTTTCACTATGTCAGCTCTTTATTTACCAAACGTCAAGGGCTCCACACTGCTGATGGAATAATGTCCAAATTTTTTTACTTCCAGCCACAACCTTGGCGACCCTGTCACGAAGTGTGCTTCTTGGCCCCCTAAATAACTGATAACGCTGAGTCCTCCCCCTGTCAGCTTCTCTGCTATCACTTTGGTTTGTCCTGGATCCTTGGTAGCCTTCCTGTTCTACATCATTCTCCAACACTGACTCTCTTTTTGCCTGCTCTGTAAAAGTGAGGATGAGGTGCTTCCTAACATTTGATGTTAGGTTCTCTTTCCCCCTGCAGTAATTTCCTGGGGCTGCCATAGCCAAGTACCTCAGATGAGGTGGCTTAAACAGCAGAAACTGATTGTCTCAGCTCTGGAGGCTGGAAGTCTGAGATGAAGGTGTCAGCAAAGTTTGTCCCCCTCAGGAACTTCCAGGCTTGTAGTTAGCCATCTTCACCTGGTGTCTTCAAATCCTCTTTCCTCTGTGCATGTCTGTCTGTGTCTGAATGTCCCCTTTTTGTGAGGATACTAATCATACTGGATTAAGGCCCATCCTAATGATCTTAACTAATTACATCTGCAATGACCCTATTCTCAAATAAGGTCACATTCTGAGGCACTGGGGGTCAGGACTTGCACATATGAATTTTGGCAAACACAGTTCAGCCCATATACCATCTATATTTCGAATTCTGGAACTATATTCCCAGTGATGTGCAGGCTGTTTCATCATGAATGTCCCCCTTCATGTAAATGTGACATGACTCCACCTCTCACAACCCAAGTGTCACCCTAACTGCTCCAAGTGCTATGAATGGTGTCTGTTTCTGTGAAAGGCAATAGGCAGATTCAGATGTCTAGTTCTGCAACCTTCCTTCAAAGAACTTACAGTCAAAAGAGAAGCTGTAGGTATACAAAAGACAATAATACAAGATTATGGAGTATAAGCATCTCCACCAGAGAGAAAGAAATGACTCTGGGAAGGGGAGCCCACCCTTGGTCAAGGGGGTCAAGGACTCATGGCTGAGATGGCTTTAGGGAGGGCCTTGACCCCTTCCTGTGTGTCCCAGGCAAGAGTGCCAGTGGCTTGTCTTCTCAGAGTGCTGCGATGAGAACCATACTTTCTGAGTCAGTATTACAAATAATTTTTATCTCCAACATTGTCTGTCGCAACTTTTTGTCCTATTCTTTGGATAGACTTCTATAAAATTATCAAGCACAGCACCCTTCCCCCCACCATCTTACATGCTCCCCTACAACTCTCCCCAGGACAGCAAGATTGTTCTCATTTTCCCCATTTACTCTCAAATCTCTCACCTTCATCAATTAACAGCAGATCCTAACCACACATGAAAGAAATTTTGGTGCCTTTTAATTTCAATTCCAGTTGATTTGACATCCAAGTTTATACCATTATTTTGTAGTTCTAGCAACAGGGGCAATTGAAATTCAGAAAATTTCATCCATAGGTGCCACATTTGCATTTCATGAGTAGTCTTTAGTGAATAGAGTTTATACATTCTTTCTTGAATGAAAACAGCAGTGGCAGAGGCAGCATTAAAGTGGTTGGTAAGGATGCCCGGGCCACCTCATAGCAACCGCCAGGTTTCCAAGGGCAAATAGCTCCTCCCGACCCTAAGCAACTAGATGAGAACATCAAAACATGCCTCGTACCAGACCTCCAATGCCCATTAGTGTTAGGAGCTGTTACCCCAATCATGAGTGACAGAGCCCTAATTATTAAGGTAATTAGAAGTTATAACACTGGCAATATTAAAGGGAGAACTTCCAGAGCCCATTAACAATGTTACTTTAAGTGATCTGGCTGTGAACTGTTCAAATCTCTAATTACATTATACGTCTATCTTAAAGGGTGATGTAATTAACTGATGGGAGAGGGGATTAATGTATACTGACTGCTGGTAACACTTGTAAGTACTATTTTCACAGCAACTGGCTGCAGCAATGTCCCGTCGTTTTTCTCCACTTAACTGCACATAGTATATAGCTTAAAAAATCACGATCTTGATATTTTTATATATATTTTATGCACAAATATTTTTTATTTTTCCTATTTAATGTGTTTCTTTTTTTTTTTTAGATTTTATTTATTTATTTTTAGAGAGAGAGCAAGGGAAGGGGAGGGAGAGGGAGAGAAACATCAATCAGTTGCCTCTTGCACACCCCAGACCGGGGACCTGGCCCACAACCCAGGCATGTGCCCTGACCAGGAATGGAACCATCAACCCTAGGCTTTGTGGTATGATACCCATCCCACTGAGCCACAGGGTTAATGTGTTTCTTTATTTTTGTGGTGTATCCAGCCAAACCTGGTTAAAGATAAACTAAGGTACCTTCAGTTTCTTTATAAAATATAAATTCTATTTGAAGATTATGCCTTTCTAGCTGCTACAGAATAAATTTGTTTTGGTGATGTAAAGTTATAAAGAAAATCTTCAAGTAATTAATATACCATTAATTTTTTCATCTGGGACTCAAGTAATAAATTTTATATTAAACATATCATTATTTCTCCGTTTTTTCCTACACTAATTTATCATGAAATCTAAATTGCTTTTTATGTAGGACCCAGAAAGATTTGCTTATTTATCGTAAGCCACATGTGATCAAAATGAAATGGTTTTCAAAGATAAGATTTCCAGAAAATAAAATATTTCAAGTTGCCTTTATTGAGAGCTTTGCTTTTTATTTTATGAGTCATCTTTCTTTTGAAAATCATCTACTAATTCGTTATGCACACATAATATATGAATGGTGAACATGACATTGCCTTCATTCAAATCGGTCATCTCCCTATGCCATTCACACTAGATTAAAGTTAACGTTACAATTTCTGTTTCTTGTTAGAATCAGTAACACCCTCTCATCTTCCTTCACTGTCCTACTCTAGCTGTTTGTTTGTTCCTCTTGTATCCAGTATTGAGGAGCTAAGTGAGCATTCAGAGAGCTTTTCTCTCTTCTCTCCACTTGTATTTGTAGATGGAGAAACTACATTAGGGGCACTTCCCTCTCCTCTTTTGAGTCCTCTTTTCATCTCTACTTATGCACAGATTCTCTGTTCACTCAGGGCAGTTGATGCTGGATAAATGTGTTCAAGTTAGCAACATCAGCTCTGCAGGGATCTGTAGACCGATACAAGAAAGGCCTGTTGAACCCACTTTTGGTGTCTTATTTTAATTCATGCTGAAGGAATGGGAAATGTGGAACACTAATCTTGCTTACCAAAGTCACTTTTTCTTTACTAGTAACTGAAGTCCAGAGCACTGGCGAAAGTCCCTGGAAATAAGAAACAGAGATTGAGGATAGAAACTAAAGCCTTTTTAAGGGGTTGGGACCCATTGGTATTCAATGGTCTAAATGTGTGCCAGTGTTCCAAGTGGGAAACTTCCCCAGGGTCTTTTGATTCCCTACCAAATTTGGAAAAGTAGGGAAGTTGATATGGGTTCTACCCATGTTTTCTCTCACTCTATTTTTTTTCTTTTTTTAAAATATATTTTATTGATTATGCTATTACAGTTGTTCCATTTCTCCCCCATCATTCCCCTCCACCCTACACACCCTCTCCCACCCACATTCCCCCCTTTAGTTCATGTCCATGTGTCATAAGTTTTCTAGCTTCTACATTTCCCATACTATTCTTGCCCTCCCCCTGTCTATTTTTTTCCCATTATCTATGCTACTCATTCTCTGTACCTTTTCCCCCCTCTCTCCTCCTCCCACGCCCCTGTTGCTAACCCTCCATATGATCTCCATTTCTGTGGTTCTGTTCCTGTTCTAGCTGTTTGCTTAGTTTGCTTTTGTTTTAGGTGTGGTTCTTGAAAGCTATGAGTTTGTTGTCTTTTCACTGTCCTATTTTTATTTTCTTTTTCTTAGATAAGTCTCTTTAACATTTCATATAATAAGGGCTTGGTGATGATGAACTCCTTGAACTTGACCTTATTTGAGAAGCACTTGATCTTCCCTTCCATTCTAAATGACAGCTTTGCAGGATAGAGCAATTTTGGATGTAGGTCCCTGCTTTTCAAGATTTCAAATATTTCTTTCCAGCCCCTTCTTGCCTGTAAGGTCTCTTTTGAGAAATCAGCTGACAGTCTGATGGGAACTCCCTTGTAGGTGACTGTCCCCTTATCCCTTGCTGCTTCTAGAATTCTCTGTTTCATTTTAATCTTGGCTAATGTAATTACAATGTGCCTTGGTGTGTTCCTCCTTGGGTCCAACTTCTTTGGGACTCTCTGAGCTTCCTGGACGTCCTGGTAGTCTATTTCCTTTGCCAGATTGGGGAAGTTCTCCTTTATTATTTGTTCAAATAAGTTTTCCACTCGTTGCTGTTCTTCTTCCCCTTCTGGGACCCCTATAATTCGGATGTTGGGACGTTTAAAGATGTCCCGGAGGTTCCTAAGCCTCTCCTCATTTTTTTGAATTCTTGTTTCTTCCTCGTCTTCTGTTTGGTTGTTAGTTTCTTCCTTCTGGTCCACTCCATTGATTTGAGTCCCAGTTCTCCTTCCATCTCTATCAGTTCCCCATGCATCTTCCTTCATTTCACGGATTGTAGCCTGCATTTTTTCATCTAGTTTGTGAGCAAAATCAACCAATTCTGTGAGCATTTTGATGACCAGTGCTTTGAACTGTGCATCTGACAGGCTGGCTATCTCTTCACTGCTTAGAGGAATTGGCTCTGGGGCTTTTATTTGTTTTCCGGTTTGAGCCATTTTTGGTGGGTTTTTTGTTGTTGTTGTTTTGGTTTTAGTCTGGTCGCGGCTATTATGTATGAGGGGGTGGAGCCTTCGGTGTTCCTCAGGGCGGGGCAGCCCAGTCGCTGGGTTGTGACGCTATAGGTGGGGGCGGGGTCTGAGAAGGAGCAATGGCGCCTGCTCCGCTCTCTCCTGGACTCCGGCCCTTTCCGCTGCTTCCCCTTCACCTGGATTATCTGCGCACGCGTGCGTGCTGTTACGTAGTGAAGAGTGGAGCCTCTGGCGCTCCCCAGTGCTGGGCAGCCCAGTTGCTGGGTTGTGACGCTGTATGTGGGGGTGGGGCCTGAGAGGGAGCAATGGCGCCTGCTCCGCTCTCTCCTGGACTCAGTCCCTTCCGCCACTTCCCCTCTGCCTGGACCGTCTGTGCGCGCAAATGTGAGACCACCTGGTCAGTTAGCCAGCCGCCTTGTGCGGCCTCACTGGGTCTGCACAGTTGTCCCCCTGTGCCCGGGGTCCGCCAGCTGCTGCCTGTGGGCCCGGGGACCACCAGCCGCCGCCTGTGCACCTGGGAACTGCCAGCTGCTGCTGCTTGCGTTCCTGTGTCCGCACCTCCACGTTCTCCTGCCGCGACTCCGCCCCTCTTACCGGTCTGGATGAATGGTTGTTGGACTTCCGTACAGTTCAATTTTCTATAAGTTCTGGTTGTTTTCTTGTTTCTAAATATTTGTTGTCCTTAATTTTGGTTGTGAGAGGAGGCACAGTGTGTCCGCCTAAGCCTCCATCTTGGCCGGACTCTCTCACTCTATTTTTAAAAAATTTTATTTATTTATTTTTAGACAGAGGAGAAGGGAAGGAGAAAGAAAGGGAGAGAAACATCAATGTGTGGTTGCCTCTTGTGCACCCCACATCAGGGAACCTGGCCCACAACCCAGGCAGGTGCCCACAACCCTTTGGTTCACAGGCCAGCACTCAAGCCACTAAGCCACTCCAGCCAGGGCATGTTTTCTCTCTTTACAGTGGACACTATTAGTTGTCTGTCCATAGCCATTTGCACATGCTCTCTTTTCCTTTTTAATGAAATCCTGATTTTTCTCAAGTCTCTGCTCTTCCCTGTGATCACATGCTTCAAGAGAAAGGGTCACAGTCCCAACCCAAGGAGCTGTCAAACTGTCACAGGCTTCTGCTTGCTGACAGAGAAGGTTTAGGCATGACCCACGATGTCATTCCAGCCAATGAAAGGTGAAGGAAAGTCTGCTGAGAGGCACTTGTGGATTGTGATTTCTTTGCTCATGAAACAGGGCATGTGGAAAAATATTTCCTCTTCTTTCCATGGACATTGTCATGAGAGAACATGGCCATGTTTGAGTGTGGCACCTGAATGGGAATAACCACAGGAAAACTGGCCTGAGGACCAACTGACACCCTGAAAATAGCAAGAAGAAAGATGGAAGGAAACTGGGCCCTCCTTCACTCAATGAAAACCCAGGGACCAAAGTTTTTTGGGACCTCCTTTATTTGAGTTTAAAACAAAAAAAAATATTTCTTATTATTTCAGATGGTTAAACTGGACTTTTCTGTTATAGCCCAAAGCATCCCATTACAATTTGTTTCTTCGTATATAGGTATTCTTGTCACAGATGATCATAAGCAGAGACCAGAGGACAAAAGGCAATACTGGGCCATCTATTCAAGAACACAAAAGAAACTGGGGCTGTTAATTCTGCTGCAAAACAAGTCAACCTGGCTCCCTCACAGTGCTTCCAGAGTCTCAAAGGGTGCCAGTCGCTAACAATGATAAACAAAATGAAGTAGGAATGAATGGATGAAGAATGCTTTGGAGACATTGGAGAAGTTTGGCGGTTCTTACTACAAATAATCATCTGGGAAGAGATTTTCTGGGCTCAAAATACTTCTCTGTTAACATAATTACATTATGTTATTATGTAACAGAGGCCTGATGTCACAGATTCCAGGCCTGATGTCACAGGTTCCCCTCAACTTTCAGAAGCCATCTTTACTTCATGTTCACTCAGCTACGCATCTCATCCTGTTTAAGAACCAACACCAATTCTCAAGCAAAACTCTTCTAATGATTTAAATCTCTCCTTTCCACATTCATTTAAAGTAGTGGTACTTATAAATCTCTACTAGTAGCATATCAGTATGGAGCCGCAGCTTCAGGAAAACTATTCTGTGACCATGGTGGGCTACGGAAAGGAGTTGGCACCAAAGTTATTAACATCTACACCACATAAAGTTGTATCCCTACAACTTATAAAACTTTTAGTACATCATAGACACACAGTCAATGTTAAATGCATAAATTAATGAATGCCACTTACTATGGCAAGTCTTTTATTATATTATTACACTTAATTTTCATATCAACCTTAAAAATAGGTGTTGTTAATCTCAATTTACAGATGCCTAAATTGAGTCAGAGACCTTAGATAATTTGCCGAAGGTTACACAGAGCTAACAATTCCAAGTTTCAAATGTCTTTCGAATTCTATAGCCAATGCTTTTCCCATGGCTTTTGGAAATATGTAACAAGAGATTTAAGAATTAATTTAATTTTTTAAATGTTATCTTCCATTATGTATTTTCTTTTTTAAAACACATATTACAATTTTGTAAAATAAAATCTTTGATAGTTTGGATTTTGAAATTAGCTGTCATCAAAATACATAGATGTGAGTGAATATATTAAAATTAAAATTCCTCCAATTCTTACTCTCTGTCATTCGTAAGCTTTGTGCATTCACTCTCAGATATTTTTTCAAAAGTGACATTGATCTAGATGCAATTTCTGACTGGAAGATGGCGGCGCGGTAGGAGGGAGCAGACCCTATTCCCCCTCTACAAACGGGAGAAAAACCGGACCAATCTATGAAAGACCAGAACAGACAAGGAACAGTAACATAGCATATTGGAGAATAAGAGGTCGGAAATTGTAGCGGACACTGAAAAACAAGCGGTAAGGAGAGCTCTTTGAAACAATAAGAGCCCAGGGTTCCAGCGCGCGGAGAGCAGGGCGGCTGAGGCCCCGGCCTGGCGCTCCGCCAAGCCTGCCCCAGGGCCCTGGGGAGGGAGCTGGGTCAGCCGCTGAACCGGCTGGGAGATCTCAGGGGCCACCGCGCGACTGCGCCCGAGCAAAAGTGGGTGCCCCGCGAGGGAGCAAAAGTGGGTGCCCCGCACCAGGTCACTGCGCGGCTTTGAACCGAGTTTTCGTGGTTGCTGGGCAACTACGAAAGCACAGGCCCCCCAACAGAGACAGAGGCGCGGGCGAAGTGAGACAACTGCATGAAAATAGACACCCTCAGGGGACCACACACGGTCGAGGGCTAGTGGACACTCGTGAAAACATAGGCGCAGGCCACTGGAGACAGCTGTGGAGCCAGAGGTGCCAGTTCACGGGCGGGTGCTCAAACTCGGACAGCTCAGGCCCAAAGTGCAGGCGCCGGATAGCAGCTGGAACGCAGGCCCCTCTCAGAAGCAAATGCAGGCAGCTGTGCCCGAACACTGAAAGCCTCCCAGGGACAAAGGCAGGCAGCTGTGCACGTCTGGAGAACCTAGCACACACCCATAATCTCGGAGAAGTGCGCACACACCAGGAAGCTCAGATCACACGCTGAAAACCCTGTGGGGAGAGGTGCCCACTAACGCTGGGATACATAGCACAATGAGGACTGAGTTCTGAACACAGAGAAAAGCAATAAGATCACCCCTCAGCCATTGCAGCCAGCAAGACCTGAAAAACCAGCTGGCAAGTTTGAAAACAACAAGAGGGTGTTGTTGTTTTTTTTGTTTGTTTTGTTTTGTTTTTTCATTTTTTTCATTTTATTTTTTTAATATATTTTTATTTTTTTAAATTTTTTGTTGTGCTTTGCTTGTTCTTTTCCCCCCCCCCCTTTGGCTGCTTATATTTGTGTGGGGGTGTCTGTGTGCGTGTCTCTTTTTTGTTTTGCCAGTTTGTTAGTGTCTTTTTGTTTGTAAGCCTGTCTATCTATATGAGTTTTTAACTACTCCTTCTTCATTGTTTATATCTTCTTCTTTACTCCCCAACTCCTTTTGCCTCCCTTGAATTCCTTCTTCTCTTATCCCCTCTTCCTTTCTTTTCAATTTTATCTCTTCTACCTTCCTCTTGTTTCCTCTTTCTTCTTTTTTTCATTTTCCCCCCTCTTCTTTTTGTAAATACCCATGAGTGAGACAAAACAAACAAACAAGCAAGCCTGAAACTGTGGGGGAAAAAAAAAAACAAAAACCAGAGTTGGCCCCCAAAAGAGGGTATTCCAGCTGATGAGACAGTGAAAGCGGTGAACAACAGGATATCCGAAGGAGAATCCACCACTGAATCTCACGGATATTCTACCACAGACGGTCATACCACAAACCCAGGGAGCCAGAACAGATCAATTTAAGAAGCTGAGGCTAACAACAAGAGTCTTACAAACAATGGGAAGACAAAAGAACAATCCCCAAATGAAAGGAAAGGAGGAAGCTCAAGAAAGAATGCTAAATGAAACAGAGGCAACTCAACTATCAGATATCGAGTTCAAAGCAATGGTTGTCAGGAAGCTCCATGAGCTCTCAATGCTACCATAAACTACAGGGAAGTTATGATGAACTCACAGCAAACTATATCAACATGAAAAAGGAAATAGAAACTATCAACGAGGGCCAAGAGGAAATGAAGAACACAATCTCTGAACTGAAGAACACAGTAGAAGGAATGAAAAGCAGAATTGATGAAGCAGAAGATCAGATCAGCGAGTTGGAGGACAAAATAGAAAAAAACACTCAGAATGAGCAAGATAAGGAAAAGAGGCTTAGAAAGAATGAAGAGGGTTTAAGAGAAATGCAAGACAACATGAAACGGAATAATATCCGTATAATAGGGATACCAGAAGGAGAAGAACAAGAACAAGGGATAGAAAACCTGTTTGAAAAAGTAATGATGGAAAACTTCCCTCATTTGGTGAGAGAAAAAACTACACAAATCCAGGAAACACAGAGAGTCCCAATGAAAAGGAACCCAAACAGGCCCACTTCAAGACACATCATAATTAAAATGGCAAAATTCCAAGACAAAGAGAGAATCTTAATAGCAGCAAGGGAGAAAAAGGAAGTAACATACAAGGGGGCCCCAATTAGGTTAGCATCTGACTTCTCAATGGAAATGCTCCAAGCCAGAAGAGAATGGCAAGAAATATTCCAAGCAATGAGAACCAAAGGCCTGCAACCCAGACTACTTTACCCAGCAAGGCTTTCAATCAAGATAGAAGGCCAAATAAGGAGCTTCCCAAACAAAAGAAGTCTAAAAGAAGACACCTCTACCAAACCAGTACTCCAAGAGATACTAAAGGGACTGCTTTAAGGGAAGAAAGGAAAAGACAGAGAGAGAAAGAGAGGAACACAGGTACGAAAATGGCAATGAATAAATACCTATCAATAATAACCTTAAATGTAAATGGATTAAATGCTCCAATCAAAAGACATAGAAAAATGGATAAGAAAGCATGACCCACACATATGCTGCCTACAAGAAACCCACCTCAGGACAAAAGACATACACAGGCTCAAAGTGAAGGGCTGGAAACAAATTTTCCAAGCAAATGGTCAGGGAAAAAAAGCTGGGGTAGCAATACTCATATCAGACAAAATAGACTTCAAAAGAAGGGCCATAAAGAGAGACCCAGAAGGTCACTTCATAATACTCAAGGGAAGAATCCACCAAGAAGACATAAATATTGTAAATATTTATGCACCCAACGGAGGAGCACCTAAATACATCAAGAAAATTTTAGAGGACTTCAAGAAAGATATTGACAGCAACACAATTATAGTAGGTGATTTTAACACCCCACTCTCAAAAATGGACAGATCTTCCAAACAAAATATCAACAAAGATATAGTGGCATTGAACAACACTCTAGAGGAAATGGACTTAACTGATATATATAGAGCCCTTCATCCCAAAGAAGCTAAATACACTTTCTTTTCAAATGCACATGGAACATTTTCAAAGATGGACCACATGATAGGACACAAATCAAGCCTCAACAAATTCAAGAAAATTGAAATCATACCAAGCATTTTCTCAGACCACAAGGGACTGAAACTAGAAACCAACCCCAAGGAGAAAAACCCAAAACCCTCAAAATCATGGAGATTGAATAGCATGCTATTAAACAATGAATGGGTCAAGAATGAAATTAGGGAGGAAATCAAAAAGTTTCTGGAAACAAACGATAATGAACTCACATCGACCCAAAACTTATGGGACACAGCAAAGGCAGTCCTCAGAGGGAAGCTTATAGCGATACAGTCCTATCTAAAAAAGACAGAAACATCTCAAACAAACAACCTAACCCTTCGCCTACAAGAACTCGAGGAACAACAACAAAGACAGCCCAGAGCAAGCAGAAGGAAAGAAATAACCAAGATCAGAGCAGAATTAAATGACATAGAGACTAAAAGCACAATCCTAAAGATCAATGAATCCAGGAGTTGGTTCTTTGAAAAGATCAACAAAATCGACAAGCCTTTAAGCAGGCTCATCAAGAAAAAAACAGAGAGGACCCAAATAAACACAATCAGAAATGAAAGAGGAGCTATTACAACTGACACCGCAGAAATACAAAGGATTGTAAGAAATTACTATGAAGAATTGTATGCCAAGAAATTTGAAAACCTAGGTGAAATGGACAGGTTTCTAGAAAAATATAACCTTCCAAAACTCAATGAAAAAGAAACAGAAAGCCTGAACAGACCGATAACAGCTGGTGAAATTGAATCAGTAATCAAAACACTCCCGACGCACAAAAGCCCTGGACCAGATGGTTTCACAGGAGAATTCTACAAAACATTTAAGGAAGAGCTAACCCCTATTCTCCACAGACTATTCCAAAAAATCCAAAAAGATGGAAGACTCCCAAACTCTTTTTATGAAGCCAGCATCATCCTAATCCCAAAACCAGATAAAGACACAACAAAGAAGGAGAACTTCAGGCCAATATCGCTGATGAACATAGATGCTAAAATCCTCAACAAAATATTGGCAAACCGCATCCAACAACACATTAAAAAGATCATACACCACGACCAAGTGGGATTCATCCCAGGGATGCAAGGATGGTTCAACATTCACAAATCAGTAAATGTAGTTCATCACATAAACAAAAGCAAAGACAAAAATCACATGATCATATCAATAGATGCGGAAAAAGCATTTGATAAGGTACAGCACCCATTTATGATTAAAACACTCAGCAAAGTGGGAATAGAGGGAGCATTCCTCAACATAATAAAGGCTATATATGAGAAACCTACAGCCAGCATCATACTCAATGGACAAAGACTAAATTCTTTTCCACTAAAATCAGGAACAAGACAAGGCTGTCCACTCTCTCCACTTCTATTCAACATAGTATTGGAAGTATTAGCCACAGCGATTAGACAAGAAAAGGAAATAAAAGGCATCCAACTTGGAAAGGAGGAAACAAAACTATCATTGTTTGCAGATGACATGTTAGTATACATAGAAAATCCTATAGTCTCGGCCAAAAAACTGCTCGACGTAATAAATGAATTTAGCCAAATAGCCGGATACAAAGTCAATATCCAGAAATCAAAGGCATTTTTGTATACCAACAATGAAACAACAGAAGCAGAAATCAAGAAAAAAATACCATTTGATATAGCAAAAAGAAAAATAAAGTACCTAGGAATAAACTTAACCAAGGAGGTAAAAGACCTGTATGCAGAAAACTACACAACACTGAAGAAGGAAATCAAGGAAGACACAAATAAATGGAAACACATACCGTGTTCATGGATCGGAAGAATTAACATCATCAAAATGTCCATACTTCCCAAAGCAATCTACAGATTCAATGCAATACCTATTAAAGTACCAATGGCATATTTCACAGATATAGAACAAACTCTTCAAAAATTTATATGGAACCATAAACGACCCAGAATAGCGGCAGCAATCTTGAGAAAGAAGAGCAAAGCAGGAGGGATCACAATACCTGATACCAAAATGTATTACAAGACCACTGTAATCAAAACAGCCTGGTACTGGCATAAAAACAGGCACGTGGACCAGTGGAATAGAACAGAGAGCCCAGAAATAAACCCTAGTCTCTATAGTCAATTAATATTCGACAAAGGGGGCAGCAACATAAAATGGAGTAAAAACAGCCTCTTCAACAAGTGGTGTTGGGAGAACTGGACAGCTTCATGCAAGAAAATGAAACTCGAGCACCAACTTACACCATACACAAAAATAAATTCAAGGTGGATAAAAGACTTAAACATAAGCCGTAACACCATTAAAGTCCTAGAAGAGAACATAGGCAGGAAAATCTCAGATATTACACGCAGCAACATTTTTACTGATATGTCCCCTAAAGCAAGGGACATAAAGGAAAGAATAAACAAATGGGATCTCATCAAAATAAAAAGCTTCTGCATGGCCAAGGAAAACAGTATTAAAATAAAAAGAGAACCGACTGTGTGGGAAAACATATTTGCCAATGATATCTCAGATAAGGGTTTAATCTCCAAAATATACAAAGAACTTACACGACTCCACTCTAAGAAGACAAGCAACCCAATTAAAAAATGGGCAAAGGACTTGGGCAGACACCTCTCCAAGGAGGACATACAGAGGATCCAGAGACACATGAAAAGATGCTCGATATCGCTAGCTATCAGAGAGATGCAAATTAAAACCACAATGAGATACCACTTGACACCAGTCAGAATGGCCCTCATAAACAAAGCAACAAACAGCAAGTGTTGGAGAGGTTGTGGAGAAAAGGGGACACTAGTGCACTGCTGGTGGGAGTGCAGACTGGTACAACCACTATGGAAAACAGTATGGAATTTTCTAAAAAAACTAAAAATGGATATACCTTTTGACCCAGCAATTCCATTGCTAGGACTATATCCTAAGAACCCTGAAACACCAATCCAAAAGAAACTATGCATCCCTATGTTTATAGCAGCACAATTTACAATAGCCAAGTGTTGGAAGCAACCTAGATGCCCATGAGTAAATTAATGGATCAAAAAACTGTGGTACATTTATACAATGGAATTCTATGCAGCAGAAAGAAAGAAGGAGCTCATACCCTATGCAACAGCATGGATGGAACTTGAGAGCATCATGCTATGCAAAGTAAGCCAGGCAGTGAAAGATAAATACCATATGATCTCACCTTTAACAGGAACCTAATCAACAAAACAAAGAAACAAGCATAATATAACCAAAGACATGTAAATTGGGAACATGCTGAAAGTCACCAGAGGGGAGAGGGGAGGGAATTTCAGGGGGAAAGGGGGAGGATTTACAGGAACAAGTATAAAGGACACATGGACAAAAACTATGGGGGGGGGGTGGAAATGGGAGGGAGGTGGGGAGGGCTGGGGTGGCGGGTTCGGGTGAGAATAAAAGACAGAAAACTGTACAAGATCAACAATGAAAATAAAAATTTAAAAAAAAGTGACATTGATCTAAATGAGAAAGCATTCATAATTACACACACATGTGTGCACACACACAGTGGAAGATCTTAGTGCATTCCTATGGGGAACAAAAGATAAAGATCCCTGCCCTAACCCACCAGCATGTAACTAACTTAATGAAATGTGTAAATTAACAACACACATTTGTGTTCTTTGTCTTCAACATGTGGCAGTGTTTTCACACCTTCAGCAGTGTCCACGATTTTGCACATGAAGTAAAGGATTATAATAGATTATAATCAAGGATGCAACTGTACAAACACATTCAAATATATCTTCCTTTGTGGGCACAAGGATGACAATGTGAGCCCCACCCCTACCCCCACTGTAAGTTTCAGGGTGGCCTGTCATGCCTGTATGTGGAGAAACAGGATGGTTTTCTCAATGTTTTTCACTTAATCAAGGCCATTGCTACTTAGAGCTAAAAACTTAGATTTTGCATATCCCAGAATTAGAAGTCAATTGAAAATATGCTTTCTGATAAGTCTTAACCTTTATTTACTTTAGATGTCTCTGTATAAAATTATTAAGCCATTTTTAATCACTGTAAAACATCAGAGAATTAACTTGGAACACATGGGAAGACCTTGGTGAAAAAGGAAATATTATAAAAGGTAAAGAATTTTTTAGCTAAAATTAGTAAAATTATTAACATTTGAAAATTATGAACTCAACAGGAGCACTAAAACATTTTCCTTTTTAAGAGCATTCTTTCAGAAACACACTGAAAATGTGCAGAATTTGAGACCCATACAGTTAACAGAATTCAAATGGAATGAAAGAATTTATGCCCTCAAAAGATTTGTTCATTTATTTTTTTATTTTTTAAATATATTTTATTGACTACACTATTATAGTTGTCCCATTTTCCCCCTTTCATTCCTCTCCACTCTGCACACCCACTCCCACCCACATTCCCCACCCCTTTAGTTCATGTCCATGGGTCATACATATAAGTTATTTAGCTTCTACATTTTTCATACTATTCCCACCCTCCCCCTATTTTCTGCTCACCATCTATGCTACTTATTTTCTGTACCTTTTCCCCATCTCTCCTCCTCCCACTGTCCCATTGATAACCCTCCATGTGATCTCCATTTCTGTGGTTCTGTACCTGTTCTAGCTGTTTGCTTAGTTTGTTTTTGTTTTAGGTGTGGTTGTTAATAATTGTGAGTTTGCTGTCATTTTACTGTACATGTTTTTTATCTTCTTTTTCTTAAATAAGTCCCTTTAACATTTCATATAATAAGGGCTTGGTGATGATGAACTCCTTGAACTTGACCTTCTCTGAGAAGCACTTTATCTGCCCTTCCATTCTCAAAGAAAGCTTTGCTAGATAGAGCAATCTGGGATGTAAGTCTTGCCTTTCATGACTTGGAATACTTCTTTCCAGCCCCTTCTTGCCTGTAAAGTCTCTTTTGAGAAATCAGCTGACAGTCTTATGGTCACTCCTTTGTAGGTAACTGTCTCCTTTTCTCTTGCTGCTTTTAAGATTCTCTCCTTATCTTTCATCTTGGCTAAGGTAAATATGATGTGCCTTGGTGTGTTCCTCCTTGGGTCCAACTTTTTTGGAACTTTCTGAGCTTCCTGGACTTCTTGGAAGTCTATTTCCCTTGCCAGATTGGGGAAGTTCTCCTTTATTATTTGTTCAAATAAGTTTTCCACTTGTTGCTCTTCCTCTTCCCCTTCTGGTACCCCTATAATTTGGATGTTGGAACATTTAAAGATGTCCTGGAGGTTCCTAAGCCTTTCCTTATTTTTTGAATTCTTGTTTCTTCATTCTTTTCTCATTGGATATTTCTTTCTTCCTTCTGGTCCACTCCATTGATTTGAGTCCCAGTTTTTTTCCCAACCCTATTGGTTCCCTGTACATTTTCTTTTATTTCACTTAGCATTGCCTTCATTTTTTCATCTAATTTGCGACCAAATTCAACCTATTTTGAGCATTCTGATTACCAGTGTTTTGAACTGTGCATCTGATAGGTTGGCTATCTCTTCATTGCTTAGTTGCATTTTTTCTGGAGCTTTGATCTGTTCTTTTGTTTGGGCCACTTTTCTTTTTGTCTTGACACACCTGTTATGTAGTGAGGGGCGGAGCCTTAGGTGTTCACCAGGGCAGGGCAACCCAGGTCTGTGGGTTGTTACACCGTATGTGGGGAGGGGTCTGAGAGAAAACAATGGTGCTTGCTCTGCTCTATGTCAGATTTCAGTCCCTCCCACCTCTTCCCCTAAGCAAATTGGGCCCTTCTGGTGCCGATTCCCACGTGGGTGGGTTTGTGTACATCCTGGGACCTTGTGGGTCTCTCCAATGGACTCTCCTGTGAGGCTGGGAGTTTGTCCTGGCACTTCAACCCCCCACAGGTGTTTTCAATCAGTGTTTTGTAGCTTTATTTCCCTGTGCTGGGCCTCTAGGTTGTGAAGTCTGTCTCGCTCCCCAGTTTCACCTGGTTAATTTGTGCATGAATGTGGGACCGCCCCGTCTGCCAGCCACCTTATGCACTGCACCCCTCCATAATCCACCATCTCGCTGGGTCTGGCAGCTGCTGCCTTGCCATGACCCCTCTCTGCCTGGCTGCCCGACTACACCCCTTCTTCTGGTCTGGATGAAAGTGTCTACTTTAACTCCTTGGTTTTCGGACTTCCATACAGTTCAATTTTCTGTTGGTACTGATCGTTTTTTTGTTTCTAAATTGTCGTTGTCCTTCTTTTGGTTGTGCGAAGAGGCACAGTGTGTCTACCTATACCTCCATCTTGGCCAGAAGTCTCTTTTCATCTATTTTGATAGTTTCTTTTCTTTTTTGTTAAGAAGTATTGATTTCAAAATTTACTATGAAAAAACAATTCTTACAGAATTATATACTTCTGTAATACTCAAATTTCCTATGTGATTTCAAGTGTATCTGTTTAGGAATATGCATCTCTAATATATGTATACTTGTATGCACAATGGAATAATAATTTAATTCAAGGAGTTGTGCTTTCAACTGCAACAAATAATTTTTGGTTGTTAATTTTTTTGTTAAGATTTGAGAGTTTCAAGGATCTCATTATTTCAATAGAGGCAACTTTTAGCTTTTTCTCTAAATGAAGACGAGGGAGGGTGTGGATAATTCAAACTCATGGGTAGCCTGCTTAGAGGGCATCAGAAGACGGTCCAGGGGTCGTGGGCCAGTTCTAGAAACCTGATACCTGTGTGAATAACAAGTAGCAATGAGATTCCCCTTCCCATAGGATCATTTCTTTTTCACTTGCTTACAGCTCAAGGAGACAAGAATCCCACAGGGGTAACACTTCTTCACACTTCAACAATTGACTTCTAAACTTCATTTTTAATATCAACAGCTTCCACTCTCCCAACTAATTTTAATGAAATATTACTGTAGTCTCTTAGTAAATCTCTCTTGGTTTTAATTTTATCCTCTGAGGACACTCTAGCCAATATTCTTGGTGGCCAAACTAAGATTAAAATTGAGCTGCCATCACTCTGATGATTATTTTATGACATGACAAAATTCAGTGTGTCTTAAACATTCTTTTCAGAACTGGAAATAAGAAAATTGAAGTTTGCTTCCAATTAATTTAATTTCTTCACCAGCCTCAATATCAGGAAAGTAAAATGCACTTGCAACCACATTAAGTTCATGTGGGCATAGCCAATGGTTTCTGAGCAGCAATTCTTAAATGTTTGGTCTCCGGGCCACAGCATATGCTTAGAAAATATAGAAGACCTAAAGGGCTCTTGTCTATGTCAGTTATGCCTATAAATCTTTACCATGTTAAAAATTAGCACTGCTAAATGTCGGAATATTTATTACTTATATTCAAGTGGTAATAATATATAGAAATAACAATGATAATTAAATTGATATTACCTTTTAACCTTTTTAAATGGAAAAATACTGTATTTTCAAGAAAAGAAAAGCAATTTAGTGAGACTAGGCATTAAAGTGAGACCAGATTTTAAATAATCTGGCTTAATAGAAGATAGCTGAATTCCCGTATTTGCTTCTGTATTCAATTTAGTGCTACATTATTTTGTTGAAGTACATGAAAAAAATATAGGGCCTTACACAGATATGTTGTCAGGAATGAGAAGAGTGTCTTAACAGCCCTTTAATTAATTATAGATATTGTTTTTTACTGCACCAAAACATAATGTGTTTGTATACTATAGGTCAGCAATTTTCAACCTATGTGCCCCAGGAGGCACACTGATGTGCCACAAGAATTTTTAAAACATGTAATGCCTGACTCTTTAGTCAGGAACACTGACCTCTTTTCCCTTAGATTGTCAGATTAAAAAATGACAACAGCCAACACAATAGTAGCCATCTGGTGTGAACAATCCAAAACTGTACCTACTTTTTTTTTTTTGTCAGATCAGCAGAAAATATATTTTTGGTGTGCTGAAGGATTTTAGTTATTAGTGTGCCATGAAATTAAAAAAATGGTTGAAAATCACTGCTATAGGTTAATTGCACCGTAGAATCTGAAAATATGTCAATGAATATTTTGTGGTATTTTACATTTAAACCCATTGGTTTATTTTGCACTTTGAATGAATCTATTACCAATTCAGAATTTTGTGTCATCTTGCATTGGTCATTTAGAAAATATTGGTCACTGGGCCATATAGTTGACACATTTCACTATACTTTATCCAGAAATTACATATATTAATATTGCTACCAATTTCATCAGAAAAGCCTTAAAGAATTAGAATGGTATTAAGCTCATAGTGGCAGATGCAAGTTTTCTAAACATTGAATTTTCATTTCAAAAATCAAAAATTACCATTGCTCTCACCTTTAACAGGAAGCTAATCAACAAAACAAACAAACAAGCATAATATAAACAAAGACACTGAATTTGAGAACAGTCTGACAGTGTCCAGAGTGGGAGGGGAGGGAATTTCAGGGGAAAAGGGGAACGGTTTAGAGCAACAAGTATAAAGGACTCATGGACAAAAACTTTGGGGGGTGGAAATGGGAGGAAGGTGGGGAGGGCTGGGGTGGTGGGCTGGGGCGGGGTAAAAGACAGAAAACTGTACAATATCAACAATTAAAAAATACTGATTTTAAAAAATAATAATAAAATACATTCATATTGTTCTTTGCAAAAAAAAAATATTCTCTTCTAACACCAATTACAAACTTTTAAAATAAAAAAAAATTACCATTGCCAACAAATATTTTCAGTTATTGTTCTTAAGTTGATAGGCCTCTTCTTTCACTTTCATCATATATTTAAGTCTTGATACCCATAGTTTGTTAGGGGCTCTTTCAAATAAAGAAGACATTCCATCAAGAAAAAAAAGTGGCTAGTTTAGCTTTCAACTCAATTTTATACTGCCCTTGCCAAGACAACCATTGCAATTCAGTGTGCATATTTCCCACTTCCTCATACAGAATATTAAAAAGACAAAATCTCAAGAGCCCAGAATTAATCAAATCAATCCTTTTTACAGCATTGTCAAGGTATTTCTAAGTACAACCGGCCTTATTACTTCCATCATTTCCCATGAGCACAAGACTGTGACAAATGACGATGGTTACTATTTTTTCCTGTGCACAAACAGCAGTGAAGCCTACCATGACTACTAGCACAACTGGGTGCCAATGCCTTGATTTGAGCTCAGACCCCAGCGGCTTCATCACCATTGATTCTGCATGATCAACAAATGTCCAAATGTCAACACAACGAAAAGGATGAATAACATCTTGACATCATGATGAAAATAGTTTGGATTTTGGGATTCTTTATAAAGGCTTTGGTATTCCCCTGTTACCTGTGTTCCACATTTTGAAAATTGCTAAATTAGATGGTAGGTAAGGGTTTTTAAAAAGGGGAAGTTATTTTACTAGAAATCTATGGAAATTACAGGAACCCATAAAAATAACTCAAGCACAGGCCTTAGTTAAAGGTGGAGGGAATCTTTAACTATCAAAATGGCCAAAATGTGTGGTATATTTTGAGAATTTTGCCTAGAAAGATACATTAACATATAAAAGGCTAAGTAGCATCACAATTTGAGAGACTGTATCTACCAAACTGCAAGTGAAGAATAAATAGGAATTCAGGGCCTAAACTGACACTCTGTGCTACTGATGATGCTGAAGCAATGGCTTTGCTGTGCTTTTCTAAGAAAGGGCTGAACACATACCCGCTAATTCCATTCCTTGGCCCTACTGAGGGCAAAGTAGCAAAGAATCTCAATATAATTAGATTTGCTGGTAATTTTAATAAAAGCCACATTCATTTTTTAAAAATAGGAATGTGACTGGCATCCAAAGGAAACTACATAATTTAATTTTAAAAATCTTAGAAAGTAAGAAAAGTGTCATTTTGGTATATTAGGTAAATTTAGAAAATGTTAATATGCAGGAAATCCACATTTCAAACCATTAATCCATTTTTTTAAGCAAACAAAGGCAATAAAAGCTAACAATGGCTACCGCTGCAGATAATCTTTAGAATTCAATTTATGCCTTGGCAGTTAACTCTGTTTTTGGTGAACGCAGGTTTTTGAAAGCTTTTTGGCTTCAATTCAGGCAAAAGCAAAACAAGGCTGAAAATGTACCGTATTATGAGACTTTCAGATTGATGCCAAAGACAGCAACTCTCAGCTCATTTGTTTTAAAGGTTGTGCATCTGATTATGTGTCTTTAATGAGCTTTTTTGGGAACAAAATAGGATAGGTCTAAAAACAGAAAGTAAATGCATTGCTAATGTGTATTGATATTTTAATAATATTGGTATTTCATAACTAGTTTACATGGAAAATACATTACAAAGTATCTGCAAGATGTTTTTAAGTCTTGTTTGGACCAGTTGTTGATCACTTTATTACACTTTAATAAGCCATTAAGGAGACTACATAACTACAATATAATTTTTTATTAAACCTTTTACAATGAAATGAGCACTTAGAACTGTCTCTGCTTTATCTTAACCAATAATTATAATGTATTTACCATGTGTTTTTTTATGTCATCAAATTGTATGTATGGCAGTTTTACATTTCTTCCATAAGATTTGTTATTTTATAAATGTGTTAAATTTAATTAGAAAATATGTGTTCAAGAAAATCTGCCACCAGCACAAAGCCTTGCCCACCTGACCATATGTTGCCTGATTTCATTCTCTTTGCTGCAGAATAGACATTGAGCTGTGTTTAATTAGCAGGACTGAGTGGCAGGTTCAGAACTTTTATTTCCTTTCTAGGAGGTTACTAGTGAGAAAATCTATATACTTTCTGTCATTGGATCTAGTATCCTATCATGTTTGGGTGCATTTATGCATTAGTCATACACCTGTATGGTCTGGTAGACCATCAGGTGCTAATTTTTATAATCCCCAGGGGTCTCAAGGAATTTCTTAAAGTAACCTTTTTTAGCGTCATACTCCTAGGAAGACTGGTCTGGATAATCATATATGTATTTCATAATGTGTGTGGTATGAATTAACCATATAACTTGGGAAATATTAATATGAAAGGAGAAATGAAAATTATAGCCAGGAAAACTTCCAAAAGCCTCTATGGAGTGCATATTTTTATATATAAAAATTTAAGGATTCAAATCACCCTTATGAACCAAGTAAATGCACCCTGACTGGGTGGCTCCATTGGTTGGAGCATCATCCCATACACCAAAAGGTTGTAGGTTTGATCCTCAATTGGAGCACATATGGATGCAACCAATCTGTGTTTCTTTCTCACATCAATGTGGCACGTGCTTTTTCTCTCTCCTCCTCCTCCTCTCTCCCTCTCTCTCTCTTTCTCTCTACTTTCCTTCTCTCTCTCTCTCTCTCTCTCTCTCTCTCTCTCTCTCTCTCTCTCAAATCAATAAATATGTCCTCAGGTGAGGATTCAAAAATAAAACTAAATAAATGCAAGGTGATTATTCATCATAGACTAGGAAGAAGTCATTCTTCTATGACTAGGAAGAAACAAAGCATCCTGGATTTGAATCTCAACTCTACTTACTAGCTGTGTAATCTTGCAGAAATTACTTACTCTTCTGAGCTTTTGTATCCTGTTCTATAAAAATGAGCCTAATGATAACATCTACCTCATAGGATTCTCATGGAGATGAATTAAATGAAATAGTAAGGGCTAAACAGCACTTACTATTTAGCCCTGGTAAATAGTAAGTGCTCAATAAATGGTAGTAATTGTTCTTGATGCTGCCTTTGAAAGCATACTGTGTGAATTCTAACTTTTCTCTTTGTAATCATTGTGCTACCAAATACTACTGAAGCAAGTGGAGTGAGCTGACATCTCAGTTCCCACTGGGGAAGAGGGAGAGAAGCTGACTGGTGGATGCAGATTCCGCACAAGGCCATTGGTACTTCAATTGCTTCATTCACTGTACAGCCTGGAGACAAACACTATCGAACAATGGGGTTTCAAAATTCTTTCATCAAAATGATGGGACCAGAGCTAAAGAAAAGGAATATGGTCCGGCACATCATTTCTCAAGGTTACCACAGTTGCTCTCTTTCTTGGATCTTTGAAAGATTTGACAAATATAATATTTTCTTTATAAGACCATTAATACAGACTACTAAGGAAAGGGTGTGACTGGTCCCTTTGATCTATGTTCTTGAGAGCTGGCACTGCTCTAAAGGTCCCCCATCAAATCTGGGCACAGAGCCCTAGCTCCCTGATTGTGGCACTTTTGGGACCTGTGGGCAGACATGGTGTCTGCTGTAGATAAAACTTGTACTTCCAATGTTTTTTCAATTTTTTTATTGTGGAACATTTTAAACATACCCTAAAGTGGAGAGACTGGAATAAGTAAGCCCCTGAGCCTCTCACTCAGGGCAACTGTCAACATTTGGCTAATCATCTGACCTTCCTCTCACGTTTCAGCCTGCTAGATTATTATAAAGTTTATCCTAAATGTAATGCCACTTCCTTGGTAATAATATTTTAGTATGTGCCTCTAAAAAATAAAAACCTTTAGGAAACATAAGCAATATTGTTATTATACCTAAAAATTAACAGAAATCATTAGTGACTTCTTGGATGTGACACCAAAAGCACAGAAAAGAATAAAAATAGATACAATGGACTACATCAAAACTTAAAATTTCTGTACATCAAGGGACACTATCATCAGAGTGAAAAGGCAATCCATGGGATGGGAGAAAATGTTTGCAAATTGAATATCTGATAAGGGGTTAATGTCCAGAACTAGAACTCTACAACAACAACAAAACCTGATTAAAAGAAATGGGCAAAAGACTTGAATAGATACTTCTGTAAAGAAGATACACAAATGGCTAATAAGCACATGAAAAAATGCTTAACATCACTAACTATTAGGGAAGTGCAAGTTAAAACCATAATAAGATACCACCCCATATCCATTAAGATGGCTATTTTAAAAATAATAACAAGTATTGATGAAGATATAGAGAAATTGGAACCTGTGTACAAGGTTGGTGGGAATGTAAAATGGTGCAGCTACTATGGAAAACCATATGGTAGTTCCTAAAAAAATTAAACATAAAGTTACCTTATGATCCAGCAATTTCATTTCTGGTTATATACCTCCAAAAGCTGAAAGAAGAATCTTGAAGAAATGTTTTTACCCCCATGTTCACAGCAGCATTATTCACCATAGCCAAAAGGTGGAAACAACCCAAGGGTTTATCAACAGATGAATGAATAAGCAAAAAATAAGCAAGATATACATGCAATGAAATATGGCTCAGCCTTAAAAAGGAAGGAAATTCTCTCACACACTACAATGGAGGCATCATGCTAAGTGAAATAAGCCAGTCAGAAAAGGAAATACTATGTGATTTTATTTATATGAAGTACCTAGAGTAGTCAAATTTATAAAGAAAGGAAGTAGAATGGTAGTTGCCAAGGGCTGAAGAAACAGAAGACAGAGAGTTAATGTGTAATGAGGACAGAGTTTCAGTTTTGTAAGATGAAACAAGTGCTGGAGATGGGTGGTGCTGATGGTTGTATAATAATGTAAGTGCATTTAATGCTGCGGAACTATATACTTAAAATTATTACAATGAAAATTTTAATTTTATGAATATTTACCACAATCTTCTTAATTTTAAAAAATTAACAAGTCAAAAATTAACAACTCAATCAACCTTCTAAATTTCCCAATTATCTCATAAATACTTTTTTTAAATTGGTTTCTTCAAATAAAAATCCAAACAAGAGCTACAGATTTCATGTGGCTAATATGCTTCTTGTACCTTTATTGTCTTCAGTACCTCTGCTTGCCTCCTTTACACTCTTGCCATCTATTTACTGAAGAAACTGAGTCATTTGTCTTGTAAAAGTTCCCATATTTTCCATTTTGCTGATTGCATTCACACAATTCACTGTCTTCTGGATTTTCTGTAAATTATGGTTTCTAGAACAATGCTGTCCAATAGAACATTCTGCAGTGATGGGAATGGTCTGTATCAGTACTGTTTAGTGCAGCAGGCACTAGCTACATGTGGCTTTTGAGCACTTGCAATGTGGCTGCTGATGCTGAAGAACTAAATATTAGTTTTAAGTCATTAAATTTTAAATACTTTTAAAAAGTCAGGTCTAGGGCAGCACAGTGCTAGGGACTTGATCCGAATCAAGCTCTTTTTTGATCCAAGAAGCATTCTGACAAGTTATTTCCTCAGATGAACACAAATCTGCCACAGACACCAGCACCAGTGCACTGGGTTGACCCTGGGCGGGTCGAATTCCTCTCTAGGGCACCTACAACTCCAGAGGCCCTTATGGGTCTTGTATGTGCATGGTTTCTACTCCAGGCCTTCGGGCATCTGTCAGGATTAGATCCACTTCACCACAGAGGCAAAGATCCAGGAGGTTATGAACTAACCCTGACCACACAGCCAGAAAATACTAGAGAGAGCAACGAACCAGTTGTCTTATTCAAAACCCTCACTCAGCCACTGCCATCTGGTTTGATCTGTTTTCTTCCCAAAATTTTTATCTTCTGTGGCTTGTGGACAAAACCATTACCTTGCGTCATCCTAATTTTGTATCAGTCTCTTAATGGACCTTAAATCAGGATATGTGAATTTCTTAAAACATCCTTTATATGTTTCTCCATGCATCTACCCATTTTTCCCTGCCTGCTGTTGGGCAGAAATTCTGCAATATGTTAATACAATACTAAGTCCATTATTAACAACCACCTGTACTGTTAGAGAAGAAAATCAAGGTTGTTTTTTTTAAGTAGGCATAAGCGGATTGATTTTATTTTCTTTTCTAGTCATTTTACTTTGTTTTAAATGAGTGAGCTCACAGTCATGATAAGAATTAACACCACGTGGCACAAAGGTTGGCTGCTAGCTCTGGTTCCCTGTCCTACCTGCATGGTCCACTCATTGCTCCACACTCTCTGCTGAGCAACAGACTGGGGTTGCATGCAAGGGCTCACAACCTTCTCCAAAGTGACTTGATGTTTCATGAAAAATGCAAAATCCTTTAGCATTACTTTACTCTCTCACTGTGTATGTTCAGAGAGGCAAGTGGCAGCCCCACTTGTCCTGGGCAGTGGCAGTGTGAACAATGGGAGAGAATTTTTTCAGACCCCAGCATCGTGCTGCCCCAACTGTGTGACCTAGGCAAGTCATTTATGGCTCCCAACCTCAGTGCTTTCATCTGTAAAATGGAAGGAGTGTACCACACCACAAAATTGGCCATGGCTCCATCACAGTAACGACATCCTATGTGGATGGTCACTGCGGATGAAGATCATTGAACTGACTGGGTGGAAGGAGAATACTACTGAAGAAAATCCAAAGTAAAAACAAAGTTCAGCTGATGTCTTTTGTAGGGTATAAACATTATTAAACACAATCTGTAGGCATGTAGTAAATGTTAATTTGTGTAGTGAGAAAGGAAATCTTAGAACAGGCAATCATAGGAAATGAGGCAGACATGAAGATTGAGTCAGCGTCATTAGTGAAAATAGAAACCTCCTTTTTAAGGTATTTTGTGCATAGCTAGGTAGAAACTACATGGTTTATTCTCTGTTTAGTGGGCATTTGAGATGATCCAGTTCTTTCTATAAGGCTAAGAACTGGGGTTATTTCACAACTAATTCTGCTGATATGATTGCGGTAGTATTTTTAAAAGTATAAATCATAATATAATTATAACTGCAGAAATAAAATACGATTCAATGTATATACTGGAAAAAAATAATTATGTGTGTTTGTAGTAGTTGTCTTTAAGTAGTAGATGAAAGTGATTCTTCTCTTTCCTACTTTTCTGTATTATTCAGATTATTGACAATCCTCCTACATCACTTAAGAAATTTAATAAAATAACTTTTTATAGAAAGAAAGAAAGAGAGAGAGAGAGAGAAAAGAAAGAAAGAAAGAAAGAAAGAAAGAAAGAAAGAAAGAAAGAAAGAAAAAAAGAAAGAAAGAAAGAAAGAAAGAAAGAAAGAAAGAAAGAAAGAAAGAAAGAAAGAAAGAAAGAAAGAAAGAAAGAAAGAAAGAAAGACAGACCTAGGTCAACTGGCCTCATCAAAGAAAAATGCTCCCTTGTTCAGGAGGTCTACATAGGGCCTATGACACAGCAGAGACACAACAGAGTCACCGCCACCTTCGTGTCAAGAATGGGGATCAGCATGTAAGAATTCAGGCCTGACAACCAGCAGAGGTCCTTCCTGTGGTGGGAGGAAGAGGCTAAGGTGTTATAAATTGAATTGTGGCTTCCAAAGATTCATACGTTGAAGTTTCAACCTCCAGTACCTAAGAATAGGACTATATTTGGAAATGGGTCTTTACAGACATAATCAATGCAACAATCTACCCTCAAGTAAAGTGTCTGCATTGAAGCAGAAATCATTTCTCTTGGTTGTTGACTTAACCTGGGAAAGGCAGCTCTCTGACACCTACTTAGTCCCCCAGCAATTCCTGAGTGTCACTCACTACATTAGGCTTTAGGAATACCTAGGTCCCCACACAAAGGTGTTCTCCCTTTCTAGGTGCTCACCACCCAGTAGGGGTAACAAACAGATACCCAGCCCACCATCACACTTGTAACCAGCCCCACCCTAGCAGCTTGAGCCAGTACCATGGGTGCCTCTGCATCTCAAGCCTGTGAACTCCTTAAATGCCTATGAACTTCCATGCTGTGTAAATTAGTAATAAATAATTTATAGTGCTTATACCAAACAGACCCAAATATGCATAATGGTTCAAACACAATAGAAACGAACTTGCTGCATTACCCCACCCTTGGGCATTTACCCTAGAGAAAGGAAGATCTAAAGTCACATAGAATCTTGTACACACATATTTGTAGAAGCCGATTGACAATTGCCAAAAACTGGATACTACTGTTCGGTCCTTCAGTGGGTGAATGCTTAAACAAACTATGGTTCATCCGTAGCCTGGAGTACTATCCAGCAGTGAAAAAGAATAAACTATGGATGAACCTGAAGGGAATTAGTCTGAGTGGGGGGAAAAGCTAATCTTACAAGGTATGTCCTGTATGCTTCTATCTCTACATAATGTCCCTGAAATAACAAAATTAGAGATGGAGAACAGGTTCCTAGTTACCAGGGATCAGGGAAGAAAGAAGGGGAGGATATAGAATGGGGGAAGCCTTATGGACCAAATTATGGATTTTGCTTGTGGTGACCATTACATAAAGCTTCATGCATGATAGAATTGCATAGAACTGTTTGCACGCAGGTGTGCGGGCACACACATGCACGTCTAACAGGACATAACTGTAACAGCTTTGTAGTTTTGATCACTGTCAACTTCTTGGTATTAATATTGTACTAGTGTTATGCAAAGGATCTCACTATATATACCTTTGCAACTTTCCAATCAGTAATTATTACATAATAAAATATTTTTAAAAATAAACAAGGAGAAAGAGGGTTCTGCCAGGTTGTGTAGCATGAGTGCGGTGGGGTTCATCCTAGGAAGACTACTTTTTTTTTATTGTCTTTATTGAGGGGAAACATACACCTTAAAGTACATGAATTTAAGTGTGTTATTCCAAATTTCTACACCCATGTGACCACCTTAAAATGTTCCTCCTGCCCTCCCTTTTATTATAAGGGTCCTCAATGAGACCCCTGCTCTGAGTGGAGTGGAATCACAGAGCCTGGGCATGTCTATGCCTGACTATTAGTGTGTCTGACATCTGCCCATGTATGAACCATTTGTGATTTTTATTCCTAAATTGAATTCATTGTAAGAACACACCACAGTTTATTCAGCCACTCTCTTGTCAATGCACATGTGGGTTATTTTCAACCCTTTGCACTCATTTCTCTGGGATACATACCTGGCCATGGAATGTTGGGGATTGGAGGAGGCTTATCTTTAGCTTTAGAAAATACTGCCAAAAAAGTTTTGAGGTGAATTTCCCAATGTACACCAAGAATTAATGTGTATGTGTGTTTCCAAATAGGGGATATGTTTATATAATTCAACATCAAAACAATATAAAAAGATAAAAATGAAAGGGGTTTTAACCCACCCACCCCTTCTACCCTATTTCTACCCCTTCCTTCAGATTAATACTTTTATTAGTTTCCTATGTGTTATTTCTGGATTTCTTTGTGTAAACAGAAGGAAATATATATATTTATTATTTTCTCCTTTTTTTTTGCACAGAACACAGCATACTATACACAACCTTCTACACAATGCTTTCCCACTAAACATTGTATTCTGAAGATCATAACTATTTCTAATACAGAGCTTTCTCATTCACTTTTACAGCTCCATATTTTATTTAATATGATATATCCTTGATCCATTTCTTACTGATGAACATTTAGATTATTTCCAGTTATTTGCTAATTTGAACAAGTTTGTGATGAATAACCTTTTGCATACATTTTATATATGTGAAGGTATGTCTTTAGGGTACATTCCCAGAGCTAGAATTACATCTTCAATTTTAATAAATATTGCAGAATCACACTTCAGCATCCACACCCACCAGCAATGTGTGTACTGTTTTCCCAGCCCACAGAGTATATCGTCCAAATTTTGGATTTTTGTCAGGCTCATAAGTAAAAAATAGTATCTCAGTAAGTTGAGCATCTTCTCATGTACTTAGGGGTCATTTGCATTCCCTTTTCTGTGGACGAATTCATTCATTTCTTTTGCCCGTTTCTCTTCTAAGTCTTTGATCTTTTTCTTATTGATTTGCAAGACACTTTACATAGTAGGATAATTCATCCTTTGTAATACACATTGCATTTCTTTTAACTACAGTTGAAGTTATGAGTATTAATTACTTTCCTCCAACCTAAGTAATAAAGAAATCTGTGATTGATTCTAGTATTTGCATGGTTTCTTTTGTTTACATTTAATTTTTTGATCTATTTGGAATCTATTCTAGTGTACGGTGTGATATTTAAACCCAAATTTATTTTTTCCAGTTGGCTCTGCAGTTAGCCTAACATTCTTTATCGAAAAATATATTTTTCCCTTGACTTGAGATGTTACCTTTATAAAATACAGTTGTCCCTCACTATCTGCAAGAGGATAATTCCAGGACCCCTTGGCTACCAAAATCCTGGATACTTAATTCCTTTATATAAAATGGACATTATTTGCATATAACCTATACACATCCTCCCGTATACTTTAAATCATCCCTAGATTACTTATAATACCTGATACAATGTGAATGTTATGTAAATAGCTGTCACCTTGTGTTGTTTAGGGAATAATGACAAGAAGAAAGTCTGTATGTGTTCAGCACAGATGCAGCCATCATTGGTCTAACTACATAGTACACATCAGCAACAACATAATTTTATTGGGATCATATTGCATTATATAATTTTAAAGGACTTCTTTCTTTCTAGTGTTGAGAATTATTCAAGAAAACTGTATCTTTCCCTTTACCAAAGACTTTGTGTACTTTAACTGTTTGAAAGCTTTCCTGATGGCCATGATTCAGGTTTCTTGAGTTTATTTCTAGGTTTTGTTATTGTTGGAGATGATGATGATGATACTGTTATTCTTTTTGTGGTAATAAATAGGAGTCTTTCTTTTATTTTACATTCTAGTTTGTTGTTTGTATCTATAACATATATTGATTGTAATATACATCATATATATGAACATTGTGTGTGTGTGTATATGAGTTGTCATATATATATACACACACACACACACACACACACACACATATATATGAGACAACAGGTCTGAACCCTTCAAAAATGACAATACCATGAAAGCTGAAAAAAAGGCAAAAACAAAACAGCTGGGAGGACTGTTCAAATTAAAAAGAGACTTAGATAACATGATGAGCGTACACAATGTTTGATTCTTGCTTGGATCTGTATTTTTAAAAACCCAGAAGGAATACTGTAGGGACAATTGGGGAAATTTTCATATGGACAGCATAAGTAGATGTCAGTACTGAATTAAGTGTGAGTTGCTAGGGTGTTGTGGTTTTGTAGGAGAACATCCTTGTTCTCAGTCAATGTCAGATTGTTGGGTAAAGAATTGCCAGTCTGCAATTTACTTCCAAATAGTTTACTTCCAAACAGCATCGGGTAAGAACAAACTGCACGCACACAACTCACATACGTATACACAGAGAAAGATGCAAACTTGGGGAAATGTTCATAAAGTGTTCCTTGCATTATTCTTTTAGCTTTTTTTGTAAGTTTGAATTTTTTAAAATAAAAAGTTGGGGCAAAAGGAAAGAATCTACGTGAAATGCTTGGCACGTAGTGTGTCCGTAGCAATGGCTGTTTTGTTGGTTCACATCCTTGGGAGAACCAGAGTTCTAGTTAGACCGTGGGTTTTTACGCATCTGTGGGTGTCCCCCACCCCTTGCTCCCTCACGTTTCTGGAGTGAGTACAACCTCAGGACTTTATCTCAGCCACTACAGATGTTGCAAAGTCTTCTGGGCACCCCTCCCCAGCCTGGGACTGCAGCTCACCAGCAGATGGGGTGTAGCTGGTCTCTCCCCTTTGTTTCCCATCCCTCCTGGTTCCTCCAGGGGCACCAGCAGAAGGGCAGGGGTGTGAGGGAGCTCAGACCTCCCCTGGCCCACACAGAGGTTCTTGAAAAGGAGGAGGCATATCAGGAGAGGAAAATGACATGAAGAAAGACACAGACCTTGCAAGTTATTCTGAATGTAAGATTCATTACCCCTCAAACTTATAGCATTACTTATGTGGTAAAATCAATTTGTTAGTGCAAATTTATTCTTTCTGTCTCCAGAAGGTATCTACGTTATCTTCACTAACTGACTAACAGCCAGATGTTTGGGTCTCATATAAGCACAACTCCACTCTGCCGGACAGGAGCCCAGGGCTCCCTCTGTAGATCCTGCAGTAGTAGTCTCCCAGGACACTCAGTGCACAGGACAAAGGCCAGGGTTGGAACAGGTGCTGGGATGAGGCCTGGAAGTTGAGACAATGAGGTAAAGAAAGACCGACAGAGTTTCTGAGCAGTGTCCAGAGAACCAGCATCACTGAAGAAAAAATGCAGGTGAGCATGGTCAGAGTTTAGGAAAAAGTGAGCAGCCCAACCCCGAGGGTCAACATAGACCTGTGCTCTCAGGACCAGCAAACATCAGGACCTGCTCCTTTGGGAGTAAAACTGGCCAAACACCCCAGACAAATTTCATCCAGAAAGTGTCACACTTCCCCCAAAATCAGCCATCAATATCTGAGAAATGACCACCCACGCTTTCCTTGGCATGATTTTGCCTTTCATTTAACCCAGACTGCTGGTAGCTCAGCTCTCTCAAAAATACATGAAGAAACTGATGCTTTTTAGATATGATTTTATCAGATAATAAGTCTCACTGCTTTTTTGAACAGATCAAACAATTTAGGAGAAAAACATGAGACACCAAATTACATAAGCCACTTCAAATTACATAGCTTCTGCACCTAAACGGGCTTGCTGGCATAATCACAGGGAGTGGTGGACTTGAAAAATAACATTCTTTATACTTGAAATCTTTATTCCACAGCATTTCTCCCAACAAATCCCGGTTTGTCCCACAGTTCTTTCCTCAGCCCTGTAATGGTACTCAGCTTCTTTCTTCACTATGCTGTGTCGCTAGAACTCAGAAGCTAAAGATGCCATCCTGATATGAACCTGTAAAGAGAACCCCAGGGGACCTGAGGTCACACCTGGAGGCCTGCCCAAGCCACCCTTTACAATGACAAAGGCTCTGCTCAAACTTTAATTAATTAGGTATTGTTTAAAAGAACAGATGAATTACGAGAATCTGACTCTTGTAGACTCACACCTGAGAGGGCAGATTCCTTTAGAATAGATCCTGGTGACCAGATGCCAGCCCTCACCTGGGGGAGTGTTTCAGGAGCCACAGAGAGCCTAACAGGAGTGGGAAAAGAGTAAAGATGGACTCCATGTTCTGGAAGCCTCTCCTCTCTGTCACACAAAGGACCCCCTGTCCCTTCCCTTCAAACAGGAACAGGTGAAAAGAAAGGGTAGAGGTCCATTTTCAATGGTTCGTCTGCCTTCTGGATGCCAGAGCAACATTCTCACAGTCCAACACCGCTGGAATTTTCCCAAAGTTTCTAAGGATTCAAAGTTCTCCCTACCTGTATAGTGGAAAGTATTTTATTTTATCATGCAGGTTAGATTTCTATGCCTGTCAGCAAAGGCCTCATTCTCAAGAAGACAACCTGATTGACATATTTTCACACCCACAGAGTTTCAAATGAAGTCAAAGTCCAAGCAAAATGCCACAGTTGAGCAAAAATCAATGAGAGGCTCCAGAGCAGTTCCGCACACAGAGTCAAGCAGCCGCTCGCTTCGCAGGCTTTGTTTTTACAGCTCCATGGGAGGGTAAGTGTTAAGAGTCCCCAGTAGTCACGGTGGGTTATTGGCTCTCTGAGAGGAATGTTTTCTGCATCTCCTGGTCGTCACTCCTCCTCTGCCTGCAGACCTGCTGGGCAGTCCACAGGATCAATACAAGAAAAGCAGAAATGCTGGCAAAAAGAAAAGCAGCAGATACATATGACGAGCTTTCTGGAAGAATCTTCCAGCTCACTGGTGATGTATTTAGGCCTGGAGTCTTAGACATTCTTAAGACATAAGGAAAATGTTTCTATCTTCTATCTTGATATAGCCCCTGCTTAAGTATTTGCAAGAAATTCTTGTGGGCTCATGTTAAGCAAAGATTTACAGGGCTCAAGTAACAGGAAACTCTCATCTCTTTAATTTCTCGAAGACTTCCACCTAAAGGCAGGCAAACCATTTGAAGAAAAAGACAATCATGTGTTGGTAAATTTTATTGTTTTGTTGCATCAATAAAAACTTTTTGAAATGCCTGACAATTCTGATAGCCAATGATTTATGACAAATTGCATTGTCACTTACTAGAAAGACATGAATAGATAATGTGGAGGCATTTGTCTAAAACCACATCCAACCCTGTGACAGCTTGCCCTGCAGTGGGACAAACTGCTTACCGTCCTGTCCAGCAGGTGTACCTCTCAGCTCCATCATAGGACTTTTCTGGGTGCTCTCAGGTGGGTTGCTGCTAGTATTCCCTGGCAGGCAAGCTGTGAGGAAATGAGTCAGTCCTTGCAGAAGAGCTGACACTCCCACGTCATTGCTGACCTCAGAGGGCTGATGCTCCAGGTACCAGAAAGCAAATGGGAGAACCCATGGGTCTCCTCCAAACTGATCAGTGAGACTCCAGCAAATGTGTGCTGAGTGAGGGAATATTAATAGTGCCAATTTGTTAAGCACCTAGGCCCTGTGCCAGGCACTTTCCTGGGAGCTCTATAATATGTATTGTCCTCAATACTCAAAACAACACTGCAAAGTACGTATAGCATTCTAAATGTGTAGCTGGGGAAACTGAGGCTCCGGTATTAAGTTTTGCCTGAAATCTCAGCATTGTAAGTGGTAGAGCAACCATTTGAACAGGTCTGACAAACTCTATGCCTATGTCTTTTTTGATCTTACAACTCCTCTCAAAAGGAGCAGCAGAAAATTGTGGTCATCAAGTCAAGTGTGCTTATTGGGTGCCTGCTGTGTGCACTCCTCCTAGCCTTTGCACTGCGGTTCCTTTCCCCTTTCCTGCTGCCCACAGATGAGCTCCTCTTCATGCTCCAGAATTTGGTTCGGAAGACAGGCTGCCTAGGTTGAATCCTTGCTTTTCAGCTTCCTAACTGTACAAGCTTGAGCTGAGTATGTAAACCCTGTGTTCCTGCTTCTTGTCAGAGATGCAAAGAAAACCATCTACTGTGAGCATCAGCTGGGATAAAGCCCGCATAGTATTACTTTTAGCATACTTCATATTAGCTCTTACTCCCCCTGCTCTTGGTGTCAGATGCCCCTTGTCTATTTCTTATCACACCTGGTAGGTACCCTGTGCCAGCCCTGGCCATCTTGAATTTATTGTTTACCTTTCTGCTTACTATACCAGACCTTCTTTCAGGAAATTTCTCATTTATTTTTATGTAATTGTTTCTTGTGTAAATATCTGGGTTTCCCAGGTCTGCAGACAGAAACCTTGTTTATCTCACTCAATTTAATGTCTCTACCCATGGTGGCAGCTCCTCAGTTAGTACCTGTGGTGTGACTGAGTAGCCAGGTGGCCCATGCTGTGTCATTACTATACCTGGCCATTTCCACATGCTGTGGACATCATGTGCCAAGCAGGATTCTGATGAAATCATAATGGAAAAGGCAAGCCCTGTCCTTGCAGAGTCTGCCTAAAGGTACAGTCAGAACAGACAAGACCATTAGTCAAGAGCTAGGCATTCTTTCCTGGGATCATTTTAGTTTATAAACTCTTAAGTTCAGGAATTATATTTTTCTATTTTTTTTCTGTGATGGTTCCAGGAACCTTTATCTGGCAGCCCAACTTCTGCCCACATTCTCAGTAGGATTAGGCAAATACCATATGATCTCACCTTTAAGTGGCACCTAATCAACAAAATAAACAACCAAGCAAAATATAACCAGAGATATTGAAATTAAGAACAAACTGACAATAACCAGAGGGGAGGTGGGAGGGGGTGATGGGGGGAAAAGGAGAAGTGTTTTCAGGAACATGTATAAAGGACACATGGACAAAATCAAGCGGGGTGGGATCAGGTGTGGGAGGTGGGGCTGGCTGGAGTGCGGGGGGGGGGGGAGTGGTGAGGGGAAAATGGAGACAACTGTACTTGAACAACAATAAAAAACAAAGAAGCTCTACCCTGCACACTTCTAACATTGCCCATGATATGCTTTATTGTAGTAGTCTCTCTGTCCATTTGTCTCCCCTAAGTTGTCATCTCCTTAAAGATCAAGTCTTATTGACTTTATAGTCCCAGAAATTAGGAAAATGACTACAAGTAATAAATGTTGAGTGTTAGTGTTTATTAAATAAAAGAGAAAGTGAAAAATTAATGAGTGAATTGATTAATTAATGGACAAAAACCCTAACTTTCCCAGGGAGCAGTAATACACATCAATGGTGGTTTAGCAAAAGAAACAGAAACTATTAGAGACCCCATCTGAGAACTGAGAACTGTGAGTAGCAGGGCTGGCAAAAAGGATCCGGGCTTGACTTCCAAGAACCCTTGGACCCCTAAAGAAGTGACCCATTAGCAACCTTTGTCACAATCACAAAAATGGGGGCTCAGGTGCCACTGAAGCCACTGAGTTCAAGGACATACTGCCATATCCCTGACGGACCCCACCACCCTAAGAATGCCTCTCATCTCTGCAAAACTGATGATTCAACATAAAACTGAATGTTCCCCTGTGGCTTCCCTCAAAAAAGCTACTCCACAGAGCTGTGGACCCAGGAGCACTTATGTGGAAAGTGCCACTTGTGCTGCCTTTCTAGGAAGCAGGAAATGGTCATGCATAGCAAAAAGTGGCGTTCATTTTCACCTTGAAATCTTCCTCCAGTAAGAAATCCTAAATGGGGAAATGTGATTGACATTCAGAATCCTAGCTGCAAAGAGTCAGGAATGTACTCTGTGAGCTCTCCAGCCTCCACAGTAGAGGAAGAGGAAGGAATGCATGCTGCTTGAAAAGGACCATATCAAATCCAGTACATGTCCAAATTGATGTGGGCCATGGCCTAGTGAGCAGAGAGAGTCCTTGTATAACTGGGTCTGCAATGTCGCAAACAAGGAGGCTTAGTGCTTCCTGACACTCCATCTGAATTCCTTATCATCATTAGCAAATAAATATGGCACAAATTCCTGTAGATACTAGTTCTTATTGAGGCAACAATAAGAATCTCAAAAACTACCCAATATCACTTAGAAATAAACACACCTCCAGACAGCTCTGGACCATACTTGGGTCTCCCTCTTATTCCTTAATTCATTAGTGGAATAGCCATAATCCCATGTAACAATCCCCCCTCCCTTTAAACATTCCTACTGGATTCTCTTTTCTCAAATCTCCTCAAGACGCATTAAAATAAAAGGCAAAACCAAGCATCATTTCTTTTTTTATATAATAGAGAGTTTTTAATTGTTGATATTGTACAGTCTTCTGTCTTTTACCCCACCCCAGCCCACCACCCCAGCCCTCCCCACCTTCCTCCCATTTCCACCCCCCATAGTTTTTGTCCATGAGTCCTTTATACTTGTTGCTCTAAACCGTTCCCCTTTTACCCTGAAATTCTCTCCCTTCCCCCTCTGGTCACTGTCAGACTGTTCTCAAATTCAGTGTCTTTGTTTATATTATGCTTGTTTCTTTGTTTTGTTGATTAGCCAAGCATCATTTCTGATGTTCTGATTCCAAATGGAGATAGGCCAGCTTGTTCATATTCAATGTTGCCTACCCAAAGGAAACCAACTTGGTGTGGAGGACTTATCTCTGCCTTTACCTCATGCCTGCTTTCTCTCTGAAGTCCATGGGAATCCCGCACACATTTGCACAAACTTAAGATTCTGCTTGATAGCAGCCTCTGGCACAAAATCTGACCCCTCGTTGCCATAGGGGTTTCACCATTCCCAAATAACCCAAACTTACAGTCATTAATTTTTCCAGTTGACTTCAAGGAGTTCCCCTGGACAATTTCCTTGTGGATCCTGAGGCTCTAAGCAATATTCTTTGCTTTTTTATCAGCCCCTAAAGAAGTCTATTGGCTTTAAATAGAAATTTGACTGAGTGCAGCTGGATAGAGCTTTTTTAGTCCAGGCCTTAATGTTATATTTGAAATCTAAGCAGTACTGCTTTTTAGCTATATATATATATATATATATATATATATATATATATATAGTTAGGGATTGGTGAGCTATTTTCACCTTGGTTCCTGGCCTCTGATAGTCTGGTCACTGATAATAAGGCAGGACCATATGTGGCCATCAGTCCAGACAGCCCAAGGCCACAGGCCAGACCCAAGAGTCCGTGATGCCATTGTGAGCCTCCACACCCCACTAATGGAAGTGTCCTCCCATAGAGGGATGTCTGGTTTCCTGGGAACCCACAGCCTCTCAGAATGGTACCATCTACCCTTGGGAAAACTGCCTGGAGAAGCCTAAAACAGAGGTGCTGCCCCATTTTAATTAGGGGCCCAGCACTTTCCTCCCCCTTGGGTCCCAGCATTAAAGCATGACCATATTTACCCGTATGTTGGCATCTGATTTTGTGGAAAGCTCTACTCACATAGAAGGAAAAGAACCTGCCTCTGATAGCACAACCAGAAAGAGGTCCTGATCAAACTACTAAACAGGTAAATTCCCCTTCCTGACTCTATTTTAAAGCCTTCACATTTTGGACTCATCTTTTCCAATTCAACTTCAATCTCCTTCACATCCAAATGATCCTCACTTGTCTCCAAGGGACCTAAAACTGATGTGCTCCCATGTTCTCTGATGCATTTGGCCCCATGTTTCTTCCCTCCAAGGCACAGAGTGCCTAAGCAGAACTTACAGCTCTTCAGGTCATGTCCAGGTATCCTATTCCACTGACAAAAATCCTGAGAACCAGTTCCCCACAGTCAAATATCTAGTTACTATCAGATCAGTGATGCCAGGTCCATTGTTATCAAACATTGTTTTAACCTCTGCATTCACTTTTGGAGGACAGACTTGCTTCTGCTAAAACAATAACAAAATGGGTTCTATTTATCGATGCATAGTATTTATCGGAGCCTATATACCTCTCCCAATAAGAGGATTCTTTATTTACTCAGTTGAGATAATTAAATCTAAGAAGAACTTGCCCAAGGTCACCCAATTCTAAGTGGTAGAGACTTTATGGCTGGCATGTTGAGGGTCCCAGAGTCCTTGCTGAGAGCCAGCTCAGCACATAAGGATGAACATTCTCAAGGTGGCTGTCCTGGTGGTCACCCTGCCTCTCTTGCCTTGGCAATGACCTCCACAATTCATACAACTACAGACACAGGAGGAAAGTTTGCTAAACTTCGGCAAATGAGAGTTGAAGTTCAGTAAAGGGAATAAAGGAACCTCCAGGACATCCTGGGCTCTGTCCAATATCCCAGTATACACTTCAGCAATTTTTAGAAGTTATTATTCAGGCAGAAGGGGTGTTACAGATTGATCATGTCCCCTCAGAATTAATATATTCAAGTTTTAACTCCCTGTACCACAAATATGACCTTATTTGGAGAAAAATCTTTACAGAGATGATCAAATGAACTGAGGTCATTAGATTAACCCTACTCCAGCACAGCATTTTCCTTTTTTAAGATTTACTTATTTACTTTTAGAGAGAGGTGAAATCAGTTGCCTCTCACACACCCAGTTGGGAACGTTGCCCACAACCCAGGCATGTGCCCTGATTGGGAACCTAACCAGTGTCTTTTTGGTTCATAGTCCGGCACTCAATCCACTGAGCCATACCAGCCAGGGCAGTATCATCCTTATAAGAAGGGGAGAAGAGGTATAGAAACCAACAGGCACAGAGGAAGAAAGCCTTGTGATGATGAAGACACAAATCTACACGCCAAGAAGAGGCCTAGAATAGATTCTCTTGCACCACCTCAGAAACAACCAACCCTGCTGATCCCTTGACCTTGAATTTCCAGCTTTCTGAATGTGAGAGAATATATTTCTATTGTTTAAGCCATCCAGTCTGTGGAATTTCCTTATGACAGCTCTAGCAAACTAATCCAGGAGGTAGGGTAAAACTTAGATGACAATTTTATTATCCCATAGTATGTCTACATCCTCACAGAGCTTTAAGGACCTTTGCCTGTTGGTAACCACTTTCTAGGAGCTCTCACCCCCTCTAAAGTTGAAGCTCATATCATCAGTGCTGCACAAACACCTCCTACTTCCCTCATGTGAACTCAGCTACAGGCCCTAATGGGACACTTTCACTTCCTGAAACTTTCTCAGCTCTTGTTCTTAAACAAACCACCACCTGACCTTCTTTAGGAAAGATCCCAAGATCTCAAGGTGCCATCCATTGGCCCCTTTCCACCCCTCCCTGACTGCTGCTGAGCAGGAGTTGCCAGTGAGGGGTGGGAGAGAGCACAGTCTTTAACTGTGGAGAGCACAGCAGTCATGAAGTAACAAACCATGGGAATGCAAAAGCACATCTTTCTCTATTTTTCTGTGACAGAACCCTATTTTATCTCAATCTTCCAGTCCATCTCATAGCTGAGAACTTAATCTCAGGGAATTCCAGGTTTTCTCAGCCAGTTCAGGGTGTTTCCTGGCCCAGAAGCCTTGGTGTCCTTGAATCTCTTTTCTCACAGCTCATACCCAGCCCATCAGCAAACACACACTAACCTGTGCCTCTCTCAGCATTTCCATGGCTATCCACACACCCCGTCACCACTGGGTCACACACAGTGATCTGCTGGATGGCGATCTCCTCCTTGGACCCCCTACTTCTACCCTGGCTGTCGTAGTCTACCCTCTACCCAGTGGCTAAAATGATCTTTGAAAATGGGCCACAGTCTCATCACTTTTTCTTCTAAGAATCCCCCAATTGCCTTCCAACTCACTCAAAATCCAAGCAAAGGCTTTCAAAGAGGTCTTGGAGATGCCCCCTCCACTTCACCTCACTGCACTGCCCTGTCCACTTTCTCCTCTCATTCTGCTCCAGGGAACAGGTTCCGAGGGGTTTCTTGAGTACTCCAAGTTCTCTCCCACCCTCAGCTTCTGTTCAAGATGCTTTCTTTGTCTAGACAGCTCATCTTGGGTATTAGCTCCCCTGACTCACCTATATTCTTTCTCCTCTTAACCTTGCTTTATTGTTCTCCAAAGCATGGATCATCATTTAATATTGGCACATGATGCTCATATCTGTTAGTTTATTGTCTATTTCCTCAACTAGAGTACAGGCTCAGGGTGGAACCTCAATTGGTTCACAGCTTCATCTCTAGAACATGCATTACTGCCTAGCAGATGTCTCTTAATAAATTTGTGTTGAATTAATAAAAAAATGAGTTTTCATTAAGAACCATAAACTGAGAAAAATAAATCTATTAATTCTCCTAGATCCTAAGCCAATCTCAACTGCTTGTTTCACTTATTTCTTCTGTAAAGTAGGAGCAATACTATAAATTCATGTGTTTCCTTAATCAGAATTATGATTATTAGAAGTATCTCAAGCATTGCTTTGGAAGAAATGTAAAATACATCTTTACTAAGGAGTTCTGTTATAAAGATGATGAATCTTTATCAGGTGTGTGTCTACACCTGTGAAGTCCAGTGTGACTTCTTTCTGTGGTTCTTTAAATAATGAATGGATCAAAAAACTGTGGTACATTTACACAATGGAATTCTATGCAGCAGAAAGAAAGAAGGAGCTCCTACCCTTTCCGACAGCATGGAAGGAATTGGAGAGTATCATGCTAAGTGAAATAAGCCAGGCAGTGAAAGACAAATACCATATGATCTCACCTTTAACAGGAAGCTAATCAACAAAACAAACAAACAAGCATAATATGAACAAAGACACTGAATTTGAGAACAGTCTGACAGTGTCCAGAGGGGGAGGGGAGGGAATTTTCAGGGGAAAAGGGGAACGGTTTAGAGCAACAAGTATAAAGGACTCATGGACAAAAACTATGGGGGGTGGAAATGGGAGGAAGGTGGGGAGGGCTGGGGTGGTGGGCTGGGGCGGGGTAAAAGACAGAAAACTGTACAATATCAACAATTAAAAAATACTGATTAAAAAAAATTGAAATTAAGTAGCTCAGTTGCATTTGCCATATGTCAAGTGCTCAATAGCCACATGTGCTTAGTGGCTACATCAATTGACAGTCAGATAAGGACATGGCTATCACCACAGAAAGTTCACCTGAAAGCACAGGTCTAAGCCCTGCATTACCTAAAATTATTCTCTGTGTTCAATATTGGAGCGATAAATCGAGGTTATTTAATGTAGAAAGAAAGAAAATAACTTATCCTGTTTAAATACTGTATTGTGGTAACAAAAATTAGCAGATTCATTACAAAATATTTCAATAAATCATCTTGCCATCTGGCAAGATTCTACATGGACATGGAAAGGAAACAGAATAATAAAACTGTGTAAGATGGATCTGAGCATCAACATTTGGAGAAAACATTAAATCATTCTCCGATGGTTGGTGCTAAAGACCCTATATTCCCACTGTGAGCAATAGCACAAACTGTGCTAATATTTAACACAAGGAAATTCACCCTTGCTGGTGCCAAGACACAACTGTGATTTCATTTTGGTGCCCCCTATAACCATGAAATAGTGGTATGGAATGGAGCTGCTAAAGGTAATTTTTGGCATGTGTGTTGTTTCCCTTGCATATTTTTATCTTAAAATGTGTGGGAACCGTACATTCTCTGATTCTCACATCTTGGAAAAGGGATCTCTGTGCAGGTTGTTGGGTCCTCTCTTATTCCATGGTCACCACTGGACCATAAGTTGGGAACTCAAGCCTGTGACCTAGTCCCTTCTCAGTCCCATGCCTCTTTGACTACAAAAACAGAGCTGATCATTCCTCACCAAGTTATATCCTGTAGGAGAGCTTTGCCTGTAGAGCTCCTGTCTGCCACAGATGAGAATAAGTCTACCAAGACGTAATCTGCTTGGGGAGGAAAAGTGGCCGATCTCTCAAAGGAGAAGGGCCAGGAACCTGTTCCTCAGTGGGCTTCTATTGGTTCAATTTGCATAGGAATACAGGTAAAACTCATCAATCATTATCAAGCAGTAAGGATCAAACCATAGATAATATACAAAGAACTATGAGGGCTTATTCTGAGTCAGGGTCAGTTAGCTAAAGGGCCACAAAACTTTGGGGAACAAACTCATTTCATGCTTGGACTGTTATTAGAAAATTGAGGATATTCGCAGCAAAGCAGGTTTCACAGGATTTTATGCATTCTTTCTTAGGCCCGACCACCCCAGGGAACTGCCCATTCCTGCCCAGGGCTGCACCGCCCTCCAGCATTGTTGCAGGCTTAAGTCAGGCAGGGGAAGTAAGGCAGCCAAGAGATTAGGAGACTTCCTGCAGACAGAATGAGGACTCAAGCTATTTGAAAGCTGAGAGGCGAGAGTCCATCACTCCCTTTTTCTGTAGGCCCCCAAGTCCTTCCCTGAGGACCCCTTCTTGACTGTGCCTGTCAGGTCATCCCTCCCTTGAGGAATCTTACCCTTTGTTGGCTAACCAGTCATTTGCCCAGGGCCAAGCAGGGTGAAGTAAAAGGGGGCAGAGGCAGTGCCCCTGCCAGGGAGATAAGCTTTGTCTCCTTAGGGCTTATGGTACCTAGGTCTCTCACTCAGCCTTAGCCATGGGGGGGTTACAGCTTTAGAAACCAGGCAGGGTTGTTCCCAACAATATCCCCTGCAAATAAATATAGATTTAAATATATTTCGGGAAAAATGCTAAATAAAGTTAAAAATTTCTAACCTTTATGTATCATAGCCTCACAGTTTCTAAGATGAATGTGATATTGGCTTTTTACTCTATGAGACTTTAGGTGTGAAATAATGAAAGAATAAGTCAATTCCACTTCCAACTTTCCTCCTCTCGGTGAACATCCCTGATGTTCACCAAACTGAATTTTCATTCTCTTCCTGCCCTCATCCAGTCCCTCAGCAGGTCCTGGCATGTGTTTGTCTGCCTAATTCCATTTCAACCTATCTACCCTCTTTGCCTCAACTGTCACCTCACTAAACCATGTCACCCTATCTCTCACTGGGACAAATGCAACAGCCCTTTGCTGGTTTCTCTGCTCTCTCTCTCTCTTCCTTCCTCTAATCTTTTTTTCACAGCACAAGAGAACTCTTTATAATATTTGCACCTGGTCATACCACCACTTCAATACCCTTCATAATTTTATTAGGAGTACTTTTTATTGAAATCAAACAGCATGCAGAAAAGTGCAGGGTCACAGGGTAGAGCTTGATGGATTTTTACAAGTGAACCCCCCATATAACCAGCACCCAGTCTAAGAACCAAATCATTGCCTGCACCCCAGAAATCCTCCAGTCTCTACTTCCCCCAGCTAGCCTGACTTCAGGGGCCATGGACTAGTTTGCCTGAGTTCAAGCTTTCTAAAACTAGCTCCTACAGTGTTTACTCTTTTGTATTGGCTCATTTTGCTCAAAAATGACATTTAAGAAATTCATTCATGTTGATGTGCCTAGTAGCAGTTCATTCCATCTTTTTGCCATATCCTCTTGTATGAATATACTCAGAGTCTAACATATACAGGGTCTTTAATATTTATGTTGAATAATTATTGAGCAATAATAATATCTTAAAAGCTTTGCTGAAAACCAGTGCTTCTGTAGTCTGAAGTAATATGTTGTGGCCATCACATCTCTCTTCCCAAAATAAATTCGAAGTAACACTGACTCTTATTCAGATTTCATTTTAAAAAGCGAAACTGTGCCACATCTACAAGATAATCCTTTGGTCAACACAGCATTGGGACAATGAGAAATGAAGACACCTGGTCCCCTTTGCAATTGCATACTGGATTCTGTTTTTGGAAACTGGAATAGGACATTTTTTAGTCCTATTTAGGACATTTAGTCTTGGATCCATCACTTCTGGTTTGTCTTCCAGAAAGTTGGCTAGATTCATTAATTCCAAAGGCTTTAGGCTCCCTAGAAAGAAACTTCATCTATTGCACCTGAATGACTTTGATATGAAACTGAACTTATCCTGATGCAAACCTAATCCCATTAAGACGAAGGCTAAGAGCATGAGAATAGGAGAGAGGCTGCCTCCAGTAAGTGCTCCCAGCCAAGCATGCTACATGCTTTGTACACATGCATCGAAAATGGCATTTTGCATAAGTGGTTTTTATTCAGAAGCTTATTGAGAAATAACCTCTCTATCACAGCACCCCCTCAGTGGGTAATTGACAAGTGCTTACTTTTGCATGCAAAAAAAAAAAATGTAAATCTCAAACGAACTATAGAATATGCACAGCAACACAGAGCATTCTTCCTTTAACTAAAATGCACAGCCATTTGTCAGAAAGTCATTTTATCATTTGCTAATCTTCCAATTTTATGTAATGTTATATCAACTAAAATTTTGTTAAGGCTAATAAAAAATTTCTAGGCTAAGTGGGTTTTCAGATTTGATAAATCATATCATTTCAGATTTGATAAATTATATCAATTTTCAGAATTGATAAATCAATTCCATTGATATTGCTGGTGCAGGCCAAATCTGTAGGGCCCCACAATTGAGTCAAGAACTACTATTTACTTAGATAAGTGTTTTTGCATGTTTTAAGTTTTGTCTTGGAGAAAATGCCCCATCCTGTCTCCCTAGGCCCAGGCCTGACTGAAAGCATCATTTCACTACCTTTTTGCCTCTATTGTGGTTGTGAGAAAGTAGATCAACACTTGTGATGGTCCTTTGAAGTCAGTCTGTCTTCTTTCACTGTATGCTGTTTACTTTTGTCTCTTTGGTTTTCTGCAGTTTTACTAGGGTGTACTTAACTATGGATTTCTTATTGCTTATTTTGTTTGAAATATATTGGGTTTCTTGAATCTGTGGGTGGGTGCCATTTGTTAGTTATAGAATATTATCAGCCATTATCTTTTTTCAACTGTTTTGTCTTCACTTTCTCATTCCTCTCTTTCTAGGGCTCTGATGAAAGATATATTACACCTTTACACTGTATGCTCTGTGCATTTTCCCTTTAGTTCTGTATTTTTCATTTTCTATCTGTCCATGGTGATTTTTGCACATGCTTCTAAACCATCTACCAATTCACTAATTCTCTCTTAAGCTCTGTCTGATTTGGTTTTCAATCTATCCAGTGAGTTCTTAATTGATTATTGCATTTTTTTCTTCTGAGTTTTTAAAAATTTCTATTTAACTTTTTCCAATTTCCTATCCATTTTTTCAAAATATTTTATTTATTTGTTTTTAGAGAGAGGGGAAGGGAGAGAGAAAGAGAGGGAGAGAAACATCAATGTGTGGTTGCCTCTCAGGAACCCCTACTGGGGAAATGGCCTGCATCCGAGACATGTGCCCTGACTGGGAATCAACCCAGCACCCCTTTGCTTTGTAGTCCGATGCTCAATCCACTAAGCCACACCAGCCAGGGCTCCTGTCCGTTTTCTAAGCCTGGCTTTATCTCTTACGATATGGTGTTATATACACCACATTCAATAATTTTAGTGTCTGCGGTACTTCTGATTTTGGTGTCTTGTTTCTCCTCATTCTCACTCATGGTGAGTTATGGCCTTGTATCTGGTTATCTTAGTGCACTAGACATGTTATTTTTTTAAGTATGTGGTAAAATTATTTTAGGCCTAAGATGATGTTGCCTTCCTTTAGGGAAGATTTTTATCTGTTTCTATAGCTCACTGGGGTGAGTAGCAGTCTTGAACTGCCTCAAACCAACTTCAGGTCTTGAGGTTTTCTCGAGGGCTACAAACTATGAGAAAGCTGTTTATATCAGTTCATCCTTACTCCTGTGGTGAAGTCCTTCAGGAATGCCAGCCCAAAGTGGAGGTAACTTTATCAAAGTCTCCAACTTGATGGGCCTCAAATTCTTTTCCCCCTTGACTTTGTGAGGCCACCAAAAGCACAGTGCATGTTTCATTCATCTCTTTCTGTTTAGTCAATGCCTGTAAGCTCCAAAGAGACCCTATGTGCCAGGATCTGTCTGTGGGTTTCAGTCTTCTTCCAGATTTTTCAGTATCTTGTTAATTCTTTCATGCTTTAAAAATTTGATTTTATTTATATCACATTTTGCCTAGCTTTTAGGGTTATCTTTTGTGGAAGAGCTATAACAAATTATCTAATCTGCTATTACTGGAAGTGGCAGTTCCCCCAATGAAAAAAAGCTCAAAGATAGATAAAACTGTACTTATAAAAAATTTCATCCAAAAAAATGCTCTTACAGGCTCTTTAAAAATTTTTCAAGTGATAGAGCTTTACATGTCTTAACTCATTTAGTGCTTGCTGAAACTATCTCAAATTCTATACTATTATTATCCACATTTTAAAATGAAGAAAATGTGGGCCAGAGACATGGAATAGCTTGACCAAATTATACACAATTAGTAATGGGCAAAGCTATGATTTAAACCCAGGCCTGGCTAACTTCATCGCCCATTCTCTTTGTCTCTGCATTAGAGACAGGATTGAAGACTGATATTTTAATCTATGTTTTGTGCAAGCAGAAAAGAGTTCTTCGGGAGATGAGTGGCAACCATGAACAGCAAAGAAATCAATGGATAAAATATGCTTTCACTGCATATTTCATACAAATTACTTCAACCATAAAATTTGACAGCTTGTAAATAATGGCTTAAAGAATCCAGAGAGTAGAGAGGTAAAATTAATTTAGAGGTTGATTTTCCCTCATCTTTAGCTGTAACCCCCAGTTCTCTGCTTCCCAACCCTAAACGGCATTTCATGGATATTCATTTCAATTCTCCTTCATTCTCTCCCAGTGTCAAAATGATGGAGGAGTTATAACATACGTGTACATTTATTTTAGGAAGTATGTAGGTTGAAAGTGAGTTTACATTTCTTAAATAATTGAAACTACTTTATGTTTTAGCAGGAACAAAGCAGCATGGGATGATGATAAACAACTAAATATTAAATCATTAAGTACTTAGATGCTCAGCTAAGATTTACAGTAATCTAACTCCAGAGTAAGTTGTGAGTTGTCTTAAAGGAACATTATAATACATTTTTATTATTACTTTAAAATATGAAGCAATCAATTGTCTTGTATAAAACACTGAGTATAAATACTAGTTCCAGGAAAGTATCAAAAAGAATAATTTAAAATTCTTATTAACTTCCGATTTAGAGTTGATTGCATGAGGCTACCTCCAAGATGTTTATAACAACACAGTTTCTCTCTAGAACTATTTTAGTAATCATCTAATAGGCAAACCTGAAACTCATGCTGCAGGGCAGTACTTCCTGAGACTCTTAAAATGTAGATCCTGAGGCAGTAGGTCTAGATGGAACCTCAGATTCTGCATTTCTAACAAGCTTTCAGGTGATGCTCATGCCACTGGTCATGGGGTATTTAATTTTCAAGATACAAAATTAAGAAAGATAATCCTTGAAAACCATAGAGGAGATGTAAGAAAAATCCAGTAATTGTACCCATAAAATATGTTTAATCATATTGTGATTATGTTCAAATATAAGTCGATTTGTCCAAATAAGTTAGATAAGACTTTTAACTTAGCACTGCTCTTTTAATATTATTTTCTACCATGCGAATGAATATCAAGCTGGCTTGTGGAACACATTTTGTAGATTTTTTTATCGATATCTATAACTTCAGCAGTTTTTAAGGTAGCAGCCCATCGAGGGCTAGAAGATGGTAGCCTCAAAGAAAAGGCCCCGGGGAAATATGTATGCCTTCAGGAGAGGATGAGAGGGCCGTGTGTATTGTACCTTCATACTTATGAAGATAGGAAAACAAAAATGTTTTCATGTGTCCTTTATACTTGTTGCTCTAAACCGTTCCCCTTTTCCCCTGAAATTCCCTCCCCTCCCCCTCTGGTCACTGTCAGACTGTTCTCAAATTCAGTGTCTCTGAGGGGTGGAAATGGGAGGAAGGTGAGGAGGGCTGGGGTGGTGGGCTGGGGCGGGGTAAAAGACAGAAAACTGTACAATATCAACAATTAAAAAATACTGATTTAAAAAAAATAAAATAAAAAATGGAAAAAAATACTGATTAAAAAATGTTTTCATGTCAAGTTGCAAAGAAAAAATAAAGAAAAAATATAAACTAAATGTCTTGGCTTTACCATCATGACTCAGTTGATTGAGCATCATATCGCAAAGCAAATGGTCACTAGTTTGATTCCTGGTCAGGGCACATGCCTGGGTTGCAACCCAGTCCCCAGTTGGGGAGTGTGTGAAGGGCAACTGACAGATGTTTCTCTCCCTCTCCTTCTCCCTCCCTTCCCCTCTAAGTAAACAAACAAATAAATAAATAAAATCTTTAAAAATAAATAAAAATAAACTAGATGGCTTCACAGCAGTATTATATTTATGCTAAGGAATGGAAGTATTTCTTCTTTCTACACACTAAGTTTAAAAAAGACAGCATGCTTTCTTTATTCTAGATTGTAATTCATTTGAAATGGAGGACTCATTTCAAATATAGAAAATCATTCACTACTATTACAAAAAAAAAAAATGCTTGGCCAATATGACAATGCATGGCAAGAGGAGAGATGGGGAGTAAGAAAGTGGAAGGACAAAATAATAAGTCTTACAGTGGATGTTTAGCTAATACTATTTTTATCATCCCCCAAAAATGATGCATCTTAATTTTTTTATTATTATACATAGAGACCCAGAGTTAAGTAACCATTCTGTTCTAACCATAAAACTCTTATTAGAGAAATGATTCCAAATGCCCTTGGTCAGCAACATGAAAGATAGTACTCAGTTTATATTGCAACTAAATCTCAGCTTGTAAAAATGGGCCAGATGTCTCACTGCAACATTTTTGTCCCTCGTCTTTAATAAAACATGAATTCTTGAGGAGATCAAGAAACATGTAGACAAACAAGCTAATAATACAATGGCAATGGAATCAAAAATAACATTAAAATTTCTCAACATAGCCTTGTTTCTGACTAGAGGATAATACATATTTCATCTTCAAGAAACTTGATAAGATTGGGTTCAAAACTTACTGTTGGCAAAATATTCTGAAAACTCACTAACCCCCAATGCTTCAAGTTCACTGTGTGATCAAGTATTATTCTCAGCATTGTATTATTTTGTTTTCTCTTTTTCATTTTCGCTTTCTGTGTAAATAAAAGTTGAATTGTTGGGATTAGTGGGGCAAGGATATGGGTTCAAACTCCATAAAGATTTATTAACTCTATACTAATTCTAAAGTTGCAGACTTACTTTGTAAACATTTAGTTATCTTTTAAGTAAATTGTGTGAAAAGAGAAAATATAGTCTTACTTCACATGTATGTTCTCCTTCATGGTTTCACGTAGATGCCAGTTTCTACCTGGTGCCATGTCATTTCATCCTGATAGGCATCTTTGAACATTTGTTTGTAATGTAGGTCTGTTGGCTATAAATACAGTCAGCTTTCACTGATATGAAAATGTCTCTTTTTCACTTTCTTTGAAGGATATTTTTGCTTCATGAGAAACTGAAGCAAAGTTGATAGTTTTGTGGATTTTTTTCATCATTTTAAAGATATACTTCTTTTGTTTTCTGATCTCATTGTATTTCATTGAGACTCAGCTTGTATTCCTGTATTGTCTTTTTTTTCGCCAGCTAATTTCAAGATTTTCCTTTCAGCATTGTTTTTCAGCAGTTTAACTATAAAGTGCCTCAGTATAGTTATTTTTATATTTATGTAGCTTGGAGTTTGATGAACTTCTGGGATCTGTAAGTCATGTTTTCATCAAATTGGGCAAATATCTGGCCATTATTTCCTCAACAATGTTTATATTTCAATATCACTTGCTTCTCCTTCTGGCCTCCAACCACATGTATGTTAGATCATTGATACTGTCCACTGGTCCCTTGAAGCTCTGTTTATTTATCTTCAATTTTTTTTATCTCTGTTCCTTAGATTGAATTATTTTTGTGGATGTCTTCAAATTAATTACTCTTTATTCTGACATTTCCTGCCTGCTGTCAAAACTATCTAGTGATATTTTCATTGCAGTTACCATACTTGTAAGTTTTATAACTTCCATTTGGGTCTTCTTTATAGTTTCTAATTCTTTGTTGAAATTTCCAATCTGCACTTATTAAGATTATACTTTTCTTAATTTTTTGAACATGTTTATTAAAATACCTTTTAAATCTTTGCTAAGTGCAACATCTAGGCCATCTCAGAATTGGTTTGTGTTGATTACTTCTTCTCTTGACACTGGTTCTCATTTTTCTGTTTCCCAATATGTCTAATAATTTTTTCATTGTTTTTATTTTTCTTCTCCAGCCACATTCACCTATTCAGTTGGAGGTATAGAGTGGGGAGAGTACATTTTAACCAAGGTTGTGTCGCCCTGGCTGATGTTGCTCAGTGGATTGGGCGCTGACCTGCAGACAGAAAGGTTGCCAGTGAGATTGATTCCCAGTCAGGGCCCATGCCTGCATTGCAGACCAGATTCCTGTTTGGGGGCATGAAAGAAACAACTGATTGATGTTTCTCTCACACATTGATGTCTCTCTCCCTTCTTTCCTCTCTCTCTAAAAATAAATAAATAATTTAAAAAAATGAACTAAGGGTTGTGGTTTGGCCATAGTAATGTTAGTGAAGCTAAAATGGAGCCAAGATGTTGAGAGTGTTTTCAAGGGAGTGATTATATTATTAGAATTTAAATTGGGTCACAGAAGACAGCCCTATGACTTAAAGGATTGCTGGAGTTGAAGACTAATGGCTTGCACATAGCCACCCTGCAGTCCCCACCCATCCACATAACAAGAACTTCAGTGGTAGTTGTTCATGGCTAAATAGTCACAGATATAGACTGTGCATGTATATCGATTGTGGATGAAATATTGTAGAGACTGGATTCTGTTACTTTCCTTTTTTCTTTTCTTTTTTTTTTAAATTTATTATTTATTTATCTTTTTAGAGGGGAAGGGTAGGAGAGAAGGAGAGGGAGAGAAATATCAATGTACGGTCGCCTCTCGTGTGTCCCCTGCCGGGAACTGGCCCGCAACCCAAGCATGTGCCCTGACTGGGAATCGAACCGCGATCCTCTGGTTCGCAGGCCCGCGCTCAATCCACTGAGCTACACCAGCCAGGGCCCCTTTTTTCATTATTGACTCTTATGATATCAGGCAGTTCAATGACCTGAATGATCATCATGAACTTAGTTTCATGCTTTGTTAGTACATATCTATGGAAGTCCAAAGTGCTTGCCTAACCCTCTAACTTGGCCAGACTGGAACTTCAACCTCGTTTTCTTTCCCTTGTGGATCTTTACAGGGCTTGTAATTAGATTTTGTTTGGGCTGGACTAGACCAAATCTTGTACAAGCATGCGGTCCTAACTTCTAAGGCAGACTTTCTGGTGTCTCATCTGGATGCCTCACAAGTTAAAGTGGTGTTAACAAGATCTCTCATACCTGGCAGGGATGGAACTCTGACATGTCAGCACTGCTCATCCTCTACTTTTTTGTTACACTCTCAATCTCCTACCAGCTTCTACCTGTTAAATCTTTGTTAGATTTGCCTTGTGCATGGACAGCCTAGCCTTCAGCCACAAACTGATGGGCACCCCCTACAAAGACTTCTGGGGCCCTCTCCTTGCATGGCTCTCATCTATCTGAAGTTCCACCCCACAAATTCCAGCTGCTTGGGGTACCCAGAACTCTGCTTTCTGCTTTCTCCTATAAGAAGGACCACCATGTTCTCCTTGGGTTCCAGTCCTCTTCATCAGGGACAGGGGGAAGATGGGGTATAGAGCTTACTTAATCTGTTTCCTGTTATTAAAGATCATGATGTTGTTAAGCCTGTTGTCTACTGCAAGGAAACACGTGCTCATATATTTTGTCAGATTTTTACAATTATTTGTCTGCTGGAGGGTGATCTCATACCAGTTTGTCCATTATATGCATATTTATATTTACCTATCCAGCAAAGATTTATTGAGTGTCTGTAATATGCTAAGCATTAGAATTACAGTGTTGAACAAATAACATGAATCTTGCCCTCATAAAGTTTATAATCTGTAGGAAAAGTGGATATTAAACAAATAACCATAGAAATAAATCTTTAGTTAAAATCGTGATAGGTGTCATATGTTTAAAATATAAGAGTATCTTAATTTAGATTGGGGAAGAATGACTCTTTAAACAAGTGACTTCAGTGATGAGTGGGCCAGACAAAAGACTGAGGGAAGATGTATAAGAGATTAAAATGCATATGAGAACCAAAAAAAAGATTGTGAGAGGAGGCCTCCATTGCAGGAACAGAAGTTCCCTAGGGCTGGACACTGGTGTCTGGGGACAACAATCCAAGCTGACACTGAAAAGGTCGGCAGGGGCCTTGTTAACTATATGATATTATGTCTTCAGACAAATGAAGCACCACTGAAATGTTTGAGCAAGATCAAGTCCAGAAATGTTAAGTGTAAGCAACAAAATCCTAATTGGTGATAATACATCTGTTGTGGCTGAGTCTTCCAAGAGAGCAAGAACAAATACACCTTTGAGAGAACACAAAGACCAGCTGAGGATATTTACTTTAGAAGAAGCAATGTGCTGTAGGTCGGTATTTATTGAGATGTTAAACTTTCAATGGTTAATCCTTCCCTTTTTAACATTCAGATGATAAGATCCTGCCTTTAAAAAGTCCTTTTAGATTTTATGTATTAGTTTCTTGCACTCTAACAGGTTTAGTTTGATGTAGCTAGGACCAACTGAGTGAAAAAAGTAGAATTGAGTGGATGAGGCTACTACTCTAGGCAGGTAACTGTTAGGACAAAGATGAAGTGGATATTAGGGATTAGAATAGTCCAAGGAGATAAGGGTGGGCAATAGAAAAATCACTCATATACAATTAATGAAAATATTTCCAGAGTCTTCTACAGATCTAGGACATAAACAAAGGTGTTATGTGTTTAAAATATAACAGAATATCTTAATTTAGATTGGAGGAGAATGACCCTTTGATGAGTGATAAATAAATGTGCCTTGCTATCAAGGTTCTCTTTATGGTTCATTCTTCAATTTAAACTTAAACATTTTAACTCATTAAAAACAAAGTTTCAAATACATAAAATCATATTTTAAAATAGCCCTTCACATGGTCACTAAATTGGTTGTTATTTCCATCCACTCACAATCAGCATTTTTTGCCCAGTATAAGACTGGTCAATCTGGTCAATTTTTGCTTCAACCATCTGGAGATTAAAATGTTTTCCTTTCAGCAAAAAGGAATGAGTACTCATATGCATGCCATACTTTTTCAAACAAGTGCAAAAGGAGCTCTGTTGATTAAAATTTTAAAGTTATTCTGATACAGCAAAGCATGCCTCTTATCTACATAAGATACTAGCCAAAAAGACACAGAACTGTCTCAGTATGTGCATGAGCATGCACATGTGTGCACTGTAGGCAGCTATGTGCCTGCCCATAATCATGTGCATATATAACTGACTTTCTCAGTGTCACCTCACATGTTTTACTCAGCTAAATTACTGAAAATAAAATGTATGGTACGATATATTGCAACCATATATTGTGTACAGTTTGTATATAAAAAAGAAAGAATGATTAAAAGTCGATGAGAGACTGTTTATAAATCTTGATTGCTTCATAATTTTAACTTTGAGCAACATTTTTATCATAATTATAGGCTTTCTTAAAGCATTTATGCAGATTGTTGTTACTCAAAAGGGGGTTTATTCCATTTTGGTATAAACTACACTTTTTTCTTTATGAAATCAATCTTTGAGTTCCTAATACTCAGTACCCTGCCAGAGCTGCAAGATTCAAACAGCAGGAAGCACTTATCTCAAGAGGGCTATCACTGATCCCTCCTCATCTGCCCATTGTACTGCCCCACCAGTGCAGAGTAGGAATGGAAATCTCTATAATAATAAGCAGTTGATATCTTTAAAAGTTTTGAATTCCTCTTTGAACTCTAATGGTCCTGTGGGGCTAGTACACTTTTGTACCCACTTCTCAGATCAAGAAATGAGGCCCTAGAGGTCTAAACCATGACAAAATATTCCATTATTTAATTCTAGAATCATAAAGCATTAGCTCTAGAAAAGAGATTCAAACACCACTGAGTCCTGCTGCCTTACTTTTAAGCTTGGAAAATTGAGGTCCCTGAGATGTAAGTAATTGTCCCACATCATAGTCAGTCATCTAACTGCATCGAGCTCACAAGGAAGAAGTTAACTAAAATTTAGACTGAATTGTTCAGAGCATTGGGCATCATGTAGTTGCAAAACCAGAGAAAAGTCCTATCAACTTTTTCTTCCAAGGAATCTAAAGGGAAAGGGGAAAAGAGACACTTCACCAGAAATAAAAACTAAAACAAGAGCAAAAAGAAAAGCTGTAAGAAACATATATCAATTGAAAGGGGCGAACCTCATGGAAAGACTGGGAGAGGCTCTTCCAGAAGAATGACCTGAGTCTCCCCAAATCCTACTGCAAACCTGCTCTCTGCAGGAGGGTTGCACACTCCGTGAGACACAGACCCAACCTGCTTTAGTTCACCCTCACATCTGCAGGGCCAACACAGTGTCTGACATAGTAGGAGATAAGTAAATATTTGTGAAAAGAGTAAATGAAGTCTGGAAACAAAAAAAACTCCTCAAACAAAGGAGTAAGATCTCCAAAGCTTATACTTTATGAAATAGGGCTCTCCCTGAGTATGCCAACTAAGTATAAAGTCCAGTCAATAAATAAGCCTTTCTCAGTGGAAGTAATAAAATTTGAAGATTTGTTCCATTTCCCCCCACCCCCCAAAAAAGCCAATTTGACTACAAGACAGCACGTGACACGGTACCAAATTATTTTAACAGAGTGCAGATGTTAAAAACATTCTGAAAATAGGGAGTTCACCTTTTCAAATAAATACACTGAAATATGTAGGGTAGACAGAGTACCAGGTTCCTGAAAACAAACACCTCTGTCTAGAAGACAAGGGACAGCACCTGGCCTAGAATGAGCCCATGGTCAGACTGGTGCAGTTTCCCCTAAGAAATAAGATGTCACTTGGCCAGATTTCACTCTATGCACCACTCCCCCTTGTCAGGGAAATCAGTGTGAGTGGGTCTGTGGGGAAGACCAAATGAGAGGACTTTAAATAATATGATTTTTTTAATGCTAGGTCTCAGGCACTTTTACACTGATTACATCATTTAGTTGTTGCAATAATCCTACGATGTAGGAATTAATATCTCCACTCTACAGATTAGAAGACAGTATTGGAGATGTTAAGTAACTTGTTCAACATTGCCTAGCATTAAAGAGCAGAACAAAGCCAAGCTCTAACATAGGCAGTCTTGAGCTACTGCCCATATCAAAATCACTTCTTTTTCTTTTTTTTTAAAGATTTTTACTTGTTTCTTTTTAGAGAGATGGGAAGGGAGGGAGAAAGAGAGGGAGAGAAACATTAATGTACGAGTGATACACCCACCAGGTTGCCTCTCACCCGTCCCCCAACTGAGGACGTGGTCTGCTACCCAGGCATGGGCCCTGACGGGAATCGAACCAGCAAACTTTTGGTTCACAGGCCTAGTGCACAATCCACTAAGTCACACCAGCCAGGATACAATCACTTCATTCCTAAATGACCATCTCCACCTCTACTATGGACCCACCACTCTTCCTGAGAGCTGCCCTCCACCAAGCTGTGACCACATCTCTGTCTCTGAAGAATGCTACACAAAAGCTACGCATGGGCGCATCACCTATGAAGGAGACATGGATCTTAAGTGTTAGAAACTTTACGGTTATTTTGACTACAAAGGATATTTGTTTTGATTGTGAATTAATTAATGACTGAGAAGTTCCTTTACTCATATATATGCATATTTATTCATAGAGAGAAAGCTCTTTATTCATATGTGTGTATACATATGTGTATGCGTGTGTGTATCAGCATATTCCTCCTACCTCTTTTTAATGATAATTATTCAAGTTTTCTGCTCATAATATTTAACCCTTTGCTGAGGTATTCCAATAATCGCAGCTCAGCTTCTATCTTAGAGGACTGGAATAAAAATATAGGCCCTTTTCAGCTCTGATTCAGGAAATATTTTTTAAAGGTTTTATTTATTTATTTTTAGAGAGAGGGGAAAGGAGGGAGAAAGAGAGAGAGAAACGTCAATGTGTGGTTGCCTCTCATGTGGCCCCCACCGGGGACCTGGCCTGCAACCCAGGCATGGGCCCTGACTGGGAATTGAACCAGCAACCATTTGGTTTGCAGCCCAAGCTCAATCTACTGAGATACACCAGCCAGGGCAATATTTTTATTAATATTTCATGTTGTCTTCCTATTCCACAACTTGTGGATTCAGTGCTAACTGCATCTGGTTGGCTGTTAGAGTTGACTATTGGAAAAAATGGAACAGGGGAAGCTTATATCTTGTCAAACATAAACTCAGAAATTCAACAAATCAGCAAAATTTGTTATGCTATGGTTTACAAGTTAGTTTAGTTTAAACCCTTGGATAAACAACATAGAAAATACTACCATGAGACTGAAAGTATTATCTTTAACTAAAAATAGGTAAGTAAAACTTAAATTTAGAAGATTTTTTTTCAGGGGTGAATTCTAACAATGTCAAAACGACTGCTAACTATGATTTTAGACAGTTGTCTCTCGGAAATCCACCTGTCAATATGCCGTCATTCTTCTGAATGAACACCTCCTTCCCCCAACCTTCTACCGCAATCGTCACCATCTTTCAAGCCATGCCACTCAACGTTCTGACTCTCGTAGAACCTTTTTCGATCTGAAGCCCTCCTGATGGGTATCAGCTGCACCACACAATTTAACACTGAAGCTGTGTGGTTCTTTCACCACATGCTTATTGTATATCTCTTACATTTAGCAACTGTAACTTACCTTTCCCTAAAAAAATGCAAGCCCCTTCTATCTTAATAAGTCTTCTCAATAAGGACCTGCTTGTTGCTCAGTTTTAGTTGATAGCTTAAAGTCTGATATCCAGTGTGCTGAAGCAAGATTGCCCGCTGCAGGTGACACTTGTCCACTTTAGCCTCCCCCACCACACCCGTCTTCCAGCAAGCGTGAGCACTTCAGAGGACCAACTAGGATTCTGTCGAATAATTGTGAGATGCTCGATGATGGCATATGAGATATAAATGGGAACATGTAGGCATACATAGTCCATGTCAGCATGTTGGAATTATGCAGTTCTGTTCACAGGAGCTGAAGTAAATGTTTTTACATTGTAATTCTCTCATAAAATTGGAAACCAATTCATTATAACTATAAGACAATATGGTTTCTTCAGGATTTTTGAGTAATTTCTTTAAAATACTATTTTAAGCCAGGGATTTTCAACTCCAGATTCCAATCTGACTGACTTTGGGCCCTTTATTCAAGAGTTTGAGTCCACTGGTCTGGGATGAGTCCTGGACATTGCAATGTCGTAAAAGGCTTCAGGTGGTTCCAGTGTGAGCTATCTATAATTAGCATTATTTTCCCAGGTAGGCCAGGTACTTGTATATGTAGAAAGAGTAAACTCTAGTGAGAAATTAAAAATAACCCTGACCAGCATGGCTCGTTGGTTGAGCATTGTCTCCCAAAACGAAGGGTCGCCAGTTCGATTCTTGTCAGGGCACGTGCCTGGCTTGCAGGGGTATGCCGGGAGGTGGCCAGTGGATGTTTCCCTCCTTCTCTTTCTCCCTCCCTTCCCCTCTCTAAAAATGAATAAATAAAATATTTTAAAATCTTTTCTAAAAAAGAAGAAGAAAGAAAGTGAAAGTGCTCACGTGTACATTTTTGTACATTTAGAATTAACCCAATAGTCCTGGGGAAACTAATTTTAAAAAGTTAACACACTTAGTTTTACATTAAAATACAGCTTAAGTCGATGGACACAGAGCAGTTTTGTTTATCCTAAAGGTTCCATCTCACCAGAATATTTGCTCTGTGTGTTTTAAAGGGTTTGGGGGCAGGGGCACTGAACTGTGTGCTTTGATTGAATCCCATCAATGAGAATATGAGAAACAAGGTCTTATTTCAAGCACTTATTCATGTGTATGCATTCATGGAAAGCAGTAATCGGTCTCAGGCTGATCATATAGGACAGCAAATTAAAATTAGTGTTTTGATCTCAATTTAATATAAATTAGATAGGAGCCTTGAGATTCTTAGTCGTTTTTTAAATGTCTATCATGAGGAATATGCAAAGCAGAGTGACAAACCATTCTTTTTTCAGGGGAAAGACCTGAGAACTTTATTCTCACCTTCATACTGCCACATTTGTCTTTCATCACATTTTGTAGTATAATCATCAATTTCTCTTCTGGCCCTGGCTGGTGTGGCTCAGCGGAATGAGCACTGCCCCACGACTGACAGGGCTCAGGGTTTGACTCCCAAACAGGGCACAGGCCTGGGCTGCAGCCAGGTGCCCAGCTGGGGGCGTGGGAGAGGACAGCCCATCCGGGTCTCTGATGACTCACACACCGATGTTCCCCTCTCCTTCTCCCTCTCATCCCCTCTCTCTAAAAATAAATAAGTAAAATCTTTTAAAAATAAAGACACTTATTTAATATATTGTTTTTAAAAATAAATTGCTATTTTGACCTTCTGGCTTCAAGAATAAGTTCTAAAAATAGAGTTGCCAGGATGCTTATACCAAGAAAAGTAGAAATGGGGATGAAGCAGGAAGTCAAATACAGTTCATATTACAAAAATATGACAATTAACAGTCTGTCCTGACACAGGCATTACCTAATAACATTGTTATAGATGTAATCCTGTCAGTATCTTCGTTTTGTGTATGAATCAAGTAGGCATTATTACCAAGAGGTAAAAATCTGGGGAGATATGTCGAGGAGGCTCTGAGTGTGTAAAAGAAAATATTCTTACTGATTTGTGAAGAGAAAAGAATGTATAGGACACGGTGCCCACAGCCACGCCAAGTATTCATAGCGCTCGGAACCAGAAATACAAAGTGTTCTTTTAAGCTGCCCCAAAGGGAGCACATTTCTTTAGGAGCCAGGGTCCCCAGTACTAAAGGGCAATTCAGACCCCTGGGGAAGAGACCCCGCTTGGGAGAGAGAGGGGAGTCCCAGGCCAACCTCTGGGGCATCTGAACAAAGATGTTCTTTTGAGAACTTCCGCGCCCGGATACTTGGAGCAGCTCTTGGCCCGATCCCTCTGCACCAACAAAGAGGAAAAGCCAGGTCAGACCCAGACGCTCTAAATCAGCGCTGTGGGAGTAAAGCAGCTGATGCCCTCGGTGCTCTGCTGGTGTCTCTGGGTGTCACTGCGATGTGGCGTGGCTGCCGACTTCCGGGCTGACCTTGGCTGGGCCGGACGGCTCCGCTGCGGATAGCGAGCCTTTGCATCCGTTGCCACCACCAATGTCATTGCAGAGACCAGGAGAAAGGCTTGCCGCCAAGGGCCGAATTCGCCGGGCAGAGGCTTGAGCCCCTGAGAGAGTCCCCAAAGCGAAACCAGAGGAAGGAAGTTGGGGCTCTGCTCTCTCCGGGCCTCTGAGCGCCAGGATTTGCAAAACTACCACAATACAGTGAGGGGAAGGTGTAGGGAGGAGGAGGGTTGTGGTGGAGCGGAGAACTCTCGCAACGGTCCTCCTCCCCCCACGCCCTGCACCACGCGTTAGTCCCGCGGCTTCTCTGCATGGGCGGGAGAGAGGCGCATCCTGGGTTCAACACAATTTCAATGTCCTGTTTCCATCGCCCAGGGCTGAGCCACTGTACACGCGTGTACACCTGGGCTTCCGAGCGCCAGACCTAGATGTGGGTTAAAACTCCACAACCCCCGTTGATGCGAGATACGAGTTTGACATCTGTTTGCCAGAGTGTTTTGCACTTAGCCTAACACCCACTATTAAGTGACAAAATTGTGGCAGCCTGTCAAAGCCAGCTGACTGGCAGCTGCTCCGCTTACAAAAACGATTCAAATATTTGCAGGTTTTGAAGCTTTAGGCAGTGTTGTACCCAATCTTTCAGTGATTTAACATGTAAAATGTAAGTCAAAGTTTTAAATCTGGATTCCAAAATGTTTCCATTTTCCATACAAAAGGGAAAAGCTTTCAGGGTGTCTGCTGGAATCGGTCCAATTCCGATGTGCTTCCTCATTTCCCACCACAAGATTCCTGCACAAACCCAGCTTTTTTAAAATATCAAGAATGAAAGTCTCTCTTCCTGTTGTTACCAAAATCTCAGATGACAGAACTAAATTACTGAAAACTCCATGGGAATACAGGTTCTCAAAAGTAGATTTAAAAAAAAATCACAAGTAAAGCAACACACCTGCTTTATGTGGCATTTGACAGTTATATCAACTTGTCGTTTGGGAAAAGTGAGCAGCTAGGAAGAGTATCCTAGTTAATATCCGAGTTCTTTCTTGATTTCCAAAACACTATCTCCTTTCCCTGTACTCCTAAATACTTAGTCCAGTTGAGAAATAATTTTCAAACGACATAGTGTTTCTCTAGATTAAGGTCCATTGAGTACAAGTCATGTGGGGTTTTTGTCTCAACTGGAGCCAGACAGACAAGGATCTCCTGAAAACTGCAGTTGTCAGAAAAAAAAAAAATCATGCATTGGTTCAAGATCTGTAAGTTCACACCTTACGCCCTGAAACACCAAGGGGCTGATAAGCACTTAAGATGCTCAAACGTACTGTACTTGCATTTTAATTTTTTTAATGCTGGTAAATATCTTTCCTTCTGGTAGGAGGGGGACATAAGTCCTTTAGGCAAAACGTGGGGTCATCATTTTCGGAAAGGCAGTTAGCTGCTTTTGATACATTTTCAGAGGATCAGAGGGTACTAGGGTTAAGTAGGAAGTGCTGACAACTTCCCACAATTGAAAAGAGACAGAGAAAGGAAAAGATGGAGGAAGGTAAGGAGAGAGAGGGACAAACAAACAGACAGAGGAGTGGGAGAGCGATCCAGCTCCAGCCGCCTTCTCTCCTCTTCCACCCCGCTGGCCAGTGGAGAGGCGAGAAGGGCTGCACTGTCCTCCAAAGGGTGGCCAGGGACTCCGCCTGCAGAGGGAGTCAGGGCGCAGCGAGGCTCCGCGCCCCCAGGCGCTGTGGCGGCACAGCACTGCCCGGCTCCCCACCACCCACGCGCGCTGGTGACTTGAGGCTGCCTGGCCCGGGCGACTTTTTACCTGTAGTTTTGTGTCCACAACACTAATCTCAAATTAAACACTGTCTTTCCTTCAGCAGCTGCCATTAGTCTCAAAGGCCCAGGAAGTTGTTGGGGGGGGGGTGCTGTTTGAAAGAGCAGGGCAAAGCGGGGTGGGGAGGAACTAGGCCAAGGTGTCCCCAGAGCGGAAGGACAAAGCAAAAGCTGTAAAGGAGTGAGCCTAGGGCCGGGACGCGGCAGGCGGAGGGGTTGAGGTGGGGGAGGTGCGGCTGGTAGCCCTAGGACCCGATCCGGGGACCCAGGTCACTCCCGACGGCAGGTGGGGCGACTGACGTTCTCCCACGGAACGGTTGGAAAAGGACCTGGAGAGCAGTTCGAGACGAAATCGGTAGCCTGTGTGATGACAAGAGTGACAACTATTTTACGGGGAGTGGGGGGAAGGTGTCCGAACCACTCGGGGAGGCGGCGCAGGAGAAAAGGGGGGATTTTCAGGTCCCTGCAGTTTTCCCGAATCTCTGAGGCCAGGCCGGGACGTGGTGGGTGTGCGGGAGACGAGGAACCGGGTCCAGAAAAAGAGGAAAAGTGGGAAGCGCGCGGGCCGGCCGCGGCGGGCGGCGGGCGGCGGGAGGGGCGCGGGGCGCGGGGCGCGGGGGAGGGGTGGCAGGCTGGGGCGCGGCGCCGGGAGCGCGGGAGACGCGACTCCGCCTCCCAGCTCAAAACGGCGTCGCAGCTGCTCGAGAACCAACTGCTCAATTCTATTCACTGTCGAGTAGGAACAAAAAAGTGGCTATTTATTAGAATACTTGTTTGGTATTGTTCGGCGCCACACAAAAGGCGTTTCATTATGTGGAGGGATCCCCTTTTTCCTGAGAGAAACAATAACTTGAAATTGTCTTTAAAGTCTTTTCTATCAATAATAAATTTCATTTTCTTGTCTCTCTCGCCTACAGCGTGTGTGTCTGGGAGGGTGTGCGCGAGGCGAGAGAGAGGAGCATGTGCGTGTGCAGTGAGTGTGCGAACGGGGGTGCGCGTGTGAGTGTGCGCGTGTGAGTGTGCGTGCGCGTGGCGCCCGCGTCTGCGGTGCAGGCGCCTCCCGGAGCCGACCGGGCTGGGGTCCCAGGGCCGCGGCGCGCTGGTCGTATAGAGCAGGCGGGTCCCCCTAGCCCCGAGGAGCGGGGGCTGGGGAGGTGCCCGCGGGCACTGCACTGGGGGCGCAGCCGTGCCGGACCGGCTCTGGGGACCCACTGGAGCTGGAGGAGGAACTAACTGTAAGTGTGTCTCAAACTTGCGCGGGGGCTTCGGCGCGCGGGGAGCTGGGGAGGGGGGCCGGAAAGGCTCTGGGAGGGGGCCGGGTGTCTCTAAGGCGACTTTCCGTAAGGGAGGGTAAGGTCTCTCCGCAGCTTTCGTCCTCGGTAGAGAACAGGTGGGTAGCGGTGGAGACAGCAGCAGAAGTACTCGCGTGCGGCGTCCATTTGTCATTTTCTTATCTGTAGGTTCACTCCTCCCCTCCTCCTCGGCTTTTTAGATTGGCCTCCGCCCAGTGGACCAAGACTCGGTTTCTCTCTGCGTGGTCCTTTTGGGGGAGGGAGAGGGAGGTCAAGCCAGTTGATTTGGGGGAGAGGTTTAGGTCCGCGGCACCTCCAGTTTCTCCTGCGGCCGTCGCGCCCCCTTCCCCGCCCCCGTTAGGGCCCAGGCTCTTGCTCTGCGCCCAAACCCTTGGCCGAGCCGGCTCCAGCGATCAGCAGTGCACCCCAGGCACGCTGAGAACTAAATCCGCGGTCTGAAATTACGTTTTAAAAATTAACATGTTGAGCGTGTGCCAGTTAATGAGAGGCGTTTTAGGCAAAGAATCAATTTAACTATGACTGACTGACCGACGGTCTTGACTGTATTAATACACACACACACACACACACACTCACACACACTCACTCACTCACTCACTCAATGAGCAGCGAGCCCTTGGTTTGCAGCGGTGTCTCTAGACCAGACGCCTGGCCAGGAACCCCGCCGCGGCCAACGCCTCAATCCCGCTGGCTAGGGCAGGGTGCTGCAAGGTGGAATTCGGGTGCCCTGAATCCCTGCCTGCTGAGTGGGCTTCCTAAATGGGGGTGACCCCCACACGGACATCCAATCCCCCCATCGCTTCCTCCCTCCTCCTGCGAAATCACACCCGCTTGGCATCCGCTGGGCACCACAGTACCCACCCGCAGTGGCTGGTCGCTCGCCTCCGCCCCCTAGTTCCCGGGTTTGAGCCGCCGGCGGAGAAGAAAGGTCACGAAGTTTCAAAGGTGAAATGGATTTTTGGCGGTGGCAGGTGCTGAAGTCGACCGGCCGGGCCGAGCCGGGCCGGGTCGGTCGGCTGACATCGACCACGAACTGAACGGGGCTGGTTGCCTCCTTGCAAGAAACAGGTGTTGGGACACGATAGCGGCAGCCAGTCAATTAACCCATTAAAACTGCTTTACGGCATCGATTTCCAGGAGCGCCGTGGGGCCGGGATTCTGGAAGCTCCTTTGTGACGGGCGGGGGAACGGAGGCCTGCACTGAGCGCTCCCTGGTTGGCCCAGCGGACCCCTGAGAAGCGCTGGTCACCACAGCAAGGCTGCCCAGGCGGCCAGGTCGGGAGCTTTGTCTGCGCTGGAACTGGGGAGGGAGGGCTCCTGCTCTGTTCTCCCGTAGGACCACGATATTGCTACCCCAAGCCTCTTCCTCAGCTCCCCAGCTCGGGCCTGGCGGGTCCGTGGTGCAGGCGGTAGAACCGTGGATGTAGACGATCGGTTAAGGCCAGGATCCACACGGGAAGGAACTCTGCCCCTATCCCACCTTGCCTCAGTGCTCCCAGGTTCCCTTCCCCCAGAAACATCTCTCCCTGATGAAGCCAAGCAGACTCTCTGGCTCAGCCTGAGAACCATGCATCTAAAGGAGGCCATGCCTGCTCCCTGAGATGACAGCAAACCTCCAGGTGGTCTATATTTGGGTCCTGGTTATCACTGGGAAGGATGGAGCCCCCGTGGGTGTCAGCAGCTGCTTGTTGTGGGTGCACAGGATTGGAATGGAAAGGAAGGGTCATCCCTCCAAGGAACCTGCGGGAACCTCGCCGGCTGGACTCGCGGCTCGGGGTCTTTCTGCGCACAAGTAGGAGGAGGTCACTGGGACCCCTCTTCGGGGCCCCTCCAAGTGGATGGCCTACCTGTGCAAACAGAGAGGGTACAACCACCTGCAAAGAAGGGTGGTGACCAGCCTGTCCTCCAGGAGCAAATTCACCTATGTGCTCTGAGGGTTGTATACCGTTTTAGATAGCTAGAACATAAAGAAAATGCATAGCTTCTACCCTGAGACCCAAATACCCCCCCCCCGCCGCTGCTGCCTAATGGGGTCTTTTGTCCTTTTGGGGCCACTCCCCAAAGTGTCGGGTGCCAGTCCTGGTGTAGTCTGTCGAGAAAGGCATAAGTGGCACCCAGCAGCCAGATACAGAGGTGGGAATCCCCCTTTAGCCAGTTTTGTAGAAAACACCACTGTTCACCCACTTTTTCCTCACTGCCCCTGAGTTAAATTTCAAAGGCTATCTTTTTCTGATCTACCAAACCTCCCTCCATCTCATATTCATGGTGCTGGCTCCCCCAGCATGGTTAATGGGTGGGGAGTTGGTGAGAATTCTCTGTGGCAGGCTGCAGGTCCTTGCCCTGCTCTCCAAAGACTGCCACCTTGAATACGGATGAACGATCTGATTTCCCCTGGCAGGACAGAGGGCTTCGGCCTCTGCCAGGTGAGATGCTGGCATCACCACGGAGCAGAGGGGCCCTCTCCTATCTTAGAGCACAGGGCAGCTGTCCAATCCTATTGCCTGAAGATTTCGACTGACCCACTTCCCTGTTTGCTGTTTTCTGAAGTAAGCAACACAAGTAACTGAACAGACTTGAAATTGTGTCAAAATGATGTTTTAATCTCATTGAAAAGTGTATTAAAGGACAAGATGTAATTTATTTGAGATGCTTCGATGAAAGGAGAGATTGGAGTGGATGGTCCTTTCACTCGTGTGAACCTCATGTCATGTTTATATTGAAGACTGTGTGGCTAATCTAATTTGCAATAACAGGGATGGCCTGTAAGAAAAAACGTCTCTGGTTTCACTTTTTTTCTTTTCATATAGAAATTCCTTATGACTTGTCTCCTCGTGTGAGTGATGCCTTTTCTGTCTGGGGGCTAATGAGAGCGAATATGAGAAACGGACACTGTTTACTTGTAACCAGAGCTCTTCCCAGCACACACCCTCGGTGGTCGGCAAAACCTGCACTTGAATAGGACACTGCCTGCGCCTGAAATACGGGTTCTGATTTCTTGGGATGAACATCACCGCAGCCTCCTGTATCAAACCCAACCTTCTGCTGGCACTGGGGTGACAAGCCGGCCAGCCCAGCTTGTATGTTCAACTGCAGCATCTGGTGCAGTTTCCCCCAAGAATCTTGGCTTTAGAAGTTAGCGTAATCAGATACCCCACATTCTCAGACCTTAATATTCTGTAAATTTGCATTGAATGATTAGGAACCTCCCCCCATTCCAGAAAGTTTGATCTGTGCTGAGTGTTTACACTGTCTTAGGAAGAAACCAAACACATCTCCCGTTCAGATGAGGTGCTTTGTATTCTTACTATCACATGGAACACAAGCATTCTTCACCACTAAAAAAACTACACACGTTAGAAAATTACAACTTTTATACAACGTAAAAAGGTGTATTCAAACTGTTAATTATGGGGTTTGTGTAAATGAAACTTTAGCAGTGACCCATTTAATTTTGTGGTAATTACCGACAAAATAAGATGAGGATGAATCACAATACAGTATATTTATATCTTGAAGGAGCATGTTGTACATCTGTAGTTAAGCCAAAGAGTAAAAAAATGGGGGGCTGCAGAAATATAAAATGTACATAAAAATCACACTAAAACCATTCGAGTTAAACCCAAAGAGAGTGCAGCTCAGGCAGCTTTCTAAAAAGCCCATCGAAATTTTGGAAGCACCGGCATTTTCTCTTTAAAATTCAAGGCTCTCGAAGCTGCTCCTTTGGAAGAGTCAGGTTTCAGCTGCTGGGATTCCCAGATTTAATGACAATTTTTTCGGGTCCTACAAATCTGGCAGGCAGAAGAGGGTGGGGAACTCTCCCCCAGCCAGCCAGGCACACCCGGGAAGGAGGGGCTTGTCCATTGCAGCCCACAGACAGGGACCCCAAAACCGCTCCCAGGCCAGGCCAGGTCATAGTTGGCAAGACTGGGTGGGAAGTAGGTAGAGTGTGTCCACCACCGAAGCCTCCTTGCGAAATTCATTTTGCAGGTGAATTTGATGGCTTTTTCCTTACCATTCGCAGGATTTTAGTTACTGGTCTACGAAGGCCGTTCTTCGTCTGCCAATTTTTATCTGCCTCCCCAAGGTTGGGCGGCGGCTTAGCCAAGGCTAGCTAGGCCAGGTTCCTGGGAGTTAGCCAGGGTCCCCACTGGAGCCACTCTCCTCCCAAACCCTGAGTAATCGGTGTGGACACGGGAATGCAGACAGCCTGCCGTGCCCACGGGCGACTCGCGCTGGGCGGGTCCACTGCACCCCAGAGTCAGGAACTGGGAGGGTGGCTGTTGGCTGGGGCTGTGGAGGTGCTGTGACCTCCAGCCTAGTTCTAGGGCCGGGTGGCGGGTAGGAGCCCAGGGAGAGCTTGTGTCTTTAAAGACCACTCTATAAAACGGCGCGCTAAAGCTGCGCTCAGCCCAGTCCTCCGCCTCAGTTGGTTTGGGCTGAGTGGGCACCCTGGAGGAGACCCCAGGGCCCAGGTTTAAGGGGCAGGTAGCCTGGCTGAGAGTCTCCTCGGAAAGCTGCTCGCAACAGGCGGCCAGTCAGGCTGAGCGTCAGGAGGAGCTGGAGCCGGCTGTGAGGCCTGGGCGGCCTAGCACCCAGCTTCGCTGGGGTCCCGCCGCCCTCCCTACCGAGCGCTCGCAATTCCGCACCGTGCGGAGGGCGCAATGCTCCCCTCGGGTCCCAATGTTTTCCTCCCCTTGTCTTCTTTCTTTCATTCATAAACCTGGTGGCTACAGACGCAGCTTGAATATTGACGTCTCTCCCCCAACTGCTCCGCCGTTAACCCAATTACAGAATTCATCAAGAACTGTGTTGAATTATCTCTTTCCATACAGTATCAGCATTAGCCTAATTAAAAGCTATAATGTCTGATATAATGATTAAATCGTTAGCTCTGCTGTAGGGAAGCAATATTTTGTTTTCCCTTCAATTAGAAGCTGATTGAGGTTTTCAGAGCAGGTCAGCTGTGAAATTTGAATTATATGTGTGAGTACTGCTCACAGGGTGAGCCCCTACTCGAAAGCTCCCAGAGATTCTCCAAATGCTTTCACCCAGAGAGCTAGGAGGCACAAACAACACAAACGCACGCACACATACGGTTGTTTGCTCTTCACTGTGAATTTACGAATCCACACTGATCGCTGTAAAAAGAAAGCCTTGCTTGCTTTCGAAGGGAAGGGCTTTATTCCCGCTTTCCTGCAGACGTTCCTGCCACAGCCCTCTAAACCCGGACGCTCTTAGTCGCGAGAGGACGGTGGACTTGTACACTCAGGGAAGCTACAAAGATCTGCTCTGTTGCTGTCCCTAATGCCACAGATGTCTCTCGAAGTTCCATACTGGCAAGCGATTCTCTATACCTTCGCCTCCCTCTCTTCCCCCTTTTCCATGACTATTTATTTTCTTTTAAAGCAAAAACCAACAACAAGAACTTTTGCGCTTTGACTCCCTCCTCCGGACTAAGGCTGGGGGAGGGGTGCGAGCCTGGGGACCGGGAGAGACGAGCACCCCCCACGACTCCCAGGCTCGTCGTCCGCGCGCGCCCTGGGGTTCAAACCCTCTAACGCGTGCTGTAGGCTGCGGGAGCTGCAGAAAAGCGCGGCGGAGGAAAGCGAGGGCCTCGGGCCGACCAGCTCCGCGAGGCCGGCGAGGGCGGCAGCGGCCAGTAGACGGCGATCGTGGCCCGCTTGGCTGCGTCAGGGCAGACGCGCGCGGGGCCCGGACTGAGGCTCCGCAATCAGGCAGACTCGCTCCGCGCCTCCCGCGACTTGGTGCGGCTGAGCTTGGGCGAGGGCGGGGGCGCGAGGTGGGGGGCGAGGATGAGAAGGGGACCCAGCCTCCGCCCCGTCGCTTCTACCCGCGGTATCCCCTTCCAGCCGGTACCCCGGCTACCGCCGCGGTCCCTTCTCACGCTCGCGTTCCCTCGGCCTCTTCTTGTTCTGCGCCTCCTTTAGGAGGCCCTCTTGTTGGCCGAGATGACCTCGAAAGCCTCTTCCAATTGAACTGTCTTCCACTTCTTTTTCTCTGTCCTGCGCTTTCTTCGCCGCCTTCTCTTCTTCGTTCAGATCTCTCTTTTCTCTCCCAAAGTCCTGCCTAGGAATTGGCGGCTCCCTACTGATTTGGCTCCCTAGAACCCTGAGTTCAGCCTTTTGGGGCGACACCAGAGCCTGCAAGGCTGCGCCCTGGGCTGTCCGCGGAGGCGCCTACACATGGCCTGAGTACTTTCGGGTCTTCAGAAGCCCCTGCAGCTTAACTGTGGGAGGGCAGCGGGCACAGGTGGACACCTCTCCCTGGACAATTTCTCCAGGACTGGCCGTCTGTGCCAAGGCGGAGGAAGACAGGAAGAGTTTTTAGTTTTCTTCGTTTACCTACTGTGACCTTTGTCTCCCCAGAGCTCTTCACCTGTGCACCTCTCTGCTTGCCGGGGGTTTGGGGCTGGCACTGGTATTGAAACTCACCTCTAGGTGCCTGAAAGGTAGCTTTCAGTTAAAGACTGCTGGAGGGGAGGGAGAGGACTCTGTCCAGTGACCTCTCTATTTCCCAGATTTCTCCCGAATCCAACAGGGGCGCGGGAAGCAAAACCCAAAAGTTTTAGTTCCTCTATATAGGAAGTTCACGCGGATGGTATTTTATTTAAAGTCCAAAACTCAATGTATTTGAAAGTCAAGGACTCATGTGTTTCCTGAATACATTACATACATATGTATGCGTATGTCTTTTGTGTGTGCGTGTATCTATACATACATCCTGTGTATAGAGATGGGTGTATATATTCTGTATATACACGTCTGTATATGTATGCATATGTTCTATATTATGTGGCTACATGTGTACACATACATGAACATATTGTGTACGCACGTATGCGTGTGTGTACTTGATTCCCTCTCATGATGGCTTGGACCTCAATTTTCTTTAAGGATCATGCACACAAGTGAAGTAAAAGAAGAGAAAGCATCTTTACTTATGTATATTCCTAAAGTTGATCTTCCCTTTGGCATTTTGTGTATAGAGGCACAATGAAGTTTCTGAGTTGGCAAGAGAGCAAATTTTGTCAATCAACAGTGAAGCAATCTTTCCCTAGGGGTCTGGGCTCTGGCATTTCTTGGAACTAGTATACTCTGTCTTCAAATCCTCCAGTGCTTGGCCTTTGAAAAAGTCCTCAGTTTGAAGGAGGCCCCTGCCATCCTGGTGGGGGGTGGAAGGGAGAAAGAGAAGAGGGAGAAGAGGTGTTTTTCAAACTAGTGTTGGACTGTTCTCTATTTTTAAAGAGTAACTGGGGAGAGGGGTCAGAAGGCGCAAAAAAATTGAGGCTCCCAAAAGCCATTAGCGGCAGGAGTTGATATGACACGCTTCAATCTCTGAGCCAGGATGGAAGGCACTGAGAGGTCTGGCACGCAGTGCCCTGCCATTGCCTAATTGGCACAGGCGGCAGCTGCCAATCATCTACCCCTTGGCAACAAGTTACACCTGCAGCTCTGTGTTAATGCTTAGGCACGTGGGCACCCATCGTGTGTGCCTACTTGGGCCCAGGGAGCATCTCCTCACTAAAAGGGACTTACGGAGAGTGCCCCAAATGCTAAGCACTCATGTGATCTCATAAAAGGCTAAACCATTTACTTCCTACTTAGGTGCTCTAGAAAACAAGGGTAATGTTGTCGAATTTGGAAACAATTTTCAGGACTATGTAGAAAGGAACCAAACCATTTGAAAGTCAGCTGTCCAAGTCCCCCAAAACATAAAGCATTCCTGCAATGCACACTGGAGTGCAGGGTGTTTATAAAATAAATTGCTCCATTGATATGGAAAATAATGTGCCAACCCTGGTTCATACAAAGTATTTTCAGGGGGTCTTAGGCTATTTGGTTTAAAACCTAAATTGAAAAGCAGAGGAAAGAAATTTTTCAGTTGCTAAGTAGATAATATGGTTTATAATTTGTAAACTATTTCCTTTATTTCAGTCTTGCTGACTTTCCATGACACACTGGATCTCGCAGCACACCCATCGCCTCCTAACTTATCAAAGGAAATGTAGATCTCTAGCATTCTTAAACTGTATTCTTGTTCTTTGTGTTGTTGTTGTTGTCCATTCACAATGTAACTGATATTTGGAGGTAGTACAGGAAACAAATAAAAAGATTTAACAAACTCCATTGCTGAAATAAGAAGGTAGTTTGAAAACCAAGTTTATAGCCTAGATATTTAGTGAAAAATAATTATAAACTGACATTTCTTTTCTAATATAGTTATATATTACTCAATGAGTTCACTATTAAATGCTGAATAGCCCAAAATGAAAGCAGCTTGATCTGCAGAGACCAATTTGCTGTTGCATTGCATACTGTAGCAACCTTGCAATAATAATTTTTAAAAAGCTACTGTAATAATCATAGTAGTTGGCAGGAAAGAAAGCATTATCCCTGTACCTTGGACAAGCAGTAGGGTCAGGAACTTCACCACCTCAGAATTTCTTTTAAATGATGGAGGGGGTAAGAAGAGGTGTCACGTGTTCACTGACCAACATAGTTAAACATCCTTATTACTACCCTTATGGTCATTATCATATGTTCATTTCTGTTACAAGAAGGTCAGTCATCGTCTTAGGTTAGGTTCCACTTCAGCCACCAGCCATCTCCTAAGCACCTTCCTCTCCGGTGCTAAGGGAAGATGCCCCGTTACTCCGTGAGGACGCAGGAGGCGTGCATGGTCTCCACGGATTTTCTGCCAGAAGTCTTTGGGCCACTTTTGTATCATTCGGATGGAAACCGAATGAGC